>JAQPZY010001631.1:3780000-5117500 GCA_029931535.1 Margaritifera margaritifera
TGTGATATTTCAAGTTCAATATTCCAAGCGGACTTTTATAAAATTTGTAAAGCCCTGTTCACCTCTTATACTTTTTATGAGTGGTACAGTCCATTGAGGCCACAGAGCCCTGTCTAAAGATTGTTGGACAGCTATGCAAAACAAACACCAAGTATGGCAAGTCACTTTGTTCTGATTACATGAATCAATTATTAATCATATCTCTCTTATTTTCTGCTTTAAGCCAACTGCAACAAGCTGCTAGACAGCACAACCTGTACTGAACATGAGGGAGAAGCATTCTGCAAGGCCTGTTATGGCAAGCTGTTTGGGCCCAAGGGCTATGGCTTTGCAGGTGGCTCCTCAGGGCTTTCTGCTAATGCTGATTACATGACACAAGAGTGAGTAGATATTTCGATTACATCACTACAATTTTCACTATGCATTCTGCAAGACGGGTCATTTTTTAAATTTTTGTTTGTTTATTTATTTAAAGAAGGTAATAAAATTAGCTGAAGAGCTACCTTGAGGTTCTCGTACAAAGGAACATATTTATACATAAATATAAAAACAGACACACATATGTGTACATATAAATAGTAGCATACATATATACAACAATATATTCATTATAGTTCCTTTCTCTCCCCCACATCTGATTCATACATCTGAAACCACATAGTCAATGTACATGCAATATGCAAATAGTGCCAAATAGATGGTTAGTATATAAAATGATGCCCAGAGGCATTGATGAATACAAATACAGTTGTTTTCATTCTCACTGAAATGCACATGCCTCATTAATCATCTATGGCAATTTGTTTGGGCCCAAGGGCTATGACTGTGCAGGTGGTGCCTCAGGGCTTTCTGCTGATGCTGATTACATGACACAAGTGAGTAAATACTTTCTATTACATCACTACATTTTACACTATGCATATATCCTGCCATCATTGTACAGTCTAACATGTGTGAAGTGAAAAATACCACCTCCTAAGACAGGTTGCTGGTGGTTGCTTAATAAGGTTCCTTTTTGTGATAATTTAAGGGACAGGCAAGAATTTGGCTGTTTAAAACAGGTGGTTGTTTAATAGAGGTGACCTTTTAAGGGAGGTGCAAGTAGTACTCTGATCTAGTCTCACTATTTAATTCTGTGCAAACTATTCTGCTGCAAATTACTTCTAGATGAATGGATTGGATTTTGAATGTCTAGCATAAAATGGTTCCTGTATTGTACAATACAAATGTAGTACTGAACTGCAGATAACATACACAGACTTACCCCACATTAGTAGCTCATAAGTAAAATAAACAGCACAGAACCCAATTGGGAGGTGGATTGTGCAACAGCTGATCTCTGTTAATGCTGTTTTCAGTTCGGTCCATGTTATACTTGCCAACACTTCTGAAAGAGAAATCCTCACATTGGATCCTCGGCAGAAGACCCTGGTCATGGTAAGGGATAAATGGGACAAAATCCTTTTAGGGATGGATGGGGGTAGGGGAGTAAATCACACACACACCTTTGCTAAAAAAAGAAAGAAATAATTTGGTCCATTTTGGCTAGACTTTATAAACAAATATTTATTAGTCTGGGACAATATAAATTTCACTTTTGCTATTTGAAGATGTGTCTGCAGTTGTTGGCAAGATAGTAAAGCTCCTGGAAATTTGTTGTTGTTGTTGTGGTTTAACGCCATTTTTCAGCACATGATAGGCTATACATGGCAGCCAGTTTTATCTGGTGGAGGAAGAACTCGGGGAAAACCCCGGGAAGAACCACCGACCCACGGGAAGCTACTGGCTAGCTTTCTCACATATTCACATTTGCCAAGCCCGAGACTCGAACCCACACGGAGAGAGGTGAGATTGCAGTGATTGGTAAAGACGAGCGCCTTAGACCACTCGGCCACCCGGGGCCCCCCCCTGGAAATTTGTATTGTCATAGTGTAAACTCCATTTCAGTTGATTGGTTGACTCGATGAACGGTGATCAGTAAGACACATGGTAAGAAATGAATTAGCATGGTGTGCAGATATTCCTACCTGCTATGCATCACATCGTGGACAATATGCATGTGAAGTAAAATAATGATCTCTAGCCGTTTAATGAAATCAGAGTTTACAATAATAAAACTGAGAAAATTAAAAAATCCAGTTGATAAGCCATTCTTACAATTGGCAAGTATGGCATGTTGTACACAGATAAATGTGGTATTCAGATCATTGGCAAGTATGGCATGTTGTACACAGATAAATATGGTATTCAGAACATTGGCAAATATGGCATGTTGTACACAGATAAACGTGGTATTCAGAACATTGGCAAGTATGGCATGTTGTACACAGATAAATGTGGTATTCAGATCATTGGCAAGTATGGCATGTTGTACACAGATAAATGTGGTATTCAGAACATTGGCAAGTATGGCATGTTGTACACAGATAAATGTGGTATTCAGATCATTGGCAAGTATGGCATGTTGTACACAGATAAATGTGGTATTCAGATCAGTGAAGATGAATGAACAAGACTAGATATTATTATATACCTACCAATTTTCTACCCAAGAAAGAGCCCAAATTTTACGGTCATTTACTACAAGCAGGAAACGATACTATCGTTTTCTAAATCCGTATCACCATACTCTCAAATGAGGCTGGACCTACTTTATCCTTGATGTTTCCTGGTAACAATAGCAGCGCCCCTAGTGATGGAATGCCAACACTAGCAGTAAACAAAGCTCTCGCAGCAACGTTAGTTAAGAAACCTTGCATTGTATGTAAAATATCTGAAGGGTCTAAACCATGTTTTTGTCACAACAACAATAAAAAAAACATTTATTCCTTTATTTTGAAGTAGTAAAATATAGCTAAAATGTTCGTCTGAAACAAGATCATTCAGAAATCGGATACCAAAACATTACAGTTGTACAGTACAACCTATTTATGGAAATTCATCAATGGTAACGTTAGTGAGTTTCACAAATAATGGATGAATTTGAAATTATAAATGAGTAACATTCTCGGCAACAAATTTGTACCATCAAGTTCCAACAATTTCTCCAATCCTGTTGTAAATAACTGTCAAAATAATATTGTCATTCCCATGTCAAGTTCCCATCAGAGCCTCTCACAATATATCACCAGAAACAGTTCAACCGCATTCAACCTGGCCTCTCAAAAACACTTCCAGTCATTCAGCTGGTGAAATCTTCTGTGATGCAAAATTTGAGAACTGCACAATAACTGTAAATCACATATATAAGTCTGCTGCCCCCAAGAGTCGAAGAATTTGTGTTATCGACAGTGATGTTAGTCAAACTGAGTGAGCGTTGTTTCACAGGCTTCATTCATAAAACTAATATTCATGTGCATGTCAGCCTTTCAAAAAGTTATTCGGTTTATGCTTTAAGATGAAGTTCATATTAAAGAGGTTGAAATGTTTAGCAGTTTCTTGTGTTTTTCAGCTACAAATAGTGATTTTATTAAATTATCTGAAAATTGATAGGTATATAACAAAAATATCATTATCACAGTAATGTGATTTTGATTGCTAGATCACGTCTCATCTGCATAAAAAATCTGGATCATGACTCGACGCTTCGTGTCTTGTAATGATCCGGATTTTTTAATGCTGACAACTCAACGTGATCCAGCAATCAAGATCGCGTTACTGTGATAATAATATATATGTACCATACTTCAGAAACTTTGTATTTATCCAAATCTGAAGATTCACATATTTTATTTTAATTTATGACTTTTAGCAATGCCAGTTTTTTGTAGCTCAATAAAATCAGAAAAGTTTTTATTCGCTCTACTGGTCATAGACCAGAAGAACTTATGGAAAAGTCTCATTTCGGTGACAATGTCATCCGTCTGTCCATTAGCACAAGTTTGTTATCGCTACTCCTCTTAAACTACTTAAAGGATTGCCATGAAACTGCACATACATTCATTCCATGGTCTAGTTCAGTGGTCCTGAACGCGGTGCCTGCTAGCGCCATGGCGCCCGCCAAGGTTGTTTGTGTGCCCATGGAAGAGGTTATAATAAATAATAAAAAAATAAAAAGATGGGTCAAGTTAATTGGTTGGTGCCTGCCACTCTGTCATAAACTCACAAATGTGCCCGTATGCACAAAAAGAATGAGGACCCCTGGTCTAGTTGGTCCTAGATGATAATGGTGCTGCTCGCACATCCAATATGGCCACTGCAGCAGCCATCTTGAAAATCTTGTTATCAATACTCCTCCTAAATGAATGGTCATATCAACATGGGGTTTTCACTAAAAGACTTCTTATGATGTCTACTTGGTCCTAAATGAAAAAGGTGCTGATCTGGTGTCCAATATGGCTGCCATGGCAGCTATTTTGAAAATCTTGTTATTGCTACTCCTCCTGAATGGATGGTCATATCAACATGGAATTTTCACTAAAAGACTTCTTATGATGTCTAGTTAATCCGAATGAAAATGGTGTTGATCTGGGGTCCACTGTGGCCATCTTGAAAATCTTGTTATTGCTACTCCACCTACATGGATGGTCATATCAACATGGGGTTTTCACTAAAAGACTTATTATGATGTCTGATAGGTTCTAAATAAAAATGGTGCTGATCTTAAGTCCAATAAGGCCACCACAGCAGCCATCTTGAAAATTTTATTATCGTAGCTCCTCCTGAACAGAAAGTGATATTGACGTGGGGTTTTCAAGAAAGACTTATTATGATCTCAAGTTAAACATGGTGCTGATCTGACATCCAATATGGCCACCACACAGTGGCCATCTTGAAAATCTAGTTATCATTACTCCTCCTGAATGGATGGTTGTATCAACATGAGGTTTTCACTAAAAGACTTCTTATGATGTCTACTTGGTCCTAATTGAAAATGGTGCCAATCTGACATCCAATATGGCCGCCACAGCAGCCATCTAGAAAATCTTTTTATCGCTGCACCTTCTGAACAGAAAATCATATTTATATGGGGTTTTCACCAAAGTACTTCTTACGATGTCTAGTTGGTCCTAAATGAAAATGGTGCTGATATGGGGTGCCAGCTTGAAAATCTTGGTATCACTACTTCTCCTGAATGAATGGTCATATCATCATGGGGTTTTCACTAAAAGACTTCTTATGATGTCTACTTGGTCCTAATTGAAAATGGTGCCAATCTGACATCCAATATGGCTGCCACAGCAGCCATATAGAAAATCTTTTTATCGCTGCACCTTCTGAACAGAAAATCATATTTATATGGGGTTTTCACCAAAGTACTTCTTACGATGTCTAGTTGGTCCTAAATGAAAATGGTGCTGATATGGGGTGCCAGCTTGAAAATCTTGGTATCACTACTTCTCCTGAATGAATGGTCATATCATCATGGGGTTTTCACTAAAAGACTTCTTATAATGTTTTGCTGATCTTAAATTGAAATGGTGCTGATCTGACGTCCAATATGTGTCCATCTTGAAAGTCTTGTTTTAGCTACTTCTCTTAAAATAAAAGTCTTTTGACATGGGATTTTCATCAGACAAGTTCTTATGGTGTCTACTTGGTCCTAAATGAAAATGATTAACCCTCAATAAGGCCACAATTGTTATCTAGAAAATATTGTTATCTCTACTCCCAAATGGATGGCTATATCAACATGGGGTTTTCACCAATAGACTTCTCATAATAGTTAGTAGGTCATAAATGAAAATGGTGCCAGTCATGCATCCAATATTGCTGCCATGATGGCTGTCATGAAAATCTTGCTGTCACTACTCCCTCATTATAACATCAGGTTTGGACCAAAAGACTTCTAATGATGTCTACTTTGTCCTAAGTGAAAATGGTGCCAATCTGACATCGAGTATGTCCACCACTGCAGCTAATTTGAAAATCTTATCGCTGAAGAAGATCAGAAGAATATCAGAGATCATTTCAACACTCGGAAGTTAAAAGGAAGAAATGGTCTTATCTTTAATTCCTGGAAATTCTTTTCGCCCAGTAGAGTCAGTCCCTTCAAGGGACTTTTGTTACTAGAGTTGTAAAAAATCACATTAAAATAGTTTGTAGAACAAAATACATAAAATAAAAATAGGTTTCCTTGAAGATGCTATCCTGCTTTGATACATTTTTTCTGCATCACAAGATTGTTTTTCCTGTTGCAGACCCTCCAGCTATGCCCAGGCTCAAGCGGCCCCTATGTTGCAAAGGAGTGACTCAAGCACGAGGTGGAGTGGGACTGATGCTTGCCCCCGCTGTGGGAAACCTGTTTATTTTGCTGAGGAAGTCAGAGCAATACAGAGAAAGTGGCATAAACTGTGTTTACGTTGTGGTAAGTTTAAGTGTGTTGTAGTTAGAACCTTTTGTTGTTCCCTTTGAGAAAGACCCCCCCCCCACCTGTAAATTATGCACAGAATAAATGTACAACTCAGTGGGAACTCAGTGGGGTATCTCACTGACAAACACGCATAGAGACACAGACCGAGATTTTGATATTTTTTATCCCCTTCTCCCATCAATCATATATAATACAGGGGGGAAATAACTATTGTTGTGTTCATCTGTCTGTCTTGTTTGCCTAACTTCCCATGAACATTTTTGTTTCTGGAGCATAACTGTCAAACTGTTCAAGGTATTTCAATCAAACTTGGTACACATGTCAAGCAAGTTGTGTAGAGATGCATTTTCATACTTGGAATTTTATACCTTCAGTATGTTTTTATATATCCATAGAAACAAAGTTTAGCATAAGTAGTATAAATTGACAGTGCTAGTATATAATGTAGTAGCTTAAGTAGTATAAATTGACAGTGCTAGTACATAGAATAGTAGCATAAGTAGTATAAATTGACAGTACTAGTACATAGAATAGTAGCATAAGTAGTATAAATTGACAGTGCTAGTACATAGGGTAGTAGCATAAGTAGTATAAATTGACAGTGCTAGTACATAGGGTAGTAGCATAAGTAGTATAAATTGACAGTGCTAGTACATAGGGTAGTAGCATAAGTAGTATAAATTGACAGTGCTAGTACATAGGGTAGTAGCATAAGTAGTATAAATATTGTGAGCGTTGGAACATGTGGTACTTTAAGATGGAGACTTTACACAAGAGGGGACTGGGGTTGTGTGATCCCTATATGACCCTTATACTGCACTATTTAGATATTCACATGTTGAAACTGAATTATATAGTATACTGAATTGCTATGTTTTCTTTTTATCACCCTGCTATGTAATATGGGGAGGGAATGTAGCTATCACTCTGTCTGTCCATAAATGTTTTTGTTTCCAGAGCAAATTTTTAAAACCTTTAAAGATATCTTGGTGAAACTTGGTACATATAGTGGACTAGTGGTCCAGACGTACCTTTTGCAATTCACAGTCCTTCAGTTTCAGTATTTTTTATTTCTGTCCATCTGGCCAGCCATTAACCATACTTTCATTTCCAGGTCAAAATTCCAAAATCATTTAAGATATCTTTGTGAACTTGGTACACATAAAGGGCTCAAAACTTGGTACACATAAAGGGCTCAAAACTTGGTACACATAAAGGGCTTAAAACTTGGTAAACATACAGGGCTCAAAACTTGGTACACATAAGGGCTCAAAACTTGGTATACATACAGGGCTCAAAACTTGGTACACATAAAGGGCTCAAAACTTGGTACACATAAAGGGCTCAAAACTTGGTAAACATACAGGGCTCAAAACCTAATACAAGTAAAGGGCTCAAAACTTGGTACACATACAGGGCTCAAAACTTGGTACACATAAAAGGCTCAAAACTTGGTACACATAAAGGGCTTAAAACTTGGTACACATAAAGGGCTCAAAACTTGGTAAACATACAGGGCTCAAAACATGGTACACATAAAGGGTTCAAAACATGGTACACATAAAGGGCTCAAAACTTGGTACACATACAGGACTCAAAACATGGTTCACATAAAGAGCTCAAAACTTGGTAAACATACAGGACTCAAAATTTGGTACAAATAAAGGGCTCAAAACTTGGTACACATACAAGGCTCAAAACTTGGTACAAATAAAGGGCTCAAAACTTGGTAAACATACAGGGCTTAAAACTTGGGACACATACATGGTTTAGAAATTCCACTCATCCATTCATGTTTATGAATGGTGGCTGTGGAAGGGCAACTCAACTTTTCAAGCTGTGCAACCAATTGGACAAGTGGTATTTTAAACTAGTATCATGTACAGTGCGGAATGAGTAAAATTGATGCAGGGCAAGTAAGAGTTCCAAGCCACAAGTACCAAGCAGAAAATGATTCGAAGTCTGACATATTAGACTAGTAGTCCAGATGTGCCTTTCACTGTTCACAATTCTTCAGTTTGATTATTTTTTATATTTTCATCCTTTTGTCTGTATATTCATTTGTCCATGCATCATTCACACTTTTGTTTCCGCAGCTTAACTCCAAAACTGTTAAAGAAACTTTTGTGAAGTTTGGTACACATGTTAGACTAGTGGTTCTGATGTGCCTTTTGCAATTCACAGTTCTTCAGTTTCAATATTTTTAATGTCTTGGTCTGTTTGTATGTCCATCCATCAATTATCCACACTTTCCTTTCCAGGACAAAACTCCAGACTTCAAGTTAGCTGTCTGAAATTTGATAAACATATTAGTGATGTAGTTGTGCAATTAGCTATTAAATTCTTCAGTTTCAATAATTTTAATGTTTTTATCTGTTTGTTTGTTCATGCAGCTATTGTCAACACTTTAGTTTCCTGGGCAGAACTGCACAACCATATAAAATCTCTGAAACTTGGTACACTTATTGGACTAGTGGTGTAGATTTGCCTTTTGATATTCACAATTCTTTATTTTCAATATTTTTTACATATTCATCAATTTATCTGTTCATCCATCAATCCATCATTCAGAATTTCATTTCAGGAGTATAATTCACAAACTATTAAAGATATTTCAATCTTAGTACATATTATACTAGTGGTCCATATGTTCCTTTATTCATGATTCTTTAGTGTCAATGTTTTTAATGTTTTTGTCCATTTGTCCACCTATTCATCCATTATCCACATTTTTGTTTCCAGGGCAAAACTCCAAAACCTTTTAGATAGCTCTATGGTACACATATAAGACCAGTATTTCGGAGATGCCAGCCATTCAGATTTTTGTGGAATCATTCCCATTTTTAACCTCAAATTACACCATTACAATCACTTCTCTCAGATTCAGATTTTCTGGTCAAACAAAATTGTACATAAGTTAACTGCAGCTTAGCTCATTATTACCTGAGCCATGCAGTCAGTGAGTTCCCTACAGCATACAGGTAGAGGGGTCATCTGGGGCACTGAGAGTCTTATCAGTGCCTGTATTCATGAGACTCACCAACAGTATTTTCACTAAAAGGCTTCTTTTGATATCAAGTTGGTCTTAAATAAAAATGGTGCCGATATGACATCCATTATGGCCACCATGGTAGTCACCTTGAAAACCTTGATATTGCTACTTCTGATGAGTGGAAAGTCATACCAACATGGGTTTTTCACCAGAAGATTTCTTATGATGTCAAGTTGGTCGTAAATGAAAATGGTTCCGCTTGGGCATTCGGTATGGTGGCCATCTTGAAAATCTTGTTATTGCTACTCTTTCTGAATGGATGGTCATATCAACATGGGGTTTTCAATAAAAGACTTCTTATGATGTCTAGTTGGTCCTGAATGAAAATGATGCTGATCTGATGTCCAATATATGGCCACCATGGGAGCCTTTTTGAAAATCTTGTTTTGGCTTCTTCGTAATGGAAAGTAATATTGGCATGGGGTTTTTACCAGAAGACTTCTTATGATGTCTAGTTGGTCCTAAATGAAGAAGAAGCCACCTGAAACCATCTTGAAAATCTTGTTATCACAACTCCACCTGAATGGATGATCATATCAACATGGGGTTTTCACTAAAAGACTTTATGAAAATGGTGCCAATGTGACATCCAGTATGGCAATACAGCAACCATATTAAAATCATGTTATTGCTACTCCTCCTGAACAGAGAGTCAGATCAGCATACGGTTTTCACCGGAAGACTTAAGGTGTCTAGTTGGTCTTAAATAAAAATTGTACTGATATATATCTAACAAGGCCACCAAAGTGGCCATCTTAAAAATCTTATTGCTTCTCCTCCTAGATGGAAAGTCATATCAACATTGAGTTTTCACCAGAAGACTTCTTATAATATCTAGTTAGTATTAAGTGAAAATGGTGCCAATCTGACATCCACTATGACCACCATGGTAGCCTTCTTGAAAATCTTGTCATTGCTAAATGTCTTTGCATTTACCCTTAGCTCTAATGTCCCCACCATCAGTATAACAAGGAACTTATGGAGCTAAGTACGGGCGAAACGATTCACCAATGTATTGATACGTTGATAATTTTGCCGTTTCGATACACATATCGATACTAAAGTTAGGGAATCGAGACAAAACAGTACTTACCTTATAAAAGTTACTTTAATCTTTTAAGGCCATGAATAATTATTAGTTGTTTGCCTCTTTATTAGATATGTATCATATTGTAGTCTGTGGATCATGATACATTTCTATGCATGTCATGGGACTATCGTTTCACCCCCTAGAGCTATTTTCACCACAGCTATATCAGTGAGTAAAAGGACTCTGAAGTCCCATGGCAAGAGTGAAAAGCATACAAGGAAATATAGAAAACAGGAATGAATTTAGAATATTTTTTGCTTAAACAAGAAAAGCTCCTGAAGGTGTTCGAAAGTTTGGCAAATAAAACTGTTAACTCTCAAACTGATGTAGATGAGATGACTGCATCTCTACCCCCGATGCTCCAAAACTGCTTGAACTACAGTGTCTTCATCTAGGCCTAGTTTTATGTAAGTTCTTGTTGAAGAATGAAAAACTTAATTCAGAAATTTTCTGGACTGTATATACCATAACCCAGTTTAAATACACTTAATTATCGTACTTGAAAATTACATATTTGTCCTTGAAAAGCCCTTGAATTTCCTGAATAAACATTGTGTGATTAAAGTGCAGCATAAGTAATATAAAAAATGAGACTATATCGTTCTTTCATTAGGAGTCTTTACGTATGTTAGGGACTAGGTGGCTATGTCATCTCAAACGATGATTTTTGTTTCAATGTGTCCAAACAAAAATTAATGCATGTGAATGAGTGCATACAGGCATTTTTTGAAATAGTTTTTCTGTGCTTTAAGTCTCACATATCAGTTTCCCAGTTCAGTGCTTGATTGATATCTGGGTCAGTTTTTTTTACAGCTTTTTGGCAGTACTCTGGTAGTTTGACTAAATATTCTAAAATAATATTACATTATTTTGCTGGAGTATTCTCATAAACCTTATGTAATTTTTCCAGGTTTTACAATCTTTAAAAGTTAATGGAGAACCCAGAGAAAATGGAGTTTGAATGTTGTGTCATCTTTCTCATTAGGAAAATGTTTTTTCTTCAGTGGTAAAACTTAAATCTTGATTAAGAATTACCATTTTAATAGCAATAATACATTACTCGATACTATTCCATTGCTACCTTTTTCCAGGATGTTAGTCCAAGCTAAATATTCCGTCTTCCAGTTAGTAATTAGACAGAGGAAGGAAGAAGGGTCTTGCTTCCTCCTCCATGATCTGTCTTGGACACTCTCTGCTCTTTGGTTACCACCTCCAGTCACGGAATGTTCAGTTGCTCTTTTCTCTTGCTCAGAAATTGCCTGCTCCAGGATAACTGACACTTGATCCAAAGATGTCAGCTGTTGAGAAGAGATCCTTGACACATTCAAGGGGATAAGTTGCCTTTGCATGATAAAAATGAGTCATGCATTCCCAAAAAGACACAATGAGAACTCATGTTTGTCGCACTCTAATTCCCCGAACAGGGATTTTTCTATCAGATCATCATTGCTGGGCTGATCTTTGCCCGGTGAGCCCTCTGTTTTGTTCCACCAGTCTCAACAGGTATCTCTGGCGGAAGAGGTGGACTCCCTTCTAAGTAAGGGTGCAGTAGAGAGCATGAAGAGCATAAGAAATCTGGGATTTTATTCCAGGATATTCATGGTTCTGAAGATAGGGGGAAAGTTTTGACTCGTCATCGATCTTTCCCCTTTGAACAAATTCCTTTGGGAAGAACGATTCAGGATGGAGATAACTGTCTCCATCAGGAATGCCATCAGGTCAAATGGCTGAGCAGTCTCTTTAAATCTCCAGGATGCATATCTACATATCCCCATCTTCCTTGGCCGCATAAAATGTCAGTGATTTGTCTGTTACAGGAAATTTTTCAATTTTGGGACCTTCTTTCAGCATAGCTTCCACTCCTAGAGATTTCACCAGGGTGATTGGTGTAATAGCAGCTCAATTTTGGTCCATATACACTCCCATCCTCCAGTACTTAAACGACAGACTGATGCATAGTGTCCTTAAAAGTATCCTCCAGAAGGATCTCTGTCTCTGTTGGGAGACAGTGAGTCAACTAGACCTAATCCCCAACTATAAGAAGTCGGATCTTGTCCTTTCTAAGAATTTTGTTTACATGGGGAATGAATTATCTCACCTGTTAAGGAACAGTCCATCTTCCTCCTGACAGAGTCTCACTCTAGATGCTTGCTCTCTTAGCAAGGCTGGACAAGAAGAATCATTGGCTCATCTCCATATCTTTCTCTCCAGAGACTCTGAATGTGGCAGCAGACTTAGTTCCCCTATGAAGGCTTCATATGCATCTTCACCAGTTCTTGCTTCTGGAGACATCACATGAACCGCCTGTTTGCTCAGATCCCAGTAGGATCCAGATTTCATCATCATCTGAGTTAGTGGAGAAATCTGGAAAAATTTCCAACTGGAGTTCCGATTCATGTTCTGCAACCTCACTCCTTCCTTTAGTGTGACACCTCAGATTCAGGCTATGGGGGTTCACATAGGGCCAGAGGGAGTAGTTCTGCAGAGTCAGTGGTCATGGGAAGAAGCTTCACTCCACATTAACAATGTGCAAATGTGGGCTGTTTTTCTAGCACTTCAAAGGTGCATTAACTGCATAATGCATCTCTGCATACCCCACATGCCAAGAGGTCTTCCATGCTCCTTCTTTCTGAGTGTTCTTGTAGACAGCTTTTCCAGGCAGGAGTGAACAATTCTCTCAGAATGGGTTGTACACCATTCAGTAGCAGAGACACTTTTTCATATGTGGGGAAGGTCAATGGTAGATTTGTCCACAGCAAAGCTGAACAACAAGCTTCCTTTTTATGTGTCTCCAGTGCCAGACCAGATTATATGGGCATCTGAAGTAGGATCAACTGTATGCCTAGGCATTCCCACCTTTCAGAATGAACACTCCGGTTCTTCTCAGAGTAAGAACTTCCAAGTCTCTGCTCATCCTGAAAGCTCCCCTTTGGCCCCAGAGATTGTGGTTCAGCAATCTCCTTTACCTGTTGGTTTATGATTCCACGGAATTACCACTGAGGAAAGATCTGCTGTCGCAGCACAAGGGTCCCTCATACACAGCATACAGCTCTTCTCATATTCTTCATGTTCAGGCTCATACCAAACGATTTAATCGCCAGGACCATTTTTTGAGCAAGTTTGCCAAATGCATCACTCAGGCTAGAAGGCAGTCGACCTCCAAGGTTGACAATGCCAACTGAGAAATGTTCTGTAATTGGTGCAGTAGGAAATGCATTAATCCTATCAGCTCCCCTTTAGCTGCAATTGCAGATTTTCTTCTTTTTCTCTTTGAAAAAAAAAATTGCCCTCTCTAACACCCTTATGTGCTCTATGGACTCCACTATTGGGTTGGACCCACATCTTTAAGAACTGATCAGGTACTTTGAGCTCCAGAGACAGTCTCTCATTCTTTAATGCCAAGATGGAACCTCTTGTGTGTTCTTTGGTCGCTGTCAAGATCACATGATTAACCTTTGAATGAAGTTTCCTTTAAGAATCTTACCTTCAAACAGCCTTCCTCCTTTCCCTTGCATTGGCAAGGAGCGAAATTCATGCTTTATCAGTGGAAAAAGGTTGTTTATGTTTCAATGGTAACTTTGATTTGGTCTCTGTTATTTGCCAACCAGGGGTTCTGCCCAAGAATCAGCTGCATTCAGTAGTTCCTGTTCCTATTGAAATCCCCAGTCTTGGTTGTATCTGTGCTGGGAATGATCAAGATAAACTCCTTTGCCTAGTTCGAGTTTTACAGTTCTATCTAGCTAAATCAGGAGGGAAAAGAAAGGGTAGTTACCATCTTTTTCTCCCATTACAAGGTATTCATGATATTTTGGCAGCCACCATCTTGAGGTGGATTGTTTGGACTATTGAAAGGGCTTATCAATATCTCTCTCTTGCATGAAAATCAAAGCCCATGAGGTCAGGGCTATTGCTGCATCTTGGGCTTTTTGAATCATTCCTCTTTGATGATGTCATGAAAGCTGCCTTCTGGCATTCTCACTCAACATAATTTTACCTTTGTTCATTGGTCCACCAGAGTGAGGGTATTTATGCATTGGATCCAATTGTGTCAGCCCAACAAGTTTTCAAGCCATCTTCCAGTTGGCAGTAGAACACTTTACAGCTTATCTGAGGCCATCAGCTTCCCACTGGGCTGACAAATTCAGCAATGCAATAATAGCAGGTTTTGTATTACTGCTATTAAAATGTAGTTTTGGGGTGTGTACAACTAATTTTAATTATGTAATACTTACCTGCTGCTATTGCAAGATTCTTTCATCCCATCCTGCTGTGATGTCCTTTAGTCTCGGATCAAGTCAAAAGAGTAAGATATTTTGTATGTTGGATATGACTAAGAAATCAGACTGGGATCATGTTGTTGTTTTTTTTATTCTGGTCCTCCAGTTACTAATTGGAAGAGTGAATATTAAGCTTGTACTGGGACTAGTGTACTAGACAAAGATAGCAATGCAGTAGTAGCAGGTAATTACAATTAGTTCCCTCCCCCCCCCCCCAAAAAAAAAAACTACATTTTTGTCCATGTCATTATCACAAAATTCTGGGGCACAGATTTTATAGTTATTGGCAGTATTAAGAGATAAAAAGAGACTTGATCATATGATAAAACATTTTTTCTAATTTTCAGCCAACTGTGAGAAGCTATTGGACAGCTACACAGTAACAGAGCATGAAGGGGATGCTTTCTGTAAGGCCTGCTATGGCAAGAAGTTTGGACCAAAAGGTTATGGGTTTGCAGGGGGAGCCTCTGGACTTTCCATGGACACTGGGGTACCTTATGAGGTCTCCACAGAGTGAGTTGCAGTTTTTATCTCGACTCCAAAGCATAAGAGAGACATGGGTATCAGTTTTCCCATTACTTTGTTGTTGTCCTTTTTATTGTTGTGGTTGTCAGTATTTAATGTTTTGCATTTATTCTCTGAAAGTTGCTTTCAGTTATTTGATTTGATGGTTGTATTTATGAGTTCACCTGTCTTCAGATTAAACACAAGCAGAATTGCAGACATTTGTCATGGCTCCCAATTCTGAGCCTTTGCTCTGCTGTACATTCAGTAAATGTAATATTGTTATTCACAGTCGTTACCTTTGTTCCATTTACTAGGCATGTTTTGAAAAGTCTACTCACCTGTTAAATCCGACATGTGGCCTGGCTAGGGAGACAATATTTATGGGCTGGGCCTGTTTCCTGACTACAACTTTGTCAAAATATTTCAGTAAATGTTTGTTTTGTTTCCCAGCAATGTTTCCTACCTGGCTCAGGCCCAGGCAGCCCCAATCTTGGAGGCCAATAACTCCACAGGTGGGGGGAAGTATGGAGGGGGTGAAGGATGTTCCCGCTGTGGGAAAGCAGTGTATTTTGCTGAGGAAGCCAGAGCTCTTGGCAAGAAATGGCACAAAATGTGTCTCAGATGTGGTAAGTAATGAGTGGAGGTTTGGTAAATACCTTTGTCATGGACTTCTTGAGTTTTAGCTGATGTATATTGTGTAATGTTCTGTCTAAAAAAATTATTCTTTAACAAATTTAGAGAAAACCAGTAGGCAGATAAGTTGAATCATGGTTCCTTAAATTGATTAATATTGGGTCACTTCTAGGAGAAGGAATATTTACTGTTCACCATGAATGTCACACTTTATCCTTCATGCTCCTTTCACAAGAATTCTTTCAGTGAAACTCGCTCATCACTCTTGTCTGATGCTTGATGACACAATTGTAATATTATATTTTTAACTGGTTCACAAATTCAGAAGGCTTTGCTTATTAGTGAAAAACTTCAAAAGACAGGGAACCAGAATACTGGTATTGCACACATGTCATCCACATGAATAATAGATGGATGAATTTCATTGCTTTTAATAAACATAAAAAATGCATTCTTCTCTGAATTCACTTATATTCCAGGAGTAAACATTTTTGTGGATTTCATGACTGTCACAAAACACAGTTTTGAAGGCCCAACAAACAATTATTTATAAGTGAATTAAATAGGACCATTTTCTCCAATTTGTGAACTTGAGTAATAACAGCAACTCAAAATTTTGAAAAATTATGAAATTGATATCCATAAAAATAAATAAATTTAATGAAAGTTTGTTTTTTTTTTAGCTAATTGTAACAAGGGTCTGGATAGTACAACCTGCACAGATCATGAGGGAGAAGTGTACTGTAAGTCTTGCCATTCCAAACTGTTTGGACCCAAGGGCTATGGCTATGCTGGGGGTGCTTCTTTGCTCTCCATGGATACTGGAAGGGTGGGAGAGATAACTAGGGAGTAAGTTATGCAAGATGAATATATCACTAATATTTACATATTGCTTATTCATCTAGTTACAAAAGCAAGATATTGAAATCACAATTCATGTCCATTGTACATCATTTTTAGCTCTACTGGTTAAAGACCAGAAGAGTTTATTTGATTGTCCTGCATTCATTGTCTGTATTGCTACTTATCTTAAACTACTTCAGGGAAAGTCATGAACTTGGCATATAGTTTCATCTTGAGGTCTAGTTGGACCTAAACAATAATGGTGCCAATCTGACATCTAACATGGTCACCATGTGGGCTGTCTTGAAAATCTTGTTATTGTTACTCCTGAGCACATGCTCATATCGACATGGGGTTTTCAGATGATGACAGCTTCTGATATATAGATAGTCCTAAATGAAAATGGTGCTGATTTAACTCAAACATGGCCACCATGGTGACCATCTTGGACATGGCTTTGGCTGGTTTTCCTGAATGCCTGGTCCTGTCAACATGGGATTTTCAGTTGATGTGTAGTTAGTTATTCCTCAGTTAAAATGGTGCTGATTTGACTTTCACCATCTTGAAAAAAATCTTGCTGTTGCTACTCCTAAAATGGGCCCATTGAAAATCTTGCTATTGCTATTCCAAAAATGGACCCATTGCACCCTTCTCCATGTTGTAAAATGTGACCGATGAAGACAACCATTTTACCTTTGGATGTATCCCATGATGATGTTCCATCCAAGAAAGTCTTGGATTTTTTATAAGTGTGCAGTTTATATACAAATTCGACTTTATACTTTAATGATTTTACTCTTTTTTTTGCTTTTATCTTTGTTTCGTATATTTTTGGGACACCTAAACTTACTCGGCACCAAATAGCCAGGATTGTGCTGATATTCTATTAAACCATGTACATACCTACCTACCTCTTGCATGGATTGTTGAATTTACATGGGGTATTCACTTAAACACTTCTTGCTATATGTATTGGGTCTTATTTGAAAATTGTGCTGATCTGCCCACACAGAATCTTGTTACTAATTTTTGTTTTACTGTTAAGAAGAAAATAATATGTGTAGTTATGTAGTTGTCATTATAATTTTTTGGCACTCGAAAATGGTATTTGTTGATCTCTGGAAGCTGAAAGCTCTGAAGATGGTGCCCCCAGAATTGAAACCTTGTAAAATTTACTTGATATAGGTGTTCCCAAATTTGAAATGTGCTGAATTGGGTGTCTAAATTAAAATAATTATAGCAATTCTCTTAATTATCATTGCATTTCAGCCAAATTTGGTATGTAGCTTTACAGTCCTTGAATACCAGCTCCATCCACTTTTGCTTCCTCACAGTTACTTCCTTCATTGCCATTGGATTTCAAAAAAATGTTGTAGGCAGCATGATATTGATAAGTCCTCAACTTAGTTTGATTGTTAGTGTTCTACATCATCATTTAGCAGAGTTATAGCCACTGATTATTGCACTCTCCACTTTCATTTCTGCACAATATCTCCTTTATTTATAACTGGTTTTCAATCAAATTTGGCAAACAGCTTGATACTGAGGTGATCTTGGCTGAGTGAGATTATCAGCTTTCTATTTCATTCTTTAGCAGAGTTGTAGCCCCTGCTTTTCAGAACCATTCACTTCATTTCTGCACAATAAAATCATTGGATTTCAGCCAAATTTGATATGCTGCTTGATATTGATGATGCCTCAGCTGAGTTTCATTGTCAGCATTCTCTGTCATCATATAGCAGAATTACAACCCATGATTGTCAGACACACCCATTTTCTTTTCTGCACATGTCCTTGTCATCTGATTTCAAACCAATTTAGTTAGCTGCTTTATATTGATAGGACCACTGAGTTTAACTGTTGTTTGCTAAGTTAGATTTTCAGCATGCAGCGGATTCTGTCTATCAGTCTTCCTCTCCATGCATCCATCCATTACACTTTCATTTCCAGATCATAACCCCAAAACTCCTTATGAAACTAGGTACGCGTTAGACTAGTGGTCCAGATGTGCCTTATGTGAGATAGATTAGTAACTTTTCCAGTAGTGTCAGCAACCACCTCAATAACAATGTTACATTTTTGCGTTAAAATTTGTGAAATTCTCAAATCTTCTAAATCAGTTGCTCTATTCAAGTGAAACTTTAGGATAATATCACTCTAGGCCTAATGTAGTGATAAACTTGGAGTTCATGTCTTTCCTGTCTCACCTGCTTAAGTAGAAAGCTTGTTGCATTATGGTGAACAATGTTAAAGTTTTGCTTTAAAGTTTTTGAAAGTCACATCATATACACCAATGGTTGCATTTGCTAAAACTTTATTATATTACCACCATAGGTCTAAAGTTTGTACACTGATATGCAAGGAGTTCTTGTCTTGCCTGTCGTACCTACTTAAGCAGACATCAAGGTCAACAATGTTCAAGTTTTATGTTCAGGTTTGTCAAAGTCAGATACAGGGTTGCACTGACAAGCATATAAATGCAGATGAGAAGGCAGGTTCCACTTAACACTTATTAATGTTTTTTTCTTCATTTGTCTCTCCATCCATCTATCCATTATCTACAATCTTGTTTCTGTGGCAAAACTAGAATATTGTTTAAGATATCTGCATGAAATTTGGTATACTTATTTGACTAGTAGTATATATGTGCCTTTTGGTGTGCACAATTCTTCATTTTCAATATTTTTAACATTCTGATCTTTTTGCCTATTCATACATCCATCAGTCATTCACACTTTCATTTCTGGAGCTTTACTCCAAATCATTCAAGATAATCTATGAAACTTGGTAGATATATCAGACAAGTGGTTCAGGTGTGCCTTTTGCTATTCAGAATTTTCAATTTCAATATTTTTAATGTTTCTGTCCATTTGTTTGTTCATCTATCCATCCATTATTTACACTTCCATTTCCAAAACAAAACTGTTCCTATCACTTCTCTGTATACTTTGTAAATACAAATGCTTATATATGAAATGTTGGACACATTCTTCTGTCTCCTAACAGACATTTTGGCTGGGCCGGGTATATAGATGACTCAGTCATCTTGTTATCATTTGATTTCAACCAAATCTGGTATGCAGCTTTATGTTCATGACACCTTGGCAGAGTTTGATTTTCAGCATTCTGCATCATTGTTTAGCAGAGTTAAGGTCCCTGATTGTTGAACCCACACACTTTTGTTTCTGTACAGATAATGCCTTTAATTATTATTGGATTTAAATAAAATTTGATATGCAGGTTTATACTGCTGTAACTTGGCCGAATTTGATTATCAGCTTTGTACACCACCATTTAGTGGATTTACGGTCACTGAATGTTGCAGGTTGTTCTGTTGAGAATATTGCCAACATTGTTCATTAAAAGTTCATACTTTCTACTGAAAGTATATTTTCCATTTGTTTTGGTCTAGCTCATCCAAGCACTTGTCTCAGTTTGTAATTACTTACAACTGGTGTTAGTAGGGTCACAGTCTGTAATTACTTACAACTGGTGTTAGTAGGGTTACAGTTTGTAATTACTTACAGGTTCTGGGAAACAACTATTCACATTTTCAAATTCAGGTCATTAACATCGTCATCTTTTATGTTTCTGCAGTAATAGCTGGTTGAGTAATAGTATTTTGGATGATTACAGATTTTAAGTACCTGTCTGACTGGGCGAGTGAATATTTAGAGAATTTTCAAACCTTGTACTTTTGTTTCAGCACAATACTAATAAACATGTTTTTATTTTGAGCAAATTTTATATGAAGCTTTACCTCCACTTGATTGCTTTGCCAGTTTTCCATGTCATCAATTAGGGCTGTTCCTTTTCCATGTCATGTCATCAGTTAGGGCTGTTCCTTTTCCATGTCATGTCATCAGTTAGGGCTGTTCCTTTTCCATGTCATGTCATCAGTTAGGGCTGTTCCTTTTCCATGTCATGTCATCAGTTAGGGCTGTTCCTTTTCCATGTCATGTCATCAGTTAGGGCTGTTCCTTTTCCATGTCATGTCATCAATTAGGGCTGTTCCTTTTCCATGTCATGTCATCAATTAGGGCTGTTCCTTTTCCATGTTCTGTCATCAATTAGGGCTGTTCCTTTTCCATGTCATGTCATCAGTTAGGGCTGTTCCAGTAAAACATACTTGGGAACCAAGGAAGGCTTTTTCTCCATGGAGTAGTCACCCATTGATGCAGTTTAAAATTTTTGTGTTGCTTTCATATGAACTTTTTCAGTAATTGAACTACCCTATCATATATTTGTTAAAAAAATGCCTTCCATGGGTACCATGTATGTTTAATTGGAACAGCCCTTGGTATCTTCATATACCAATGTGCCTTGACTCATTTATTATTTCACTGTCACCTAGCCCCTTCCTGTACCAATGTACCTTGACTCATTTAGTATTTCACCGACACCTAGCCCCTTCTTGTACCAATGTACCTTGACTCATTTAGTATTTCACCATCACCTAGCCCCTTTCTGTACCAATGTACCTTGACTCATTTCATATTTCACCATCACCTAGCCCCATTCTGCACCAATGTACCTTTACTCGTTTAGTATTTCACCATCACCTAGCCCCTTCCTGTACCAATGTACCTTGACTCGTTTATTATTTCACCATCACCTAGTCCCTTCCTGTACCAATGTACCTTGACTCATTTAGTATTTCACCATCACCTAGCCCCTTCCTGTACCAATGTACTTGGACTCATTTAGTATTTCACCATCACCTAGCCCCTTCCTGTACCAATGTACCTTGACTCATTTAATATTTCACCGACACCTAGCCCCTTCCTGTACCAATGTACCTTGACTCATGTAATATTTCACCATCACCTAGCCCCTTCCTGTACCAATGTACTTGAACTCATTTAGTATTTCACCATCACCTAGCCCCATTCTGTACAAAACTACACTCCCATACTTCCAATGAAAATTGGGGGACATAAATTCCTAGCATATGCTTTTTTATATATTATTTGTGCGTTAGTGAACAGGAAAATAGCCAATATATAAAGTAAGCCACAAACATATAGCCAATATATAAAGTAAGCCACAAACACATAGCCAATATATAAAGTAAGTCACAAAACATAGTCTGTTGGAAAAGTACGCAGTCATATTTATTTGCTGTAATGCAAACTTCTGGGGGAAAACTGATTTAAAGCAGCAGCAGAAATAATTATACAAAAGAATGCAAAATAAAATGTATGCTGAATTTTACCCAGAA
Organism: Margaritifera margaritifera; assembly: GCA_029931535.1. Lineage (NCBI taxonomy): Eukaryota > Metazoa > Mollusca > Bivalvia > Unionida > Margaritiferidae > Margaritifera > Margaritifera margaritifera. The sequence continues at coordinate 3,801,937 of JAQPZY010001631.1, forward strand.
ATACTCTTTGCTTATTCTGAGTTGGACATATCTCATGCCACACTGTAATAATTGATTTTAATATACTTTATCAGGAATGTATCACAGTTTGCACAAGCCCAAGCTGCACCATTGTTAGAGAATGGACGAGGAAGTGGAAGTAAATTTGGAGGAGACATTTGCCCTCGCTGTGGTAGGGCTGTCTACTTTGCTGAACAAGTGCAAGGAGGTGGACGGGTATGTCAGAACCTACAAATTTATTGAAGAAAAAAAAAATGTTGTATTCTGATTCTTAGACTGAAAGATGCATGTTTTTCACAGAATGGAGGATTCAGATTTCATGTTCTTTTGCTCTTGTCCTTAGATTGCATATATATAGTATCATTGATGTGTAGATGTGTGCATTTTTCTGACATTAGTTTCATTATGAGATATAGTTGGTCCAAAATAAAAATGGTGCCCCTGGAACTTCTAATATGGCCACCATGGCAGCCATCTTGAAAATCTTGTCATCTTCTACTCCTTCTGGATCGACAGTAAGATCAACATGATGGTTTCACTAAAAGCCTTCTTTTGACATGTAGATGGTCTGAAATGAAAAGGATGCTGATCTGATGTCCAATATGGCCTCCACAACTGACATCTTGAATATCTTGTTATTGCTACTTCTAAGTGGATGGTTGTATTGAGTTGGGTTTTTTCACTAAAATGCTGCTTGCAGTATGCTGTTGTTCCTGTATTAAAATGATGCTGATATAACCTCCTTGATGGCCATCTTGAAAATCTTTTGGCAATTTCTCCTGGATGGATGGTAGTGTCCACTACAACACTAACAATATGTAGCAGGTTCTGACTGAAAATAATACTGATTTGTCTTCCAGCATGGCATTCATAGTGGTCATTGTATAGAAAATGGTACTGATTTGACTTCCAGCATGGCATTCATAGTGGTCATTGTATAGAAAATGGTACTGATTTGACTTCCAGCATGGCATTCATAGTGGTCATTGTATAGAAAATGGTACTGATTCAACTTCCAGAATGGCATTCATAGTGGTCATTGTATAGAAAATGGTATTGATTCAACTTCCAGCATGGCATTCATAGTGGTCATTGTATAGAAAATGGTACAGATTTTACTTCCAGCATGGTATTCATAGTGGTCATTGTATAGAAAATAGTATTGATTTGACTTCCAGCATGGTATTCATAGTGGTCATTGTATAGAAAATGGTACTGATTTGACTTCCAGCATGGCATTCATAGTGGTCATTGTATAGAAAATGGTACTGATTTGACTTCCAGCATGGTATTCATTGTGGTCATTGTATAGAAAATGGTATTGATTTGACTTCCAGCATGGCATTCATAGTTTTCATTGTATAGAAAATGGTATTGATTTGACTTCCAGCATGGCATTCATAGTGGTCATTGTATAGAAAATGGTACTGATTTGACTTCCAGCATGGCATTCATAGTTTTCATTGTATAGAAAATGGTACTGATTTGACTTCCAGCATGGCATTCATAGTGGTCATTGTATAGAAAATGGTATTGATTTGACTTCCAGCATGGCATTCATAGTTTTCATTGTATAGAAAATGGTACTGATTTGACTTCCAGCATGGCATTCATAGTGGTCATTGTATAGAAAATGGTACTGATTTGACTTCCAGCATGGCATTCATAGTTTTCATTGTATAGAAAATGGTACTGATTTGACTTCCAGCATGGCATTCATAGTTTTCATTGTATAGAAAATGGTATTGATTTGACTTCCAGCATGGCATTCATAGTGGTCATTGTATAGAAAATGGTACTGATTTGACTTCCAGCATGGCATTCATAGTGGTCATTGTATAGAAAATGGTATTGATTTGACTTCCAGCATGGCATTCATAGTGGTCATTGCAACAATCTTGATTTTACTACTCTTGAATGAATTATGGCATTGACATGGGGTTTCTAATGAAATGCCTCCTGCAATATATATTTGGTCCTGAATGAAAATAGTGCAGATCTGACCAACAACATGTCTGCACTATTGTGAACAAGTTTGAAAACCAGACCTACTTGACCTTGGGGTCAGTTCAGAGGTCACTGCTTGCATTTCTGTGCTACATTGAGCTTATGAACACAGTGACTTGTTCATATACAAATAAATTTTTACCAGACTTTGTATCAGTTGTTTTTCAATTAAAAAGTTGATAGCCAGCACTCAGATGTTGATTTCAAGATCAAAGGTCTTGAATTGGGTTTGTGTCTATGATGGCTTGTGATCATAATAGCAAACAAGTATGGATGGATTTTTATCAAACCTAGTTTGTGGATATATTTGAAAATATCATGAATGATGCCATTTCAGAATTATTATTTTTTCTTTTTAATATTAATTATGGACTAAACCAAACTTAGCACATGAGTATATCTTTACAGTATCTTCCTTGCACGATATCAGGTTCATGGTCAAAGGCCATTACAGAATTTTGTATTGCATTTATCTTGTGAACACATTAACTCAAACATGTAAGATATTTTTGTTTCTAATTTTGGTATTTTTAAATTTCTCAAGAATATATGTGATGATTTAAATACATTGCAATTAAAAAGATAAAAGGAGGGAAGAAATGGACATCTTGTTAATTCCTGCATATTTTGTTTGGCCAGTAGAGCATCTGTCCCTTCAAGGGGCTCTTGTCTAAGTGAAGAAATGTTTTCTCTTCCCTTGTAGTTTACTATAAACAGTTTCCATTTATTTGGAATATCACCTCGCGCTACCACGTTACATTTTCTGGTTGCAGATCTATCACAAGTCATGTTTTAAGTGTATGGCCTGTGGAAAGAGCCTTGATTCCACAACACAGTGTCAAAGAGAGGATGAGATCTTCTGTAAAGGTATTCTAATCTATTGTGTACTTTTTTGTCTTGCCTGCCAGTCACAGGCAAGATAAGGGTATTACTTCTTCTTGTTTGCTGTTGTTTGCTACTGTTTTAAGTAAAGTTGTCATTGGAAGTGTAGGTGTAAACATTAAGTTTGTGGATTTAGATCTGTTTGACTAAAAATCCTGCATGTACAACAGAGATGCCAATCATTTCAATTTTGACTGCATCATTTCTATTTTTAAGCCAAATTATGCCAGTATGGTCAGTTCTGTTAGATTTTGATTTATGTACAGATAAAAAAAATTATCATATGACTACTGTTTTATTTATATTAAGGAAAGACATAATGACCGAGGCATCTGAATGTATTTAAAAGTCATTTCACTACACTGTTCTGCGGTTTGGTACAATAAAATCAGTATTTTTCATCATGTGATAAATAGAATCAAACATTTTGTACTCATTTTAAATTAAATTTGTCAAATAATTAAAATCTTTGCATGCCAAGGCTTGCAAAAGATGTAATTTTTTTGTCTCTTTTCATAAATTTCATTTGAAATAAGCACCTGTGTAAGATCCTCTGTATAAAGACAAACCACAACTTGAAATCTGAATATTGACCAATCATGATAGCTGATTGACCTGAAGAAGCTCAAAAAAGATGCTGAAATGAAACATGACTGATAAGGAATTTACCTTAAAAAAAAAAGAAAGAATGTGTGCTTTAGAAATTCAGAATGGAATATGCACGGCATCAACATTACATGGAGTTTATTGTTTAACAGCTAGCACAAATTGTAACACCCTAAATGCTGTTATAATTATGGAGTTTTTAAAATGTCACATGAGCTTCATTCTTGCAGCGATGATGATTATTAAATTTTTTTTTTTTTTTTGCAGCATGTTATGGAAGGAATTTTGGACCTAAAGGTTTTGGTTATGGACAAGCTCTCCAGCATACAGAATAGACTTCAACATGTGATTGCTTGTGCATGACGGAGCAATATACTTACAATAATACATAAATCACTGTATTGCTTAATGGATATATTAAATTGCTTTTCCCCCTTTACCACGAAATATTTATTGTCCAGAGGATCAGCTGTCGAAAATATTGTATTTTAAGTATGTTAGTTTAGTCTGATGAGCAATCAAGATATCTCATGTAGGGCTGTAGTGGGTACGAAATTTTCAACTTGAGTACTAGAAGTGGCAGTCTGGACTCGTCCTTGAGTATTTAAAATTGTGATCTTGAAAATATTGTCTCTTCTCGGGTCAGAGAACTGCCAACTCCGTGTTTCTTGTTCATGTGTGAAATGCGAATGCAAAATAATGGTAAACTTTCTATTTCTAAAAATTGCAAACATCGCTTTGAAATAATTTTGATGGTACATCAATTTTGATTGATGAATCAGAGTGCAGTAATTTATTCAGCATGTTGCATCACCATTGCTACCAGTAACAGGCACAATCGGGGCCATTGGTAGGTGTTCAAAACATGAAAAAATGGGCTGTCATTCAATAATGGTTGGAAATTGTGCAGATTTTACTATTGATATGAAAAGTCTGATATCTGAACTAAACATTAATACAGCTTTTATGATGCTATATGTATTATAGCTTGACAAATCAATGTCAATTAAAAACTAGGTTGTGTGGAAGTGACCTCCCTTGTGTTTTTTTCAAGTATTGAATACCTCACATCAATAAGAAATTATATAAACCCCTGTAGTTGCAATAAAGAAAGTTAAACCCATGTGAAATAAATTTAAGTAACATGTTTCTCAGATTGTCAGCAGGAGTTGTTTCCTTTTTTTTGTTGAATATTTGAGTCCTAAATTTGGACTCGTACCCAACTCCTACTCATGCACTACAGTAGTCATTGCAGCACTGCTGCCAGGGACCAGATTTATTAAGCAATAAAGATACCATTTTACAGAAGATTTTTTACTTCTGCTATGCAGTTTGTATTTTTTTTAAAGAAAAAAACATGTTGCTAATCAGACAATATTTCTGTTATATGTATGTATTGTTTTCTGTAGTAATGTATTTCATATACTAAGCTTGGAGTATTTATCCATTCAAAGTAACATTTTCATTTATTGCATGTTGGCTACTTTTAATAAATATCAAAATGTTGATATTTATTTATAAGTGTGTTCCCAAAACCCATTCTACTAATTTTGAAATAAGATGTTTTGGGAAAGTAGATTTGTTACATGTCAACAATAGAAGAGAAAAATAGCACAAACTTGATTGTATTTAAATTGATAATAAAGGAACAACAGATTTTTTACATTAATGTATGTCCTCTGCCCTTTTTAGGCTATTATTCTGCATTTCTTGTTAGTGGAATAGTTGGATATAAGAAAAGACTTCGGTAACACTAATGAATCTTTAATTGATAAAGTTGGTAATATACATTTTGGCTAAATTGAATTATTGCGGACCAAGAAATTGCAATTTTGTTACTAAAACAAGAGGCCCTGATAGGCCTCTGTCTGACATCTACCTCAAAGACAAATCCATTGGCATTTGGCCAAAAAAATCTGGGTAAGTATGATGCTTTCTGATATTAAAAAGTTTTTCAATTATGTTAGTAATGGTAGCCATATTGGATGGCAGATCAGTAACATTTGTGCAGACTTGAAAGGCCTATTGCCAGGATGTTTTCTGTGAAATTCGGTCAGCATTTTTTTTTCTTTCTAAAAAAGTCATTTAAAGGTTTTTGAAAAAATTATTTGTAACAATGGCCATATTGAATAATGGACAGCATCATTTGTGTGAAATTGAAAGGCCTTTATGGCAGGATGTTTTCTGTCAAATTTGATTAATTTCAGAAGAAGAAGTCATTTTAAGTTCTGATTTTATTTTTAGTAATTTTAATGGTAGATCAGCATTATTTGTACAAACCTGAAAGGCCTTTATGGCAGGATGTTTTCTGTCAAATTTGGTTAATTTCAGAAGAAGTCATTTTAAGTTCTGATTTTATTTTTAGTAATTTTAATGGTAGATCAGCATTATTTGTACAAACCTGAAAGGCCTTTATGGCAGGATGTTTTCTGTCAAATTTGGTTAATTTCAGAAGAAGTCATTTTAAGTTCTAATTTTATTTTTAGTAATTTTAATGGTAGATCAGCATTATTTGTACAAACCTGAAAGACCTTTATGCTATGATGCTTTCTTTGAAATTGAGTTCAATTCTGTTTATGATTTTTTTCCAGGAAGTCCTTTAAAGTTTCTATTTATAGTAACAGTGGTCATATTTGATGGTGGATTGTCATCATTTGTATAGAATTAAAAGGCCTTCATTCCACTGTGCTTTCTATTATATTTGGTCATATTCTGTTGAGCTTTCTTTTTAGAAGCCCTTTAAAGGTTTTTCTGTTTTAATTAATGGCAACCATGGATCAGCATTTGTACAAACTTGAAAGGCCATAATGCTTAGATGCTTTCTTTCAAATTGAGTTAAATTCTAATCGGGAGTTTTTGAAAATAAGTCATATTAAGGTGCTTCTATTTTAAGTAATGGTGATCAGATTTGATTGTGGATCTGCTTCATTTATATAAAATTAAAGGCCTTCATGCCAAAATACTTTTTATCAAATTTAGTCAAATTCTATTCAGTGGTTGTTTTGAAAGTTATTTAATTTTTTTTCACTTTTTAGTAATGATGGGCATATTTGACAACAGTTTGGCATCATTTGTACAAACTTGAGAAGGTACTTATGCTAGGATGCTTTCGGGCAGATATAATCCATTTCTGTTCAGCGGTTTTTATATGCCCATCTTAAGTCAGGTGTATTATGTTAGGGAGTATTCCATCCATGCATGCAATCATCCATATGTCAAGATTTGCTTGTCCGGCCCAACATTGTAATGGTTTGAGAGATTTTCATTAAACTTTGCCAGAATGAATATATATATATATATATATATATATATATATATATATATATATATATATATATATATATATATATATATATATATATATATATATATATATATATATATATATATATATATCAAACTAGATGGTGTGGTGCATACCACAGTCATGACCTGATTCAATGTCGAGGTCACAATAAGGGAAAATGTAATTGTGTGACTTGCATCCTTGTCCAAAGTACAAATTTTGAACCAGTGAAGATATTGTAATGAAACTTTGCCCAAGTATATATCATGACTTGACATTGTGTCACGTACCATAGCCACACCCTCTATCTCAAGGTCATGGAAAGTGAAAATGTAATTCTGTGACTTGTATCCTCCTTTGGAGTATAACTTTTGAACTACTGGAGATATTTTAATGAAACTTGGCCTCTATATATATATATATATATATATAATGACTAGATATAGATTTGTGTGCCATAGACATGCCCTCTGCCTCAAGGTCTGGGTCACATAAGTGGAAATGTAATTAGGTGACTTGTATCCAGTCAGGAGTATAACTTTGATGGTTGCTTGATTAGTTGATTTTTAAGGGCACTTAGGGCATATGATTAGCTATATCATGTAGAGGAAATGGGAGTTAAGTGTTTTTCCCAAGGACACACTGAGGCCGCTGACCCTAGGTTGGCCTGGGCAGGTATTAAACTCATGACTCTTGGACTACGAGTCAATGCTCTACCAACTGAGCCACCGCGGCTCTCTGTAACTTTTGTAACACTGAAGATATTTTAATGAAACTTCAACGAGTCTATATCATTTGTAGACAGTTTGTCACATACCAACGCCACTCCCCCCCTGCCTGAAGGTGAAGGTCACAGCAAGGGAAAAGGTAACTCTGATTTGTATCCTTGTCTGGAATACAACTTTTGAACTACTGAAGAAACTTTAATGAAACTTGCACCAGTTATGTATCATGACTAGACAGTTATGTATCATGACTAGACATTTATGTGTCATGACTAGACAGTTATGTATCATGACTAGACAGTTATGTATCATGACTAGACATTTATGTGTCATGACTAGACATTGTGTCACATACCACAGCCATGCCCCATGCCTTAAAGTCATGATTATGGCAAGGAAAATATCATTCAGTGACCTTTTTATGTATGGGTATAACTTTTTAACCAGTGAAGATATTTCAGTTTACTTTATCTTGACCTGAGCATTTTGCGTATTCACAATCATACCCCCAGTTTCAAGGTCAAGGTCAAGAACGTGAGATAATATAAGGCAGTAGCCTGTCTCTTTATCCAAGCTGTCATTTTTTTAAATTTTTTATCTCTGACAAATATTTTGATGAAACTTGACCTAGGTTCACATCTTATCATACAATATTCAAGTCCTTTGGTCAAGGTAATTACAAAGGACAAAGTCTAAGAAATGGGTGTATCATGTGCCATTTGTGGTACTCTTCATTCAAATGTTTTTCTGTTTTTAGTCATGGTGTCCATATTTGATGGCAGATCAGCATCATTTGTACAAAATTGTAAGGTTTTCATGCCAGGATATTTTCTGTCAGTTTTGGTCAAGTTATATATGTTGGTTTTTGTGAGGAAGTTGTGTAAAGGTCTTTCTGTTTTTAGTAATATTTGAATGTCGATCAGCATTATTTGTACAAAATGAAAGGCCTTCATGTCAGGATGTTCTCTGCCGTGTTTGGTTGAAATTGGTCTGTTAGTTTTTTTTAGAAGTTGACAATAGCAGTTGTTGATAGACAACACAAGCTGGATGCAGGACAATACCATAAGGTCACATGGTCTTGTGACTTGACGAGCTAAAAACAGTAGTTCTGAAACATTAATTAGATGTTTACTTTAATTTTTTAACTCATCACAACAACCTTTTTTTAACAAGTTTTATTTTTGCTCAAGTAAAGGGTCAGTCTTATGAGCATTCTTTCGTTATTTTTTTTTATGGCACATAAGTTGTGCCATATTCAGGTTACTAGGGATTTGATGTTGATTTTAAAAATGCATTTTTTGTTGTGATACTATGAAATGTTGCACATGTTCATATTCATATTTTGTGCATCGATTTGTTATGGAATGATTGTCATGCTAATTACTGTATACTTAGGTGCACAAATGGCATTTAATATTGAGATGTTGAACGAGGTCAGTCTTTTTAGGTATTTTTTTTTAATGTAAAATTTCTGTAAGTGACTTCAAATTGTAGTAAAATATAAAGTTATTGTTTCTTGTAAATATGTTATAAGTGTTTTTTTTAATGTGGTAGTACAGGTGCTACTTGATATTTACATATCAGCTTTCTTGATGTTTTTGACTGTATAATACTCACATTAGTTGCAGTTTGTGTCATGTAGATGATGGACAACAAATAAAGTTGTCTACTGCATAATAGAAATTGTATTGTTTTAACCTAAATATTAGCTACTACCAAATATACTCGCATATAAGCCGATACCAACTGCAAACTGCATAGACCTAGATCTGCTGTCGCATAATGCGACAGCAGATCAGGGTCTATGTTGTTTGCATTTGGACTCGGCTTATACACGAGTATATATGGTGGGGTTTTTTCAGTCACAGTAATATTTCAGAAATGATCTCCAATTTTCTGGATAATTGAGCTTAATTTAAGGATTCCTACTTTATATAGGGAAGTGTTTCTGCATTTTCATCAAAGGCTGATTCTTCAAAATCTGGATGTTAATATTGAATTGAGTTCAAATTGATTTCAAACAGCATAGTGTATGGTATCAGCTGCTGAATCAAAAATATATTAATTTAGATGACCTGAATAAAATGAGATTCTTTGCATATGCTTCAGTAATTTCACATTGTTGCTTCCTTGCTTTAAATGAACAGTATGCCTTCATTTCACCCTTAAAAGGTCAAGGCTCTCATAATGTAAATTAGTGGTACCGGGTTGCAGTGGCTAGAAATTGCTATCAACCTACAGGGGTGAAAGCCCTTCATTGGTCACATGATAATGTCATCTGCAAGATTTGCAAACATCGTGTTGCCTATAAATAATAAACAAAAGAGCCTTTAGAAATAATAAACTTTTTATAAATCCAAATAAAATGTTTAATCGGAATTACTGAATTGGTATATGACTGGATGTCATCCCAGATGTTTGAACTGTGCAACCATACACAGAAAACCTGAAGAACTCCATTAAGTTATTAAAATCCATATAAAATGAACTCTGTTTTAAACATTTTTTCCAGGCTGGTTTCATTTTTAGATTTTTAGCTGCAGCATCAAGTATCATTTGCAATGCCATTTTTTAAACAATTTAGTTGTTTTTAGCATCCCCATGTAAAATTTCTCATTTTAGGATAAAGTTTTGAAAGTCACAAAAACATGCAGAAGTTTCAGCAGCTAATTTTGGATACTATATTTATAGCTTGACAAACATGCTATGCCTTGGACATGTTAGCTCACCTGGCCGTAAGGTTATGGTATGACCCTGTGTCAGTCAACTTTTGCTATGCCTTGGACATGTTAGCCCATCTTTAAAAAAATTTTTTTTTTATCTACTCAAAGTAAAAAACTGCTGGACATAAGTTTACTAAATTTAATGGAAAGCTTGCTGCCACAAAAGGCTTTAATTTTTATACAAATAATGATGATTTGCAATCAGAGATGGCCACCATTACTAAAAATAGAACAAATTTTAAAAAAAACTTTATTTAAAAAAACCCACTGAACAGAACAGAATTACCTGTTTGAAAATGAAACAGGTTCAGTTGTTTGTAGCATTCATGAGAATATGCTAATGACATAGGGGACTTGTCAATCTATACTGTTGTATGGCATGACCCTGTTCTGTCACTGCATAATACTTTGGCAGATAAGATTCTACATATGATTTAAAGTAAACAGAGAAAGACCCTCATCTACCAGAGCTTGAAGCAGTGATAGAGTTGGGTCAATGGTCACACCAATACACAGATAAATTAGAAGATAGAGGTTTCTGAACTGATATGGGGCAAAGCTGGTCTTCTATAGTTTAGTTTATTCACCTTTAGCTAAAGAGTTATGATCAGGTGGAAGTTTGTTATAAAACCAAGAGACAGTTCAAAAGTGGAAGCAAAATATACATAAAGTCAGATAAATAATGCAGTAACATTTCCCTAAACTGGACACAGTTGGGACCAGATATTTTAGTCATTTGATTGTTAGGGTTGATTAGTATTAGAATGACCTTAATATGACAAAATATATGGCCAGTCTGCAGAGGAAGCCATATACCGTGGGACCAGTCATGAAAAGTTTCATTATATTACTTGTCATTTTAACAAGTGCTTTGGGAATAAAGATTTTATATATTCTAAGATTAAATGGAGACAATTAAACCTATTTTAACTAAGTTTCTAGAAATATAATTATACTGTGTGTGAAATTGTACATGTATTTGTATATTGATTTTTATACAAACTTAATGATGTAAAATGTCAGCATACAACTTTAAATCCATCAGCTTTTCTTTTCATCTGAGCAGGTATGATTTTTGTACCCATTCTAGCCCCATCATTGTAAAACTTTGCTCGACTCCAAATCATACTGGAAAATATTCTGACCAGTCAAATGATTGCATTTGTCTATTTTGAGTAATATTTCCAAGCCTAGTGCAATATTTATTACTCAAAATGGCGAGTAAAGTCTTATGATGTAGGGGTGGATGTGACCAATGGATTAGTGTCCATATAGGGCAGTCCATATGACATCTGTAGCATTTCTTTACAGGAAATTTTGAACTCCTTACAATAAGCACCGACACAAGACATGGGGAATGCACAATATTTTAACAAGATCATTTAATTTTGAAGCAATTTGATAACTAGGAACAAGTTGATTTCAGTATTATTGTCATTCTTCAAATAATGATCAAGTTTTCCTATGCCTGCCATAAGGCAGAGTGTATCATGTTATGATGTCTATCTGTCTGTACCTTATTTCGTTTCCACACAATAACTCGAGTGCTCCACCATCTACTTTACCAAGCTTTTAAGTAGGTTGCATTTGGAGCATTTCAGGCATAAAAAGTCAAAGGTCAAGGTCACAGGGACTGAGTGCAGGAAAACCGTTTCCACAAGGTACCTTGACCAAACTTTATAAATGGCTTGTATTTGAGATGAGAAATTTGCCTATTGATTTTGGGGTTTAATAAAAGGGTTAAAGGTCAAGGTCACAGCAACTCGAAGAAGATAAATGGTTTCTGCATAATTTGAGTTTTGTAATCACCTACTTTGACCAAACTTTGTGGATGCCTTGCATTTGAGACAAGGAAGACACCTATTCATTTTGGCATGAAAGGTCAGGGTCATAGTCTTCAAGAAGGATAAAGATTTCCACAAAACTGCTTAAGTTCTGTACCACATGCTTTGACTTAACTTGGTAGATGGCTCATATTTGAAACAAGGAGGAAATCTGTTGGGACTCCAAGAATGAAAACAGTTTCCACCGAGTAACTCCAGGCTTATGCCACAGACCATAACCCAACCCTGTGGATGGCTTGCATTTAAGACAAGAAAGGCACCTATCAGTTTGGGGGGCAATTGGTCCAAGGTCAAGGTCACAGACTGATGGAAGGAAAAGTGTTTCTGCAAAATAACTTGACATGGTGGGTGTATGATGTACTGCTTATGGTAGTATTGTTAAGAAATATTGTATGATGTCCAGATTCTTGCTTGAAATGGCAATAATCACTAGTGATGTTTTAGTGAAATGGCAATAAGCACTAGTGAATATATTGTTGATGTTGTTTTTTTATTGTTTTTTTTTATGATGGAATTTTTTTGTATATAGAAACTGTCCTAAACTCGACACTGTTGGGACCAAACAATTTGCTGTATTATTGGCTGTTAGTATTAGAACAGCCTTGTTCAGACTAAAATATGTTGCCAGTCTGCAGAGGAGTGGGTTACAGAAGGACCAGTCCAAGAAAGTGTCGCTGTATTTGACCCACAGTTTTTATACTTTTTTAGATTTATTAAGTCTGTTTTTAGATTTACTTTTCTTGGTTTTAAAATTGCAGGTATTTTTTTATCCTTTCATTTTTTGTGTTTAGTTTCTGCACAAATACTTTACTTCTTGACCATGTACCTTCCCGAAAGTTTGCGTATATCTTTGTCTTTACACAAGAAAGAAGCCTGTTGATTTTGAGGTCAAAAGGCCATCGTCACTGTGACTGAAAGAAGAAAATTATGTTTGCATAGTAACTTTATTTCTAGACCATGTACCAAAAGGTCAAAGGTAAAGGTCATTGCAACTTGAGCAAAAAATGGGGTTTTGCATAATAACTTTCGTTGTTGAGCAAGTTCCTTGAACTACTTTGTGGATGGATTATACTTAGGGTAAGAAAGAAGCATCTAGATTTTGGGATCTAAGGGTCGAAGGTCAAGGTTATGGTAAGTCCAATAATGAAGTAATGGTCACAAAGTTTAGTTCAAGACCACATACCTTGACCATCATTGGGATATGTTGGTCAGTAATCTCCAGTCAGCCATGCCCTTACCAGTGCAGGAGTATTAAACATGGGGCAGGCATATAATATACAGTGCATGGTAATCTTTTTTTCCCTGCCAGCAAGTCAGTTAGACCTTGGTATCACTTAATAAGTGTCAGCATCAAACCAGGTCAAAAGAGTACAAAACTTTTTTTTGCACAAACTTGTGACTAAGAAACCAAAATTGAAACCAAGTGTTAGAATCTGTTCATTACTTTTTAATGCAGTAGAATTAAAGAGGATTATGTTCTAGTAAAATCCTGTTAATTGTATTGCTGTAACTCAAATGTAAAACAGTTATTTTGTAATCAGAACATCGAGTCTTAGAACAAACTCATGCTCATTAAAGTTCTTTTTAGAATCTAGAATAATTATCAAATAGAGATTTTATATCTTTTAATGGATACATGGTCAAATTTGAAAAGTACACATGATGACAGTATATAAAAATACTATAATAGACATAAAGTACTACAACTTGGGCTGCAAAGGTTGGTAAGACACATGAAAATAAAAGCAACATGTACTAAGATACTGCAGATATAAAATGTATGATAGAAGAAATAAACACCCAGACAATCGTAAAGATATTTCATATTAAACATCGCATGAAACAATTATATAACAACTAGAAGGGTAAGAAAATTTAAAAACATGACACCATTTATCACAGAACATAAACATAAAATAGATCTCTTAATTAGAGATCTTAGATGGTGGATACATTTTTTCTTAAAACTTTATTTCAGAATTTGAACAGACCCATTCAGTTTGCCAAGTGCTTTATGTAATTGTTGTTTGAAATTTAAGTTCTTAAGTATTAACTAGGTTATACTAATTCTTGGCTCTTGAAACTGTCTCATTGTTAAGTTTAAGAGATAGATTAGTGTCAACAAGCGTTGCTTCCTTTTTATATTGTAATCTTTTGTTTTGTGCATCTTTAACTCGTACTAAGAGGGTTAGTTATATGTGGATAGCCAAGTGCATAGGACTAGTCATATTGCTTGTAATCTGTCTATTAGTAGATAAGGGTTAGTCATGCACACATGACTACCATATATACTCGCGCATAAGTAAATACCAACTGCAAACTGCATAGACCCATATCTGCCATCGCATAATGCACCAGCAGATCTGGGTCTATGCAGTTTGTAAGGACTAATCGGTAGAACAAACAACATAGATCCTGATCTGCCAGCACATTATGTAATGGCAGATCAGGGTCTATGTTGTTTGGATTTGGACCAGGCTTATATGCAAGTATGTACGGTAATTTAAATTAAGAATGCTTGTAGAGGAACATAAGTTAAGAAGATTCTGAAAATTCGGATTCAGTATTGATTCTAATCAAAGTTAGAGAATATCAAGGTTTTTAAATGTTGAGATTGAGCTGGAGTTTTTAGAATATCAGGCCAAGTTAAGTTTTGCATTTAAACTTTGCGTCCAAGTTTGTATAGTACTGCTTGTTTGCTTATGCGGGGTAGACAAAATATTTTATAGTACATGTATATTTTGTGTTGTTATTGTTTTAAATAATGGCAGGCTGCCTTGCTTTAGTGTCATAACAGGAACATTGGCAACTAGAATGTTGTGAATAAAATATGTACTAGAATGTTGTGAATAAAATATGTACCAAGAAGGATATTTTGTATTTTTATAAATTCTAATGTCATTAATAATGAAAATGACTAACCCTCAATATGGTCACCATGGTAGCTATCATGAAAATATTGTTATCTCTACTCCTCCCAAATGGATGGCTATATGAACATGGGGTTTTAACCAGTAAACTTCTTATGATTTCTAGTTCGTCATAAATTAAAATGTGCCAGTCGTACTGCCATGACAGTAGTCTTGAAAATCTTGCTGTCACTACTCCCCCTGAATGGATGATCATTATGACATGGGGGTTTTCACCAAAAGACTTCTAATGATGTCTACTTTGTCCTAAATGAAATAAGTCTACACAGCAGCTAAATTGAAAATCTTGTTATTACTGAAGAATATCAGAGATGGTTTCAACACATGGTAATTAAAAGAAAGAAATGGTCTTATCTTGAATTCCTGGAATTTTTTTTGCCCAGTAGAGCATCAATCCCTTTGAGGGACTCGTGTTAATAATCATGTTTCTCTATTCAACTGAATATATGCATCATATTTACTGCCATGTGCATTGGATGATGCTTGATTAGTCATTATTCTATAATACTGGGGTACATGTTGAACAGTACAATGGTTTTTGGAGGACAGCATAGCTTGACTATTTGAACAATGACAGACTGACAAACCATGTTTATAGCAAAAATTTTCCTGGTGTTCAGTTATAATCTTTTGCAAAAATTAAAACTGGACAAAATCTCGGGTGACTTAACTACGTTTACTTCATAAATTCTAGCATGATACATATATCACAGTGACCTATTTAAGATACAGTAATGTAGTACTCGTAGAGAATAATGTCTTCTCAAAGTTTCATTATGCATCCGAGAAATCAACTTGCATGCAGAAAGTAACCAGCCAGTAATGTGCAAAATATAGGTCATATTAACATAGTTGATGCAAAGGTACACTTCTCTTTGAGATGCATACCTCGCCATGTTTCATGACCCAACAGTGAATAGTGTTTGAGAAACAAATTTAAATAAAAAGTAAATCAGTCAGTGAATTGTCAAATTTAGGTTACAAAAAACCAAAACAGTTCGGTATGATGCCATTGTTTTCCCACATATAACTGTTCACCAGGTTTCATGACATACCTTGAATAGTCTCAGAGAAATTTATAAAATGGAAAATTGGACAAGTCATTGAATCATGAAATATAGGTCACAGTGATCTTTTTAAAAACTTCTTAGTGGAAAACATCACTTCCCCACGATTCATAGCCGAACCATAATTAGTGTAAGAGATGTATTCTTAACACTTTCTTGCAAAGTATTTATCTTCACAGTTTGATTCCATTTTAGTGCCTCTGCTAAAAATCCTGAGGCAAACAGACATAGAGTGACCCCGACAACCGAGGGGGAAAGGGTTTTTAAAACTGGCCATGGTCAGTGAAGCATGAAATATGGATCAGTAACCTACTTTAAAATAAGACTTGCATACTACTCATGGGGATACATGCCACAAACAAGTTTCATGACCTTGCAAGGAATTGTATCTAAAAACCTAAATCTACAAATTTACCAAAGTCAATAAGGTGTGAAATACAGGTCATTGATTTGCTTTTGAAATGATCATCTGTTACTCCTAGAGATGCATGCCTTCACCAAGTTTCATGGCTCTACTATGAACGATGTTACTCCTAGAGATGCATGCCTTCACTAAGTTTCATGGCTCTACTATGAATGATGTTACTCGTAGAGATGCATGCCTTCACCAAGTTTCATGGCTCTACGAATGATGTTACTTGCAGAGATGCATGCCTTCACCAAGTTTCATGGCTCTACTATGAATGATGTTACTCATAGAGATGCATGCCTTCACCAAGTTTCATGGCTCTACTATAAATGATGCCCGGAAACTCTGCAAACAACATAGTTCTTTACATAATTTGCGCTAAAACATGAACCAAATGGTTTGTTGGAAAATATTCCATTTTTTTTACTTAAACTGATGGATGCTTCATTCATGCTGGCTACTTATAATTATAAGAAACACATGCATTACAAAAAGACACCCTGTCATGTAATTAAAAGACGTACAGCAAGTGTAATAACTTGACCCAAAACATTTACCAAGTGGAATGCCAGTCCAGTGGGGGGTAGGGGGGCATGGGGATGCACAAGAACTTCCTATTCTTCAAATAGTTGAGGTTAAAGTTCTCAAATTGCCAATATGCAAATACAGTGTATAGTACCATTAAAACAACCCACTAAAAATCATAGTCCTGAAAACTATTGATATGGTTAAGTGCATAACTTCATTAAAAAAAGTAGACAAAGCCGTTACATGCCAAAATAGTACAACAGTTGCAGAAATATGGCAGAAACAAGGAATTGCATAATTAGTTACAAAGTACTTCAAATATACTGATGTGATAGACGACTATGCTATTCTCACCTTCCATGTTCTTTGCCACTAGGAAAGTTTTTTTCTGAGTTGAATAGTTTGGTTTTGTGGGTTTAACGCCATTTTTCAGCACATGATAGGTTACAGATGACAGCCAGTATATGTGGTGGAGGAAGACCCACTGACCCATGGAAAGCTAGTGGCAAGCTTTTTCAGACCCATGTTGACCGAGTTGAGATTCAAACAGACAGAGGCGAGATATAAGTGATCCATAATGCAAGCGCCTTAGACCACTTGACCACCCGGGCCCCTCTTCAAGTTGAAAGTTGGTAATTGCAATCCATTTGCCTTTCTGGTAACAATTGACATAGGGCACCTCTACATTCGATCGAGGTAAAAATATCAACTTCAAATAGTAGATGCATCATGAGCAATACAACACCCATCATGTAAAACGATCAATGTCACCAATATGAATGCTCTGATGATCTGTATCAAGTTTGACACTAGTACTACACGAGTAATGTAACTTGATATGAAGATGCATCATGAGGAGTGCTACTCAACTGAGACAAAATGAGGTCACCATGACCCATATTTTACAGTTATCTGCATTTGGTTTTGTGTTGAGCTCAGTTTCTCAGACACTATTGCCAGTAGTCACCAAACTTGGTATGTAAATGGTAATGAGCAGTACTACACAATTTAAACAAAACTAAGCTTTACAATCTGCATATTGCTATAGATGTTTTGTGTCCCATTTTAGTGAGATGTGTGACATAGCAGTCACTTTCCCACTGATATTGTCACCATCAACAGTTAAGATGTTGGTTCAAGTTTTTCATTTGCATATATTTCCTAAACCCTTGATAGATTCTCATCATACTCCACATGAATCATTATGAAACTAGGACAATTCATTGTGATACACATGCTGACCACCCTCATCTTGGGGTCAAGTTCAGTCATATAAAATGTGCATTTGGGTTTTGATTTAAAGTTTTTATATGTCCAGCACAAGGCAGAGTGTATTATGTTATGATGTTGTCTATCCATTCATCCATTACCAATCTTGTTTATACACAATAGCTCAAGTGGTCCACCATCTACAGTTACTAAACATCGTGAATGACTTGCACTTTGGGTAAGGAAGAACCCATCAATTTCAGGGTCAAAAAGGTCCAAGGTCAAGTCACTGTGACTTAAAGAAAAAATTGTTTCTGCAAAATAACTCGAGTTCTCCACCATATACATTTACCAATCTTTGTGGATGGCTTGCACTTGGGGTAAGGAAGAATCCTATCCATTTTAGGGTCAAAAGGTAAAAGGTCAAGGTCACTGTGATTAATAGAAGAAAAAGGGTTTCCACAAAATAATTAGAGTTCTTCAACATCTACACTTACCATACCTTCTGGATAGCATGCACTTGGGGTGAGGAAGAAACCTAGTGATTTTGAAGCCATAGTGATTTCTTTATGACATAAGCCAATATTTCAAGTTTGGTACAAATCTGATTACCAGTGTGGTAACAATCTCAGCCAATCAGTTGCAAGATTGCCTCATTAATATGCGTGAATCTCATTCATTATTGGACCCATCCAAGATCTTGATGATATAAACTTATATTTCAAGTTTGATCAAAATCAGATCAAAAATATGGCTTATAGAAGGGTAACAAGCTCAGCCAATCAGATGTGGGATCACCTCATGCTTTCATTTATTTGAAACAGTTTGTGTTCCTAAATTTTTCTTTTTTTGCAATTCTGTATCTTTACATTTTTAGAACTTTTAATTGGCACCCTATAGCCATTATTGTGCCGATCTGCTAGTAAACACAATACATACATATTGCTTATATTTTCTAAACCCTTCAATGGATTTTTTTCAAACATGGGATGAATCATTATGAAGCTAAGACAATTGATTGTGTCATGCTAGCTTACCATTTTGACCCTGGGGCCAAGGTCACAGTCATAGAACATTTGCATTAAGATTTTGGTTTTAACAATTTTATTTGCTTAAAATTTCCTAAACCTCTTGATGGGTTTTGTTCATACTTGGCATGAAACATCATAAAGCCAAGACAATTAATTCTGTAAAACTCTCATGTGCCTTCTGACCGTGGGTCAAGGTCACAGTCATAGAAAGTTTAAAAGTTTGGGTTCAAGTTTTTTCATTTGTTTATATTTCTTAAACCCATTGATGGATTTTGTTAATATTTAGGATGAATCATCATGAAGCAAAGACAATTCATTCTGTGACATGCTCACTCAACCATTTGACCTTGGGGTCAAGGTGACCAGTTACATCAAATCTCGATGTGTGGGCTTGATATGCGGGCCCTAGCCTTCCTTGCAAGCACCATTCTCCTACATTAAATGCACTGTTCACTGTGATACCACGAAGTCCTAGGTATTTAAATATATAGATGTGTAACTGCCTAACTAAAGTAAATATACATGTACATTGTACCTCTAGGGCCTAATTTCACGATATTTCATATAAAACTATTTATTCTAAATAGTAATACTAAGGAAAATTGATCCAAAAGATAGTCACAAACTTTGAAAGTGATGCAAATCAGCTGTGTTAAGTGCTAAGAAGTTGAGAGATCTTAGGTTTTCAGTCCTATCAACCCTTGCATGTTTTTCTTCTTTGGAATTGCATCCATTCTATAAATTCTACTAAGACCAATCGTGAAAAGTGAAATTTTTTAAAAGGATTATGAATATGGAAGAATATGTCAATAAGGCAGGCATTATATTTATCGATCTGAATAGCTTGGCTTTCATGAACAAGCATTTTACCAGAGTTGCATGGCTCCAAGTTGAAGTCCCAGTTCAGAAATGCATATCCTTCCCAATATCACTGATGCTGCGAAAATAACATAAGGCTCTTTTGATTGATATGCAATAAAAAGAAATAACAATGAACTCAGAGTCAACTTTTAATGTGTAAAACTCCCCTTTTTTTATTGGCAACAATTCAACACAATATTTATATAAAAAAAAATAATGTGACCACTGATCACATTACAGACTGTCAATGATTCACACAGGAATTGTTGTTTATTTCATTGAAAATTGAAAAGAAACCGGTTTTGATTCATGTTAGAGTAAATGTTTAATTCACAAAAATCCTCTTAATGTAAGTGTCAATGTCACATCACATAAAACATAACAGGGAGAGGGCACTGTATTTGCTTGTTGATAACTTTATATCATTTCATGAAATGTTATATGTCAAGATGTAAGGATCTGGTAGGTATATAGTGGCACATAGATGTATGGGTCTGGTAGAGAATATAGTGGCCCATGGATGTATGGATCTGGTAGGGTATATAGTGGCACATAGATGTTAAGGATCTGGTAAGGTATATAGTGGCACATAGATGTATGGATCTGGTAGGGTATATAGTGGCACACAGATATAAGGGTATGGTAGGGTATATAGTGGCACACAGATATATGGGTATGGAAGGGTATATAGTGGAACACCAACATGGATCTGGTAGGGCACATAGTGACACACAGATGTACGAGTCTGGTAGGGTATATAGTGGCACACATACATCGATCTGGTAGGGCACATAGATGTACGAGTCTGGTAGGGTATATAGTGGTACACCAACATGGATCTGGTAGGGTATATAGTGGCACACATACATCGATCTGGTAGGGCACATAGTGGCACACAGATGTATGAGTCTGGTAGGGTATATAGTGGTACACCAACATGGATCTGGTAGGGTATATAGTGGCACACATACATCGATCTGGTAGGGCACATAGTGGCACACAGATGTATGAGTCTAATAGGGTATATAGTGGTACACCAACATGGATCTGGTAGGGTATATAGTGGCACACATACATCGATCTGGTAGGGCACATAGTGGCACACAGATGTATGAGTCTAATAGGGTATATAGTGGTACACCAACATGGATCTGGTAGGGTATATAGTGGCACACATACATCGATCTGGTAGGGCACATAGTGGCACACAGATGTATGAGTCTGGTAGGGTATATAGTAATACACCAACATGGATCTGGTAGGGTATATAGTGGCTCACATACATCGATCTGGTAGGGCACATAGTGGCACACAGATGTATGAGTCTGGTAGGGTATCTAGTGGTACACCAACATGAATCTGGTAGGGTATATAGTGGCACACATACATCGATCTGGTAGGGCACATAGTGGCACACAGATGTATGAGTCTGGTAGGGTATCTAGTGGTACACCAACATGGATCTGGTAGGGTATATAGTGGCACACATACATCGATCTGGTAGGGCACATAGTGGCACACAGATGTATGAGTCTAGTAGGGTATCTAGCAGCACACAGCTTGATGAAAACCTGAGATAATCTATGTAAATATAGTACTAATAATCAATTCATCATGTTGTGTACTGGCAACAAATTTGAAATTGGTTAAGTCTGAGTTGTATTTAGTTCAATAAATGAATTTGGGTGCATACCAACTGTACACTAGAGGTGTCTTGTGCATTCCTTAGTGGGTGTTTATATTTTACTATTGTTGGGAAATTGTTATTATAAACTGTGATGTCTCTTAGAGTGAAGATTCAATGTTTGCAGCAAAAAAACAAAAAAATAATTTTTTTAAAAGTCATTCTACTGTAACATGAGGACAAGTGGGCTTGATACTGCTCACCTGGCCCGCGTAACAACTCATATATATGTACAGAATCAAACTCATCCAAGAACTTGCTGATATAAGCAAATACACCATATTTGATCAAATCTTTAAAAACAATGCAGCCTAAAGAGTGGCAGGAAGTCATCCACAAGTATTATTAAGGCATTCTGGCATCAGCCAATCAGATGCTAAAATGCCTTGTTAATATCTTCAGATGTTGCTCATGATCGAATTCATTCAAGATATTGATGCCATAAGCTGATATACTAAATTTTATCAAAATCTGAACAGAAATACAGCTTAGAGTGGAAACCAGCTCAATGCAGACCACCACATTAATATGCAAAGATGTTGCTCATAATTTGCATCATCTGAGATCCTAATAATTTATATATATATATATATATATATATATATATATATATATATATATATATATATATATATATATATATCCACTTTGAACAATATTTGATCAGAAACAACCTGAAGATTGATGATCAAGCTCATCCAACAAGATGCCAATACACATCATCAATATGCACAGTTACTGCTCCTGATTGAACTCATCCAAGATCTGATGATATCAGCTTATATACCAAGTTTGATAATAATCTTTTTAGCCATAAGGCTTCTAGCACAGTATCAAGGTCAGCCAATCAAATGCCAGAATACCTCATTTATATGTGCAGGTGTCACTCCAAAATCTTGATAATATAAGCATCTATATAAGCTTAATATGATTTAAATCTATCAGAAATACAGTATTAAGGATGGTAGCAAGTGTAGCCAATTAGACACAGGTTCAGCTCATTAATATGCATGAATATTGTTCATAAATGAACACATTTTAAATCTTGGTGTAATATATACCTGTCTGTACCAAGTTTGATCAAATTCTGTGAAATATTTTGCATCCAGAGTGATAATAAGCTTAGTCAATCAGATACAAGATTGCCTCATTAAAATGAGCAGATACAGCTCATCACTGAACTTAACTGAGATCTTGATAATATTAGCTTATATGCCAAGTTTGATCAAAATCTAATTAGAAATATGCAGCTAGAGTGATAGCAAGCTCTGCTAATCAGATGCCCCCTCCGCCCCCCCCCCCCCCCCTTATAAGATGTGTGGATGTCATTCATAATTGATTTTCTGCAAGATCTTGATGACATAAGCTTACACATCAAGTTTGACCTAAATCTTATAAAAAAATCAGATTTAATATGGTCTCTGCAGTGGTAGCAAGCTTAGCCAATCAAATGCCAGTTTACTTCATAGATATACATGGATGTCACTCATCATGGAATCTAAACAGGAGTTTGATATAAACTCACATGTCAAGTTTGATCCAAATCATATAAACTAGAGCTAGGAGTGATGGGTGGATCACAAAGGGCCCAGTTAATTACAATTTGCTCCTTAGAGCTTTAAACAGAAGAATTTGTTTTGGGAAATCAAAGCTAGGAGAAGATGGGCATTCATCGACCATAACTCCTTGAAATGATGCTATGGAATATTTCAAATCCAACTCGTTCAAGGTCTCATCAATACAAGCAACATACCACTTAAAGATACATACATGATGTTGATTGACACAGTCCATAACTCTGTCTAAAATGGAGTAGACAAGACACAGGTATATGAAACAAACATTATCATCAAATTGCCACAGAATATGCTGAATAAGGCATAATTAATATGCCGAGTCTCTAGTTCATCATCGAATTCATCCAAGATCACGATGCTATAAACCCATTTACTAAGCCTGACAGAAATTGGATGAGAAATATTGTCTCTAGATCTGTAGAGGTAACAGCTCAGCCAATTAAATGCAAGGTATCTTATTAATTATTCAAATAAGACTACATTTATGTTTGTGCAAAACTGGATAAATAATATGGCTTCCAGAGTAATAACAAGCTCAGCCAATCAGATACAAGATCACCTCATTAATATAAGTGGATCCTGCTCCCCATAGAAATTATCCAAGATCTTGATGATATAAGCCCATAATCCAAATTTTATCAAAATCAAATCAGAATTATGGCTTCCAATCAGATGCAAGATCACCCCATTCATATGCATGGATCTTGCTCATTATCAAACCCATTCATGATCTTTAAGATTTAAGCACATATTCCAATCTTGATCAAAATCAGATGAGAATTATGGTTTCTATAGTGGTAATAAACTCAATTAATTAAATGCAAGATCACTCCATTAAAATGTGCATATCTCATTATCGAAATTGTCCAAGCATATATTCCAAGTTTGATCAAAATCAGATCACAAATATAGCTTCCAGAGTGGTATCAAGGTCAGTCAATCAGATGCAAGATTATATCACTAATATGTGTGGATCTTGCTCATTATCACACCCATCCAAGATCTTGACAATATAAGCCCATAATTTAAGACTGATCAAAATCAAAACAGAAATATGCCTTCAAAGTAGCAACAAACTCAGCAAATCAGATGTACGATCATCTAATTAGTATGCATAAATTTCATTCATTATCGAACTAATCGGAGATCTTGGTGATATAACCACATATATTCTAAGTTTGATCAAAATCAGATCAGAAATATGGCCTCCTTAGTGGTAACAAGGTTAGGCAATTTGATGCAAGATCACCTCATTAGTATGCATGGATCTCGCTCAGTATCAAATTCGTCTGATATTTTGATGATGTAAACCCATATTCAAAGTCTGATTGAAATTGAATCAGAAATATGGATAAAGCATGATGGATGCAAGTCCATACCATAAGCTCATTGGGCTTTATGACCAAGTGAGCTATAAATGGATCTCGAGCTATTCTGGCTACATGGATCTAATGTAATGGAGATTTAAACTTTACATAAAAAAGGCATTAACTCTGTCAAAACTGGACCTAAAATGACAAAACCTTTAAAAGGCACATCTTTGTGTAATAGGCAATTCACCTACCAAATAACATACAATTATGTGCATGAGTTGCAGGACTTTGGTGGTTACAAGAAGTGTGAATGGATGGAGAGATGGACTGATAGATGGAAAAGGTGATTACTATATGGTTCCACGTCTAAAAGGTGATTACTATATGTTTCCACGTCTTGATGTGGGGTCCTAAAATCTGATTAATATAGCCTCTACAGTGGTAACAAGCTCAGTCAATCAGATATTAACTTACATACCAAGTTTGATAAAATATGATACAAAATATGGCCTCTAGGGTGGCAACAAGATCAGTTAATCATTTCATCACTATGTAGATTTTGCTCAAAACTAAATTTGTATCCGAGATTGTGATGATATAAGCTTACACGCTATGTTTGACAAAAATCGAATCAGAAATACATCCTTTAGAGTGGTAACAACTTCAGTTGATCAGATGCAGAATTACCCTTATTGATATGTGTGGATGCTGCTTATCAGACTCATTTGAGATCGTGATGATATAAGCTCATGCACCAATTTTGATCAAAATCTTGTCAGAAGTAATGCCTATAAAGTAGTAAAAATCTATGCCAATCAGATTTAAGCTCACTTCATTAATATGCAAGGATCATACTCATAATCAAATGCATCCAAGATATTTTTTAAGACATTGGCCCATATATACAAAGTTTTGTTAACAGCTTTTTCAAAAATATTGCCTCCAGAGTGGTAACAAGCTATTGTTGAATGATGGATGAAGGACAATAGCCATGCCATAAGCTCACTTAGTCTTATGACCCGGTGAGCTAAAATTTACCCGACTCCCTCATACAGTTAAACCGTCAGTTTGATTTGCTCTTTTCTGACACATGAGAACAGATCTAAAAGAATTGGAATTTGACATCTAAATCAAACACTTCTCCAGCCTTGATGCAGAACAAGAATATGGCGACCTACACTGCTACAACTTTGTTGACAGTTGTGATGATAAAGAAAAAATGACAAAATAGTTGACTACACTTTTAATTTTACCTAGATTTTGCAATTTTGTGTTAAGGTAGTTTTGCTTAGTAAGAGCTTGGCACACTATATCCTTTTGTGAACCTACAACCCTATAAGTGAGGAATTCAAAGGATGCATATTACACATTCTGTACATGGAAGACATTTCTTCTGTGCATTCTTCCACTGAATATCAGGACAAGGCAGAAGAGCTTCCAAGAAGAAATGCCAAATCCAGCAACTGTAAGTGGCCTCTTCTGACATTTCAAACTGAACTGACCAATAGTATTACTAGTAGGACGATACAATTAATAAAAATATCACTGGAAAAGCATGCACAAAAATCATATGAGACCACTTATGATCTATGTAACGAAACCCAAGTCTTTTTGATGTGTAGAAGTCTTTTTCTTCTCCCAAACATAGTTTAACATAAGATAATTCCTAGAGATTTCAAAATAAAAGTAAACTTTTCCAGGGTTCCTTTTGGAGAGTTTCATTAATATTTTTAGCAAGTACAAACACGAGCATATTTAAAACCACACAATTTTCTTCTGTTGTCATCTACTTGGAAATAATCTGTAACAAATGATCAACAAAGTTGCCCATGTCAAATACCTGCCAGGCAGCAGAATTCATCCTTCACAAGAAAGCCAATACAAATGTTTACTTATAAACTTTTGTATCTTCTTATTTTGATGAAGTCATTTAACAGAATCATATATTCTGTACTTTTTGTGAGTGACAAAACCATAATTATTACTTTGAAACATATGAAGCCAATATTTTCCTGAATATTATTTAAAGGGGGAACGTACAATTCTTCAGAATACAGACTACATATCTGCATTTGATGCAAAACAAATTAAAATGTTTTTGAATTGGTGTGCAACAATATGAGAAGTTGATACAGGGGGTATCTCTAACACACATGCACACACATACAGAGCTATTCAATGCAACATGAACAGATCAATTCATAGTCACAACATATCACTTGCTCTAGTACATTCATAGTTTGTCAATCAATCTTTGAAGCACACACACAACGCAAAAACACCATCTCTTCTAGAACTGGTTACCTAGATTATAAGCTGAAATAACCTTACTAGCAACGATTTAAATGCTACATTATTCTGGTTTAATAGATGGATTATGGATGGCTAAAATGCATGAATTCATTCTCCATCAACTTCCCTCTGTAATATCCAACCAACGTAACTTTATATGGCCAAAGTTTATTTAGCCATTTCCCACCAACATTTTAACCAAAGTATGCAATTAATTTGTGTCATTACAGAACAGAATATAAATATTGTTTTACATTAAGTTAGACCACGAAGAATACTTTACATAACTGTAATACATACTGAGAAAATCATTTTGCTTGTTTTATTTTAAATGACACCATGTCAAATATTATTTAAAAATAAGTTACTGCCTAGAATTTTACTCTTTTTTCTGTAGTTTGTATATAACATAAAATTTGGAAAAAAATATGCAGAGCAAAATGAATAATATTTCATGTGTCCATGATATTAAATACCAGGATACAAAGTTACATTATATCAGTTAAATATTTGCTGTACTATGAGCTGCTATGAACATTTAGACATGGATAGCAAATTCACTTTGAAAATTCCATATGAACATGCCGACTGGTTCAACAACTTCCAGCATAAGATTTTATCAGTAACTGTGTACATACTTTTAGCTTATGACACCAAGGTTAAACATTATCATTATCATTATTGGCCATTCTGACAAGAACCTGCCAAAACTTGGCCCATTTCAACAAGAACATACTTATAGACTTGGTGTCCATGCCTGATATTACTGCCAGTAACTTCCATGCATACATTTAACAATGTCAATGAATTTGTCCTTCCACAAATTAGTAATTGTTATTTCAAACATCTGTCAAAATACACTGAGCCAATGTAGCCCCCTCGCATGGATTTAGACACATTCTGTTCAAAAAGTCGTCTGTTGTTCTGAAGTATCTCAGCTGCTTCTTTGTTCAGTGGATCTTCCGGGTTAGGTTCCTGAGGAGGAAGAGAATAAAAATTAATGTAGAGAATCCCATGTTTATAAGGACACAGGTTCCTGAAAGCAATTTTTCTCTGAATGGGATATTTGTGTACATATATATATAAATATATGCAGCATGTGATAAGAAATACTGTTAGTGAACAAGAGTCATCTTTTTAAAATCTCTGCCCTGCCCAAACAAAGCAACAAAAAGAATTATATGTTCACATGGACAAAAGCTTAATCAAACTTGCACAAATTTGTAAAATTCACATAAGAAGTACAAAATGTATATAGAACTTCATTTAGAACATGAATGTTTGTATGACAGACAAAAAACCAAAATTAGGTTGGAAAGATGTGTTCAGGATATTTGAAAATTAGGTATGTTATCTAAACATATTTGTGCATATGGGTGTTTTAAAAAAATGCAATTTCTCTAATTATTTTTGCTATATTATGTTTCAACAATCACATGATATAGAGACGGATGAATAAATGACTAAAGAGAATGTTAACAAAATATCATTATATTACTGTTGTACTGAGTGTATACAAATCATCGGTTGTACTCTATACAAATATATGATTTAATTACCGTATTTTTGTGTGTATAACATGCACCTCGATTTTTGACACAGAATGAGGTGAAAAACTTAGTTCTGCCATATAACACACATGACATCCAACATTTCAAAATCTTGATGATTTCACTCTATTTTCATCATGAAACAACATTCTGCAATTTTGGATAGTGAACTGATCATCATTTGTTACACAACATATGATTGGTTTACTACAAAACAGTACTGGACTGTTTCTGTTCTTTTCTGTCAGTGCTTACTTGTACACATCTATGATGGTTAACTGGTCTCTCTCAGTGTATGTGTGTTTTATGTGGCCCATGTTGATATTTGTCAGACTATATTCATTTGGATTCAAGATCGAGCACAAGAGGCTATGTTAAAGTTTAGGTCCAGTATTTATACTTATTTGGACTAGCATGACACTTCTGAAATACATCTCAGTGTTCAAGCTGAAATTTACCTAGACAATGCAGCATAATTATGTTTCGCACATCAAAGCATTACTGGATCAGATTACCTTTGAAATTACCGTGCTGAGTCAATGAAGTATTGATCACTGTATGGCCACAAAGAAGTATAAAATACTGTCATTTAGGATGAGAAATAAGACAAAGAACCAAGTCTATTTTGAAAAGAAAAGCAAATCAATTCCAAATTTACCCAGACAATGCACTGCAATTATACTTAGCACTACAAAGTTTTAGCCAGTGCAGATTCTACCTTGAAAACACCACGCCAAGTCAATGAAGCACTGATTACTATGTAGTCACAAAGAAGAATCAAATACTCTGATTAAAGATGAGAAATAAACAAAGAACCAAATTTAATTTATAAAGAAAAATAAATAAATTACAAATCTGATACAATTACTTATTCTTTAGTGTCATGATATGTACCAATGTGGTATTTTGCACAACTTGAATGTATTCATGACAGAGCAGATGAACAAGTTACCAGTCTCTCGCATTTCTGGTTGTGACACAGAACAAAAACTAAACAATGATATGAAATTAAATGAGTTTATTAACATAAGCAATCAATAAACAGGACTATAGTGGTTTGTAAGCATTATTTCTTTCTTAAATAAAGCTAGTAAACAGAGTAGTTACAAGGCAATGAATTTAATATTTCACATGTGAATGTAACATGTGTAGGCAACATTAGTACCATGATCCACTCATCAGATTGATCTGGGGGAAAAAAAAAATCATTTTTGTCCTATGGCAAAATGCACACCCCCTCCTGATTATAATAAAAATATGTATAAACAGTTCATGTTATACATACTAACATATGGTAAGTGACGATCCAAACGAATTAATTTGGCAAATAAAGGGGCACCTGTGTCAAAATATGGTACTTGTTGCATGCAATTTAATGTTTCTGTGTTTGATAGTTGTTTCAGTATCAATCTTTCATGAATCAAAACAATTTAATTTACAATCTACATGCAATACTTACCAAAAATAAATATTGTAAACCATATACTATAGAATTAATAGTTAAAACAGGCTTCCAGTCTTCTCTGTAAAAAAATGGAATAAAAACGGATTAGATAAAATCTTAAATTCTTAAACTAATGCTCAAAAAATAATTAAAGAATTGCGGGGGAAGGGTGTGTGTGTTGTCTAGTCTTCTCTTTCAAGTTTATCTACAATAGTTAAATATTAAGTACATGCAAATTATGGACTTCTGCATTCAAACAATGCAACAAAATGAAATGTTGCCTCCAGAATAGTAACAAGCAATTCATGTGCAAAGAACACAGGACCATAACATTACTCATTTCACCTTACAACCTGAGAGTTAAAACCACCATTTTCTTAACCATGCATTATTTTTTTGTGTGGGTGGGGTGGGTAAGAGGGCCTCATTTAATTTATGGTAAAATAGTTTCTTTTTATCAACATCTAAGCACAATGAAAAAATTAAAACTTATAATGTCACCTACTAAAGTCAAAGTATTGTGAATACAGATTTCTTGGAGAGTTAAGGCAATACTATGTTAAACAGAATCAACTAATAACCATGTTCCTTTTTTATGATCACAAATACCAATGTCCCTTCAAATGCATGTAATCTTAATTGTAAAT
The DNA here is from genome assembly GCA_029931535.1 of Margaritifera margaritifera. NCBI lineage: Eukaryota > Metazoa > Mollusca > Bivalvia > Unionida > Margaritiferidae > Margaritifera > Margaritifera margaritifera. The sequence goes on from JAQPZY010001631.1 coordinate 3,832,552, forward strand.
ATTTTAAGTATTTTCTTTTCTTTATCTTTTAACAGAGAATTGACATTACAAAATTTATAAAATACTGAAGAAATTACCTCATGTGCGATTCTATTGAAATGATTCTGTGTTGTTTTACATGATACAGTGCAGCAGTTAAACTATATCAAGGGAAGTAACCACTCGGACAAATCATTTCATATCATGATTGGAATTTGAGTTATGTCCCCTTACTGATCTTGTCTGGCTTGTCCAAGTCAAAAAGCCAGAGGAGCTAGATATAGAAAGTCCTTCGTTATTGGAAACCACAAATAGTCTCAGTAATGGACAGTAGACATCATGCCATATGCTTTAAGGGATAAAATCCCTCCAAGCCAAAATTCAATCATTACTCAAATGTTATGTTTGTGATTTACAACAGTACACCAAAAGATAAATTGTTAGAACCTCCACATAACTTAAGCTTTTGAAGCTTATGATTTTTCTAATTGGTTTGAATGGCCAAACTAAGTTTCATCACAAATTCCAACACGGTTCCCTTTTCTCTCTGTATACATCATAAGAAAAGAAATGGGTCCTTTCTAGCAAAATATACACATCTTCCTGAAGTTGAATGTCACAAACAATGACACTTGGTATAGCATTACATATACAGTCATTCAATTCAAGGACTTTATTTTCATGGCCCATCAAAATACTTTGAGACTGTATGCTCTTCCTGAGGATAAAACATGGGATCAAAACAAGAGGTCCATAATGGCCTGAGATCACTCACCTGACTCAAAGTAGTACAACCCAATATAACACCAATTGGCCAGATAATTTTGGTGTCAATGCATTTTTCACCTGGTTGCCATGGGAGCCAAATGGTTGAGAGTTCTCTAAAAGCTCAACCTTGGTAGAGCATTGGCAAAACTCATTATAGTAAATATTCCTACAAAGTTTTCTTCAAATTTACCAAGAATTATTAGATGAGATGTAAAAATGACATTTTCTACCCAGCTGCTGTAGAAGCGAAAAGAGTGCTAGTTCAACCACTAAAAATAAAGTTTTGGTAGCACATGTTCTAAAAAACATTTCTCTAAGTTAGGTCAAAACTGGCCAAATGGTTTTGGAGAAGACATCACAGTTTCCACATGTTGCTGTGGAAGCCACATGGTTGCCAGTGAAGATACCAAACATTACATTTGGTAAAATATGCTCTAAGAAACATTCCTATTGAGTTTGATTAAAATTGGTCCAGTAGTTATGAAGATGCCAAAATAACTGTCCACCTGGTTGCTTTCGAAGTCACATGGTTGCTATGGAAACCACCAAAGCACAAATTTGTAAGAATATATCCCCAGGAACATACTGACAATGTTTGATAAGCATTAGCTTAGTTCTGGAGAAGTCAAAAATACATTTTCCACCTGGCTGTGGTTTCCATTGCCGGTACATAATGAGTGAACACTAATGTTAAATGAGAGCAAGATCTGGATCAGAAAAATACCAGAGTGCAACTCTTTCCAGGTGAACCAGATATTCAAAGATTTAAATGTTTTTTTTATGGATTACTTGAGTACTTTATAAAATGTTTATAACAATAATATAAATGTCAAAGGAAAAGATGATGGCGGAGAGCAGATGACAAAAGTTAAGGTGGCAAAATTGTCAAAACAAATAAGATTATTCCATGTTTTTACCACTACTAGTGCAATAAATACTGTCTTGTATTTTCTTTGGCTCTTTGAAATTGTGTGCATCCCTCAGACTTGGGGGACAGGGGAATCAGTGCTATAAATGTAAAAGGCCTTCAAGCTAGGACACTTCATGTAAAATTTGGCCAAATTCTGTTTTTAGAGGTTATTTAAAGTGTTTAAACTTTTTGTAGCAGCAGCAATATATGACAGATTGGCATCATTTACAAACTAAAAAGCCCTTCATGCCAAAATGCTTTCTGTCAAATTTGGTCAAATTCTGTTGAGTAATTTTTGAAAAGTCATTTAAAAAAAAAAAAAAAAATTTTTAGTAATGGATACATATATTTAATGGTGAATTGGCATAATCTATACAAACTTGAAAGGCAATTATGGTTCGATGCTTTCTGTAAAATTTGGTCAAATACTGTTGAGTGGGGTTTTTATGTAAAATTTGGTTAAATTCTCATAAGCAGTTTCTGATAAGTTATTGAAAGTATATTTAGTTTTTAGAGTAATGCTGGCTATATCTGATGGCAGATCAGCATCATTGGTACAAATTTAAATGCCATCTATACCCGAAGGCTTTATGTCAAATTTGATAAAATTTTGTGAAGCAGTTTTTGAGAAGTCATTTCAAGTGTTATATTTTTAGTAACAGTGGCCATATATGATGACAGATTGGCATCATTTGAACAAATTTGAAAGACCTTAATGCAGGATGTTTTTTTTTGTAAAATTTGGTCATATTCTGTTGAGCAATTTTTGAGAAGTCATTTTTTAAATAGGTTTTTCCCTTTTTAAAAATGGTGACCATATCTGATGGTGGATCAGTATCATTTGTATAAAATTTAAAGCCATCCATGCCAGAATGCTTTCTGTAAATTAAATAAAATTCTTTTTAATGGTTTCTGAGAAGTCATTTAAATGATTTTGTAATTTTAGTAACAGTGGCCAAACATTATGGCAGATCAGCATCATTTGAGCAAATCTGAAAGACCTTTATGCCAGGATGCTTCCCATCAAATTTGGTCAAATTCTGTTGAGTGTTTTTTGAGAAGTTGTTTAAAAGTTTTTCTATTCGAAGTAATGGTGGCTATATTTACTGGCAGATCGGCTTCATTTGAACAAATCTGTAAGAGCTTCATGTCAGGATGCTTTCTGTAAAAACTGGTTTAATTTTGTTGGGCAGCTTTTGAGAAAAAGTAAATAGCAATTGTGAATGGACAATGCTCAACAGATTACTCACAACAGATGACGTACAATGGAAGAAGAACCATACCATAAGCTAAATTAGCCTTACAGTCAGATAAGCTAAGAATGACCCATGGAAAAAAAAATGTAGTAACTATGAGTGACCAAACAAAACATCTTGTACTCACCTTAGGATATTGAGGCAGACATTTCCCTCTAAGTCTATATTTGGATGGTAAACCATAGTCTCACATTTCACTTTAGGAGGGTCATGTGGATAGCCCTGACCAACTTTAAAACTAAACACAAATCTTCCTCCTCTGTAGAAACCCTGGAAGTAAATCAAACAAATAAATTATCATCAAAAGAGATGTGGAAATCTTTCACATTTTCAAATTGTCAGGTGTTACAATATATATATATATATATATATATATATATATATATATATATATATATATATATATATATATATATATATATATATATATATATATATGAAACTCTGTAGTAGATACAAGGGGGTAATATGGCTAAATCCAAACTCACTACATAGTACCTCATGCTTATAACTTGTACCATAATGAGATGTACACAATTTTTAGACATATTTGCATTTAGTTCAATGTGCAAGTTTCCTAGATGCAGTCAAACATGGGCATGTGATAGTAAGACAGGCAAACAAGCTGCAGTTATGCAGACTTGTAATTCATTTGCAATCCAACCAATGATCAGGTCATTAGAATGATCCAAAGACACAACTGTACATCTACATGTACTACATTATAGAGATAAATCTCTGAAGGAAGTTTATGCTGATTTGGAAAGAAAATAATTTCAGTAGAAAATTAACAATCCAGTTTACTTCACATGCTTTTAAAGTGTGGTATACATGTTCAAGATTTACTTCAAATGTTTTTTTCAGAACATGAGGCCCAATTGGTTGCTATGGAAGCCATGCCTTTTCTAGGGAAGTCATCGCATACAGCTTTGGTACAGTATGTTCTAAGGAAAAGTCCTACAGAGTTTGATAAAAACTGGCTCAGTCAATCTGGAGAAATTGAAAATAGGTTTTTCACCTGGTTGTTACAAAAACCATTACCTAGAAAACAACCCTGAACACAATTTTGATATAGTATATTCCAAAAAGTTTCACAAATCCCAAACAACCTGCCCATCTAACATAGCTCATATGGCCTTCAGTCATCGGACCAATGATTTGATGAGCAGGTTGGTCACTATAATCTACAACAATGAATGCAAAATCAGGAGTTCTGAATTAATGCAGAAAGTTCTCATAACTGATTTTGAAATAAAATAAAATTCCTATGTACCTAATTTTTGTTCAGTGCAAATCTACATATAACTTGTACTGCTGATGATATCTGTATGTAGTGGAGCTGATTTCAGTAACAGCAATTTTATTTTAACACCATATAACAAATGATATAACTTCTTAGGCCATGACAGGATAGGCAATATTGGCTCTCATTCCCAAGACATTACTTTGTGATTCCCCCTCACCCCTGACATGCCAGTTCAAAATATATTAATTCAGAATACTTTTATATCACACAAATTCCACCTTAGTTACATACATTGGTTACAAAAACAAAGGCCAAATGGTACATTATATACATGTACTTGCTTTTTTTACTGAAAAGTTTATTCATGCAGAACAGGGATCTTATGAGCACGAAATAAAAACAATTTTGATAAATCTAGATGTAATATTGGAAACTCTAGATGCAGTACATACAAATACTGTAAATTCAAATATTTGTACATTTTCATGCCACTTTTCCCAATCAGAAATGCATATATGGTATACACTGTGTTTTATCTGTTTCATGACAGTATTCATTACACAATACTTGTATCTACAGTTATTTGGATTTTAATAATTTCAAAATATTACTGGTAAATTGAATATTACCTACTGCTAAGTGAAGTATCCATCAATGTTGTTTACTGTGGGTGTTTACTAGCAAGTATATTGCTTCCAATTTCGTGTAAGTCCGAACAACCTGTATTTGTATTATATTTTGTGTTTTGATGTATAAATACTGTTTGTGTTTGATGCAATAAAAGTTTTGATTTGATCTACATTTTCTTTTTCCACATGCCAGATCTAATATTCCCAAGTGATATTTCCCAAGTTAACTGCCAGTGCATGTGGCCGATAAGCTCTTGGCTTGTAAAGGCATCACTCACTTTGTTTTAAAGTTGACAATCCTTTTGACTGAGCAGCTAATTTGATACTTGTTCAGTCCCAAGTAGAGTTCTACAACTCTCTCTGATTGTTTGACCTTAATCCCTTGGCTTGTAAAGGCACCATCCTCTTTGTTCCCATGTGATGGCTCTTTGATCGAGCCATGAATTGATAATTGTTCAGTGCCAAGTAACAGAGGGTGGTTATCTGAACTACCTCTAATCTTGTCACAGAGTTGACACATGTTCAGTTGCATCCTTTAATAAATTTCACAGACTGTATGATTAAAGTGTCACTTACCAACCCCAAGCTCAGTCTTCACATAAGCACTCACATATGACAATAAAGATGAGGATATTTACAATGACTAGACGATGATAGAGGATTTCAGGACTTTACTTGGTCACTCAGACGATGAATATGGCTTTGAACCAGATGACATAAGACAGTGACATTTATAGGATACTGTGAATCACAAAAGTGTGGACTTTACTTCCATTGTTTATTTGTAAGACACATGGAATTAACATATTACAGGATATTGTGATTCAGACCATGCTGGACTATTATTTTTGTACCTGTATGTGACCTATAATAGAATTCATGGATTTATCATATCAATGAATTTAAAATGTCAAGCATTATCAATTTCTATGGATTTTATGAAACGAAGATGGACAAAATGTAAGTTGTCACTTTATTTGTGACATATTCCACTCAATAATATAATTGTATTTTACACTGGTTTTGTCTTTATTTTTCCTATCTATCTATCCATCCAGTTTGGCTTATTTATTTTTCCAAAGTGCAATTCTGACTCACTGATGACAAGTCACTCCTTCAGATGGCTCTGGCTTGCAAAATACACCCTGACTTCTAGGAGGGTCAGAAAGAAATTAGCTTTTCGCAGTCCTAAAAAGGGGTGGGGTTGTCTTATAGTTGAATCAACTTATAATCGAGTATATACAATAAAACATCTGGTACAGGAAGCAGAAGAAGAGGAGGTAGAATGAAGAATACACAATTACTGTAGAAAGAGCAATCAACGGAACAATACTGATCTTAAGCTTCTGATAATAAATTCCTAAACTTCCATTCTCAACCCATCCCTTTTGTTTTGTTGGCAAAGTGAAACATGACACACACAGACACCTCCCTCTCTCTCTCTCTCTCTCTCTCTCTCTCTCTCTCTCTCTCTCTCTCTATATATATATATATATATATATATATATATATATATATATATATATATATACTGATAATAGCCAGAGAGTCTGCATTGACTGATTCTGTTTGTTGGAAGTGTCATACTAGCTGGAGACAACCTGTATGGAAAATGTCAGCTAACTGTAAACAATGCTCACTATAGAGGCAGCTTTCTTCTAAATTAGAGTAGCTTCTAAATTGGCTGTCTGCACATTGTACAACTGGGTAGCTATCCTTAAGGGACCCACAACATTTTGGGGGGAACCAAGCTGATTAAATATTCTACTGACTAACATGAAGCAGGGAGACTGGATGATTGGTTATCTGTGACACCAAATATTAACATATCAAACAATGACAGTAGAAAAGGTACACTAATATTGATGGCATAGTAGTTAGTGTTACAAGTACTAAATCTAACCTCATCTGGACAGATGATTAATTTGAAATTAAGAAGATCATCTGGATCTGGAAACTCCATCTGGCAAGTCTTTGGTAAATTCAACTCATTGATATCTGAAATAAAAAGGAAAACTGTTAAAACGAGAATCATCTAGAGATGACGTATCCCTCACGATCCCCTGCTTACATAAAGACTAGTACTGGAAATTCTAAGCATAAAACGATACTTCTATGTAACTTGTTTGAGCATACACCAAGTTTGGTTGAAATATCTTCAACGGCTTGAGAGTTATGCTATTGAAATGTAAATGTTTATGGAAAGACAGACAGATAAACACAGTGATAGCTATATCCCCCCAATTAATACCTCGTGCACAAAAATACAATTAAGATCGAGCCATCTACATATTTTCAAAATGCAAACTTCCAATTTGGGAGTGCCTTTATATTAAGTAAAATTTGTAAGACTTCAGTTTGATTTCTATCTAAGATCTGAAAAACTGCAGTTGTTTATGTGTAATAAACAAGTGGATTGTATATATTACTTTGTTCTTAATCTTTTAGTAGTATAAATAAGTGATTTCTAACCGCTGATTTTGGTCCATTGTTGGTAGTGATGATTGTTATTATTTTTATTTTTATTAATATTATTAATGTCATTGTTGGTATTTATCCATCAACTTACTGCTCCAGCTGAGAAGCTCTTTGACTTTTATCCGCCAATACTGAACAGTTTCAAAAAATGTTGCTTTGTATGACACTTTTTGGTGATACCTAAACTTACTGGGTACTATACAGCCAGGTTTTTGCCAATGTGCTGTTAAACCCCATACATTTATATATATACATACATACATTTATATATATACATACATACACACATCACTTTTGTAATTCTGTGTTCTTAAAACAGAACAAGGTATTGAGAATAAGTTTGTGTACATAATCATGAGGATACCTATTTAATTTACACATGCAAAGGATTATATCAGTTTTAATCAAATGATCATTTAGATTATCCTCGTTCTTTGTCCACTGATTTAGTTGTTAAATGTAGATCATGAATATCACTTGAAGGTATTTTCTTTATGTTTGCAACAATATGCTTTGACAGAAAGCACATTTTTTTCAACCTAAATACATGTACTGCTTATTTAATGAACCTATCACATTTCAGGCCATCCAGTACTTAAATCACAATCAACTAAATCATTCAAACATTCATATCAAATAAGTGTATATTTGTGTTTTATTTAAATTTTATACACAAATGAAATTTCAATTAAATTTTCACCTGTCCATGACCAGCATGTAACTGGAGCACTTTCATAGGACCCCACACTGAACAGAGTGACTACAATGGTTTACACGATTGAAATGGGTTTTCTATCAAATTAAAGATTAATTAATCAAATATTCAACTGATGAAAATGTCTTGACAGAATACATGTAATGTAAGCAAATATCTATCAGGTTTGTTTTCTTCAGTATTATCAATGTTGTACTGAGCTAAATTTTGGGTCCATAAATTCTGTACAACTTGGACTTGAGTAATGAACACAAGCTTGTTGATTATAGCAACTGCCAAGATTAAAATATCTGACTAAAATCCCAAGAGTACTGATACTGACAGTGACAGATGTTGTCTAGTAAGAAATCCCAAGAGTACTTATACTGACAGTGACAGATGTTGTCTAGCAAGAAAGCATGTATAAATATTTTTTAAAAAAACTGTCCCTGCCTGGCATGCTCAAAGTGAAGTGCACTTACAAAGCAGGATTTTCAATTTGTTCTGTGCGTCCAGGCAATGGATTTTTCTAGCATTGTATTATAACTAATGCTTTCTTATTTGAAAGTTTGGCACAATCTTGTAAAAGGTGACGATAAGATAATCATCAAGTAGGGGTTACCATGAGAAAATTATGATTATTTTGCTCAGCCCAGAATTTGCTTTTTTATGTCTTGTTCTCCAGAATGACTTTTTGCAATCTGATTTTCCTTCTTTATCTTGCAATACTCATGCCTGGCAAAGGAGAGAATGTGGGAGCTGCAAAGTACTACAAGACATGGTTTAAGAGATCATGTGGTGACATAGCTGATCTTGTACACGTGGCAGCATCTGCTATCTGGGCTTTATTTACTTTATCTTTTAAGCACCTCTGTATCACTGACTTACTACGGAAGACCTAGGAACATACTAATACAGATTGATATTAACAATACATATTGTGGGTAGAACACTGCTTGGTCAATTTTCAAAGTTATTTAAAAATTGCCATGATAGAAACTTTCCATCATGTCTTATTACTTAACTTACCTGGAGAATAACCATAATCAACCATGCGTTGTCACCATGTCACTTCAAGTTGTGAGGAAGCAATTATTTTAACATACAGTAGGCTTCAAGTGGGGTGCTCAGTACAATTTACATGGTGACTTAATAAAAGAATCCACATTTCCATGTAAATTATCATATTCGACTAAGATCCTGCTGCCTCACATTAAAAAAATTTTTTTTAGTGACAGTTTTCAGGCAACAATATGCGTTTTATTAGTAGTTTTCTTCTTTGATATGTACGGTAAAACAGGCAAACTCTAGTGCTGCTTGTATATTGCTGGAGCAGCATCCTCTGAAGTAACAGACATAGGCCATTGTCAACCCAATGACACTCCTGTATATATTGTAAACACTGTTCTAATCATGTACTTGTTAATCTGTTGCATGTACCGAATGTGCAAGAGGGAAGGGGGGGGGGGGGCTTTTAAGAATGCCAATTTACCTCAAGTATTTAGTAAAAAAATGAAACAGACCTATAAGACCAGCATGACTACTTCCTAATGATCAAAAAAGGTAGTCTGGGTGCAATGCCATCGTTGTCAATGACAATCCAGGAAAGCAGTACAATATTATAATGGGCATTTGCATTACACAGAAAGTATTCTTTACTCTAAAACATAAACTATACTGTCAAAAAGTACAATATGCATGATCATTAAAAAGTTTTTATGAAATGACATGGCTCTTATTCATGATGGGTTTTATTTATCTCATTTCACAGCAACTGATGTAATATTAATGGCCATGGTCTTATTTTTACTGTATATTGATGCAAGTACACATACAGCCTCTTCTTAATTATTCATTCCACATCAAAATGAGGCTGACCACTGGGTCATTTATCATGTAATATGACAGGTAGTGATAAACAATAACATTAGTTTCGTAAAGAAATTAAATGAAAAAAATAAAATGCTTTCCTGGAAGAGCTGTTGTTTGCCCAAAAGGGGGCCACTGAATGGTTGTACATTGCAACTTTCTGTTTCTGATTTTCAATCTAGGAATGTCAACATTTTTCACTCAGCATGGTTACACCTTAGGTGTAAATCCACTGAGCAACCATTGTGAAATGGTAAGGTTTATAGTGTATTAGGGATTTTGTAAATAAAAAAAATAAAAATGGAGGGGGGAGGGAGGGGGGAAGGAAACTAATTTTAATAATGTAATACTTACCTGTTGCTATTGCGTTGCTTACCTTTCTGGGAATGAAATTACCCTTGTCCATATAAGAAAATTCCATCCTCCCACTAGATGCAAAGTTCTAGAAGTCCAGAACTAGAAAGAAGACAGACCCAACCTGTCCCCCCATGTCACAGGCCCATGTGCCATAGTTGTCCTCTTAGGGACACGACTACTCATGGGACATCAGAGCTGGGTGGTAGAAGGGAATCTGGCAATAGCAACAGGTAAGTATTACATCATTAAAATTAATATACCCCCCCCCCCAAAAAAACTACATTTTAATATCAGTAATACAATACCTATCGCTATTGCATTGCTGAATTTGGCAGTGCGGTGGGCGACTGGTGGCCTCAAAAACTAGTATTAAAAAGGATATACTCACCCTTATGGTAGAAATCTCCACTACTTTAAGTTGGTATCAGCTTGGGCCACTTTTTGTGCTGCAACTATTGGCTGCAAAGAAAATATGCATCGCTCTGATGCACAAAAGAACAAAGGTAGAAGGAGGAGAAAGTAGTGTGTGACTGCCAAAATGCGGCTTTTGTAATCTTCTCCAGTGACGAATGAGTTAGATAGGCCCATGAGATAGCAACCGCTCGGACTTCATGGGCTTTACTCTTCATGAACGAAAGGCCCCTCTCAGTAAGAGACTGATACGTCCTCTCCCTTTCAAAGTGGCCATATACAACTGTAAAACTCTAACTGGGCATAGAGTTGATCTTAATCATCCCCAGCACAGATCTGACTGAGAATGGGGATCACTATAAGGAGTGGAGCTACCGAAGGAAGCTGGTTACTGCCAAAAAACCTGGTTGACAAAGGAGATAACAGGCTCATAATTGGCACTAAACCATAAACAACCTTGTTCTATAGACAGGGCATTAAGCTTGGTCCTTTGTCTCAGATGCCAAGGACAGCAGGAAAACAGTTTTAAGGGTAAGGTTTTCTAAAGAAGCTTCACCCTATGGTTCACAGAGGGTTTTGACAAAGACCACAATATGCATGAGAGATTCCATCTGGGTATTAGTGAGCATGACACCAGTTTCTGCAGCTCAAATACCAGATAAAATCAGATATGTGAGAATCCAAACCAATGACTGGGTCCTTTGAAAACTTGAGCATGTTGGAAAGGGCTGTCCTTTAGCTCTTAATAGTAGAAACTGAGCATTCTCTCTCTTCGAACAGGAATTGAAGAAAGTCAGCCACTGCACTCATAGAGGGACAGCTAGGATTAATGTGTTTCCTACTGCACCAATTGCAAAAGATTCCCCATTGTGCATCATAGACCTTGGACGTGGACTGTCTCCGGGCCTGAACAATGCAATTGGTAACATTGCTTGAAAACTTGTCCTGGCAGGTAGATCGCCTGAAATGAGCCAAGCATGAAGGTGGAGAATCTGTGGGCTGTTGTGCAGGAGACCCCTTTCCTCCCATGCTGTGACAGCAGGTCCCTCCTCTATGGCAATGTCCTCTGCTGCTCTACCAAGAAGATCTCTGAACCATGATTGTTGAGGCCACAAATGAGCTGAACAGTGGAGATCTTACTTTGTGGAGCACTTGCATAATCATTCTAAATGGTGGGAAGGTGTAAGCAAACAGACGATACCACCTCAGACTGAAGGCGTCCACTGCCCAGTCCCTCTGATCTGGGACTCGGAAGATGTAAAAGGGGAGCTTGTTGTTCAGTCTTGTTGAAAACAAATCTGCCTAGTGTAAAGAGGGACTCTGATATGGATTGGTGTAAAGACCATTCCATGAAGACTACCTTGCCCCTCCTGGACAGACTGTCCACCAAAATATTCTTTTTGCCAGGAATGTGACGAACTCAAAGGTGATTCCAGGCCTCCACACACACAGAAGGAACATGTGCGCCTGAAGTGCGCTACCACTGACATGTTGTCAGAGGAGACCATCACACAAAGACTCCTTACTTGGTTGACACCCCTCTGTAAGGTTAAAAAGGCCACCCTAATTTCCAAATTGTTTATGTGGAGGGTAGTATCCTCCAGAGACCATGAGCCCTTCTGGCTCCAAGTGAGCATCCAACCCCAAATCTGATGTATCGATGAACAACAGGAGTGGGTTTGAGGGGTGTGCATAGGGACTCTAGTCATAAACCAGTCTTGATTTGCCCACAACTCAGGTGGTGGTGATATTCTGATCCTAGAGTAATCTGAACTGTCAGGGGATCCCTGTGTGGTTTCCAGTTCACCAGAAGGAGAAAATGGAAGGGGTGCAAGTTCAGTCTTCCTAGGGGAACCAGGTCTGCCATGGAGTTCAAGGTCCCAGTGGGGATACATATAAGTGAACCAACAACAAAGTCTTGGCTTGCAGCACCTCCAAAGGTACTATTCTGTCCAAAGGGACATAACCAATTCTGTGTTGGAGAGGAAATTCATCCTCATGTATACGTACTCCTGAGATGGAACTAACTCTGATTTCTCTAGGTTTGGAATGAGTCCCACACAGGTTATTATAGGCTTGGAATGAGTCCCACACAGGTTACTACAGGTTTGGAATGAGTCCCACACAGGTTACTACAGACCAGCAGCTAAAAAGATCTTGTCTGAGGGACTGAGACCATTGTGGCCCAACCAGTCGTCAAAATTACTGGAGGAATCCCCAGTGACCTCAGGTGTGCGGCAACTACTCCCATCACTCTGGTAAAGGCTCTAGGTAGAGGCAAGGCTTTAGACTGGTCATTTAACACCCTCTCTACTGTACCCTGGATTGAACTATGACATTTGTTGACATAAAGAAACAGAGATGGGTGGAACCTGAAAATTTCACTGACGCATAATATATGTCATATAGAGAACAAAGCATGTGCATCATCCAATTTATGGGTTAACTGGTTAAATCTTGTGCACTGTTCTCTATATATATATTTCAAGTCAAATCTAAATTAGGTTAATATAGATCGACAGACATGCAGACAGAAAGATAGATCAATTTAATTTTTGAGGAATGCTTTTATCAAACAGACAGACAGACAGGTATATACAGTAAAACCTGTCATGAGAGACCGCCCCTTCTGCCACCAAAAAGCGGTCTCTCAAGACAGGTGGTCTCTCATAAAAGGTTTGTACAAAAAGACCAGTTTCCAAGGTCAAAATTCAGCACTGTTTAAGAGGGAAAAATAAGCACAATCATGTACATTTATTGTATTCTTTGTTCATAGTTCTTGTTAAAATATTGCATGCATTAATCTGAAAATAATTTTAAATAGTAATAAAGATATGTATCTATCATTAAACATGAATCACATTTATATTTGAAGATCACACGTACATGTACTAGTATTAGCATATGAGTTCGTTTCTAATTGACTACTTGTCTTTTATAACACCCTAAATTTGAGTTTTACCGACGTTTCAAGTGGCTGCTATGTTGCAAACGGTCTCCAATTTTTCACTTCTTTCAATCACATTAATTCTTTCCTTCAATGTTAGAATTTGTTTCTTTTTCATTGGAGGTTCTGCCATTGTTATTAAAGTGCTAGGTGTTAATGTTATAAGGGATCAATTGTAATAAAGTCGTAGCGGTTTTGATCAAGCTTTGGGGAAATATGGAATACATATACAATGTATATGTACCAATGAATGAAATAAAAAGACACAATTAATTTATCCAGAAACAGAATAAATTTATTTAGAGACAAAAGTCAAAGACTTTATTCACTGACGATACAAAGGGATTAACTCTATAAACAGAGGGTGTAACCAGCTGCACTAAGGTGAGCATATGACGGTTTGGTGTGTGGGTTCTAATCTCTGTAATAGCAAAAACACCCCAACAAACAACACAAGCCTTTCACAATGACAATCGAATCCGGAAAACGATTCTCACCTACTGGTATTAAAGACAAAGACCTCATTCACCCCAGGCATTACGGATTAACTCTAAAGAAAAATGATGTATGCGACCGCTATATTGACTTTGGCACTACAATGGCAGTTAGTGACATGTACTTTAGTCTGGTTTACAGTCCAGAAGTAAGGAAACTACATGCATGACCTGCAAAAGTTAGGAAACCGGTAGCCAGTCTAATTTGTTTTTATAATTTTTTTTTTTTTAGAACAGTCTTTACTTTGGAAGCGGTCATTGTTACAAAGGATAAAATAAACGTCAGTGGTGTTTGTCTCAGTTCTCGCGATAGGGTCGTTCATTGCAGTATTATTTTAGAACAAGCTGCCATACGCAATTTCGCTGGAAATCCTATGGATCATACTTTAGTATCACAGAAATAGCCGAGGTATTTCCGAATGAGCAATCGGCATGTACTCTAGTCTGGTTTACAATCTATAACATATGACACTACCTGCATGAGCTGTACAATTCAAGAAACCGGTAGCCAGCCTAATTTGTTTTTAAGTTTTTGATTTTGTTTTTAACGTCTTTGCTTCTTAAGCGGTCGTGGTTACAAAGAGTTAAATAAAGGTCAGTTGTGTTTATCTCTGTTTTTGTGATGCGGTCGTTCATAGCAGTGTCGAAATGCATATTTTGCCAAGAAATCGCGGTCGCTGGTCGCGTTCTGCAGGTGGTCGCTCACGACAGTGCGTTTATATAATAAAATCGATCCGTGCATTACGATTGTGGTCGCTCATAGCAGAGGTCGCTCATGACAGGTTTTACTGTATCTTGATAATCTTTATGGAATGCATTGATAATAAAAATCATCATTGTCATCATCAATACTTAAAATCCTGAAAACATACTTATTTCATTATATATTTTGACCTATAAAACAGCAGCAAATGAAAATCTGACCCATAATATCTCCCATATATTCTGATGGACCAGTTATCAAACTGTATGTGAATCATGTGATCAATGCACAGTTCGCGCATACATTTAAGTAGATGATCAGAAGGTTAGAGATTTACGTATGGTGGATTGTTATTATGAATATTCTGGGATATTTTGTGGAAGGGGCATAGAAGGGAAAATGAAAAGATTCCAAGTAGTAAGCATATACACTTTGCATTTCATTTTTATTAACATTCTGCTATGGAGATGAATTCTTCTGCTATCAAGAAACACGAAATGCACACGTGTTGATATGACATGAATGCTGAAGGAATGTAGTACAAAATATTCAGATGCTTCCGATTAGCATGAATTTTGGCATGACACAGAATTATAAATGTGGAGTATAAATAGTATTTTCTGTCATAATTCTCTTTATTTAAAGTTATACAATTTCGATTTATAGTCGAATTATGCATTTCTGCATTCTCCTTTATTATTAAATTTAATTAATTCATTAATACAGCCTCGAAAATGCGTTACACTTGCTGATGTCAGCGACTTTAAGGCGAAAATCTGATAACTACATCACAAGTTTCTCAATTTTCAATCACAAAATATGTTGTTTTCATTTAAATGAATCGCCAATGAGAAGTTTCATCGCCACTGGCGATCGCTAACGCCATCATAGGAAACATGAAATGGCTTACCAGAAGCTGAAAACCAAATTAACACAATAAATACCTGAATCGTAGTATGTTCTACTCTGATCAATGACCCAGCCTCCCCACCCACCCCCATTCCCTCTTCACCCTTCCCAGCATTGACTTCAATATAGTGTTCAATTTGGAACCTTTCTGAATTCTCAGCTGGGCAGCCGATGCCTTCTTTTGGCTTCCTGGTTTATCTGGAGAATCAGCACCATCTTTCTTCTGTTGCTTAAGTGAAAACAACTTAATCATTCTGAGCGAAAATCCTCAGAAATCTACCGATCACGTCTATTTTCAGACGAATCAGACGAACGTGTAGTGATATGCTACTTTAATAGTTTCGTATTAACCTATATACTCCTTAATACGACATAACAAACATATATCTAATTATAAGTACATAAAATTATGACATATTTTTGTATACGACCTTTAATTTGTAATATTTTACATCTTTTCTGCCGCTCACAAAAGGATAAAGATACGTTACACGGCTATAAATAAACTATCCTAAATATTTAGTCATTCAAATGCCTTTCCTCACAATAAATATGATTTTTCGATCGTCTCATTGACTTAGTGATCCACTATTCCTAAGCAGCTCATCACAAATTCACAAGGTAAGCTTATTAGTTTCCGTTGGTTAATGTTTTCCTCTATATAATTTCTTTTTATTTCGCAAAGTTTGGTGGCTTTATAATTAATATGAGTTTTTGGTAACAAAATGATAAAAACTGACTTTTATGACTCAGTATATTTTTGTCAAAGTCGCTCTTCCTTGCTTTAAACTCCAGTTTTCGAGTCTCAAAACGGCTATCCTCGAACAGTACTATTTCGTGCCCTTAACGTGAATTTTAACGCTTGCATGTTATATGGTTTGAAACTATTAAAATCACTATAGAATATGTTCAACTATATCTACTTAATTTATTCATCTTTGAAAAATGTTTATAAACTCTATATTTCCTTTGCGAGCTACCGTTTTTCGAAGCGTGTCAAAATTTGTCGGATTTCCGGAATTTCATGCATGGTTCGTGCCCCTGAAATAAAGGCCACATGACGTAAGATTGGAATGTGACAGTTAGGCCAGAGTGTGAAAATAGATCGTTTATAATGTCTCTGTATTCTCATTAATTGCATGTGTAATATATTGCATTCCTTTCGTACGTATATTGACTGCAATAAAACATCTAGAAAATTATGCCAAAAGTAAAAAAAAATAAAAAAAATATGTATATAAAAATAGGATGGATTTTTTAATTATTTTATTTTCAAGCTATTTCGATATCATTATCGTATTTAATGATATGCTGAACTTTGAAAAGATTTTTTTTCTTCTTCATGGTATGTCACAAAAAAGATTTTTTCCCCCTACATTACAATAACCCAATAAAGAATTTCATACTGCATACTCTTCCACTGGATTTATTTTTTCTAATATGATATAAGAAGTGCATTTTATACAAACAAAGTTTTTACATTGCTTTTGCTGTCTGAGAAATCTCTGTCGTGGATTTCCAACTAATAAAAAGGTGAAGAAAACCAACATGTGAACAGTGGCCCTGGCTTGAACAGCTAACCGTCATGCCAGGGCCACAAACTTGAGGCAAATATGACATTACCGTATTTACCGTGTATCTTGGGACAACGTATATGTTGGGACACCATAAAGTAATTTTTTTGTGCACTGTAAGTTCTGGGACAGTTCTTTTTTTTCAAGTCATAAGTTTTGGGACACCTTATATTTTATTAAATAAATAAAATAAAAACCGCTGTCAGTGTTGTTTGTTTACACTTTTCTTCTTAACTGCAAACTTTTGAAGAACAAAATTTGATAAATCTATGGGCAATATAGGAGTCTAGATGTTTGCACTACGTACAAAATATGTGCAAGTTGGAGCAACCTGTACTTGCATTATATTTTGTTTTGCTGTATAAACACTGTTTGATGCAAAGTTTTGAGTTGATTTATATTTGCCTTTTTCATAAGCCAGATCTAATTCCCAATTAATATTTCCTTAGTTATCTGCCAGTGCAAATCCCTTAGCTTGTAAAGGCGGCCTCACTTTGTTTTCCCAACCCTTTGATCGAGCCGCAAAGTTGATACTTGTTCAGTGCCAAGTAGAGTCCTATATTCAGCTGACAGAATTTATTTGAACTTCCTGTGATCATGCCACACAATTGACACCTGTTCAGTTGTGGTAAATATTTTAATACTGGTACATTTCACAATGTATGCTCAAAGTGTCACTTACAGACCCTGACTGTTCCACTTTTTCAATTTATTTTCAAAATTCCTGTGAATACTGCTAAATAGAAACCAAAACTGGCTTCCCTTGGTTGGCCGACTTTGTATATTAAAAATCTGCACACTTCAAAGAATCCAAAGTCGGCTTCCAGGGTCTGCTTGCTTTGTAATAAAATAAACTTTGTATTTGATATCCTACTAGTAAGTTGAAACAATGAGTTTATTGCTCTCTACCAGCTGTGTTTATTCACCACCCGGTCTTCTATTGTTTGCCATCTGTAATCTTAACTGATACAGACAGGCATTGATGTCTGCAGGGTAAATAGTATACACAGCATTAATTGTCTTTAAGAATACGTTTTGTATCCCATACTAGTGAAAATATTGTCATTTGCTCTCACGGTGAATGTATTTCCTAATAATGATTTATATTTGCGAAATATTGTTATATTGTTAACCTGGATATAATACACTGCAATTGGTTGTTATTTCTCTCTCTCTCTTTCTATTGTTTGTGATTTTACTGGATCCAATTTTCAGTTTGATAATATACCGGTATTCAAACTTCTGAGGACAACCAAACATGACTCGTTTATCTATATTCACGTCAATAAAACAATGTGTCAATGTTGTTACCTGACATAAGCGATACACACAACCGGTACACTACATTACAGGACCATGTGGTGTTAGTGGATACGTTAGTGATAGTGTATACGTTTGTCTTTTATACATAAATTGCTTATGAAGAACAAAAAAGAGGAATGAATTAGAACAGTACAAGGTTAGTTTCTTACAGCTTATTATCAAATAAACGTTTAATTTACCTACCTAATTGTAACATCAAGTGCTGGGGGGAGGGGGGTGGCAAATTAAACACAATTTGTTTCGGTTCTTAAGTTTTGGGACATATGATCTAGTTGAAAAAAAGTTTAACCATAATTTTATGGGACAGGAAAAAAAATAATTTATTTTATCTTGTCCCAAGATATATGGTTAATACAGTAGTAAAATTGTCCACTTTCATTGTGTTTTTTCAATTTGAATTGTAGTACATATTTAAATTTTATTTCATCGAATATTTCTTAATCAGCACTTATTGTCAATGAACACTACTGACTCAGTTGGTGACATCAGGATCTCAAAACAAGCGCGTGAGGTCACGAGAAACATGGCACACGATTCAAGGATGGGCATGAAGTTAGGAGGGTTGACAATATATTAATATTATAATTTTTTGTTGTTAATCTTCTTTGTGTCTTTGTCTATGTCTGTAGAACACTGTTTGACTTCATTTCTGAAGGTAGCACACAGGGATGGAGGTGCATAATATAATAATATTCCGATCGTTTATTGTGTGGGGAAAGAATACATTTTTTTATGATGGTCTTACTCAGTTTTAGGCCCTGTTTTTTAATATTAGGACTTGAATTTAGTTTTGTTTTTACTACTTACATTTTTTTGCTAGTGGCGGAAAACTTAACCTGCAAAATACCATGTATACCTATACTGCAATCCAGGAGTTTGGAAATACGGCAGAACAATACTTTTTTTTATAAGTTTTACTTGTAATTTTTATTATCATGTTGAATTAGACAAAAGAAAAATGCAAACAAACTACATATACAGCTGAATTGTTTAGCATGTTTATAACTGGAGTATGATTTATGCTGATGTCCAAGTTTATATTTTTGGATCATGACAGGTTCAAGAACAATCAGTGAACAAGAATGTATTAGGGGCAGCATTTTCATTTTTAGGAGATAGGATAATATGTAACATAAATATCAGCAATTGGTCATCCTACAGAAAAAAAATACTAGCACAACATATCAGAAGAGACATACACTGTAGTAACAGATTGTGCCAGAATTAAGATAATATCGGACAAATATTTGGGCGTGATAAAGATATTCTGCATCCACTTAAAAATATAATGGTTGTGCCCTAGTCCACAATATGTTACTAGTACAGTGATACCCAGCTATAACACTTCAATATAATATGATTGCTCTATGCCATTGTAGGATCATGAAAAGTTCAGGAATAATCATAAGGGTAGAACATTTTTGAAAATCTGGTTGCCCAGCAGATTATTCTGGTTGCCCAGAAAATTACTGCATTTGCCTCCAAGAATGGTGTAACAGGGCTGAGCAAATCCCATAGCCCAACATCCCGGACTATTCATTTTTGAAGTCGGGCAAGTAAAATTTTCCTTTTCGCTAGTCCGGGACAAGTGCTTTTTAAAAAAGTCGGGCTAGTCCTTATTTTCGTGCTTTTATTACTATATCTACCTTTATTTGGCCAATCATGCCCTCCGGGTGTACTGAATACTTGATTCTACCCCTCTTCATGTATACATTTAACCAACCAACATTGTGTTTATTTATTTAGTATTATGGTTAAAATGTACACCGGATGTTTTCTTGTTGATGCCTTTGTTCCTTTGGTGACTCTGACTGGCAGCTTTGTAGTTGGGTTTGGATTTTATGCATTAAAGCAGGCAGTTGTTTTGAGGAATGTTGACAGTGGTATTGATAGTTCACAACTTTGTACTGCGGATATGTGGGCCATATCAGATGAGGGCAATGGCACGTGAGCTGGGTATCATTCTTTTTAATTTACAAAAATAGCGAGTGAAAACGGAAAAATAGGCCACTTTGGCAACACATTTTTTGTTTGCATGTTATTGAAAACGTCATTGTATGCTGGAATTGTGCTGGGAATAGTCCTTGAGTCAGAAAGCCATCATTCCAATGGTTCTGTCATTATTGTAATTCCGACAGACAACACACATCTTATAATGAATTTTCAGCGAGATTTTTTATGAACTTCTACTACGGACTATTAGTTCATCTTTGTTGATTACGACCAAAGTATATGCCTTATGTGATGCAGCTTGTATTTAAATTTTCATGGTTGTGTATTTGTCAACTTCATCTAGAATAAGCTTGAATTCTTCTTCAGAGATGGCGTTGTCGTGCTGTGCGTTAGATCTGTGATTTGTGAATGTGTTGAACTTTGATTCAGCCAGGACATGGATTTCATTATACTTTTGGGATAGTTGCCAGTGGCTTAAAGGTGCTTGCAGCACTGTTACTTAAGAAGCCAGGACCAGGTAGACTCATAGTGTTTTAGTATTTTTTTTGCACTTTTCTTTAATTTCAAGGGTGATAGTCACTCCAGAGAATTTCTTTCATCTGAGATGCATATCAAGAGTTTCTGGATGCTGCCATCCTGCAGTTTGCACCAGCATGGCTTTCTATAGGAGATGGTACATGACTTCCCATAGGACTCACCATGCACATGAATAACTTGTAGCAACTGGCTTTTTTTCCCATCAACAATATTCCTAGTGGAGTTTATTTGTTCAAGGTGGACAAAAAGCTGCAAGATATTGATAAGTGCTGCGTGATTGGCTGCTGTGTGTGTTTGTGTGTGCCAGTGAATGGTCTGAGATTGAGCATCTATTTTGGTTCAGTAAGTATGATGCTGGCCTGTCCAATCACTGTGTTGTAGTCTGCAATCATTCCAGGAATGGCAGCCCTATTACCCGGTACTTGTTTTTTGAGCGTATTCAGGGCTGAGCAAATTTTTTTTTTAACCACTAGTCCAGGACAAGTGGTTTCAGAAAATTCACTAGTCCCACCTTACTCTTCACTAGTCCCACCTTACTCTTCACTAGTCCCACCTTACTCTTCACTAGTCCCACCTTACTTTTCACTGGTCCCAAAAAAATGGTAATCACTTCCAGAGATTTGATGAGATGTATGTACTTAATCCATAGAAATAAAACAAACGAAATAATAATTATTTCTTAAAAGAATTTAATTTTTCAAAAACATTGGTTGTTATACATTTGGCTTCTTCAGGTTCATGTATATATGTTTTAGCTGATGGATTTGAAAAAATTCAGACTTTCCCTAACTTCTTCTCTCAAGACTTGACTGATTGATAGAACAAAGTCTCTTGCCCTGAATCTGTTCTTATAATTCATGCCAAGTTCAACACCATTCTTCTCCTGGAGTGTACACATCATTTCCATATCAGAAAAGGGTTTTCCATAATGGGCTAGGGTGCAGGCTGTGTTAAAGAGAGCTCTCATTTTTTTCATTTCTGTCTCATTTAGTTTTGAAAGGGCCTTTCCTAGTGGAGTGTCGGCAACTCTGACTTCTCTGATTTTCTGCACATGCTGGCTAGTGTCATGCATATATTGTGCTACACAGGCCTTGTGGGGTCCAGACATGTCATGAGACTTGATTGGTTCAATCCTGAAATTGTCACTTCCACTGACAAATACA
This sequence comes from Margaritifera margaritifera, assembly GCA_029931535.1. NCBI lineage: Eukaryota > Metazoa > Mollusca > Bivalvia > Unionida > Margaritiferidae > Margaritifera > Margaritifera margaritifera. The sequence continues at coordinate 3,854,752 of JAQPZY010001631.1, forward strand.
CTGGGTGAATTTCCAACCTGTGCCAGTTTTGGATATTGTTTGCAGTAACTGCATAACATCTTTCCTTCAGAGTCAATACATTCAAGCCCTGGATAACAAGCAACCCAATGTGACTGAAAATTTCTCTGTCTCTTAGTAGTGTCATATTTGACATTTTTTGCCATCACGGATTGTTGCTTACGTCTCTTTGGAGAAATAGCTACCACACACTCAGTATCCGTCTTACATTAACAGGATGCATACACGAAGAGGGGTAGAATCAAGTATTCAGTACGCCCAGAGGGCATGATTGGCCAAATAAAGGTAGATATAGTGATTAAAGCACGAAAATAAGGACTAGCCCGACTTTTTTAAAAAGCACTTGTCCCGGACTAGCGACTTGGAAAATTTTACTTGCCCGACTTCAAAAATGACTAGTCCGGGATGTCGGGCTATGGGATTTGCTCAGCCCTGGTATTTATTTAGGAATGGTGATGGTTGTCTGGATCTTATGGGTCTGGGAATCGAGCATATCAAATTTGTCGTTACCAAGCACAGCCAAAATGTTGTACCATCCTGGGCTGAACAAAATTTCTCAGTCATACACGGGTCCCAAGACAAGTGTGGATCACCCTGTTCTAGAGCCACTGGTCCAACTAGAGGATTGGTCAGTACAACATTCATTTGCAATATTGCAGCTTGTTAAGGAGAGTATGGCAGTGGTATTGGTACAAGAATTTCACTTTAACAGCAATGCAAACTATAGTGCTGGCACTGTTTTTACTATTTTGATGAGGGGAGAGCAAAAATTATTGAAGCATTGCTCAAACCCAACATGTTTGTACAAGAGTGTATTTCATTTAAAACCAGATTAATTGACATAACTAACAATTATGTGCTACCTCCTGTCAGGCCACAGGATGTTGTGGACAGTTGGTCAAAAGTTTTGGCAAAATCAGCTGAACTTTGCCTTCAGGTGCACAAGTACTGGTTCTGAAGTTAGTGTTAGCAACCATCTATTCATGCAAGCAATAAAAACATAATTATTATGTGAAATGCAGATATGCAGCTTTTACCGGTTTCATATTTACTACCAGACAAGAAAAATCCTCAACCAGATGCGGTGCGCTCTTCTGCTCCAAACGGTGGGACGCATTTAACAATGCTATCAATTTGGATGCCAAAGAGAACATGCTTGTGCACTTGCAAAACTGTTTGAAGAAGACACTGGCATAAAAAAAAAGGCCCTTACTAAGCTTGCCTATGTCAGTCGCCATGCTAGCATTAGTGTATGGGTCTTAACAGAAAGTACAACACCATTGCCCATGACTTGTGCAAGCAGACCTCATGGATAGCTCTCTTTTACTGTAAAGACAAAGACTCATTTAGGGACATGCTAAGAGAAAACATTGAAGTCGAGCATCGAGCAGAGGCTCATTGAGTTTCTCAGAAAGGAGAGTTTTGGTAAGCTACTTCTGCGCACAGACCCACCAGTGTCATACCATTTTGTTTATGCCCTCACTCTTTGAGCAGGCGTAATGTGGTGACTTCATATTTCATATGCCACCAGCCATGCAATAACATTTGGGACCTTAACCTATATTATCTATAAGCTATAAACTCAACCAGCTGTAAGTGATATGATTGTTAATGGGATACTAAAAGAACCATGGCAGTTGCTGTAAGTAAGATGATTGTTAATGGGATATTATTAGAACCATGGCAGTTGCTGTAAGTAACATGATTGTTAATGGGATACTATTAGAACCATGGCAGTTGCTGTAAGTGACATGATTGTTAATGGGATACTATAAGAACCATGGCAGTTGCTATAAGTGACATGATTGTTAATGGGATACTATTAGAACCATGGCAGTTGCTGTAAGTGACATGATTGTTATTGGGATACTATTAGAACCATGGCAGTTGCTATAAGTGACATGATTGTTAATGGGATACTATATGGATTGACACCTTGCTGTAAGTGACATGATTGTTAATGGGAGACTATATGGATTGACACCTCAAGGGTGAGAAATGGAAAAGCTGGCCAAAAAAAATATTTTATGATATGTAATACTATGCTGCTGTTTGTATATGCAATTTCAAATGGGTTTTCTTTATCAAACAAATTGTGTGATTTAGGGTTAAACAATTTATGGTTATCTCAGTTATTCCCCTCTGTTGATTGTCTGAAAGATAAATATATACAAACTTGGCATCCCAGTGTTTTTGATTCCTCTAAAAGTTGAACTTATTGGATATTTAAAAATCTTTTTCTTTTGAATCATTTTTTAACATATATGCCACAAAAGAATAGAATGATTTTAACAAAGCTCCATACAGTGAATCATTGGTTTTCTATTGAATTGGTTGACACCCCATGTCAATACAACTATCTGTTTAGTAGGAGCAACCATAACAAGATTTGCAAGATGGCCACTGTTGTGGCCATCTTTGGATTTTCAAGATGGCTGCCATGGCAGCAGCAATGTTGAAGGTCAGATCAACACCATTTTCATTTAGGCCATATTAAACATCATAAAAAGTATTTGAGTGAAAACCCCATGTCGATATGATGGTCCATTCAGGAGAAGTAGTGATAACCAGATTTTTAGATAGCCACCATGATGGCCATATTGGATGTCATATTGGTGCCATTTTCATTTAGGAAAATCTGCTTATCATACGAAGTCTCTTAGTGAAAACTCCAAGTTGATCTTTATGAGGAAGATTGATAACAAGATTTTAAAGAGGGCAGCCACTTTGTGGGTCAAATTGTCACATTTTCATGACAGGCTATCACATAAAATAGAGCTACAACACAAAAGTCAGTATAATTTCCTGTTTTTATCAACATCAAGATTTATATGTAAGTACTTCATCTGAGTTGTGTGTCTATACCATACTAATCTCATTGATATTACTAAGCATGTAATAGGATTTCCTCTGTTGATCTGATACAGCACATGTGTAAATAAACAAATGCCAATTTATTGTCTATTCAGACTGGAGATTATAGACCTCTAATACAGCCTGCCAGTACATATGATGTCCACTTGTAAAGCATCAGTAAAACACTTTCAAGCCATGTGCTGTTAAATGTACTGTCTATGTCTCTACCTATATAGACCTGAAATAGAAAATGTTACCAGTGAAACCAAGACAGAATGCAAATGAAATGCAGAATGAATGCAAACAAAAGGACCGAATTCAAAACACAGAATGTAGAACAATGATGATAATCAAAAATGGAAGAAGCTGCTGCTAACTTTCCAAGGTTGAAAGCCCTTTCACGTGATAATCCATGATCAGAGTCTTTACACTGACCAATAATCTTGCACTCCTTAGAAGCTGTGACATTGTTCTTGTAGAGGTAGACATACTGTAACAACTGCCACTAATGTGATGACATTATCACTGATGATTGTACATGTATCTGTACAAATTTATTTGAACAAAGCAAAGTAAGAAATAAATTTGCTGACAGATACTCTACAACTATATTTTAACATTTATTGCAGTTGTGGTTATATCTTATTTATGATAAATTCAATACTGTCTTTAGCATTTAATTCATTTGCTATTTTTTTTAAAGAACATCATTAATAAGACAACATTTGAAAGCAATAGTTCTCTCCCTTAAACACTCTTGAAAATGGAAAACCTGCTGCAGGTAAATGCAATTCTGTTAAGTTGCAAACAAACAAAAATGAAAGAAAATGATGAATTGAAGCATTAAATGCAAAAGCAGTATGCATTTCTGACGATGTAAACAAAAAATAATGAGATGATAGCCAAAATGTAAATGTGATTGGAATGCAAAAGAAATTAATTCTGAATGCAAGTTCCATACAATGATACTGTACATAGGTTTCCAAATGAAACTGGAAGGTGGCAAAATTTTGATGTATCTGAAAGAAAATGTAGCACATAGCCTCACAAGACATAGGCAATGAATTTCAGTATCTTTTTCAATGTAAGTATTTTGCTTAAATGAGAAAACTATATAAGCGAGAAGTATCTAAAAAATGTTTATACATGTACATACAAATCTAGTGAGTTGTTAAATAACTTAAATGTTAACATGCAAATTATTTTAAGTAAATTTATAGAACTGATATTTCAATAATTCTGTTTCCATTTAAACTCAGAATAATGATGTCTATTACAATTTCATTTAATTTTGTCATGTATGTCCAAAATATGATCAGACTATCTCTCTCAACCCTTCCCTTTCCTATCTGCTGTACCACCACCATTGATAATTTGTATTTGTACTTAATCTCATATGTCTGTTGTTGCACCAGAATTGGCAGTAAATGTCAGTTCTGTTCTGTTCTGTTATAAGTGCTCTATAGTTTCTGTATTTTAACTCTGTAAATTATTCAAGGTTTGTGAAGGATTCCATAATTAGTAAGATTTCATTGTTTAATATATGAGAGAGAGAGAGAGAGATTAATCCAGTGTACTTGAATACTACTTTGCTCATTCTTCTGTATGTATTTTCACCCAGTATATTTGTATACAAGTACATTGCAACATTGTACTGGATGAAATGGCACCCCTGGCAAACCACAAACTCCTCTCAATGGCACCCTGGGTGGTTGCCCCTTATCTTCTGCCCCTTATGACAGCCCTGTTTTTATATCACCTTTGTATTTTGATATTATAATTAATTGCACTGAATAGTAATAGTGCTTGTTTTATGTGCTGAATATGTATCCTTTCTCTAAGACACAAATTGTTGAATTTTCAAAATGATTCTGTTTTTATCTGAAAGTTTACAACTTTATTTACACTAAAACTATAGTAAATGATTGGTTATGTTTGCTGATTCAACATCTGTATGTTCAATATGTCTTAAGTTTTCTCTGAAATAAGAAAATGAAATAAGCTTTCTGTTTTTGTACCCCATCAAAGTTTATACATTCATATATATGTACGAATTTTCTATGAGCACCAATTAATTAGTAAAGTCTGTAAGCATGTCTCTGGACCTAGGATTATTAGGTAGTCAAGACAATTAAACATTAATAATACATTTTGTAATGATTATTATGAGGATGACAATACCTTTCTCATTATAAATTCTCTGTCTCTGTTTTTTATTCGTGAAAATTTTTGACAAGCACAGACTTTATGTCCTCACATGTAGAGGTATATGATTGCAATACTGATGGAGGAAAATGTTTAGCAGGACTGATCTATTTAACAAGGTTATGATAACAGAATCTGAAGCAACTTGCTCTGTTTGAGTCAACTGAACTACCTTTGTCATAGGACTGAACTGGTGTTAGAAGGGTCACATAGTACAAGTTTGGGAAAACAACCTTTCACACAGTCGAATTCAAGTCATTAAAAACAATCAACTTTTCTATTTCTATAATAGCTGGTTGAGTAAACAGTTGTAGTACTTGCCTAACAAGGTGAGTGAAATTTTAGAGACTTTAAACTCCTGTAATATCATTTCTGCTTTCCATTTTTTTCCCCTAAAAAGAACAGAAAATGATTTCTAGGCAACTATGTACATGTACAATCATGCCATTGCTACTTGATATCTTCAGGTTCTGGTAGATTTCACCTTGTATTCAGTAGTTGGTCAGGAGAAAAATTGTACAATGGAGAAAGGTCACTGTCATTTCCTATCAATGCATGATGTGGATGTGTGCAGTAGTGATGTGGCTGTGTGGACTGTGTGATCATAAGACTGTTGTAGCAAATCAGTCTCTAACCAAACAACCAACTGGAGTAAGCACAAATATCAACAATCAGCACACCATCAATCAATCTTTATTTCCTACATAAGGAGAGTTCAATTTACATACATACATACATATATACATACATATATATATATATATATATATATATATATATATATATATATATATATATATATATATATATATATATATATTGTTATGTATGATGTTTATATAATATTATAGATATTTTAGGAAATTATAAATGTTTCTTGACTTTAATATTTGCTTAAATCTTAATTTTGTTTATCAGAAAAAAACATGTTAAACTTGTGTCCTTGAATTAGGTTGTTTACTTCAGATTTGAGCTAAAGGATAGTTTTGATCAACATAATGTTTTCTCAATTTGAGGTCAAGGTTGATTTTGTTTACAGATAAAACTGGAAAATTCTTAAGAGTTGTGTGTAAAAACTCATGTCCATACAAGTAAAATTCCATTAAGATGACACATATTCTAGAACATTCTGTCATGTGACCAATCTTTATATATACCATGTTTAGTGGACAGTTTTTCAGTTTCGACATTACTATCAGTCTTGTAAAGAGCTATTATAGTTGTGGAAAGTAATTCAAAATTCTGAGAGAGGAATTATTTAAATATTCATTGGATTATAACAGTGCTCATAGACTTTTGGATTTTGGATTTTTAATTGATGATTTTGGAATTTATGTGAACTATTCAGAGATATTTTGGACAACTTCATTTTGACATCAGCACATTAAAGACTACTAGTACATCAGGACTTTGAAGACCATTGGCACATCATAACATTCAAGGACACAGCCGTGAATTCGGAATATTCTATATTTAGGACTTGTGATTAGAACACTAATTCTTATTGGATTATTTGGATTTTAATACACATCACTGTAAGTGTCTTTTTGATTTTTCATCTTAATTATCTAGAAATAAATTGCTTGTTGATTTTTTTACTTGAGTTGTTGGTTTCACTTTCTTTCTGTTACATTTTTCTAGACCATAGAGTCGTAACAATATATATATATATATATTATGCACATATAATAGAACAGAAAGAAATGCAAATAAACATAGGGGCACATAATCAGTGTACATAAATCTTAAGGAAGTATATCATTACAGTTTGGGTCCATATACATGTAGAAGGCTTTATTTTCAAAATGAGGTCTAATATAGATTCAAAACATTTGGTACCAGCTGTTTATCCAGTGCAAATCTTTCCTATTAAAATTGTCTGATTAACATGACTGTCAAGTAAATTGATACAATTTGGAATTACCTGTCCTTCAGTAAATATTTCCCATTAAAGTGTCATATAAATGCAATAGATGAATAAATGGAATTTGGATTCAAGAGACTGGAGTGTATATAAGGTGTATTTAACTAGAATAATGAGACTGGGATGTATATAAGGTGTAGTTCATTGGACTAATGAGATGAGTGCATATAAGGTGTATTGCATTGGATGAATGAGACTGGGATGTATATAAGATGTATTTCATTGGACTAATGAGACGAGTGCATATAAGGTGTATTTGATTGATTAATGAGACTGGAGTTTATTAAAGTGTATTTCATTGCATTAATGAGAATAGAGTGCATATAAGGTGTATTTCAATTGATTAATGGGACTGGAGATTATTAAGGTGTATTTCATTGGATTAATGAGACTGGGATGTATATAAGGTATATTTCATTGGATTAATGAGACTGGGATGTATATAAGGTATATTTCATTGGATTAATGAGACTGGGATGTATATAAGATGTATTTCGTTGCATTAATGAGACTAGAGTACATATAAGGTGTATGAGACTAGAGTGCATATAAGGTGTATTTAATTGGATTAAAGAATCAGGGTGGTATATAGGTGTTTTTCATTGTATTAATTAGACTGGAGTGAATATAAGGTGTATGAGACTAGAGTGCATGTAAGGTGTATTTCATTGGATTAAAGAATCAGGGTGGTATATAAGGTGCATTTCATTGGATTAATGAGACTAGAGTGCATATAAGGTGTATTTAATTGGATTAATGAGACTGGATGTATATAAGGTGTATTTCATTGGACTAATGAGACTACAGTGCATATAAGGTGTATTTCAATTGATTAATGAGACTGGAGTTTATTAAGGTGTATTTCATTGGATTAATGAGACTGGGGTGTACATAAGGTGTATTTCATTGGATTGATGAGACTGGAGTTTATATAAAGTGTATTTCATTGGATTAATGAGACTGGAGTGCATATATAAGGCATATTTCATTGCATCAATGAGATTGGACTTTATATAAGGTGTATTTCATTGCATTAATTAGACTGGAGTCTTATATAAGGTGTATTTCATTGCATCAATGAGACTGGAGTGTATAGAAGGTGTATTTCATTGCATTAATTAGACTGGAGTCTATATAAGGTGTATTTCATTGCATTAATTAGACTGGAGTCTATATAAGGTGTATTTCATTGGATTAACGAGACGGGGGTGTATCTAAGATGCTTGTCATAGGATTAATGAGATGGGGTGTTTATAAGGTGTATTTCATTGGATTAATCAGACTGGAGTGAATTAAGGTGTTTTACATTGGATTAATCAGACTCGAGTGTATATAAGGTGCATTTCATTGGATTCATCAGACTCGAGTGTATATAAGGTCCATTTCATTGGATTCATCAGACTCAAGTGTATATATGGTCTGTTTCATTATTATTGTCTTTTGGAGCTTTTTTCTATGCCACAGGAGAGAAACTGTGTAGCTGAACTGGGGCTCAAACCTAGGACCTCCCTAAGACTAGCCAGGTGTTTTTTTATCATTGGTATATGAGCCAACACTCTCGACTGGCTCCTGGGCACTTGCAAATGCATTAACTTTAGGTCTTCAACATTTTAATGCCTCACCAATGTTTTTGAACAGTTTTTGAAAGATTGCTTTCAAATGGACAAATAAATTTAACATTTTTATTTGCCCATTCAATTTTTACCGCTACTGGTCATAGACCGGAAGAGCTTATGGGATGGTCTGTTGTCTGTCATCCGCCATCCATCTGTCCATTAGCACAAGTTTGTTAACGCTACTCCACCTAAAGTACTTGGAAGATTGCTATGAAACACATTCATCCCATGGTCTAGTTGGTTTTAAATCAAAATGGTGCTGCTCAGACATCCAATATGGCCACCACAGTGGCCATCTTGAAAATTTTGTCATCACTACTCTTCCTGAATGGATGGTCATATCAACATGGGGTTTTTGCTAAAATACTTCTTATGATGTCTAGTTGGTCCTAAATGAAAATGGTGCCGATCTGACATCCAATATGACTGCCACAGTGGCCATCTTGAAAATCTTGTTATTAGCTACTCCTCCTACATGGATGGTCATACCAACATGGGGTTTTCAACAAAAGACTTCTTATGGTGTGTAGGTGGTCCTCAATGAAAATGGTGCCGATCTGACATCTAATATAGCCTTCACAGTGGCCATCTTTAAAATCCTGTTATCACTACCCCTCCAGCATCAATGGTCATATCAGCATGGGGTTTTCACTAAAAGACTTTTAATGATGTTTAGTTGGTTCTAAATGAGAATGGTACCGATCTGACATCCAATATGGCCACCATAGCAGCCATCTTTAAAATCTTGTTATCGCTACTCCTCCAACATGGATGGTCACAGCAACATGGGGTTTTCACTAAAAGACTTGTTATGGTGTCCAGTTGTTCCAAAATGAAAATGGTGCTGATGTGAGGTCCAATATGGCCACCATGGCAGTCATCTTGAAAATCTTGTTATTGCTACTCTTGAATTAATGGTCATTTCAACATGGGGTTTTCACTAAAAGACTTCTTATGATGCCTAATTGGTCTTAAATGAAAATGGTACCGATCATGCATCCAATATGGCCACCAAAGCAGCCATCATAAAAATGTTGTTATTGCTGCACCTCCTTAATGGAAAGTCGTATCTTGAAAATATTGTTATCTCTACTTGTCTCCAAGTGGATGACTATATCAACATAGAGTTAGTCGGTCCTAAATGAAAATTGTGCTAGTCATATGTCCAATATGGCTGCCCCGATGACTGTCTTAAAAATCTTGTTTTTACTACACCCCCTGAATAGATCATTATGACAAGGGGTTTTTCACCAAGTTCTAAATGAAAATGGTGCCAGTTGTACATCCAATATACCTGCCATGACGACTGTCTTCAAACTCTTGTTGTCACTACTCCCCCTGCATGGATGATCATTATGACATGGGTTTTTCACCAAAAGACTTCTAACGATGTCTACTTTGTCTTAAATGAAAACAGTGCCAAGCTGGCATCCAATATATGTACCACAGGAGCTAATTTGAAAATCTTGTTATCGCTGAAGAATATCAGAGATGGTTTCAACACTTGACAGTTAAAAGGAAGAAATGGTCTTATCTTGAATTCCTGGAAATTCTTTTTGCCCAGTAGAGCGTCAGCCCCTTAGAGTGACTTTTGTTTACATCCCCTATATTATGCAATTTAAGTAAATGACAAAACATGTATTGTTCTCACAAGATTGTAATGTTTCCATGGCATGATATAGCCAAATAAAGTGCTGAAAATGCCATTGAAAACCAACCAACCAGCCATCATTTCATTTTAAAACACATAACATTAGGTCACAATACCTTTGCAAATCTGTATTTACACATTAAGTCAAAATACATTTATTTACAGTGCAATAGATGGGAAGTTATCTGGCAAGTAGTTTCAGATTTAATCTTTCCTGTGGGGTAATCTACATGTAAGTTAGGATAATGAGGATATTTGCTTTGCCCATATGAAAATTCACTTGCTCCAGGGTACTGGCAATATGACTAATGAAGATCTGTCGTTGTAAATGTGGTACAGGCATGTAATACCTCTCTTTGTCCATCTGTCCATGCAGTTGAGTTTTGCCTTTAGGTCAATTTTCAGGTGCTAAGGTGAGGCATTCATGTTCTATAAACACGTTTTTATTTTAAAAAGCAAACCCGTGTGTCCCTGGAACATACTCCATTGACCCAAAACAACTGATTTTGCCTATTGTTACAAATATATTGAAGAAATGAAGGCATAACTGCTTATATGAAAAAGCCACATTGCAACACTTTTTTGACTAGAAATGATAGAAATTTTTTCTTCCTTTGATAATAACAACTTTTTTATTATTATTGTTATTATTATTATTATTATTATTATTTATATTATTATTATTATTATTATTATTATTATTGTTGTTGTTGTTGTTGTTCTAGTGGGAGGGGATTATGTAAAATGTAAAATGGGTACCCCTCTTCAAGTCATTCTTTCGATTCTAATATGAAAAAAATTAGCAAATTGGCTTGGTTGCACCATTTGAACACAGTTGAGCGTCTGGCTCAGCCATTGGATGTGATGGCATTTCAATAGGATGCTGAGCATCACTGTTGGTTACACAAAACCTCAAAGTAATGTACATGTATATACTCACATATAAGCCCATACCAACTGCAAACTGCATAGACCTAGATCTGCCATCGCATAATGCGCTGGCTGATCTAGGTCTATGCAGTTTGTAAGGACTAATCAGTAGAACAAACAACATAGACCCTGATCTGCCAGCACATTATGCAAGATCATATCAGGGTCTATGTTGTTTGCATTTGGATTGGGATTATATGCAAGTATATATGGTAGCTATCTTCTGTCTAAGATAAATACATGTACCTCTTTCTCTCATGTATTGTACACAGAGATCAAACATGGAGATGAAACAGGTTAATGTTAGAATTGTATATAAATGCTTTAAACATCAGGGATGATTGGAATATATTTGTAGATATCCCAAAGAACTGTTTTGATCCATCTTCTTGGACATGGTTCGGAGGATGTAAATTGTAGGACTGGTAAAAAATTGGCAACTAAAAAAGAATGGGACTATGTTGGTTTATTGCAGAAACTTGTTTTGTAAGTCTCTGTTTCTTTTTCAGGTGACAGAAGGGACTACAACTAGTCAAAGTTTTTGCATTATTCACAGATGTGCACATCATACACAAGATAAAATACAACAATAGAGGGAGCTGTAGTAGTTAAGCAGCTGGCACCACAGTCTGTATTTTGATGGTAGCAGACTGGATCACAGATTTTACTTCCTAGATTGGTCATCAGCTACATATTTAAGATTCCAGACCATTTATCAGATGTTAAAATGGCAGCTGTGGATGAAAATAAGAAGAAGTCAGCATACCATAGGCTGCACTCAGCAACAGCTTACAACTGGGAAGCTGACAGAAATAAAGGGAAGGATATTCGTGATGATGGCACTATGACATTTTTCTGGTATGTCGGTTTGGAAAAAATCTTATAGACTAGGAATAATTTAAAATCATAATATTTTGTGTTTTTAAATTTTCACAAACTCTGCAAATTTAGCGTTGGTTAGGTATGGAAGAATTGTATAAGTTGGTTACCATTATCACGAGTTCAGGCTTCATGATGGTTGGTGTCCTGGTGACAGAGATAAGCGAATTGCTCCTTCCTGAGAGATAAGAGCAGTGATCTCACTTGGATAGATCTGAAGTGGGCTGCTCTGTCAGATCGTCATCACTGGACTGGTCTTTGACTGGTGACCAGGCACCAGTCATCCATTGGTCATCGGGCTTCAAGCACCGGTCATTGGGTTTTAATATCAGTAATACATACCGGTTGCTATTTCGTAGCTGGTACTTTTCCAGGCAGAAAATGCCCCAACCATATGACAAGAATTTGTCCTCATATTAGGGTGAACCAGAAGATTCAAGAACACTAGATTGCCCCTGGACCACCCCGTAGATGCATTGCCCATGCACACTGTCCTTCATTATTTTTCAGTCACATGGCTTGTATGTCACGTCGATGAAAATTTGCCTTCACTTCGTGGATTCACAAGGGAATTTACTATATTTCTTATGTGCATTGTCTTCGTAAACATTTGGAATCACGTCTAATCAAGACTTTTTTCAGTTTAATTTTGAGCTCTCTCTCAGGTTATTAGCAATTGTTATGGTACATGTTGCGTACTGCCCTGCATTTTTTTTTTTTAACCCTTCTAGAGTGTTTGTGTAAACTAATTTGGTTGTGCAGTTTTTCTGCCTGGGGTAGGTATTTTCTTAAAATTTCCCTATCCTTGCCTAATTGAGTCTACAGACTTATTGTTCATTACGAATTGTTGTAACTCGCATGTTTGGTTATCGAACACCAGTTCATTCTCAAACTCAGTACCAGATAGTTTTCCTTGATATTATTCTTTTCTGTTAGCAATCTTACCAACTAAATTTTTGCTAATTTAGTCTTCCCTACTTTTTGATTAAGCCAGGTTGACTTCATTATCTTTTAATTTTTAGTACTCAGCGTTGCTTACATTTTTGCATTAAAACATCAGTGATTGTTTTACTTTTTTGTGACAACACCTAAGTAAGGTGACTTCTCGCTGTTATCTTATTAGCATAGACTTAGTCCACGCATTACCTTTGTTTTTTACATATAGTTGCATAGAAGTTTTTGAATTAATCTTCTTTTCAGGTTGTGGGTAGGTGTGGTCACAGGAAAGCCACAGGACACACACCCGACTTGCCTATCTTGTAGAAGCTTTGAGATGACATATGGTTGTCTCTTTTGTAGCCTATGGTCGGACGAGGTCTGAGATCTTGTTGATCATAGACATACTAACTAACTAAAGAAAATTCCTTCCTCATCTTTCTCAGAATTTTTAAAGGTTTTCCTTCTCTGAGTTTTTTGGGTTTCAGAGAAGGATTACTAAAGTCTCTTCAGAGACTCTTAGGGTTAGTGGGCCACCTCCCAAGGGAGGTTATAAATGGGTGGAGAGTTTAGGGAGGAGCAGCACCCTCCACATTCCATGAGGGCAGAAAGCGAGTGGCACCCTCCTGTGAGGGAGGAACAGCACCTTCTCTTTTCCCCTTGGACAGACAGCGAGTCACACCCTCCCCTAAGGGAGGAGCAGCACCCACTTTTGTCCAGAAAGGCACAGAGTGAATTACACCCCTCCTCCCCCCAATTAGGGGGAGCAGCAACCTCTACTCACCAAGAGCTCTGTGCAGGCTGAAAGTGAGTCATCCCCTCCCCCCATAAGGGTGGAGCAGCACCCTTTCAGTCCCTCGTGCCTGTTAAAAGCAACGGGTTTGAGCCACCTAGTAAGGGGAGAGCTCAGATCTAAGTCTATCAGATCTGGGAAAGGGTATTCCTACAGATCTGAATCACCTGACAAGTCTTTGACCGGGCATTGGTCATTGGAGTCCCTACAGTACGGGGATAGGGATTGGGTTGAGACCCCCCTCTCTCCAGACTGCCGTTTGATCCTGCGGGGGAATAGGGAATTGGCTTACATACCAGATTGGGAAGGGGATCGAATCAGCATCCCCTCTTACCTATAACCCCTCTAAATCCCTATGGGATGTGTGGGGCCTTACACTGCAGGGAAGTGATTGGCCCTTTTCCTGCATGTGGCCATGGACTTCTGGACCTTGGCAGCATGGTAGAGTAGTCAATGCTGTAGGCTGTGGACCTTCATCTTCTTACAAAGTTGGGTCAAAAAAGAGGGAGGAGGAGGGACCTTCCTCCCCCAAAAGCTCTAGGAGGGTAGAGAGTCATTCTCACCCATTGCTGAGTCTGCTGCTAAGGACAGTCTGTTAGCTCCATAGAAGGAGCTACTGGTTCAAGTTCCTCTCAACCCCCCCCCCCCCGAAGTCTACCCCGCAACAAACAGACATTGGTCACGTAGTTCTGGCTTCCAGGAGAGAGAGTGGAACAAAGATGTACTTTCTCTCCTTGTTGATGCACACGAGTTTGATACAGAACAGGCTGACATGGCACCCCCCTCCTTTACGAGTCTCCTGCCTCCTCTCACCTGTTGGCAAAGGCGGCAGAGGAGGAAGCGTGCTGGTCTTTTGACAAAGTGGTAACTTAGGTATACTGCCTCTTGCTCAGTGACCTGTTTCCAAAACCTTCAGGTGACTCTAAAATTCTTTCCAATTTGGAGAAACTTTCTGGAGCAAAACCTCTCGACCAGATCTCTTGTTGCTTCTTCACTCGGTTATGATTAAGGAGCTTTCCCAAAGGTTTAGCAAGGGCCAAGATTTTGCTAGACAATGTAGGGGGTGGTATGACTCCCCCCCCCCCTCACCTTCTAGTGAAAACTCTGGAATCCTTACAATAAAGAATCTCTGTCATGGCTCTTCATCATTTGTTGGAAGCAGTAGCAAAAACTTCTGGCATGCATTATCCTTGTCCATGGCCTTGTCAGTGGAGCTTCTGTTGCTCAGGACACATCCAAGGTCTTACTAGAGCACAGTAAGAACCTTCTGAGGGATGCCCCATAGGAGGTGAAGACCCTCTTTGGAGGGCTCATCCCCATCGTGGCTTCTCAGGATTTGAGAGATCAACAACACTTTTCCCTTGCATCTGCTCCTGGCCGTTCGAAACCAGCCAAGAAACAAAATCATCCTGACTGCCCAATGCCCACAGGGTCCTTTGGCTAAATTCTTGCATACCCAGTCCAAGCAGCAACCCAGTTTCAAAGCTCCCCCTTGGCAGTCAGGCCCTAAAAGGGGATGCCTCAATGGCCCAGGGAGAAAGTTTGTGGGCCCTTTCCTAAGGACAAGGGTGGACAGCGCTAGGGACTCACTTCCTCTCTTGCAGAGTGTACCACTTCCATTGGTTCCCATAGGCACCAAACCAAACCTCTTTTCAGAGGCTTGGTCTGGTATTATGGTCGATGGCTGGTTCCTTTCTATCATAAAAGATGGATACTGGCTTCGGTTTTGGGATCTCCCTCTTCTAGTAAGGCCCCCCAGATTCTTTCACCAGTTAAATCTCGTGCACCTAAAGGAAGAGATTCACTCCCTTCTTTTGAAGTGTGCAGTAGAGAGGGTGTTAAATGACCAATCTCCAGCCTTCTGCTCCCAGATTTTCCTGGTTTCCAAAAAAGGGAGAAAGTACCATCTAATTATCGACCTTTCCTCCCTAAACAGATTTCTGTTGGAGGAACCATTCAAGATGGAGACCATAGCCTCAGTCAGAGATGCCATAAGACCTGGCAATTGGGCGGTCTCCATTGATCTTCAGTATGTGTACCTTTACATCCCTATCTTTTCTCCACACAGGAAGTACCTCCACTTTTGCTTAGATGGGCAGGTTTTCCAATTTCAAGCTCTGTCATTTGGCCTAAGTTCTGCACCCAGAACTTTTACCAGGGTCATGGGAGTAGTTGCAGCCCATTTAAGGCTACTAGGTATCCCAATCCTCCAATATTTCATTGATTTGTTGATTCACAATGGTCAGCTAAAGATCCTCAGACTAGATCTGTCTTGCTGTTGGTCCATAGTGACCATGCAGGGCCTTCTGCCATATCTAGATAAATCAGAGCTCACTCTTATCTCAATATTTTATATACGTGGGGATGCATTTCCTCACAAACAGAGGACTAATCCATGACCCTCAAGACAGAGTAGACAAGATCCTGTCGCTGTTGGAGGTGCTGAGAGTAAAAACCACATTGTCAGCTTGTCTTTTTTCTCTGACTGCTGGGGACCTTGAACTCCGCAGCGGACCTATTTCCTCTAGGCAGACTGCACTTGTGTCCTCTCCAGTTTCTCCTTTTGGCACTATGGAAATTGCACAGGAACCCTCTGAATACTCTAATTTGGTGGACAAATTGGGACCCCATGATTGTCCCCAAACCCCACTCCTATCTGTTTGCAGATGCGTCAGATTCAGGGTGGGGCACTCATCTGGAGCCAGAAGGACTGATTTTTCAGGGTTCATGGTCCATGGAAGTCATTCCTCCACATCAACAATTTGGAAATGAGAGCAGTGTTCACAGCCCTTCAGGGGTGCATCCACAAAGTAAGAGGTTGCTGCATGATGGTCTCCTCTGACAACATGTTGGTAGTAGTGTACCTCAGGAGAGAAGGAGGCACACATGCACCTTTTCTTTCTGCGAGGAGGTTTGGAACCTCCATCACTGGTCAAATTCAGAAGGAATTAACCGATGAGATTGCCACATTCTCAGGAAAAAGAATATTTGGCAGACAACCTGTCAAGGAAAGGGAAGATAACCCTCATAGAATAGTCGCTCCACCAGTCCGTAGCAGACACCCCATTCCAACTTTAGGGGACTCCTTTGGTATACTTGTTTGACACCAAGCTAAACAACAAGCTCCCCTTTTATGTTTCCCCAGTCCCCAACCAGAATGCCTGGGCAGTGGATGCTTTCAGCATGAAGTGGGATTGTCTGTTTGCTTACACCTTCCCAGCTTTAAGGATGATCCCACAGGTTCTACACAAAGTTAGGCACTCCACTGCTCAGCTCATTTTGATAGCCCCTCTGTAGCACCAGAAATCGTGGTTCAACGATCTTCTCGATTTGCTGGTGGACCATCCCAGGACATTACCTCAGATGAAGGACCTCCTGTCACAGCAAAGGGGCTCTCTCCTACACAACAGACCACAGATTCTCCACCTTCACACTTGGCTCATCAAAAATGATCTCTCTGGAAAGAGAAGTTTTCAGTCAAAGTTGCCAAGTGCATCTTTCAGTCCAGGAGACAATTGACATCTAAGGTATATGATGCCAAATGGAGAATCTTTTGTGATTGATGTAGTAGAAAATGTGTCAATTCCTCTATGAGCACAGTGGCTGATTTTCTTCTCTTATCGAAGAGAAACAATACTCGGTTTCTACTATCAAGGGCTATAGAGTAGTTCTATCCATTACTCTCAAATTTTCGAAAGGCCCAGCCATTGGGACAGACTTTCACTTAGCAGACCTGTATTTCGAGCTGCAAAGACCAGTGTCTTGCTCGGTAATGCCTAAATGGAATCTTTCTTGTGTTTTGTGGTCTCTTAATAAACTCCCCTATAAACCATTGGGTGATACTTCTGTCGAGAACCTTACCCTCAAAACAGTTTTCTTGCTCTCCTTATTGTCTCCAAGTTGAAGAAGCAAGCTTCATGCCCTATCCATAGATCAGGGCTGTATCAGGTTCACTGGAAATTATGAGTCAGTTTCTCTCCTTTGCCAACTAGGTGTTATAGCAAAAAACACAGCTTCCATTGGTTGCTTCACTTCCGATTGACATATCCAGTCTCAGTTGCATATGTGTCGGGTATGATCAAGATAGACTTTTATGTCCAATTAGGGCTTTATGTTTTTATTTGTCAGCCTCTAAAAAGAGAAGAAAGGGTAGGAAGCATCTTTTCCTCCCTATTGAAAATTAAACTGATATTTCAGCTTCAACCATTTCAAGGCGGATTGCAATAACAATCAAGAGAGCTTACCAGTCCCTTACTGATAGGGACCTTTCATTCTTGAAAATTAAAGCCCATGAAATTCAAGCTATTGCTATCTCATGGGCCTGTTTAACTCATTCGTCTCTGGAGGATGTGATGAAAGCCTCATTTTGGCATTTTCACACAACTTTCGCCTCCTTTTACCTTCACTCATTAGCTCACCAAAGCGAAGGCATACTCTCCTTGTGCCCAATTGTCATCGCTCAGGAAGTAGCCCTTGCAGATTCCATACTGCGGTAGTCTCCAACTCTTCAATGAGGGTGAGTATACCTTGTATTTGTTTTTCTTCACCATTTGTGTGTTACAACTCTAGGTCTTAAAAATATGTAACAGAAAGAAAGTGAAACCAACAATGTAAGTAAAATCAACAAGCAATTTATTTCCAGAAAATTAAAGTGAAAATTCAAAAGACATGTACAATGAGTTAAATTCCAAATAATCCTAAATTTCTGATCACAAGTCCAAATTAATAGAATGTTCCCAATGAATTCCAAAGCCTTGAATGTTTCGATATACCACAAAGATGTGATCCAAAAGTCAATGAGCACTTTAGTTTTTCCAGTGAATATTGTAAGCAAATAATTCCTCTCAAATTATATTTGATTTGAACAACATAACTGTAATTACTAAAATAGGCTCCTTACAGACTGATCTTTAGAACTGGAATTCTAGAACAGGAATGAATTTGTTTACCAAAATCTGTATATATATATATATATATATATATATATATATATATATATATATATATATATATATATATATATATATATATATATATATACATATGCCTGCATGACCTATGTCACATCAGAATATGAGTAATTCTAATAGAAAAATACTGGCCTACCTGACATATGTCACAAAAGTCTAATTGTGAAATGCCTATAAAAATACTGGCCTACCTGACACATGTCACAACTTACAAGCATAGACAAAAGTTAAGTATGTATTTTCAAATAACCATACAGCTTACAATCATAGACAAAAGTTAAGTATATAAACATCATACAAAACACCTCCTCTCATAAAGAAAAAGAAAGATTTATGCAATAAAGCTTTCTTTTAAATATGCATCTGATGCTATAATAATCAAAATTACATAGGAAATTGTATTATGAATGACACTCAGCTGAATTACACAAAATATACACAAAATAAAGCAATATGGTACTTCTGTACATGGGATAATGCATATGCAATCACATTATCTTTTCCCCTGATGTGTCTAATGTCAGTGTTGTATTCTGGCAGCATTAAACTTCATCTCAACAATCTCCAATTTTTATCTTTCATTTTGTAAATGAAAGTAATGGGATTGTGATTACTGAATAAATGCAATGACTGAAGAAAGAGCTGAGGTAACACACACTTAAAAATGTTGTAAAGCCAATATCAAAGCCAAACATTCCTTCTAAATTGTGGAATAATTTTTCTGGTGCTTGATTAGTTTTTTTAAGAAAAATAGCACACAGGATGATCCACACCATTTTTGTCTTCTTGAATCAATACTCCAACATCACTTGCATCAACAGTCATTTTAAAATAATTGGCTGAAATTTAGTGCAGAAAGAACTGGTGCATTCTTAAGCATGGCCTTTAATTTATCAAAGGATTCCAGACACTTGTCAGACTAATGAAGCTTAGATTTCTTACTCAACAAATTTGTCAAAGGTTTGGCATTGATGGAAAAATTTGAACAAAATTTCTGATAATATTCAGCCATACCTAAACACCGCATCAGTTGCTTTTTACAAACAGGCACAGGGAATTCAGAGATAGTCTTGACCTTAGCTTCCACAGGATTAAGTTGACCTTGTCCCACAATATGTCCTAAAAATGTGACAGGCATGGCAAAACTCACTTTTGCTTAAATTAATCGTCAGATTTGCATCACTGAGTTGATCAAAGAGTTTCTGAATGGTTTCCATGTGATTTTCCCAAGTGTTACTGTAGATGATGATGTCATCGATGTACGTGTTACAGATATCTAGACCAGATATTATCATGTTAATAAGATGCTGGAATGTTGCCAGTGAATTTTTCATACTAAAAGGCATCACTTTATATTGATAAAGCCCATCTGGAGTTACAAATGCTGAAATTTCTTTTGTTCTTTCCGTGAGTGGAATTTGCCTTTTAAAAGGTCAAACTTGGTGACATATTTCCAATTTTATCAATGCAATCATCCATTCTTGACATGAATTGGTTTTGGTAACACTGTTGACTTTTCTATAGTCAGTACACGTGCGGAATGTATTATCTGGCTTAGGCACAAGAATACATGGTGAACTCCAGTTACTTTTACTTGGTTCTAAAAAATCATTCTCCAATAAATATTGAATTTCTTTTTTTCAAATATTCCTGTTTGAGAGGATTCATCCTGTAAGGATGCTATTTGATAGGTGTAGAATCTACAACGTCAGCATCATGATAGATTTTATTTGTTCATGTAGGAACATCAGGATACAGGTGTTATACTCGTGTAATACCTGTTTTAGTTCACTCCCTTCCTTTTGTTGTGGATGTGACAATTTCTGGTTGTTTAGTATTTATGAATTCTGAAGTTTGGTTAAACCAGAATCCCTAGAGTCAGATTGCATTCCATCGTTGACATCCTCACTGTGTGGGAGAGGTACAACTAAATTTTAATTGAATTATTTACTGTGCTTTTTCTGTCAAAATACTCCTTTCACATATTTATGTGACAGAGTTGTTTCTGTTTCTGCCTCCCAGGAGTGTTAATGATATAATTTAAGTCATTAACTTTCTTTTCAACAGTATAAGGACCATAAAATTTAGCCTGAAGGGGATTTTGAGGTATGGGGAAAGAGAGCCAGAACTTTATCACCAGGCTGAAAACTTCTTTCCTGTGTACTACTGTCATACATTAATTTCATTTTTAACTGAGTAGAGTGAGTGTTAGTTCTTTCTACTTCACAAGCCTTTGACAGCTTATATTTGAAATCAGAGACATAATCAAGAAGATTCCTCTCAGAATCTTCGTTTGAAGGAAGTTTCTCTTTCAATAATTTCAATGGTCCATGGAGAGTATGTCCAAAAACCAGTTCAAAAGGACTTAAACCCAATGACTCTTTAACTGATTTCCTAAGAGCAAACAACAACAAATGAACACCCTCATCCCAATCCTGTCCTGTATCAAAGCAATATGACCAAATCATATTCTTCAAAGTTTGATGAAATCTTTACAAAGCCCGTTGACTTTCAGGGTGATAGTCAGGAGATTTAAACTGTCAGATTCCTAATTCGTGCATAACTTGTTGGAAAATTCCAGACATAAAATTTGACCCTTGATCAGACTGGACAGATTGAGGAAGGCCAAAAAGTGTAAAAAACTTTACCAAAGCTTT
The DNA here is from genome assembly GCA_029931535.1 of Margaritifera margaritifera. Classification (NCBI taxonomy): domain Eukaryota; kingdom Metazoa; phylum Mollusca; class Bivalvia; order Unionida; family Margaritiferidae; genus Margaritifera; species Margaritifera margaritifera. The sequence continues at coordinate 3,876,187 of JAQPZY010001631.1, forward strand.
TACAATGGTTTTAGTTTTAATATTTCTCAAAGGAATTGTCTCTGGAAATCTTGTAGATACACACATGATGGTCAACAAGTATTGGTTGCCTGACTTGGTCTTAGGTAAGGGACTGACACAGTCTACCATTATTCTGCTAAATGGTTCATCAAATGTGCCTTAGGTATCTTCTGATTGGGTTTTTCAACCATTTGACAAGTATGACAAGATCTACAGTATTTAGAAGCATCACTTTTAAGTTTCGGCCAATAAAAATGATTCAGGATCTTGTGATAAGTCTTGTTGACTCCGAAATGACGAGTCAAGGGAGTTTCATGGACTGGACTAAGAATTTCCTGTCTATATGACCTCAAAACGACAATTTGATAGCTCACAGACCACTTGTAACCAGTGGGTACCTCGGGTGGTCTCCATTTTCTCATAAGAATCCCATTTTTTACTAAGTAACAACCTGGGACTTGTGTGGCTTCAGTTTCACTAATAGCATTCTGAAACAAACAAGAGATATCAGGATCTTGTTCCTGTTTGACAACGAGTGATTGTCGTTTGTCACCCTGATTAGAATAGAGAAATTGAGTTGTAAAAAGAAGATCACTGTGATCAATACCTTTTGATTGATCAGTATCAGGAGAGAAAGAAAGTGACCACATCAAAAGACTGACCAATAAAAAGCATACCTGCCAACCATTACGCTTTTGTCGTAATCATTCCACTTTTTCACCTAATTATGTCTTGTGCTCACCTGTATATGGATTATGCTTTTCTTGTATACATTAAAAAAATATAATAACAAAGCGATCAAAAGTTGTCTTTGTCATTTTTATTATAATCTCTTTAATCCTACACATCATATAAATCTGAGAATATTATATAAAAAAAAAGAAGACTGCTGCATAAGAATAACGTAAGAATACATTTATTATAGACCAACCGTGTTCCTTATTTTCTATTTATAGTAGCTGTATGTGACCCATTTCAAGAAAACAGATGGGTTTCTTCATTATAAAATATGTGTCACAGATTATTGTATTTTAATATGCTGAATATATAGAGAACCAGTCTATACTTTAAAAAATGGCGGCAGATGATAAGTGGAAAAGGCTTTATGTGACTTTCGGATGTTATATATGACTGAAAAATGTTAGAAAAGAGGGATTTTTTTAAAACTTTGCAAAATGTCGATTCAGAAAAAAAGACAAATCAATAGCGCTTTACAAATTTAGAAAGATTAACATGAGAGGGGTAATACAACACTCGGGTTGAGCACGTGGTAATAATCATCGCAGAATTTGTGGAGTTGACTTTACGCTCACTCAGCGAAAGTTAGACACGTGCAGGGCCGGATTAAGACCTTTAGAGACCCTAAGAACTGAAAAGATTATGGTGCCCCCTATATGTAATTCAAAATAAAAACAATACTAAACCGTAATTTTTCTTTCTGTTTTTTTTTTTTTTTTTTTTTTTCCACTTCTTTGCTGGTGCTTTAAGCATGTGCTTTGTCTGCATCTTGGGTAATCCAGCACTGCCAATATGTTTTGTGGTTTGTATTCTGATACTAATTCACTTGGATTTTGCCTATCTGTGACAAGAACTTTAACCAGCTGCAGATCCAGGATAGTAGCAAAACTAAACATACATTTTTCATACAGTTTATTGTAATTATGGCATTTAGTAAATATCCTGGACTCCCCTATTTTGACGCACATAAGTACTTACTTTCACCTTTTCAGAAATATACTCCTTTTATAGTGATACCTCTTAATACTTTAGAAACATTAGTTATTTTAGCAAAGTATGCATAAAAAATGACAATGATATATTCCCTAATACTCTTCTTTGCATGCTTTCAACCAGACGACCCCTTGTCGGAAATTTTGTGTAGTATGTCACCCATTATGACATACTTCACAGAAGTCTCTTTCTTTTAGTGACACAATTGTACATAAGCACAGGGAAAAAACTATATTGCAAAGGAACATCAATAGGATATATAAAACTCAAGTTTATGGGAAAAATTACAGAAAGAAATTTAACTTGGCATTCCTAAAGCTGTTCTTACATTCATCATTAATTTGGTTTTGGTACAGATTTTGTCTTGAAAGCAAAAAGAATCAAATTTGGAAAAACCATGATGGTATTATTATGAAATTGTGTTGTTATAATTAAATTTTTTTATAGATTTAGTGTGTGACCTGTTTCCAAATACTTAATTGGCATTGTGAACATGCAGGACCTCGATCCTTGAATGTACTGATTTTGGAACATCAAAACTCTTTTGCATTCTTCACAACTTATTTATCCAGAATGCAAATAATCAGAGAGGTAAGACAAAAAGTTACAGGAGAAGGTTTTATTTTCATTTATTATCATTCATGCCATTATCAAACAAATCTTAAAAAAATAAATTGGTCAAAATAAGTTAAATATCAAGAATGTCTTAAAAGATTATTGAAAATTTACTGGTAAAGTAAATATTGCTTAATTATCAGATAGAAAATACTAATACTTTGATTTAAATAAGCAAAAATGTAAAGGAAACTAATTTAATTATGAATTATATCATAAAAGTTTGTTTCTTGTCAATTTCCACAAATTATAACAAAGAACCACCTCTGAATATCATTTATGACTGATCCACATCAAACTGTATAACACTGTATACGGTTCTGAACAGTGTTACTGATGCAATTGTCAGCCGTGAGTCATGTTGCTAACACATGCTGAATAGCAGACTGGTTGCCTATTATGTCGGGAAGTTGATTTGCACCATCAGAATAGTTAGTAAGGATTTTTATGAGGACTTACTGACTGGAGAAAAGAGAATTAGTGAAATGGCATATTTTTTCATGATATGTATCTTTGATTCATTTCACAACCGATAAGGATAGGATTTTCGGAAAAAAATTCTGTCTGTGTGACTCGTTGGTCAGTGTAAATTAATGTTGTGGTTGTGATGTCATTGAAAGATGCATTCTCTCAAGAACTGGGAGTTTATGACACTGTGTCAAAAGAGGGGAGCATCAAAATAGAGTGTGGGATGATAGATTACACTTTTTATGCTCAGATTAAGTTTTTTTTAAATATAGGTTATGCTTATACCTCTGTAGGGGTTGGCAGGTATGCTAAAGGAATAATTTCCTGATCAACATCACTCTCAAGAGCTCTTTTTGCCATAGTATCAACTTTTTGATCCAAACAAGGCTTGTCAGTTACAAGTGGATTAGCCATGACCTTATCTCCAGCTAGGTCATTGACTAGTAAGAAATGGATACCTTCTATAGGTAAAGAAGTCACTGCTCCAACAGTCACAGTTCCTGAAACTAAGTCTGATGCCAAATGGACACAGTGGAGAGGAATATTTACAAAGCTGCACTCTACTCCCTGAATAAGAACACTTTCACTAAAAGAAGACTTCTCAGACAAAGGCAAAGTATCTGATAACAAAAGACTCTGAGAAGCTCCTGTGCCCCTTAATATTTTAATAGGGATAGGTTTGTCAGAATCACCAATAAGTGATATAGAACCTTCTGACATCGATGGTTCATAAGTCTCCAAAATAAAATTAGACTGGGGTTTGTTTGACCCAACAATTGTCGTACTTTCAATACAAAACTGTGACCTTGACCTCTTTGAAATAAGAGCATTTGGAATAGTTCTGTCATTGTTCTGTTTCTTATTTTTCAGCCTGTAACAATTAGTAATGACGTGCCCTTTCTTTTTACAGTAAGTGCACGTAGGAAGAGAGAAGGATTTCTGATCAGTCTTATCAAATGTTTGATTTCAAACAGTTGTGCTGTTTTGAAATTTAGAAGTACTCATTTGAGACTGAGATGATTTTGTACCAGAAAACTGCTGAGAGGAAGACTTGGTGACAAATGAAATTTTCTGAATCGAGGAATATTCATCAGCCATGCGAGCAGCATTTTCCAAAGTTTTCACTTTTTGCTTGCCAAGATAGGTCTTGAGATCACTATGGATGCACCTATTGAACTCTTCAATTAATATACGAGCTGTCTGAGGTTATCATAATCTTGATCAACCTCCATGGCTGAGCACCACCTATCAAATAGTTGTTCTTTTTCCCTTGCAAATTCGACATGAGTTTGTCCAGTTTCTTTTCTACTATTCCAAAACCTTTGTCGATATGCCTCAGGTACCAACTCATAAGCCTTCAAGATGTTCTCCTTAACCACATCATAATCAGTACTTTGTTGTACTGACAGTGAAGTTTACACTTCACGAGCTTTGCAAATAAGTACAGTTTGTAGTAACAAAGTCCAATGCTCTCTTGGCCATTTTAAGTTTTCAGCAATTTTCTCAAAGTGAAGAAAGTATTTATCTGCTTCTTTTTCCTGAAAAGGGGTTAGTAATCTAAATTCAAATGCCTACATGACCTGTGTCACATCAGAGTACGAGTAATTCTAATGGAAAAATACTGGCCTACCTGACATATGTCACAACTTATAAGCGTGGACAAAAGTCAAGTATATATTTTCAAATAACCATACAACTTACAAACATAGACAAAAGTTAATTATATAAACATCATACATAACATGTGGGATGAATAGCAACAGGTATGTATTAATGATATTAAAATGTTGTTTTTTGGGGGGGTAAACAAAATTTAATGATGTAATACTTACCAGTTGCTATTGCCAGATTCCTCCCCCCCCCCCCAAATGTCCCATTAACTTAGGCTGCGTCTGAAAAAGAATGAAGGACAGTGCCCATGGGCAACATATCTATAGGGTGACCCAGGGGAGATCTAGTGTTTTGGAATTTTCTGGTTCACTCTGATGGGAGAAAGAATTCTCGTCATATGGTCAGGGTATTTTCCTTCTGGAAAAGTACCAGCTATGCAGTAGCAGCAGGTAAGTATTACATTATTAAAATTAGTTTCCCCCCCCCTTGCATAAAATACATTTTGATTACTAGTGGAGGTACAGGAATTGGGTGAGTAACCACTACTGTTTAGTCCCTATGGGGATTGGGAGTTGGGTTGTACTTGCCCAGCTAGGGATGGGGATTGGATCAACATCTCCCACTTCTCTATGCTCCTGTTTAATCACTACAGGATGTGGGGACCATCCTTTAACAGGAACTGAGTCCCCCCCCCCCCCATGACATCATGGATGCCCCTTCCTTATTTTCGAGGTTGGGTGTATGTGACAGGCCATGGACCTGCTTTGTTGCCTCCAGCCTTGTCCAACAAAGAGGAGAGGGGCTGCCACTCACCTCCAAGATGTTTGAGAAGGGATCAGTGATCCCATTTGCCAATAAGGACAGCTAGTAGAGTTAGCCCCATCACCCCATGTGAGGGGTTATGGGATGATAGAAACCCTGTTTCAACAGCTCCCTCTCTGGAGAGAGATACTGGGAAGGACAATCCTGTCTTGCCATGGGAGTGTGCTTAGGCTGATAGTGTCCTTTCCATCATGGTGTGCTCAAATGAGTTCCTAGAGATCCAGTTACAACAGTTTCTTCACCTCCCATGGGGTTGCCTGCCCCTTCCCAGCCTGTCATGTCAGGTGCTGCAGGAGGAGGAAGTTTGTATGTTCAATAAAGCAATGAATTTTTTTTACAGCCTCCTTGTTTAGAAATGGTATTTTTCTGTCATAGATTGTCAGAACATGGTAATAAGCTTATCAGGATAGAGATTCATACTTGAAATTTCTGATTACTGTATTGATACTGGTTGCATGAATAGAGTGACCTTAAAGTCAGATAGTTATACCAATTGTTGAATGGATGAATGGTCATCAGCCATCTGTGATATTTGTGGCAGGCATAACAACTCGTTTACTTTTTTTCCAGGCGAGCACATACGATCACAGTTTTGGTCATATTCAGCTGCATTTTGGTGTATGTTGCAATCTTCGAGGTACCATCCCCAGACAATGATTACAACATGAAACGGTAAGGTCTCACAATAAATTTTGTGTTTTTACTTCTTATCAACCAACTTTGTTAAAAAGCGTTACTGATTTTGATACCTTCCTTCTGTCTGTCCATCCAGCCATCCATCTATCTGTTACCTCATCTCCTATGCCACGTGGTGGAATTTCATGAATCTGTGTAGTTACGTTGCCCCTGTGGTAACCATCTGTGAGAAGGGTGTAATTCTCAGCTCCTACCCCAGGGATCCCTGGGAGGGATCAAAAGTCAAATGCTTAGAAATTACAGTCACAATTTTATTTTCAAAATATATTGTTATGAAACTTTGTATAGGCAAGCATAGCAGAAAGATGTATCATATATGTGATGGATTTTGCAATATGACCCTTGTGTCTCTGTCAGAGGATGGGGGTGAGTACCAGGAGGTTGGGGTGGATAGGAGTGGTTTGGAATATAGGGATCATACATTTTTGGTCTGGTATCACTATTCGCCAAATCCTGAGGGGGTCATTGAAGCCCAGGCTTGAAAGGGTGAGGGTTTTAACACACCTCCGGGATTCAGCAAAAATGTTGATACCAGGAAAAACATGTCCGAATAATATTCTTACATAAAAATGAAAAAAAAGCTTTGAAATGTTCAGATGCAACTTCAGGTTTCCTTAGTGAAGGCACCAATCTGGTATGTTGGCTTTACTTTAACTTTTTCTGGGACTGTGCATGCTCATAATCAGCTGATATAAAAGAGTCGTTGTACATAAGTGTCTTGCAAGAGAGCCAACTTCTAAGATCTGTTTAGAAATATCTGTCATTTCTGAAGAATAAATTAACTACCAGATGTTTGGCAGGTAAATACATGAAATTTATAAAAATCTGAACTGTATTTTGATACGTAAATGAGGATACACACTGGTTTCTGTGGAGCAGATGAGTTGAAAGTCCACTTTGCATGCATCATTATTTCCATCACTCTAAATAAATACGATTTATTGGGGCGAGAGAACACATCTTATTTTTCTCCTTTAAAAATTTCTCTCCTCTGTGTAACTAGAGAACATAACAGGATTGCATGTTTTCAGCCAATGTGTAGAACATAACAGGATTGCATGTTTTCAGCCAATGAGCACACAATACAGGATCATTTGTTTTGGATGCAGCCCAAATAAAGGAAAAATAAAACAACACACCAGGGCATCAATGCTGCATGAAATCTGATGTTGATACATGGATATGACTACATTTATACAGAATTCTGCATGTGCATTTTTATGTAAGAATATGCAGTGGAAAGTGGAGATTTGTGATGACAAGCCATTACAGTATATGCAATGAAAAGTGGGGGCATTTGTGATGACAAGCCATTGGAGTATATGCAGTGGAAAGTTGGGGCATTTGTGATGACTACCGTAGCCATTACAGTATATGGGGGCATTTGTGATGCCAAGCCATTAGAGTATATGCAGTGCCAAGTGTGAGCATTTGTGATGGCAAGCCATTACAGTATTTGCAGTGGAAAGGTGCAGGGGATATGTGATCTCAAGCTGTTACAGTATATGCAGTGGAAAGTAGGGGGATTTGTGATGGCAAGCCATTATAGTTGCTTTAGTTAATTTTTTAAGAATGGACTTGAAAATCCAAGTGTCTCAATGATTTGTTTATTATACATCATGAAGTTACTGCATAATGATTACGGTATATACTCATAAGTCAAGTCCAACTGCAAACTGCACAGACCTAGATCTCCTGTCGCATAATGACTCAGATGGTCTGGATTTATGCAGATTGTTAAGAGAAATCAGTAAAACAAGTGACATAGACCCTGATCTGCCAGCGCATTATGCAATGGCAGATGAAAGTCTGTTGTTTGCAGTTGGACTTCACTTGTACCTGAGTATATAAGGTATATTTCAGTTCTTTTCTTTGTGACTGTTTCAAAGTCCAAATGGCTTTTGATCATCCTATCATTATATAATTCTCTAAATTATGGGGATAGGGAAACAGTGGTTTATGAATATTATGTCCATATTAATATAGAATATATCGTTGGTTTATGGGGCTTTTCCCATAGTTTATGTAGGCTACTCATTCATACCAACTTTTTGGGGTATTGCAGACAATCTTTAATCACAGTGGTGTATATGGCCTTTAGTACATAATGTCAAAACAAATGTTTTAATTACAGATATTATTCACTGTTTTCTTTGCATTTGCTACAACACACACTTATCCAGTTTTTAACCCATCTTATGATTATAATGTACCGATGTATATGATACAGAAGTTATGCAATCCTAAGTAATACACTGCTCTAAGGGAGAGCTGCATCATTTTGAAAGTTATGCAATCCTAAGTAATAATCTGCACTAAGGGAGAGCTGCATCATTTTGAAAGTTATGCAATCATAAGTAATACTGCACAAAAGGAGAGCTGCATCATTTTGAAAGTTATGCAATCCTAAGTAATACTGCACAAAAGGAGAGCTGCATCATTTTTGAAAGTTATGCAATCCTAAGTAATACACTGCTCTAAGGGAGAGCTTCATCATTTTGAAAGTTATGCAGTCATAAGTAATACACTGCTCTAATGGAGAGCTGCATCATTTTGAAAGTTGTACAATCCTAAGTAATACACTGCACTAAGGGAGAGCTGCATCATTTTGAAAGTTATGCAATCCTAAGTAGTACACTGCTCTAATGGAGAACTGCATCATTTTGAAAGTTATGCAATCCTAAGTAATACACTGCACTAAGGGAGAGCTGGATCATTTTTAAAAGTTATGCAATCCTAAGTAATACACTGCTCTAAGGGAGAGCTGCATCATTTTGAAAGTTATGCAGTCCTAAGTAATACATTGCTCTAAGGGAGAGCTGCATCATTTTGAAAGTTATGCAATCCTAAGTAATACACTGCTCTAAGGGAGAGCTGCATCATTTTGAAAGTTCTCTTGATTTGGAATTACATGGGTAACCAGTTCAAAAGTTTCATTGAAAGCTATGGCCGACAACTTGGTATTTTATCCACAGTCATTTTTCCCAACATAAAAGCATTTAAATTGACCTTTGATGTTTCTGAAATGTTCAACACATTCTTAATTATTTCTGGTAATCAAATTTTTCTTAATCTCATTTTTGTTCATTCTCATTTGAAATTTTACAGAATTTGTAACATTTATTCTTGACATGAACACATCTGTGCTGAATTTTTTTTTGGATCTCATAAGACAAATTTTTTATCACTTGACATTTGTATGTTTCAGTGGTATTACAGCTGCTGTGTTGGCCTTTTTGTTATTTGGTGTAACACAGACACCTGATGGACCCTTTAAGAGGCCACATCCAGGTAATACTTGTACAGTGCAGCCTTGATTATCCAAACCATTCACATGTTCAGATCCATTGGGGGTCATGGAATGGTTTGGATAATCATGAGTTTATATAATCAAGTCTGTATTTGTATATATTAGAAATCTTTCATGGATGTTTTTTAGGGGTTCTCAGGGCCAAAACTAGACCCCATTCCCAATGTAAATGTTCCCCATTCTCAATGACAATGTATCCCATTTATAATGCAAATGTGCTCCATTCCCAAAGTAAATGTGCCACATTGCGAATGTAAACTATTTTACAATCTTTCAGAATTCCCATTTTTACTAATTTACTCCTGAAAATGTTATTCCCAATTGATAAAATGTTTTGTGTAAAAATGATGCATCAAGGTCCAATTCCCAATCACCTTAGAAAAATCCCAATATTAGGGAGGACATGGGTTGATTGGTATGAACCAAAATGAGATAATTGAAGTTTATATTATTGAAGTTTAACTGTATTGATATTCTTGTTATGGGCAAGTTAAAAGTTACAGTTTAAATATGGATGTTTTTATGTTTTGTTATTTCAAGAAATTAGTGGTATCAGCATTTTTATTAGGCAATTTCTTATGGGTGTCTGATTGTTATTAACAAGGGATACTTGTTAATACTAATGTATGAGAGTATCTGATTGTTATTAACAAGGGATACTTGTTAATACTAATGTATGAGAGTATCTGATTGTTGTCAACAAGGGATACTTGTTAATACTAATGTATGAGAGTATCTGATTGTTGTCAACAAGGGATACTTGTTAATACTAATGTATGAGAGTATCTGATTGTTGTCAACAAGGGATACTTGTTAATACTAATGTATGAGAGTATCTGATTGTTGTCAACAAGGGATACTTGTTAATACTAATGTATGAGAGTATCTGATTGTTGTCAAATCAAATTGTTTAAATCACAAAAATATCTCCATATTAGAAGATAAATACCAAGTATTCTTTTTTTGCCCACAATATAACGATTTAAGAGAACAGTATTTGTATACCTGGTATAATCCTTTGGACCGTAGAACAGATTTTCACTTGCTTATGGGAAATGACCAATTTAAAAATATCAGAAAGACAAGTCTTTATATTTATCACATTTCAGAAAGAAGAGAGAAGACAGAATAGATAATAAGTTTTGTACAAGTTAATTCATTTATTTGACAATTGTAAGACTTATTCTAGGTCTAAAATTATATCTAATATTAAGAAGAACTTTATTATAAAATGATTTATCTCTGATTTAGATTACTATCGAACCCATAAAATTGTATTTTAAAGTTTATTCTTTTTTCACTGATACAATTATTATTGTACATTAGGTGTGCTGTATCATTGCTTTTTAAGGCTGAATGCATTATGTTATTATGTCCACTTGTCTGTCTCTTGCCATTTTCATTTCCACACAATAACACGAGCTAACATGAGTAGTCCACCATCTATAGTTACCAAAATTTGTGGGTGGCTTGCATTTGGGGGTGGGAAAAATCGTATTGATTTCAAGGTCAAAAGCTCGAAGGTCAAGATAACTGGCTCAATGAAGAAAAATGGTTTCTGCAAAATAACTAAATTTCTCCACCATCTGCAGTGATCAAGCTTTGTGGATGGCTTGCACTTGGGGTAAGGAAGAACTCAAATGATTCTGGTTTCAAGCTCAAAGGACAAGGTCACTGTGATTGAAAGAAGAAAAATGGTTTCTGTATAATGACATTAGTTCTACATCATATGCCTGGACAAAACTTTGTGGATGGCTTACAGTTGGGGTTAAGAAGAAGCCTATCAATTTTGGGGTCAAAAGGTGAAGTGTCAGGTCATTTTGACTAGAAGAAGAAGAGTGGTTTGTGCACAAAAATTTAAGTTGAATAGAATTACGCTTTTTAGTCAGTTTCATTGCTTAGATTGATACTGGCAATCAGAAAAATTTCAGCAAATATGAAATCCGTGATATTTAAGGAAGACAGTAGATTGGCAGAAAGATGCAGGATAAAATAATTGAAAATCGTTTTAAACAATTCCAGATATACATGTACTCAGTTGTCTGTAATAGTTCCTACCCTTTTTGTTTCATGCACCTTCAATCCATAAAAATTAAAATTATTTGTGTTCAAATTTGTTGGTAGAGACAACTTTTTTCTTTTTATTCAGATTTTGCAAATAGCATGTACCTAAGAAATTATAATGAATATTTCACATAAAACTATTTGTACATTTTATAAATTAATTAATAGTTAGTGTACAAAACATTCATGACAACACAGTAGCTCAACTTAACAATTTATCTGTGAAATGATTTTTTTGTTGTTTTTATTTTTCAGCCTTCTGGAGATTAGTCTTGTGCCTCAGCATTGTCTATGAACTTGCCTTGGTTTATCTGCTTTTTCAAGTAAGTATAGAATGTAGACATAAAATCCAAACAAATATTATTGTTGAAAGACATTGATATTATTGCATATTTTCTCCATGATCACCTTTCAAAGAAGGATATGTCTGACAACTGATATATTTACAGCATATCCATAAAGAAAAAGAAAAATTCTTTGGAGAAATATCACCAGCACAAGTTAGGGTACCGTATATATTTGCGTATAAGCAGGTCCAAATGCAAACAACATAGACCCTGATCTGCAGTCGCATAATGCGCCAGCAGATCAGGGTGTGTTGTTTGTTCTACTGATTAGTTCTTACAAACTGCATAGACCCAGATTTGCCTGTGCATTATGCAATGGCAGATCTGGATCTATGCAGTTTGCAGTTGGTATTGGCTGATACATGAGTATATACTGTATGTTGTTGCTAATATTTTTTTAAATTCATGAAACAGAGCTAATCTGGAGTGACTTTGCTTCATTTTTGCGCAGTATAGATACAGGATTAACTTTCTAAATTGTATATTTTTATTGTACTCACACTTTTTAAACAAAATTGTGAGACCTTCATTAAGTCAGGGACTTACAACTTGAAAATGTGATTGGATGACTGTACAGTGTGCACATTAGCCCCATATAATTTTTTAACCAAAATTGGGGTGGGGGGTGGGGGTGGGGGCAGAAGAGTCAAGAGTGAAGGGGTTGCAAGTTGGATAGGTATGTTTTTGCTAAAAACTGCAATATTGAGAGATACGTGGCCCATGTAATGTTCTTAATGGTCCCCTAACAAGTTTAAATGGCCCTAGTTTTTCATGCTTTTGCATTGCTAACAAAATGGTTTAGTTTGGTTTGGTGCTTTATGGCACAGCAACACAAGTAGGTTATTTAGTGCCGAGGCAATTGGAGTAAAGTGGTCATGAATGAAAATAATGCCATTCCCAAGGGTATACCATGGTGGCTGACCCAGGCTGATCTAGTGGATGGATTCGAACCCATGCCCTTTCGGTCAGGAGTCCAGCATGCTAACCACTGAGATTAATAAAATGAGAAAAGCCTTAGTATGATACTAGAGCCTCACACATATTCTTGTTTGCCATGTAGTGGAAATAAAACCTGTTTGAAAGAAAACCATATTTTTCACCCACATTAACAAATTCTGTTTTGAGGGCTATTAGTGCTGCTAGTCTTCCACTGATCCATATTCTTACTGTATTTTCCATATGTTTTTATTCAGCAAAGAAAAAATAACTTTTTGCTGTCCAAAAACATATTAAATTAAGTCATTTGTTACCAAAATCAAACAGTGGAGAAACAAATAGAAATAAAAATAACACTTGTGTTAATGTGCTACCCATGAAGTATAAAAAGGCATAATTTTTTCTATCTTTACATGTTGAATGTAAAGCAGATACTGCTTGTCTAGTTTTTAATTCTCCTGGTCATAGATGAGAAGAGCTTATTGGATTGCCTGTTGTCCATGGTCTGTTCGTCTGTTAGCACAAGTTTGTTATTGCTGCTTCTCCTAAACTACTTAAAGGATTGCCATGATATTGTCACACACATTCATCTCATGGTCTAGGTGGTCCTAAATGAAAATGGTTCTGCTTGGACACCCACTATGGCCACCACAGTGGCCATCTTGAAAATCATGTTATTGATACTCCTCCTGAACAGAAAATCAGCTTAACACGGGGTTTTCACTGTAAGACTTTTTATGATGTCTAGTTGGTCCTAAATGAAAAGGGTGCCATTTGAACATCCAATATGGCCACCACATGGCCATCTTGAAAATCTTTTTATCGCTACTCAAGATGGAAAGTCATATTGACATGGGGTTTTCTCCACAAGATTTTTTATGCTGTCTACTTGGTTCTAAATGAAAATGGTGCCACTCAGACATCTAGTATGGCTGCAAGAATGGCCATCTTGACAAGCTTGTTATTGCTACTCCTCCTGAATGGATGGTCATATTGATATGGCATTTTCATGGTGTTGATCTGGCCTCCAATATGACCAGCACAGTGTCTATCATGAAAATCTGGTTATCACTATTCCTCTTAGATGGGAAGTCATATCAGCATTGGGTTTTCACCAAAAGAGTTTTTATGATGTCTATTTGGTCCTAAATGAAAATGGTGCTGATCTAACATCCAATATGGCCACCATGGCAGCCATCTTGTTACCACTACTCCTCCTAAAAGGAAAATCATATTGACATGGGGTTTTCACCAGAAAACTTATTATGTTGCCCAGTGGGTCCGATATGAAAGTGGTGCCTGTCTGACCTCCAGTATGGACGCCATGGTAGCCAACTTGAAAATCTTATCGCTTCTTCTAAATTGATGGACTTATTGACATGAGTTTTTCACCAAAAGACTTCTTATGATATCTATTTGATCCTATATGAAAATGGTGCCAATCTAATATCAAATATGGCTGCCACGATGGCCATCTTGAAAATCTTATTATCGCTACTCCTTGTGAATGGATGGTCATATTGGCATGGAGTTTTCACAAGAAGACTTATCATGATCCTAAATGAATAATCTTACATCTAATATGGCTGTCACAATGGCTTATTTGAAAATTTAGTTATTGCTCAAGAATATCAGAGATGGTTTCAACACTCGGCACTTAACAAGAAGAAATGATCTTATCTTGAATTCCTGAAAATTCTTTTCAGATAATAGAGTGACAGTCCCTTTGAGGGACTCTTGTTTGTATTTTATATATGTCAGCCCACCAGAAAATGCAGCCATACACGTATTAGAGCCATGAATGTGTGTTGTTCAAGAGAACCACCATATTAGTAAACTCCCACTATCTTCTGCTATATCATGAAAAATGTACAATACCAACACATTAATATTTCATCACTATGTAAACAAAGAAATGAAAACAAACTATATAAGAAAATTTCTGAATGAATTGTGATTTTCAAGGTATTTAAGACAAGAAAGTGCATGTATTTTATGGTAACAAGAGTAGAAATACATGTATGATGGTCAGGTACAAAGAGCAGAAGTGAGAGACTCATAAGTGGCTTTCATGTATGCAGACATAGGAAAGCTGAATACTACAAGCAACCAGCAGTATGTAATCGGTATTATCAGTGTGAATAATATGTTCAGATTCTAAAATAAACATGACCTATTGTCAATCTTCTTTCCATTTTTTATCTGTTTTTTTTAAGTTCACTTGTTTAACAGGTAAAGAACTGGTTAATTAGCTGCAGTACAATAACTAGCCCTAATCCATGGTATATTATACTGGCAATAAGGACAATAACTAGCCCTAATCCATGGTATATTATACTGGCAATAAGGACAATAACTAGCCCTAATCCATGGTATATTATACTGGCAATAAGGACAATAACTAGCCCTAATCTACGGTATATTATACTAGCAATAAGGACAATAACTAGCCCTAATCCATGGTATATTATACTAGCAATAAGGACAATAACTAGCCCTAATCCAGGGTATATTATACTAGCAATAAGGACAATAACTAGCCCTAATCCATGGTATATTATACTAGCAATAAGGACAATAACTAGCCCTAATCCATTTTATATTATACTAATCCATTTTATATTATACTGGCAATAAGGATAATGTTTTGCTTTGTTTCAAGATTTCTTTGAATTTACTAATCAATACCAACTCTTTGATGTATTAATTAATTAGATGAACAGTGGATTGTGGCTACTAATTACAACAGAGATGTTACTTTTTTAAAATTTATTTGTCTTTAATCAAAATCATGACTGTCACACCCAATTAACAGCACAGTTTTATGAATTCTGGGCCTGAACACTCTGCATTTATTACTTTTAGACGGAAAAAAAAATTCAACATGATAATGCATCTACTGAAATTTTTTTTGACATTTTTGTGTATTCACTATCAAACACATATTTGATCCCGTGCTGGGCCTCACTTTTAGGCAAAGACACTGTCATGTGGTGGTCTGGTCCTCACTTTTAGGCTGAGACACTGTCCTCTGGTGGTCTGCACAAAATGGTGGTCATAAGAAAAATACCACTGAATGAATCTTTCTTGACAAGTGACACAAAGGATTTTCAAAAAAAAATTGTTATCGATAAGTTCATGATCACATTAAATATTTCTTACTAAGGAGCCACAAGTATTGTCTGAGATAATTAGGTACATATTTAGGACTGATTGATGTGAACTTGTCTCTGTTTAATTCCCAGGCACAGGAACAGGAAAATTATTGAGAACACCCACTCTTCTCCTTGATTAGGAGAAGGAGAGTAGGTGTTGTCAATAGTTTTCCCATTTTTACTGACAGAAATGAGTACCTGTGGTTTAATTACTGGCAAACACATTGCGACTTTTACTTGAAATGAGACACCAGGTCTCCTTAGATTGTGTCTGAAAAAATAAGTTCAGGAAGTAAAATGTTATAAAACTTTGTCCGAAAATTGCAAGGCATTAGAAAAAACTTTTGGCAAATAACTGTTAGTGTCCGAAAACAAACGGGGTCCAAAAACCTAGAGACAATATAATACATCCTGTCAAGAACCACCACCCATCAAACATACATGGTTTATGTTATCTATATTCATCCCAGTAGCAAGTACTTTCAATAAAGTGGTATAAATCATGAAAAATTCTCATTTTGGTTTACATCTATTATTCTATGACATCTTGGTGGGATTAAGGGAGAATGTAGTTGGTCATATTTTATGGTTACCATCAATGAACAACAATGCAGTTTCAGCATAGATTTCAGGTTCCTGCCCACTGGACAGGAACATCTTCAGAATTACCCCAGGTTAGATAAGTATATCTTACTCGAGAGGTAGATTGGAGCATGTTCACCTTTTAAAATCTTGACCTTATTGATATTTATTTTATATTGCCCTAAATATTTAATGATGCTACTGCAATATAGTACATGTATGTGCTAGTTATACACAGACCTTTCACTCAGTATATAGGTCATTCATTGTAAACATACACATTGTATAAATAGGGATAGGGGTGGGGGATTTTTGGTACAGTCTGTTACACCTTTATGTAGAATAGGTGCAAGATTCAGCATGAAAATTATACTAATCATCAGATGGTGACATGTAAAAGGTGAGAGCACATGCTTAACATTTTGCTGTCTCATCCCCTCAGGACTGTGATGGGAGATCTGTTTGCATTTCTTGCTTGTGAAGAAAAAGCATGAATACGCTATAGTTGTATGATTTGGCAAAGAATTATTGTTTGAGACAGAATCATCCCCTCATGTTTTATTGGTTGGTTTTAACAGCACTTTCAACACATTGGCTTTATCATGCTAAGGAAATGGGAGCTAGGTGCCTTTCCCAAGGATACAGTGAGGCAGCTAAACCAGGCTAGCCCAGGTGGGTATCAAACCCACAAAGCTTTGATTACATGCCCTAGACTCTACCAACTTAGTTACCTCAGCTCCCCATCTTGTATTTGGTTTTGATATGGAAAATGTACCGTCTATACTCGCGTATAAGCCAATGCTAACTGCAAAAACCCAGATCTGCTGTGGCATAATGCGCCGGCAGATCTGGGTCTATGCAGTTTGTAAAGATTAATCAGTAGAACAAACAACATAGACCCTGATCAGCCGGCGCATTATGCGATGGCAGATCAGGATCTATGTTGTTTGCATTTGGACCCAGCTTATATGTGAGTATATACGGTAAGCCCAAGGAAACAAGATTTGTGCCAGAGATGAGTTTGTTGGATTTCCCTATCCTGGCAGTACACAAGTGGTAGATTTGATTATTCTGTCTTATGTTTTTCAGAGTGTTCATAGTGCACGTCTCCTGATGACACATTTTGATGCAAATCTGGGTAAACCATTACCAGAGAAGGATTATGGAGGAAACTGCTTGATATATGACCCAAATGCCACTGATCACTGGCACAATTTATGGGTAGGTGGTCTCATATTGAGTATGCATTTTTTAAAAATGTTATTGAACAATTTATCTTTTTTACAATTTTAGATCAAGTTGGATGGAACCTATTGATATTGAACTCTGAATCCATAAAAAAAATGTAGCAAATTTTCCAGTATGGTGAAACAGTCATTAGTCTGGAAATTACAAAACTATTTTGTGCCACTTCAAAAAGTTGCCAAAAAATAAATTATGTTACACACATAAAAAAAGTTTTTAAAATACATATAAAGGATGACAGATTTTTTTAAAAAAAACCTCTGTATTCACAGTATCATCATAGACCACAGTCATAGCACATGAAACACTTTGAAGTCAAAGGTAGGCACTTCTTATGTTTTAAAAAAAGTGTGCATTTATCAAGGTAAGTAGAATATGCTGTACTGATCTAATAATAAATAAATAATAAATACTTCACACATCATTTCAATTATTATGGAAGACACAGTCTGACAGTGTTGACCTGCACAGTGTATTGACTGTAAATTAGTCTTCATTAGGTTATTATTATGGAACTGACAAATCTGACAGCATAAAATTAATTTAATATTCTCAAGCCATCCAGTAGGTCCTGAATGAATATACTCAACTAATGTGGGCTGACTATGCCCTTTAAATTTCAGAGTACTGCCATCGTCTCATAAAATTTGCAATTAATTATGCCGAACAATTCTGTTTAAGTGGCTTCATCCCCACAGTAAATCTAGCTATTTACCCACTTATGTGTCAAGTTTGTTCTGTCCAAAGTACATGGAGGTGCAATAATTGAACTCTCTCTAATTATGCATTTGCTGCTTAGCTACATTTGCCTTGCTCTTTGGCTACCTGAGCTCCAAGATGGGAATTTTCCGCCCAAATTTTTCACCAAATTGTGATTCATACAAATTTTGCACATAGCGCAAAATTGCCAATCAGCAGCATGAGCCCTGGTGAAGTTCTATTTTATTTCCGAATGATTATGTGATCTATATCTTTTTCATGGTGTTTACAAAATCTTTTTTAAGTAGATTACACTGGTCTCTATGTGTTCGTGATAAAGAGTTTGCACTACCATATATACTTGCTTATAAGCTGATACCAACTGCAAACTGCATAGACCCCGATCTGCTGTCAGATAATGCGCCAGCATTTCTGGGTCTATGCAGTTTGTAAGCACTAATCAGTAGAACAAACAACATAGATCCTGATCTACTGGCGCATTATGCAACGGCAGATCAGTGTCTATGTTGTTTTGCATTTGGACATGGCTTATATGCGAGTATATACGGTAATTATGATAGATATCTTAGTATATTTCAAGATGATCTGACATTTATTGGTTGAGCTTGTTAGCATCCTTGACACTATTTTTAAAAAGCAATTTAAATAAAGTGATTGTGATATTAGGTCATAAAGATTTTGGAGAAGTCACGACTATGCATACTTATATACTAATGAGGTGATCTGGCATTTTATTGGCTTAGTTTCTTACAAAGTCTGAAGGCTGTTTCTCTGAGCAATCTTGGAAAAAAATAGTGTATGAATTTTTATCTTAAAGATCTGTCAATGGTGCAATTTTAAGCGATACTTGTGTATATAAATAACGTGACCTGGAGGCAGATAGCTGAGCATGATATAGAAGGAGTACATCTACTACCTCGCAAATCCAGCCTTCCCAAGCTAAAAAAATATTAACCATGTCCTTTGGCTTGTTTTAGCAACAGAAGTGCTACAAAGTTGTCTGCTTGCTTAGGTGAGAGTCAGATGAGAGTGGTCTCCTCATGGATAGAGGGATTGGGAGCCAAATCCCATCAGTCATCATTTACTACTTCTGCTTATGCTTTTGAAGCACGCTCTTTCTTGAGGCCCCACAAATACCAAATTCACTTGTGCCTTTTCATCAGTTTAGCAAATCGTGGAGTTTTCTCACATCAGCAAAGTATATTCCAGTTATTTTTTGTATATTTCTTGCTCTGTCTTCATCTTAGACAAATATTCTGCATTTCATTTGTCTAACTTCTTCATATAATAAGCTTGTTGGCACCATCTTAATTCCATGCCCATGGTCTGTAGTACTTTTCAGTTCAATTCAACTCAGTATTCGACCTTGTTTATGTAGTATGTTAAGTAATTGCTCAGTTATTGCATGTTGTAAAGGCATGCATGTAATTTCCATGGCATTTTTCTTTATTCATAGCATCCCCTTCACAGTAAGTTCCATGTGATACTTGACTGATTGGACATGTGTATGCCATTGTTCAGCTGTCTCTGTTTACAGGTGTCAGCACAATGGGCAGGATTAATTGTGTGGAATGGCAAATGGTTCAGTCTGGCTGAAGACAATCAACTTACCTTTGTAAATTGTAAGGCATACAATTTGGGCCATGCATGCGATGTGTGCTCATGCTGGTCTTAGTGTGTATAGGCAGTCATCATGTTCATACAACTAACGTGGGCAAATAAAAGAGCTAAGAAGCGCATACTCAAGAATGCGGACACCATCAGCATTGCCGCCATCTCCTCCTCCGTTGACATCTTCCGATTATCTGAATCCATGATGGTGGAAAGCGCACCTATTCAGAAGAAAATTTGGCAATCCAGGTCGTCATGAGCTTCTTGCACAGGGTAGCCGATCTGGATCAGTAATAGATATATAATCAACACAGACAAACCCTAGTACTGGCTACAGTAATCTCTCCAAGGATAGCCAGTACTGTACATCGGCACCAGACATCAACAAGCTCCAGTCCACATCAGCTCTGGCACAGTCTATACCTATGCCTTTAACTTCCAGGACTGGGTGATCTATTTTCCCTGTATACTCAGTCCCATTTTCAAGACACAAATATTGCCCAGCACCTCGTCAGTACTGACATGGTACAGCAGCTCATCTAAACCATTACTTCACATTTCATTACCTAATACATACCATGGTACTGACTAGGATGGTCATTCCCTTGATAGCAGACTTGGGCACCAAAAGTAAGCTGGTCCCAGACCATGTCTCCAGCTTGGGCACAGCTTCAACCTGTGCAATCTACCACCAGAACTGGGTATGGTGATCTCTTTTCCTGGTATATCCAGTCTACAGTGCCACAACCACAGTATTCCACCATGGCACAGACTACTGGGCCAGTATTGATATGGTAAAGCAGCCCACTGGAATTATTCCTGGACATTCCATAACCTCATACTGACTCCAGTGCTGGCTTCAGTGATTATTCCTTTGATAGCCTGTACTGAACTTGGGTACCAGATATAAGTCGGCCCTGGACCATGTCTCCAGATCTGGCACAGCCTCTACCTACACCATCTGCCACCAGGACCATTAACCCAGTCCCATTCCCAAAACACAGCATCTGACAACTGGTCATGTCTTGTCCAGCCCCAGCTCTGTCACTGACACCCAACATAACTGGCACTGGATTTGGTGAACCTTTCTATTGCACTATCCTGTACTGGACCCATGTTAGCATTGTAGTCTTGCACCAGACAGGTCCATCACAGATCCAGACTAGGTCATAACCCAGTACTGACTATGGGGACTTCTGATTCACAGACACTTTCCTGCCTCAGACCTTTTGGCGACACTCAAGTGAACATATGGAGATCACCATGTCCCAGCATGGATGAACTTGCAGCTTCATTCACCATCCCCAACATACCCCACTTTTACAAGTATGAAGACACATGCTTACAAGCACCATCTTCCTTTCTTGATCTGACATTGTCCAGGGAACACCTAGCCTTCTGTGCATCAACTAAAATAGTCTTCTGGCCTTTATCTCCTGTTCCATAAATGGCCTATTTCAAATTTGACGCATCTTTTGAACTCGTTAAAAAAAAAAAAAAAAGACCAGCCTTTCTAAAAACAGCTTTTTCAGTCTAGTCAAGTCACTGACTTTTTGCACAGATTTGAAAGGCAAGTTCAAGACCCAATCATCAAGGGGTGAGTATTGCTAACTGAAATAGTATTGTAATATATTGTGATACAAATGATTTTATTGCAACATGTATTGATACATATATGATTCCCAGGAAAATCCTACATTCTCCCCACCTGCTCAAACAACTGCAAATGCAGGTTTCCCAACTGAACCCAGAGATGTTGAACCTGCATGTCTCAGTCATATCAGGCAAACCCTAAAAAAGAAATGCTTCTGAGAAGTTGTGGACGGAATTGCTTAGGCAGGAATGTCCACCACTTTGAAAGCTGTTTTCTTCCTGTAGTGTGAGCAGAAATATGTCTCTCCTGTAAAAGCCTCAGTACCACAGGTAGCTAACTTCCTCCTATAGTTCTTCAAGGAGAAGAAGTTAGCTATCATCACAATTCATGGCCACCATTCCACGATTTCTGACACATTCCATCATCGTGACTGGAGAATGGCCAGAATGTATTATGATCAGGTTGTGTATTTGAAGAAGAAACCAATTTTTAGAGTAAAATGTGTTTCAGTAAGACATGTCCGATCATAATACAGGCACACTCTCTCAATTCTTCACCACAGTTACGTCCTTGGAAGAGCATGCACATCCGTGCATGTAGTAAGTCACAAATGATGAGATTTGGAAGCCTCTATCCAAGGGGAGACCACACTCATCTGACTTCCACCTTGGCTAGCAGACGACTATTTAGCACTTCTGTTGCTACTGTAATTCATGTAATTTTTTGTACCCTTTAATTTTTTGTACAACATCTAGCTATAAAATAATTATTAATTAAGTGTATTATATTTTTTCGTACATAGCACTTTGTATTTTTCGTCAAATCCTGACAATTTTCATACATAAAAGTTCTACCAAAAAGATTTAAGTTTCCGAAAAAAATTTAAAATATTGCCCTTTTTTTTTTTTTAACAAAAATGAAATGAGAGATTAAAATCATATAAAATTCAGGTGGTTTTTTTTGGTTGGTTTTTATCTTTTTATTAATTTTTAACCTCATATTTTGATGTGTTAAAATTGGAGAAGTTCCCATTTCAAATGGCTTCAAAAATATACTGAGGTACGATTAGATACGTCCAGTGACAGAAGTATTGTCTGCTAAGCATATGTTATAAATGGTGATTAACTTTGGATAAGTGTGGCATCCAATAATGAAACGGGAGATTAAGAAATAAAAGAATCACCATTTATAATCGTGCAGAAATGTCACTGATAATTTCATTTGTTTATTTATTTTTTTAACCATGTATTTTGACGTTTTTTATTTGAATCAATAAAGCAAAGTTCACGTTTCAAATGGCTTTGAAAAATTACAGATGTGCGATATAGATACATTAAATGACCAATGTATTTTTTGTTGAGTATATGTATGATATAATACCATATGGAAAACAACTATTTGTTGCCTTAAAAATAAAAACTTACCTGAACTGTGTTAAATTAACTTTAATTTGTACTTGAGGCATCAAATGATGAAACGAGATTAAGAAATAAAAGAATCACCTTTAATAATCGTGCAGAAAGGTCACTGATCATTTCATTCTTTTATTATTCTTTTTAACCATGTATTTTGATGTTTTTTATTTGAATCAAGAAGACAAGTTCACATTTCAAAAGGCTTTGAAAAAATACCGATGTACGATATAGATACATGAAACAAACAATGTATTGTTCACTGAGTATGTTTGATATAATCCCAAATGAAAAACATAACTATTTGTTGCCTCAATTTAAACTTACTTGACCTATTTTTTTAACGTCGTGTATTGCATCAAATAATGAAACAGGAGATGAGGAAATAAAGAAATAATCACCATTTATAATCGTGCAGAAAGGCTTTTGATCATCTCATGTTGAAAGGGTAATTGTTTTGTTAATTGAGAATCTACTCTTATTCATCGATCCACCCTTCTTTGTCTTCTTTATCAGTGAGAAAATATCATAATTGATGCATATGATCTCTTATTGTCATTACTATATCTTCTGCTGTTCATTAACAACTGGACAATGGCCTTTACAGTAAATATCCTTAAACAGTATCATTAATGAGTGCTCTTTATTAAGTTGGTCACTGTAACAATGCACCACACGCGATTTAAAATGAGTTCGGAAGCCATTTGATGTTTTCTTATCATGCAAAAATTATATCTCAGTACATGCTAAAGTGAAGATCACAGACCATTAGTCAATTAGTCTTATTGTCTCATTATAGTAATACAAAAATAAAATATAAAAACCTTGTTATTTTCTTTCATAAATTTGAAAGTCACAGACTGAGGGAAATCTATTCTTATGCATAATATCTTCTAAGTTTTTGTACTGTTTTCACTTTGGTATAATTAGCATTTTATTGAGAATCTATTCTACGATACACCCCTCTATTGTTATCTTTATTGGCAAGTACGAATAACAAGTGATGCATGTGATTGCGTGTCATTACAACATCTACTGCTGTTTGGACAATGGACTTCATAGCTCATTGACAGATTTTAATTTTTCCCCCATGGATAGCCTTATTTCCCTATTGGCAGCCTCACTAAATTGATCTCTTCTGTCAAATCTTGCCCTCAGTCTGGTGTCAACTGGAATAATTAACACTGCATAGCCATGCGGTTCTTGTGACAATGGATATCGTAATTAAAACAAGAATGAATTGTTTATTTAGAGGTGTTAATTGATAATGGAATATAGTAGTGCCCTTGTACATGAGGAAGATCACAATCATCAGGTACCTGAAAATATAGATTACAATTGCCCTGTAAACTCTCTTTTTCTCTTGCTCCAAAAGCTACAAATAAAAAATTATCTAAATACATATGATCTTACACACTGACACAATGTTATGTCATCTCTCTCTCTCTCTCTTTCTCTCTCTCACACACACACATACACACAGACGCATTCACTAAAAACAAGTCTTTTCAAGTTCTTTTATTTTTTATTTTGTAATTTGATAATGAGGTTACTATTGCTGTAAGAATACAAGTTGCACTTTTTAACAACATGGGGTCGTATCATTGCATATTTTGTTCCAATAATTAATACCCATAAATAATACATGTACAGACCTTCCTAATCATTTTGCCAACATAACACACTGAAACGGCTACAAAGAAGTATGCTCTGAATACACATGATCTTGCACGCTGAGTCAACATTATTGTTTCAGCCATCTCTCTGCTCTCTCTCTCTCTCTCTCTCTCTCTCTCACTCATTCACTAATAACAACAAAAGTCTTTGTGAGTACTTTTATTTTTATTGTAATTGGATTCTTGAGTTGAGAGCAGAATAAGACAAACTTTTTACGATTTTGTATGTTAGTACCGCTAGGTTGTTGAGTATCGTGTGTCACATAGACCTTGTTCAGGTATGATCCCTTTATTTTTCGTACACGGTCAGTACCACAAAATAATAATTTATTTATTTTACATATAATTTTTTGTACTCTGAGATGAATAGTTATTTTTTGGTGTATCAAAAAAATACATGAAATACGGTAATACAAGCCAAAAGATGTAGCTAAAGTCTTTTTAGCTTGGAAAGTCGTGATTTGCGAAGTATGTACTCCTAACATTATGACTTTGTAGATATTATCAAAAAAACATTTTTCTCTAAAAATTGGCTTCCGAACAGAGCTTCATAAAACTTGGTGTATGAGCTTATATTATAAGGATCATCATGAAATGTCTAGTATTTAAAATAATTTTGGTTTACCAGGTAAGCATTGAATAAGTCAATACTGTGGTTTCAAGATGGAGAAATCTTCATGGTCATTGTTTATATTGTGGACTTGAGGAAGGTATTTAAACATTATTGCAGTAAGATGTTCCACTTCAGTAAAATCAGTGTGTACTGCACATTATGACGTCATGAATATTTTATCACTTTTTACATAGATATATCATAGGGCTGTGAAATCTGGGAGAGATTGGACATAAAATAATATATTTGTGACTTGACTTCTTAAATAATGAAAAAGAAAAATTCTGATGCAATTGTATTAATCGTATTAACAGTCTTGTGAAAGAAAATGATAAAGTCAGCAAAAAGTGTACAAGAGCATTGGAAATCTTTAGCGATTTATGATCGGACATAAATCGGATGCGCAGGCTTTCTGTTGCAGAAAGCCATTGTGATTTCAATAATTGTGATATACTGAAAAATTCACCCACCGCCGTACCCTTTTTCTGTGTATTTGATAAGAGGAGTCTAACTTGTGTAAATTTGATGAATTTTAAAAAACTCATTCAGCTATCATTTTATGGGCACTTAGTGAAAATGTACTTTTTCCCATACTTTTTTATGTAAAGACTCTTACTTTGAGACAGATATTCAGCTAAGAATAGTGCAAGACAATGCACACAGCCGATACATTTTTAAGTGATTTTGAATTGCTTGGACCTTTACCAATGCAAAAGTATCAATTTTTAAAAAAAGTTGAATACTCCAAGATTTCACAGTTGATCATCTTTCATCCAGCATTAAGAGAGTATCATAACCTTTGATGGACTGGCATCCCATCCAAGGAGGGTGTTTTAATCTTAGTTATTTTGTGCTATTTGAGCTGACATAAATCATGAACCTTCAATAAGACTTGGATCAGCTTCAGAGTAGTATTGTATTCATAGCTTAATTTATTCAATAGCATTCATCTTTATCAGCATCATCGCATTGTATCATAAAAATCATCTGCCACACTGTGACATGCACTTAAAAAATACCACATGGTAAGGTCATCATATAAGGTCCTTAAGGGTACATGATAAATAGAATCAAAGACTCGTGTTTATTTATCAAGTTATTCAGTATGCTGCTCACTGCAGATCCTCTATATAATTTTCAAGATCAGTAAACATATCTGTAGGATCAAAATTATCTAATTTTTTTTTCCTTTGTGTTTTTTTCAGGATAAGATGGATTTATTTGTTCCAGTACATTTTTTCGGCTGGTGGGGCAAGGTTTGTTGATTTGGTGTTTGAAGGCAGACTCAGTCAACACAGAGTATAGAACTGTTTTTATCTTTACCACAAAGTAACTGATACTTGTAGTCCATTTATAGTATGTAGCTTTTGTGTGTTATCCCCACGCTTCTGTGCAAGTGCAGGGATATTGCGATACAGTCCGTACATAAGGCCAGATGTGTGTAATGTCCTTGAACTTCTCCAACACTGTTAAAGCTAGACACATGAAATTTGGATCAATGATAGTCCTATGGATGTAGATTGTGCCAACACCTTTGGAATTTTGATAATGCCACTGGGGTAGGTCTAGGGGTGATTTTACATAAATTTCTAATAACTTCTGGGATGCATATCTTGCATGCCTGAGAATTGGTATGTGTGATCAATGACCCAAGTGTCAACATGTTTCAAACTGGGACCCCAAGGTGATGACACAAGATCTTTCCATACCCCAAACAACTTTGCCCCTGGGTCATAACATAGAAACTGTTGAGATCCCCACCATATAACCATATATACATTACTGGGCATGAAAAGCCAAATTTCTACATACATCTCACATTGGTCCAAGGGTCCATACTTGTCCCCAACAAGTCATATCTTGGAAACTATTAAGATCCCCCCCCCCCTATAACAATGTACATACTTACTGAGCATGAAAAGAAAAATGTGCATACCCAACTGACATTTGCCCTTGGGCAGTCTTTACCACCAGGGACCTTCCCTAGAGGCTCAAACTTAGGGGTGGAAATTATAATGGTGAAACTCAGGGGCTACATGTTTTACAACACAGAATTCTAGTTATCTATTAGCCAAATTGAAAAACATTATAATACTGCATACAGACGGATAAATAAAGGCCCATAGATTCCAAATTATAGTAGTCCAGTTCCGCACTTTAAAAAATTATATTGGGATCCAAATGGATTGTTCCTTATAATTAGGTATTTCTTATGCTGAAATGTTGTATATATTCAGGTGTTTTTAAGAAGCAAAAGAATTTTTTTTTGTATAGCCAGGATTCATAATACCACAGTTCCTTCTGACAAGGAAAAAGCACCATATATAGTGGGTATTTTTGTGGAAGTCAAATTTTCAATTTTGGTTTTGAAAATATTTATTCCAACAAAAGCATATAATATAAAATGCAAATAACTTATCAAATTAATATTGAGGATCTAGCAGCAACAAGAAAATATTCTTATATTAAGCTCCTCATGTAAGGACATACATCTAATTGTCAGAATAATAGAATATTGTAGTGAGAGTCACTCCTTTAAGGACATCTGGTTTCTGGTTCTGGATTCACAGTTTTTGGGAAAATGTGGTTTGGACTAAAGTTTTCAAAATTCTACAGCTTTGATTATATTCATATATCTGATGTGAGATTTAGTGTTGGATTAAGACGGTATGTTTGACAAAAGAACTACTTTAAATGGATACAATAGGAACAAGTGCAGAGACATAAATTCCCATTATATGATATTTAGTCTATGTAGGAATTAAACCCCATGTGAAGAAATTTCAGTATGTCTTGTTTTTGTGATATTTGTTAACTCTATTGTTATTTCCAAATATTACATAAATCATATATTTTATGTTATCCCTTTGAAGCAAAACACTTTAAGTCTTGATGGTCAAGTAATTGTTTCATTTTGATCTATAATGTTCTTGTACCCTTAAATAAGTGTTCCAGCACTCTATTTGTTTTCAACTCCTGATGTACTATTTTGCTCTCGGTGTATATAAATTTATGTTTTATATTTGATCCATTGCTAATAGTACAGCTTAGTAGTAGTGGTAATAATAATAATAATAATAATAATAATAATAATAATAATAATAATAATAATAAAAATAATAATAATAATAATAATGAAGCATGCTTACAATCAGCTTGCAGAATTATGAAAATTAAATACAGATTTTCCAAATATGAGAAATTCATGAAAGTTCCAAAATGCAGAAATTTCTGGATTTATTTTCAAGTTCATGGGTAATATTGCCATAAAAAAGCAGGTTCACTGTTCTAATTTCATTATTTCATTTATTCCATAGACCCTTGTCCTGCGTGATTGGTGGCTGTGCATGGTACTGAGCATCATGTTTGAGGTGCTGGAGTACACACTAGAACATCAACTGCCAAACTTCAGCGAGTGTTGGTGGGACCATGTGAGTATTCATATGCCTTACACATCTTTCCCAGTATTCTTGAAACCTTTTGATCACAAAATTGATCTTCCATCTTTAAATAGTTTGATGTTAAGATTCCAGAAACTACTTGATGTTAAGATTCCAGAAACTTGAGGGATTTTCCATAACTTTGATTCCTGTCCTTGCATGCCCAAATATATTAACAAAGATGTATTCTGATCATCTTATATTTTTGGCTGGAGTTTGAATTTCATGCCAAAAAGTTTCTTCAAATCTAATTTTCAACAAACTTTATGAGTAAACTTTTGTCCAACTTGCAGTGTATTTTTTCCTTAAATGTTATATAAAAAATGTTTATTATTTGAAAATGTATAGCTGGTTTATTAAACTAAATCATGTATCACAGTTTATTGCTAAAGTCAGTGAAACACGGCACTAGTTTTGTTGGTACAGGGAGCCTTGCTATAATGTGTATCATTATAAAATGAATTTGGATACAACACAGTCACATAATGACTCCAGATTTGTATTAGATGTTCTTATTACATCACTACTCTTGTTGGTGCAGGGGAACCCTGTTATAATGTGTAGTATTATAAAATGAAATTGGATATAACACAGTCACAAAATGACTCTAAATCTGTATTAGATGTTCTGATTAAACCACAACTCTTGTTGGTACAGGGGAGACTTGCTATAATGTGTACCATTATAAAATGAATTTGGATATAACACAGTCACATAAAGACTCTAAATCTGTATTAGATGTTCTGATTAAACCACTACTCTTGTTGGTACAAGGGAGACTTGCTATAATTTGTACAATTATAAAATGAATTTGGATATAACAGAGTCACATAATGACTAAAAATCTGTATTTGATGTTCTGATTACACCACTACTCTTTTTGGTACAGGGGAACCCTGTTATAATGTGTACCATTATAAAATGAATTTGGATATAATACAATGACTCCAGATTTGTATTGTTCTAATTACACCACTACTCGATAATACTTATAAACAGATGGAACAATTTTGATCCAGTATGATAAATGTATGGCTTTCAGATTATGAATAATGTTCTTTGCTGTCATTATACAGCAGTTAAAATTTTTTGTTGAGCATGGGGCTATTCGAATCATCTTTGTTATATAAATTATCAGAAAATATAATTAGCAATCTGACTTTAAACACAAAATCGTGCCAAACACAGCATAACCAGTGCTCAATTATCTTTCCTTACCTTCAGAGAGCAATTAATTTTTTAAAAAAAAGGATCTTCCCTCAAGCAAGTATCCAGTGCATTTCTACAGACTCGGAATGGTTTCCTACACCAACTTAAGCTTAGCCAATTAAGCATTTGGATTTACTTATGGTAGAGAACCAATCAAGAATGTTAGGTTTAATGTATACTCTACAAAATTATGCCTGCAATCAGTTCAGTTTAGGATGATTTTGAAGAGTAAATGTCTTAAGTGAACCGTGGAAATATACTTTTAGTTAAAATATAACCTAACTATTTGTCTACTGGTAGGAATGTGTCATTTTAAGTGTTCTTAATTGATAAACAGAACATACAGTGGTGTGAAAGAACCATGACACCGACTCGTGTGTCTCGATTCTTGGACATGCTGACATTTAGACAACACCAAAACAAGATAGATAGTCGCTTACTCTGTGTCTTTCAGTACTCATGCAGGAAGCTTAATTAAAGTTGGTAGTCACAATCTTTGCTGTGTTTCACATTCTTATATCTTCTGTTAATTTTGGTCAGAGGTGGTTCTTGCTA
Source organism: Margaritifera margaritifera (assembly GCA_029931535.1). Lineage (NCBI taxonomy): Eukaryota > Metazoa > Mollusca > Bivalvia > Unionida > Margaritiferidae > Margaritifera > Margaritifera margaritifera. The sequence goes on from JAQPZY010001631.1 coordinate 3,906,599, forward strand.
TTTGACCTTGTGACTTGTTTGCAGTCTGTTGCTCACAAAGGAAAAATTAATTTAAAAATTAATTTCATATCAGTTATTGGTAAAATATATTAAATTGTTCCTCTCCGTAAGCTTTTCATGCACCAAAGTGCACCATGCTTGGTTCCCTTGCTCATATTTGTGAAACACTAGGATAAACCAACGAATAATGTTAGATACTTTAATGATGTTACTTACATAATTATATTTAAAACAGTGTTCAGTTGGTCATTTGAAATGAGTTGACTGACACATGACTGTGACCACTAGCTTTATCGTGGGTGGGATCTGCATTCCTCTTATCTGTTTTTTTATTTTACCTTCTTGAATTTGATACAAAAGATGTAATTAAAAGTGACAATAAAAAGTAGATCAACTTTTAATTGATAGTAACAACGTAACAAACACTTCTGCAAGTTACAGATCAAAACACAGTCTGCACCACTTAATTAGGTTATCACGGACATGCTCTCTTGCAGCACTTTTATGGTCAGTTGACACTTTCACATTTGAATGGAAGAGGGCATATCACATATATGATGAATACACTGAAACGGAATTAAAAGATAAAACTGAAACATGAATTTCACTTGACAAGACTTATTTAATTGGTATTCATTTCTTAAAGTGTTGCCACAAGTAGACAATACCAACATTTTCATTGATCAATATTTCATCATATATTTTTTTTTTACAGTGTATTGAGAAGAAATGTAACAAAATGTATTACCGTATATACTCGCATATAAGCCAATACCATCAGCAAACTGCATAGACCCAGATATGCTGTCGCATAATGCGCCAGCAGATCTGGGTCTATGCAGTTTGTAAAGACTAATCAATAGAACAAACATGGACCCTGATCTGCTGGCACAGTATGGGACAGCAGCATTTGGACCGGGATTATACGCGAGTATATATGGTAGTTCTTATTTAAAGTGGTGAATTGCATTATGATGATTCCAAATGTTTGCATACTAACTGCTGTTTTTGATGATAAGACAAGCAGTATATCAAGGTTCCATTTACCAGTTTTTATTGCGATTTTATTCACGTTCAACAAATTTGGGGCCTTTTTTTTTTTTTTTTTTTTTTTTGTATTTTCTATAAGAAAAAATGGGACCCACACCTGCCCCTACATTATATGCAGGTTCTGTTCCAAGGTCAGTTGTCCATTGACTCTATATGTTACATGAAATTGTCAAATCCATTGTAAGGATGAAAGACAATAAATAGCTTATATGTAACTTGGTTATTCAACCTAGCATCACAATGACAGTTAGCCCATGTTTATGAGATTGATATGACGATGGTGTCAGCATTTCTGACTACATTTTAGGAAAATGAAAGGATAGAGTCAGATTTTAAGCATATTGGTATAGCCATATATTGACTTCAAAAAGTACTTGATGGGCACAATGCAGAGATCTATTTATATTTATGGATTTAACTTTAAGAGGTATGATGAAGGAGGGGGGATGGGGTGAAGGTACATGCATATAGCAATGACCAAAACTGCTCCAGATGAATGTCCAACAACAGCCAGCATATTTTCTGGATGTCTGTTATATACACTCACAAAATATCTCATTCCATTTATTTATGGATAGACATCAAATATTGAATTTATTGTTTACCAAAGAACTGATTTATTTTCAGCTGCTGGTCAATTGACCACGTGATGATTGGCTAACAACACTTTCAAGAATGTTGCATAATGGCAGTTTTTATTTTTTTATTTTTTTAAAAATTCCTTTTTTAGGTTTATGAGTCATAGACCAGAAGAGCTTATGGGATGGCCTGTTGTCTGTCATCTGTTTAATGGTCTGTTAGAAAAGTTTGTTGTCACTACTCCTCCTAAACTACTTGCATGATTGCCATGAAACTTTGCACACACATTCATCCCAGTGTGCAGTTGGTTTTAAAGCAGATAGTGCTACACAGATATCCAATATGGCCACCACAGCAACCATCTTGAAAATCTTCTTATTGTGACTCCTTATGGATGGAAAGTCATATTGACATGGGGTTTTCGCCAGAAGACTTATTATGATATCTAATTGGTACTAAATGAAAATGGTTCCACTTGGATATCCAATATGGTGACCACAGTGGTTATCTTGCAAATTGTGTTATAGCTACGTCTCCTGAATGGATGGTCGTATCAACATGGAGTTTTCACTGAAAGACTTCTTATGATGTCTAGTTGATCCTAAATGAAAATGGTGCTGATCTGTAGTCCAATATGGCCACCATGGTAGCCATCTTGAAAATCTTGATTTTGCTTTTCCTTCTGAATGGAAAGTCATATCGACATGGAGTTTTAACCACAAGACTTCTTATGATTTCTAGTTTATCTTAAATGAAAACGGTTCTGTTTGGACATCCAATATGGTCACCACAATGGCCATTTTGAAAATCTTGTTATCGCTATTCCACCTGAATGGATGGTCATATCAAGACGGGGTTTTCACTAAAACACTTCTTATGATGCCTAGTGTCCTAAATGAAAATGTTGCTGATCTGACCTCCAATATGGCCACCACAGCAGCTATCTTAAAAATCTTGTTATTGCTACTCCTCCAGAATGGAATTAAATATCAGCATGGGGTTTTTAAGACTTGTTATGGCATCTAGTTGGTCTGAAATAAAAATTGTGCTGATCTGATATCCAGTATAAGTGCCCTAGCAGCCATCTTAAAAATCTTATTGCTACTCATCCTAGATGGAAAGCCATATTGACATAGGGTTTGTACCAAAAGACTTCTTATGATGTCAGGTAGGTACTAAATGAAAATGCAGCCGATCTGACATTAAATATAGCCACACCATGGTGGCTATCTTGAAAATCTTGTCGCTACTCCTCCATAATTGATGACCATATTGACATAGGGTTTTCACCAGAAGATGTATGATATCTAGTTGATTCTAAATGAAAATGGTGCCCAACAGACATCCAATATGGTTGCAACAGTGAATATTGAAAATCTTGTTACTAATTCTCCTGAATGGATGGTCATATTGGCATGATGTTTTCACCAACAATCTTCTAATGGTGTCTAGTTTATCGTAAATGAAAATGTTTCCAATCTCACATCCAATATGGCTGCCACAGTGGCTAATTTGAAAATCTTAATGTACAAGAATATGAGAGATGGTTTCAACACTCGGGAGTTAAAAAGAATGGTCTTATCTTGAATTAAATGTCTGGAAATTCTTTTTGGACAGTAGAGCATCAGTCACTTCGAATGACTCTTATTTGTAAATTAAGCAGCACACATTAGTTACAACAGCCATGTTTGATTATTTTTGAGGATTTGCAATTACTTAATTAGGTATGTAAATTAATTCATTTATCAGTTCAAGTGATTAACTTGCTTCAACAATGACATGGTTTCGTGCATGGATGTGTATTCTGGTTGATTGAGCAAGGTTTGGTAATCTATTATTTGCCCAGGATTGAAGACAAACACAAAGAAGAATTATTAGCCTTATTATTTTATGGTTCAGTGCAAATTAGATTTACAATTGTTAGCTACTTTAAATAGCTGGCATCTTTACAATACGATAAGGTAACAACAGAGTTCACTTATGTCCTGTTGACTGATTTTTAAATGAACATTCACAAATAGAAACTTTTGACATTTGTATTCATTCATTACCTGAATGATATGCTTGTCAAAGCCAGCGATACTGCTTCTGTGTACCCTTTAAGATCAGCATCAAACCTGTGTTTAAAACTACCAAGGACCAAGAACTAATGCATTGAAAAAGACTTTTACATATACAGGATCTTCAGAATGGAATCGGCTACCACTTGAACTAATGCAGGGTGACAGTGTTGCTGTGTTCAAATCAGGCTATTTCAGCTACCTAAACATATAATGTCTCTCACCAAATATTCCAACAGTTCCTTCTTTGTTCTTATGCGTATGCATAAATCAGCTACAAACATGTTACACTGATGCAGATGTACAAACATTGCAAGTTTTAAATGAACTATTTGTAGAACATCAACCTATAATTAATAAGTTCATTCTTTCTTTCTTTTAAAAATATTGTGTACATGTATAGAATGTTGTTTGCCTCTGAGGGCCTCGTGAGATTAGCTAAGAATTCGGCTAAATGAGTTCTACCTTCTGAAAATAAAGTATTATTATTATTATTGTTATTATTATTAATATTATTATTATTATTATTATTATTCAAGGAAAAAGACAATATTATTCTTAAGACTACACTACATCTCACTAGATTAACAAATAAAACTCACATTTATTGTATTTTGGTCATATGACCTCAAAAAATGAGCAAAAAACATAAATTGTAATGAATTCTGACCGCTGGTAGTACCGAGATTACATTATGGTAATTGCCAATAGTTAAAAATATTTAATAAATTGCCACTAGAACAAACAATCTATTTTTTGTTAGTGTCTAAAAGTTTTAAAAAAATTGAAGTCCAAAACATTCACATACACTTTTGAGTTGACCCCTTAAACTTATATACATGTAGTTGTATAGTTGACATTATGGATCTTTAACATCAGTGACCACAATGGTCTGTATACCCTATATACTCGCATATAAGCCAATAACAACTGCAAACTGCATAGACCCAGATCTGCCGGAGCAGCAGATCTGGGTCTATGTTGTTTGTTGGGACTAATCAGTAGAATAAACAACATACACCCTGATCTGCGGCGCATTATGTGACAGCAGCTCAGGATCTATGTTGTTTGCATTTGGACTCGGCTTATAAGTGAGTTACAACAGTACATGATAACTATAGTGAGATCTATAATGTAATCTTGGTACTACCAGCAGTTAGAATTTCATTGCAGTGTATAGTTTGTTCAGTGCTCAGTTAAAGTCAAAATACACTGTATAATGAACAAACTGTTATGATAAACCATAACCAATCACTGCTCATGTTACTTAACCATAACCAATCACTGCTCATGTTACTTAACCATAACCAATCACTGCTCATGTTACTTAACCATAACCAATCACTGCTCATGTGCAACAAATGTTACTTAACCTTGCTAACCCAACTAGCTAGTTTAGAAACTCACCTGTTGAATCATATTTACTAGTAGTGATTTTCATTTTTAAACAATTTTATACATATAGGACTACATGTGTTCATGATGTATGAGCTTATTCCTGTCCTTTACAGTGGATTATGGATGCCATTGTATGTAATGGTGGGGGAATTTACCTTGGTATGAAGACCCTGAATTACCTGTCCATGAAGCCTTACCATTGGAGAGGAATGTGGAATATCCCAACCTACAGGTGAGTAGATGTGACTTTTTTGCCAAATCATATTTGTGCAAAGGAAAAAGTTTGTTTGGACTTAACGATTTATGTTCCATATTTACCATATATACTCACGTATAAGCTCATATCAACTGCAAATTGCATAGAGCCAGATCTGCCATTGCATAATGAGCCAACAGATCTGGGTCTATGCAGTTTGTATGGACTAATCAGTAGAACAAACAACATAGACCCTGATCTGCTGGCGCATTATGTGACAGCAGATCAGGATCTATGTTTTTTGCATTTGGATCGGGCTTATACGCGAGTATATACGGTACATATAATCTCAGGTTTTATAAGTGAATACCTCCAATGACCAGCATGTCAATCAAAATGCATGCCTATCAAGCTAGTTTATTTTATACAGTCATATAAATGATTTAGTAGAATAAGCTGTGTTAGATTCAATGAATGGAAATTATTTTGACATAAGTTTAAAGTCCATTTCAACTCTGAGAAATAGGTATATCCTTCCAGTTTTCTGAACAAAATATATCACCAAATTAAAAATGATAACTACAAACCATAACAACATAAAAGCTCAGTTTTTTTTTAGCAGGTGAATGAACGTCTGTTTCAGTTAGAAGTATAATTTTTAGCAGACAGTGGTAGACCTGGAAATTCCTGTAATGTTTTCAAGACATTGTAGGTAATTTTGTTTTACTAGTTCACTTAGTATGAAAATTTGTGCAAAGAAGATACCTGTTGCTAGTCATACCCATAATACCTTGCAGAAAATTACCCCCAGTGCTTTGAAAAAATGGCCAATCTGTACCTGAATTTCCGCGTACCCCCTTTGTCTTTTAGAAATTATACTTCTAACTTAAATTGACATTCATTTACATGCTCCAAATTAATTCAGCTCTTGTGTTAAGATTGGTAGTTATCATTTTTAATTTGTTGAAGTATTTATTCAGAAAACTGGAAAGGTATACCTATTAAACCATGCTGAAATAGACTTTAGCAAGGGGAACAATTAATGATAATGAATGCATTATACATTGAAAGTTAGGACCTAAATTGTGCACAGTTAATGATGTTAATAGCTTTAAGTGGATTCCTGTTTAAAGCCAAAACTTAATATAAAATCTTTTAAAAAATGCACAATTTTTATACAAAATAAGTGCATGCATATACATTTATGCATTATCTACACTTTAGTGATTTGACAAAATGTGTACTTTTCCCAAATGTAAACTATTCTTGGCCTATGCACATACCAGTAGCAATGACAGGAGCTTCATGCTAAACAGGTAAAAGTAATATTATTGTGCTATATTAGTAAAATGTCCTGCCATCATACTTTAGGGACTGCAAACATTATTTTTGGAACAACACATAATCTTCTGTTTCATTAAACATTCAGAGACCCCAAAAGAAATGAATAAAAATGGTTCTTTTTATGCATCAATCATACATTCTAAACCTTTTTTTATCATCTGTTAGAGTGAAGAAAATGAACCCACAACAATGTTCTAAGTGAAATGATTTTTGTGATGTAAAATCATTAAAATGGAAGGCAGTTCTTCAAGCAGAGAAGAAACCATCAGAACAAACAGTTTTTTCCATGGTAGTTTGCAAGTTTTTATGACTCTGCTGACCCAAGCTATTCAAAATGATATTCTTAAGCACTATATGACCTGGGGGCCATTAACCATGAAGAGCCTCCCACCTCCTTTTGAAAATAGACTTTAATGACAGATATATTGAAAACCAACCTAAGCCATTACAATTTTACATTACAGAAGTCCATATGACTCAGAATGTTAGTCATTTTGTGTGGGGAATAAAGTATTGTATTAAGGGAGTCATTCATGACCGCTTACTTCATTTTAGCAGCTTTGGTCTATTTTTATATTTTGTTGTGTAAAAGGAAAGTCCGCAACTAACAATCAGTGACTGTGTCTTTGAATGTAGTTAGAATGCTGACGACCAATTTTGTCACAAAACACCAATGAATAATTTATAATGGCCTCAACACACCATTGTTTGTCAGAACCCTTTCAAAGAGGACTCTAATGTCTAGACAGTTTTAAATTTTTAACATATGTATATTCATATTTCTGTAACTGCCATTTTCACCTAATTTTTGTAAACTTTTCTTCCTCTCTCTATATATATATATATATATATATACTCACATGTGCTGATAAAATATGTCTGTAAATTTGACAAAACATTCATTGATTAAATACAAATTAATATGATAATATTATAAATTGATATACTAACTTTGTATAAGTTAATATGCTAACTTTTTAGAAAGATCATAGTCAATAGGTCTTTATTGCCATTGTCTTTTTGTAGAGGGAAGATAAAACGTTTGGCTCTGCAGTTCACCCCCTACAGCTGGACGGACTTCAACTGGCAGCCAACATCCAGTCTGAGAAGATGGTTCTCCATGCTCCTAGTTATAGCAATGGTAAGATCAGGATCTGTCATGAGAAGACTGAATTCTTGATCATATTTAGGGTCATTAAATTTACACAAAATCAGTACAAGAACCATGTTCACAATATAAAGCATTTGTGAATTGAAGATTGATTTAATGTATACATCCTTCCAACTAAGTTTCTGTCTGTTTCTTTAATAATCTGCTAAACTTTTAAAGTTCCCAAAATGTTATGATTTACTATTTTTGTAGTTATTGTGTTTTGCAAAAACAACATTTTCACTGGAACTTAAATTCCTGGATTTGTTTCCCTGGATGCATCATTGTTCATGGAGTCTTAAAATTCATAGTTTATAGTGACCACAAAATCCGAGTTAATTGATATCCCATAATCATAAATGAATCCACAGTATACTGATATGATATTTGAGCAACATTTAAATTTTGAAATTTCAGCACATTTAGAATATTTGCAACATGAATTTTTTTTCTGTATGCTTATTGGAAGTGTGCACACTGAAAAACTTGTCCTATTTACATGATTACAATTTTCCAGATTTAGTTGACATGTTAAATTCAAAAAAATTGTATGCTCACAAAATATTTTGGAATTTAGATTAGTTTGTGTTCAGTTTGATTAAAATCGAGATCTGCTTATGATAAGTAGACCTGAAAACATAGATAAAAGCTAATGTTGTGCCAACCATTGGAATTCACAGTCCACATATTTTTAGTAACCTATTAGATAAGGTTTGCACTGCAGATGTTGGAGATAGTTTTCACTAGAAACAACATGTTTCAAAGGATGTTTTTCACTTTCGTAAATGTCTAAGCCGTAACTTGATTGGTGAACATAAATATCAACAGAACATGACCTGGTATTGGTGTCCTTCAGATCTCCATGATGTTGTAGAGATTGATTTTAATTAGATTGACACTGTGGTATCAGTACCTGCATTTCACCTTTCTGATATTTTTTAAGCTCACCTCTGTAAAATAGAGCTAAGCTATTGTCACACCCCTGGTGTCAGCATTAGCATCTGCACAGATGAAAGTATATACATATCTACATCCTGACTTTCATAGTACTTAACCCCTGGTGTCAGCATTAGCATCTGCACAGATGAAAGTATATACATATCTACATCCTCACTTTCATAGTACTTAACCCCTGGTGTCAGCATTAGCATCTGCACAGATGAAAGTATATACATATCTACATCCTCACTTTCATAGTACTTAACCCCTCAGGAGGGGCTTACTTTGTTCATGCATGTACATTAGTTGTGCATTCTTGGTCAAGTTTTTGCATTTAGCTCAGGTGTTTTGCACACTGTATACACACTGTTATACCTGGAATCATGAAACTTGGTGAGGGGATGCATCTTGAGGAGGATTACACCTTCATCACAGAAGTGGGTCACTGTGACCTAAGTTTCACATTTTACTAGTTAAGATTAAGTTTTTGCATTTAGCTCATGACCAAATAGGTTTTTTTGCAACCTGTATATATCCTGTTATGCCTAGATTCATGAAAACTTGGTGAGGGGTTGTATCTTGATGAGCACTACACCCTCATCACAAAAGTAGGTCAGTGTGACCAATATTTGATTCTTCAGTGACTGGTTGAATTTTTTGTTTTAAGTTTATTTTTCAAGCTCTGTTCATCTTAGAATCATCAAGGTAGATGATTGTATGCATCTCTGTTAGTGCTAGACCCTTAAAACAAAAGGTCATGGTGACCTACATTTCATATTTTATTGGCTTAGGTTAAAGCTTTGCATTTAGCTTATAACAAATTGGTTTTTAGCATCCTATATGCATACTGTTATACCAGGATTCATTAGACTTTGTGAGGGGATGCATCTTTAGGAGGACTACACCCTCATTGCAAAAGTAGGTCACTTTGACCCGTATTTCATGTTTCACTGACTTGCTTTCAATCTCAAAGTGCTGTTCATGCCAGAATCATCAAACTAGATGACTCTGTGCATCTCTGTTACTACCACAACTTTACAACAAACAATTGTCATTTTGACCTACATTTTAAATTTTACATGCTTATGTTAAGTTTTTGTATTTAGCTCAATACCACATTGATTTGTTTTTTATCTTCTGTATACTACTGCTATACCTGGAATCATGAAACTTGGTGAGAGGGTGCATCTTTATGAATACTACACCCTTGTCTTAAAAGGAGGTCGTTCGGACTTGTATTTCACATTTCACTGACTTTAGTAGTTAGGGGCCTCAGGCGACCGAGTGGTCTAATGCACTCGCATTTACAGATCACTGACATCTCACCTCTGTCCGCGTGGGTTCGAGTCTTGGGCTCAGCAAACGTGGGTATGTGAGAAAGCTTGCCAGTAGCTTCCCGTGGGTCGGTGGTTCTACCCAGGGTTTTCTCAGGTTCTTCTTCCATCAGATATACTGGCTGACATGTATAGCTTATCATGTGCTGAAAAATGGCGTTAAACCCATAACAACCAACTTTAGTAGTTCAATTTGATGTTTTTACTATCCATGCTTTAATCACTGAACTAGATGATTGTTTACATATCTCTTAGTACTACACCCATACCAAAACAGGTCACTCTGACCAATATTTCACATTTTACTGGCTTTAGGTTAAGTTTTTGCATTTAGCTCATGACTACATAGGTTTTTGGCATGCTATGTAAGTACTATCTTATCTAGAATCTTGAAACTTGGGGATGCATCTTGATGAGCACTACTCTCTCATTTAAGTAGTAGGTCATTATGGCCCATATTTTACCCTTCACTGACTTAGGTAAAATTTGGTGTTTGGAGGTTTGTTTTTCAAGCACTGTTCATGTAGAATTTTGAAATTGACTGATATGCATCTCTGTTACTACCACAACCATACAGCAATGCGTGCTAATTGTGACCTATATTTCATCTTTTACTGGCTTTGGTTAGGTTTTTACATTTAGCTCATGACCACACGAATTTTTGGTATGTTTTGTGAATACTATATCCTACCTAGAATCATGAAACTTGGTGAATTAATGCATCTTGATAAGTTCTGCATCCTTCTTGCAATAAGTGTCTCTATGATATCTATGTTATTATTTAGTGACTTTGTTGTAATGTTGTGTTCAAATGTCATTTTGTGGGTACTGTTTATGTTCCAATCATGAAACTTGATAATTGGATGCATCTCGGTTACTACTACACCCTTAAAACCAAAGAAGGTCACTGTGACCTACATTTTATGCTTTATTCACTTGGGTTAAGTATTTGTGTTTATAATTACATAGATTAATCCATGGTAGACCTACTGAGAAGGCCCTTTCTGACCAATGCAGTTGGTTGTAGGAATAAATATGTATAATCAATGGTAAACTTTCCATAATAATGACTGTACATTGTGTATTGTGATAGGTAGTTAGATAGGTAAGTAGGTAGGTGGGTTGTTGGGTGGGTTGATAGGTAGGTAGGTGGTTTCACAGTATGTCAGAACAATACTGGCTATATAGTGCCAATTAAAAGTTTTAAGTTTTTAATTTAAAAAGATTAAAAGTTATAATGTAAATATAAATAAAAGACTGAAAAATCTTTAGTTAAGAAAGGGCCCAAGATAACTTTAGTCTGATTTTATTTTTGGTATGACAGTTTGTCCAGTGGTTACAGGAGGCTAGTAAAAGTAGAGGTGAGCTACGTTATCATTGATTACCCTCTGGTTTGAGGCTTATTACTTCTGTCTTTAGGTCCATCCATGCCAATGTTAAATGCATGTCCTACTTCTGTTTTTAGATCCATCCATACCAATGTTAAATGCATGTCCTACTTTTGTTTTTAGGTCCATCCATACCATTGTTATATGCATATCCTACTTTTGTTCACACTGGAACGTCAGAAAACAGTTTCCTCATTTACTTTACAAAGACTGTTTGGATCAAGATAAAATTTAGTGTCAAGATTATTGGAGTGATTTCTAATTTGAGTGAATTTCCAACTTTTTGGTCAACTTTTGAGTTAATGCCTCCTTTCGGGTTGGCTTTTGCCCTGAGAGACCTATGTTTTTCTAAAGAATGAAACTTAGTATACTTGCACAGCATGATTAGAAGGTGTATCATACGCCATAATGGGGGTCCTATCTTAAAGGTCAAGGCACAGTATTTTAAGTTGTCAATCACCTTTACCCTTCCGTTCTATAACTTCAGAGCCATGTAAGATTTAGGGATTAAATATGCTTATACATTGCCACTAGAAGATGTGTTGCATACCACATTGGTTTAACTATCTTCAGGGTCAAGGTCACAGCTCAATATTTTATGTTTTCATCATACTTTCCCTTCTGATCAATAACTTTAAAGCTGTTTAAGATTAAGAGATGAAACTTGGTATACTTGAAGGTGTGTCATATACTACATTGGGGTGCTAACTTCATTGCATGGTCAGAGCTCAATTTCATATGTTTTCATCTCTAAAAGCTGTTTGAGATTAAGGGATGAAACATGGTACATATCTACATCATCACAAAAGGTGTGTCGCATACCACAGGAGGGCCCTGTCTTCAAGGTCAATGTCACAGCTCAGTATTTTAAGTTTTCTATCACACTTTCCCTTCAGCTGTATAACTTGGAGCCATTTGAGATTAATGGATGAAACTTTGTATCATTATTGTACATTATCACATGTGCCACAATAAGGTCACAGCTCAGTATTTTTATTTTATTTTAATTGTCCATCTGACTTTCCTTTCAGATTTAACTTTAGAGCTGTTTGAGATTAAGGGTATACATTTATTTTATCTTTAACACATGGGGTATCCTATCTTCAAGGTCATTGTCATGGTGTTCTATGTTGAAAAGTTTTCCATTATACTTTCCATTCCACTCTATAATTTTAGAACCATTTGAGATGATGAAATTTATTATAACTATATACCATCACTAAAATATGTATTTTACCACATTGGCTGTGCTATCGTCAGCTTAGGTTTCAGTCACATTTGCCATTGTGCTTTCTAACTTAATAGCAGATGTCTTGAATTCCATGTTTGGGGTCTTATCCTCAGAGTCAAAATAACATGTAAGTATTTAAAGATTTCTTTTGTTTCTGCTTTATATCATACAAGCTGTTTGATGTACGGGTATGAACCATGGTACACTTGTGCTTCACAGTTTGATGGCATCTCATGTGTTTGATGGCATCTCATGCATCACCATGAAGGCTGTATCTTCAAGGTCAGAGTCACCCCTTTTCTGCACTTTTCCTCTAATGGCTTTGAGATAGGGCAATTAAACTTAACTACTTCCCATGTCTGTCCAGTAACTATACACCTCTGTTCTAAAGGTCATAGTCAGATTCCATTATTGTGAAAATTTTTACCTCACCATGGTAGGCATTGGAAAAAAATTAACTTAATTTCCATATTTTCTTGTATTACCTTAATCCCTTGACGAGTTGTGTTCATACATTGGCCATATCATCATGAGACAAAAACAATTCATTCTGAGATTTACACCCTTGTCCCTTCATCCTTGGGGTCAAGGTCACAGAATATTACAGATTTGCATTGAAGATTTGGTTTATATTTCCATTACTGCTTGAGGAGCCATTGTGGCTACATGGTTAGTGTTCTGGTCTTGTGACCGAACAGGTATGGTTTAGAATCCTACCACTGGATCAGCCCAGGTCGATTACCAAGGTGTGTCCTTGGGCAAGGCACTTTATTCCAATTGCCTGGGCACGTAATGACCCACTTCTGTTGCTGTGCCTTAAAACACCAAACCAAACCAATCCATTACTCCTTGGTGGATTCTCTTAATACTTCGGATGTCTCATTATTCAACAAACACAATTCATTCTGCAACACACTCCCTCACCACTTGACCTTGAGCTCAAGGTCACAAACATAGAAGATATGTGTGAAGTTTTCATTAGAGTTTTTTCTTTACTTATCTTGCCATAACCTCATCATGGATTCTCTTCATACTTTGGATGTTTCAGATAATGCAACAACACACTTGTTCACTCTGATGACCTGGTGGGTCTTTTGAGCATGGGCTTAATATGCCAGTCCTGGCCTCTTTTTTTTTTATGATTATTTTTTTTTTAAACATGATGTTGTGCTATGTAGGAACGATGTACAAGTAACTCTAGGAGTCTAAAAGGTCAAAGGTTAAGACCATATGACTGAGAGAAAAATGGGTTTTACAGAATAATGTTTGTTTTAGAGTAAGTTCCTTGATCAGACTTTGTGGATAGCTTGCATGTAGGGTAATAAAGAAAACTGTGGGATCTAAAGGTCAGAGGTCGCAGTCATGTTAAGTCTAATACAAAAATAACGGTGTTTGCACAGTGAGTTTGAGACCACATACCTTGACCAATGTCACTGAGACCTGTTGGTTAATAATCTCCAGAGTTAACCATGCCACATTAGTGCCTACATAGACAAATGTGAAACATGTGGCGGACATATAATGTGCTGTTCAGAATACTATTGTTATCACATTTCAATAAGAGTAGGTAAGTTCATAATTTTACATAGTGAGAAACACACTGAAATGTTTGATATAGATCAATGTAATGTGGAGAAAAACAGACCTATCATATTCTTTCCCCAAGTCATACACTTGTATTTTGGTTTTTCAGTTCCTGTTGGCTGAGTTGAACACATTTTACTTGAAGTTTGTCCTGTGGTTGCCTCCAGATAATTATCTGTGTTCAGGCAGATTGGGCTTTTTCGTATTTTCTGGTGCAGTTGCCATGAAAGAAACATTCCAGTACCTGGATGATCCGTAAGTTTGAATCAAAGTAACATGAAATGTGTATAACATGGTTCATACATACTACCTTGAAATATCCTTGAATTTGAGGGTTTGCCTTGAAAATTCCTTGAATTTTCCCCGAAATTCCTTGAATTTACCTGAGGGTATATGAAACGTTATAACTGAATAAAATATATCACTTGTTACATTAAGAACTTGTTATTTATGTAAAAATAATGAATAAATAAATAAAATGGGATCAAATGACACACAACACTGGTAGTAAACAAAGTCACATATGGAAATCATTCAGTTTCTGTAAGACAAAATACTATTGGAAAACTTTTAGAGGGACTTTTAAAAATCCTGAAAAGTCATTTTTAAAAACTCTCCGGAGCTGTACGAACTATGAATAATGAGGAAGCTGAATACTTTGAACCATTTTATCGTATAATTTGATGAATTTGGGGCATCATTCTCTGCAAGACTGCCCTACACCCTTTGTTACTTTATTACTTAAAGCTTGTTAAGAACAGAGTACTAAAAATGACTCAATAATTAAATTGTTCCATAATGATTTCAAAAACTGTTCTTCTGTCTGTGTCATGTTAACACTACCACTAAGTAACCAGTATTAAAACCAGAAAAGTCTTTGATTTGGAAACAAGTGACGAAGTTACTTTCAAGAATTAGCTTGCTAGGGGAGGTTTTTCACATCACAACCCTTAAACAGAAATATCTGAAACTAGCATTATCAGTGCTGCTCCAGTCAAGTGGTATCAGAGATTATAGTATTCACTGCTCCATTCAAGTGGTACCAGAGATTATAGTATTCACTGCTCCATTCAAGTGGTACCAGAGATTATAGTATTCACTGCTCCATTCAAGTGGTACCAGAGATTATACTATTCACTGCTCCATTCAAGTGGTACCAGAGATTATAGTATTCACTGCTCCATTCAAGTGGTACCAGAGATTATAGTATACACATCAATGGAGAGGAGATTGAACTGGAATTCATAAGTTTTGCTCACCATTCCTTTAATTTGAAATGCATAATTTTCTGTGGCAAGGGCATATAACATTAGGCTTGTCTATCCATTCCATATTTACATACGAACAAATATTCAGAAATTCTTTTGTGAGCAACTATTCCTGCATCTTTCTATGGAATGGGCTAAAGCTTGGCAGACATTATTGACATAAGGTGAATGTGTGCATGTGCTTTTGTCATCCCACTAGGATGGGTTTTTCAGAGTTATGTCCCTTTCTGGTTTCATTTGATCATTTTTGTGGGCACAACTGGTCCCACACTCTTTGAGGTATTGCCCTGAAACTTGGCAGGCATTATTGAATTGGATTGTACAGGTGCATATGATTCTGTTGTGTTCTGGTGCATTTCTCCACCATTTTGCATTTGGTTGCCTCTGTGCAGTGTTTGTGCTTTGTGTCCTGAGGATATATCTTCCAATGTCTTAAAGAAACAACTTGAGGCCCATGAAAATGAGGTCATAGTCCAAATCTTCAGATCAAAACATCTAAATTCTCCATCCTAATTCAGAATTGCTAGCCAGCATCGTGGTGGAAACAGTGATGCCACCCCCACCCCTTATGAAGATTCCCTAAACAGCACTGATGGTGACAGTTACATCTGACTCTATGGAAGCTGTTACAATCCATCCTGCCTATGCTTTGTTGGAGTCACACATGTGATGATTTCTGTAGCAAGCTACATCAGAGATGTTAGTGTCTGGAGAGTTGGGCAGATTGTCACCATGATTGTCAACTGGTGTATTCTTGTGAATTGGAGGATACTGGGGGTAGATTTTTCCCCTTTTGGCAGCCCACTGGGCATAAGTCCCCCAGCCTGTGCATGGCCTGAACACCAGTGGAACAAGGCATTTGGGATTGCAATTTGACTTTGCTGGTCATTATGACTTGCAAGTCCAATACCAGATGCTTTATGCCATCCCAGCTGCCAACCATTCAGGATAGCACAACCTCAGTTTCAAGCAATAGCCTTGAAAGCCTTCACTGTATTCATATGGGAAAACTTTGTCAGTAAGACAATATACACATGCAGAACCCTACAGGTGTTATTTTGCACACATTTTGAGCACATACAATTCAGTTGTGCTGCCATTACATTAGGAGAAGTCCATCCTTTCAAGGAAGCAACCATTTTGCCCCTGTAGAATGACATTAATAGAGGTTGGATGCACTTGCATTCCTTCCTCCAATTATCTATTCTAACGTTAATGTGATCAGAAAAAGGAAATTTTGTAGTAAATTATGTTTTTGTGAATACTTACCCAGTCACATTACTATCAATCCTCCCACTCTTCCACGAAATGCAAGCATCCTGTTGCTGGATTTTACTCAAGCTTAAACTGATATATATCCGGGATACAGTTCGGGGAGGTAATCTGTAAGTGTTACTTAATAATAATAATAATAATAATAATGAGGACTTTGTAGAGCGCCTAATCTTTAGAAGCTCTAAGTGCTTTACAACATTAGATAACACCTAAAAAAACATATATAATGATATGATTACACAAAGAAAAAATAGAAAAAAAACCCTTCAGCTACACACACACATATACATATACATACATACATACATACATACATACATACATACATACATACATACATACATACATATATACATTTTCTTTTTTGGGAGTGCTGGATCTGCGAGGTGGCAGAAATTATACCTAACGTTAATGTGATCGGGTGTATATTCTCAGAGAAACATAATTTACTAAAAATAATTCCTAAAAAATTTCCTTTCTTTCTCTGGCTCTTCAAGGAGAAGAAATTGGCACTGGTTCTGATTCAAGGTTACCACTCCATGATTCCCAACATCTTAAGACATAATGGGAGAGTGAATATAGACCATGATAAGGATCTCTCTCTGACTTGTTGGCCAACTTTGATCTGAATTGGCCCCTGGTAACATACATTGTTCCCCAACTGAGACTGTTGGCTAGCACACTTTTATCATCATGATTTGGCCTCGGAGAGAAGAGAACTGAATTTGGTGGGTTGACCAGATGTCCACCAGACCTTGTTAAGGCCATCACAATCTTGTCACAGGCTCTGAAGCGGTTGCTTGTTTTGCCCAGAATTTTTTCCTTGGTAAGGAAATGAAATACATTTCCCTTTATTCTTTATCTATTGCTTCACAGGAATCACGTGTTGATTGCATTTACCCTGGAGAAAGGTTTTATCCTTTACAGGAGGACACGTATCAGAACAACCTCAAAAGTGTTATTAATGTAGAGGTTGGATTCATGTGCATTTCCTCCTCCTCTTACCTATTCCCACAATATTAATGTGATTGGTTAATATATTCAACAGAGAAAGAACATTTTTACTGTAAATTATGTTTGTTGGAGAATATTTACCCAATCACGTTACAGTCAACTCCTCCCACACCTCTACACAAATGTGAGCATCATTGTTAATGTATTGCTTGAGCCTAAACTGTGGTGGATAGGGAGGTAATTATATTAGTAAATTGGAAGAGTTACTTCCTTTAGATACTCTTTTTGTAGTCTATATGGTATATAGGTAGGAAAGACGAATTGTGTCATCTTTCTTGGAGAGCTGGATTCAGGAGGTAGCCAAAGTTAATTCTGAGGTTAATGTGATTGGGTGAGTATTCTCATAGAAGCATAATTTACAATAAAAATTTCCTTTTTCCAGCGTTTGGCCCCTTTTTTGTCGTCCAGTGTATATACCATATATGATCATTCTTTTATGTGCAAAACTTTTTGAGGTATTACCCTGAAACATGCCAGTCATTATTGACACGAGGTGAACATAGTCCCACAACTTTTAATGACTCGCTTTGAAACTTGGCAAGAATTATTAACATGAGGTGAACATGTGCATGTGGTTTGGTCATCAGCTCCAATGCATTTTTCTCAAGTTATGTCCCTTTTGGCATCAAATGTATATATAATATATAGGATCATTCTTGCGTGTGTATCAAGTCCCAACATTTCTGATGAATTACTTTGAAACTTAGCACACTCTGTCATCGTGTTCTGGGGAGATTTTTTTTTTTTTTTTTTAATACATTGTGAATGTTCTTTTGCATGTTCATACATACTTGCATGCATTCTACGAGTTATTCTTCTTATCAAACTGCACCACTCATTCAAACAGAGAGGGTGCAGGCATCCATGTCATATGGACACATTACTAGTTCTTTCCAAATTGATTTAAGTTTAAAATTTCAAACAGTAGACCAGGGGTGATAGAAATTTTAATTGGTTCAGTTTAGTTTTGGTGTTTTATGGTACAGTTCAACATGAAGGTTATATTGTGCCAGGGCAAGTAGAGGATTTCGCTCAGGGCACACCAGTGCAGCCAATCTGGGCAGGTCTGATTGCAGGATTAAACCTGCAGTCCTTTTGGTTGTGATTTTGATATGCCAACTACTGAGCAAACTCACTGAGCCACAGCTTTTCTGATTGTTTGATGAAAAAGTTCAATAATTGCTGCCACAGTAATTCATATCAAACCATAAAGTTAACATCATCCACAGATGTACTCAGAAAGACATCTGCTGTTTTAACAGCTGTTTCTGGATTTTTTTAAAAATCCATCAGATTTTAAAAACATTACCATTGTATACACCTGTCAGAAGTCATGAGTATATTATGTTACGATGTTGTCTGACCATCCATCTGTATGTGTTACCAATTTTGTTTCCACACCATCTACAGTTACTGCATTTTGTGAATGGTTTGCATTTGTGGTAAGAAAGAAAGAACCCTATCAGTTTTGGGGTCAGAAGCTCAAAGGTCAAGGTCACAGTGTCTGAAAGAAGTAAAATGGTTTCTGCACCATCCTCAAGTTCATCACCATCTAAAGTTACCAAACTTTGTGGATGGCTTGCACTTGGATTATGAAGAAGCTTACTGATTTTGGGGTCAAAGGTAAAGCTCACTGTGACTGCAAGAAGTAAAATGGTTTTTTGCACAGTTACCAAACTTTGTAGATGGCATTCATTTGGGGTAAAGAAGAAGTCTATTGATTTTGGGGTCAAAGGTCAAGCTCGTTGTGACTAAAAGAAGTAAAATGATTTATGCACAATAACACAAGTTCTCCACCACTTACAGTTACCAGACTTTGTGGGTAACTTGCACTTAGGGTAAGGAAGAGCCCTATCAATTTCAGGGTCAATGGTCAAGGTCACTGTGATGGGAAGAAGAAAAATGGTCTGTGCATGATAACTTTAATTTTAAACCATGTACCTTGAGCAAAGTTTGTGGAGGGCTTGCACTTAAGGTATCAAAGAAGCCCCATTGATTTAGGGGTTAAAAGGTCAAAGGTCAAGATCATTGTGCCTCAAAGAATAATGGGTTTGTCAGAATAACTTCTTGTTCTAGAGTAAGTTCCTTGACCAAATTTTGTGGATGGCTTGCACTTAAGGTAATAAAGAAACCTATAGATTCTGGGTCTGAGGGTCAGAAGTCCTGGTCATGTTAAGTCTAACAAGAAAATTATGGTTTCTTCACATTAAGTTTAATGTGTTAATAATAATAATAATAATAATAATAATAATAATAATAATAATAATGAGGACTTTGTATAGCGCCTAATCTTTAAAAGCTCTAAGCACTTTACAACATTAGATAACACCTAAAAACATATAATGACATGATTACGAAAAACAAACACCATGAAATTAGAAAACAAAAACATGCTGAAAATAGTTAAGGTAAGGAAACATTATTAAGTTTTTAGGTCTATTAAATATGTGAGTTTTAAGAGCACTTTTGAATGAGATCACTTCGTCTTTGTGTCTAAGTTCAGTGGGCAATTTGTTCCACATTGCTGGGCCCTGGTATGCAAAAGAATGTTGACTTCATTTTGATAGTGGGAATAATGAGAATACGAGTGTCGGAAGAGGAGCATAAGTATCTTGCTGGTGTGTACACATGGGTGAGGTGAGATAGGTATGTTGGACTGGAGCCAGTCAATGAAACGTAGCACAGAGAACAAATTTTGTGTTTGATTCTGGATCAAATGGGTAGCCAGTGTAGGGTACAGAGCAGGGGGGAGGTGTGCTCTGTTCATGGTACTCAAAGAATGATCCGAGCAGCTGTGTTTCGAACTTTTTGAACTTTCTGGAGTAGATACTGAGATGAACCCGATAGAATTGAGTTACATTAATCCAGTCTTGAAAGCACTAAGGAACACACAAGTGTTTTAGTGGCATCAACTGAAAGGTAATTGCAAAGGGAGCTGATGCGTCTCAGCTCAAGATATGCAGCCTTGCATATGTTCATGACATGTTGGTGCAATGAGAGAGTACTGTCTAGAGTAACACCTAGGTTTCATACTGACTGTGTGAATTTAATGTTGGTGTTGCTGATATTTATTGTTTGGGGTAAAGGATGTGAATGAGAAAGTCTTTGTGTTGTAATCAGAATGGCTTCAGTTTTATCATCATTTATCTGTAGCTTGTTACATGTCATCCATGATTTCACATCAGAAATGCACCTCTCTACACCTTTGATGGTACCATCAACTTCAGTTGGGTGGTTAGATTTGTATATTTGTCGTCACGTACAATTGGTGAGGCACTGGATGACGATCTATGACACTTGAAAGTGGCTGAGTGTATAGAATGAAGAGAACCGGTCCAAGAACAGAACCCTTTGGAACACCAAAACATAGATCAACTGGGCTGGAGTGTTTTCCATTTGCGGACGCATTTTGTGTCCTGTTGACCAAGTAGGACTTGAACCATAGTAAGGCTGTATCGTGAATGCCAAATACATGATGGAGATGGTGAAGTAATATATCATGGTCTATTGTGTCAAATGCTGCAGACAAGTCAAGGAGGGTGAGGACTGTAATCTTTCCACTATCCAAAGCAGAGAGAAGGTCGTTAACTACTTTCAGAAGGGTAGTTTCGGTACTGTGGCGAGGGCGATATGCAGACTGTACATTGCTAAAAAGACTGTTTGAATTCAGATGAGATCCAAGTTGGGATAGAACAATATTCGATCTAAGCACTCCAGCAGCAGTGATGTCGGAATCGGATCAAGTTCACATGACTTTGGGGGACTCTTCATCATGACTGTACGTACTAAATCCAAAGAGACAGGTTCAAATGCTGCTAACGGTTGCCGCTGAAATTCTGTATTGCAACTGTATGGTGACAACGAGTCAATTAAATTGTGTTGTCAAGCTTATGTCTAATGGTTTGTACTTTGTCACAGAAGAAATTTGCAAACTGGTCTGGAAGGTCGATTGGAGAGAAGGTGGTTGGAAGTAGTGTACATTTGTTCCTTGACATTAGCTTGTTAGTAATCTTGAAGAGCTCTTTGCAGCTGGAACTTTCAGTGATCTTAGTACTGTAGTGGGCTGATTTCGCTGTATGGACTATGTTTGTGACATTCTTCTTAGCGGCTTCATAGATTTGCTTATGAATAGTGAGTCTGGTGGAAAGCCATAGCCTCTCAGCCTTACGGTGGTCTCTTTTAGCAGTGTGAAGCTGGTCCCAACACTGTTATACCACGGAGAACACTTTTGAATTGATACTCTGCACTTGGTTGTTAAGAGCCTACATAGGATACTATCAAACACAGGATGGGTGTATAATATGCTATTCAAGGTACTCTTTTTGGTTAATTGTATTTGAGGTTTAAGAAACACACGCAATTCTTTATGCTTAGATATGATGTTTTGATTTTCGTCTTTATCAGTTTTCTAAGGTTTGTAGTCTTAAATGTTAGACACCATAATCTTCTTTTATGAGGACGCATTATTATTTTCATTTCAGGAATTGTAAGAAGTTTGGACGCCAGTCATGGGTATTGGCAGCCATTATCATCACAGAATTACTAATAATTGCTAAATTTGATTGGGAAACAGTCACCAAACCCCTGCCTCCACCAATCACAATATTCTGGGTGTGTGGATTCCTTTTTATATGTGGCTACACCGTTTGGAAATTCTACATTAAAAAAGATGTCAAGAATGATATTGAGTTGGTTGAAGAAAAGCAGGATAACCAACATGAATCTGAATCAGCTGAAGAGAGTAAAAATAATGCAGAAAATGTTAAAAGTTCTGTCTTCAACGGTGTGAGATCTCGTTTCAAGAATGGAGTTCATTAGTTCAACACTATTATATTTGCTAATGTATAATACTTGTGTCGGGCATTTTTTGAAATGTAAAGATCAATTAATTGTTCATCATAACCAGTAAACCATCAATTGTAGTTGTTTTGGAAATATTTTTTCTAAAAGAAAAATTTTCATGGAAAATATCATCTTTGCATACTTGGTAACAGTGAAGTTGCATGTATCCTGTGAAATCATATATTTTGCTGACACATTTAGTATATACCATCTTCTTGGCACTTGGGTTGTACTAAACAGTGGCTACATTATTCAGTATTTTACTTTTCCTGGAAGATTTTGTCCCAAAATGTTGGACAGTTAAAAAAAATACAACTTTAATTGTTATATTTGATTATAGGAATCATAATCCAATGCTTGGTTGTTTGATTTTCCAACCAGTCATATACTATTTTGATTAATTGTCACACCACTAACAAACACCCAAGTGAAAACATTATAGATCCATAGTGCTGGCAGATCAGGACCCATGATGTTTGTTACCATATATATTTATAAGTTGGGTTCAACTGCAAGTAACAGGAGCCGCGGTGGCTCAGTGGTTAGCGTGCCGGACTCGCGACCGAAAGGGTGTGGGTTCGAATCCTACAATCGGACCAGCTTGGGTCAGCTACCGTGGTGTGTCCTTGGGCAAGGCACTTTACTCCAATTGCCTCAGCACTAAATAACCTACTTGTGTTGCTGTGCTGTAAAGCACCAAAGCAAAAAAAAAAAAAACATGCAAGTAACAGAGACCCTGATCTGCCATTGAATAATTTGATGGCACATTATGCAATGGTAGATCTGGGTCTATCCAGTTTTCAGTTGGATCTGACATGTGTATATACAGTAGGTATGATTTCATGCAGACAGCATGGATCTAGATCTGTTGGCTCATTATCAAGGTTTATGCAGTCTGTAGTTAGGTTCATCATACATGGGTATATATGGTAAGCAGATAAAGTCATCACAAAAATCATGTATATGCTCAAATTATTTTTGTAGCTATATTTGTAAATACACTCTAATTGAATCGTTAGATAAATATTGCTTGTTCAGAGCCATTGTGCATTTGGATTGCACCTTGAGCACTTTTCTCAAAGGAAGGGTATCTATATATTCTGTAATTTTCAGATGCCATTTAATTGCCAGTTTTGCCATACAAGAAGAGATGTTAGCAGTGTATTTAGGTGCTGACATGCTGTTCTTTCATTGCTTCAGTGTGTCCTTGGCACTTAAAAGGAACAGAAACAAAATCAAATCTTTCTTAAGTCCCAATCTTAATGTAATAGATCTGAAATCCATTTTTTATATCTGCTTCATATTTTGTAGTGCATCATCCCAAATATGTACAGCTCTATTTTGTACCTAAAAAGGATATAGAATATCATGGAATACAAAGTCAAGAAGATATAACATATATGTTTGTCAAGATATTTTCCACAGAACTTAAGTTTACATGTAACTCAGAAAGATCTCTACAGCATTTTATATTTGAGCTTCAGGGTTTTGTTACAAAATTATTTGATTTCATACCTTTGTTAGTTGCATAGTGCCCATTAAATTTTGTTTACGCATTAGTAAAATGATATCTTATTGTGTGTTTTTATGTGTATATTATGTCCCATACATATCTTGTTGTCCCCTATGGCTTATAAACTTACCATCACAGATTTTCATTGGTACAGCATCAGACTCGTAATCCAAGGGTCATGGGTTTGATACCTGCCAGGCCAGCCTGGGTCTACTGCCTCTGTGTGTCGTTGGGAAAGGCATTTAGTTTCCATTTTCTCAGCATGATATAGCCAATAATGTGATAAAAGTGACATTAAAACCAGCAAAAACAAAAAATATAAGTACTTATTGTCCTTTAAAACAAGTTTTGCACATTGACAAATTTAATTTATTGAACATATAAATTGGGCTATGTACGAGTTTGTTTAATAAATGTGCAGTGATCTTTCTAGCTAAGGAAACCAATGGGCCCTCATGTTGGGTGAATTTTTTTTCAGTAATGTAACATTCAGAAAAGAAAGCATCATTTGAAAATTTTAGAGACCTTTGGGAAAATTTTATGGGCCAAGTATCTCTTGCTGTTGCTTTTGGATCAAAACAAATGCCATATTTGACCGATAATATAGGATTCACCTGAAAATACGAATTCATTTTAACTGTATCTTATACATTTTCAAATTGACACTGACCCATGCCAGGAATTTTCCTGCATGTACAGTGAAACCCGCTATAAAGCGATATTTGGGATCCATAAAATTCGATCGTGGAAAAAGCAGGGTCGCGTTATTGCGGGGTTTTACTGTATTTTACTTTATTCAGAGAACAACCTATACACATCTAATGTATAGCATTAATAGGGTATCAACACCGTTTTGCTATCTGATATCGAGCCATCGCGGCATGCAGTTCATCCATAATGCATGTAATTCCATTGAAAAATTGAACACAGATTTAAAATGTCAAATAATTTTGTCACAGATCATTTTCTGATTCATTCTCTGAATTCAACGTCTAATGTCTAATGAACAGAGTATTAACACCGTTTACTTACTGTCTGATATTGCATCGTCGTAGCATGCATGTATGTTGCATAAAATCTATAAATATAAAGGTTAGGCCTTTTAATGTAAATTTATGTAATCTTAAATTTTTTTAATTTTCCATAACCATTGATATGTACTTTTTTGTACTTTTTTTGGCAGTTGCAAAGACATTTAGTAAGCTAGACTGTTTCTCTGCTTCTTTTTTGTTGTTATATAGCTTATCCCACTGTTTAGTTTCCATAGCAACAATAGACTGAGTATGCATAGTTCATGTGACATATTCAGTCAGAGCTTTGTTTCCAGTCCACTTTTGTCTGCAACAATGCTTTTCATAGTTCATGTAATTAGGAAGTTTTCTTTTAATAAAAAGTCCTGGCAATAATTCTTGATTTGAAAAAAGATGTTTTACAAGGTAATTATTCATTGGATGAGTGCAAAGCAGCTGTTTGGCTTCCTTTCAACTCTTTAGATACCAGTAGCAACAACTGTGAATTCATGTATTTTCGGTGGTATCAGTTTTCATGGTTTAGTGAAAAATTACATTTTCATCGGTACTTAAATTCGTTGATTAGGGAAGGAAACTTATTGTTTCTGCAGAAGGAGAATTGTTTTTTGAGTCTTTAAATTCATGGTTTGTAGCAACCATGAAATCCATGAAAATTGATGCCCCATGAAAACTGGTAGCCCACGAAAATTGGCACCCCATGAAAATTGGTATCCTACGAAAATTGGTAATTCATAGTATGTGAGTAAATTGATTTCAGATAACCCTAGTTTGGGGGTGGGTGGGGTATGGAGAAGTCTTCTCCATCCTATGGTTTCATGAAGATGGTATCATAATTGTTACAAAATTGCCATTCTGAAAGCGTACGTTCCACATTGCTGCTTTTAATTCTGTCCTTGCTTCAAATGAAAGCAGTCTTTTTAAAGTTCTTTGAGTGATAATACTTTATCTTAGATCAAAACTATTCATATAGATATACTACCAGTTTTTTTTTTCTTCAAACCAGTATAAATAAAATAGTTTTTATTTTTTTATTGTGATCAGCAGCTAATTGTGATTCATGCTTTGATTTGCTCTTCTGCTGCCTGGTTGCATAAGAATGATCGATGAGCTGTTTGTTTGAATTGTTTATGTAGGATTACAAACACCAAGATGACTGATGAATTTTTTTGCATAGAATAATTCCCTGTCGTTTTAAAATTACCAAAGACTACTGAAACAACACACTGGATAAGATCAAACAGATATGCCATGATGGAGCTACAGGTGAAATCACTTCAAAATAAAGCCACTCATTTCCCAATCAAGTTGTCCCCAGCTGAATATAGCATGTCAGTTTGAGCAACATTCACTAGTGTTGGTTAGCCCGAACTATATATCCAACGTCAAAATGGTGTCAAGACTGAAAGCCTGACACATTCATAATATCCAAGTGGTGGAATTCAATGCATATCCATTAAAAGGTGGTACTGGCCTAGCACTGTGTGAACACCAGGTAAATGCATGGCAGTTGCCGGTCTGCGCTTCGATATTATGCTGTACTGTGGGAGGAGAGCTCCGTAATTCTTCTTACATGCAGCGACTATACAATGTACAAAATAGAGCAGATAGGGTGATTTTATGTGTTAAAGATATTTTTAACATCAAAATCATTTCTTTTGAACACTCTAAGATGGATGCCAATTAGGGATATTATATATTAAAAAGCTGTTTTTACTTTCAAAGTCTTAAATAATTTAGCACCAGAGTATCTTGGTGTTTCTAAGTTTGTAAATAACATCAGTACAAGTAGTACATGGTCGAGAGAAAACTGATTTATACATACCAAAAGTTTGGACAGTACAGTCCTACCTGTTTATGTCGACATCCTCGGGCCCAAGGAAATATGGTCGACATAAGTGTGGGGGGGGGGGGGGGGGGGGGGGGGGGGGGCTGAAAAAAGCACATTTTTCTTGGACCTGCATACAAGTTAAATTCATCTGTATGGGGTGACCTGTCGTCAGTGAGCAGGATTTACACTTTGAGAAAACAAACAATGGAAATTTTGAGTACATGAAGAAAAAACCAGTGTGAAATACACTTCTATATTGACAAATTACATTTTGGTTACCTTTGTGTAATAAAATCCACAATGCGTTAAGTGCATGTATATGAAAAATCCATGAATTCGTGTACGGGTCTCATGTTAGAAAAGGTATGCATCGGTCACATCCTGATAGGAAACACATGTATAAAAAATGGTCCTCATTTGATCTAACACGTCTACTCAATTCACTACGATATTCAATGTCGCCAGTAGCACATGGTTGCATAATTGTTATTTACATGCTACAAAGTACATGTACATGTACTTAAATTGACCTAGATTTTGGTCAGCCTGAAACAATACATGTTCCCATCTTCCTAAGGCTACCAAAGGATGGGGCTATTCACAGGGAAATGAAAACATGTATTTACGGAAGTCATCGTGAAAAGTGCATACAGTTGAACAAGATATATGCAGCTGATCTGATTAATTTACCTTTCTGTATAGACTCAGCAGCTTTCATCCATCTAGACCAACAATTGTTCTCCTCTTTTTTTTTTTTTTACTGGTCCTCCACCAGTAAAAAAGAAAAAAAGAAAAAAAAAAAAAAGGTGGAGAACAACTTGTTGGTTTATCATCCATCCTGACGGGGTGTTATGTTAAGTGAAAAGTTTTTTTAGTTGTCTCCCGCCGATTACAATGTATGAAAGGTTCCAACCTCACAGTAACACTGAAGTGTATATCAGAATTATTTCTTGCTAAAATCACACAGTGTGGACAACTACTAAGTTTTTGCCTTTGACTAATCTGTGGACTGTTCTTTAAACTTTGCAGTGATACTTTCGAAAATAACTTGCAAGTTCTAATCTCTTTCTTTTCAGTCCATATTATTAACAAAATTTTAAATCCTGATGTAGTGTTCAGGGTGAATGCAACATGCCACCTGTGTTTATTAGTACAAACAGCATGGAGTTGTATTCAGTAATTTCCATGTGCTATCAGCATGAGTAGTGATATTTAAAATTGGCATCTTGAGGAATTAACTACTTTATGAGCTATGATGTGTGTTTGCTTATGATGAATACACATGGTTTAATACTGAGAGAGAGGCAACTCAGTTTTTACTGGTGCACAAATTTGTGAGTACCCCATGTTACCTGGCATTTATATTGAAATTCTGTCATGAATTCAGTAACTTTATTTTACATCTTAAGCTCTTGCATCCATTGATATTAAAATCCATTGCTAGCAGGAATTATTATTATTGCTATTATTATGATTGAGTCAAGCATTGATTGTTTGCAGTAAATCGCCATTTGATGTACATGTAATATGTTGACTTAGGTGAAGGAATCCATTCTCGTACTACCATAGACTTATTCTCGTACTACCATAGACTTATTCTCATACTACCATAGACTTATTCTCTTGTCCTTCAGATACATGTATTATAAACCTATGATATTGTGAATCCTGTTCATTTATAGAGTGGACGATACAACATGTTAATCCAAGAAAGCAGACTGAGAAAAGGGAAGGTACATTGCTTGGCCCAGAGATAAATAAGGCAATGTCTCACTCCACTCTACTGCATATTTACCAATTAAAAAGAAAGTCCAATTAGATTTACTGCTAATATTTTCAAAAATAATGGAGCAGAGAAAGTGCGGATGCAATGATTTTTTTAAAGCTGGTTCAAGTTTAAATGGCTTTTGTTTTATTTGGCACTGAAAAGTGTGCCATATTTACTTGAAATTGACTTCACCACACCTCCACCTTCTCTAAATCCACCTCTGGTGAGAGAGATGCATCAAAATTGCAGTTTTCCAAGTGCATGTTATGTGCACACATTTCTATTTGATCAACAAATGTCTTTAATCTGATAAATGTATTTATATTTTGATCTGTATTTATGCAGAAGTATTTTGGCATTACAGACATACATAGCCTATTATACATTAAGACTGTGGTTCTTACTTTCCCAAAATGACATCAGTTGAAGGAAAAAAAATGCCTAATTCTCTTGATGACTTTGGGTATTTCTTAGTGAATGTCATTTACACCAAATGGTGCCAAAGAATTTATGAGCTTGTAACTTGTTTAGATAACCAGATATCTTCTGATTTAAGAGTTAATAACATAACTCGGGTATTGAGTGCAATTAAAAATAAATAATCAAAATTCTTACACTTTAATTTAAAATACATGTTCTTAAGAGATTTGGTTTCTGAGATTTACCAATCAATATCAATACAAGGCATACCTTTACTTTATCAATCAATACAAGGCATACCTTGCTTTACCAGTCAATGCAAGGCATACCTTTACTTTACCAGTCAATGCAAGGCATACCTTTACTTTACCAATCAATACAAGGCATATCTTTACTTTACCAATCAATACAAGGCATACCTTGCTTTACCAGTCAATACAAGGCATACCTTTACTTTACCAGTCAATGCAAGGCATACCTTTACTTTACCAATCAATACAAGGCATATCTTTACTTTACCAATCAATACAAGGCATACCTTTACTTTACCAATCAATACAAGGCATACCTTTACTTTACCAATCAATACAAGGCATACCTTTACTTTACCAATCAATACAAGGCATATCTTTACACTAGTCTTTCACATTTGGATAGGGAAAGGTGTTTCTTTAGTGACAGTTTAATTTTCAATGCAAATTATCATACAAAACCCACTAGAAGGTGTTATTGGTGACTTCTACAATGCAATAAACTAGTACCCACTTGTAGATTGTTTGGCAGTTTATTGAGGCTTTTATATAATTATTACTATGAAAATGCTTGTAAAAAATTAATTGACAAATATCTGACCAGACAACCATGTTAGGCAGACAGTACAATACCTAATGTATATACTTGCTTATAAGTCGAGTCCAATTGCAAGCAACATAGACCCTGATCTGCCGTCACTTAATGTGGCAGCAGATTAGGGTCTGTGTTATTTGTTCTGCTAATTACTCCTAAGAAGCTGCATAAACCCAGATCTGCCAGTGCATTATGCGATGGCAGATCTGGATCTGTGCAGTTTGCAGTTGGACTTATAAGTAAGTATGGTCAGTATCAACACTTATATTATAAAACTGTGTAAATTACATTTATCTTTGACAGTGTTATCATGGACTCCAAAATGCATTTCCAAACAATATAAAAACATCTTTCAAAGTTTCATTATTTTTTTAACCTAAGTTAGGATTTAGTCGCACAAGAATGTCCATATTTTCCAATACAAATTACCTTTGCAAATAGCACTTATGGAACACTAATTTGCATTGTGGCTACTATATATTGCGATCAGCAAAATAAAAAGTCATAAATATATATATATTACTTCTCTTTGTGTATATGTGTGCATGTGTTTGTGTTTATTTTGGCATTATGCACCTTCATCTTAATAACAATTGATATTTTCATAATTGTCTTGTAAGAAGGAAAGTCATTACAGGTATTTTCTTCCAAGATGGGCAGTTCCTTTGAAGTTGAATGATTTAATCATTCAAGCTTGTCTTTGTTATAATAGATTAGAAAAAGCATGTATTTGACTTTTAAAAGAAAAAGTGTTAAAGCTTGTGGGTGTTACATGTACTTTATTTATTTAACTTTTATGTTTTTGTTAAGCTCGATGGAAAATTGGATTTACACATAATTAAATGTGTGAAATTAAAACTTTAAGAGACTGGGTTTCCACAAAATATATTTCAGTTTTAAATTAGAGAGGCTTGTATTAGACATAACTAAACAACTTTGGGGCAAAAATGAGTAGCTTTAGTTATTTTACCTTCAGTATATACTCGTGTAAAAGCCAGGTCCAAATGCAAACAACATAGACCCTGATCTGCTGTCACATAATGTGAGTAAACAAACAATATATTTCACCAACTGGAAGAAAAATCAATTAGTGGGAAGTCTGTACTCCTGTCAAATCTGGGTAAAGTTAAGGATTGCAATGAAAATCAATTAGTCTTAAGCCTGTACTGCTAAAAGAGCTGGACAATAACTGTATATGCTTTTTTTTTAAATTAGTGAAGCTCCTGTGCACATTTTGTTCACATATGCTTATATACAGTTGAAATGCATCCAATAGAAAGTTTCAGTATTTACTCTTACAAGCCACATTTTATAGCTTATAGCATAAAGATGACTGAACAAAGAAAGGAAAGATAGAAAGAATATGAAGTAACAGAGCAAAGTAATGAATTAAGATAAATACACCACTTCCTCGATAACTTGCAAACTTGCTTATAACCCGGGGTCAGGCATGGGTCCCATTTTTTTAAAACTAGAAGATACAAACAAAATTGGCAAATATTTGTTGAACGTGAAGAAAATTGTGATCAGAATTGGTAAATGAAACCTTGATATATCTCTCGTTTTGTCATCAAAAATGGTGGTTAGTATCAAGAAATTTTAATCAACATCATGAAATTCTCAACTTGTAATAAGAAGTTATATATTTTGTTAAATTTTCTTTCCAAACAACATTCTAAGTACACTGTAAATAACAATATTCGACTAGATTTCGATCAGTGAAAATGTCACTAATGCCTACTGGTAGCAACACTTCAAGCAATAATTACTAATTTAATAAGTTTTGTTAATAGAAATTCATAATTTTGTTATATTTTTTAATTTGGTTTTAGTGTAAACATCATAAATGCAATATGCCCTCCTGTATCCAAACGTGAAAAATGTCATTCTACTGTCACAGCTATGTCTGCAAGCGTTTCTGTGAGATCCTAATTAAGTGCCAACCATGTTTTGATTTCTGATTTGCGGAAGTATTTGTTGTATTGTTACACTTAAGTAAAAGCAGGCCTGCTTTGTATTATCACATTAATTTCATCTTTTGCATCTAATCAAATAAAGGGGGGTGGAATGAAAGAAAAGTTAAAAGGCATGCAAATCCTACCTGCATAAGAGCAAGCAGTCATGGTCATGTGAACTCATTTCAGCTGATCAATTGAACACTGCATACCTATTTTTCATATACATGTATATGCACATGTTGTCAGTATTTATAGTATTCGTATCTTGGCCTTCCAGGCACAAATATAAACTTTGTTTTAATATTTCCCAACAGAAAGCCCCAATGATGTAATACAATTGCATATTTGGAAACCATGAATTGTGATTTTCACAAGTACAACAAAAACTATGGCACATAAAAAAAATACACATGTAAACAGCATCATAAAATTCGAAGCAAACACTTCGAGCAGGATTTGATTTTAGGGTACCATGATAATTTAATGTGTTGTTTATAATCTTCAAATGCATTTAAGTACTGTTATAAAGCTAAATGTTTATGCATTTAATTACTGTTATGAAGCCAATTGTATATGCTGATTTTGCTGTCCTGCATTCTGAACAAAACTATGAATTGCTCATACATAATTTTCATATTTCTGGAGCTGTGTTTAAATTTGTTGTATTGCTAGAAGACTAGCGTAACTAAAAATGTATATTTTGATATATGTTTCATACTGTGTAGTTTTGAAATATAATTGTCAAAGTCAATGTGCTGTTGTAGATATGCATTATTATCTGTGCCTTGTTATATTTTGTAATAATCTTTGATATGATCAGTATGGATAAATAAATTGAAGTATTATTAATATTGTAAAATAAATGTAATTATTATTAATTTTGTTATATTGTGAAAATCATTACATTAGATGAACCTGTCTTGAAAGACCACCCCTTCTGCCATTAATCATGGTTTTTTAAGGTAGGTGGTCTCACATGATGGGTCATAACACTATAGAATCATTTGAGCTGTGCATTGAGAATCTGGTCTCTCAATGCAGGTGTTCTCTCAAAACAGTGGTCTTTTAAGACAGTTTTTTTATGTAGCATAAAAATTTCCTTTCCCCAGTATCAAGTATTATTATAATTGTTATATATTTTAGTGTGCATCTTTGTTCAGTAATCACATATCCTAAACAAATGTTATCCAAGTGTTCCATTTATTTCATTTACAGTATACATTGGTTTTTTACTTGGCCATTTAGTTTTATTTTTCCCGCCAAAGCATCTTAAGTAGATGACACAACATTTCCTTTCCAGATAACAACAGTCATCTCCAGTGACTCTACATAAAATCATTTCATGTTTCATGCAAATCTTAATATACAAAGCCAGAGATGGGAAGTTACCTAATGAGTCACATTAGACTTGGAAATTATGAATTTCAAAGACCTGATTCACTCAAGATTTTTGCAGCTGATGAAAGACTATTTGACAGTAATTTTTCATAAAAGACCCCCTGGAGGGGATTATTTCATAAACAAATGACCAAAAGTGGATTAAAAAAAAGAAATACTTTTCAAGATTAAGTTAAACAAAGGGGAACCTTGATATCAGACGTATTGACCAGAAGATGCAAAAATCATTTTTATGTTACATCATAAAAAGAAGAAAAATGAAGTTAATATCTCCAGTCTCAAATTTCCAAACAAATAAGCAAAACAATGAACGGAGTCCTAATTGAAGTTAATGCTCAGTTTATGTTATATGATGGCTTATTTTTGTCTCACCTTTGTTAGCATGGTGGGGCAAAGGTATTATTTTTGTCTCACCTGTGTTAGCATGGATGGGCAAAGGTATCATTTTTGTCTCACCTGTGTTAGCATGGATGGGCAAAGGTATTGTCTCACCTGTGTTAGCATGGATGGGCAAAGGTATCATTTTTGTCTCACCTGTGTTAGCATGGTGAGGCAGATGTATCATTTTTGTCTCACCTGTGTTAGCATGGTTGGGCAAGGTATCATTTTTCTGGCAGTGATAGCAGCAGCATCAACAATTAAAGTTTGCACTAAAGATTTTGCAACTTAGATACAGAGGTGATAAATTGTCACATGGATGCTGGTGAGACACCAGTTGCGTAGTTTTGATTACATCTGTTCAAGACGATAGCTTGCCATATCATTTAGCAATACTATCTTGGCAGTAAAATATATGGCATTTTAAGAAATTACCAAAATGTTAATGTCAAAATAGACCCTGACTTTGCTTGTCACTTATTTTGAAATTATGTGTTGATAAAGTACAGAGTGCAATGTCATACCTTTTCATATCTTTGGTAGCTATCCTGTTACCATAGTTACCGCTGTACAGGGTGAACTCAATTGAGTACAGGGTAGATCCAGATCTACCACTGCATATAAGTTTAAAAGAATATCATTAAATATCACATGGTAAACATATGTCAATGCAGGAGACATGTCTCAATCAGTCACAGAAACTGTCCTTGTTTATGCAAAACATGACATCATCTCATCATCACAATGATTTATTGCATCACCAAATCTCGTTTGTCAAACACATAACTTTTTTAGATTTGGGAAAGCTTCATTCTGGTGTTAAAAGAAAATGGATTGTTTACCATACCATCAAATAGCAGAGATCTCCTGCAGCAATATGTGAGGTCTGGTTAAATGAGATTATCACAGACAGATTCAGACATATTCAGACAGACATATTCAGACAGATTACACTCTGTGCTGTTCACTTAAAATCGTAGAACACTATTTTTGATCTGTTGGTATATTATGTCACCTCAGATCTGAGACTGGTTGTAATTGAGCATGCATCAAACATGAGAAAATATGCGGACATCTGTGTCAGCACCAATGAACATGGTTTCAGTTGATGAAGTTTTGCAAATTTTAACAAAATGATATCACATTTACTGTATATACTTGCATATTAGTTGGATCCAACTGTGAACAGCATAGATCCAGATTTGGCATTACATAATGTGCCAGCAGGTCTGGGTCTATGTGGCTTGTTAGGACTAATCGATAGAACATGTACCATTGACCCTGATCTGCTCGCATATTATGTGATGGCAGGTCTGGGTCTATGTTGTTTGGAGTTGGTTCTGATTTATACATGAGTATACATGGTACCATGTTTATTGAAAAGATGAAAACTGCACTACATTTACATGCCAGAGGGGCCCAGTATCAATACTTTATATATGTATTATTTGTGAGTTTAGTGTGCCTCTCCATTTTCAAAATCTGTGGTATATTTTTAAACATAGATATCATAATACTAGTGTAATTATTGTAACCTTTTACCCATCCAAAGTAGTGGAATGTCTCTTGAGCTTAAAGTCGACTCTTTGTATTATTCATTGATCTAATAGAACATTATGAAGATTTTTATAAAATTCAGTGCCACTAAAGTAGCTTAGATTTATATTCCTTTGCTCAGCATACAGTAACTATTGAATCTAGATTTATTGATGCTATGTAACTGGAACTTACCTCCCAAAAAAGCAGAATATGCTCAGTGGACTTATTTGCATAACTATTTCTTTCAAATTAATGTTTTTCTTTTTGAAAAAATCCAAAGTGATTGATGCAGGACTTTGAAGTTTGGTTAAACCAGGACAACTCGAATCTCTAATGGAGACAAGTGAATCAGTTCAAAAGATCAGTATCGAGTCATTGAGGTTCAACATACATTTTACTGTATCTTAAACATCAGTTCAGGTGATCCCTGGTGTTTGGGGCAATGAAATTGTACTATTTATGGTGAGATTTTAATGGATATTGGTCAGAAAAAGTCTTAAGTTATAAAGATTTGAAATTATATATGTTTTGTAGTGAAAACTACATAGATGTCCAAACTTGGCTCTTGTCTGACTCTGAAACAATTCCAGTTAGATGCAGTTATGTAATTAAAATTGTTACTGGTGATTAGATTTGGCTGTGATCAATTTGAATTTTGGTTATGGAATAGTTGATTAACAGCTGCTGCATGTGGCCAAGAGATCAGTTGAGTCTCATTTTAAGACATTTGTGTAATATGGAAATAATTTACAAACAGTAGTGACATCATACCAGTGATGGTTCACTGAGCATGTTATACTGTGCTTTGATTTGAAATCTGCTTCACTTAAATGGGAATGTTCTAATGTAGTATATCTTCTGTAAAATATTTCTATTACCGACATTTATCTTACATGTATCTGAGTTATGAAATGAGTCATTATTTATTATTTTAGCTCACCTGGCAAAAAGGTGGTATGGCAATGCATCTGTCATGCATTTGTGTTGTTCATCTGTCAACAGTTTCTTGTTATCACTCTGGAGGCCATATTTTTTATCTGATTTTGATCAAACTTAGAATACGTGCTTACATCTTCAAAATCTTGGGACAAGTTTGATAATGAGCAAGCTCCACACATATTAACATTTGATTGGCTGAGCTTGTTAACACTCTGTAGGCCATATTTCTAATCCAATTTTGATACAACTTGTAATATATGCTTATATCATCATGATTTTGAATGTATTCGAAAAGGAGCTAGATCCATGCATATTAATGATGAGTTCTTTTTATCTGATTGGATGAGCTTGCTAGCACTCAGGGAGCCATATTTCTGATCTGATTTTGATAAAACTTGGATGGCTTATTACAGCAAGATGTCTTAAAAGTTTGAAAATGAGCGAGATCACATATGTTAATAAGTTACCACTCTAGAGACTGTTCTTCTGAGTTGATTTTGCTCAAACTTAGGAAATAGATTTTTATTATCAACAGCTTGGTTGAGTACAGTTACGGGCAAGATACATGCATGTTAATGAGGTGATCTTGCATATGATTGGCTGAGGTTCTTGCTACTCTAGAGACATTATTTCTAACCTGACTGTGATAAAACATAGGTATTGGCTAATATCATCAAGGTGTTGGACGAGATTTAGTATGAGTGAAACATGTGCATATTAATGAAGTGATCTTGCATCTGATTGGCTGAGTTGTCTTTACCACTCAAGAGAATATAGTTTTGATAGAATTTTTGTTAGACTTGGTAAATAGGTTTATATTATCAGGATGTTAGATGAATTTGATGATGAGCAAGATAGGTGTATATTTATGAGGTAATCTTGTATCTGATTGGCTGGTTTTATTACCACTCAGGAGACCAAATTCCAATCAGATTGAAATCTAGCTTGGTAAGTAAGCTTATATCATCATGGTCTTAGGTTCGATAATAAGTGAGATCTGCACATATTGATGAGGTAATTTGCATCTAACTTGCTAAGCTTGTTACTTCTTGAGAGACTATATTTTTCGTCCAGTTTTGATAAAACTTGGTAAATGGGTTGGACAAGTTCAGCTATGGGTGAGGTTTTTGCATATTAATTATGCCTTTATCTTTGGAAAGAATTTTTTTCCGACTAGAGTGAAATAGGTAAATTCAACATGATATCAGGGTTGGGTGATATTTTTCTCTTGCAATAATTGCTGCTTAGGAAAGTCATAAATTGTGTTGTAGGCAAGGTTGCCTTATACTGGTTATACTATTTGCAAAGCTATGCAATAATCAATAAGTTTTATTTTGTAATAAAAGAACATGCTGGGGTATGTTATATGTGAAATCACATTATAAGGGGTTACAATAAGCCAGAAACTACAATTAAGGGACATACTACCTAGAAATGTAAATAAATACATAAAAAAAGAAATAAATGAAAAAAATAAAATCCACCTAGTGAAATGGAATCAGTGATCATACCCATTAAAAATCAAAACCAGGTTATACTGAGATGCCTTATGGTGAGGTACCAATTTACTTTTCTTGACTTACCATATATACTCGTGAATAAGCTGGGTCCAAATGCAAACAACATAGACCCAGATCTGCCGGCGCATTATGCAATTCCAGATCTGGGTCTATGCAGTTTGCAGTTGGTATTGGCTTATACGCAAGTATATACGGTATCCTTCATGGATATTGTTATCAGTGTTTCATGTTGATAAACGATGGTCTCACTGATTAGGCCCCAATCATGCACCCAGTAAATTGTTACCAAACATGGTTTTTTTTTTTTTTCTTAAGTATGTAGTATTCATGCATTTGTTTAATGTATCCAAGTTTATAATTTGCAGATGTAATTATGTTATGAACTCACATATTACATTGAGTGTTGAAATGATCAGTAGCCACCATATGTTGTCACTCATATTATAATTACTTTATTGCATTGTGAATGATTGTATAATGAAGTGTAAGCCTTGAAGATTGTAATAAATAAACAATCAATCAAAACTTAGTCATGCATACATACTTGTGATATGATTTGATTGTGGGTCCTGCTTCTCAAGATATGGGAGTACCTTGTCTGTCTGCCAATCTATCTCTTTGTCCATTTATACATGGCATAGCTCATATTCTTAATGCCATTTGTTAAATACCTTTTTTATCACATAATGATTTCCCTTTTGAGGGATTTGCAGATTTTAATAGATTTATGATGGGGATTTTTTGTATTTTCCAATCAGTTTTTGGTCTTCTGACTGGCATTAGCTATAACCAGGGTTGTACAAGAACTATGGCTGAAACTTCCATAGCTCTCTACTTAATATATTTAAAAATAGAAAAAGAAACTTTAAATGGTTTCTTGTCAAAAACCTCTGAAAAAAACTTGATTTAGAGCTAAGATGCAATGCAAAGAACCTTTTTAGTATTTTTGCATTTTTTTTAACCAAGTAAAAATTGCTACTACCTATATAACAACCATTTTTAGTTCATCTAGCTGTAAGGTAATTGCTATTTTAAACTTTACAAAAACCACTGAACCAATTTTGACAAAATTTACTAGAGAGAGCATCCTGATATGAATGGCTTTTAAATATTTGCAAATCCAGCATCAATCATAGGCACTGTTACTAAAAATAAAAAAATTGAAATGACTTCTCATCAAAAACCACTGAACAGAATTTGATAAAATTTGACAGAAAGTATTCTGGCAGGAAGGCCTTTCAGTTTTATACAAATGGTGCTGATTCACCTTCAAATATGCCACTGTTATCAAAACTACAAAAATCTGTCCATCAACAGTAGTTGTTTTCATCTTTTCTCAAAACCACCCAGACCAGTTTCAACCAAACTTGGCACAGAGCATCCTGGCAGAAAGGCCTTTCAAGTTTGTACAAATGGTTCTAGTCCACTGTATAATATGGCTGCTGTTACTAAAAATAGAAAAATCTTTACATTTATTCTCCAAAACCACTGAAACAGAATTTAATCATATTTGACAAAACCTTATGGCATGAAGACCTTTCAAACGTATATAAATGATGTAGATCCACCATCAAATAATGGCCACTGCTACTAAAAATATAACACTTTTAAATGTCTTCTTCAGAACTGCTGAATAGAATTTGACCAAGCTTAAAACAAAATATTCTGGCATGAAAACTTTTCAAAATGTACAAATAGTTCTAATCCATCATCAAATATGGCCACCATTACTAAAAATAGAAAAACCCTACAATGACATCTAAAGGACAGAATATAATTTGACCAAATTTTATAGAAAGGATCCTGGCTTGAAGTCGTTTCAAATTTGTACAAATGATGCCAGTCTGCTATCAAATGTGGCCACTGATACTAAAGATATAAAAACCTTACAATGACAACTCTCAACAAATGCTCAACAGAATTTCACCAAATTTGACACCAAGCATATTGGCATAGATAGGTTTCACATTTATACAATTGATGTTGATCTGCCATCAAACAAACAGCTGAACAGAATTTATCCAACTTTGACAAAGCATCATGAAATGGGGGTCTTTCAATATTTGACAAATATGGATGGAGATACAAAATCTAGAGAAACCTTGAAACAATTGTTTTCAAAACATGCAATCAACAGCATTGATGGAAATTTCAATAGAAAGCATCCTACTGACCCAGACTGTTTTTGCCAACTGCTCTTGCATTTTGCTATTTGGCAGATGCAAGTCAGGTGAGTGATCTTGGGTACACTTGGACCTTTTTTTTCTTTTTTACTATATTTTTGAGCATTGTCATATACAAAATGTACAAAAAACCTGCCATTTTCCATGAGGAGTTCATGATGGCAGAAATGGTTACAGTGGGTAGCCAAATCAGTGGTAATCGAAAATAAATGGCTGAAAATGGTATTTTTATTTGGTTAAAATCATAAAGAAATACCCCAAAACCAGCCTCAAGTACCAGATTGCCTGAATCTGGCACCTTGTCTGGAAATCTCTATATATGAGACCTAAGCTCTAAAGTCACCACCATCACTAAACAGAGGAAGGGACTTGTAACCTTGGGAACCTCGGCGATGCAACAACCATTCAGCATATTCTGATGCAGTTTATTATATAAACTGCCATGCAGAGATGTATCTTTTTACAGCAAACTGGCATGCACAGGATGCTTTCTATCAAGTTCAGTCAAATTCTATTCAGCAATTTTGGAGAAGAACCTATTTAAATATTAGATTAGATGTCTGATGTCTTTTAACTGGGGTAGCTCAGCAACCAGTTACTAAATTGTACTTCCATTTGGCATGTTCAGTCAGTTGTAGATGTAGATATGTCTCCCCAAGTTTTGTCTGAGGCTGTGTCTAACAGTTGTGAAACCTTGATCTCAGCATTTTCTGTTTCACATATGCTGCTGTTAAAATTATAGTTTGCCACCTTTTCTTGCGGAGTTATTTTCCTCTGCTTTCCTGCTGTTTGGTTAGTTTATACCTTCTGGAAGGGAGGTGGTTTGGTTGTTATGGGTTTAAAGCCATTTTTCAGCACATGATAGGCTATACATGGCGGCCAGTATATTTGGTGGAGGAAGAACCAGAGAAAACCCCGGGAAGAACCACTGACCCACGGGAAGCTACTGGCAAGCTTTCTCACATACCCACGTTGGCTGAGCCCGAGACACAAACCTACGCGGACAGAAGTAAGATGTCAGTGATCTGTAAAGGCGAGCGCCTTAGACCACTCTGCCACCCGGGGCCCCCTTGAAGGGAGGGAACTTCATAAGTTTATATATGCATGCCATACAGTGAAGCATATTATGTTAATGATGTTGTCTGTCCGTTCATCCATTTATCTGTTACCAATTTTGTTTCAGCACAAATACATGAGCTCTCCACCATCTCTAGTTACCAGACTTTGTGGATGGATTGTACTTGGGATAAGGAAGTACCAGGTCAAAACATTAGAGGTCAAGGTCATTGTGACTAAAAGAACAAATTGTTTCCACACAATAAGAATAGTTCTACATCACAGATTGGGACAAAACTTTTGGATGTCTTGTACTTGAGATAAGGAAGAAACCTGTTGATTTGAGGGCAAAAGGTCACAGGTCAAGGTCAGTGACTGAAAGAAGAAAAATGGTTTATGCACAATAACACAGGTTGTACATCACATACCTGAACCAAACTTTGTGGATAGCTTGCATTTGATAAGTAAAAATTCATACAAAATGAAGCAGTGAAATTATTTTATTCTATGACAAGCCCCATTCTTTCTCAGGGGTCAGAAATCTGCATCGTTGGAAACTTGTGTGATCAGTTCTGGTACCACTCCATTCACGTGGATTCATGATGACTGTAGTGGTAACG
Source organism: Margaritifera margaritifera (assembly GCA_029931535.1). Taxonomy (NCBI): domain Eukaryota; kingdom Metazoa; phylum Mollusca; class Bivalvia; order Unionida; family Margaritiferidae; genus Margaritifera; species Margaritifera margaritifera. The sequence continues at coordinate 3,948,248 of JAQPZY010001631.1, forward strand.
GAATCAATCACGTGGGTTTCCAACAATAAGAAATCTGGGGTTACCAATATTCTGATACTACTGGAACATTGTATGCTGATTTCTGTAAATATTTCCTAAGTGTTAATTGATCAGTCAACAATATTGTAGCATTATGAGTGTGGAAGACTTCTGCTTTGTGTTAATTGTTTAAACAAAGTGTTAAAATACTGGCGTAAACTTGTTAAAATGCTGAATAATCTTTATCCAAAAAATACTATTTGGTACTTAAATCACTTGATGAAAGTGGATGCAGAACAAGGTTCATTGCATATTGCATATTTAAATAATGACTTGTTTCAATCTGGCTGATAAAATTGGTGATGTGAACATTTTTATATTAGCCAATTTCATATGCGAGTATCTGATTGTTGTTAGCAAGGATTACTTGTTAATATTATTGTATGAGAGTATCTGATTGTTGTCAACAAGGCACTCGACAAAAACCAACAGGCATGTACTGATTTAGTACCATCCACCCTCTCATTCTCATAAAATGGAGTTTTCCAACAGTAAAATGCTGTCCATAAAATTTTCTCAAAGTTTGTTTGCTATTCTGAGTGGAAACACAGAACTCACTCCAACAAAAAAACATCAACAACAACAACAAATTCTTGAAGTCTTTTTCATACTCCATCGAATTGAACAAAGGACACGATTTGATGTTTGTGTACTCCCATATCATTGAGTACAATATGGTGGGAAACGAAGCTGCCCTGCTGTTGACAGTCAGTCCCTTTAAAGTGTATTCTGCAATTAGTGCTAACGATGAAGGAGAAAACACTCTAGATGTTCACCAAGAATTTAGTTCCCCATTATCTTCCTGTCAGCAAATCATATTTTGTCAGTGTGAATATTGATATAAAAGGAGATCTCTAACAAAATATTATATTCTCCAAATGAAAAGTCACATTGAAACTACATTTTGAAAAGATTATTGACTGAGTAACTTGTGTATCCATGTACAGAAAAGTTGTTTGACAATGAAGACATGGTTTGGGGAGTGTGTTCAAATCAGTCTTTCATCCTATGGTTATTATTATTATTATTTTGAAAGTTTTTTTTATATGGAAATGATTGAGTTGTATCTCTTTTCTGAGAAATATGGGTGGCCCTGTAAAGGGCAGTTGCTTTGAAAAAAGTCAAAAAAAAATGATGCGTTTTCCATTATCAGCTGTAACTGTCATAAACCTTTTCCTCATCCAATTTCACCACTGCCGCCATTGTCATTATCGTTGTTGTAATTCTAGCTGCTGCTGCTGCTGCTGATGATGATGATGATGTTTGACTTGTTGGGGAGTGAAGCAGGTTTATTTCTCCTGGACTTTGGAAAAGATTCTTTGTATAATGCTTTCATCTCTTTAAGATCATCTAGGATTTGATGTATGTAAAAATGTGACTTACTAAAGGTTGCATGAAAAGAGTGCAGCATGTGCTAGCAATCTAGACCTTTGTTACCCCCCCCCCCCCCCCGTCCTTTTTCAAGGCCTACGTGGTTTCTAGTAATAGAAATACTAATCAATATTACCAACCCACCCAAAAATAATTTTTAGAAAACTGTAAATGTTTACAAATGTTATTGAAAGATTTAATTTCTTTCCTTCATATACTTTTTTTAAAACAAAAATGTTAAAATTGAATTTTAGTTTTCTTTCGGATTTTTTTCAGTGTTTGATAATATCAGTATAATGTGTTTAATTGTTACATTTTCCTTTTACAGTTTAAAAAATTAAATTATTTTTTACAATTTGTAAAAATTCTTGTTACAATTTATTCATTTTTGGGGAATTTGATTCTCACCTTAGTTTAGTATTACTCATATTCTCGGCCATATTTAAAAACTTTTCTAGAGTTTTTCACTCTCAGCTGAAGTCTGTATTAGTTTCAGAATTTTAGTACTATTGTTAGTCTAATCAATAATGTTTACATTTTGATCCATAGTTGTAAGGTCTCTGCTAAATTCCGCGACAGTTTCGGAATTTGAGCACTACATTTAGTCGAAGCAATTAGTTCATTTTTTCCGGATATTTTCAGTCTCCGCTAAGTCCATGACAGTTTCAGAATTTTAATAATACTTTTAGTCTCGTCCGTTTTAATCTAATGTATCGGTTTTCTTCTAGTCTCTGCTAAATTCCGTGACTGTTTCGTAATTTTAGCATTACTTTTAGTCCCGTCCATTATAGTGTTATTATACGTTGGTTCCCTTAACTATAGCTATTTATAACATCAGAACAACATATGCACATTTATTCCGACACTGCCAATATAATCTGAGGTACAGGTAATACCTTTTACTATATATTTCATAATGAGATATTAAAATATATCGGTGGGAGAAAAATGATATCGCCACTGTGGCGATACCACTTTTATCACCACAGTGCAGATGTCACTTTTGGAACTACTTTCTTCTCCCATTTAGGAAATATATCTGCCCTTATGCATGTTATTAAAATCAGTATTTCCATATTTAGGCCTATTTCATTTTTCTTCATCTGCTCTCCCACCCCCCACCCCACCCCACCCTCTTTCTCTCTCCATCAGGATTAACAAATCTTAAAATGTGTCAAGACTGTAGATCTTGTAGTATTCATTTATGTAATCAATAAGGCGCCATAAAAGATGCATAGAAATGAACTCCAAACAACAAAATGTATGCTTAGAGTATTAACTTTTTAAAATTAGTTTTCCCCATGAATCATGCAAATTATTAGCGACTGAACTTGCATGACCTGTTTCTATTCAGAATGTTGTGTCACCCATACATTATCATGTACCTTTTACATTCTACGACAAACGGACATATTTTTAGGATAAACTCTTGATGAAATATAGTAATACAATTTTTTAAGTAGCTATTTTAACTTTCAACACAATTATAATCATGTTTGGAAATGATGGAGAAATTAAGGATGGATGGGTGTTGATTGCAAACCAAGTAAACTCACAATCATTAAAATATTTTGTTTAAAGATGTTACGTTCTGAAATATGTCAAATGCGTTCGCACTGTGATGTTTATACAGTACCACCACCCATACAATGTTCGCTGCATCAATCCGCGCGAGAAATGTGTTAACGAAAATACAAATTTCTTCATTTTCGTTTGAAAACATTCATTTGACAAAATACACAATCTGAGGCATTATATGTACAAGCTAAATTTGTAAAAGCCGCTGTCTTAAAATTATTGTAAAATATCGGAACTTTTTTATCGATGTAGTAATGCAAATCGATGGGTTTTGCCTGAAAAAAATTATAATAAAAAGAAACTATACGTTTTTTTAAGTAGTTATAAGAAAATATTTTACTCATGAAGTGAAATCATTATGTATGGTCGCTCGTATATGCATGTAGCTACTAGGCAGCATTCTGTCCAAGGGGCTTCCCTTCCTCTGTTTGGTCTGTAAAAGGGTAAGTGATAGTGAGTGACTGTCTAAAATTCGGTGTTAATCCTCATTACTTTACCCCCTAACTTTACATCTTATCCTTATACATGTGTTTGTATATATGGGTGCAAGTCAGTAGCTGTGGGTGATGGTCAGTAACACTGTGTATTGGTGAGTAAGGGCGGGTGCTGGTCAGAAACACATTGCATTGGTTAGTAAGCGTGCGTGTTGGTTGGTAGATGTGGATGATGCTTAGTAAGATCGTGTTCGTCAGCAGCTGTATGTGCTGGACAGTAGATGTGGGTGCTGGTCAATAACACCACTGGTTAGTAAGCGTGGGTGCTGGCCAGTAACACTGTGTATTGGTTAGTAAGCGTGAGTGTTGGTAAGTCGAGGTGGGTGCTGGTCGGTCCGATGGTGTATTGATTAGTAGGTTTGGTTTATGGTCAGTGTGTATATGTGCTGGTCAATAGATGTGGGTGCTGGTCTATAGTACTGTGTATTGGTCAGTAAGCGTGGGTGTGTGCTGAGTAAGACTGTTGGTCAGTAGGTGTGGGTGATGGTCAGTAGTTGCTGGTGTTGGTCAGTCAATGTAGGTCATAATCAGTGGGTGTGGATATTGATCAGTGGATGTAGTTTTAACGTTACATTTTCTCTTGTCTCTATAATTTTTTCAACGTGGCAGCCTAATGTTAATTTTTCCCGCCTAATGTTAATTTCCCATCGTCGTCATTATTTTCCCCAAAAGCAGCACTGTGGCGACATAATGTTAATTTCCCATTGTCGCCATCATTTTTCCCCAAAGCGGCCCTCGATTTCTCTCTGAATATCCATTTCGATATCTCTGGTATCCTAGTCAACGTCTGTGTGAGACTTTCTTGCAATCTCAGCCATTTATATTTGTTGTGGTGCGCTGCTTCTTTTTAGTCCTTGTCCTCATTGTAGTTGTTGCTATTATTATCATTATTATTATTATTATTATTATTATTATTATTATTATTATTATTATTGCCAAGAGGAAAATCAGTAATAATAATAATGATAATAATAGCAACAACAACAACAACAATAACAACCACAAGAAAACTTATATACTTGCAATCGTTATTTAATTAGCTAAGTCATTTATTTATATATTAGAAGATAAGAAAATTAACGTTGAATTTGTCAAAATTTAATTTTCCGATTTACAATATAATCCACTTCTTGAAGAGCCTGATAGCAACAGTAAATTGATATTAGGTTATAAGGACAATCTGGGTTATTTCGGACACCTGGTAAATTCGGACTGTCAATTACAACTGCAATTTGAATTTTTTTTGCATAATTTTTTTTATTTTTTTATTTTTTTACTGTAGATGAAGGTTCTAGGTACGATAGTAACAGGCTGTCAGAGATCACCCGGCGTCCGAAATAATCAGGATTTCTCGTAATGAAGATAAAGTGAAGAAAATCAAAAGCAGTAAAAAAAAAAAAATACAGGACAATTAAATTATATTCCTTCAATCGAAAATAAAGATATTTTAATGGGAAGAAGATCAAAAGCAGTGAATAAGTATAGGACAATTCAAATACAATCCTTCAATAGAACATAAAGATATTTCATTGGAATTCTCTGTTGGAAAAAGCAAGGTAAATCAAAGTATCTGGTGCACTGGATCCAGCAAGCAAGCCTGATGGAACCAAATTTTTTTGTGAATTACTAACGATATCCTCTCTCTCTCTCTCTCTCTCTCTCTCTCTCTCTCTCTCTCTCTCTCTCTCTCACACACACACACACACACACACACACATATATATATATATATATACACACTCACAGAATTGGACATAATTTTAGGATCTTTGTACACATTTATAAGCTATCTCCAATGATGTCTGGGAAACAAAAAAATATTTTTTCAATTTTAAACAGTTTAGGGGGCGTTGAAACGTCAGATCAGCGTTCAAAGTTTTTCCTATTGTTGCTTTAGTTATCTACACACATTTCCGTAAATTGCAACGAGAATCGATTTTACCGACTTTCGCTTGAAAGTTTAAGAGCACTACTATATCATTTATCAGAATTAATAAGTAGTATAGGATGGTCCTTTATTTAGACCCAAACACGAATCCTGTGTTAAATCGGTTCTGTCTCGAACGAGAATGTAACATTGGAATGACACTTTGGGCTCTAACCGGAATCCTATGTTAAAAAGGGTCTGTGTAACATTAAGCCTCCATCTTTGTGGGTTTATATCGACAAGGGGAAGGGTAATGTTAAAAATATCCATAGGTATAATATGATGGACCTGTCTGATGACAAGGAAAAGTTTAATATTAAAAACGACCATAGGTTTAACATACACATTTTACTGACCACTACCCTTAGGTTTAACATGTGTGGGTCTCTATAGCCTCTAACGGGAAATGTAATGTTAAAACTGCACCTACGATCTAATACGCCATTAGGAATGACCAGCACCCACTCATCTACTGATCACACAGTGTAGGATGTAAAAGAAGGGGTATACAAATAGAATTTGAATCCCTCACAAATAAAACTCCTTTCCCTATCCCCCTACCACCCTATGATCCATTGCTTTGAGGAACAGAGAGAGAGAGAGAGAGTAAAAATAAATGTACAAATCAGTCAACACACTTTTTAAAAATAAAATATTTTTAATAATGCCCGCTAACTCAAACATTACAAAATAAATGAAGAGATAGGATTAGGGCTAGTCCCTCAACCACCCTGATAATTCCTACAATTCTACCAGTGGAGTGAAAGAAAATGAAAACTAGTATCTTTCTATAGACTTTGAACAGAATGGAAAGAAGAATAAACACACGCACGTAAGAACAGGGAACTGACTTACTTTAACAATCCCAAACATATGTCCTTTATAAATCCTGTATGAATCACAAGAAGGGGAGTTTTAGAAATGTTGGCTATCCTAAATTTAAAATTCTTACTAAAAATTGCTACGTACGTTACTGACAGCAAGTTGTTTTTGAAAACGTTTTAGCGTCAAGTCAGGCAAAGTGTCATTTATCTGTTTGTGACAAATGTTAAAAATTTGCCAACCCTAGCACGCGACTGTTTGAAGAGAGCGATTTTCGATTTTAACAATTCACTGGCAGTAAGTTAGCTCTCTCTTACGGTTGACAGCGGCGGAAACTCTGACTAAACACATCACGAAGGTTAATTTTTCTTCTTCTTTTACTGTCAGTCTTTTTTTAATTATTTCACTGGAATAGGTACTTTGACTGTTCATTCTACTTGTTTTGATTTAAATTTCTTTGCTGGAATGGGTTCTTCTATTTCTTCTTCTTCTTCTTCTTCTTCTTCTTCTTTTTGTCTTAGGACAGGCCACTTTTTTTTTGGCTGCAGCAGCAACTGCCAGATCAGAAGAAGAAGACGTCGATGGAGTAAAAGTTTCCTTACAGATGGGTTTCCATTTTGTAATCAAATTAGGAAACACTGGTTTTAACTCGTGTTTAGCGGAGATCATCATTAATAGAGGAGGTGTAGAGGAAACGGTTACAGAGCAAGGTTTTCGTGAGTATATGCGCGTTCTAGCGGCGGTACCTCTCTTCTTCAAGGAGTTGTTTTCTTTTTTTTTCTTCGAGTGTGAACTTACTGTCCTTCTTTTCTTTTTGGTTTTAGTATCGATTCTTGGATCAGCCAGTTGTGACAAAAAAAAAAAAAAAACGGTTTCTTTCATGTGATATGTAAATGATACCTTGAAGTAATTGAAGTGCTGTCATAGTAAACTATCGTAACACTTTTTTTAGACTAACACTTGTGCATTTTTTCGCGGCTGATGGCATATATCCACGAATCAATTTGCAGGAGAAGGAAGACATGTTGCATACTGTCAGAAAAAAAGTGTATGGTGTTTTTATAGTATTTTAGACAGACAAGGAAGGTGACGTGTAAATGACAGGACCTTCTTCTTGAGATCAGTCGTGAAACAAATCCGTACGAAATCTCAAATAATCAGGAGGGCTACGTTTAAAATCGATGAGAAAATAGGCATGTAGCAATTCAGTGGCATCGTCATAAGCATAATTTACCCAAGGTGCTTCTGACTGATTACCACAAACATGAATTTGAGCTTTATCTCTTAGACTTTTAAACAACACCACGTAATGTGCATTGAAACTGGTGGTGCAATGTGCTTTACTTTACTTTATTAAAATAAATGTTGAGCAATGTAAATAGTACTCGCATTATGATGATGTCCTTTTTGTGTAAACCAAAGTTTAATTTCTTGTTCGTCTTTTCCTAAAATTTTATCGAAGATGACAAGATGTGTTTCACGAGAGTCAGATCCCGTCGTCTTCGCGAGGAATTCCTTCTACAAATTAAATGGATTCTCCTTGACTTTCTTGGAGTAACGTGTAAAAGGATTGGCACTCTTTGTAACACCACACGATACGTTATGGAGGACGATCGAACAAAAGTGATTTGTGTTCGATCACACGTTTGACAACTTTGGTTTTGCCTGGACCACTAAGTCCAGCAATCAGCATGTTAAAGGGATGGCGAATTTACAGTACCTCCCAACTTTGACGATCTGACCTATCGTCAATCACTTTGAGAATGGAGGATGCAACCATAACTCTCGAGTGGTCTTTGGAATTCAGAGATTCCATCAATGACACAAAACATTTTATACATTTATATATTTAACTTTGTCTTCATGGTACAACATATTTACATTTTAAAAAAGTCAGTTCAGTTTTTTTTAATGGCACAAAAAATATTTATATTACAAAAACAACAAAAACAACAAACCAACACAAAAACAGTTCATGTTTTAATTCTTTCATGGTGCAACAAATGTCCCTTTAAAAAAAAAAAAAACACGTTTTCTTTCTTTCATGGTACGAAACATAATTACATTTCAAATAAAAGAAGAAAAAAAAAAGATGTTTCCTTTCATGATACAACAAATTCCGATTTTTGTAAAACAAAATATGTTTTCTTTCATGGTATAAAACATATTTACATTTTAAAAAACATAGTTTTTGTTTTCTTTATTTCGTGTTGCAACAAATGTGCATCTAAAAAAAGCAAAGATGTTTAATTTGTTTTCTTGGTACAAAACATATTTTCATTACAAAAAGCACAGTTCATGTTTTCTTACTTTGATAATACAAAATATATTTACATTTTTTATATATATACAAAAAAAAACAGTTCGTGTTTTCTTTCATGGTAAAACAAATTCACATTTCAAATAATACAGTTCATGCTTTCTTTCATGCTGTAACAAATCTACATTTAAACAAGAATACAGTTCGTGCTTTAATGGTACAAGACATTTAAATTTAAAAAAAAAATACATTTCTTGTTTTCTTTCTTTCATGGTACAAAACATTTTATCTTTAAAAAAAAAAAAAAAAAGTATTTCTTCCATGGTGAAACAAATGTACATTCAAAAACAAACATGTTTTCTTTCATGGTGCGAAACATATTTACATTTAAAAGAACAAAAACAAAAAACACAGTTCATGTCTTTTTCTTTTATAGTGCAACATATTAAAATCCTTGTTTGTCTCGGTACTGGCAGCCGGAATTTTTAGGTCCACCAATGGTAAAACTCAAAATAGTGTCTTCCGGGTGTTCGTCGGCGCAAGCTCTAAACATTCGTCTTCGATGCGTGGGTGATAGCTTCCAGGGCGATCGATATAAATGCAACTATTGATGTTAATGTAAAAGACTCCAAGACGGAGTACAAGTTTAAACAGGTGTTGGCTGTCACGTAAGCAGCAATAACTACATTGCCAAACTCGTGGGGTGGTGCAAACTATGGGACTTCTTCGTAATTCCCCAATATCAAATATTCACGTATGAGTTCCACGTAATGAATGAGCTTTTCATTATCGCCCATGAGTTGAAAGTATTGATTTAGATCTACCTAGTATTCGGTCTTTCGGAATATCGGAAGTTAAGCTAGTTGTCCCCACAACCAATTCAGCATGACTTTTGCAAACGATCGTCTTCCTTCGTTCTGTTCAAGGTGATCGGTACCTTTCTTTGAATTCGTCTTTGTCTTCTGGAGTGTGACAGCAAGAAGGATTGCCGATAGCTTCCTGTTTCTTGTTTCAGTTTCAGAAATTCGTTGACATAGCCTGAAAAAACCCCACGACTGGAAGAGTTGTTAGCTTGTTGGTACTGTTCTGTGATAAGAAAGTGACTTGGTGTCCATGATAGAGAGCATGAAATAATTCGACACTCACCCACGGTCCTGTCAAAGCTCGTTCTTGGTCATCGTGGCGTCAATGTTGGTCTTGATTACACGTTTCAGCACACGTACGACATAAAGGACATATCCGTTTTCCTTGGCACTGATGAGGTAAAACGGTATGGTTCAGGTTCGTCGGTGGCAAAACTTTACATTTGATCAACCCTTCGTACTGGCGAATGTGTTCTATGTCGATGTGTTCTATAAACATTTCAGGGTGACCGGTGAGAAATCGAGCATATTTACATATCCAAAGATACAACTAACACACATCGATGTCTCCTTGAGATTTGTCCACGTCGTACAGCAAACGTGTAGCATTTGTTCGTCCTCCAAACAAACTGTCGCGTCGATTCAAAGCTTCGATGTCCACCACGTCGTACTCTTTGGCGATGAATGAAAATTCTGGATCTGTTTGGAAACGTCAATCTTAGTCGTGTTCCCACATTTCTATTACTTGGTATCCTTGACTTTCTAAATTCTGGCGTCGCTGGTATCTTTGGTCGTAAAACTCTTCCAATGTGGATTCTGAGAAAGAATTTTGTTTAAGTAAAACTAATAGGGCATCCATCAAATAAACATTCCTGAAATTCGTACACAATCTGTGGATTTTCTAAATCACAGACATCCATACAAGTATGTTATATCCCCTTGTCTTGAGTTTCACAGAAGTAATGTACCCATCGCAAAGCTCAGGCAGAATATCGATGGTTGACAGCTTGAATTGATTGAGGTTTTATGATGGCTAGTTTGTTCTCGTGCACGAACTTCTTTCTGTACAATAATTCACACGCTTTGGCAATGGTGAAAGCTTCCCTTAAAGGATCAAAACGTTCGTGATCCATAAATAATTGTGGAAATTTTCCACAAAAATATCGTAAAATGTCTACATTTAATCGACAATATTACAGCATTTCTTCTTGACAATCAAAAGGGTCTGAAGAGTGGGTTTTGAACCATGCAGAATGATTCTCCTTTTTCTGTTCGCATACCGTCGGGGTCGAAGTAGTCAATTTCCGGCAAATGCGGGAGCACGACGTGTTGATTGGCTTGTGTGTCAAAAAGTGTGGAAAATAGCCTTTAGTCATATCTGTCATTCCAAACGTTTCAGGCATTCTAGCCAAAGGCAGTGCCAAATAACTCATGGAATCTTTCAATTATACGTGTCCTACTTGCACGTAAATGATTTTGGCTCCGTTCATGATGACTGATGGAAATTCGGTTCCTTGTTCTGAATAATGTTTCAAAAGAAATTGTCTGTCGTATCCCTAGAAATTGTGAGCCATGGCTGTAGCGTATCGACGACAGTTCCCGTAAAGATGTATCTCCTCTTTGATTCAAAAGACATATGTGAGTCTAAAATCCACTCGGCAAAATCAGAAAGAGTACGAGAGACAAGAAATATCTTTTCACGTCCTCCTGGAATCACGCTAAAATTCTGACAGTGATAAAATAAGGTTTTTGAATGCACTTACTGCAAGCGTGATGAGCCACGCAAACATTCTGAATGCGAATTCCAGTCTCTTGAGAACATTAAAAATAAAACAAGATAATATCCACACAATGATCCTGTTTCTTTTTCTTGTTCTGGTCGTCATTCGATACTTCGTCGAGTTCAACACACAAACGTGAAAATTTTGGTTATTCGTCACAACATGCTGTTCACAAGTAGAACACCATGTCAATAATTTCCAAGCACTTTTCTGTTGCTGAAATTGTTTCGTGCGATGTTGCTAAACACGTACAACTAACGAACGTTGCAAGTCGAACATGGAATTCTTTCTCGTCCTTCAGGAATGCAAGGACTGGAGGCTAAACAGCAAAGACATCTCTCTCCGCAGTGAATATGTTGCTGCCGATTGGTAAATCCATGGTCACATTTGTCGCAATAGTAAATGTATCCTAGAAATCCTGTGATGGTAGTAATAGCATCGAACTGATCTAGGTGAGGTGAATGTCTTTTCCGTCTTGAAAATCCGGTCCTCGAATCACGCGATCTCCATGAACGACTCGAGGGCATACATTCTACGTATAACAAGCAGCCAGAAGGTCTTGAAGTTTCTGCATTTCAGGAACTCCACACACGGTCTCTTTGGAGATGACTGCTTCTTCACAAATAATTTCTTCTTCTCCCCGTTGCTTGGGTCTGTCTGATCGTCTAATGCTTTCCCATGACCGTTTCCATTATGATGTAGCGTTTTTCTTTGTATAGGTTCAAGCCGCCACGACTGCGAAGTTGATCTACCAATAAAACATTGCGTCCTCCGCTGACTCTTGGAGGTGAATCGCGCGTTATGTGAATACTTGCTTTTCCATTGGTGATGTCAAACTCATCGTTGGATTGTTGAACGTGTTGTATTTATTACAAGAGTTTGGAAGAAATAAATTTGGAGGTATACTAAACTCGATTGACACAGGAGATTTAAAACTGTCGCGAGACATTGACAGTCTCAAACAACCGTAAACTTTAGCATGGCACTGTCGTTTAAATTCCTCTAACAATGAGTCAAATAAGTCTGTAATTAAGACAACTGCTTTCTCGGCTGGAACTTGAGACTTTAAGTCGTTAAATTTCACCGTGTACGTGTAATCCGTTATGGTAAATTTTCTGGAAGTCACTTTTTGGGAAGCTCCAATGTGAAAATCAGCTTCAGAGGCTACAGAACGACTTTCTTTCTTGGCTGATCTAGACGCTCTCGGTCTTGTGGCGGTAGAGGGTATTGTACATGGATGGATCATGTCTTCTTCAAAATCGCTCAGGTGAACTTCTGCTAAACTTTTCTCATGGTATGAGCGACACCGAAAGGTGTCGTCGCTTGGCTTCTGGTTTCTCCTGGGAAAGGTGTAATCTTTTCATGATAATGAAAAAGATTCAAGTATGCTTTGACTAAGTTCTCTCTCTCTCTCTCTCTCTCTTTATATATATATATATATATATATATATATATATATATATATATATATATATATATATATATATATATATATATATATATATATATATATATGTATATATATACACACACACCTATATCTGTGTACGTCATAATTACTTGCTGTACTCATCATTGAACCGTAGTCAAAATGATTACGTAAACAAAAATGTAGAACCGTATACAGATATTACAATAAAAATAGTATTTTTATATTTCTACATCATGAAAAATTATATTTTAGTATAATGTTTTGTATAAAATTAATACAATTTTACTAGTAATAAACATTTCACGGCAAGTCATTGTAAATAAAATTTGCCGTAGTCAAACTCTCCCGTCTCGGCCACTGTTTATGTGTGTCATAATCACTTGCTGTACTCAAAATTTGCCGTAGTCAAAATGATTACGTACAAACAAAAATGTAGAACCTGACAATGTAAGAAAATAACGCTAGTCTCAAAATCAGTTCATTCGTATTATTTTTACTCCTTGTCCTAAACGTAAGTCAACAATATCAAGTCAGGGTAAACTGGCAGAATTGTAAAATTTTTAACCCAAAAAATCTTGGAACCAAATCTGACTCACGCCAAATGCTCCCTTTCATTTGACAACGGAGCAAAAAAAAAAATATATTTTTACTCCGCGTATTGAGTAAGCTAAAGGGTCAAGGGATCAAGTCAGTGCTAGGGTTGGCAAATTTATAGCATATGTCACCAAAACTGAATGAAAATTTGCCTGATGTAATGCTAAATATGTTTGAAATGCAACTTGCTGCCAGGAAAATACATAACAGTTTTTAATGAGAATCTTAAATTTAGGACTGGAAAATAGAAGAAAAAAGTACTGTAGCTGTATCCATTGAATTCAATAATGTGCGATTACAAGGATCGGATTCCGAAATATCGTATGTATTTTCTTCATCAACTTAATCTTGGATTCCTATTAGAACATGTACTGATGCAGTAGAAGAACCCATACCAGTGAAGAAATTCTAAAAATAAAAATGCTGGGAAATAGACTTTTGTGATGTGTTTTTGAAATTTCATTGTGATTCTTATTCACGAGAGTATATCCCCCAAAAAGTAAGTGTCTCTATGTCTTGATTTTATTTTTTCGTTTAAGTATGGCTAAGATATTCAGACACAAACACAAATATTTATGATGAAGAGAATTGGTTTTTGTTTCGTTTGGCAATCTTTTGAGTGGTATCTTTTTTCCAAGAGTTCTAGGTGGGCTCTAAAAAGGAACGTTGGGTCTTGAAAAAAAAATCATAGACTTGGCAGGATCAGATGTAACTGTGTTAAACCTTTTTCCATGTCTATGTTGCTGTAGTGGTAGTGATAGCTGCGGCCGCTACCCACCGTAAGAGAGAGCTAACAGAGCTCTCTCTCCATCTCTCTCTCTCTCTCTCTCTCTCTCTCTCTCTCTCTCTCTCTCTCTCTCTCTCTCTCACACACACACACACACACACACACACGTGTCTGGCGTCCAATTGCCATGATTGATGGGTACAATCTCTCCTATTTGATGGATGACTTATTTATCTATCAATTGACCGCCATACCTACCTACTTACCCGCCCTCCAATAATCCTCCCTCTTCCTTTCTTTGTTGTTGTTTAAATTAGCGGGGAAAATGTTGATTTAGAAAATTTTGTAAACTGGTTTTGTGCAAAAATTCTGTAACTTGTTTTACTCTCTCTCTCTCTCTCTCTCTCTCTCTCTCTCTCTCTCTCTCTCTCTCTCTCTCTCTCTCTCTCTCTCTCTCTTTGGGTTTGGAACAAACAAATTCTACCCCAAGTTGAATGTGTTACGAAAGGAACTGACATTGGATAAGGTCAGCTGGTGCACTTAAATATCTAGGGTGTCTAGAGTCACTCTGCATTTTTACAGGCAGAGAGAAAAATTATGTTCTTAGCAAGTACAAAACACTTCATGTACAATGTACTCTTGTTCTGCCGTTTTCAAACACAAAATTTTACGAAATGAGAAGGGGAGTGCATTATTTGCTTTTGATAAAAGTTGCAACAATGTTGCAAGGTCATCCTTCCAACCGATTTATAAAAATAAAATAGAAATAATCTTATACACGCTAAATATAGAATTATACCTAGGAATTTGTAACGGGTAAGCTCTGTCAGTGTGTCCTAAATCAATGATTTAAAGTCTTAAATATTTGTAAGAAACGGACAAAAGAATCCAAATCTGCCTTGTAAAAAGATAAGCACTTCAACACATTTTTCTTCCAATATGTTTATCAAGCGAACAGTAAAGCTTGTCAGTGTCGTAAATCTAAGATAGAAAAACCTTAAATATTGTAACACACTGACTGAAGAACCAAATCGAACTCACTTGACATTAAATATTTTTGTAGCAAAATTTGCTGCAAGTGAATTGGTAAAATAGAAATACAGAATAACCAAAAATTATAAACTCCACGTGGGTTTCATATAGGCCAAATTCTGACTTCGTCTGACACTGTAACCATTGTAAAGTTCTCATCAAATAGAAACATTTTCACCCAATGTATGAAATCTAGATAACATTAGGTAAGACCAGCTCAGTCACTGCATACCAAACAAATCTAGGATTTGTCAAAAAACTATCAAGCAAACAAATAGGAGAGCCGTTTTAGTGAACGAATTTAAAACTATGACTGGAATATTAAGTTCAGCAATGTACAAAATCTAGGTTTGGCAAAATTTTTAACAAACTGCCTGAATGAAAAACCAAAATCGGTCTCACTTGACAGTGAATATTTTTTGCAACAAAACATTTTGCCAGTGAATTGGTAAAATGGAAAATCGCTCTTGTCAAACAGCCACGTGATAGGGTAGGCAAATTGTTTTTATTTGTCACAACAGATGAATGAAACTTTGCCTGACTTGATACTAAATATGTTTGAAATACAATCTACTGCTAGTAGCATACGTAGCAAATTTTGGTGAGAATTTAAAATTTAGGATAGCCAAAATTTCTAATTTCTGCGTGTGTTTATTATTCTTTCCATTCTGTTCAAAGTCTATAGAAAGATATGCGTTTCCTTTCCTTTCACTCCACTGGTAGAATTTTAGGAATTATCCTTGTGGACCTGGTACTAGCCCTAATCCTATCTCTTCATTTGTTTGCTAATGTTTGAGTTAGCGGGGCTTATTAAAAAATTTGTTTTCGAAAAAAAATGGTGTTTGCTGATTTTGTGCTTCTCTCTCTCTCTCTCTCTCTCTCTCTCTCTCTCTCTCTCTCTCTCTCTCTCTCTCTCTCTCTCAACAAAGCAATTAATCATATGGTGGTAGGGGGATAGTGAAGGAAGTTTTATTTGTGAGGGATTCAAATTAAATTTTTTATATCCCTTCTTTTACATCCTACCTTGTGTGGTCAGTAGATGAGTGGGTGCTGTTCATTCCTAATGGCGTGTTAGATTGTAGGTGCAGTTTTAACATTACATTTCCCGTTAGAGGCTATAGAGACCCACGCATGTTAAATTTAAAGGTATCTTTCAGTAAAAGAAAGTGTATTTTAAACCTATTGACGTTTTTAATATTACGTTTTCCCTTGTCACCAGACTGGCCCATAATGTTAAACCTACGGATGCTTCTAACATTACGTTCTCCCTTGTCACCATACAGACCCATAATGTTATACCTATGGACATTTTAAAAATTACATTTCCCCTTGTCGCTATAAACCCACAAAGATGGAGTCCTAATGTTAATTTCCCATTTGTGCCTATCATCCATTTAACATATGATTCCTGTTTTAGTCCAAAGTTCCATTCCGATGTTAAATTCCCGTTAGAGGCCAGAGTGCCATTCCCGTCTTAAATTCCCTTTTAAGGCTATAATCCGCGGACCCTTTTTAACATAAGATTTCCGTTTGGGTCTAAAGTGCGATCCTATATTACTTTAGAACCATTTCTTATAGAAATTAATGCTTTACAACACATTTTTTTTCACTTTCGAAACTGTTGTTTGTTTTCAATTGTTTAGCGGGTAAGGGGATATGAAATTTGGTTGTGAACCAATTCCTTCACGCTAAATTGCTGCATTGATTTTTAGGAAGCATTTTTTTGCGTCAATAAACTTCAGTTTTATACAAAATCAAATACAGGTTTGTAGAAAAAAACAGCATTAGCTCATATATATATATATATATATATATATATATATATATATATATATATATATATATATATATATATATATATATATATATATATATATATATATATATATATATATATATATATATGCATACATTCATACATATCCCGCTTCTCTCATCTCCGCATCCAGGGGATGAACTGAAATTCTTAAAGGCAGGATGATATAATCCCAATCTTTTATTAAAACTTCAGAGTTTTTTTTTTTTTTTTTTAATTTAGTTATATCTATCTATCTATCAATCAAGCTATCTATAGATCTATATATCTACCTACCTATCTATCTATACTTTTTTTTTTTTAAAATTTGGTTTGTTATCATCAGGTTCCATTGATTTCAGAAATTAGAAAATAAATTGTAAGAAAAAAAGTATAACAGAAAATGAAGGAGATGAAATGTTTGAAGTTATCCTTTGATGATTGCACCATAAAATTAGCCTTGATTAACATGCTCTTAAGTGAACTATGTTACTCATTCCAGCTAAGTGTGAGCCGCGGTAACTACGTGGTTAATGTGCCAGACTCGCGACTGAAAGAGTGCGGGTTCAAATCCTACCATTGGACTAGCCTGGGTCAACAACCGTGGTGTGTTCATGGGCAAGGCACTTTACTCCAATTGCCTCGGCACTAAATAACCTACATGAAATTCTGAGCTGTAAAACACGAAACCAAACAGTCCAGCTAACTACCAAGTCCGGAACAGCACCCTGCGTATGTTTAATATGCACAAACCATAAACGTGAGTTTTGGCGGAAAAATTAAAATGGCCGATGTCGGCAACACAATCCTGTTTCTGAACCTGCTTCCCTTAGGAGACTTACGGGAGGGTAGGCTTTTTGAATCAGCAGTAATGCGATTTATTTTAAACATTCTTATCACATGAAATCATATTCTAAAGACTAGGTTAAGGTACACCTCCGAAGTTGTCCTATCAGTGAAACCAAGGAATGTGTTCAATTTTTAACAAGGGCATTGAAGTAAAATGTACCCCGATAAATGTCCAGTATGGTATGGGGGGTAATTGTAAATCTTCCTCCCATTCTAAAGATAGAACGTCGGATTCATTTCGTGAAATTCACACCGGACCTGTCGCGAACAAAAACAATTTTGTTTGTAGCCATCGTAAGTCTCTACTATCCACCGATGCAAGATAAACAGTCTTACATCATTATAACAACGCCATTATCTCGCGTAAAATCGGGGTTTTGTTTCATTAAATGCAGATTTGAACTGCTGAACGTACCTGTGAAATAATGAGAAATATCATATTTTGAACAAATGTAAATATCGATGTTAAATCCAAGACGAAACTTAATATTTCACACGGTCCGAATCAGCCCGTTATTTGGGCCGAATAAGCCGGTTCCCACAGTGTCGCCCTGTCCTCTAAATTTGGGGGACACGGACAAAGGGACAAACAAATAATACTACCAGTAGATAGTACTTAAAGCACTATTAATGGTAATATTTTTTTAAAAAAACGAGATAATCTGTTTTGCTTTGACACTTTTGCCACCTTAACTCTGCACTCACTATCATCTTTTCCTTGGATATTTAAATTATTGTAATGAATGTTTTATCAGGTGCTCAATAAGGGTTACTAGAAACACCGAAATACACTGAAAAACCGAAAAATACACATGTATATACATGTTCTCTCTGTATATATCGGTTTACACACAAATTATTATTTGTTTTTGTTTGAAGAGTAAAATAATGCAAAATAAAATATGATTTTAGCGATTTTGATACGACTTATGTACTTTTCCTAGTTATAGCACTCGTCAATTGGTTGTACTTTATTGGACAGGTTAATCGTTCCGGAACAGAGGTGGTATGATAAACGACTGATCGTTCCGGAACGGAGGTAATCTCCGGAACGGACGGTGTAAGTCGGCTTAATTCATATTGTTTCAAGTCGCTTAATTAATGTTCTAATTGCACTGCACACACATTTATTGTTCTCCCTTTTATCTCATTTCTTAATCAAGTTAAGAGAACAATTTTTTTTCTAAGTCGCTTAATTTGGAACGGACAGTTTAAGTCGGCTTCATTCATCTTTTAAGTCGCATTGTTGTTAGTGACTATTCAAAGCTTGTGAAAGACGCTATTGAGGCTGGTTCCTACTCTGAAATGGCGCATATTTATGCACTAAGTGCCAGCATCTCAAAACCCATTTGTTCTTATTATCCGCCAGTTACAAGCCGAGTTTGCATCAGAACCTTTTAATCGTAAGGTTGTTGGAAGGGCAGTGAACAAATCCGCATCTCCCGCAGCATGCATAATGTGGACACAAATGTCTGTCCCAGAAAGAACAAATGGGTTTATACCCAATCACTTTGTGCCTCTGTTATATCAAAACAAGGAGCATATGGTCATTGTAAATGTAGATGACTCAGTAGATGACTCAGTGGATGTTATTTCTGTTAATTC
Source organism: Margaritifera margaritifera (assembly GCA_029931535.1). NCBI lineage: Eukaryota > Metazoa > Mollusca > Bivalvia > Unionida > Margaritiferidae > Margaritifera > Margaritifera margaritifera. Next base: position 3,967,417 of record JAQPZY010001631.1, read on the forward strand.
TGACATGACGGCAAAACACGTTAGTAACGAGTCACATACTGATATAATCGACGATGTAACTGACATACACAACGAGGTAAAAGACGGAAATGACACATACAAACATCCAGCAAAAGGCAAATTAGACCAGGGTCATTTTCTTGACACTGGAAAAGCAGTGGAATTTTTGTTAAAATCAGAATCGAGCGTAGAATGCATTCCATGAAGTTTGAAAGAAAATGTATATTTCATTGTGAATAATGCGGAAAACCTCGAAAAGAGGTCGAATAATGGCAAAAGTTCTTTTTTCAGACGATTGTGGTGTATGGGATACATCTGCTGGTGCAATCCCCTAAATCCTACTATTTGCTGTCTGACAGCGGGAATCTGACCATGATTTTTTTTAAAAATGGGAAGTATTCTTTAAAAAGACAAGTCCAGCGGAAAACTGAGTATCGACCTTTTGATCCGCAACCTGGCAAAGATCAAGTTGTCGTGATCCACAGGTACTGTACTCAGTTAAAAAAGGACAATATGTACAAAAAGAGGGTCACATGGCTAGGGGAGGGGGGTCTGGCAAGTAATTTGTCACTGGTTGAATATGTAGGGAAATTTCCTGGTTTAACGCCGCATGGAAACTCGCGACAGACAACAGAATATTTGCGGACTCTCGACCTTGTTTTAGACGACATTACAGAAATGACTGGAAAAATGAAACCGCATCAAATCCGATATTTCGAAAATTTGGTAACTGAAAATAACCCTTTTGTAAGATCAGTTATCTGGACCAGCGCTAAAACCCCTTGTGTAATTTTGTACACAGACGAACAGATAACAGACATAAAGAATCTTTGTTGCTCCGGGCAGACTGTCCTTGGCATTGACAAAACTTTTATGCTGTGTAAAATGCATGTGACAGTAACATGTTACAAGCAACTTATGGTAAAACGAATAACACGCCATTTACAAGAGAACGTTAGACATATATTGACAGACGACGCAGTTACCGTGACTGACCGCAGCAATATCTTGAAAGAAATTTTTGGGAAAGACGGACTAGTTGACGCCAATGACAGTATTTGCTTTGACGATAAATGTGAAGTGTTAGAAAATCATTGTGCTGGAATTTCAGGATAATTTCTTAATTACTTTCGGAAAAAACTAAAGACAAATATCAAACTAGAAGTCAATAATCCATTAAGAATCTATCAAATAGACCGCATGTGGAGAAATAATAATTGTGAGTCCATGAACCACGTTCTTAAACAGACAGTTGACTGGAAGTCGAAAACGCTGATGGAATTTGTACAACCGGACAATTCAGAAATCTGAGGAGTGCTCTAGTATGCACTGGAGAATTCCGGCTTGCCGACAGTCATAAACAATTTGAGTCGAGAAAAACAGACTGGATAAAAATGACAGAGCAACAACGCACAAACTTGTTCAAACGCTTCAGACGCCACATCGACATAGACACAAAATACATGATTTCTACGGACGGTCAGACAACTGTTGTTGCACCAAGGACTAATGGACGAAGGAAACGAAAAATTAATGTACGAACTGTGACAATTACAGCTAAAAAATCTAAACATGAACCAGAGATTTCGTCGTAATGTGCTATATTTTATTGTTTTCGGTTAGGTTTATTTTACCTTGTCTTGTGCAACATGACTTGTAGTTCGATTTTCAAGAGGAACATAATCTTGAATACTATTGGATTAATTAATTCATATGCGTGCTCAAATTATTCATTCATTGAAACCTGGTACATTATGTGTGTAATTAAACGTAAATATTAAATTCTGCCAAATAATGAATAATACATGTTTTTTACAAAAATGCTTTCCTGTGTTGTCTTTGTCTGTCATCATGTATTGTGGCTTGTTACGATCACAATATTAATCTCACTCTTGCATATATATTATCGTATACACTTTTGGTACTTTGATACATTTCACTTTCACTTTGTGTATGTATTTCAATTCGCCGTTTATCATATATATGTCAAATCAAGTAAAGAATAAATAATTCATATACATTTAAATTATTTTGCTTTTTATTATTATTCAAACATGTATGACTATTCCCCGTTCACATATTTCCAAGAAGAAGACTTTCTTAACACCCTTACAATCAGCTGTCATATCATCAAAAGCAGTATATATAAGTACATGTTTCACTATTGCCAAATATTTGGAAACCTTATAAACAAAAATTTAATTAAATGTTATTTATTTGTCAAAAACTATATCATTAAAAGTTAAAGTAAATATATAATATAATGTTGGCAAATACTTTTGATACTTCGATACTTTTCACTTTCACTCTGTGTATGTATTACTATGATTCACCATGTATCAGGTCTGTCGAATCAAGTACGACCGAGTGACATCATTACATGAATTGTGCTATAAATAGGAAAAAAGTAAATAATTCGTATCAAAATCACATAAATCATATTTTATTTTGCTTTATATTATTATTCAAACAAAAACAAATCATAATTCCTGTGTGTACACCGATATATACAGAGAGAACATGTAAATACATGTGTATTTTGGTATATTTTGGTTTTTCAGTGTATTTCGGTGTTTCTAGTAACCGGCTCAATAATCCATAAAAACATTACATGTTTTGAATACCCGTTTTGCATGAAGAGAGCTGTACTATGGATGTTTCCATTCATGATTTTGCTCTAATTTAACTTTAGTCATTACTTATTATCTACAAGTGTTTATTATAATTATTAAAATTTTTTTGTAAATTATTTTTCTTTTCAAACTAATAATTTATTGATTATATGCTAAACTGTATTTATTACAGTTTTTCACCCCAGAAATGTAGTCCCTTTTGCCATTAATTCAACTGTAAAAAATGTGTTACAGTAGAGGCTATATGCAGGTCTGTAGACTACTACAAATTTTGAATCTTTTGATTGCCAAATATGCTGTTTTAAAATGGAAATTAATTTCCATGTAAACATTTTTATCTCCTTTGGTGACTTTAGCCATTGCTTGCACCAAGAAAGATAGTAGAGAAACATAGCAGGCAGATTTTTTTTCTTGATGAACAAATGTGCCCAGGAGTCCATATATGGGGGACATAGGACAAAACATTGCAGGAAAGGTGCAACTCTGTTAATGCGATGATGATGATTATTACATTTATTATTATGATTATTAGAGGAAAGGTGGAGTTCTTATTTTTGTTATTATTATTATTACTTTTCACTTATTATTATTATTATTATTGTTGTTGTTAGTTCTACTTTAATATTGTACCTTGTGAGAGGTAGTGTTACAAGCACATTCAGTGATCTCCCCAGAAATTTTCGATAGCATCGGGGTACGCGTGTTTGGGTCATAAAATGTTTTACAAAGCACGCGTTAACGTCATAAAAGTGAAACAAATTAATATCAATGAAATAAAAAGAAGTGCATATATTTACATAGTATTTTTTATTTGCCTAGGTTATAACAGTAACAACAATGCATATCTCATTTATTTCTTAATTTAAGTAAATGATATTCGTCTTTTCTTCTTTTCACCATATAAACTGACTGCAACATCACAATTAAAGTCTTTTAAGGGTTGTCCTTCAGTACTGATTGTCATCAGGTAGTTCAGTACCCTCTGTGACAACCTGTTCCTTAAAATACTCTTAATTCTATTTATCGAGGAGAATGACCTTTCACAATCTGAAAAAAATGAAACATAAAATCTATTAATGGATGTACAAAAAAGAGACAAATATAACTGAATCCTAATTAAGTTAATTACCAAGGAAAAATTCTTCAGGAATCAAGACAGTGATGTGTTTTACAATAATCATCACAGAATAAGATAATACATATTCCTTTCCATTAGGAACAATATATCAAAGTGTTTGCTATTTTTAAGTTAAAATATTGTTCAAATTTAAAACTGTTTTATTTACCTGCTATTGACACAGTTAGCACTAGGGCAGCTTGGGCGTAGTTGCGAGAAGTGGGTACAGCTCCTCGAGGGAGGCAATTTTTTAATATATGGATAGACAGAAATGAGAAATTAATAGGGCAGCACTCACTTAAGTTAGCAATATGGAAAACTTACCATCCGATCCAGCAATTCCACCCAAGGGAATAACGTCTTCCATTCATTATTAAATCCCGTCCTTCGTTTCTTGATATCATTCTTTTTGGAAATCATTCTGGCGCTATCGGAATCAGAATCACTGCCACTATTCGTGACGCCAATTTCTGATTGTCGTAACCAGGCCAACATGGGGCTAGCCAGGCGCTGGGTAATTTTTCGTTTCTTGGAAGGTGGTGTGTTCATTTTTCACAATAATTTTTAATTTAATCGGTGTAACTGCTTTGGCTGTGTAATGAAAACGACTGACATATATATAACACACTACCAGTAGACTCCATTGTTGCTGGCCAAACACGTGACTGGGTGCATACGAAACCCTCACCAAAGGTCACGCACCGGCGGTCACGCAAGCCAGGTACAAAGGATAATGGTTAAGTGAGTGAGCAATTATCCTGGATTATCTTAATAAAATACCCCAGAAGAGGTACGAACAGGTGTCATTTGAGTGGGGCTTTGAATTAGGTGACAGGATGTTTGTTTAACAGATTCATTTTATAAGGGTAGTGGGAAACATTAAAGTGTAGCGGCACAAGAGCATAGAGTAGCGGCAGGTTCTAAAGCGTCTGGGGTTATCGGAGTTTGAAACGATAGTGTAGTGGGCCTGCTACGGTAAAAGGCCCTCGGGAGAACACTGACATTTACATAGATCTTTTAAAGGAAGTGGAAAAAAGAGAGGTTGGCAATGAGAATAATACAGCCTGTTTGTATAAAAACAGCAATAGCTCCTTTTCACAGTCATTAAACATGTTACCATTTGAGATGACCCCTACAATAAGTATCTTTCCATGATGCATGAATATGTACTGACTCCTTTAATTACCATAATGAGGGGTCAGGGCTGAGCAAATTTTTTTTTCATCCACTTGTCCCACCTTACTTTTCACTTGTCCCAAAATGGTAATCACTTGCTGAGATTTGATGAGATGTATGTATTTAATCCATAGAAAGAACAAACAAAATAATATACAACATAATTATTTCTGAAAAGAATTTAATTTTTCAAAAACATTGGTTGATATACATTTGGCTACTTCAGGTACATGTATATATGTTTTAGCTGCTGGATTTGAAAAAATGTCCATGTACATGTCTGCCACCTGCACCAGCACTAAGCCAGCAGTTGATAGCTGTGTCTGGGTTAAAGTCCTCAAGCTCTGGTCCATTTGGTGAAATGTTCATTAGAATTTTAAGCTCTCATGGTTTAAGGAATTCTCACACTCAGTAGCAGTCTTACGTTTTATCCCTCCACTTTCACAAGAATTTTCCTTCTTCGAATTGACCTTATTACCTTCCTTGTGAAAATAATTTAGCAAACTCATTTTATCCACATAGTAAATATCAGCTTGCTTGACAACTACTTTTAAAGTGATCATAACAAACATTTTCTCTTTTAAATACGAACAGAGACAGCTCATTAATTAGCGTAATTGTTTCGCTTCAAACTCAATATCGCACGTGAATGTTGAAAGAATCATTACTGTCATTTAATCAGTTCATAAGGAAACAAACACTGATGTCGGTAAAGTACCTTTCATAAATTTAATTACGCTGGCTCGCTGGATTAAAATCAGAGTGAGCCGCTCGTGAGGATTTGGTTTGAGTAAATACAGTGCAACAAAGCCGCTTAAAACACTACTAATTAATTATACTGGCTTTGTTTTGTTTGATTTGTTTTGATTTGCCGATAATTTGGTCACTTAGCCCAATGTGCAGTCAAGCGGTAATAGAACGTGCACATATGCGATAGTTATCATTGACCACATTTATGTGTTATACAGTCTGTAGATGTATACATGAAGAGGGGTAGAATCAAGTATTCAGTACGCCCTGAGGGCATGATTGGCCAAATAAAGGTAGATATTGTGATTAAAGCACGAAATAATGACTTGCCCGACTTTTTTAAAAAGCACTTGTCCCGGACTAGCGACTTGGAAAATTTTACTTGCCCGACATCAAAAATGAATAGTCCGGGACATCGGGCTATGGGATTTGCTCAGCCCTGCTTACATTTCTATTAATGCATGAATGAAAAGGTGTTTTGTTACTACTGTCAGCATTGTAGATATTAGGACTTACGACTTGCCTTAGTATCCATACAGCAAGTATAATCCCATTCCAATGAAATCTTTTCTAAAATTCACTGTTAAATAGCTATTCAACTTAGGATCCACTAGTCTTGCAGATATTGAACTCTAATTCAGACTGCTGATGCATGCATTGAGATTGTCCAACAGTTAATACTCCACCATGGTAATTAATGTTAGAAAATGATAAAAGTCTCGGAGAACAACTTGTTGGTGTCTCTTGCCCCCTGCTTCATTTCTCAGGTACTGAAAATTCCTTATGCCAGTGGTCCATGACTCAAATTTTCACTTGAGACCCAGCTATTTTTCAGATTAAAACTTCCGCCAGACTTGGTCTCCATCACAGTACCAGTATATATCATGGCTATATTGAACTATATAGATACAGACATACACAGGGAAGAGAAAAGAAAGAGTAAGATCCAAAGAAAGAGTAAGATCCAACATGAAAATACATCCAACACATATACTTGTACAATAGTACATTATTCTATATGCTGCAGTACATGTTTTGTGTGTATTCAGCCAAATATTGGTACCCAAGTGTCTTAATCTGGAATAAGGGTGAAATGATTAATGGATATATCAGTGTATCTATAATTTGTTCATATCGATACAAGAGGTGAAGAATTGATACAAAACGATACTTACCCTATACAAGTTACTTTAATCTTCAGCAACTGTGAATAATTTATTGGTCATTTGCCTTTTTATTTTTTAAAGTGAAAATACATCTGAAACAGCAGTAGCAGACATTTGCACTAATTTCTGTCGGTAAAAAATTAAAACTATTGACAACACCCACTTGCCTTCTACAAATTAACACAAGTTGACTAACTCGCGTGGTTCAAAATCTGCCCCCCCCCCCTTGCCAATTCTATGCTAGTTATTTTATCCCGTCAGCATGTTCAGCCACTGATATATGTTATCAGCGTAAAGAAGCTTTTCTGTTGCTTCGTATCTACTTGGATTGAATTTGACAGCTAAACTTCTGGTGTGTCATACAGCGAAATATGTTACATTCAATTCTGATTGGTGGTAACTAACTGTAGCTTGTTCACTGTGTCACACAGGATGTATTGGCATCCAGACTCAATCCAAACAGATACAAAGCAACATAGAAACTTCGTGCAAAGTGGCTTTTAAATGATCTCGAAACTACTTATTTGTACATGGGAAACAAGTTTGTAATGTCTCCTTTTACACTGATATATGTAATCAGTGACTGAATGTGTCAACTGGATTTTAAAAGAACAAATTAGCATAGAATTGGCAAGGGGGCAGATTCCAAACCACACGAGTTACAAGTTATAGCCACCTTGTTTATTTGTAGAAGGGGAGTGGGTTTTGTCAATAATTTCCTTTTTCACTGACAGAAACGAGTGCCTGTGGCTGCTGAAGTTGTTTTGCATCTGCAGGAAGTACAGTATGAAGGATTTGGTTGTTAGTTACCATCGCTTCCACATTTGGGCTTGTTCTAGATAAAGATTTTCCTTGCATGAGGAAATTGCACTATTTCTTCTGTTTTGAAGATAACATCGTAATGCCTTCCAACTTTAAGTGAAGGCATGAAATTGATAATAAGATGTTTTTAAAGCATTCATGCAGTGAAAAAAAATGGCATAGTGATCAAGATGAGTCCTGCATCAAATGGAGCAGCCTGAAATGGCCTAAAAAGTTGAATTAATGTCACTGACAACTAACAGGTTGTCTGTTATGAAATATTTTTTTGTATCTTGTCAAGAATGAGAATGGCATATGAACAGATGGTAAGTCTATGTCTGTGTAATTTGCATACTGGAAATATAACCAAAAATGTCAACACATATTAAATGGCACCACCCTACCACTGACAGACCTAAAGATGAAAAGACTATCAAGTTGATATGTGTATCAATAATGTATGCTATCATAGGCTGTATATCGTTAATAGTATAGATACGCTGCAGACGTGTAGCATTTCACCCCTAGCTGGAACCTAGTCTAAAGTTGATTAAAATGGTCTGGGACCAAGGGGTCAGGAAAAAAAATGTTTAGTTGAAACCGAACAGATTTTACTTTCACTACTTGACATCCATGCTGTCTATCATCCAGCAGATCACTGGAGGCAGCTGATCGATGACAGAGCCAGTAGCACATGGATTTATTGTATTCACTTTTGTAAAACTGAAGGAAAAGAAACTAGAATGGTTGTAAAACATATCTCCATGCTCCTCAATTTTGCCTCACCTCCAAAATCTGTGACCCTAGGGTCAAAGTTGAATGCATACTTGAATTTGTCTTTTCACACGCAATAAGTAGGGGATCTCAATAGTTTCTAATTTGTTACCCAGGGGCCACAACTGTATACCTTTGGGTAATTGGTCACCCAAGAGTCTCATTCAAACCCCCATCTGACATTTGTTGACACCAGTCTTGTAAGTCTCATAATTTGGGAGTTATTTTAAATTTATGTCAGACAACCCCATCCCCATTGCCCTGCCCTAGGGGCTGCATCAGAAGTTAAAAAATCATTGATCTACAGACCACCCCAATCATATACCTAAGTCTCTATCTTGACTGATGTCATCAGAGTTGTATGACATGTCTCGTGCACTCGTGTGAATGGAAAGTGTGACATAATCCCTATCCTGTCTTTGAAAAGTGCAGGGATAAAAATGTCTGAACAGAAAGAAGCTTAAGGCAATTGCATCTGTATTCATAATTGATTCCAGGGTTCTCGATAACCTAGGATCCCAGGTATTTTATGCACAGATTGCAAATTTCACACACAAATATTGTGTACTATATGGATATTTTCACAAACATGTTTCTCCCAACATGTGGAATTACATGAGAAATCTACAAGTATAAAAAAGAGTATTAACAATAGAAGTAAAAAAATTGAAAGAAACATTCATTATCTTCAGCCAGGTCAGTGTTAAAAATCTCATAATGTGGTTAAAGAACTACAGACAGTAGTCTGCCATAGTTCAACTCTGCCAACTTGACCCATGTCAATATTTTCCTGCTTTTGGTGTCACTTGCCTGCAGCCATGTTGCAAGTTTGTTGCTATTTGCCTTCTAAAAAAATTATCATTTTAAAAAATAATTCACATAATAATGACACACAGAGCTAGTAAGAAACTGAATAGAATTGAAATAATGTGAATGGCTTAATTTTTGTGGTTATCAGATTTTGTGGTTTGGTTAAAAATACATATTCATGGGTAGTTAATTTTGTGGATTTGTCATTTAAAAATGTTTGTTAAAAAAAAATAAACTTTTGAGCGATTATTCATAAGTTTCTATAAAAGATTATATAAACATTATGTCCTTTTCTATGAGATAGCAAATTTAATTCCACATCTGTAATCTATAGTAATTAAATTTTCAGTGTTCTTAAAGATTGCAATGAAAACATGAAGTTCTTGAAAATTAGGGATCAGGCATGACAACAGAGCCTTTGATGGTAAACCTCTTAGGATCCAGTATTGTATTGATCATGCTGTGAAATTGCCATATTGATGCCATTCATCACACGTTGGTTAGCATTTGTGTTTAGATCAGTTTTCAGGCACTGTGGTGGGGCATCTGTGTGTCATGAACACATTTTTAGTTTCTTTTTGGAGAGTTGTGCGGACATATTTGTATTTTGTCCCCCTGCTATGATTAAGGTAAGGGAATTGGTCAAATTTTTAGGGATATAGGCAGTTTATGGTTGGAAAATATCCTCAGGGCTTTCTATAGGCACAACAGTGCTTACTTTATACATAAATGTTTACAATCTGTCAATTGCTTTCCAGATTGGGTAAAGAATATATGGGAGTCTGACTTCACAGACATTCCACCTTTAGATGAAGAGATTGACAATGGACAGGTCCTTGAAGCTCTTAAGAATCTGCAAACAGATCTGGATGGATGGATTTCCTGGAATGAAGATGATGGAGATGGTAAGAATAATTATTTATTTTCATAACAATAATGCTTTATTTTAAGAGGGTACATATTAACAGCCATGTTAACAAACTAAGAAGGTGTTTATGGAACATAGATGCCCACCACAGTGCTTTAAAACTGAACTTGTTCTAAGGGTAAAAACTTAGATGCTGCTGTAGTTAAAATAATACTCAGGGTATATCAAAAGCTGTTTTTAATTAGATATTATATATACATAAAAAATATCACCTTTCAATTTTCAAACCATTCTTCTTTCTGTTAAATGAACACTGCAAACTTTAGAAATTCTCAAAGGAATAGATACTCTTAAGATACAACACTACCTTTTTATTGATGAGGGAATGTATCATCATCATGGGAATGAGCACTTTCAGGCAACATGCCTAACTTGAGTATGACAGGAGTATATTTAGAAGCTTGGAGGCTAGTGAATTTCCCCAGGTACCGAATATAATCACATATAATCCCATACAACTGCAAACTGCATAGACCCAGATCTGCCATCGCATAATGTGCTGGCAGATCTGGTTCGATGCAGTTTGTAAGGACTAGTCAGCATAACAAACAACATAGACCATGATCTGCTGGCACATTATGCAATGGCAGATCAAGGTCTATGTTGTTTGCATTTTTACCCAGATTATACGCGGTATATACAGTACTTATTTTTTAACCCCAGCTTTTTTTTGTTGTTTTTCCCCGTCTAAATTTTCACATCTCTTGCCCTAGCATGTTACAGGTTACAAAGATTTAATATTTCCTGAGATTATCTGCATATTTGCCATGCCTGTGTCCTTAATTTGTCCTAGGCAACAAGTGATGGGAAGTTTGAAGCATGATCATGTAGTTGAAAGATGGCAAATATTAGGCAATTCATTTTCTTAAATACAAGCAAATGTTTGCAATTAAAATGTTGTACAAACCTAGTAGTTAGAAAAACGAGTTGAAATTGACATGACTAGCAGTAAACATTTATTCCACTGTATTACAGTTATAGTCAGATAAACAAAGTTGTATGACAGTTTTAACTTATTTGCATGTGCACTTGCAGCAGGTATTCCATGCTTCATTTAGTATGTGAAAACATGTAGGATACCAACACAGAGTTTTGTGGTTTTTTTTATACTAATTTTATATTCAGTGCCACTATCATCTGTATTTAATTAAGGGCTGTTCCATTTAAACATATATGGCACCCAGGGAAAACAGTTTTTGAAAAATATGTGTCATGGTACTGTGATTACTATGAATTTATATGAAAATGATAACACAATTTTAAATTGCATCTATTGATGATTACTGCATGTTAAAAGTGCCTTTGCTGGGTCCTAAGTATATTTTACTGGAACAGCCCTTAATCAAATACGATGTCACTTCCATGAATTATTCGACTTACATTAAAAATCATTATGACAAGTGTTCTGGATGCCTGTGTCTTACGTGTACAGGGTTCTCCATAGGATTTTGAATGTTGCAGTCCAGGACTCCTTGCTAGAAAAAAGCTGGAGTCCAAGTCCTAAAAATAGGAGTCCCAATAATGAGACCTTTTTTCCATGCAGTATTTCAAAATGTGTGTCTTGTTGTGTCCCCAATATAAATGCCATCAGATTACTATTGCTCATTTGTTGTGAAATATTTTTAGTATTACAGTGAAACCCCGCAAATAACGCGATAATTGGGGTCCATACAATTCTATCATGGAAAAAGTGGGGTCGTGTTATTGCGGGGTTTTACTGTATTTTACTTTATTCAGAGAACAACGTATACAGGTCTAATGTATAGCATGAATAGGGTATCAACACCGTTTACTATTTGATATCAAGCCATCTTTGCTTTCCCACATGACAACCCTTTGATTGAACTCCCTGTGATCTTGCTGCACAATTGACATGTGTTCAGTTGCATCCTTTAATAGATTTCACAGACTTAATGATCAAACTGTTACTTACAGAGCCCAAGCTCAGTCTCTACATAAGCACCCACATATGACAATCTTTGATCAACCATCGCATTGTCTGGTGCTTGGTTGTGTATGCAGTTAAAGAAGAAACATAAGTCGGCTATTGTTTGCGCAATGATTGTATACAGGATGAATTGAAGTCCAGCGCACATGTTGGCAGCTTACGTTTTTTGATGTTTATTAAATCGTGAGAATCTTTTATCAACCACCACACTGTCTGATGCTCAGTTGTGTATGCAGTTAAAGAAGAAACACATGTCAGCTATTGTTTGAGCAATGATTGTATACAGAATGAATTGAAGACAAACACAAAGAAGACTTACTGCCTTTTCTCATGGATCAGTAATAAGTAACATTTCCGAAAATGTTTATTTTGGCATAACACTTTAGGAAATTGGTGAAATTGTTACATTTCAGAAGCCATGCCACGATCGAATTCATACGTGATCTCTTCCCCAAAATGATAATAAACTTTTTATACACTATTTCTCGTACTTAAAAAAAATATTTTTTCCGTGTGCGAGAAAAATACATGTATATAAAATTTCAGGAACCACGCCATGAACGTATTATACTCGAATTCATGCGTGATCTCTTCCCCAAAATGATAATATACACATTTTATACACTATTTCTCATACTTTGAAGGAAAAAAAAATTCATGTGCGAATGAATATAGGAAATTTTGGGATGCCACACACGATCGCGTTGTATCCGAATTCGGGTTATTGTGGAGTTTCACTGTATTATAAAAGAATGTAAATCTAAGGCAGTTGAGAGCAGTGATAATTGTAATTGTTTGTGATGTTACAACTATGACAATTCTTGGCGGCGTCACCTTGTCATTCTTTAATTTTGTGTGCAGCTAGAAGGAATCAAGGAAGATATTAAAGTTAAGCCTCCCTCCATCATCCTCTTCAATTTTAAAACAGTTTCCATCAGAAAAACACATTTGATTATCACTCAAAAACAAAAGTATATCTGCACAGTTATGACATTAAAAAACAGCTGATTTATGATGACTAAGTTATTTCTCTGACAAACAAAATGTCTCAAAATCTTGGCATTATTTTTCTAAATATGGTATATAATATGCAAGTGTTCCAAACATTGAAGAAAGATTTAAAGTATGATGGATTCAAGTGTGCTGAATGAAGCTAAGTATAAAAGCACACTCGCGTGTAATTAGTCTTTTGATCAGAACAATGATATAGTACCAACAATCAATAACAGGTGTCTTGATCTACTTATCAACTAAGATCTGGCCATTACAACTTCACTTAATCCCTTTACAATGACTTTAACCTTGTTTAATAACCTGCATAGTGCACGATTGATACTCTCTTTGTAGAAATAGATCAAATAAGGAGAGGTTCCTAGAAAAAAATGTACACATTTAAAAAAAAAAAAGTGTACAGAGGACTCTGCTGTTGGAATTTTCATGCATCCTGGAAAACCTTGGTATTATATGATGCCATAGATTTCTGCTTATGCGGATGAATCAGAAATTGTAGCATATCAGGGTATTGTACTGAAGTTTCTGTTGGCTATAGCAACTGATGTTAAAGACTTTCAAAAACATTAACTTGTGATGCCACTCTCGTTGTGGAAAAACGATATATGTGTCTTGCCATTTACATGAGGAGATAATAAAAAAAGGTACCATATATACTTGTGTATAATCTGGGTCCAAATGCAAACAACATAAACCCTGATCTGCCATCGCATAATGCACCGGCAGATCAGGGTATGTGTTGTGTTTTCTACTGATTAGACCTTACAAACTTGATAGACCCAGATCTGCCAGCGCATTATGCAGTTTGCAGTTGGTATCGGCTTATACACAAGTATATACGGGACATAATGTATGGAATAGAGGCATCCTTGTAACATAATCTTATTTTAACTGTGTTTACATTTCAGCCTTATGGACAGTACTGGTGGAGAATAACATCTACTTGAAGACCCTGATAGCCTTCCTGGCCCTGCTGTTCTCAGAGGGACAGAAGGTATTCCAACATGAAAATGTGCACACAGAGTTGCAAGATGGCATCTATTAAGATATGGTTTCAAAATTTTAACATTGTAACGCACTTGCCATTACAGTTAAATAAAAATTTTAACGCATATGCTTTTACCAGGGTTACACCCAAACTAAGCAGGTATGGATTTTCTGATCTTGTATATTGACTGAAAGTAGTAGACAGCTAAACAAATGTATATTTTCTACACTCGTTGTGAAAGTGAGAAATTTCAAGTACAGAAGGTGTGCATTTTTATTGTAAGGTATTTGCTGGGTTCCCACACTACTGAGAAATGGGGACAAAGTCAGGAGAAAGAATAAGTTTGTTTCTGACCGGGAAAAGCCCTTAAATTTTGCAAATATTAATGAAAGTTGGGGAAAAACCAAGAAATTTTACTTGCCACCTGAAGACAGAAAAAATTCGTAATTGAATTGATCATGAGTGAAATTTATAGAGTTCTTACTAGAATTTTCGGAGGTTGCAGAACTCTTCAGTCAGTTGAGATACAGCTGCTGTATGGATCCTGAATATATTTGTATAGGCAATCCAAGCGTTCAGGCAGTCAGATTTGTCAAGTAGACTGGTTATTTCTTAGTCCGTTCCAATTCAGTATCTTTTATTATGTGGAAAATAAGAAGACCAGTCTAGCATCACATTGTACCAACACGTCTGTGATGTGTGATCTTGGTAAATGCTAGAGAAAAATAATAAAGCTTATCTTCCCCAGTTCCTGTTTTGATGGGTGAATTTTATGAAATTGTATTGTGATAAATCTTTGCTTAATTTTTGGTAGCTTGCACTGGAAACATGGTATTAAGCATTATCATCAATAGTAACCTTCGATAACCCTGACTCACTTTTGCAGTGAAGTTTTCTATCAGACCTTGCTAAATATGTAGAAATCTACTGACTGTTGGGGTAATTTTCAATGCAGAATCCCATGTTCTGGGTGTCCTTAACAATGACTGCATTAATGTACAGTCCATGGTCAGGTTATATTGAAAGTAGATGTCTGGGCACCAAGGAAATCTTTACTACTTACTCATCCCTGGGTGAGTAGCTGCAGATTCACACCTTGAGAATATCTGTGTACATTTTCTACCCTAACAAGCTCTGAAGCTCAACATTGTTTAACATCTACCATAGATCAGTTATTAATTACTTTTGCCTATTTTGCCTACTTGTCAGTCAAGAACATGATGCAGAGGAGGCCTACTTTGCTTTTTACACAGGTGTCTGATGCAAACTTGATACTAAAATGGGTTCAAATCATGAAAATATTATGTTCAGAGAGCACAGCAGGTTAAAAACCCTTCCAGTATGCCAGTATGAAGCTTGCGTCCGGTGACTTTTTATAGTAAGAGTGTAAGTAGGGATAAGTGTAATGTGTTGAGTAAAGTTCTGTTGCAACTCACTCATCTCAAGGAGGAGTGCAAACATATGCAGTTAAGCAGAATAAAGATAACATTTGTATACGGTAAATTAAAATGAGTTAAATGCAAATTTATATGAATTTCAATAATTATACATGTTTCTAGTGATACATCTTGGTGTTTAGTACATGGCCATATGTCTAGTTCAGATGATGTTATGGGAAAGTCTCAAAATAGGAACAGCTTTTGATTTGAATAATGCATATTTTCTTGTTTGTCCTAAATGAAAATGGTGCTGATCTTACATCCAGTATGGCTTCCACAGTATCTAATTATTTTGAAATCTTATCTCAAGAATATTAGAGGTAGTTTCAACACTCGGCAGTTAAAATGAAGAACTGGTCTTTTCTTGAATTCCTGGAAATTCTTTTCAGACAGTAGAGTATCAGTCCCTTCTAGGGACTCTTGTTATGATAAATTTTGACCCATTATTCTAAGAATTTTGCCTTTATCTTTTATTTTATATATTTTTTAATGAATTTTTAACGTCTTTACGTTTTATTTTTTATCTTGTAGCAGAATATGTTGACATTGGTTTGGAAGGATCTATCGTTCCAAATGTTTTAGCATTTTTTTGCCTTTATATTTCCAGATTTTATCTTTTAATTGGCACACTATACCCAGGATTTTGCTGATGTGTCAATAAACCCATTGCATAGATACATACTTGTACACTCATGGAATGTACATGTGGTTTTGAGTTTTAAATGAGGTTCTAACTTGTTTTACTTACTTTCTATGTCTCCATCACTTTTGATGTTGGGGGACTCTGTTGCCATGTATGGCATTTTTTTGCTTCTAAGCTGCCTTGCAGCTATAGCTGCAATCTTTTCTCCCAGTTCAGAGACTCATCTCCAGTCAGTTCTTGACTGTTTGATGTAGATGTAATTTTTAAGGCGTGAATACTCCTTGATGGCATCTTTCTACCTTGTACAGAGCTCACAAAACAATTTTCATTTGGGCAAACAGTAGTCAGGCATTCCACAAAGATGACCCAGCCAGTGCAGCCTCACTGTTCTGACTATTGTACTCATTTTTGTCATTCTGGCATGGTCCAAGACTTCCATGTTTGACACCTGTGCCACACTCATTGTTGTCATTCTGGCATGGTCCAAGACTTCCATGTTTGACACCTGTGCCACACTCATTGTTGTCATTCTGGCATGGTCCAAGACTTCCATGTTTGACACCTGTGCCACACTCATTGTTGTCATTCTGGCATGTCTCAAGATTTCTATGTTGGATACCTTGTGCCACACTCATTGTTGTCATTCTGGCATGGCCTAAGACTTCCATGTTGGACACCTTGTTGCTGCAGTGATTATGCATGATCTCGCTTACTCAACTCTGGTAAAACATTTCCAGTTGGTATAGGTGCATGGGTCAATTTAGCCACCGGCCCATGGCCTGTGGGTTTTGAGGAGGGCCAGTTAATACTGTCAGCTTCAGGCCCACAGGGCCATTTCAAATTTTCAAAGCTGTTATTAAATCAGTTTGGGAGGGCCAGTTGATTTCTGCAGGACCAGTTGATTTCCATGTGATCTGGCTCTGCTGGCCAGTGGAAAAATCGGTGTTAAGTTGACCCCTCTGGTGAGGGTTGTCCAAGTTTTACAGACATACAGATATACATCCAGAACATTATGTCTGTACACAATCAGTTTAATGTTGAGTCTTGATTGTAGGTATATTTGTTTCTACAAACAGGTTTGAAATGAGTTGAATGTAGAAGTTGCCATGGCAATTCTTTGCATTTCACCATCCGGGTCTCCATTTTTTTTGACCATTTAGTTAGCTTTAAACTATTTATTTCAGAAACTTTTGTCAAATGCAAGTATAAACATAATATTTTCAGGATTCAATAGAAATAATAAGCTTTTTTGAGTACCATCTTTCCAATAAAAACAAAAATATGTAACAGTATAAATCTGGATGCTTGTACAACTGGCTCAAAGAAAAATACAGATAAAAAATACATATACTACTAGTACATATGGAATGGTGTTTATAGAAGTACATATGGAATAGTGTTTATAGAAGTATATATGGAATAGTGTTTATAGAAGTATATATGGAATAGTGTTGATAGAAGTACATATGGAATAGTTTTATAGAAGTACATATGGAATAGTGTTTATAGAAGTATATATGGAATAGTGTTGATAGAAGTACATATGGAATAGTTTTATAGAAGTACATATGGAATAGTTTTATTGAAGTATATATGGAATAGTGTTGATAGAAGTATATATGGAATAGTTTTATAGAAGTACATATGGAATAGTTTTATAGAAATACATATGAAATAGTGTTGATAGAAGTATATATGGAATAGTTTTATAGAAGTATATATGCAATAGTGTTGATAGAAGTATATATGGAATAGTGTTTATAGAAGTATATATGGAATAGTTTTATAGAAGTATATATGGAATAGTGTTTATAGAAGTATATATGGAATAGTGTTTATAGAAGTACATATGGAATAGTTTTATAGAAGTATATATGGAATAGTGTTATTAGAAGTATATATGGAATAGTGTTGATTGAAGTATATATGGAATAGTGTTTATAGAAGTATATATGGAATAGTTTTATAGAAGTATATATGGAATAGTGTTGATAGAAGTATATATGGAATACAGTGGTCCCCCTCTTATAAGGCCACCCCTTCTGCATCAAGAAAGTGGCCTTATAAGACGGGTGGCCTTTCTAGAGGGGGATCACACAGTTGTGAGTAATAACTACATATAAAGTATAAAAGATGTAACTAATTTTTATATATTTAATATTTGCATTTAAAAATCACAGGAATATTATCTGGTTAAGGACTAAATATGATAAAACTAATCAATGTTATTTTTAAAAATATGAATAATCATGAATCGTGGTGCAAAACCACATTGTCGGTAAATTCGGGGCACAAATATTTGGTTGCAAATATCCCTGTACGTCCATTGATTCCGTCTTCCCACTAAAGTTGAATGTATATTGACGATGTTTATTTGAATCTTTCTGACATAAAATTTCTCAGTAGTTATCAAAAGACTCTCCCTCTTTTCGTTTTAATTTAATTGCTTTCATTTTTGTTCTAAACTGAGAATGTCTGACGATATTTTGCGACAACTTATTCCTTCGCGGGCAATCACGCGTGAGGCAGTGTTTACAACGGAAGTGAGTCTGTCACGTGATCGACTTTTTTTTTCTTCTTCTCCAGTCTGGTACCCGGTTATGTATATTTCATAATCTATTAGAGTGAAGCCAGAAAGGCTAACATACCATTTTACTATCTGGCGACCGGATGTCACGCTGACTTGAGCCGAACAATGCTGTGCTTCTCAGCGGTTAGCTTTTGTCATCTTGATAATTATCGGTGGTAATAATAGCCAGTAATTATCAAAGTGACAAAAGCTAACATCTAAGGAACACATGGCAGTAATGATAATCGGATTACTTACCTCTTTGTAAGCATTAAAGTTACTTTATTGGCATATTGGAACAAAATGTCAATGTGTTGAATTGAGAAATTAAAAAATATTATTGAGATTTTACTCTGTAAACAACCATTATGTGGCCGCTTGCGAGGGGTAAATTTGACCGTTTTTGCACTAAAATGCTGGCCGCTGGTCGCGTTAGAGGGGTGGCCGTCCTTGAGGGGTACTTTTGAACACAAACTCGTCGGTGCCAAGGGATTGTGGCCGTATAAAGCGGGTGGCCGCTGGTCAGGGGGGCCGTTCAAGAGGGGGACCACTGTAGTGTTTATAGAAGTATATATGGAATAGTTTTATAGAAGTATATATGGAATAGTGTTGATAGAAGTATATATGAAATAGTTTTATAGAAGTACATATGGAATAGTGTTTATAGAAGTATATATGGAATAGTGTTTATAGAAGTACATATGGAATAGTTTTATAGAAGTACATATGGAATAGTGTTTATAGAAGTACATATGGAATAGTGTTTATAGAAGTACATATGGAATAGTGTTGATAGAAGTACATATGGAATAGTTTTATAGAAGTACATATGGAATAGTTTTAGTAATAGTATATTTTACCAGAAAAGAAGCAAACATTATGCAAAAGGTTGTGGTTTGTATGGACTACTTAAATCTTTTAGATGTCTTAATGAAATTTAGCACAGACAAGAATATTTCCATATTATTTCCTTCAGAGTACATTGGGTTGCCAAAAAATAAATTTCATAGCAGTAAGACATTACCTACTACTATTGCATTGTTACCCTATTCCAGGGTGCTAAATTCCCAGTTCAAACTAAAATATTCCCTCCTCCAATTAGTAATTGGAGAGCCAGAAAGAAAAGAACACGACCTCAGTCTGATTTTTTAGTCGTATTCAACATACAGAATGTCTTCCTCTTTTTTCCTTGGACTATCATGCTCTTACACATGTGTAAAGATGCTGAATTAAATTTACCTTTGATGTTGACAGTAGGCTTTTTGACCACATCCTTTTTGGTGTTGTTTGAATCATTTTCTCCCCCATCCTTGCTTTAATTGTGTGTGTTGGTGTTCCTTTTCACTCAATTTCAAGGTTTTTTGCATTTTGCTTAGAGAAGTGGTGCTTCATTAAAATTTTACCCCCTCTTGGTACAAGTGTCATGGTAAGTATCTCCAACCCAAGTTTGGTTCCCGGTCATTTTATTTTTGTAACATTTTGTCTTTCAGCATATAATTATGTCGCAAGGTGTGGGTAAGTGCAGGCATAAGAAGGCCTCATGTGACATTCACCCCACCTGCCTCGTGTCTACTAAGTGTACATTTACCGATGGTTGTCCTATTTGTTGCCTGTGGGAAGATGCAGTGTGGGACCTGGCAGAAAGTTATCGCACTTACAGAGGTAGGAAGAAGGGTCACACTTCCTCTTCATCTCAGGACAACCCCTCCATTTCCAGGAGGGGTCTAGGTCAATTCCTGTTGTAGGGAAGTGAACACCTCCGGTGACAGAGGGATCAGGAGTGCTTTCTGTATTTTGGAAATCTCCAAAAGCCCTCAGATCACTGTCACTTGAACCGATGCTCTCAGTTCCTGTTAGTGATATTTCATTGGTCCCTCCCAAGGGAGGAAAGTGCCAGTGCCCAATTTGAATTAGTTGCACCTTCCACAAGGCAGGGCAGAGCAGTGTTATTGCTCAAACAGATCTGATGCTGGCTCAGGTTTTCTGAACAGGTTTTTCTGTCAGATCTTCATAACTGGACCAGTCTTTGACCAGTGACCAGGCACAAGGCACTGGTCAGTCACTGGGGACTAGTCTTTGAGTGCCGGTCACAGATCAATTCTCTTTGAGCATTCAAATGCTGGGTTTTGATCAACAGTCTGGGGACAGGGATTAGGTAAATTCATCCCCTCCCCCCCCCTCATTATGTTTCTGTTAAATCCCTATGGGGACAGGGAGTGGGGTTTTGCATGCCCATCTAGGATATGGGATCAGATCAGTTGCCCCCCCCCCCTTTCCTTTGTTCTTTTTTAATCCCTATGAGATTTGGGGACACCCCCCCCCCCCCCCCACACACACACCTAGTAGCAGTGTTTCAGCCAGAATGCACCCATGTGGGATTTGTGCAAAATAGACACCAAATCCTGCAATAAAAAAGATTTAATGCTCCAAAAGTCATGCAAAAAAACATTAACAGGGGCATTTTGTTACCTTTAATCTGATACAGATGTGTCAACCAATCATTAAATATCCAAATTGCTTAAATTCTGTTTTTACGAAAATGAACAAGATCCATCATGTGATCTTTTTTGATTGCACTGGCCACTATGCTGGGACATTGAGAAGATATCATCATGTTCTCCAAGGAGGGAAGATCGTAGGGTTGGTCCCATTGCCACCTGTGAGTGATTATGGGACGACAAAACCCCCATGCTATCATATCTTCCAGAGATGGAGACCAGGATTGATAGTCCTGTCTTGCCTCAAGACAATGACACCCTTTCAATTCTGGTAGACTTAGGCAAGTTGCAACAGGATGAAGCCAGGTTGGCATTGGATTTAGCGAAGACATTGAAAGCAATTTTCGTTAATGAGATGTTTTTTTATAATGTAATTGAACGATGAATAAACCTGACACCATACTCGTGCACATAAAGTCCAACAATGGATTAAACAGAATGATGTGCATCGAGTTCAACAACTGATATAAGGAAATGATATAGTTCCTAACATGGAACTAATCATTACATGTGACTTCAACAAGAAAATCAAACAAAAATCAACGTATATGGAACTTATAAACAAATATGATTGATATATGGATATATCACCATGGATGATCAATTTATAGAATTTGTACACAAATATGAATACTGTCCGTTTCTATCACCAAGAGTGATAAAAGTATAGGATTTACACTCAAATACAAAAAATGTCTGATTCAACACCAAGGGTGACCAAAGTATATGATTTATACACAAATATGAATAATGTATATTTTATCCACAAGTAGGATGCATGTATTATGGATTATCACTCATTTAGCGATATTGAATTATTAATTTATGCTCATATAGCAATGGTGAAATATATCAATTAAAAAATGGAATATATATATTGTGGCATCCAGTTGACGACCACGATGTATTTCCGGTTCAACAGCTCTAGTCAATGGTCAAGTAGCCACCACGCATGGCCCGCCCCTCCCAGTATGTTAAAGGATCCCTCAAGAGCATCCTCATTCAACACAGACCAGTTAATCGCGAAGCTTTGGTCCCTCACTGCAAGAGGGCCAACTCTTGGGTAAGGGGATGTAACTCCCTCCTCTTATCATTCTCTTAACATATTATGATTGGGTTACATGTTTAAAGAATTAAAAAAAATTTGGAGTAAAATGTTTCTTCAATAACGCTTGCCAGATCATATTATGGGCAGACCTTTCCAAACCTTCCCTGCAGTTACATTACTGGAAAAGTGTGCACATCTGTTTCAGTAGTAACTAAAGATGGATGGGATTTGGTACCTGTCCCTGTGCCCATGAGGGTCCCTCTATCCAGTGGGAGACACCTCTCATCTGTCTTATGTCTCAGCAAGCAGACCAATCTTTTAGCATTTTTATTGCTAAACAATTTTTAAAGACGTGGTGAATGTCTTTCTTAGCTTGTGAGGGCTGAATTTGAGAGTTAGTGGATGTACTCTAATGTATTATGATTGGATAAATATTATCAAAGAAACATATTTTACTCCAAAAATGTATTTCCTTTAGGACCAATATTTATAGTTTAGAAAGCAACCCTTTTATGCCAAATCATGCTAATATCAAAGACCATTTTTGTGACCGTTTCTCCAATGTAGATTAAATGCTTTTTTTTTCTTTTCTTCAAGGCCATCTAGAGTGATTGATGCTTTGTCTGTTATGTGAGATGGTTGATAGAGGACCTCAGTTTTATTCTTGCTGATTTGTAGTTCCCATCTTGACCAAGCCTCATGTAGGGCCTTTAGAATCCTCTGGATCTCGTCTGATTGACAACTGTCAGTCTTCATCACTTGCATATAGCAAACCTCTGTATGTTACTGTGGAAAAACATGAATATTTTGATTGCTCATAAACCCTTATTTTATCTTTTTCTAGAGGTTGGCTAGAGCAGAACAGAAGGAACTGGGGGTCTTGGCTGGAACCACATATCTCAAATTAATCACAGTTCCAGGTAGGTTTTGGATCGAGCACAATTTGTTGTTGATAAGAGTGTGGATTAAAAACATTTCTATCCATTTGAAATCTGAAATGCAACCTGGCTGTGAGATATCAGTGTTCTTGCATTAAAGATTGGAGGAATTTTGGAACTTGATACTAGTGGGTAGGTAAATTAGTTATTATGGTAGTAAAGCAGAATGGTTGAGTATTGATTCAGAAGTCTATCAACCGATGATTGAAAGTAACTCTTTTTACTGTGCTCCCCCCACCCCCACCCCCGAAGTCCTAATTGTAAATGTATGTCACATATTATACTCAAAACATGTTCTGAAAGCATGAAAATTATTACATATATTTCATTGTTGAGCCAGCCTTGGCTGAAGCCTAACAGTTATCAAGTTGGTGCCTGTTTGCATATCTGGCCGTCTTGTCGATATGTCAATCAACATCCAAGACTCACCTCATTTTTAAAGTTGTTTTTTTATACGTCAGTAATTTGGTCTGTTTCTTAAGTACAGTGGATTCATTTTTATGTGTACAGCACCAAGGTATCAAAAGCTTGGTGGTGGGCTCAACATGTATTCCATAGCCAGTTTTTTCTGAATGCTTTTTTTTGTTGGTCATAATACAATTTTTTGTATCATTAATATATATCTGTGGTTCAGCTGTAAATATAGTTAGCCTTTAACACTTCAGATACTTTCTGTTGGTATAATATACAACCATGAAAGCAAAATCTGGAGTTCCAGATCAGTGTGGAAACTTATCACAACTGTTTGAAATGAATAAAATTCTTTGATACGTTTCTTTCGTTGTATAGTTTGTATGTGGTGGAGCAGATCTTGGTGGTAGTAATTTTGTTGTAACACCACTCAACAAGTGACATAACTTCCATGCTCATGGTCGGTTTGGCAATATTTGCCGTCATTTCAAAAACATTACTTTGTGATATTCTTCTTTGCTGAGATGTCAGGTTTTCGCACAGTAACATTAGTTCCTGTGCACAAATTTCAGTTCTTGACCATGTCACTTCGCCAAAGTGTGTGTATGACTTGCATGTTGGGTAAGAAAGAATCCTATTAATTTGGGGGTCAAAGATCAAAGTCACTGTGACAGAAAGAAGAAACTTTTTTTGCATAGTAACTTAAGTTCTATATCACAGATCTGAACTGAACTTTGTGGATGGCTTGCACATGGAGTAAGGAAGAAGCCTGTTAATTTTTAGGTCAAAAGGTGAAAGGTCAAGATCATTGTGACAGAAAGAAAAAAAAACGGATTTTGCATAAAAACTTTTATTCTAGAGTAAGTTCCTAGAAGTCGGTGAATGGCTTGCACTTTGGGTAAAAAAGCAACTTATAGATTCAGATGTCTAGAGGTCAGAGGTCATGGACATGGTAAGTCTAATAAGAAAATAATGGTTTCTGCACAGTAACTTTAGTTCAAGACTGCATACCTTGACCAAGCCATTGATCAATAATCTCCAGAGTCAACCATGCTCTACTAGTTTCTTCATAAACATGGGGCAGAGATATAAGGTGCCATTCATTGTACTCTTGTTATGTAAAACAGTATTCCTTAAATGTTTAGCCTTGACTTTCACCTAAAATGTCCTGTAACAGTTCTAACAATTTTGTTGAATGTCTAGTCTTGATTTTCACCTAAAATGCCCTGTAGCAGTTCTAACATTTTCCTTGAATGTCTAGTCTTGATTTTCACCTGATATGTCCTGCAGCAGTTGTAACATTTTCCTTGAATGTCTAGTCTTGATTTTCACCTGATTTGTCCTGTAGCAGTTGTAACATTTTCCTTGAATGTCTAGTCTTGATTTTCACCTGATATGTCCAGCAGCAGTTGTAACATTTTCCTTGAATGTCTAGTCTTGGTTTTCACCTGATTTGTCCTGTAACAGTTCTAACATTTTGCTTGAATGTCTAGTCTTGATTTTCACCTATGTCCTGTAACAGTTCTAACATTTTCCTTGAATATCTAGTCTTGATTTTCACCTGATATGTCCTGTAACAGTTCTAACATTTTGCTTGAATGTCTAGTCTTCATTTTCACCTGATTTGTCCTGTAACAGTTCTAACATTTTGCTTGAATGTCTAGTCTTGATTTTCACCTGATATGTCCTGTAGCAGTTGTAACATTTTCAGAATCTCTCTTTTAAATTGTTCAGACATTATTTTTCACATTTCAATTTGATGGAAAATGCATGGATGCAAATTTTGGCAAATATATTCACTTTTTTCCTATGCCCAAGTGAAAATATTAAAGATAAATCTGTTTAAAGGAATGAGATTTTGCTTGTATCAGTTAAACAAATATTGTTTAATACAGGAGGAAATGATGAAATATTTACTTCTGAGTTGATGGTCGTATTGACATAGGGTTTCACTTAAAGACTTTTTATGATATCTAGCTAGTCCTAAATGCAAATGCTGACAACTGGACACGTAACATGGCTGCCATGGTGGAACATCCTGATAGATCTTGTTATCCCTACTTCTCCTAAATGAATAGTCATAACAACATGGGGTTTTCCCTTAAAGATTTCTTATGATATGTATAGATGGTTGTCAGTAAAACTGGTGCTGATCAGACTGCCAATATAGTCACTATGGTAGTCAACCTGAAAATCTTATCACTACTCCTCCTGAATAGATCATATTGACATGCAGTTTTCACTAAAAGACTTCCTATGATGTCCAGTTGGTCCTAACTGAAAATGATTGTGATCCGACCAACATGACAGCCATCTTGAAAATCTTGTTATCACTACTTCTTTTGAAGGTATGGTTGTTTCGATGTGGGGTTTTCATTTAATCTGTACTCACTGTATATAATTGGTCTAATTTGGAAATTGTGCCAATAAATATAATTTTCCAACGTGTGAAAAATGTCTTTACAACTACTTCTTGAATGGATGGCCATATTAAAAATATTTTTATTTTTTTTAAAAATGCTTCTTTGTTGCAATATATAGTTGCTATCCCCTTGCCAATGATTTTAGGAGGCTTTATAGCTGTTCATTCATTGATTTGTTCGTTTGCTTTTTTGTTACCAATAATATTTTGATACCCCACAATATCAGATCCTATTTCACCCACACTTATGAAAATTAGTATGCATATGCATCTCAGGTTTAGTAACTCAGACATACCAAAAACTAGATCAATGTAACCTAATTTGCACACTTGATTGACTTGTATTTTCAACTGTTTGTTTGTTACATCATCAATATCTTGGACTATATTTCCCCTACACTCATGAAAAAGTTTGTTTCATAGGAAATTATAAAATATATACCCCCTGTGACTATTTTGTGATCTTGAACCATTTTAAGGCTCAAAGGAATTTTGTACTTCTAATAGTGCAGTAATGAATGTATCTTCATCTTGCTTTGGTTTAAATACTAAATTATGACAATGGTGAATTATGTTTTATATACATTTTATCTTTTGTAAAGTATATTTTTTTATTTTAACAGGAAGTGGTGCTTTTAAGGTTTTCCATCCTGAGCTGTATGAGAAAAGTGTTGATATTTTGAAGATATTCATTAACATAGGTAAGAGAAATGTTTTGTTAAAAATGATCTCATGTTTTAGCACCAGAAAAAGGCTATTGAGATATAAATAAATCCATATGACACTTTTTTGAAAATGAAACACATTTAGTTTTTTTTTTTTTTTTTTTAATTTCTAGTGGAATTGAAACCACTGGTTAGAATTTATAATAGAATTCATTGTTTGCATTCATTTAATTTCATTGAATAAGTGTTTTAGGAAAATAAATCTCTTAGCACAACTGTTTTGTTGATACAAGAGGCAACTGATAAAAACTAAACTTTCTAGAATTGAATGCTCCTAATAATGTTGCAACTTCATTGTGTTGGAGATCAGTTGCAAAATCTGGATAATAAACACACATGTATTAACAAGCATGTATTAAAATCAAGCACACATGTTATTAACAAGCATGTATTAAAATCAAGCACACATGAGCCTTTCCCAAGTTTATTGAGCCCAACTTGGCGGAAGTTCTACATAGTGGTCACTTTGGTGTCTATGTTCATGTTTATACATCCAGATGTTCCTATGTACATCCTTCCATCCATACCCTAAATTAAGGTCAGTGTTAAAAAATGTTTGAATTAAACTCAATGTTAGAGATTTTACTGTTTAGCCACCGTATATACTCATAACTTGAGTCCAACTGCAAACAACATAGACCCTGATCTGCTGTCGCATAATGCACCGGAAGATCAGGGTCTATGTTGTTTATTCTATTGATTGCTCTTAACAAACTGCATAGACTCAGATCTGCCAGCGCATTGTGCAATGACAGATCTGGGTCTGTGCAGTTTGCAGTTGGACTTATAAGTGAGTATAGACAGTAAATAAAAGGCAGGCATAAATTAAATGTAGTCTCTTGTTTGTGTGATTTTTTTTTATTTGAGCTCTCTAAAACATACATGTTCTTATTAACGAATGTATCAACTTTTCACTTTCTAATCACAATGATATACTTTGTAAAGTATTTGCTCTATATATGATTTTTAGCTCTGCTGGTATAGACCAGAAGAGCTTATGTGATGGCCGGTTGTATGCCATCCGTACATCAGTTGGCAAAAGTTTTTTTCTTGCAACTTCTAAACTACTGAGAACATTGCCATAAAATTGGTCCTAAATGCAGATGGTGCCCATTGGACATCCATGATGGTCACCACACTGGCGGTCATCATTAAAATCTTGTTATTGCTACTCATCCTGTATAGATGGTCACATCAACATGGGGTTTTCACTTAAAAAAACTTCTCATAAGTCAATTTGGTACTAAATGAAAATAGTTCTGATCTGACCTCTTGTTATCGCTACTTTCCCCTTAACAGATGGCGACATTGGGTTTTCACCAAAATACTTTTTATGATGTCAAGCTGGTTCTAAATGAATATGGTGGCAATCTGACGCCCAATATGGCCACCATGGTGGCCATCTTGAAAAGCTTGTTATTGCTACTTCTGAATAGATTGTCAAATCGACATGGGTTTTTCAATAAAAGACTATTTATGAAACCGAGTTGGTCCTGAGTGAAAATGTGATGATTAGACCTATAATGTGGCCCGAGTTGAATAATCTTAGCAACATGTCATTTTCACTAACAGATTTCTTATGATATGTATAGATGGTCGTAAACGAAAATATTGCCAATCAGACGACCAATATAGCCATCTTGAAAATCTTCTTTTCACTACTTCTCCTGAACAGATGGTCATATAGATATGGAGTTTTCACTAAAAGACTTCCTATGATATCTAGTTGTCCCAACTGAAAATGATGCTGATCAGACCAACATGATAGCCATGACAGCCATTTGAAAATCTTGTTATCACTACTCCTTTTCACCTTTTCAAGGTATATCATTTTAACATGAACACTTCTCACTATGTATAGTTGGTCCCCAATAAAAATGATGCCAATGTGAAAAATCTTGTTACAGCTACTTCTCCTTAAACAGATGGTGATATCCAATGTTTTTTGTTTTTAAAAACTCTACTCTATTGCAATATGTAGTTGTTATCCTCTTGTTGGTGAATTTGGGAGGGAATATATTATTGTTTTGCCCATTTGTTACGTGTTCATTTGTTTGTTCGTTCATGTGTTCATTTGTTTGTTGCTTCATTTGTTACCCTTAGTATTTTGTTATCCCCTCAATATCTCCGACCCTATTTCACCTACACTTATGAAAATTAGCATGTGGATGCATCTCGGGAATAGTAAATCAGACATACCAAAGCTAAGTCACTGTGACTGAATTTGCACACTTGAGTTAATTTTGTATTTTCAGCTGTTTCTTCATTACACCCTCAATATCTTGGACTCTGTTTCTCTATTTTACCCACACACACTCATGAAAACTAGTATGTAAATACACCTGGACAAAAGTAACTCAGGCTTACCAAAACTAGGTCAGAGTAACCTAATTTGCAAAGTTAAGTGATTTTTGTATTTAAAGCTGTTCATTCATTACACTCAATATCTTGGTCACTATTTCACCTACACTTATGAAAATTAGTATGTGGATGCATCTCAGGAATAGTAAATCAGACATACTAAAACTAGGTCACTGTTACCTCATTTGAGTGTTTGAATGACTTGCATTTTCAGCTGTTCATTACACTCTCAATATCTTGGGCTCTATTTTATCTACACTGATGAAAATTGGTATGTAGATACACCTGGATGAAAGTCTTGAGTCACTTGAACCAATGCTGTCAGTTTCTGCTGGGGATAGATATTTGACTTCTCCAAAGGGAGGAAAAGTGCCGGTGCCTGCTAAGAGCAAGTTGTGCCTTCCCCAAGGCAGGGAAGAACAGCACTATCGCTCAAACAAAAGTTATGCTGACTCTGGTTCTTGGAACAGAGGTTCTTCTGTCAGATCTTCATCACCTGACCAGTCTTTGAATGGCACCAGGTACTGGTCAGTCACTGGGCACTGGGCTTAGGGCGCTGAATACTGATCACCGGGCAAAGCTCTTTGAGCAATTGGAAGGAGAGTTTTGATCAAGGATCTGTTGAAGATCGGGTTAACCCCCTCCCCCTTTCCCTGTGTTTCTGTTTAATCCTTATGGAGATACAGAGTTGGGTTTTGCTTGCCTGAGTAAGTAAGGGGATTATATCGGCATCCCCACCTTTCCTATGTTCCCATCTAATTCCCATGGAATTTGGGAACCCCCACTACCATGTAGTGAGTCTTCTTTTACCCTCCTTGACATTGTGGATGTCTCTTCCTTTGTTCAGTTGTATGTCGGCTGCAGCAGGCCATAGACCCTCTCTGTCCTCTCCTGTCTTGTCCAACAAAAAAGGGGTGGGCCACCATTCTTGTCCTAGATCGTTGAGAAGGGATCATCGATCCCATTCTCCAAGGATTAAAGACGCACCCAGTCACCCCCAATGAGCAGTTACTAGGATGTTGAAACCTCCATGTTAACATTTTCTTTTCCAGAGATGGAGAACAGGAAGGATAGTCCTGTCTTGCCTCAAGAGCAAGATCAAGATGACAACACCCTTCCAATTCTGGTAGACTAGAATGTGTTTCCAGAAGAACTGGTTGCTGCAGGCCCTTCCCTTCCATGAGGGTCCCCTTCTTCATCCCACCTTTGGGTCAGGTGATGGAGGAGGAGGTAGTCTGAACCTTCGTTAAGGTTTACCACCTCCTTCCCCCAGAGCTGTGTCCAAAGCCTTCAGGAGCTGAGGACACTAGAATTCTCAACAGTTTGGAGAGACTTTCTGGGGCTTATTCTTGTTGAGATCTTATGTTGTTCCTGCACTCAGTGATGGTTCAGGAGCTTACACAGAAGTTTACTTGGGGTCAAGATGCTGCCAGACAGCAGAAGAGGTGGTCTGTCCCCTTTTCTATGTTTCGGCAACTGGTTTCTGCTTTTAGTTATTGGGTCGAATCCTCTTTTTGGCCCCTTAAACCCCCACCCTTGAATTTGGGTGCTTTCCAGGTGGAATATCGGCAGGGACCTGAGCTCGCATGCAGGTAAAATCTTTAGAGTCCTTGGTACTAAAGGCTCAGACCCTGGTTACTATAGCCTCACATGGTGATCTCCTTTTGGCTGCCTCCTTCAGTTTGTTGAAGGAGGAATTGTTGTCTCCAGTGGCTTTACAGCGCTTGTGTGGAGGCTGTGGCTAAAATGTCAAGGCATGCCCGTTCAATGTCCATAGCACTTTATGCGGAGCTTCTCTGCCTTCATAGAGATGCTGCTTTGGAGACTTAAAAGGTTTGGCTGGACCACAGAAAAATCCTCATGAGGGCCGCTGCACCATTTGATGCGGAGATGCTCTTCAGATGTTATATCCCATCTGTGGCAAATTTAGGATTTGAGGGACTAACAACACCAGTCCCTGACCCTGACTCCTAGCCTGTCTAAACCAGCCAAGAAGCGTGCCCACCCTGATCAGTTGATGGGACCTCTTTCCAGGTTTTTCAAACAGGGTCAACATCAACAGCCATACAGACAGTCACAGTTCAAAACTCCCTCTCACCTGACTTTTCTAGACAAGGTAGTTGTATAGGTAAAGGGAGGAAGTCTTCAGACCCACCCACCCTTTTCCGTAAGGAAGGAGGTAGTTGGCTCTAGGGTGTTGCACCCTCTCCTGCATTGTCTTCCTCTTCCCAGCATCCAAGTAGGTACCCGACTAGCTCTCTTTTCAGAAGCTTGGTCAGACATCATGGATGATGTGTGGGTCCTTTCCACAATAAAGGAAGGTTACTGGTTTTGTTTCCAGGAACATCCCCCCTATTGTGGATCCACTTCTTTGTTCACCAGTCCAAACTGGTGCATCTAAGAGAAGATCTGCACACCCTTCTATGGAAGCTACTGCTTTGATCAGGAATGCCAATAGGGCCAATGACTGGGCAGTCTCCATAGATCTTCACGATGTGTACCTTCACATCCCCATCTTTCTTCCCGCAGAAAAATACCTCTGGTTTTTTCTCAATAAGGAAGTATTTTAATTTTGTGCTTTCCATTAGGCCTCGGCTTTGCATCCAGAGCCTTTACCAGGGTGGTGGGGGTGATAGTGGCTGACCTGAGGTCCTTAGGGGTCCGCATGCTCCATTGTTTTGACAACTGGTTGATACACACAGTCCTCAGATATACTCTTTTGAAGGACATGTTTCTCTGTTGTGAAGTGGTGACTCATCTTGGTATTATCCCCAACCTAGATAACTTGGATCTTATCCCTTCTCACAACTTTGTGTATGTGGGGATGAATTTCATCACCAATCAAGGGAGGGTTCGCGTTTACATAGACAGGATCGCTCAGATTCTGTCCCCCACTGCAGGTCTTCAGGCCAAGACTTCATTGTCTGCTTGTCTTTACTGCTTTCTCTTGGGAACTTGGAACACAGCTGCGCAATAAGTTCCTCTAGGGAGATTTCATTTGTGTCCTCTCCAGTGTCTGCTAATAGCAAACTGGAGACTGCACAAGGACCAGCTATTGACCTGGATCTCCCTGGGAAACGATATTTGTCACCACTTGAGTTGGTGGCTAGATCAGGACCTGTTCTGATTGGAATACTAATTCACAGCCAGGAACCCGACTCTTTTCTGTACATAGATGCATCGGATTCAGGATGGAGTGCTCACCTGGAGCCAGAGGGGGTAGTTCATCAGAGACTGTGGTCTCAGGAAGAATTGACCATTTATATCAACAACCTAGAAATGCTGGCAGTGTTCGTAGGCCTACATGGGTCTGCCACTCTCATAAGGCGTTATTGCATTATGATCATCTCGGAAAATATGTTGGTTGTAGCATACCTCAGGCATCAAGGAGGTGCACATGCTCCTTCTCTTTGCATGGAGGCCTGAACCTCCTGTGATGGGAACTCCCAGAGTCCGCCATATTCTGGGCAAGAGGAATATCCTGGCAGAGATCCTGTAAAGATGGGGCCCTTGTGGTTCTCACGGGGTGGTCTCTATACCAGTCAGAAGCAGAGGCACTTTTTCAGCTGAGGGGGAGACCAATAGAGGACTTGGTTTGCTTTGAGACTGAACAACAAGCTTCCTCTTTATATTTCTCTAGTGCTGGATGAGATGGGCAGTGAAGATGTTCAGTCTGAAGTGGTATCATCGGTATGCTTATGCCTTCCCACCTTTCAAAATAATTCTGACCTGTTTGTAGACAACCCCAATCAAAATAATTCTGACCTGTTTGTAGACAAGCCCAATAGATTACCACAGAGGAGGGACCAGCTGTTGCTGTCTTCATGCATGCATTGCTCATATTTAACAATTGATCCTCCAAGACCAATTTTCGGGCAAGGTTGCCAACTGCATCACCCAAGCTAGGAGGCAAGGTTGCCAACTGCATCACCCAAGCTAGGAGGCAAGGTTGCCAACTGCATCACCCAAGCTAGGAGGCAAGGTTGCCAACTGCATCACCCAAGCTAGGAGGCAAGGTTGCCAACTGCATCACCCAAGCTAGGAGGCAAGGTTGCCAACTGCATCACCCAAGCTAGGAGGCAAGGTTGCCAACTGCATCACCCAAGCTAGGAGGCAAGGTTGCCAACTGCATCACCCAAGCTAGGAGGCAAGGTTGCCAACTGCATCACCCAAGCTAGGAGGCAAGGTTGCCAACTGCATCACCCAAGCTAGGAGGCAATCTGCTTCCAAAGTTTATTGTGCAAAGTGGAGAATCTAATGTAATTGGTGCTGTAGGAAATTCATTGATCCTATCTGTCCCCTTTTAACTGCAGTTGCAGATTTTCTTCTCTTCTTTCTTGAGGAAAGAGAATGTTATGTATCTATCATTAAGGGTTATAGGGCAGCCCTTTATAATACTACAGTTCTCTATGGTTCTGCCACTGGGTTGGATCCTCACCTTTTAGATTTCATCTGATATTTTGAGCTTCAGAGACCGGTATCTTGCTCGTTACTGCCTCAATGGAACCTTTTGTGTGTTCTTTGGGCGTTATCTAAACCCCCTTAGGAGAGAAATTTGTGCCTTGTCTGTGGAAAAGGGTTGTTTACGGTTCAGTGGGATGATCAAATTGGATCCTTTGGCACAACAACATGAAGGTATTTACTTGTTGGGTCCAATTGTTACAGCACAACATGTGCCATCTACCAGCTTACAGTAGGAAACAGTCCTTTAGTAAGGGTAAGTGTATATTTCTTATACCTGTTCTTGTCTTTTTTAGGCCATTATTCTCCCTCCTAACTGGTAAATTCAGCAATGCAATAGTAGTAGGTAATTTATTGCTGTAATTAAAATATAGTTTTGGGGGCGGTTGTTAGAACAAATTTTAATTATGTAATACTTATCTGCTACTATTGCAAAGATTCCCTCCACCCAGCTATGATGTCCTGTTGTCTTGGCCCAAGTCAAACGAGGAAGATTCCTTATGTTGGATATAACTAAGGAATCAGACTGGGATCATGTTCTTTTATTTCTGGCCCTCCAATATGAATTAGAAGGAGGGAATATTTTAGCTTGGACTGGGGACTTGGTGTGCCAGAAAAGGGTAGCAATGAAACAACCCACCCACCCCAACAAACTACATATTCACCGTACATATGCATGCAAGCAGAATTATAACAAGAGACAGTGTATCCACTATTCTCATAAGAAAATTCACTCCTTTCCTTTATTTTGTTCCTTTTTTTGCTAGACAAGTTTGAAGAGAATATTGTAATGAATGCTTTAGAAAATTAGCATCTATTATTTCTTCCTAACTGAACATTGCTTCTCACTTTATTTCTACCTTATGTAGGCTCTAGCAAGAGGAAAAGAAGTTTATCCCCAGTTACAAACAGCCAAAAAGTCCATCAGAGCAAATCCAAGCGAAGGAATAGAAACCCTGAACCGTCCTTTGAAGAGGTATCAGAGAGTTTAAAGCTTTACTTTGCCAACTTGCTGTTCCTGTGGTTAAAAGAGCACATTTACCATATATACTCGTATATAACCCGGGTCCAGATAATGTTTGTTCTACTGGTTAGTCCTTACAAACTGCACAGACCCAGATCTGCCGGCGCATAATGCGCTGGCAGATCTGGGTCTATGCAGTTTGCAGTTGGTACTGGCTTATACACCAATATATATGGTAGTCTATTGTTCTTTTCCTACCTTGTATGAAATATTATTCCCATACAGTCACCATTAATTTGAATTTGAATTAGTTTGCAAATATTCATGGTGCAAAGTATAGCTATATTAATGATGTCATCTATGCAGGTACTCTAAAGTTAGTAAAGAAACTCTAATGTGATATACAATAAAAATTTTTAAACTCAAACATCAGTCACTCAAATAATAACATCACTCAAATGACTCCCAGAGTCCCAGTGTAAATCTTTATCATGTCTATGACCCTTGAAAACTCAACACATCTGAAATCTCAAACCAAAAATTTGGGTGCTTTGAGTTTTTGAATTTCTACTGGAGTATAATTACAGCCCTGCATCTTGAGATGATGTTGAATGATTGTTATTTACTCTGCTAATTGATAGGCATGTTGCTGTATTCAACAGATGAAACTTTGGGATAATATTACTATATATCTAATGTTTGTATGCTCAGTGCTCAGAAATTGTTTATCAGACAAAGGCCTAGGACTGGCGACTTTAAAAAAATCACAAGCCCTGACTCAAATTCCACAAGCCCTGACTCCATTTCCTTGTGCCCAAAAGGGCCCTATTTTTGTACTGTTATTTGTCACACAACATTGCAATTGCTGTACTTTACATAGGAAAAGAAATAAACAAAATCATATTAAATTGACTCGCGTGTTTATTCAAATCTCAGAATATTTCATGTAAAATAATGTTTTTCTCCAGGTTCTGATGTAAACCATTGTCCATTTGCTCTCACAGTGCCCTCCTTACTGGATCAGCAGTGTTGATGTTCATTAGCATCTGAAGCGTATCTTGCTTTATACAGTTTCTCTTTACACTTTTGATGTTGTTCATAGGTGCTGCTTAATATGTTTAATCATTTGTTGCATTACTTAGGTGTTTCAGCCAAAATCATTTCACTCCGAGACTCAAAGCCACCATGGGCCACCTTTAATCCCTTTGTTACTTATAACACCTCAAATAAAATCCTGCATTTGGTCTAAACTCTCCAGATTACAACAATGAGGTAATCAATTAACAGCTTGGTATGTACACGTTAGCCTTAATCCGATTAATCAATGCACGCATCATTGCACTGGTTGCTGGAACAGTTCTGGTCCCCAGTAGACTGGTTCTGGCAGGTTTTTATAATGTGTGGATAGAATGCATAAAATTTACATTTTATTTTTCTAAAAATTTTTTAAAAGATCTGTTATTTTCAAAAGCGGTAGATTTCAATTATAAAATGGTATGTGTGGTAAATGGTCTTAAAAGCTGTATTTTTGTCCTACTGCCGATAGAATCAGATGTATGTTAAAGCCAAGTGAGCACTAGTTATAGGTAACTCAGGCAATCTGTTCCCCATTCATAGGTCACATGCTTGGCTTTGTACACAAAGTTTACAGTTTTTGATAGAATTACAGTAAGTAGATGATCTTCATTAGGGTAAGAGGCATAGATGGGGATAAATATTGATAATTTACTAGTCTTTCATCAACTTGACTATAAAAGTCAGCATTTCGTCAGTGTGATCGAAGTTTTCTCAGGCAAATTAGATTCTTTTTCGACAAGCCTAATGGGCACTTCACTTTGAATACAGGAGGGGCCCAATCTAAAATTAGAGAGGCCCCGGGTGTTGGGCTATCAGATTTTTTGAGCACTGATGCTGATATGGTTGAAGTTTCTGTCTTAATGTATAAGCACAAAGCTGGGGACATCATTGTCAAAACATGTTTAGATGCTCACTCAGAGCTCTAGATAATTAATAAAATGGGTATTTAGTGTTAGACACAATCTCGTTGGTGCAACTTGTCCCGCAGTTTCTAATGGATTGCCATGAAACTTGGTAAATATTGTGGTTATCACCTGAAGATGTGCATATTGATATAGCACTTTATTCCAGCAATTGTAGATGTCTGTCCAGGGCTGAGCAAATGTTTTTTTCATCCACTTGTCCAGAACAAGTGGTTTAAGAAAATTTACTTGTCCCACCTACCTTTTCACTTGTCCCAAAATGTAAATCACTTGACAAGATGTGATGAGATGTATGGACTTAGAACCATAGATAGTACAAATGAAATAATGTACAACATATTGATTTCTTAAAGGAATTTAATTTTTCAAAAGCATAGGTTGGAATTATACATTTTGTTATGGCACACTGGGTTGAATGGTTTATAGCTCACTGGGTTGAATGGTGTATTACTAGTGGGAATACACTGGGTTGAATGGTGTATTACCCATGCAAATACACACTGGGTTGACTGGTTTATAGCTCACTGGGTTGAATGGTGTATTATCAATGCAAATACACACTGGGTTGAATTGTGTATTACCAATGCAAATACACTGGGTTGAATGGTGTATTACCTGTGGAAATACACTGGGTTGAATGGTTTATAGCTCACTGGGTTGAATGGTGTATTACCAGTGGAAATACACTGGGTTAAATGGTGTATTACCAGTGGAAATACACTGGGTTGAATGGTTTATAGCTCACTCGGTTGAATGGTGTATTATCAATGCAAA
Source organism: Margaritifera margaritifera (assembly GCA_029931535.1). Taxonomy (NCBI): domain Eukaryota; kingdom Metazoa; phylum Mollusca; class Bivalvia; order Unionida; family Margaritiferidae; genus Margaritifera; species Margaritifera margaritifera. Next base: position 4,004,772 of record JAQPZY010001631.1, read on the forward strand.
TACACGCTGGGTTGAATTGTGTATTACCAATGCAAATACACTGGGTTGAATGGTGTATTACCTGTGGAAATACACTGGGTTGAATGGTTTATAGCTCACTGGGTTGAATGGTGTATTACCAGTGGAAATACACTGGGTTAAATGGTGTATTACCAGTGGAAATACACTGGGTTGAATGGTTTATAGCTCACTCGGTTGAATGGTGTATTATCAATGCAAATACACACTGGGTTGAATGGTGTATTACCAATGCAAATACACTGGGTTGATGGGTATATTACCAGTGGAAATACACTATGTTAAATGGTTTATAGCTCACTGGGTTGAATGGTGTATTATATATGGAAATACACATGCTCTTTGCAAGGATTGTTATGTTTTGAATCTTTTCACAATAACCTGGATTCAGAAGGTTTGGATTGTTTTAAGGTATGTTGTTATTATAATCCATAAATAATAATAACTGCTAGGAAATCTATATACATGTGTATCTTAGCATCAGATAGTTAATTTTGTGACAGCAGAAAAGACAGACGTTACGAATGATGTTGTGTTTAATAAATGAAAAGGTCAGCACTAATTTACATAAAATATTGCAAGCACAGATGTGACAAACAGGAAATTTCCAAATGCTAGCCTTTTGTGAAAGTCAGCATACATTTGTCAAAATCATTAAAATTGTTCAATCAAGTAAGCTATAAATATGTGTGCAACTACAGAGGTGGCCATTTTGAATTACACTTGCATTACAAGTATGCATAATGAGTTTTATTTGATAAATATTGTTAAACTGGGTGCTAGATTTTGTTGTAATTTTACTTGTACACTGTACTTAGAAAAATATGTAATCTTAAGTTTGGGTGAATTATATGGGTGTTTATCAGTAAAAATTCCAACTTATACCAGTGGTGGTAAAAAAAATGATACCAGATGTGTGTCTAAGTAAATCAGGCAGTGATACCGGATGTATATCCAAGTAAATCGGGCAGTGATACCAGATGTGTGTCTGAGGCTTAAAGGGTTAACAGTTTTCATTCAGAATGTTTTTTGTGTGCAAATATGACCATTTAACTCACAACTTGTAGCGCGGTCTATGTCATCATAAAAATGTCACAGAGGAAACACTGTGTTCTGCAGAACTCTTATTTGGTCCAGCATTTATTCACAAGAATTGGTGTCTTCAGTATGCTGAATATACTAGATTGCTGAGAATTTGTGTGTCTTCAGTATGCTGAATAATAGATTGCTGAGAATTTGTGTGTCTTCAACATACTGAATATACTAGATTGCTGAGAAACTGTGTAATAAGTATGCTGAATATACTAGATTACTGAGAATTTGATGACATCAACCTATAATATACACCAGGGTCTGTGCTAGGAGGCAATTCAGGTGAAATAGTTGCCCCATTCCCTGTCATTTCGCCAAAATACGCACAGAAAGTGATGTCGACTTTGCATTTCTTGAGTCAATGTCTTCACCCCTTCCTGTTTTTGGTATTGAATGTTCTCATATTCTAAGCACATTATCAACTTCTGTATTTTTGTGTTTAAAGAGCAGTGTAAAACAGTTTTAAAAATATTTTTTTACTTTTTGATAAACTTTTGTGTCAGTTTAAAGATTATTTATGTCTGCAATTATTTTTAAATCCCTGAGATTTCTGCCTCAAATTGATACATGAAAGAAGGCTTGGAGTGAAATTTCATGCATTTGTAGTCAAGTCACTAGCAAATTATTACTCCGTGGAGATTTCTAGACTGATTGCTAGTAAAGGTAAACATGTTGATTTCATATCTCATCCTGCCAAAGTAGGAAGATAGGGCTCATCTCTCGATATATTTTATCTGTTTTTGGTAAATACTTGCCTTTTCAAAAACAAAGTTATACAACAATTTTGCTAAATAAACTAGAAAACTTTTGATATTTTCATACAGTTCAGTTAGTGTTTCTTTTGTTATATTATTTGGCTCAAAGGTTTAGTAATTTTGAACCTTCTACACTCACTTCTCCTTATTTTTCCTCCACTTCACCCTACTCTAGCAAGGGAGATAAGTCAATTAGACCTATAAGTTTAGTCCAGTGTGGACCATTACATCAGATGATGATGTCATAATTATGTTGAGTTCTTTAAGACTGCCTTTGATGATGGAACCAGTTTTTCTGTTGCAGGAGACAGAGGAAGGACTAAATAACAGTGGGGCTGAGGAAGAGATAGAAGACCTGACTCCTCAAGAAATGAACAAAATGAGAACACAACTCATGTCCCTACTGCGAGTAAGTTTTGCCTTTGCATACAATGATGCCTTGTTAACCAGACTATTTATCCAAATGTCTTGAATCCGAATGATAATTTTTATAAGCTTCTTTCATCCATGATTCTTTAACTTGATTCTTTGATCGGGATTTTTCTGTAATACAAATATAAGGGGTAGGAACAAAATTGTTTGGATTAATGAGGTTTTACTCACAAATTTATGACTTCTATGTTACTTGCATCAATAATTCTCAGCTCAAACTATTTAGAAGTGATACATGCCAAATTCAAAGCATGATTTCAGTTGGATTTAATTCCAAAGAATGGCATCACCTTATTTTTGAAAAAGAATTGCTTGGCTTCATATGCATTCATAATGGAATTCATTTGGGCGTAATATGGATTCAGGATTGATTCTTCCCGTGTTCTCTAACGGCATTATTAGCATGATCAGGGCCATGTTTATGTTTTTTTGCATTTAGTTCCACTTTTCAGGCACATTTTATATAGTCGTTGAGCTGCATGCTTTCTTTCATTTTGGAGAAAACTACTTACCATCACGTAAATAAGGTCACGGTTATCTACTTTCTAAACTCAGGTGATTAGGTGTTTGCATTTAACCTCATTGGAACCCATTGCATATACAGTCATTGAACTTAAAATATTAATTTATGTTTCAAGGGACTTCTCAGTTCTACCAACTATCCAGATAGTGTCTGTAAATTTTTTTTATTGGTATCTTCTGTATAATAAAGACAAGGACAGACAGTTGCCATCTTTACTTCACTATAGTAGAGTCAAAGCATTGCATGAATCTTCCTTACAGAGTGCTACTTTAACATTTTTCTTTGATAAATCCAACAATTATGCTTCACTGTAATAGCTCATGACATGCATTAACAATTTCATCGGCTTTTATTGCAAAATGCCACCATAAAAATGATGTGTTGCCTGAGAACAGATAATGGGAAATGGAAGTAAGTGCTAAGGTAATTAGAGTAAAGTGCCTTGCCAAGGATATACCATGGCAGCTGACCCAGGCTGATCCGATGGTAGGATTTGAACCTGCGCTCTTCTGGCACACTAACCACTGAACCATCTTGGTTCCTGCCTCCATTAGTTGCCTCTTGTGACATGCAGTAGGGTGCATAGGCCTATTGTACATCCCACGGCCTGCAGGGGGTCATTAAAATAATTTTCAAAGAAAAATACACTTAAAATGAATTTAATGTTTTTTTATTCATGTAGAGGCTTGTGCTTCAACTGGCAAAATGATACTGTCGTGAAATTTATTTAAATGTACAAATTTGAATGATTGAGGGCAAATAAACTATATACTCCCAACAGATCAGGTGCTGGCATGAGGTGCTCAGTTAATTGGAGGAAACCAGAGAACCCAGAAAAAAACACAGATTGTTCAGCCCATCTTGAATGAAGCTTGATATACCAATCATTTTGGTGTCCATGTTTGTGTTCATCTGTTTGTTTGTCAACACCCTAGATTAACCTCATTGCTAAAGTTATTTTCTTTCCTTTTATGTCTTTTCCAGCCAAATAAATGGCAACCCAACATAAGGGGTCCTTTGTTTGGATAGGTGACTACTTTTGCACATGCCAGATCTGGATATTACATCTCGTGCCACAAATGTACTAAGCTATCGAGATTTTTATGGCCACATCATGGATGTTGTGTTACACTTTTACATCCATCTGTCACACTTTGGTTAAGTTTTGTGTTTAGGTTAGGGAATTTATAAATTGCATGGAGAAAGTTGGAAGGGCATTTGTACTATATGGATACATTCCTAGTTTGTTGATATATTTCAGTCTCTAATAGTACTCCTTCAGAACTTCTCACTGCGGCAGTCCGAGTCCTCAGCATACCATACAGTCCAGATACTGACTCAGCTGACCAGGCAAGATGCAGATCTTTGTCATGTTGATGCCAGCCCAAGGTTTATGTCTTATTTTGTTGGTTATTAGATTTTATCTCGCCTAGTAGACATAGATATCATGAGTTTTTCCCTGGGCTAGATAAATCTGTCTGAGCATAAAGGTAGATAAGTTCATGTGCTACCTTTATGATGTCATTGATTTGACCTTCTCATTTCACAAATTGTATTGTACACAGATTTTTCATATTCTGCAGTGTTTCTGCTGGAACATATTGCTTTTAATAGCAAAAATACATTACCTGCAACTATTGTATTGCTTTCCTTTTCTGGAACTCATAGTCCCTTGTCGAAGCTAATTATTCCCTCCTTAAATTAGTATTGGAAGGCCAGAAATGAAAAGAACATAATCCCAGTCTGACACCTTAGTCATAGCCAACATATGGAATATCTTCCTCTTCTTTCCTTGAATGACATATGCGTTACACATGTATTATATCCCTCATTGAAATTTGCCTTTGTTTTCGGTTTCTTTTTTAAACGTATATCTGGCATTTCACCTATCTTTTTGTCTTGATTGTTTGTCTCCCCCCCCCCCCCCCATCCTTGCTTTATCTGAGTCTTTTTTTGCACCTTGCTTAGCCAGTAGTGCTTCATGAAATTGTTTCCCCCTTTATTGTTCTGGTGCTAGGGTAAGTATTGTCTACCCCTTTTTGGTTCCAGAGTTTTTGTTTTGAGCAAGTTTGTATCTTTCCGAGTTTATAATGTTACAAGGTGTGGTCATGTGTGGGCACAAGAAGGTCCCTTGGGACACTCACCCCACCTGCTTAGCGTGCACAAGGTGTGCATGTACGTACGGTTGTCTAATTTGTTGTCGTTGGTCTAACAAGGTGTGGGACTGAAATAAAAGTTGCTGTACATACAGGGGGAGGATGAAGGACCACTCATCATCCTCATCTTCAATGGACAACCCCCTCCTTTCCCTGGAGGGGTCTGGATCTCTTCTTGTGTTGGGGAAGACTACTGCCTCAGTGGGGCAAGAACATTCTGTGACCTCCATAGTTCGGAGATCACCTAAAAGCGAAGGATCCCTGATGAATGTTATGATGCCATCAGTATCAATGAGGGATCGATCCTTGGGCCATCCCAAGAAAGGCAAAACATCTGAGAGCAAGTTGCACCTTCTACTTAGGGATGAACAGCAGTCTCTCGAGATAGGTGTCCTGGTGACTGATATGAATGATTCAAGCGTTCCTGTGAGGGAAGAGCACCGATCTCGTTTAGACAAATCTGATGTGGGCTTGTCCATCAGATATTCATCACCAGACATGTCTTTGGAGATCGGTCATATTGTGCCAGTCACCAGTTACTGGGCTCTGAACACTGGTTAATGGTCACTGGGGTTTGATTTTGGGGCTGGGATCAGGTCAATACTCCCTGTTACATTTTTGTGTTACCATTTAATCCCAATAGAGATAGGAAGTTGGGTCATACTCGCCCAACTGGGGAGGGGGATTGGATTGGCATTCCCCCCTCCCATGTTTCCTTTTACCTATCGGATTTGTGGACCCACCTTTTCGGGAAGTGAGTCAAACCCCCCACCCACCCACAATGCGCCATGGATGTCCCTACTTGGTTTCAAAGTAGGGTGGACGTGACAGGCAGTGAACCTGCTCCATCCCCTCTGTCCTGGGCCAAGAAAAAGGGGCAGGGGTATGCCACTCACCCCTTAGTCCATCTAGAGGGGATCTGCGTTCCCATTTGTCTAGTAGGTTAGTTCAATCACACACACACGCCATGAGTGGCTTCGGAATGATGGCAATCCCATTTTGATGTCTCCTTACCGAAGGGAGATTCTAGGAGGGATAGTCCTCGCTCGCCTCAGGAGCATGCTCAGGATGATGATGTTATAACCATCATGGTAGACTCAAATGAGTTCTCTGAGAAACTAGTGGCAAAGATCCTTTCCCCTCCATTTGGGTCCCCAGCTCTTGCCCACCTGTTAGGTCAGGTGTTGGAGGAGGAGGAGGAAGTTTGGACATTCAATAAGGTGGTGAATGAAGTTTACCCCGCCTTCTTTCCCCAAACTTGTGACCTAAGCCTTCTGCCATGGAGGACATAAAAATTCTCACCAGTCTGGAGATGCTCTCAGGGGCAGCATCTCGTCCAGACCTTCTGTTGCTCCTGCACTCTGCTATGGTTCAGGAGCTTACACAGAAGTTTTCCTGGGGACAGGAGTTCGCCAGGCAGCAAAAGGGGTGGTTGGTCCACTCTTCTTTGCTTTGACCACGGGTTTGTACCTCCAACTATTGAGTCCATTTGTAGGCTTGGACCTTTATGCCCCCTCCCTTTGACTCTGGGGCATCACAAGTGGGGATATCGGCTGGGGCCTGGGCTTGCCTTCCTGTTAAAACCTTGGAGCTTAAGGTCTGGACTCTTGTGATAATTGCTTTTCTAGCTAATCTCTTTTCAGCATCCTTCTTCAAGGAGGAATCATTGACTCCAGTGACGCGTCAGCATTTGCTGGAGGCTGTAGTGAAAATGTCACATCATGCATTCTCCCTGTTGATGGCACTCTGCAGAGCTTCTTCACCTCCACAGGGATTCCGCCTTTGAGATGTTGAAGGTCTTACTGGACCACAGCAAGAACCTTTTAAAGTCTACACCTCTTCAAGAAGATACGCTCTTCATAGGTCTCATTCCCTCTGTGGCATCACAGGATTTGAGGGACCAACAACACGGGTCCTTGGCTGCAGCTCCAGGTTCTGTGAAACAGGTCAAGAAGCATGGTCACCTTGACCGCCCTATGGGACAGGGATCAGATTGATACCCCTTCTTGCTCTATGCCACCAATCTATCTTGGTGGGTATAAGGAGTTAGCTTGTATTCGTCTGACTAGGGAAGATGATAGGATCATAATCCCCCCCTCTTCCTTTCACAGACATGATTTTTCCCAGTTTTAAAGTGGAATTCCGCTTTTCTCCTGACTTGAATCTGACTTTTTTCGATATAGTCCGTTTTTTTATATCATCTCCGTTCCGGTTTTTAAAAAAATGGTCTGTCCGGTCCCATTCCGCAACCATCCTTGTAAAGTATTTGTTCCATGTATTATTTAACAGACAATCGTTGTAAAGAGCATTCTGATTGGTCAAAAGTTTATACTCGTCCAATGAATCTTTGCATAACGGAAACTGATGGAAATGGAAAAAAAAGAAGCATGCTTGCAAAACATGGCATCTAGAGTTATTGACAGAGACCAGGACACAAAAAGTTTGGATAAAGGTTTGAAAAATGTGTGGAAATGGGAATGGTTTGAGCGGAAAGTCAATGGAAATGTAGTTGGTCAGTTCATAAGAAAACTGAACGCTAGAGGACTTGCATTTTGTGATCTTTGCAAGAAAGAGTTGAACTACGCCAATCACGGCTGGAAGAGTTTGGAGCATAAAACATTGAAACCTACAACTCAGTATAGGACATCAAATATGGCCTGAAGGCATCTGGAAAAAGTGCAATAAATTGTTTTAAGAAGGAAGATTTCTTACACGAGAGGGCAGATGTAACCCTGTGTCAGAATGTGCACACTGCATATCGACAATACAAGGAGGAGCTTGAAAGGAACAAAGAAATCATTGTTGAGAATGAAAAGAAAACATTGAACATTGAGCCAAAAAAGTCAGTGGTGACAAAAAGAAAAGCAAAAGAAATCTTTGCCAAGGCTGCAAAAAGGGCAAGACTAGCATATCAGTATCAACAGGTTGTGTACAGTGGGGGAAAAGACAAATGAAGTTATGTGATTATGTGTATATAGTTGATTTTTTTTTTTTTTTTTTTTTACAAATTTGTTATGAAAAGAGAAAAGTGTAATATAATATGCACTGCAAAAATTGACAAATTACTGTGACTGAATTACTGTGTGAACACTGACGAGCACATGTAATAACTTCAGCACTAATATTATTGGAGAACAAGTTGATGTGACAATGAACATTGTGAAATTCTTCAAGTATTGTGTAAAGTTTTGGTAAGTTTGTTATTTTTTTTCAGATGATTATTTTGTTGGAATGAAGTAAAAACTTTGCAATATATTATGATAATATGGTCCACCAGGAGCAGTTTTGCATGTTTTGTATGAGTCTAAAATGCATTTTTGGCCGGGGACCTTTGGCCCCCTGGACCCCCTGATCAGGGGCACCGCCCCTTGATACCCCTTTGGGGGAGGACCACCAAACCCCCCTTCACATTTTCAGTTTTTTGGGGGGCGGACCACAATCATGTTTGCTTTCAATCCCTATGCGGTGTGGGGAAGTGAATCTCCCTTTGCGAATCAAACTTTGCAGGACATGAGTCTGCTTCATCCGCTTAAGTGCAGCTTAACAAAGATAAGGGGGTTCCGGTCCTCTCTCTCTAAATGGCTTGGGAAGGATGAGGGCAGTTCTCATCCTCCTAAAAGGTCCACTACTAAGGTCAGTCCCAACACTCCCCATGAGGAGTTGAGAAATAAGGATTCCCCTATTTCTAGGTTTCCTTCCCTGAAGGAGATAGCCCAGCAAAGTGACGTTGGGACAAAAAGTCATCCCTCCTCCAGCTATGTCGGTCCCTCTCCCACCCTTCAGGTCTCCTGCCTCTTTGACTCAGGCATCGGAGGACAAATGAATCTGGATGTTCAAGTGCAGTTGCAGATTTTCTTCTCTTCCTTTTTGAGGAAACAGAAGGTTCCATGTCCACTATTATGGGCTATAGGGCAGCATTTTCTAACACTCTCAAGTTCTCTAAGGGTTCCATTATTGGGTCGGACCTTCATCTTTCTGGGTTCTCTAAGGGTTCCACTATTGGGTCGGACCCTCACCTTTCTGATCTTGTCAGGTATTTTGAACTTCAGAGATCTTGCTTAGTAATGCTTAGATGGAATCTTTCATGTGTTCTTTGGACATTGTCAGAATCCTCTTATGAACCCATGAGTGAAGCTTTTTTCAAGAACCTTACCCTTAAGAATATTTTCCTGCTGTCCTTAGTGTTAGTGAGAAGGAGCGAGCTTCATGCTTTGTAAATAGAAAAGGGTTGTGTACGGTTCAATGGTAATTATGATTTGGTTTCTCATCTTTACCAACCTGGGTTTATTTTCTATTTATAGCAGCTGTATATGACACAATTCCAAGAAAATTGATGGGTTTCTTCAATGTGAAACCTTACCTCACAGATTCATTATAGAAAGGAATATAGTAGAGTAGTCGACCAGTCTGTTCTTTTTAAAAAATGGCACCAGATGTTAAGTGAAACAGGCTTTATTGATGTGACTCATGGATGCTGTATGACTGAAAAATGTTGGAGGAGAGGGATCTTTTTAAACTTAAAAATATGTAGTACTTTACAAATTTGAAAAGAAGAATATGAGAGTGATGTAATACAGCACTCCAGTTGGGCACATCGTCATGCCCATTGCATAATTTGTGGACTTGAGTTTACGATCATTCAGCGAAAGTTAGACATGTAGACCAGTTAAAGTGAGTGTTGTATATAAATAATTTAACAATATGTTTTGTGCTTGTATTCTGGTACTAATCCACATGGATTTTGTTAATTTGTGACAAGAAGTGTAACCACCTGCAGATTCAGGTTAGTTGCAAAACTAAATGTTCATTTTGCATATAGTTTATTATAATTGTGACATGCAATATATAGATGACACTTTGTATGCTCAGATTACGCTTTTCTGCCACTTCGATTATGCTTATACCTCTCTAGGGGTTGGCAGGTAGGCTTCTGCTAAAGGGAGAAGGAAGGGTTGGAAGTGTCTCTTCCTACCTATTTGGAATTCCTCTGATATTTTGGTGGCCACTATTTCTAGGTGGATTGTCCTCATTATCAAAAGAGCTTATCAGTCCCTTAGTGAGTGGGACCTTTATTTCATGAGTATTAAAGCCATGAATTTAGGGCAATTGCTACATCTTAGGTGTATTTGAATCACTCCTCTTTGGATGCTGTTGTGAGAACCGGCTTCTGGCAGTCACACACTACATTCTCCTTATTTTGCCTTCGATCATTGGCACATCACAGTGAAGGCATTGTTTTGTTGGGTCCTATAGTGACGGCACAACACATGGTACAACCTCTACCAGCTTACAGTAGTGAACACTCCTACAGTAAGGGTAAGTACAATAGTTTTATATACCAGTTTTGTGGAGCCATCAGCCTCCCTCCTAACTGGTAAGGTAAATTCAGCAATACAATAGTAGCAGCTAATGTGTTACTGCTATTAAAATATAGTTTGGGGGAGTAGGAATAAAACTAATTTGAATTCTGTAATACTTACCTGCTACTATTGCAAAGATTCCATCCTCCCACCCTGCTCTGATGTCCTGTACTCACAAAGTCAAAAGAGGAAGATATTCTGTATGTTGGCTATGACTAAGGAGTCAAACTGGGATCATGTTCTTTTCAATTCTGGCCCACCAACACTAATTTAATGAGGAAAAAATTATCTTGGATGAGGGACTATGAGTCCTGGAAAAGGAAAGCAATGCAATAATAGCAGGTAAGTAATACATAATTAAAATTAGTTCCCCTCCACCCCAACCCCAAACCCAAACAGAAAAAAAAAAAGCTATATTTGGATGGACAAGGAAAAGAATCTTCACTTTGTGTTGAAAGTATAGAAAAATCCAATCTCAGAGAGTAAGATTTTGTACCAAGGTCTCGTCAAACCTCATCCCTGACACAGATCTTATCCCCTCAGGTTTGATTTCGCTATTCTGCTATCCTGCCTTCATTCATGGGGAATATTTTGCTGATCTTCACCTAATTTATTCTGCACCAGGATAAAGAGAAATATATGAAAGTCATCCCTATTATTTATTTCACCATTGCTGAGACAAAAGAAAAGTAAACTTGTCACATAGGCTACTGGCTCTACGATTAAGTAATGTTTCTTAATTTTAAACAATTTTGACTCTTTATTTTAGGGACTTAGTATTTTTTTATTTTTATCTTTTATTTTATATACATTTTATAAAATTATGACATCTTTACATTTTATTTTTATCTTGTAGTACTTCATATTTATGCTTATTTGAATGCTTCATCTTCCTAAAGTCTTTTTGTGCAATTATTTATATTTACATTTTTAGAATTGCACCTTTAATTGGCACCATATAGCCATTAATGTGCTGACATGCTATCAAACCTTAATACATACATACATATATACATACTGAATTTTTAAAAAAATGTATTTTGCATAGAATCCTGTAAAATTCCTATAATTTAATCAAATTGTCCTATAATTTAATCAAATTGTCCTATAATTTCTATATTTTATATACATTCAGGTCTTTATTTTTTGGGCTATACCCACTTTCTGTTCAGTTCCATGTAATCTGACAGATTTTGAATATCGAGAAATCTGTCACATATAATTTATCTACAAAATAAAATGCACATTTTGTCCTTCTGATTAACCTACCTCTTGCTATCGCTGACAAAGCCAGGCGTATGTTTCACACAATGTTTCCAGATTCAGCTATTGATAGATGCCCATGATTTCTTTCCATTTGGCATTAATCAGTCAATCTTACAATTTAAGAGACAAAGAAGAAACATTTCCTGCATATCATATGGTATGTCGTGTGTGCTTATGTCACTACTGTTAAATATTTTTGCTGTTGAAAGTTTTGTTGGTAAACAAATGAGTATGAGGGTAATAAAAAAAATGTTTAAAACATGTACATAGGATCCCATGGTCCCCCACTCTCCAAATATGGGGGTCACACAAAATTTTACAGGGTCTGCAGTGGACCTCAAAAACCTCGAAAATCCTAAAATTTTTGACCTTAGAAACCCCCAAAAAAAGTATTTAAAAAAAAACCTGAAGGAAACCTAAATAAAAAAAACCCCTAAAAATGTGAAAAAAATGAGGAATGGCTCTAACTCGACTCCACAAAAAAATGCTTTTTTGCACATGGTTTTTCATTAGGCTAGCCTAGCGGTCGAGAAAGTGCGCAAATTGTGCAAATTAAAGACATTCGGTCATTTTATTCTATCATTCATTTGATAGACCCATAATGGCATATCATCGGATCATCAACAGTGTTAGCATTGCGTTCGCTTCAATCTTTGCACAGTTCGAAGTCCGTTTGCTTCAACCTTTGTTCGGATTAAGATTCTTTTAACAGAAGTGTTTTAGGATGCGTCGACAGTAAGGGACCGTTGTGTCATGGTCTCCTCCGACAACATGTGTATCATAGTGTATCTCCAATTTCATAGAGGCTCACATGCCCCTTCTCTTTCCATGGAGGTGGAACATCCTTTGCTATATGCCTCAGAAGGGATAACCCTCCAAGCCAGCCATATTCCTCGTAAAGCGCCATATTGGGGGGAATAAGAACATATTAACAGACAGTCTGTCCAGGTTGGGCAAAACAGTCCTCATGGAATGGTCTCTTCAATGCTCTGTAACAGAGTCTCTTTTCTCTTTATGGGGATATTCAAGTTTTTAATAAATGTTATGCTTACCATGGAGATAATCTAGTAACTGCTTTGAGTCTTGAACCTCAACAAAATTAAAAACCTTGAAAAAAACTATAAAAAAACCCCTCAAATTTTAGAAGTTAATTTTGCTTCTAACCCTGACAATGCTGATTTTAGAGGGACAATGGAAAATGGAAAGGGACAATGGAAAATAATAGTATATAATAGAAAATAATAGTATATAATGCACTAATAGTGCTATCAAAATGAGACAATCTTATTGGCTTTGATAGTTTTGCTACCTTAATTGTGTGGTCTGCACTGTACTATCGTATTTGGCTTGGACACTTACATTATTGATATACAAGTTTTATCATGTGCTCAAATACTATAGTATCATTTATTTTCATGGGGCTCAATTTTCGTAGTTTTGTATATAAAAAAAAAAAAAAAAATTGTGGGTACTTAAATTCGTGGTTTTGCCTGTCAAAGTTTGCATATTACTAAGTGTTTAATTTCATTGTTTAACCTCTACAAATACCCCCAAAAAATAATATAAAAGAATAAAACTATGCCGATACAAATGGCAGTCACGTGAATGTTTAAAACAATACTACCACATGTATGAGCACAAATCAAAGACCTGACAAGTTCAATACTTACAAGTTTTTGTCCAAGTGAATAACATCAATGGAAGCTGACGCAGCCAACAACACTAAAACAATACTTCCGCCTCTATGAACACAAATAAAACACATGTCAAGATCAGTCACTTACAACGTGTTTTCATCTGAATGCTCAACATCAAAATGGAAGCCAACGCAGCCAACAACACTAAAACAATACTACCGCCTCTATGAACACGAATAAAACATATGTCAAGATCAGTCACTTACACCATGTTTTCGTCTGAGTGCGTAACATCAAAGAAAGCCGACGCAGCCAACAACACTTAGTAAATTGGTTATTAAGGTACACCTGTACGATCTCTTACTTAAACCACTGTCCATAAGGGAACAAAACACGTGACTGGCTGCCCCTTCCTCAATGCAATCAGCAGAGAGTGGCATCATTTGATGGTTTAGAGCCCAATGTGAGAACATGCTAACTAAATTGAACGACAGTGAATCACGCATTTGTTTGTGCCTGCCTCATGTACAACCAACTTCAACCACTAGACTTGACAATAAATAAAGAGTACAAAGAAGAATTAAAAGCACAGTTCCACAACTGGTATGCTAAACAGGTCATGGAGGCCATCATGAGAAAAAGGAAGATGTTACTGGTGACGATCACTGATTGCAACCTCATTAATCAAGCCAATTTGGGCTAAATGGATAATTGCAGCTCACGCGACAATGAGTGAAAGATGGGACCTAATTATCAGTGAGAAAAATCGACTTGTTTAGTTCTGCAATTTGGGGATTATTTACCTGACAAGCATTTGTGTGTATCTTGAGACTTGATTGACATGATGTTGATACAGTGGCTTTGTCCGAAAATCAGTGAAGTGTGAGCTTTAATATTCTGATGTAATTAGTGTATACACATAGTGTTTCATAACTAATAGTGCTTCAAGCAATAGTTCTAATATTTTACAGGCTTGTTGTTCTTTTGGATTAAAATTGCATGGATAAAATGAAATGTGGTTTCAGGAGTATTTAAATTTTTCAATAACAGTTGTACTCGAGTGAAGGCTTGATTTGAATAAGTATTAAATTTAATTTTCATATATTAGTATTTTTTATTATTCTTTTTTTCATAGGACAAAAAATTCCAGGAAACCCGCGAGCCCGCGCTCAGTGTGCAACACTGAACATGCATTTCCATTAGGATTTTGTATCCCCCGCAAAATATAAAAAATGCATCAGATTGCACCATTTTCAGAATATCTTTTTAACAATTTCCAGGGGACCATGCCCCTGGACCCCCCTATCTTGATGTGCCTTCATCACGTATTTGTGGCTTAACAATTCAGTTGTGCTCATGTTGTTTATACTCTGGGTTGGCATCTCTGTCTATACTCACTTATAAATGGAGTCCAACTGCAAACTGCACAGACCCAGATCTGCCATCACATGATGTGCCAGCAGAGCTGGGTCTATGCAGTTTCTTAGAAGTAATCAGCAGAAAAAGCAACATAGAATCTGATCTGCCGCCACAGTATGTGATGGCAGATAAGGGACTATGTTGTTTGCAGTTGGCCTCGACTTATAATCAAGTATATATGGTATATTTCTATCACACTGAATACGTATTTGCTTGATACTGAAGAAAACAGTCGAATACATGACCATTTAGGAAAGGATAATAACTGCTGCTTTCAGCTGACAGTGTTGAGTCAGTCAAAATATTATCTGTTTGTAATGCTGCATCCGTGCTACAAGATTTTTTAGCTTTTGGTTAGAAAGAATAATACCAGACCGTATAGAATAAACATTGAAATTATTTATTTGAATATTACCTTAAGCACAAGAACAGACGAACATGCAAATACTGAATTTCGATACAAAAAACTTTGAATTAAACATTTAAGATTTCACACCAGACTTATGTAAAGTCAGATAATCACAGGAGACAAAGGTGATTGACTCTCGCGGGGGGAAGGTGCAACAGTACTTCAGAGATAATTGCACCTTTTCCACCTCTCTCAGAGTGGATTAGAACCTATATTAGAAATGATTTATAGCACTTAGAATTTAAGGTATTGAAGTATAGGACATGAGTTGCTTAAGTCTGGGCTGTGAATTGGGTGAAGGCGAAGTGTTAGCCTTCAGGTGCTGAAGGTGGCGAGTATCATAAAGTGAAGGTGCAACGCGAGTTCACCTTTTAATGAAGGTGAAGTAGTGACTTAACGGTACTGAAGTAATATACTTATATATACATTTCTGAAGGAACAATTTGTATGTTTACCAGAATTATCTAAACCGTCATCATCTCATTCGCCTCCACTCTGATAGGGTAACCGCGGTGATAATTCACCGAAGGTGAAATAATATCAACCAATATGATTGCAGACATCACCTCGTGAATAATAAATAAATTCTGGAATTCCCCATAATGTCAAGCGAACATACCAAATATCAGTAGGAACTTACCATTGCAACTTGACTGTGTAGATCTAATATGACTTGAGACATTTTAAATGTGTACTATATTAACAATGTAACCCAATACTGGACAAGATAACAGTGAAGCTCATCATTACATATTTACGTGGTGCTATTTATAGAAAATGGTCATGTGACATAGTCAGATTGCATTGCACTTGCTGACCAAGATAGTGCAAATGGCGGATTAGTATGTATTGGCAGCAAGTGCACAGTAAAACATTGGAATTATGGACTAAATTGACAATGTCCTGGCTAAACTATACATGATATAAGGTAATTTTATGATACTTTTATGACTGCAAATATAAAATATATACAAAATAATCACACAAGGTTACAATACATACCGAATCTGTTTATACCACAGGGTCATAACATCGTGAGACAGCATGTCCCAATACACAGTGCAGGTAACAAAATTCACTTGCGAAAACACCAAAAAACATGTCCTATAAAAGTACGTTATACATATTACTATATTTAAAGCACGTCTTGCATCTAGGTAGTGATGCATAGTAATTAAATTGTTAATTCAATGGGTAATGGAGATAATGTTCATTACATGTTGTACATGCACAAATAAAAAAAAATAGAAATTCTGATTAATTAATTTTTTTTTCTTTTTTATTTCAGTGTTTCCTTTGAAAGAATGTCACTGCCAACATTAGCATTCAAGGTAAGCCTCATCTACATTGTGTTTCTCACTGGTGTAGTATTCTCTATAAAATAAAAGTGTTTCTTTTGAAATGTTTGCCATTTATTAAAGAGATTGTTGATTGAAAATTTCATGAAAATTGTACTATAGATAGTGAAGTTTGAGAGTGTCAGACTCCTAATCCAAAGGTCATGGGTTCTCTACCTATCCAGGCCAGCCTGGGTTGGTTTCCTTGGTGTGTCCTTGAGAAAAGCACTTAGCTGTCATTTCCTTGGCATGATATAGCCTATCATGTGCACAAAGTGCCATTTAAAAATAGACAAAAAACCTAAAAACAACTAACCATGTTAAAGGTTTTGTAAGTTATTTATCTTCTGCATAAGTTGCATAGTATTGTACTGAAACTATTGAGCGAACAGTTTGTACCCTGATATGATAGGATTTCATGTGTTGCCCGTGTAAGCTAGTTGGTTGGTTCTTAACAGCACTTTGTACCTAATATTGGCTATATCATAATGACTAAAAGGGAGCTATGTGCCCTTCCCAAAGGACATAATGCGGCAGCCGACCCAGGCTGGCCCCAGTGGGTATTGAACCTGCAACCCTTGCATTATGAATCTGATACTCTACCAACTGAGATACCATAGCTCCCTGCCTGTGTAAACAGAAACTACATCCTCATAATACCATTTAAAGACAAGACATCATGGTTCACAGAATCAATGTGACCCCCCCCCCCCCTGCCCCTGTCATTTGTTTCAGCAAGGGGCATTTTATTCTGTTCAAACCCTGCCCCTTTGAAGAGGGCTGGCTATGGCCATGGGATGGCCTGATGTTTGTAAAGCTTTCACCATGCAGTTATAAGTGTTCTCGTAGAAGTAGATCAAATAAATTATATTGCAGACACAAAATCATTTGTTTGTACTCGCATTAATACACAGTCAACAGTTTCATGAAATCATGTGGGAGAAAAATATCATTCACAACACTGAAAGAGCAAAACTGAGTTTTGGCAAAGTTATGTTTTTCAATTCTTTTAAAACATAGAATGTCTTTATATATATATATATATATATATATATATATATATATATATATATATATATATATATAAAAGAAAATTCATGGACTTACTGAGTCGCAAATATAGGAGCCTTTCAAAAGGGTTAAGGAACTCACTGTGTATAACTCTTACAGTTTTATAATTCTCCTATCAGAATATACATATTTACATGCATGTTCATTGTCTGTAGGTAAAGCGGTACATACCGTATATACTCACATATACGTGGAGTCAAACTGCAAATAACAGATCCTGATCTGTCTGCGCATTATACAATGATAGATCTTGGTCTGTGCAGTCTGCGGTCGGACTCGACTTGTAAGCAAGTATATGTGGTAAATGTTGTAGTTGGTTTAGAGATGAAAATGACATTCTGAAGACAAAATTGTAGTATCCAACTTTGTAGTTTCTAAATAGACATGTATAGGAGGAAAATCTAATACAATGAAATCATTATTTTTCATAGGGTACCATTTTTATTGGGGTACTGTACCATTTTGTTGTGGATTGTGGGTGCTATAAACCACAAATTTAAAGACCCACACTCCTGTGGTCCTGGTATAAAAAATAAATCAGAAAATGAGGAGGCAAAAATGCAAACTGATTCTGATAACCCCTCGAAGGTGGAAGAAGTCCTGGGTGAATGATCTGCTTGATCTGGCGAGACACAACCTGCTCAAACAACCGAGGCCTCAGGTGTTTCACCCTTGCCCGGACAGTCTACTCCTTCATGCCAGGCTCTTGTCAGGAGAGCCCTGCAGAGAAAAGAAATCAAGTCTTCAGTCGTGGAGAGAATCTCATGGGTTTGAAGGCCCTCTACTTTTGAGGTCTGCGAGGGAAAGTGGTGGGTTTTCAGAGACTGGTGCAATGTCAGCAGCATCATTCCGTTGAGCACCTCAATTCCACAGTTGGTTTATTCTTAGCTCTACTGGTCATAGGCCAGAAGAGCTTATGGGATGGCCTTTTGTCTGTCATCTGTCGTCCGTTAGCACAAGTTTATTATTGCTTCTCCTAAACTCCCTGTAGGATTACCATGAAACTTTACATTCACATTCATCGCAAGGTATAGTTGGTCCTAAATAAAAATGGTGCTGCTCAGAGATCCAATATGCCCACCACAGCAGCTATCTTGAAAATCTTGTTATCACTACTCCTCCTGAATGGATGGACATATCAACATGTGATTTTCACTAAAAGACTTCTTATGATGTTTAGTTGCTCCTAAATGAAAATGGTGTCAATCTGACATCTAATAAGACCACCATGCCAGCCATCTTAAAAGTCTTGTTATTGCTACTTCTCCTGAACAGAAAGTCATATTGACATGGGGTTTTCACCAGAAGGCTTTGGTTAGTCCTAAGTGAAAATGGTTCTGCTCAGACATCCTATATGGCTGCCACAGCGGTCATCTTGATAATCTTGTTATTCTTACTATGCCTGATTGAATGGTCATATCAACATGGAAGTTTCACTTAAAGAATTCTTATGATGCCTAGTTGATCCAAAATGAAAACAGTGCCAATCTGACATCCAATATAGCCGCCACAGCAGCTATCTTGAAAATCTTGTTATTGCTACTTCTGAGTGGAAAGTCATATTGACATGGGATTTTCACCAGAAGACTTACGAAGCTTGTTGATCCTGAATGAAAATGGTGCTGCTCATACATCCATTATGGCCACCACAGCAGCCATCCTGAAAATCTTGTTATTGATACTCCTCCTGAACGGAAAGTTATATCAGCATGGGGTTTCCACCAGAAGACTTCTTATTGTGTCTAGTTGGTCTTAAATAAAAATTGTGCAGAAATCAAATATGGCCACCACAGCAGTCACCTTGAAAATCTTATTGCTATTCCTTCTGGATGGAAAGTCATGTCAACATTGGTTTTTCACCAGAAGTCTTTTTAGGATGTTAGGTTGGTACTAAATGAAAATGGTGCCAATCTGTCATCCACTATGGCCATCATAGCAGCTATCTTGAAAATCTTATCACTCCTTCTAAATGGAAAGTCATATCGACATGTGGTTTTCACCAGAAGACTAATTATGATATCTAGTTGGTTCTAAAATGAAAATGGTGCCAATCTGGTCTCCAATATGGCTAAAACTATGAACATATTAAAAATCTTGTCATTAATTCTCCTGGATGGATGGTCATATCAACATGAGGTTTTCACCAGAAGTCTTCTCATTGTGTCTAGTTTGTCCTAAATGAAAATAGTGCCGATCTTGCATCCAATATGGCTGTCTCAGTGGCTAATTTTAAAATCTTTGTTTCAAGAATATCAGAAATGGTTTCAGTACTCAGCAGCTGAAGAGAAGAAATGGTCTTATCTTGAATTCCTGGAAATTCTTTTTGGACAGTAGCATGTCAGTCCCTTCAAGGGACTCGTGTTTTCTCCTTCTTTTTGTTTTTTTAGAAGAAGTTAGCCCCAAGTACACCACTCCCTCGATAACTCGCACCAGGATAACTGGCGAACCCGCTTATAATGCGGGGTCAGGTATGGATCCCATTTTTTTAAAACTAGAAATACAAACAAAATTGGCCCTTATTTGTTGAACGTGAAGAAAATTGCGATCAAAATTGGTAAATGAAACCTTGATATAGCACTCATTTTATCGTTGAAAATGGTGGTTAGAACCTGGAAATTTGAATCAGCATCATGAAATTCTCAGCTTTTAATAAGAAGTCATATATTTTGGTAAATTTTCTTTCCAAACAACATGCTCAGTACACTGTAAATAATAATATTTGACAAAATTTTGATCAGTTAAAATTTCACTAATACTACTGGTGGCAACACTTTAATAAATAAATACCAATTAAATAAGTTTTGTCAAGTGAAATTCGTGTTTTAGTTCTATCTTTTAATTCGGTTTCAGTGTAATCATCATAAATGCAATATGCCCTCTTGTATCCAAACGTGAAAAATGTCATTCTACCATCACAGCTATGTCCACTAGCGTTTTTGTGAGAACCTAATAAGTGCTGACCATGTTTTGATCTCTGACTTGCAGAAGTATTTGTTGTATTGTTACACTCAATTAAAAGAAGTCCTGCTTTGTAATATCATGTTAAAATAAGTCTTTTATATAAAATCAAATAAAGGGAGTGGAATAAAAGAAAAATTAAAAGGAATGCAAATCCTACCTGCATAAGAGCTAGTGGTCACAGTAGTTTGTCAGGTTAACTCATGTTAACTCATTTCAATTGATCATTCGAATACTGTTATAAATATCGTTTAAGTAATATATTTGAACTAACTTAAATTAGCCTACTCATTTACTAATGTGATCAAAGATAGCAAGGCGACCAAGCGAAATGAGTACTTGGTGAATAAAAAGCTTTGTTTCATAGATATAATTCATTATGGACAAGCGAGTTCCAGTGTTTGTAGTGAACTTAACATTCCTGAATTGTCACTCAGAGATTTCCTCAAGGATGAGAAGAAGTTTCACTATTACTTGCAATGAAATCACTGCATCAATATTTTACTAATAGAACAATAAAAAAAAATAATTGAATTGTGACATTGATGGTTGTTTCACAAAATAAATGTCCATAGGTTTTGAAAGAAAGGAATCTTGTTTTGTTGTGAATCAACAACAAGAAAAAGCAGTGATGTAATACACAATGTTTTCGTGTGCGCATGATGGTTGTTGAAACCTCTTGTAGTAATGTTGTTAACAATCTTTCAGGTTGGGTATCTTCATAATAATTGTAATTTATTTTTAAAAAGTGAAGAACTTCATTAGAAAGAGCTCTTTATTGACAATTATTCCCAACAAGATTACAAGATGAATATTCAGCCATAAAACACACACACACACACACACCGGTTTTCTTGATGTCCAGTGGGGATGGCATCCCCTTCTTAATTTTTTTGAGATAACTTAAGGTTTATGGACCACACTGTGCACGAGTTATCAAGGCAGAGGTGGACTATCAAAAGCTACCACTCCAATATCTCAGACATTAAGACATCATGGCAGAGCGGATGTCGGTCATGATAAGTATATATCAGACTTATTACCCAATTTTGACTTGGACAGACCAAAATCTCTCACCCTGTTTTTTTCAAAAATGGAATCTGTCATGGGTACTGGACATGGCTGAATTCGGATCAGTTCAATCCTTTAGCCAGAACCCTCATTGAAGCTGCTATCATTCAAAACACGTTTTCAGTGAACCCAAACTGTCGCCAGTTCAGATCAGAGTTGTCCGTGGTCCTTAAGACACAGTCAGGGTTCATACCAAAGAACAGGTTGCCGTCAGTGGGCATTAAAAAAGTGGTCATCTGCCCCCTCTCCTCCATCGATAAAGCTAGAGAGGCAGCAATGTAGGACCCTGTCTGTACCCTCAAACACAACTTAAAGTGGACAGAAAAATATTGTGGGGCCCGACAACACCTCTTTCTTCCAATGAAACTGGAGGAGGATATAAACAGTCAAGTCCTTGCATCATGGCTTAAGTGGGTAATATGTTCAGCGTACTCTGAGATCTTGAGATATGATATGTATCACAAACATCTCAGCTCATTAAATCAGAGCTATCTTGGCAAGTCTGGCATTTAAATGGAACATTGGGATCTGAGACAATGGAAGCTGCTGGCTGGCAGACACAGTTAACCTTCTTTAGCTTTTATCTGTGTGATCTAGCTTCGCAGAGACAAGAATTGAATCTGGTAGGTCCGGTAACTTCAGTCCAGACCGTTACCAGACCAGTTAAAGTCAGCACAACCGTATCATGGGCATAGAAGAGCGCTTTCGCTGTATTCGCCCCAAATGTTTACTCCTTAAGGAAAGTCTGCGAGTCCATTCTCTGGGCATGGGGGTCACAACCTACGTGATCATTGGATGTGCTGGTCTTGGATGTTGGGAGTGCGGTTTATCCTCAAATAGGGAAAACAGTTTTCTTTTTCCCTTGTAGGCTAGCCATGACAGGTAGAATGCTGGGCATTGTCTCCTATTACCTGATCTCCTAATGCTGTTATGATAGAGGAATGTAATCAAAGGAGAGTGCAGATTTTTTAAGTAAATTATGTTTCTCCGAGAATACTTACCCAATCACATTATATTTAAACCCTCCCACACCTCCCATGCAAGCATTCTTGTTGATGTATTGCTCAAGCTAAAACTGAGTAAACAACCATAGCAACCCAGCAGTAGTCAATGGAGGTAATGGATAGTAGTTTCTTCCCTTTGTCTATGTTATATAGACCAGAATGATGACATTTTCATCTTTTTCATGATTGCTGGATTCATTAGGTAGTGGAGCTTCTTCCTAACAGTAATGTTATCAGGTAAGTATTCTTGGAGAAACATAATTTACTAAATATTTGCTTTTTGCAATGCTCCTTTGTTTCTTTTGAGAAAATGACCAATCTTTATTATATTGGAATTGTCATTGAGCAAGTTAAATGTAGGGTACATATATGTGAATACATTTCCTTTTTGGAGTATGTCTTATACATAGAGGTGTGTTTTAATGGTTATATCCACACTTTTACATATATATTGTGATATGTCCATCCATCTGTCAGTGTGTCTGTGCATCTGTCCATCTTACTGTCACTGTTTTCCTTGTAACCTGAACTCTGTCTACACTGATTGAACTCTGTCTACACTGATTGAGGAAGAGTGATTATATTTGATATCATGGGTTAGGAGAATAAGTAGATGATATTGAAGGTTTAAGATCCTGAATGCTGTCCCAGGGAAGGAGTGGTAGGCTTCAAAAGTCACATTTCCATAGGTAATATAGAGTTTTAACTCTCTTACTCTCTCTCTCTCTCTCTCTCTCTCTCTCTCTCTCTCTCTCTCTCTCTCTCTCTCTCTCTCTCTCTCTCTCTTTCTCTCTCTCCTCCTCCTCCTCCTCCTGCTCCTCCTCCTCCTCCTTCTCCTCCTCTCTCCTCTCCTTCTTTCTTCTTATATACCAGTAGAGGGAGGTAGATCTTATTTGGTATTATGTGTTAGAAGCATGAGTAGATTCCAACAAAGGTTTTTAATTCTGAATGCAGCCAGAATAGTAGGGGTGCAATGATACACCTGTGCCGCGCATCGATACAATTCATGATACACAGCCCACGATGCAATACATTATCGATTCTCATTTTAAAGAATAAGAAGGCAAACGACTAATTTATTCATGACTGCTGAAGATTAAAGTAACTTATATAGGGTAGATATCGTTTTGTATCGATTCTTCACCTCTTGTATCGATATGGCAAAATTATCGATGCATCGATATATCGATGAATCGTTCACCCCTACAGAACAGTGTGGTTGGTGGTGGTAGGGGTGAGACAAAAATAAAATGTGTGCATATTTGTGATGGCTTCCATCTCTAGTTTCTATAGACATTAGAATCTAGCATGCATTTCACTGAATTACCCAAGCTGTGGAAGATGTATTTTATTTCACAGGAAGCAGTTTATTAGCAGAAGATCCCGTACATGAAGTCTTTCGACAAATGCTTAAAAAAAATGTTTGGTTTATTTTGTTTAGTTAATATAAAAAGGGTCTAAGCTTCTTATTCACAGTAAATGTTTTCATTTAGTGTGCAAAGGAAATGCTGTTCAATTAAATTCAATCAAATTTTTCCAACAGTAAAGTAAATAATAAATAGATTGTACATAAACTGTTTTTGCTCCTAGCTCATTGTGAAAATGAACTGCAACTCAATTTTTGAACAGTAACTGTCAAATTTAAAACTGTTTTTACTTCCAAATCTAGCTAGATGTACATACAGTCACAGCCATGCCTATCCCCACACTTCAGGCCTGTTCTTTTGAAGATGTTTTTCTTGTATGCCAAACAGTATCAGTGTTGAACCTTGAATAATCCCAGGGGACATTCTCCCACCCCCCGACTGCCAATGTCCCCCCTAAATTTAAGATATACTTATATACTGATCATAACAAGGGGACAGAGGTACATAAAATGTTCCCCTGACAGTACAACCAAGGTGCTGCACTGAACATACATTCCTCATCTCAAGACCTTTGGAGAAACTAAAGATCAAAGTGTTTTCTGAACGTCTGTGAATGTCCAGCAGTAATATTGCATAATAACATTTTTGACCTCTTGGGACTTAAACTTTTTTGACGTGGATGCATGTAGTCACTTGTAGATAACTGTTAGATTTTATTATTTTTAATTTTCTTTATACTTCTGATTTTTTTTTTTTACATGAACTTGTCTGTAGTGTTTTTACAAATAGAAATTGTTTTGTTTTTGTTTTTTTCTTCAGTCCAAGATTTTAGCCTCCTAGCCCCTCATTTGAACAAATATTAAACTTATCCTAATTTTTGCAAAGCTGGCACTTTCTTTATGCTACTTGAATTGACTGTTTTGATCTAATAATATCAAGATTAAAATCTGGACCTTAAAAATCAGGGACTTTCTATATCACATTCCTAACAAAATTAATTTTATTCACCTTGTTAGATAGTTCCTTTCCATCTGTCAGGTGATAGTGTCACTGTACGACCTTAATAGTCATGGTGGGGAGTGAAGAGGAGACATCTTTTAATAGCAGTAATATATTATCTGCTATTATTGCATTGCTGTCTTTTTTCCTGGTGCTAGTCACCATTCCAAGGACATTATTCCCTCCTCCAATTACAGTCGAACCCACTTATCTCGACCTCGGTTAACTCGCCAACCCTATTAAGTCGACGTTTTTGAAGTGGAACCGCCAAATTCTCTCTTTGTCTTAGCATTTTCTCATCGGTTATGTCGATTCTTTTATGTCGCCGAATCCTAATATCTCGAGCACAAAAGAGGGCCAAATTTGCCACTTAACGTCGGTTATCTCGATCCCCATGACCAATCGCCGGCTTTTGAAAATGTTAGTTATTGAAGCCACTTCACCATCTCACTACCGTATTTTCGCGTATATAAGACGCGTCTTATGCAAAGTTTTACGTACCCCTCACACAGGAGTGACACGAACGAACGGTACAGTGTGTGATATTGAAGGACGATTATTGCGGTCGATATTCACGTTTCACGATTTTCATTCCTAGTTGTAAAAACAATTGGGTAAGTGTTCAGTAAATACAGGAGTGAAAGAATGATCTTACTTGGTTCACTGCACATGTGCTGAGTTCACGTAGCACGTGATCGCGGTCCGTATGGTCGTTCACTCCAATGACAGTCACTCACTCTTGTTGATCTTGTCTAAAGGATAGCATGCTGTAGCGATCTTTGTGTTTGCAATGTTGGAGAATATAATAAAGGTTTGTATCGAGAATCGACAGTGGTTTGTATTGTATACTGGTAAATCTCTGCTGTTAGTTGGTGCACATATGCCTTTTGTTGTTAGCAAACATGTATGTACATTTTTATAGCATGCCGATCGCTTCATCAAACAAATCGCGGCAACGCTGTTGTGTAAAAAAACCTCCAAAAACACGTGCATGTACATTCTCATTTATTAACGCACATCATGTACACAAAGAAATTTCAAGCACATGTTAATATATTGTCGCCATATTGGTTTTCGTTTATCTCGATCATCGGTTATCTCGACGCTTTTTGGCAAACCCCTAGGCCGGCGACATAACCGGGTTCGACTGAAGTAATTGGACATCTAGAATAAGCAACATGATCCCAGTGTGTTATGACAATTGGAATATCATCCTTCTTTTCCACTAGGGGGATCTCTGAGGGATCCTCTGCATTTCCTGGCATAGGGACGTTGTCAGCCGCAAATAACTAGCCTTTCCATCCGATTGCAAGGGAAGCATGGTCATCATCTCGCACTAGTAGACCTTGAATTCAAACGATATCGTTTGTCGGAATTGAATTCCCCAAACAGAAACTGTACAGTAAGTTTTGACACATCATCGATCTTTCCCCTTTTTAACAAATTGCTTCTGGAAGAGCAGTTCAGGATGGATACAATCACCTGAGTCAGGAATGCCATCAGTCCGAACGACTGGGCAGTCTCCAGTAAATCTCAAGGATGCTCATCTTCACATCCCCATATTTACAGCTCACCGGAAATTTCAGTGATTTTGTCTGCTTGACTTTACCTCACTCTCCTGAGGACTCTGAACACTGCAGCAGACTTAGCTGTAGTTCCCCACAGGAAGGTTTCATATGTGGTCCCTTCAGTTCATGCTTCTAGTGAACTTGAAGTCTTATAATGACCCCTTAACCACCTGGATTCCCTTAGGATACAGGATTCATCACTATCTGGGTTGGTGGAAGAATCAGAACAGGTTTCTGACTGGAGTTCCAATTCTCTGGAACATCACTTCTTCCTTTACACTGATGCCTCAGATTCAGGCTGGGGTGGGGGTGGGGGGACCTTACCTAGAGCCTGAGTGAGTAGTCCTGCAGGGCCTGTGGTCTTAGGAAGAAGTATTCCTTGACATTAACAATCTAGAAATGCAACCTGTTTTCGTAGCACTTCAAGGATGTGTCAACCACATAAGACATTGCAGCATCATGGTTACTATAGGCAACATGTCGGTTGTAGCATATCTCAGATACCTCATGTCCCTTCTCTCTGCATGGATGTTTTGAACCGCCTTCATTGGACAACTTTGGAGGAGCTCACTCTCAGGGTCATCCACATTCCTGGCAAGAGGAATGCTCCGGTGAACAGCTTGTTTAGATAGG
Source organism: Margaritifera margaritifera (assembly GCA_029931535.1). Lineage (NCBI taxonomy): Eukaryota > Metazoa > Mollusca > Bivalvia > Unionida > Margaritiferidae > Margaritifera > Margaritifera margaritifera. Next base: position 4,031,847 of record JAQPZY010001631.1, read on the forward strand.
GTTGAGCTGTCCTCACGGAATTATCTCTACACCAGTTGGTAGAGACATTTTTTCATCTGTGGGGCAGAGACATTTTTTCATCTGTGGGGAAGGCCAATGGTAGAGTTGTTCAAAATGTAGCTGAACAACGAGCTCCCTCATTATGTATTTCCGGTTCCAGACCAGAGGACATGGACAATGGACACCTTACGTCTGAGTGGGATTGACTGTACACCTATGCCTTCCCACCTTACTGAATAATCCCTCAGGTTCTTCACAGAGTCAGGACTTCCAAGGCATGGCTCATCCTGATAGCTCTCCTGTGGCCTGAGTGATGGTGGTTAAAAAATCTGTGATCTCTTTTACCTGTTGGTCGACAGTCCCAGGGAATTACTGCTGAGGAGGGATCGATTGTCAAATCACAGAGGGTCCCTCATGCACAGCACTCGTCAAATCCTCCACCTTCTTTCCTGGCTCATGTCAAATGATCTATCTGCCAAGACCAGTTTTCAATCAAGTTTGCCAGATGCATTGCTCGGGCAGAAGGCAATTGGTTTACAATGCCAAATGGAGAGTTTTCTGTAATTGGTGCAGTAGGAAATGCATTGATACTATCTGCTCCCCTTTAACTGCAGTTGCAAATTTTCTTATTTTTCTCTTTGACGAGAAAGATTGCTTAGTATCCAACATTAAGGGCTATAGAGCAACTGTCTCTAACACTCATAAGTTCTCTATGGGCTTCACTATAGAGTTGGACCAACATCTTTCAGAAGTGATCAGTTACTTTGAGCTCCAGAGGCCTGTCTTGCGCTCATTAATGTTGAGGTGGAACCTTTTGTGCATTCTTTGGTTTCTATCTAACCATACTTATGAACCTTTGAGTGAAGCTACCTTCGAGAACCCTGCCTGCAAATCAGTCTTCCTCCTCTCTGTAACATTGATGAAGAGTGAAATTCATACTTTGTCAGTGGAAAAGGGTTGTTTACATTTCAGTAGTAACTATGATTGGATCTCCAAATATAGTTCATAATAAAAAAAATGAATGACATTTTTGGTGCTTATTTCATGCAAGGAAAACACACAAAAAATGATGCCAATCTGCCTGTTTTATATTTTACCTTTATTTGGAAGGGTATATCTTGTGGGATTCATTTTTACATTTTTCAAACTTTACCTTTAGTTGGCACTACATAGCTACTTTTGTGCTGAGGTGCCATTAGAACACTATTACATATATACATCCTTGCCAACTGGGGTTTCTGGCCAAAAATCAGCTACCCTCGGTAGCTCCTGTTCCTATTGAAATCCCCAGTCTTAGTCATATCATTGTTGGGGATGATCAAGATAGACTTCATTGCCAAGTTGGTGCTTTACAGTTCTATCTAGCTAAATCAAAAGAGAAAAGATAAGGTTGTAGCCATTTTTTACTCCTTCGAAAAGGCAACGCTGATATTTCAGCAGCCACCATCTCCAGGTGGATTGTACAGACTATTAAAAGAACTTGTCAATCTATCATTTGGAGAGAGAGATCTCTTTCATGAAAATCAAAGCCCAATAGGTCAGGGCTATTGCTGCATCTTAGGCTTTTTTTAAATCATTTCTCTTTAGATGATGTCATCAAAGACGCCTTCTGGAGTTCTCACTCCACTTTACATAATTTGACCTTCGTTCAGTGGTGCACTTGAGTGAGGATATATAACCTTTGGGTCCAATTGTGTCAGCCCAACAAGTTATCAAGCCATCTTCCAGTTGGCAGTAGAACATCTTACTGACAACAATGGCAAGTTTATTTTACTGCTTATCGTAGGCCATTAGCCTTCCACCAGGCTGACAAATTCAGCAATGCAGTAATAGGTAATGTATTACTGCTATTAAAATGTAGTTTTTGAGGGGTAAAACTAATTTTAATTACGTAATACTTGCCTGCTATTATTGTGCAATTCCTTCCTCCATCACTGTTCTGGTGTCCTTCAGTCTCAATCCAAGTCAAAGAAGGATGATATTCTGATTGTCAGAAGTAGACTGAGGTACCAGACTGGCATCATATTGTTTTTTTATACTAGACCTCCAATTACTAGAGGGATAATGTCCTTGGTCTGGGGACTAGCACCAGGAAAAGATATAGCAATACAATAATAGCTGGTAAGTATTACATGAGTGATTAAAATTATTTTACATCCCTCCCACCCACCCCCCTTCCCAATCCTTTAGTTTTTGTTAAAAATTACGCATTAGAATTGCTGATGAAGTAAGAATAACAATCATACATGATTTGATCTGTACAAATGTTCGCCACAGTACTCAGGAATAACTTTAAAGTCTCCCCTTATGCTCTGATAAATGTTTGCACATGGCAGACCTTGCATGAACTCTATATTATAAGTGAAGAGCATAAACCTAAGTGTGACAGTACATTATGGCATTGGAAATCTGGGTCTGTACTGGTTACAGTTAAATACCATCTGTACTTGCTTACAAGACCAGTTCAACTGCAAAAACCCAGATCTGCCATCACATGATGTGCGAGCAGATCTGGATCTATGCAGTTTGTTAGGAGCAATCAGTAGAACAAACAACATAGATCTTGATCTGCTAGTGCATTTATGTGAGGGCAGATCAGGGTCTGTGTTGTTTGCAGTTGATCTTGACTTATAAGAGAGTATGTGTTGTAAATGGATAAATGTGGTAGTTGGCTTAAATGGGACAAGATTTTATAGCTTTTGAAATTATCTGGTCTTGTACATTTCATGTAGGTAATGTATGTATATGATATGTCTTTTATGAAATTTGTATGCTTTTCTTTTATTTACTATGTTTATGAATAATATAATTGAACATGCAGAAAAAGTACAAATGAAAAATAAATTTGAAGCAAAAGCAATTTGCAATGTTGTGGAAATAAAGCAGACATAGCAAAAATAAGAAATTTTTCTGTCCTTGTATTCCCCCACTTGTTTGTCCAACATGCAGCACTTCTGGCAGCAAACTTGGTATTAATTTAACTACATTAGTCTTGATGACTAGCTGGAAATATTATTGCAGAGATTGGATATACTATTTACACCTGTATACACAAGATACCACATTATTATGATTCAGAGTATATCATTAAAGAAGGATTAAGACAAGCTAATCATGCTTTTATAATACCTTCTGAAGTTAAAAAAAAATACTTGTAAACATCATCATATAATTTGCTAAAATGATAAGAAAAAAATACCAGGCCTGTTGGAGGCAAACATGCAAAAACACCACAAATATTCAGAGTGATAATTTACCAGTAAAATTAAAAAGCTTAAAGATTCACTCCAAAATTCTTTATTTTTGCATGCTCATTATAATTAAGGTGATATATGTGAAGCACCAGTACTTGGTTTGATTGTGAGTACTTTTATCCATCCAATTTTTGTTGGGCATTTACAAAGATGGGTTCAACTTTTGTTTGCTTACACAAAAAATGTGCAGCAGATTTGAGTCAAGACTATTCCCATAATACTGTCTATACTTGCTTATAAGTCAAGTCCAACTGCAAACTGCATAGACCCAGATCTGCCATTGTCGCATAATGCACTGGCAGATCTGGGCCTATGCACTTTGTTAGGAGTAATAAGTAGAACGAACAACATAGACCCTGATCTGCCTGCTCATTATAGACTGGCAGATCATGATCTGTTTGCAGTTGGACTCGATGTATAGAGAGTATATCTGATATGTTACACTAAAAGTACTCATAATCAGTAGGGTCTAACACATTTCAAATCAGCTATTAGCCCAGTGGGCTTCCAGAAAAGAAACTGATTGCCTAGCTTAACTCATTAACGCCTAGCGCCACGTTTACGCGTCATGAGGTTGTACCCTACTTCCGAGCTCTGTAACATCAACATCATTTAAGATACACAAAAGTGGATGGTATTGCAGGAAAGTAGACATATGTAGCTCTATAATGATACCAAATAATGTTGACTTTCTACTTGCATTAAAAACTACAGCGAACAAAATGCATTTTTTGAGACCCGATTTTTTTTAGGTCGAAAATTGACAGTTGCTGAACCGGAGTTTGTGTCTGGATTTTAGACTTTTTGGTCTTAGATCTAAAGCAGACCAGTCTGAACTGCACACAGACAGATGAACCTTTGTAAAAAGTAGGATAAGTTTGAGATTTGGAGAAAAAAGGGGGCCTGGACACAAAAATCGGGGGTCCAATATGAAAAAAAAAGAAAAGAAGTCAAACTTTTACCCTTCTGCACATGTGGGAGCATAATAGCCAAGGAAAAACAATGTTTCTGATACACCTAAGCATCCGGCTAAACGATAAACTTTCTTAAGCAGATCTGTTTGGCTGAATTCAGAAGTAACCCCAAAAATGCATTGCCTACCCCCATTTCACGCGAAAATGATAAAAATCTCCAGGGGTTAATGAGTTCAATGCAATAGCTCATAGAAGACAAAGAAAACATTTACAGTTTTGTTCCCAGACCACTAGTCAGGATAGGATGCTAGTTGCCTGTTGGTGTATTGTAAGCATGTTAAAGTCTCTTATAAGTGCATGGTGTTTATGAGAGAGGGCATTTTTATGCACTAAATTGGTGCATTTATGTAATATTTGCACAGCAAGTGAAAATTAGAGGTAAATGGTGCCAAATTGATGCCCATAATTTATATGAAGAATGTTACCACAAGTAAATGTATTAATCCTTGGGAGATTGAAGACAGAGCAGACCCCAAGGAGGGCAGTGTGTACCACCCTCCTAGAACAGGACAGGGACAACATTGACTTCGATATGAACTAGTTAGCTCCAGCACTATCCTTTGACCATCTTATGTGTCGTAACAATTATTGTTCTTTGTAAAGTTTTTCTGTGGGCAGGTTTTGGGGGAAAAAAAGAAAGTTTAATGATGCCATATAGTAGTCCACTAGGCTACCCTTAAATATACGGTAGCCCCAACCAGGCATTTTGGTAGGGTAGTCCACTAGGCTACCCTTAAATATACAGTAACCCCAACTAGGCATTTTGGTAGGTCCTGAGCTTCAGGCACAAGATTTCTTGGACACGGATTGAAGTGAATATTCTGTTCCACTCTCCTCCACCCTACTTTTCCTCTTTAATTTGGCCTGGTTTATACCAAAGTATATGATGTAGTACTTTCCATTTGAAATTATATTAATGTGACATTACAGATCAATGAGCATAGAAGATCAATTTAAGTTTTAATATCTTCATACCAGACACAATACCCAATGTTCATGGTCTGAAAGTATTTTCACAAGGTCTTGTCTTTTTAAGTTTTCTAATGCCATTTTAATAGTAGCCAGTTTGTGCTCATCACCCTTGGTGTTTTTCTCCCTCCACAATTTGAGCATAGCAATGGCAGCTGCTGTTGTGTCTCTGTGTTGACTACTTATATCATTAATCTCTTTTCTACTAAAATCCAACATGGTAGCCACATTTTGCCATTGAAGTCCCAGTTTCATGCCAAGATTCTCCAACAGAGCATCAGTAAAAAGTGCTCCCATGATTGTGAAGATTATGTTGGTTTTCTCCTGTATTCTGAAGAAATTTGTTGAGTTGTTTTGTCAACAAAATGTTATTAACCTTTTGTCCAACGATGTTAGGAGTGAGCTAACAGGGCATGAATTAAAAGAGCTCCCATAAATATAAAGTATGTACTTGTCTCCCTTTGTAAGATGGAATATGTTGAGTTGCCTCCCATTTCAAAGCTAGTCTCTATTATGATCATATCAGCAGCTATGTGTGCTTTGTCTTTTGTAAATTATATCTTGTGTTTGGCTGTTTGCCCTCACCCGTATTTCAGTTATTTTTGTATCAAGGGAATCTCCACGATCCTTTAAAAAAGGTCTCTGAATAATGTTTCTGATAAAGAGACTGATGATATATGTATCCGTGCAGTTGGCCTACTTTTTCCCTATACAGTGTACAAGGATTGACTGCTCAGATCCAAAAACCACCACCACTCCATCTCTGGAATAAAAAAGGAGAATCTCAATTATGTATCTGTAAAACACATGAGGCCACATACACACACAAAGCATACAGTCAACACTGTCTCAAGCAGCCACCTCTGAGAAGTGAGATAGGTAGCCTCCTAAGACAGGCGGTTGCTTAATATAGATTTATTTATGAAATTCTGTAATTATACTTATGCCTTTTTAGAGGCGCGTGTATATAGCAGTCTTGTGTCTCTCAGTTCATCTTTCCATTCAGCATTTGATCTTGTTAGCGCATCTTGTCCTGCAGTGTTTGATAGATTGCCATGAAATGTGGTACATACTATGCTCATCACCTGAAGATGTACATATTGACAAATCACTGCTTCCGAACATTTTTTTTGAGTTATTACCTTTTTTGTCTTGGAGCAATATATGATATAGTTTCGTAAATGCAAATAGTCCCATTGTTTTTGATGGATTTTTATGAAACTTGGTAAATACTATGGTCATCAACTGAAGATGTGCATATCGACAGATCACTTTGCTCCTGCATTTTTTTTTTAGAGTTCTCCATTCTGTGTTGTGGCTTAATTCAGTGTATTACACAATCTTGTTAGCACAACGAGTCCCCCAGTTTTTGTTGGATTGCAGTGAAACTTGGCAGATATTATGGTCATCACCTGAAGAATCGCATAGTAAAATTTGCATAATAATTTCAGTTCTAGACCATGTGCCTTGACCAAGTGTGTGGAGAGCTAGCACTTAAAGATAGATCTAAATGCTATATACTACAATCAGGAATCTTAATTTGTTAGACATTTAACGTGTACTATGAAGACTTGATGCACATTCATTCACTGGATTAGGAGATGTGCATGTAGCTATTTAATTGTCACCACAATGTGACTTCCACATTTAAATTTAAACATCTCTGTAACTGTTGATTGCATCAAGACAAAATTTTCAGATATCGCATAAATCATCAAACTGAATAATTTAGAGGTAATTGATATGGGGGTATCAGGTCTACCTTTAAGGTATGGAAGAGGCCTTTTGATTTTTTAGGCACAAGGTCAAAGGTCAAGGTCATTCTGGCTTAAAGGAAAATTGGTTTTGCAGAATAATTTTTGTTCTAGACTGAATTCCTTGCAAAACTTTATGGATGACTTGTACTTAGGATAATAAAGTAACCAATAGATTGTGGGGTCTAAAACCTTGACCAAAGGTTGAAATCTTTGAGACCCACTGGTCAATAATCTCCAGAGTCAACCTACCTACTAGTACCTACATAGAGGACTATTAAAAATGGGGCAGGCGTATATTGTGCTATTCACGGTACTCATGTTGATGAATTGCTATGAAACTTGGTATATATTATATTGGTCATTATTTAAAGAAACACATGTTGACAAATCTTTGTACTCCCATGATTTTTGTCAGAGTTATTGGACTTTTTGACCTACAGGTGGATTCAATGTATGACAGAATTTTGTGAATGCAGCTTCTTGCAGTTTTTAGTGGTTTGCTGTAAAACTTAGTACTTATTATGCTCATCATCAGATGATATGCATGCTGACCAATCATTTTACACTATTTTCAGAAGAGTTATATGCTTTTTTTGACTTAGTATAATATAATAGACTTATATCCATCATGGGGTTGGGATGGGATGCAGGGGATATGGGGGTATATTTACAGAAGCAAATTGCTCACCATTCCTCAAGTTTGATTTATGAGTCCTTAAAAAGTCCACTGTTTAAGCAGAAAAGAGGGGACCTTTAAGGCAGGTTTGACTTATTTACTAGTAAATTACTCATTTATTTAGCTCATATATTTCAGCTTAAAGATATGAGTTTTGTCTCACTTATGACAAATGTCACAAAAGACAAGACATAGTGATCACAATGTCCATCCATTGTTAATCTTTTTATCTCTCTGACATCAACTTTTTGGTTACAGATTTTTAAAACATCGTTCTTAAGCTGGTCGTATTACAGTGTTGTCCATCCATCCATCCATCCATCTGTTAACATTTTCTTATCCAGGCTATAAAATTATAATGGTTGGAGAGATTTATATGGAGCATTGGTGAAGTATATATCATGACTAGGCAGCATGTTGTGTACCATAGCCACACACTCTGCCTCATGGTTAAGGTCATGGCAAGGGATAATGGAATTATGTGACTTGTATCCTTGTATGTGTATAACTTTTGAACCAGTGAATATATTTTAATAACACTTTACACAGATATATATCATGAATAGATGGTGTGTTGGGTACTATAACCATGCCTCAACTTAAAGATCAAGGTCAAGATGACATCATAGGGAAAATATACTTATATGATTTCTATCCTTGTCTGGAGAATAACTTTTGAACCACAGAAGAGATATTTGAATGAAACTTTAACCGGTTGTATATCATGACTAGACAGTTGTGTCACATACCATATCCTTGCTACCAGCAGCAAGGTTAAGGTCATGGCAAGGGAAAATATAAATCAGTGACTCTTTCCATGAGGGGTATAACTTTTGAACCACTGAAGATATTTTAATGAAACTTTATCGTATTTATATGTCATGACATGACAGTGTCTTGAGTATTTACAGTCATATCCCCTGCCTCAAGGTCAAGGTCACAGCAAGGAATGATGTAAATCAGTGATCTGTTTACTTATCTGAGATGCCCCTTTTGAACCCCTGCAGATATTTCAATGAATCTTTAGCCATGTGCACACCTTATCATACAGAAGTCAAGTCCCTAGCTCAAAGCTCAAGGTCATTAGTAGCAAAAAGGTCATGAGACAGGAGTATTTTGGGGCATGTGCAATCCTCTTGTTTTAACAGGCAATCTCTCCTGTTTGCACCAGTAGTTTATAATTAGATTTTTGCTGATGAATGCATTAGGGGAAAGGAAGATACATAGAGATGGAAGGCCAAGGAGGTCAGAGGTGAAGGTCAAAGAGCAGTTGTTTAAATTTCAGTTGGGTGGTCAATTATTAAAGTTTTTGGATCTGGCGTTATTATGTAAAACTGCTGTGGGTGAATTGTCCTAAAGTTTAGCATGGGATATAAAATATTGCTGCTGCAGTGGAGGTTAAAGATCAGTGGTTAAGGTTACTGTGTTAAGTTGGTAAAATCTAATTAAAAAAACACATAAAAAACTAATTTGGTCATAGGTAAACATTAGACTCGGAACTAGATTTACCATTGTATATGGAACATCCTTTGGAATGATGGATTTAAGGATCCAACGTGAACATAACATCATGAATTGTTTAGCTTTTTGGAATAGATTGTTGTATGCTTTATGAAGGGGCTATATCTTCTGTTTCCATTTGTGGATTGTTATCAGATTTGCATATAGGTTTAACAGAAGAAACATCAGGTAATATGGTGTTTAAAAGGTCAGAGGTTAAGGTCACAGGGTTGTTTGATAATGTGTTACTAAGGTTACAGTGACATTGTTGAAGGCAAAACAATTTATCAAGTTTTAGAACAATATTAGAATCTCGATCATATATTTCTGTTTGTATGAAATTTATCTAAACTTAAAAAGACCACTGTTTCAGACAGGAATATTAGAATCTCGATCATATATTTCTGTTTGTATGAAATTTATCTAAACTTACAAAGACCACTAATTCAGACAGGAAAAGAGGTGATCTTAAAGTCAGTTGTGACCATACATAATTATTTCCTCACATACTTTGAGTTGAAAGTTAAAGATTTGGAGATCGTTGTTGGATTATTTCTATTTATATGAAATATATGCCAAAAGTATTTTGAAGTATATTTCCAGCACTGTATCTTGGTTGAACTCTGAAGGGGACATTTTATGTACCTCTGCCCTCAGTATAATGATCAAGATATGGGAATTTGTTAAATTTAGGGGGACATGAGCAGAAAATGTCCCCAGGGCTTGTTCAAGGTGTAACACTGGTTTCTTTTTGGGACAAATAATTGGGGATTTAATATTTACTTCAAGTCAAATGAGATGAGAGACATGCTTGCATTCAAGAATGGTTTCTTTTGTGTCACTCAGAAATGTCTGTAATGTTCATATTTTACTTTATTTTAAAATGGTTTCATACTTTAAGCAAATTAAAGGTAAGAATCTTGCTCATAAGGACGTTGATTTTAAAGAACACCTGTCCTGTGAGTAACGGGACACTTTGAGAAATCCTCCATAAAACCTTGTGTAATTGTTTGTTATTAAGACAGCACTGTATTTTGTCCCAGAGTTCTTCATCTCACTTCATATTTTACAAATTATGTACCTGTCGTTTACTTAAAGAGTTTTTTTTCCCATGACAGTCAGATAGGACCTTGTCTATATATTTCTTGAAACCCCAAACTTCATACAATGTGTTCAGGCTTGTATTTATGCCATTGTTTTGGTCTGTCAACTTACTTTGCATTTTCTACCTTAATAGAGCAAGTGAAGAAATTCAAGATGTCAAAATCCATAAATTTTTCAGCTGTTTTCATGAACACATGTCTAAGACATATCTCACTAATTACATTTATTCAGTATGATTTTGAAGACAATGTACTGAACTGTACTATCATTTCTTACATTGCTTAAGTACCTATGCAAAATAAATATTTCCCTACAATTTCTTTCCATTTCTTATTTTCCATAGCAGATATAGCATGGACTTTCTATCAATATACATGGACTTTCTATCAATCTATCTATCTACATTCTAACCTATATTCATACTTAACTAACTTCCTATCTACCAACCTTCCTACCTTCTTACATGTTTCTGTCTTCTTTCATGGCACTACTTTCCTACAACTTATATATATTCCCATATGTCTATCTATCTATCTGTCTGTCTGTCTATCTGCTGGCCCATCTGTATCACTGCTGTCTAAATTTCTTTTTGTTTGCTTGTGGTTGAAAAGTCCAGAGCAGTTAGTGTAAGTGTCAAAGCAGTGAAACGATTTGGCTCCAGTTTTACAATGGATTTTAAAAATCACCTACCAGTGTATTTATATGCACCCTCTGGGTTTATCAAGATAGATGTCAGTAATCCCCTAAGGCTGATCTTGTTACAGTTTATGCAGATTTAGGGTAATTTTAAATGCATTAGGATCCCACTGACTAGAAAATGTAGAGACAGTATTGTCCTCAGCATGGGGCAAATTTGTCACAAGTAATTTAATGAATCATCCAAATTCCTTCAGAAAGGATAGTTTTGGCTTCATTAATTATTGTAGACACCTAAGGGTATACCATATATACTTGCGTATATAATCCATGTCCAAATGCAAACAACATAGACCCTGATCTGCTGTCGCATAATGCGCCAGCAGATCAGGGTCTATGTTGTTTGTTTTACTGATTAGTCCTTACAAACTGTATAGACTCGGATCTGCTGACGTATTATGCGATGGCAGATCTGGGTCTATGCAGTTTGCAGTTGGTATCGGTTTATACGCGAGTATATACAGTAGGTCATGTCGAACATTGTCACTATATTATCAGTCATAGGAACAACTTGCACAAGAAAAGTTACTTGTAACAGTCGATGATGCCCTGTAGGAAATATATGTATAATATGAAGAGCAGTTAGGGAAAAATATATGAAACTCCTAATGGATAATGGGAGTGATAGTATATACAATGAAACCCCTCAATTGAACCCTTGGTAAACTGGAATCCACTCAAGCTCTAAACATTTTTGTGTTCCAAATTTTTCCTTCTTTAATATCATAATTTTTTTCCCTCAGTAAACCGAAACCCTTCTACTTCAAAAATTGAAACAAATTTTGATTGCAAATTTCAATTTTACACTTAAAAAAACTGAATAAAACCAAAACTTGCTTTAAACTTAGAAATGTATATTAGTTGCTAAATTACTGACACACGGGACTGGATTATTTATGGTTAGCAAATACTGTAGTAGGCTTATCGGTGTATCAGTGATAAAATGTCCTCAGGACACAAGAGGTTGAAACAATACTTGACATATGTGCCGACAGGTTGGGCTGACAATAGGTTAATCCAAAGTCTTTGCACTATAAAGAGCCAGTTTTTAAGGTAAATTATTAATAACTAAATGCTTGTAGATAAGCCATTTAAGAAAGATTATGTTTGTCTGCTTATTATCTAAGTGTAATTGATGCTCTTTGTTTTTATAAATGATCCATAGGACATTTTTTGTTTGTTTTTATTTATTAAATCTGAGTGTATTATTAACCAGGCAGGCGGCCTTGCTTTTGATACTCTTCTGTTGGAGACTGACAAAACAGTATTCTAAAAGCCAGATTCACTCAACTGATTTTCAAAGGAGAAAAATCATTACATATAAGTATTTAAGTAGCCATGATTCTAATTTGTCTTCATTTGCATGTCAAGATGTCAGAATGATCAGCTAAGCATCGTAGGATTCAACTATCCTTACAGGATAAAATTAGTATGATCACAGAATATAAATCTGTGCCAAAACCTGCAGTGAAAAAACTAGAAGAAGAATTTGGCATAGGAACATTGTGAATTATAAGGAGACTGGAATATCTAAACATTATGGATTATCATTCATAATTCTAATGGACTTATATTAAAGTTATAAAAGTATCTCGTTCCTTAAATGTGTTTTGAGATGAGGGCTGTATTTCTGTGTGTAACAACTGTATTTATTCATGTGACTGGATATGACTTTCAGAAGCTGTGTATGTTGTTCAGCTAAGTTTTCATTAAATGTTAAAAAAATAAAAACAACCCAGCTTTCTTAGTCTGTGCACTCTTACACACACATACAATGTTCACTCTTAATTACATTCTCTCTCTCTCTCTCTCTCTCTCTCTCTCTCTCTCTCTCTCTCTCTCTCTCTCTCTCTCTCTCAATCTTGAGTCACATTAGTGCTTATAAAAAGACATGTTTTTTCACATCTGTGAAACCTGTAGTAATCTGATAACCTCTCAAAACCAAGAATTAAATTTAGTCCCAAGGGTTTTCGGTTTTGAGTGATTTTGCTGTGCTATATATCATTGTAATGTCTTAATGGATAATGGGAGTAATAGTATATACTACGTATCACTGAAATGTCTTAATGGATAATGGAAGTGATAATATATGCTATGTATCACTGAAATGTCTTCATTGATAATGGAAGTGAATGTATATACTGCGTAACACTGAAATGTCTTCATGGATAATGGAAGTGAATGTATATACTGTGTAACACTGAAATGTCTTCATGGATAATGGAAGTGAATATATATACTGTGTAACACTGAAATGTCTTCATGGATAATGGAAGTGAATGTATGTACTGCGTAACACTGAAATGTCTTCATGGATAATGGAAGTGAATGTATGTACTGCATAACACTGAAATGTCTTCATGGATAATGGAAGTGAATGTATGTACTGCGTAACACTGAAATGTCTTCATGGATGATGGAAATGAATGTATATACTACGTAACACTGAAATGTCTTAATGGATAATATAAGTGATAGTATATACTGCATATCACTGAAATGTCCTAATAGATAATGGGACTGATAGTATATACTACGTATCACTGAAATGTCTTCATGAATAATGGAAGTGATAATATATACTGTGTATCGTATCATTAAAATGTCCTAATTGATAATGGAAGTGATAGTATATACTATGTATCATTAAAATGTCTTAATAGATCATGGAAGTGATAATATATACTGTGCATCACTGAAATGTCTTAACAGATGATGGAAGTGATAGTATATACTATGTATCATTAAAATGTCCTAATAGATAATGGAAGTGATAGTATATACTATGTATCATTAAAATGTCCTAATAGATAATGGAAGTGATAGTATATACTATGTATCACTGAAATGTCTTAATAGATAATAGAAGTGATAGTATATACTATGTATCACTGAAATGTCTTCATAGATAATAGAAGTGATAGTATATACTGTGCATCACTGAAATGTCTTAACAGATGATGGAAGTGATAGTATATACTATGTATCATTAAAATGTCCTAATAGATAATGGAAGTGATAGTATATACTATGTATCTCTGAAATGTCTTAATAGATAATAGAAGTGATAGTATATACTATGTATCACTGAAATGTCTCAATAGATAATAGAAGTGATAGTATATACTATGTATCACTGAAATATCCTAGTAGATAATGGAAGTGATAGTATATACTATGTATCATTAAAATGTCCTAATAGATAATAGAAGTGATAGTATATACTATGTATCATTAAAATGTCCTAATAGATAATGGAAGTGATAGTATATACTATGTATCACTGAAATGTCTTCATGCACACACACTAATTTACCCATGGAAAGTTTAGATAAATTGATGTAAATATATTTAAAAGCAAATTTGTATCTAAACCTTCACAAATTTGTGGCTTACTTGGCCGATGAACAGAATGAGAAAATAAAAACTGAACATAAATACACAAATTATTTAATACTTTCTATGTTTGGTAAAGTTTAAGAGCAGATATTCATAACTAGATAAAATTAATGTTACTGCTTGGTTGAGAACAAGTTTTGCCAAGTGTACTCTGTTATTTAATTAATTATACTGATTGATATTAGAAGAAATAAAGAGATCAGCCAGCCCATCTGTCAATATGAAGGATATTGAGTCAAGGTCATTAAAAATTTCTAGTCACAATGGTTAAACAGGACTGGATATAATGTTCATCAACACAGATGTGGACTGCATACTCTTCTTTATTCTTTCAGGTCCCAGTTTTGTTGCCTAACTGTTATAACATTAACAGAACAAATGCTGAAGATTGCCATGAAATATTAATTTTTTCACAAATTATATACTGTAAAAAGGGCAATAAAATGGTTAGTACACAGTTTAAACTTGGTTCAGGAGGTAATGTTTTTAAAATTTTATCTGAAAAATCAAATTTGTAATATCTTTAAATAAATGTTTGTCCCACTTTCCTGTATCTTTGGAAACCATAGCTGAAACTGACGAAGTTCTTATTTCCAGTGCAAAGAGTGCTGAAAACAGGTTTACCATGAGGGAGACTCCATAAAATGCTTGCAATATATCTGGTATTTAATTTACCCAGTGCTGAATTCTTGGTCAATTGTTCATTATTTTGTCAAAACTATCATAATTACCGTCAATACTCACGTATAAGCCATTACCAACTGCAAACTGCATAGACCCAGATCTTCCATCGCATAATGAGCCGGCAGATCTGGGTCTATGCAGTTTGTAAGGACTAATCAGTAGAACAAACAGCATAGACCCTGATCTGCCGGCGCATTATGCAGTGGCATATCAGGGTCTATGTTGTTTGCATTTGGACCCGGCTTATGCACAAGTATATACGGTAGTGTACAAATCAATTGAGATGTGAGCACTTTTTAATATTAAAATATTTATTTCATAACCAGCACATACATTGATGCTTTTTTACATTACTTTTACATCTTTCCTCAATTTGGAATAAAATGATCAGAAGTATCAGGTGTTTGGTGTTATTTGAATTTACATATTGATATTTCCTATATTTTTAATTCCCTGTTCCATAACTAGAAAGCAGTACAGATTTTTTCCATGCATGTTTACCATTAATGTCCTATTTTCTTACCTTACAAACTAAAAATGTTATCTCACCTGTGGAGATTTCATTGATCCATCACCTTGATAACTCCATACTAACACTGATCAGAATTTATTGCAGGAGACCTTATACTTCAAATATTTACTATATCGCAAAGCTCCATTTTCTACCTGTGAAAACTGACCTGTGATTGATTGCCTGTACCTGATTTTATAATTGCTTTTTTTGCCATACTGCCTAATTTGTCTGATCTTGCTTTATTATAGCAAGAGGGGATCAATTTTACTGATTGACCCTAAATAAAACAACCTATTTTATCTTTTTAATCAAAGTCAGATTAGCCCCCTTTGGAAAAGTTAATCTGTTTTCTTTGTGGAAAGAATTTGTTTTCTTTGTGGAGAAAATTTATTTCAGATTCAAGTCAGATTTCTTTCTGATGTTTTTCTGTGGGACTTGACATTATTTTTACAGATCATTTGAAGTTTTTTAGTTACATATTTTTACAAAGCCTTAAAAATGTATAGTACAAAGACTTAAAAATGTATAGTACAAAATTTTAAAAATGTATTGTACAAAGTCTTAAAAATGTATTGTACAAAAGACTTATAAATGTATAGTACAAAGACTTAAAAATGTATAGTACAAAGCCTTAAAAATGAATTGTACAAAGACTTATAAATGTAAAGTACAAAGTCTTAAAAATGTATAGTACAAAGTCTTAAAAATGTATTGTACAAAGTTTTAAAAATGTTTTGTACAAAATCTTAAAAATGTATTTTAGTCTTAAAAATGTATTGTACAAAGTTTTAAAAATGTATTGTACAAAGACTTAAAAATGTATTGTACAAAGTTTTAAAAATGCATTATACAAAGTTGTAAAAATGTATTGTACAGTCTTACAAATGTATTGTACAAAGTCTTAGAAATGTATTATTTTAAAATGGTCTATTTTTCCTGGACTTTAATTTCCAAGTATTTAATACTAACATTGACATGAAGTGTGACTTTTTATCCACTCGCCAACAAAGGTTGGAGGCAATATAGTGCTTTTGTTTGTTTGTTTGTGTGTAGTTTGTGTGTTACTTCATTAATTTATTCATTCATTTATTACATCCTCAATATGTTGGACCCTATTTAACCTACATGTACAAATGAAAATATTATGTAGATGTGTCTTAAAGAGAGTAACTCAACCTTACCAAAACTAGGTCACTATTTCCTAATTGTCACACTTGTGTGATGTTTATATTTGAAGCCTTGTGTTTATTACATCCTCTGTATCTCTAACCCCTTTACATCTAGGCTGATTAAACTTTGTCTTAACCCTACACTGATGAAACTTTGTATGTTGATGCATCTTAACAAGTAATATATTCAGAAATATTTCCTTCTTCCACATGGCTTAGACATTAACTTCGATTCACAACCAGTGGGTTATGAGTCTGAATCCTGTCCAGAGCAGCCAGGGTAATCTTTCATGGTATATCCCTTTGGAAGGCTCTTAACTTCCATGGCTTCAGCATCAATCATCCATACCAGTCCACCTACTCCAAATGTGCTTCTGTTGGCAAGGGGATTCACGTTCACAAGTAAACACCATGTCAATCAGAATTGGACATATAGTAAATAAATGAAAACAGAACACCACTAACTTTAACAATTGTAAATTAATTTTCTTAAAGCTGAGTTATACTTGACATGGTTCATTAATTGTTATTTGCAGATGAATACTGAACTTAAAACCATTAACCAAGGCCACTTTATGTACTCTTTGTATTTCAAACAATTTATTTTGGGGAAGCAATAGCTCAGTAAATCACTGTGTATGACATCAATGGATTTGCTAAAAGTTCTTGCTCATAGTAAACATCTAACTTACTTGGCAATGTTTATTTTGAATCTACTGTGAAATGGGAGTGAACAAAACAGTGGGAGAGATGTTTATGTTTCAGAAAGTACTGTAGTCTGGGTTTGTTATTGAAATCTAAGCCTTGTAATTGGCAAACATACCTTTGGATAGAGTTGTTTGAGTACCAGGTAATACGGATAATAGCCTAAGTGTTCCAAAATAGTGCTTACTATTCCATGCCTTTGGGGGAAAAAAAGAAAGAGTTTTGAGTGTACAACAGTGACAAAGCAAATATGTTCACAAGCATGTTTATTTGTTTCTTGTATGCTACAAAAGTTTTAGAGTTTTCATTTCCAAGTCCGGCATACTATCCATCCAGAAAGCCTTGCTATTGAATTGAGCATTTAGTTGTAGATAGTACCCCCATCGCTTTCATCTTTTAATTATCAAGATTTCTTGAATTTATAAGACCACTTTTCAGTGCAGGGTGTTGGTTGCCTATAAGGGCACCTTAAGGGAGTAATGTCACTTCTTTGGACTTATGTACTTCACTGGTACACTGAAGATAATAATTGCACTACAAGTGAAAATTTGGGGTAAATGATGCCAAGTTGATGCCCAACAATAGGGTTAAATAATGAAAAGTTGATGCCCCAAAATTGTGGGTAAATGATGCCAAGTTTATGTCCAACAGTAGGGTTAAATAATGAAAAGTTGATGCCCCAAAATTGTGGGTAAATGATGCCAAGTTGATGTCCAACAGTAGGGTTAAATAATGAAAAGTTAATGCCCCAAAATTGTGGGTAAATGATGCCAAGTTGATGTCCGACAGTAGGGTTAAATAATGAAAAGTTGATGCCCCAAAATTGTGGGTAAATGATGCCAAGTTGATGTCCGACAGTAGGGTTAAATAATGAAAAGTTGATGCCCCAAAATTGTGGGTAAATGATGCCAAGTTGATGTCCAACAGTAGGGTTAAATAATGAAAAGTTAATGCCCCAAAATTGTGGGTAAATGATGCCAAGTTGATGTCCAACAGTAGGGTTAAATAATGAAAAGTTGATGCCCCAAAATTGTGGGTAAATGATACCAAGTTAATGTCCAACAGTACGGTTAAATAATGAAAAGTTGATGCCCCAAAATTGTGGGTAAATGATGCCAAGTTGATGTCCAACAGTAGGGTTAAATAATGAAAAGTTGATGCCCCAAAATTGTGGGTAAATGATACCAAGTTGATGTCCAACAGTAGGGTTAAATAATGAAAAGTTGATGCCCCAAAATTTGGGTAAATGATGCCAGGTTGATGCCCAAAATGCATATGTATAATGTTATGCCATGTACAAAAGGCCTATGGAGATTTAAGATGGGGCAGATTCCAAGGAGGGCAGGGTGCATCCCAGAAAGGGCAGGGTGCCACCATGGGAGTGCAGTGTGCAGTGCCTTCCCAAAATAGGCAGGGGACAACACTGAAATAGTTGGTTTTCCTAATAAATCACATTTCAGCTGCAGCATATTTATTTATCCATGTATAACATACATCTGTGAGCCATATAGACCTAGATTGGCTGGCACATTATGGGACAACAGATCTGGCAAATTCTGGGACAGCCCGTATCTGCTGCAAAATTATAGGACAACAGATATACCAGCACATTATGGGACAACAGGTGTGCCATATCATTATGGGGCAACCCTAGATCAGCTGGCACATTATGGGACAACAGATCTGTCCATACATTGTGCGACAACAGATCTGCTGGCAAGTTCTGGGACAGTCCAGATCTGCCTGTGCCTTATGGGATAGGCCAGATCTACTGGCACATCATGGCTCAGCCCAGATCTGCAATAACAAGTGTGCAAAAGGTGACAACAGATCTGCTGGCACATTTTGGAACAATATATCTGCTGGCACATTATAAGACATCCTATATCTGCTGACATATTATGGGACAACAGATATGATGATATATTATGGAACAGAAAGAATCAGTGTTTCAAAAACTCAAATTATCTTTTAGAGACTTGAACAGTTTTCAATTTTGAGGTTTGCAGGCAAGAGAAAACTTTACACTTGGACTGAGCAAGCCATGTATTCAAGTGATGTTGGAATTACTAAAGTTTAACTATATTAACATTAAAAAAAATATTCCATCAAAACTCAGTTTTTATCTCTATCATCTGTGATAGAATAATTGGTCCACAAGTCCCTGGGAAGATCACTGGTTATGCACACAACAATAGAACAAGGAAATTTTGCCATCCTAATTTTTATTTAGCTTAACGATATCAAATAAATTTATGTACAGTTTCATGCAAAAACACGAGTATACTGAACATGGTTTGGCTGTCCTGGGGGCTGCTCAGTAAGTATATGTACATGGGGGAAACCCAGCCAGTATAGTTTAATCTTAATATCATATTACCAATGCTGGCTTCCAGCTGGGGGGGGGGGGGGGGGGGGGGCGCCTGGCAGGTGAAAGCCAGAATTGATGCAGAACCGTAAAGAAACAGAGAATTTCTAGGTGAACCGGGGGGGGGGGGGGGGGGGGGGGGGAGAGAGAGAGAGACCAGCAGGTTTCTATCATACCCTACTTTTTCTGGAGTGAACATGGGGGATGGGGGGGGGGGGGAGCCCAGGTTTATATCATGCAGTTATGTACCTGGGGAGAGCCCGGCAGGTTTAGATCCTACAGTAATGTACCTATGGGAAGTTCAGCAGGTAGACTAAGCAGTATTTCAAACTTGATTAATTATAGCATGTACAGAAATGTAGTGAACCTGTGTGAGCCCAGCAGGTTTCTATCATACTCTACAGTACCGGGGTTGAGCCAAGCAGGTTTATATCATACTAATGTACCTTGCGGTAGCCCGGCAGGTTAAGATCATACAGTAATGTACCTGGAGGGAGCCCAGCAGGTTTATATCATACTAATGTACCTGGCGGTAGCCCGGCAGGTTAAGATCATACAGTAATGTACCTGGAGGGAGCCCATCAGGTTTATATCATACTAATGTACCTGGAGGGAGCCCAGCAGGTAGACAAAACAGCATTTCAAGCGTGATTAATTACTGCATGTACAGAAATGTAGCTACCTACAAGAATGCTTATTATAATCAGATTCATTATTGTCAGGATTGGGGTCAAATGTCAAAGAATTGAATTGAAGGCCAAAATGAGAGATCAAGTAACTGATATTGTCAACAAGAGCCCCAAGACAGCAATTTGAATAAGGAAAGAGGAAGGAAATAAAATTATAAATATCTGCCAGTAAAGTCAGTCTCATTATTATCACACATCAAAGGAATAATTGCAAACACTTGTGCAATTTTACGTAGAACTCATTTTTTCCTGAGCTGTACATAATGTTTGTAGAGAAGTCATGATGTATCTCATGTAACAATTGGAAAACTAATGACCTAGAGTTTGTATCATATGGTCTTCAATACCAGCTGCTGCGGCTGAGGTAGCAGCACCGATTCTAAAGAAATGACCAGAGTACTTGGAATCATTCAGTCCAAGCACAGATAATAAATGCCTGATATAAGTAATGAATTTGTCACACGTGAGAAAAGAGTCATCACAGTCCAAGAAAAGAGGTGAATTTGCACCAACACTTTGCTTATTTCTTAGATGAATGTACTTCTCCATAGCTGCAACAGGACACAAGGTGTTGTTTCTAAATATGTGGATGCACATGCCCTGACAAAATGGGTCAGACTTAGAGGCACGTAAGGTCAATGTGTAGTACGATTTGTCCTGGGCAAACTGAATGTCATATTCATGCGAATCATATTTGTTGTAGCCACTGAACTTCTTATGGTAAATCCTCCACAGTGCAGAAAACCAAAGAATGCCATGAGACACGCACTTGACACCAAAGAATCTGTATAATAAGTGGAAAAAACACCATGGTCCAACAAGTCATACATTTTCATAAAATGTCAAACGTTATGGGAAAACATTTTGTACAGTCAGTACCACTTTGCAAGCATCTAATCACTTTCAAGATGTAATTGAAACGCTTCCCTTGAGTGAAGGGATTATTCAGTCCAGCCTTAAGATAATGAAAGTGAATCCCTGCAAAGTACAGCTTAATAGGGCTAATTTTAATCTGAGATGATGCTGAAAATAGGATGCAAACTGAATAAGCAGATCCTCAACACTAGTAAAGATCAATGTGGAACAATTATACCACTCAAAGTTATGAACTGGAGAAAACTTTGCAATGCTGAATTATACGTGCTTGCTGTGCCGTGACTAATGGATGCATTCCATAATCGATCAATAATGTCTATCCGATCATTAAGTCCACTGGTATCAGACAAGGACTTGACTTGTGATCTGCACTGGGTGCTAAACTGTGAAAACTGGTCATCTGAAACCAAGAAATGGAATCAGCAATAGAAATTATGCACACCCAGCATATGCTGGGCATGTAGTGTAAAATTATGAACTGCAGAACACCTAGTCAACTTGCGCACGAGAAGCTGTCTTTTTGTGTAAGATTTCTTTTCCAGAAAAGAATGTATTATATCACATATGCAGTCCACTTTCGCCAGAGGTAGTCTTGCTTTAATCTTGACAGAATCTAAGATGATCCCCAGGAATTCCAGTTATGGTCTGGGACCCAGAGTTTTATGAGGAGCTGTGGGAATATGCAGAGTATTAAATATATGTGATAGCAAGGCCATGGTATGAACAGAGTCAAAATCTGGGGAGTCCACAGTCAAAAAGTCATATAAAAAGCGTATAAATATTGCTACTGGTCTGAAGTTCAAGGGTCACGATGGTCAGTTTCTTAGACTTTTTGGGGAAAAAAACTGATATCATGTGTTTATGGATAGACATTAGACTTTTAACCAGATTCACCAATCACCATGGTGTGTCTCCGGGGGGGGGGGATGCATCCATATTGAAGGTCAAGGTCACAGGGTGAATTGTTTCATTCTTTGGGTTAAATTGTTAAGAACTGTGTGAAGAGATTATATATTTTGTTCCATGCATGTATTGTGACAGATTTGTCACATTTTGCAGAATAAAGTGGTTAAAGGATCAGAGGTCAAAGTCACAAGGATTGTTTAGTTATGTGTTACTAGGGCTGCAGCAACATCGTTGCAGGAAAGACAATAAATATATGGATTTTCTTAGTTTTCTGGCCACAGTGGCATTGTCAACAGTTGTGTTTAGGTTTTGGTTGAAGTTTTGCATTTGCTTACTTGTTTATTTCCTTAATCTCCAGATGTTTTTTTTTTTACTTAGTATTTTTCACTATGAAGCTTAGTTAATTCTGTCACATATTATACATTAGGCATGTACAACCTATGGCCCGTGGGCCAGATACAGCTCACGACCTGGTATTATTCACTTATTTACATCACAGGGTGTGGCTTTAAAACTCGCTTATCCAGCCCGCACCCTGGAGCAAATTGCACATGCCTGTTATACAATTTGCGCAGCATTTTTTTTTGGGGGGGGGGGCGTACTTTGCTGAATTTAAACTAATCAGCAGTCAATTCTTAAATATTTATTAGTCAGTTTTTCTTTTGCTTACTAGAAGGATACATTTCCTGAAGTCTTTGATTAATTTGGTTTTTGCTCGATTCTTGGGATGAGCAGATACAATTCATTCAGTGGCTTTTTTACCCATTGACTTTTGAGGGCCAAGATCAAAGACATAGAAAAATACAAGCATTAGCTTTCAAAAAAGCTTGAACGCTCTGCTGTATTTAATTCAGTATTTGGCTAAGAAGAAAAGAAATGAAATATGAAGAAAAGGAAGTCAGACAATTTGTTGAAGATAGGAAAATTCTTGTAATTGTTGACAGTTGTGGTATTTTACTTTATTGTGACTGCTTATTACTGTCAAGAAAAGATTCAAGTGACCTACTTTTTAGCTCACCTGGTCATACTCCCAAGTGAACTTTTGATATGATTCTGTTTCCGTCATGTGTAGTGCATTGTCCATCCATCAACAATTGTTTATTACCACTCTGAAACCCATATTTCTGATCTGATTTAGATCAAACTTGGAATATGGGCTTACATCATCAAATTCTCCGATGAGTTTGATAATGAGCTAGATTCACACATTCCTGAGGTGATCTTGCATCTGATTTGCTCACCTTGTTGCCACTCCAGAGATCGTATTTCTGATCCAGTTTTGATCATACTTGGAATATATGCTTATATCATCAAGGTCTTGGATGAGTTCAGTAAAAAGCAAGATAAACGCATTCTAACAAGGTGATCTTGCATCTGATGATCTGAGCTTGTTGCCTCTCTGGAGGCTAAATTTCTGTTCCAATTTTGATAAAACTTGAAACGTATATTCATATACATGTATCATCAAGATCTTAAACAAGTTGTACACCTCTCCCTTGATAACTCGCACACAATGGGGTCCAAAAACATAGACCACACTATAAATGAGGGCACAAGTTACTGAGGGACCTCAAACATATTAAGAACGGATGCCATTCCTGCTGGATATTGAGAAAACCAGGAAGGGGGGGGGGTAACAGCTGTTTAATTGCTGAATACTGTAGTATCTTTTATTTTCGTGGGTCTCAATTTTCGTGGTTTGGTTTTTAAAAAAAAGACATTTTCGTGGGTACTTGAATTCGTGGTTTTGCCTATCAAAGTTTGCATATTTGTAAGTATTTAATTTGTAATTGTGCTTCTAGCAATAGTTGTGGTATTTTACAGTCATGTTCATTGGAATTAAGCATACATGGATAAAACCACAGGGGCTCGTATCGTTGTTTACAATGTACCTATCAATTATACATGTACTATAGTAAATGTATGATTGATAGGTAAATTGCAAGCAACAAAACAAGCCCCTGTGGATAAAATGAAAAATGCTTTCACGAGGATTTATATTTTTCGACAATAGTTTCACTTGAATGTAGAATCGATTTGAATAAGTATTAAATCTAATTTTCATTTATAGTATAATTTCTTATTCTTTCGTTCCTTTTCAGTAATAACAGTATTTGAATACCTTATGCTTTTTCTCGTTTCTCTCTATCCTTATCTCACAACATATTGATTTAAGGCAGTGAGTGAAAATTACAGCTACCGGATACTGTATATATTTGTGTACATTGAAACAATATAAAATGCTTTATCATTCTTTTTTAAGGGTTAAAATAAAACAAACACGTGTAAACGCTATTAATGTTTACCAGATTACAGAAATGAGATTGATTTATCAAATAGCTTTGTTGATCTCTAGGAACGAAGTGCAGTTAAAGAAAATGGGGGGAAGGACTTCTTTATCATATGTTGCTAATTTTTCGTTGGGTCTTAAAATTTGTGGTTCAGAGCAACAACAAAATCCATGAAAATTGGTACCCCGCGAAAATTTGTGATACTACAGTACTAGTTTTTTAATCGCATTGGGAATAATTCTCAATAAAAAAGAGCTAGTGAAGTTGTTTGCTTTTTTGTATAAATTACCGTTATTTTCAAGATACCCAACCTCGGAAAGATCGTTAACAACATTACTCCCGCTGTTTTCAACTTCTATCACGTGTACTCGAAAAAAATGTGTATTATGTCACTGCTTTTTGTTGTTGATTCTCAACAAAACAAGATTCCTTTTTATCAAAAACTAGGGACATTTATTTCATGAAACAACCATTGACATCAAAATGCGATTTTTTTAATTCTATTAGTAAAATATTAATGCTGTGATTTCATTGCAAGTAATAATGAAACTTCTCATCCTTGAGGAAATCTCTGAGTGCCAATTCAGGAATTTTAAGTTGACTACAAACTCTGGAACTTGCTTCTCCATAATGAACCGTATCTATCAAACAAAGCTTTTTATTCACCAAGTACTCATTGGCTTGGTTGCCTTGCTATCTTTGATTACATTTCTGAATGAATTGGCTAATTTAAGGTAGTTCAATTATATTACTTACATAATAATATTTATAGCAGTGTTCGATTGATCAATTGAAATGAGTTGACCTGACACACGACCGTGACCACTAGCTCTTACACAGGTAGGATTTGCATACCTTTTAACTTTACTTTTATTCCACTCCCTTTATTTGATTTGATACAAAAGACGTATCAAATCAAATAACATAATTAACATGATAATACAAAGCAGGTCTTCTTTTAATTGATTGTAACAATACAACAAATACTTCCATAAGTCAGAGATAAAAACACAGTCGGCACTTAATTAGGTTCTCACAGAAATGCTCCTGGACATAGCTGTGATGGTAGATTGACATTTTTCACATTTAAATACAAGAGGGCAAATAGCATTTATGATGATTACACTGAAACCGATTTAATTGGTATTTAATTCTTAAAGTGTTGCCACCAGTAGGCATTAGTGACATTTTCATTGATCGTAATTTCGTCGGATATTATTGTTTACAGTGTACTGAGAATGTTGTTTAGAAAGAAAATTTAACAAAATATATGACTTCGTATTAAAAGTTGAGAATTTCATGATGTTGATTCAAATTTCCGAGTACTATCCACCATTTTCGGTAATAAAACAATCAATATATCAAGGTTTAATTTACCAATTTTGAGCGTGATTTTCTTCATGTTCAACAAATAGGGACCAATTTGAGGGGTATTTTCTAGTTTAAAAAATGGGATCCACACCTGACTCCGCATTATAAGTGGGTTCACGAGTTATCGGGGTGTGAGTTATCGAGGGAGTGGTGTACACACATTCTTATGTGGTGATCTGATTTGCTGAGGTTGTTACACTCTGGTTGTCATTTTTAACATTTGATTTTGATAAAACTTCAAATATAGGCTTGTTTTGAGCAAGATCTTGCATGTGTTCAATAATGCATGGAGGTGATCACGCATCCGATTGGCTGAGCTTGTCAACACTTAGCAACTCAATTTCTGATCATATTTTTTCAAACTTGGTAAATATGATCAAAATATATAATGTGTTTTATTCTCAGCCAGTTCTACACATATTAATGAGGTGATCTTGCAAATGAATGACTGAGCTTCTTACTGTTTGAGAGGCTGTATTTCTGAACTTATTTTAATAAAACTTGGAAATAGGATAATATTATCAAGATGTTGGATATTTTTATTATGAGTGAGACTTGTGCATATTTATAAGGTGATCTTGCATCTGATTGGCCGATGTTTTTTTTAAAACCACTTTTGAGACTTTTTGTATATGATTATGGTAAAACTTGGTTAATAGGCCTATTTCATCAAGATCTTGGTTGAATATGATTATAAGTGAAATTTATTCATATTAATGACATGACCTTGCATCTGATTGGCTGACTTTATTAACACTCTAACAACTATATTTCTAATCAGATTTTGATCAAACTTGTTAAATAGTCTTATGTTATCAAGATGTTGGATGAGTATGATTTTGAGCAAGATATATGCATATTAATAAGCATGTTTGGATTTTGGCTTGAAAAAGGAGTCAACTTTATTTTGACCTAAACTTCACATGTTATCTTTGATTTTCATTTCAGGGCCTGAGTCTGCTATGCACCCAGCTCCATGGCCATGTGGGTTCCATGCTCAATGCTGTAAGTTATTTCGAGTTTTCTGTTGAAGTTTAAACCACATTTATTTTTCATTTATTGTACCACAAGGTTTCACAACTTACATTATTGTTACCGTCTATACTCGCTTATAAGTTGGATCCAACTACAGACTTAATAGACCCAGATCTACCATCACATAATGTACCAGCAGATCTGGGTCTCTGCAGTTTGTTAGAACAACAGCATAGATCCTGATCTGATTAACCCCTGTGAGCAGCCACCCAAAGAGTGAAGCAGAAAACACATGTAATCAACGTAACAGTGTTACAAATAAGAAACTGAAACAAAACTACTAACAAAAAACTGGTTCAGTCCAGTTTACAAAGAGAGCAGCAAACCGCTAGCTCCAGTGGTCAGTGTAACAATGTGTCAATTCCAATTTCTAAACCCACACAAAGAGATAAGAAAACTTTTGCATATTTTGGCTGTTTGATTTGGAATAGTTTACATAACAATGTGAACGAAGCACCTATATTAAATGCTTTTCATCAAAGAATAAGAAAATGACTTCATGATACATATATATGATTAATAAGTATTGTTTCATTCCTCCACAGTTTCTTACCTTTTCTGTTCTCCTCACAATATCTTACTGTTATATTTTCTTTTCCCTCTCCTTCAGTTTCTCTTTTTTTATAATTGTAAATAACTGCACTTTAATGCATCATTGTACATTTACTTAAGAATATTTCTATAAAAATGAGTGACTCAAGGGTGATTAGTGTAAATATTTGTATATAAATGAGGGTCGCAAGGGAGATTAGTTTAAATGCTTGTATATAAATGAGGACTTGAAGGGAGATTAGTTTAAACTTGTATATATAAACGAGGGCCTCAAGAGATATTAGTTTTGGAAACCTTTTGGATTGCTCTCTGAAAAAAAAGATTTTGTTGTTATTATTATTATATAAAGAGCTATTGAAAGAATCTACTAGACATTCAAAAGGGTCTAACAATCCTGTCAAGCTCTTGAATAAGTTTGCGAGTCAAGAGAGTATAGACACTTGAGAGTCCCCTGATACCATGCCTGGCAAACCTCCCTGACACTTGAGATCCCCCTGATACCGTGCCTGGCACACCTCCCTGACACTTGAGATCCCCCTGATACCTTGCCTGGCAAACCTCCCTGACACTTGAGAGCCCCCTGATACCATGCCTGGCAACTCCCCAGAAGTCTCATACTGCCACAACTTCCATAAATATGTCTGACACCATAATATAATGGAATTGCAAAGGTTTAAAGGCAAATATTGATGAAATAAGTCTTCTACTTGAAGAACATGACCCATTACCTATCTGCCTTCAGGAGACCTTCTTAAAAGGAATCAACAAGGTTAGACTAAGAAAATTTCTAACAGACAACAACTTTTTCAAGAAATAATGATAAGGCTGCTGGATGAGTGTCCATCATCATAAATAAGTAAACTCCTTACAGCCAAATTAATGTCAATATTACATTACAGGCTGTAGCCATTTATGCATCTATAGACAAAATTATAGACATTTTTATCAGTACATCTTCCCCCAAGTACTCCAATCAATCAATCTGATCTTGACTATTGTATGGAACAGTTGCTAGCACCTTTTTTTCTACTTGGTGACTTTAACGGCCACAATACACTTTGGGGCTGCAAAGATATCAGTGAGAGAGGAATACAAATAGAAGAGTTTGTTTCAAAGCACAATCTTTGCCTTTTTAATGATAAGTCATATACCTACCTACATCCTGACACAGGATCCTACTCATTGTTAGATCTCACCATCTGCAATCCATCTCATCTACTTGACCTCAGTAGGAAAGATGATGAAGACCAGTATCCAGTATGCTTAAGCAGTAATACACTCAGACATCAAGAGCTGGACCAGAGAGGGTTGGATTTTACTGAAACTAGCAGTTTGGTACAAATCATAAATCCAGCCAATTTGAGTGTCTGAAACCAGTTCAGCCCTGATGGGAATGTTAATTCTGAGTCGCTACCCGATACTTCAGATGTACCATAGGGCTCCATTTTAGGGCCACTATTATTTATGATATTTTTAAATGATTTACCTGTGTATATACCCATGATCAATCAGATCTCTCTATACACCTTCAATCAAAATCATTATCAAATCCAGATAAAAACTCACTGATGACCTTAACAACGCAATTGATTGGTGCCACTCATATAAAATGATAATTAAAAAAAATAAAAAAATGTATGTTGATGGGTTCTACACAGCAAGTAGCTAGATTAGAAGATACTGAGCTTTTTCAGTACATACATTTTACCTACTATGGACTAGTGTGCAACAGTTTGGGGAAACTGTTCTAAATCATGGCTAAATAGTCTTAAAGTTATAAAAACAGGCTGCACATATCATTGTAGATGCACCATGGGATATTTCCTCTGAATAATTATTTTCACAGTTACATTGGATGACTATTCATGATAGAATAAACTGTTTAAGGGTTCTTGTTTACAAATGTGTTCATGGAATTATAACTGGCTATGTCCAAAAATAAAATTGTTCTGATGTCATGGCCTGGAATTCTGTTAAGGCTGCATACGTTTGGCAAAAATTTAAATCTAAATTCTGACATGCCAAAATTGCATATTTAATAGCAGTAATGCAATACCTATTACTATTGCATTGCCTCCTTTTCCAGGACTCTTTAGTCCCAAGTCCAAGCTAATTACTTCCTCCTCCAATTAGTATTGGAGGGACAGAATAGAAAAGAACATGATTCCAGCTTGGCAAGCAATACTTCAGTTAATTATATTCCCTTTCATAGTTCCTGTGCTAGAGTAAGTATTGTCTACCCTTTTTTTGTTACGGATTATTTTGTTTTGTATGAATTTTTATCTTTTAGAGCTTCTTATGTTATAAGGTGTGGGCAAGTGTGAGCAAAGGAAGGCACTGTGTGACACACACCCCACCTGCTTTGCATGCACGGACGGATATCCAGTTTGTTGCCTTTGGCCTGAACAGGTATGGGACTTCGTTTGAAGTCGCCTCTCATACAGAAGGAGGAAGAAACGACCCATCTTCCTTCGCATCATCTCTGGACGAACCCCTCTTTTCAGGAGGTGTCTGGATCTCTTCCTGTGTTGGGCAAGACTACTTACCCTGTGGTGCAGGAACATTCTGTAACCTCTGTGATTCAGAGATTGCCTAAGGGCCAAGAATCCCTGATGCTCGTTACAGTGCCATCAGTGCAGTTGAGAGATTGATCCTTGGCCCCTCCCAAGGGAGAAAAACACCCAAGACCAAGTCGCACTTCCCGCGTAAGGATGAGCAATGCCCTCTCAGTGTCAGGATTCCGGTGACTAAGATTAGCAGATCACCTTCCTGAGAGGGAAGAACAGCAATCTTGATCAGATAAATATTATGTGGGCTCTTCCAGCAGATCTTCATCACCAGGCTGGTCTTTGACCAGTGACTTGGTACCGGTAAATGGGCTTTGAACACTGGTCACCAGGTTTTGATTATCGCCTTTGAGATGTTGAAGGTCTTGCTGGACCACAACAAGAACCTTTTAAGGTATGCACCTCTTGAGACAGAGATGCTGTTCGGAGGCTTCATCCCCTCTGTGGCATCACAGGATTTGAGGGACCAGAAGCACAGGCCCCTGGCAGCAGCTCCGAATCCGTCAAAACGGGCCAAGAAGCCCATTTCAACTGCCCTATGGAACCTTTTCCCAAGTTCATCAAGCAGACTCAGCCGGAACCCAATTTGTTTTGACTGTGTGTTTGTTCTTTTGACTTATTCATTTATATAGCTTGGTATTTCATGATGGTGTTGGTTAAATATTATGTTGCTTATTATTATTATTATTATTATTATTATTATTATTATTATTATTATTATTATTATTATTATTATTAAGCTGATAATTTGGAAAATGTAGTGTTCCAGTACTTTTTTTTACTAACATACTCCAGGAATTTGTTGTGGATACAATTCCAGAAAATCTTTCCTAAAAGTGTCAACAAACCAGGGAACAGAAAAAGGCCCTTAGAGATTTTGATCCTATTTATTATATAAATTGGCATGTTCTATACACTTAGCAAAATATGTGGAATGAAAACTCAGCAAACAAGCTTCAGAATATCAAACTGGTCATTTTAGAGTATTTAGAATGAATCAGAGACTAGGTGGTATCATGCTGCCAGTGTATCGGACATGCAGACCTGACTGATGTGTACCTCCCTCCTGAAGGGTGAACCTCAACCCAAGTGCAATCCTTGCTAGTTTCCACTCACATTGGAATACATTCTTGTTGAGTGTGTCAACTTCCAACCTGTGAGACATAAGTATTTTTATGTGAACTCGATAAAGTAGCTGTTTGATGATATACCACTAAAATAAATCTTGGAATTTTTAAGAGAATGCAGTTCATATAACAAATTTTTGCCCATTATTTTAAGGATTATATATTTTCTACCATTATCTTTTATTTGACATTCTTTTAAAGAATTGTAACATCTGTACCTTTTATATTTAGCTCTATTGGTTATAGACCAGAAGAGCTTACGTGATGGTCTGTTGTCTGTCATTTGTCGTCTGTTGTCTGTCAATTAGCACAAGTTTGTTATTGCTACTCCTCCTCAACTAGTTGGAGGATTGCCATGAAACTTTACTCACACACATTCATCCCATGGTCTAGTTGGTCATAAATGAAAATGGTTCCGCTTGGACATTCAGTATAGCCATCTTGAAAATCTTGTTAATGCTACTCTTCCTGAACAGAAAGTCATAGCAGCAGGGGTTTTCACCAGAAGGCTTTTTATGGTGTCTGATTGGTCTTTAATAACAATTGTGCCAATCTGATATCCAATATGACCGCCACAATGACCATCTTGAAAATTTTATCGCTGCTTCTCCTGGATGGAAAGTCATATCAACATTGGGTTTTCACCAGAAGACTACTTATGATGTCTAGTTGGTACTAAATTAAAATGGTGCCAATCTGACAGCCACTATGGTCACCATGGCAGCCATCTTGAAAATCTTGTTATTACTACTCTTCCTAAATGGAATGTCATATTGACATGGAGTTTTCACCAGAAGATTAATTATGATACTTAGTTGGTCCTGAATGAAAATGGTACTGATCTGACCTCAAATATGGCTGCCACAATGAATATATTGAAAATCTTGTCACTAATTCTCCTGAATGATTAATCATATCAATATGGGGTTTTCAACAAAAGTCTTCTATTGGTGTCTAGTTTGTCCTAAATTAAAATGGCGCCAATCCATTATGTCTGCCACAGTGGCTAGTTTGAAAATCTTATTACTCAAGAATATCAGAGATGGTTTCAACACTCAGCAGCTTAAAAGAAGAAATGGTCTTATCTTGAATTCCTGGAAATTCTTTTCAGACAGTAGAGAGGCAGTCCCTTTGAGAGACTGTTGTTTCATGTCATTACAGGTGTGCAAATACCTTCTTCCAAGTCTCCTGATGATGGTGGAAAACAAATCCTTTCAGACAATTCCACGCCAGATGATCACAGTAAAAGACCATGCCATCAACTTTGTCTGGTAAAAATGTGTTTAATATTTATATAATATGTACCGTATATACTCGCGTATAAGCCGATACCAACTTCATAGACCCAGATCTCCCATCGCATAATGTGCTGGCAGATCTGGGTCATGCAGTTTGTAAGGAATAATCAGTAGAACAAACAACATAAACTCTGATCTGCCAGCGCGTTATGCGACAGCAGATCAGGGTCTATATTGTTTGCATTTGGACCCAGATTTTAAGCGAGGATATATGATACTATTTATTTCTTGGATAATTCACACCCAACATAAAATAGCATTGGTACGGATCTGTCATTGCATAATATGTTTTCAGATCAGGATCTATCCTGTTTGCTAAGTAGAATGATTTGATCTACCAGCCAGTATACATTGAGAGGTTTGGGTGTTTAATATTCTGTGTAGAACGAATAACAATAAGTCTGATCTACCAGCCCATTATGTGGCAGGTGATTTGGATCTTCCACATTTGCTTGAAATTCTGTGTAGAACAAATAACATTAACTCTGATCTACCAGCCCATTATGTGGCAGGTGATTTGGATCTTCCACATTTGCTTGAAATTCTGTGTAGAACAAATAACAATAACTCTGATCTGCCAGCCCATTATGTGGCAGGTGATTTGGATCTTCCACGTTTGCTTGAAATTCTGTGTAGAACAATTAACATAAACTCTGATCTGCTAGCCTGGTATGCGACTGGAGATCTGGATCTACACTATTATGCATGAGCAGATTATGAAATAACACTATAACCAGTCAAACGCATGGTTTAGGTAGCACTACACAGTTTTTGGCTACAGCTGGAGTGGACGATATACCTCTTACCTTTGTAACTATCTGCTATCAAAATAAAACTCTCTAATCATCAACATGTATACATATTCAAACTCATCAGAGAATGGAAAAACAGAATCAGTATAAAGATCGGCATGGCAAAGCTGATCCTTCTTTGATTACCCCCTTTTGAGTCACACCAATCCCCCTCCTAATAACAGGTAAAAATCCCATAAAATCACAATTTTTAACCCTACAAAGAACCTGTACTGAACAAACTTGGATAGATTTTGTATATAAACCAGTGACAATTGTGTCCCAGATAACACTTTAATGAGCAGGTAGGTAAAGTGTACCATGAATGGACTGATTTTTCACAAAATTACTTTTAAAAAAATTTGGTAAATGCATAAAAACTGAGCTAGCAGAAAATCCGCAGCAGCTCATGTGTATTGTATTCCAAAACTTAATGTTGAACCCAGCGATTACAAATGTCTGTTGGCACTAGAATCATCCTCTTGTGCATACAGTATGAAATCATGCGTTCTTGACAACAGTGTAAATAGCAAGGGATGACTCATCCCAATGTGAATAACGTGTGAAATCATGCATTCTTGACACCAGTGTAAATAACAGGGGATGATTCATCCCCTTGTGCATACAGTGTGAAATCATGCATTCTTGACACCAGTGTAAATAACAAGGGATGACTCGTCCCCTTGTGCATATAGTGTGAAATCATGCATTCTTGACACCAGTGTAAATAACAAGGGATGACTCATCCCAATGTGCATACAGTGTGAAATCATGCATTCTTGACACCACTGTAAATAACAAAGGATGACTCATCCCAATGTGCATACAGTGTGAAATCATGCATTCTTGACACCAGTGTATATAACAAGGGATGACTCATCCCCATGTGCATACAGTGTGAAATCATGCATTCTTGACACCACTGTAAATAACAAAGGATGACTCATCCCAATGTGCATACAGTGTGAAATCATGCATTCTTGACACCAGTGTAAATAACAAGGGATGACTCATCCCCATGTGCATACAGTGTAAAATCATGCATTCTTGACACCAGTGTAAATAACAAAGGATGACTCATCCCAATGTGCATACAGTGTGAAATCATGCATTCTTGACACCAGTGTAAATAACAAAGGATGACTCATCCCAATGTGCATACAGTGTGAAATCATGCATTCTTGACACCAGTGTAAATAACAAAGGATGACTCATCCCAATGTGCATACAGTGTGAAATCATGCATTCTTGACACCAGTGTAAATAACAAGGGATGACTCATCCCAATGTGCATACAGTGTGAAATCATGCATTCTTGACACCAGTGTAAATAACAAGGGATGACTCGTCCCCATGTGCATACAGTGTGAAATCATGCATTCTTGACACCAGTGTAAATGACAAGGGATGACTCATCCCCATGTGCATAGAGTGTGAAATCATGCATTCTTGACACCAGTGTAAATAACAAGGGATGACTCGTTCCCTTGTGCATACAGTGTGAAATCATGCATTCTTGACACCAGTGTAAATGACAAGGGATGACTCGTCCCCTTGTGCATACAGTGTGAAATCATGCATTCTTGACACCAGTGTAAATGACAAGGGATGACTCGTCCCCTTGTGCATACAGTGTGAAATCATGCATTCTTGACACCAGTAAATGACAAGGGATGACTCGTCCCCTTGTGCATACAGTGTGAAATCATGCATTCTTGACACCAGTGTAAATAACAGGTTAGAAACATGGATTTATAGTATGGATGTCTCTTCAGTAAAAAATGTACCCCATGGCCTGTCCTATGAAACTGTTTAGTACTTGGTAACACTAAAAAAACCTAGCACTAAACAGTTATGTATGAGGAAAATGGTTTCTGCACAATAACTTGAGTTTTCCACTGTCTACAGCTTCCAGTCTTTGTGGACATCTTGTACTTCAGGTAAAGGTCAAATTTCAAGGTTACCATGACTCAAGGAATAAAAATGGCTTCACACAATAGCATTAGTGCATCAGATATTTTATCAAACATTGTGGATGACTTGCACTTGGTGTAAGGACGAAGCCTGTTTTGAGGTTAAAGGTCAAGATCACTGTGACTGAAAGAAGAAAGATGGTTTCCACACAATAACATTAGTTCTACATCACAGACCTGGATCAAACTTTGTGGATTGCTTGCACTTACAGTAAGGAAGAAGCCTATCGATTTTTGGTGTCCATAAGTCAAAGGTCTAGGTCACTGGCTGAATGAAGAAAAATAGTTTTTGCAAAAAAATATCAGTTATCTATATAGAAGACTGTTAAACACATGACACTCATAATGTGTCAATTACAGTACTCTGGTTGGACTTTTAAAATGAGTTTTTGTGACTGTTTGGACCTAGACTTTTTCATGAAAGCACTTGATGCAGACAACTTGATTTTGATATGCATGTTTCTATCGACGTGTAGATGATTTTTGTCAAGCCCATGTTAGTGGGAAGCAAGACTTAGTCACTTCTCAGGGAATACTGGCAGTGGCATCGTTGACTATGTCATCACCAACAGTTAAAGTTTTGGTTAGTTTTTCATTTGCTTATATTTCCTTAGAGCCCTTGATAGATTTTTTTCATACTTGAGATGAGTAGCTAAGAGAAATGTTTCTATGACAGGCTAGCTTGCCTTTTGACCAAGCGGTCAAGGTCATGGTCAGAAAATTTGGGTCAAGGTTTTGGTAATTTTTTTTGTTTGTTTTTTGTTTGTTTTGTTTGTTTATATTTCCTAATACCCTTGATGGGTTTTCTTTATTCTTGGATTGAATAAATATGAACCTAAGACAATTCATTCTGCAGTATGCTACTCCTTTGACATTGGGGTCAAAGTCACAGTCATAGAAAATTTGTGTTAAGATTTTGGTTAAAGTTGTTTTGTTTGCTTATATTTCCAAAACCCCTTGATGGATTTTTTCATACTTTGAATTAATCATTATGAAGCTTGAACAATTCATTCTGTAACATGCTGACCTTGATGACCTTTTTAATGTTTTGATCATTGGCTTGACATGAAGACTCTTAGCTTCTTTTATAAGATTTTCACCAAATAACTTTTGTATTTTTACCTCTACTGGTCATAGATCAGAAGAGCTTATGGGATGGCCATTGTCCATCGTACGTACGTCCATTAGCACAAGTTTATTACTGCCACTCCTCTTAAACTACTTCAAGAATTGCCATGAAACTTTATACACACATTCATCCCATGGTCAAGATAGTTCTAAATGAAAATGGTGCGGCTCGGACATGCAATATGGATGCAATAGCAGCCCTCTTGAAAATCTTTTTATCGTTACTCCTGAATGGATGGTCAAATCAGCATTGGGTTTGCACTAAAAGACTTCTTGTCATGTCTAGTTGGTCCTAAATGAAAATGGTGCTGATCTGATTCCAATATGGCCACCACAACAACCATCTTGAAAGTCTTGTTGCTACTCCTCCTGAACAGAAGATCATATCAGCATGGGTTTTTCACCAGAAGACTTCTTATGATATCTAGTTGGTTTTAAATGAAAATGGTTTTGCTTGGACAGCCAGTATGACTGCCACAGTGGCCATCTTGAAAATCTTGTTATTGCTATTCCTTCTGAATGGAAAGTAATATCAACAGGTTTTCATTGAAAGAGTTCCCATGATGTCTACTTGGTCCTAAAGGAAATAGTGCCAATCTGACGTCCAATATGACCACCATAGCAGCCATCTTGATCTTGAATGAAAAGACATATTAACATGGGGTTTTCACCAGACAAATTCTTATGATGTCTGGTTGGTTGTAAATGAAAATGGTGCCAATCTGATATCCAATATGGTCATCACAGTGGCCATCTTGAAAATCTTGTTATGACTACTCCTCCAAGAT
Source organism: Margaritifera margaritifera (assembly GCA_029931535.1). Classification (NCBI taxonomy): domain Eukaryota; kingdom Metazoa; phylum Mollusca; class Bivalvia; order Unionida; family Margaritiferidae; genus Margaritifera; species Margaritifera margaritifera. The sequence goes on from JAQPZY010001631.1 coordinate 4,069,008, forward strand.
GGATAGTCATATCGACATAGGGTTTTCACCAAAAGACTTTTTGTGATGTCTAGTTGGTCCTAAATGAAAATGGTGCTGATCTGACATCAAATATGGCTGTCGTGACTGCTTCTTGAAAATCTTTTTATCTCTACTCTTTTGAAATGGAAAGTCATATCAACTTACGGTTTTCATGAGAAGACTTTTTATGATAACTTGGCCACCCTAGTGGCCATGTTGAAAATCTTGTTATAGCTACTCCTCCTGAATGTATGGTCATATTAACATGGAGTTTTCACAAGAAGACTTCAAATGATATCTATTTGGTCCTAAATGAAAATGGTGCCAATCTTACATCCAATAGGGCTGCCACGTGAGTTAATTTGAAAGTCTTGTTATTGCTCAGAAATATCAAAGATGGTTTCAACACTCAGCAGTTACAAAGATGAAATGGTCTTATCTTCAATTCCTGGAAATTCTTTTTGGCCAGTAGAGCATCAGTCCCTTGGAGGGACTCTTTAATGTTTTAAAGTTCTTCTTATCTTTGGGACCTTGTTTATTTTAATGAAACCTTGTTAGCAGAATTAGAGAGAAACCATTGAACCTAGGTTTGGAATGCATGCTTAATGTTCATATGGAGATGATTTGATTACATTTTTCTGCCATGTACATGATTTATGGATTTTTAAACTTGTGGACTTTTTATCTGGAGTGGGGAAGTGATTTTACAAACATAGTTTATCACTATATCAAAAAAATGCATCTTTTGCCAGATTTGTACTAAAATTTGTACAAACTGTTTGGATCTCATGCTTTCTGTATAAAAAATTTTGCATTTCGAAAGTTACAACTACTAAAATTTTGCAAAATGATCGGTTAATTTTAAAAAATTTAATTGTACTCCTCCATACAGCCATCTTTTGAGAGAGGGTGGAGACAAAGCCTGTGCCAGTGTGAGAACCTTGCTGCAGCATATGTGTACCAAGGTCCCTGACAAAGCAGAATACAGAATCAAGGTTGCCCAGGTAAGAATTTATGAAATCTAATTGTCTTCACAAATTCAAACTTTTTGAATTGCTGTAAGTAACTGTTCTATTTTTTCCTTCTAGTCAGTTGTCCAAATAAAAGTGTGATGTATTCACAAAATGCAGATGTAAATGAACATACATGTATATAGTACACATTAAACTATTGAGTATTGTTGTTACATTTTCATCCAGCCCATTATGTGTGGGCTATTCCACAGCAAGATTGAAAGACAAGACAGAATGATGTCTATAGGTTTATCTTCTTATGAGGGAGCCACGGTAGCTCAGTTGGTAGAGCATCAGACTAATCCAAGTGTTGCTGGTTCAATACCCACCCAGGCTGGCCTGAGTTGGCTGCCTGTGTGTATCTTGGGAAAGGCATCAAGCTCTCATTTCCTCTGCAAGATATAGGCATAAAGTGTTCAAAGTGCCATTAAAATCACACACACACAAAGTGCAGATATTTTCTTATGCAGAAAATACTCTTATATGTACTGGGCATTAAGAAAATTCATGTCTGTTGATTTTGGGTCTAGAGGTACCATGCTATGTCCTTCTTTAATGGAATATCCCCGGGGTTGAATTACTTCTTGAACGGAATATCCCCGGGGTTGAATTACTTCTTGAATGGAATATCCCTGGGGTTGAATTACTTCTTGAATGGAATATCCCTGGGGTTGAATTACTTCTTGAATGGAATATCCCTGGGGTTGAATTACTTCTTGAATGGAATATCCCTGGGGTTGAATTACTTCTTGAATGGAATATCCCTGGGGTTGAATTACTTCTTTAATGGAATATGCCTGGGGTTGAATTACTTCTGTTGGCAACAATTACCACTTCACTTACAGATGGCTATAATAGGTTTGCTAAGGGGTTCATCACGTTTTAGGGATTTTAAATATGGTAACTTTGTCTGTTATTTTATATACATTTTAGAGAATTTTTACATCTTTACGTTTTATTTTTTATACTGTTGTGTTTAGTTATACATTTATTTAGAAAGCTTTATCTTCCTAATTTTGTTGCAATTTATTTTTACATTTTTGGAACATAACCTTTTGTCAGCACTACATAGTCACTCTGCTGAGGTACCTAAAGCACTACGGCATACATACATACATACATACATACATACATACATACATACATACATATATATATATATATATATACGTACATACATACATATATACGTACATACAGACATACATACATACAAACATACATACATACTTACTACATACATATAAAATGGTAGAAGACAAGTTTCTCATCAGAGATACTAGAAAATTACACTGAAAATATGGCTAGATACAGTATAGGGGGTTATACAGGTTTTTTGTTGTTTTACTGGAATTATGTTATTGGTTTATCCAGGATTTCAGAGAAAAGTCTTCATTTTAAGAAATATTCTTGGAGTACCCATTGAAACAAACACTTGCTCTAACCTTCCATCTACTTAAAAAAATTTAATTTTCAAATTCTCTCATTTTGTATCCTTAAAGACTTAGATTGTGTACGTCCAGTTGTTATCCACATTCATAATAAATTTTGCATTGACCTTCTCACTAACTTCCAATATAAGCAGTACTTGAAAATCAAGTCAATAAGTTAATGAGAAAATAAGTGAATAAAGTAGGTGTGTATATGTATGTGTATGCCTTTGATTCCCCCCCCCCCCCCAATCTCTCTCTCTCTCTCTCTGGAAATGAAGCGCAAACGTACCTTCCAGTATTGTTTAAAGCATAAAATAAATGCATATGTCTGTGAAGAAAGAAAAAGTATAATATATAAATTTGCTTATTGGACAAATGTTCGGTACATTATTCCGTGATTGTCACAGATTAGCATTCCCACTTGTTTTTGTTTTGTCTGTCCCTTCGTAATGTCTTTCGTTTATTAACCATCTGTATGTAATATATTGTTTTGTCTGTCCCTTCGTAATGTCTTTCGTTTATTAACCATCTGTATGTAATATATTGTTTTGTCTGTCCCTTCGTAATGTCTTTCGTTTATTACCATCTGTATGTAATATATTGTTTTGTCTGTCCCTTCATAATGTCTTTCGTTTATTAACCATCTGTATGTAATATATTGTTTTGTCTGTCCCTTCGTAATGTCTTTTGTTTATTAACCATCTGTAAGTAATATATTGTTTTAGAGTTGGTTAATACACTTACCTCTGATGCCAGATGTTCCAGGTTTGAATCCAGTGGGGGAGGAAGCTGTGTTTCCAAACACCTACAGTACCATACCTCAGGTTTGGAACCTCCTTCGCTGGATAACCTTGGAAGGGATTACCCTCCGAGTTCATCCAGTTTCTGGCAAGACGAATATTCTACATCAATCCATAACAGAGTCCCTGTTCAGACTGTAAGGGAAACTCTTAGTGGACTTGTTTGCGATGAGGTTAGACAACAAGATCCCCTTTCACATTTCCCCAGTTTCAGATCAGAGGGCCTGGGCAGTGGATGCTTTCAGTCTGAAGTGGGATCACTGCTCAGTTCATTTTGATAGCCCCTCTTTGGCCTCAACGATCGTAGTTCAGTGATCTTCTCTACCTGTTCATAGACCAGCCAACAACAGTGCCTTAGAGGAGGGACCTGTTGTAGCATCACAGGGACACTCTTCTGTACAACAGCCCACATATTCTCCATCTTCACATCTCAAGTGATCTATCTGCCAGGACACGTTTTCCAGCAAGGTTGCCAATTGCATCATTCAAGTCAGGAGATGGTCCACATCCACAGTCTATGATGCAAAATGGAGAATCTATTGCGATTGGTGCAGTAGGAAACGTGTAAATCCTAGCCATCCCTGTATGAGCGAGTGGCTAGTCCTGTTTGAAAAGAGAGAATGCTTGGTGTCTACTATTATGGACTATAGGGCACCCCTTTCCAATATGCTCAAGTTCTCAGAAGACCTAGTCATTGGTTTGGATCCTCATATTTCCCATCTTATCGAGTGTTTTGAGTTGCAGAGAATAGTGTCTCACTCCTTTATGCCCAGATGGAATCTTGTGCAAGTTGTGGTCTTTGTCAAAACGCCCATATGAACCATTAGGTGAAGCTTCTTTCTAGAACCCTACCCGTAAAACTGTTTTCCTGCTCTCCTTAGTGTCTCTGATCTGAAGGAGCAAGCTTCATGCCCTGTCTATAGAAGAAGATTGTTTATGGTTCAACAGCAATTATGAGTTTGTTTCTCTCCTTTGTCAACCAAGGTTTTTAGCACCATAAAAACAGGCTTCCTTCACTAGCTTCACTCCCTATAGGGATCCCCAGTCTGAGTTGTATCAGTTCTGGGGATGATCAAGGTTGAGTCTTGTGCCCAGTTAGTGCTTTACAGTTCTGTTTGGCCACTTTGAAAGGGAGAAGGAAGGGTAGGAAGCGTCTTTTCCTTCTTAATTTTAATGATGTAATACTTACCTATCGCTATTGCCAGATTCTCTCCTCCCACTCCTCTCTGGTGTCCCACAGAAAGAGAATAGCTACTGCATGTGGGCCTGTGGTGTGGGGGGGGGGGGGGACACTGAGTCTATGTCCTTTCTAGTTCTGGACTTCTAGAACTTTCCATCAAATGGGAGGATGGAATTGTATAATATGGATAGCGACAGGTAAGTATTACATCATTTAAATTAGTTCCCCCCCCCCCCAAAAAAAAAAAAAAAAACCACAAAAAAACTAGATTTCTTTGTGGTGATTGTTCAGATTTTGTGTCATAGTTTTGGAAAATTATATAACATACACCATAGCACTTTTTTTGTAGGTGAGGCTTTCCAAAGAACCCTTGTTTGTTACAGGCCACCTTCCCATAATGGTCACCTTGCTTTAAAAGCCACTTCTCCCTTTTCTTGCTTTCCTTTCTAATATTCTTTCAACCAGTCACCTCTCCTATACAACAAAATTGTTCCAGTCTTTGGCAGGCTGTTTATGGAAGATTGCTCTGTACATAGACTACAGTTAATTAAGATCCTTTCTTTTTTATTTTTTTCTTCCCTTTCTGTATCCATGAAGGCCGTAGTGACCATCCTGCAGGATTTACCAGCAGACAGCTATGGGAGGATGGTAGAATGGTTCTACAAACTCTCCAAACACTCTAAGGTCAGTTCTCAGGATCAAATGCACAAAACATAGGGATCAAATAACCAACAGTTGAAACTTATTGTTTCAATTGATTGTCTCAGCACTTCAGAAATTTGCAAGTAGGTTTAGGAAAAAGGTGCAATGTGTAGGATTTTAATTGAAATGCAAATACAGTGTAACTTCAGAAAACAACCTTTAGTGGGTCCATGGATGATTTGACTGAATTTTGCAATTAGGCAGAAATTGTAAATAAAACATAATAAAGAACAAGAAATTTGATAATCAAGAAAATAGATCCAGTTAGACTTGATTTACCAAAGCCTAGTTTTCTGTAGTTAACCTGTATTTTATATCGATCTAGTGGGAATTTTAATTATTCCTCCACCTCAATGTGGCAGGGTTATTTACTGGGGGATTATTTATGTCAGTCCATCCATTCTTCTGTCCATCACATAATCTTATGAAAGCCACTAATCCAAGAGTTTTTGATAGATTGCTGTGAAACTTTATATACATTATGTTCATCGTCTAAGTATGCACTTATTGACATTGTGCTCACTTAATTTTGATTAGAGTTAAAGCCCTTTTATTTACAGCTGTTCAAGCTCTTTCAAATAATCTTATGAAAGCAACTAGTCAAACATTTTTTGATGGGTTGCTTTGAAACTTGGTATATATAATGGTTATTAGATAAAGATGGGCATACTGACAAAACATTGAGCTTTCACAATTTTTAGACTCATTACCCTCTTTTATTTACTCTTGGATGGAATATATTACAGAATCTTGTGAATGTAATATGTCTCAATGATTTTAATGGATTACTGTTGGACTTGATACATGTTATGGTGATTATCTGAAGATGTGCATATTAACCAATTATTGTACTTCCACAAGTTTTGTTAGGGTTATTGCCATTTTTGTACTTGCAAGTTGCAGCTTGATGCAGTATCTTTTGACAGCAATTAGTTTTTTCAATTACCGACAGATTTTAATGATAATTGGTATATATCATGGCCATGATAAGAAGATGAGCATATTGACCAATCATTGTGCTTCCATAATTTTTTAAGAGTTATTGACCTTTTTAGCTTGCAGCTGGAGGTGACTGTCTTACAGTTGCTTTTGGTTTAGTTAGTACTATACCTCTCCCTTGATAACTTATGCACATCGGTGTCCAAAAACACAGACCACAGCTTAAGTGAGGGGAGTGAGTTACCGAGAGACCTCTGAAAATTTAAGAAGGGGATGCCATCCCAGCTGGACATTGACAATGAGAAGACGGGGGTGGGGTGTGTGTGTAGTAGTTTAATGGTTTAATGCTTATTTTATAATCACATTGGGTATAATTGTCAATAAAATACTTTTTCTAATGAAGTTGTTAACATTTCTGTATAAATTACCTTTATTTTCAAGATAACCAACCTTTGAAAGATTGTTAAAGACATTACTCCAAGCGGTTTCAACATACATGTTTACCTGCAAAAACACTGTGTATTTCATCACTGCTTTTTGCATGTGAATGTGGATATATTTGAGTGTTATTGTTGATTCACAACAAAACAAGATTTCCTTTTTCCGAAAACTAGGGACATTAAATTAGTGAAACAACAACCATCAACATCAAAACTTTTGTTAAATTTTTTTTTATTGTTCTGTTAGTAAAATATTGATGCTGTGATTTCATTGCTAGTAATAGTGAAATTTCTACTCATCCTTGAGCATATCTCTAAGAGCCAATTTTGTAATTTTAAGTTCACTACAAACTTTGGAACTTGCTTCTCCATAATGAACCGTATCTGTGAAACAAAGCTTTTCATGCACCGAGTTCTCCTTTCACTTGCTTCCCTTCATATCATTGATAACATATGCGAATTAGTAGGATAAACCACTGTTTAATGTTAAATACTTTAATTATGTTACCTACATAATAATATTTATAACAGCGTTGAATTGGTCAATTGAAATGAGTTGATCTGACACACTACCATGACTACTAGCTCTTATACAGGTAGGATTTGCATGACTTTTAATTTTTTTTAAAAATTCCACCCCCTTTGTTTGATTTGATACAAAAGATGTGATTCACGTGATAATACAAAGCAGGTAGTTTTAATTAATTATAACAATACAACAAACACTTCCACAAATTGGAGATCAAAACACAGTTGGCACTTAATTAGGTTCTCAGAAATGCACGTGTACATAGCTGTGACGGTAGATTGACACGTTCCACGTTTGAATACAAGAGGGCATATAGCATTTATGATGATTACACTGAAACCAAATTAAAAGACGGATCTAAAACATGAATTACACTTGACAAAACTTATTTAATTGGTATTTATTTGTTAAAGTGCTGCCACCATTTGGCATTATTGAAATTTTCATTGATCAAAATATCGTTGAATACTGTTATTTACAGTGTACTGCAAATTTTTTTATAAAGAAAATTTAACAAAATATATGCCTTCTTATTAAAAGTTGCAAATTTCATGATGTTGATTCAAATTTTTGGGCATTAACTGCCATTTTTTATGATAAAACGAGCAATATATCGGTCTCATTTACCAGTTTTGCTCACAATTTTGTTCACACTCAACAAATAGGGACCAAATTCATTTGGTATTTTCTAGAAGAAAAAAAATGGGATCCACACTTGACCCAATGTTACAAGCAGGTTTGCTAGTTATCTGGGCGTGAGTTATTGAGGGAGAGGTGTATAGACTCGTTTCCTTCATAGGCGTAGGGAGGGATTTGTGAAGTGGGGGTATATTTTTCAAATTACTCACCATTCTTCTAGTTTATCTGTTGTATGTTAATGTTCTGTTTAACCTGCCATATATACTCATGTATAAGTTTATACCAACTGCAAACTGCATAAACCCTGATCTGCCGTCGCATAATGCGCCGGCAGATCTGGGTCTATGAAGTTTGTAAGGACTAATCAGTAAAACAAACAACATAGACCCTGATCTGCTGGCACATTATGCTACGGCAGATCAGGGTCTATGTTGTTTGCATTTGGACCCGGATTACACACGAGTATATACAGTAGTCGTAAACTAGGATTTATTGTGCTCATGTGATAAGTGACAGCAAATTTAGTGTTGCAGATCATCAGAATTTGATATAAACATTTTGTAAATTCTTATCATTGCTCAAATGCTACAAAACCTGATATAAAAGAACTTTAGAGTTAATATTTGTATGATTTGAATCAAATGATAATCTAATTGATGATTTAGTATTTTGATCAGTTGATTGATTATTTAACTGATTCATTGATTGTGTAATAGATTTGGCAGAAGAGCACTGATTGGAAAAAAAAAGAATAAAACATACATCATGAGACTACTGGAAAATTTCATATAATGCTGAACTTGACTATTTGTATGAATCAAATACAGTTACATCCCTGTATGTATTTTGATGTAAGTCAGGAGAAAGGTTACTTTGATTAAAAAATTGATTTCTTTAATTATCTGTTTTTTCAAGTTGCAACTTTTCTTCTTATTAATAATTGCAGCTTACAAACAGAGGATTTTCTCTCGAAATTGTCAGTGCACTCCTGTCTGAGCCAGAAAGACAACTGCAAGGTATGATAATATTGCTCTCCATTATACAGGAATGATATGGAAATTTTCTAATCTTATGACTGTTGGTCTTGATTGCAGCAAACAATTGGTAAGACCTTAAAATTGTATCTTTGAATTACATATCATGCAAGTGGAGATCCTATGTTATCTTACAGTAACATTATTTTTGTTTGTAATGAACATTTTGATTTTTTACTTTACTATCAGTAGTTTTTATTAGGGTTGTAATGATTAAATAGGTAACCATTGATGGTTTGAGTATTAGCAGTAACCAGTTACAGAATTTTGTAACTAGTTAGCCTAAACCACTCCTGCCTCCCTTACGTCATAACACCAAGTGCATTTAGTAAGCTGAGCAAATGTATGAACAAATTGAAAATGTAATTAAAATTTCTCACTCCTAGCCCTTTTTTTTTTTTTCTTCTCAAAAACAAGATTTAAACATGAACTGAACTATTGTCCCAGATGCACCCCAGTGCTATATACATGTACCATAATCTGCTATTCTTTCATATGGTACAGAATAATACTAATACCATCTTTACTCTAACATTATGCAAACACACGCATTCATAAACAAACAAACCTATTTTCTTCCTTGGATAGTTTGGGCATCTTATGGTTTTCTGTCTAAGTCATTTTAACGATATCAAAACACCATTCAACACTTAGCATTTGAATGATCCTGGTACTGATTACTGCATGAAGTGGAGAATATGACAGAAGAATTAAACATGGAATGTGTACATAGAGCTAATAAAAAGCAAGCAAAAATATTTTTGAGTCAGCAAGTATAAAACATAACTTTCACTAGATTTTGGAAACTGGAAACTTTTGATTATTCTGTAGTTCTTGTCAGTTCACAGTCTGTACATGAGGTGTTTCTGACTTCAATTAACAGGTAACAGTTCTTTTAATGTATTATGGGTAACTGGTTAAGGAATGGACTAACCGTTGCAGTGCTGGTTTTCATGGAAGCTGAAATAATGGATTTAAAACAGACAGGACTCCCCAATCAAAGCAGTGCTGATAGTTTAAATTAAGAGTGGAATTTTTATCGTTACTGCATTTTGATATTTTTGTTATCTATCAAGACTGTAAGAGTTTCTGTTGTAGGATTTATATACAGGTTGTTGTTTCAGGCAATAATTGGGACACAAAGAAAATGTTTAAACCTTATAGGTATTCAGCTTGGTACCCATTGCAGTTTTATTAGGCACTAGATACAAGATTAAAGATTTGAAAAAGTTAAACATTCAGCAATTGTACGTCTGTGTAAGAAAAGCTATTTTTCTCGGGCTGTTCTTTTGAATGCAAGTTACATGGGATACAGGCATTCAGAACATCCTTGTCACTTTCTGATAAGAGTCAAATAGCTTCAACTCTCCGAAAGAGACTCAGATGGTATCATAGCGATACTTTCCAGATTGATAAGTTTCTGGCAGATGAATATCCAGCTAGATGTACAAAGAAAAGATCATCATAAAAAGATAGGATTTGGAAATAAAACTTGATGACATTTCACCCATCAATGAATTAGCTGCGCTTGTAATTTTTAATGTTATTCCTGCAACCTTTGAATGAAAGAATTTAATAAATCGTTCAGATTCAATAGGTGTAAACTATTGCTTGTGTTGCAATTAGTGATGACATGTCGTCGAGTCCTTGTGACATCAATAAAATTATAATGATGTAGAAAATTGCCACTATTTAAATCTGAGGTCTTTTTCTGCCATGTGATGGAAAAGGCTGAGGTTGTTCTGATTGGGGACACAGATATTGGTAAAGGATTTTCTCTGAGTACCATATATACTCGCATATAAACCGGGTCCAAAATGTAAACAACATAGACCCTGATCTGCCCTTGCATAATGCGCTGGCAGATCAGGGTCTGTGTTGCTTGTTCTACTGATTAGTCCATACAAACTGCATAGACCCAGATCTGCCGGTACATTATGCGACGGCAGATTTGGGTCTTTGCAGTTGGTATCGGATTATACACGAGTATAGAAGCCTATTTAGTACACATTTGCACAGACTGTGTTACTTGATGACACTGTTTAAGTGTGTGTCATTGTGTTCATGAAGGCACCTTTTTTTGTTCTAAAATTTCATGCTAATGTTGTTTTATCAAAATCTGTTCATTCCTGATTTTCATCACAAAACTTCCAGACAAAAATTATTGATCGCTATGGAATTTTACAATGGTGACCAGGCACTAAACTTGGTCAAAAAAAGTGGATGATGGGTCTAATCATTACCAGTGTAGAGGTAGTAGAATTTTTTTTTCCAATACGTGGTGTTTCCATTGTGACATCATAGTGTGCGACATTCAGTCTCGTTACACTCAATCACACTTAATGGTTTTCCTGGTCTAAAAATGTCCATGTACTTTAACACTGGTTTTGTCACATGTACTTCATTGGGCAGTTAGGTAATGATCTTGCAGGGAATATTGATCAACAGATAGTGAAATAAACTGAATAATCACCATTTCAGGATATGTGTAATCAAAAATGACACCTGTAGCTGAAATAGTTGGTACCACATGATTGGGATGACATGTATGTGGAATCACTTTGTTATGCCACAGTATTTGATATGTTATGATATTTATTTGTTATGCCACAGTATTTGATATGTTATGATATTTATTAATGAGGAGCTTTTTTTTGTTTGTAAATTGTCAACAAATTGTTTGATAACATTTTACTGCATTTTGACTTCCTAATTACAAATTCTGTTCAGGTACAGAGGGAATTCCACCAGAGATCCTAATGTACACCAGGCACAAGTCACTTGTAGGAATACTGCTTGCCCGCTGTTCTGATACTGCCCCAATGTAAGTTTCTGTTCTGTATTTTTATTAAATTGTTGGTTCAATAGATTTGTTGAATAAATGCCTGCACCTTGTAATATGTCATAATCTTTATGTTGCACTTTCCCAAGGATCTACAGTTGTAACAGAGATGCCAACTATTCTGGACTCTGCAGAATTATAATTTTTTTGTCAAAATATTACATTGTAAATTATATTTATAAAATTCTGGAAAATCAGAAATGTCTGGGATGAAATTATGAACAGGAGTTACTTATGTGGACATGAATAAGGAGAAAAGTACTTAAACACCATTAAGATCAACTGGTACATGTAATATAGTTTCTCAAAGCCAAAAAAAACAAATAATGCATCTAACCAGAAACCAGTCTGTGAGTCTGTAAATAGGTCAGATATGGCAGCATAAACAAAGAAGACAGAAAGATGCAGATAATTTGTGAGGTACACCAGTCTTATGGTTATTGTTTGGTCTGCAGTGTTGTGGGTATTCAAGCTTCTGGAATTGGAGCAGTGGATACATCATTTATTCTAATTGTTAATTGCTGGGGTACATGTATATATTCACTTTTAGGCTCATACAGAAAGATGCAAAGTGATTGTAGAAATTTGTTACTTTTATCAAAAGGATTATCCATTCTGGATAGGCTGCTTAGATTTTGAAAAATGGACACTTGGCACCTTGTTACAATTGAATATATCAGTGTTCAGGCCAGGAATTAATTTATAGGGGTCGGAATGGGCTGTTGGTAGGAGAAAAGGGGGGTCATTTTCTCATTTCTGGGCCAGGGATTTTGTAATACAGTACTGTATATACTCGCTTACAAGTTGAGTCCAACTGCAAGCAATATAGACCCTGATCTGCCATTGCATTATGTGCCAGCAGATCAGAGTCTTTGTTGTTTGTTCTACTTATTACTCCTAACAAACTGAATAGATCCAGATCTGCTGGTGCACTATGCAACAGCAGATCTGGGTCTGTGCAGTTGGACTCAACTTATAAGTGAGTATATACAGTATGTTATGAATGAGGACATGAACATATTGCACTTTCAGAAAGATAATAAACTGACATTAGACCTGTCTGAGTTTCAATTAGAAAGTTTCTATTGGGTCAAGAAAAGTCTTTGCCACCACCAACACTACTACAAAAAGCAACCCTATAAACCCCTGTTTCACTTCAAACAATTTGCTTGCTGCTATCTGGTCAGTTCTTGTTAGTTTTAGTAAGGAAGTCTGTGATTGGCTAATTGCACAAAAATAGTTGAAGTGCTGATATATACACTACTAATGGCTTATGGTCAAGGTATGAACTTGCAGTTTTTTTTGTAAAAGTAATTTGTAGAGGTGTCACAATTCATAGGTAGTATTGATACTAGCAATGCGTGCTGTGACAATATGTGTATTGTATAGTGTGTCAGGTATCAGCAAAAAAATAAAGAATGAAATTGATGAGTCAGGTATCAGCAAAAAATAAAGAATGAAATTGATGAGTCAGGTATCAGCAAAAAAATAAAGAATGAAATTGATGAATCAGGTATCAGCAACAAATAAAGAATGAAATTAATGAGTCAGGTATCAGCAAAAAATAAAGAATGAAATTGATGAGTCAGGTATCAGCAAAAAATAAAGAATGAAATTGATGAGTCAGGTATCAGCAACAAATAAAGAATGAAATTAATGAGTCAGGTATCAGCAAAAAATAAAGAATGAAATTAATGAGTCAGGTATCAGCAAAAAATAAAGAATGAAATTGATGAGTCAGGTATCAGCAAAAAAGTAAAGAATGAAATTGATGAGTCAGGTATCAGCAACAAATAAAGAATGAAATTAATGAGTCAGGTATCAGCAACAAATAAAGAATGAAATTGATGAGTCAGGTATCAGCAACAAATAAAGAATGAAATTAATGAGTCAGGTATCAGCAAAAAATAAAGAATGAAATTAATGAGTCAGGTATCAGCAAAAAATAAAGAATGAAATTGATGAGTCAGGTATCAGCAAAAAATAAAGAATGAAATTGATGAGTCAGATATCAGCAAAAAATAAAGAATGAAATTTATAAAAAAAAGTAAGTCTTAAAAATGTCATGAAAATTAATTCTTACTTCAAATTAAAATGAAAGAAAATATATACACCACTTATCCAGGTTTATGAAAATCCATGTTTCATAAGGTACAATACATGGCCGTGACACATGTGAAAACAATGAACTATAACATGCAAAATGTTGGCTGTGGTCCAAGGGCCATGTATCATCTGCGCATTTCAATGAAAAAGGGTGCATTTAAAGCGTACATACCTAAGTTCAAGTTCCCATCCACATAACTCTTAATGTTTCATTTTGCAAATCATTGCACATATTTGTGTCCCTGCAGAGGAAAACCTTGTCGGCTCCAGACTCTGACAGTTTAAGACCTGTAATGAGCTCATCAAACAATGAACTAAAGTTAAAATGAAATACAAGTTAAAACTGGTTGTTTCTGCAAAGATAGCCAGTCAAACAGTTCCTTATTAAGTCAAGATTGCCTGTATCAGGCATGCTTGATTCATGCCTTCTGCACATTTTCCATTACCAGCTACATGTCATTTGATTGAAAAAAAAATTAACAAAACTTTTCAAATAAGCATATTCAGTTCTTGAATAAATTTTTCTTTCATTTAACCTTAAGAAAATATTCTTAAGCTTGTTACAGTACAGCCCAGATGATTTTTTTTCCTCCAATTACAGTGGGGTAGTTAATTCCCTCCACTCTCACTTCACTTTGAAGTGCAGCATTGGAGGGGTAAGTACCTAGCAACTTACCACTGCAACTCTGCAAGCAAGTGTTGTGCACCTCTATTAGAAAGAGGTTGGGAGACATTAGAGTGATTGACAGTGGAATAGGCAATGCTTGAAGATCACCCATGAAAAGACTGACCAGTCAGAGGGATTCAGAACTGCAATCTAAGAGATTTTTGTTTGTTATTTTCTGGCAGTGAAGAAGAAGAAACCTTGCACCATCAATTATAGCTTGTTCACTTGCATTTTCACATTTTGGGGTAAATTTATACCATTTTCGGGCATAAAAGATAGACCTTAGCATCCAAAATCTCTCTGGTGTTAAGTAAATTTCTGATTTAATGTTTAGTTTACTTATTTTGAGGAAAGATGTTTAGTTATCTAAGCTACTGTACGGTGGATCATTGTCAACATTCAGATTTTAATTTTTTAATTTTGTCACGTTTCTTATGCAAGGAAATACTTATATCAAATCATGTATTTGTCCAACTCTGCCAACAAAAAATAACTTCCTGGTCAATTATCTAGGATTTTGATGTAACTTTATTTAAAAATTTACTGCAAATATGCACAGCCATGTTGTTGTCTGTCTTTGGCAATCCTGTACACATGTATTCCATCTGTCTCCTCTCTATCTCTCTCCATGTTGTAAATTGAACCTGGTTTTTTAAAGACTACATATATATATATATATATATATATATATATATATATATATATATATATATATATATATATATATATATATATATATATATATATATATTTTACTAAGAACATATTTGTTAATGAAAGGACTTTAATTTGTTGATGTGTCTGCTTCACACAGATAAGATTATAAAGAGACTAGCATTTTTACAAAAGAATAGATTCTACATATTTTTTTAGAATAGATGCTGCATCTGAAATTTCCTTATCCAACATCCAGTATTGTTTATAAATTGTTTGGAAGAAAAAAAATACATCGATTGTGAAAATATGGGTACAGATTTCAATGTCTTCAGCTGTCATGAGTACAGCTTTACATCACCACTCTCTCTCTCACTCTTTTGTAATAGAATATGATAAAAAAAAATTCAGGAACCTTTCACATCTTACTCTTACTCTCTCTCTCTCTCTCTCTCTCTCTTTCTCTCTCTCTCTCTCTCTCTCTCTCTCTCTCTCTCTCTCTCTCTCTCTCTCTCCATTACAAAAGATACTTATACAATGAACTATACTATTATACTTCCTTTGACTAGCAACCATGGGGTTCATCAAATTTCCCATGTAAAGATTTTAGTTTTTAGTTTTTTCCTTCTAAATATATCACATTTTAATGACCAACAATTGTGTTTAACATTCTGAATTTATTATAAATAAATTGCTTATGAGCTGGCATGCATACAAATTTGTATTGTTTATTGATGAATTCTCAGGTGAACCATAATGTCTTCTCTTACAACATGAAATTTCCAAGTTATGATGATATGTAATGGAAATTATTGGTTTTGCTTCATATTTATTTTGCAGCATTTGTCCTCTTTAGAGCATGTGTACTACTATATAGCAGTTGGTCATGCTTAATACTAAACTCTACACCACAACTTGGTGACTCCACAAAGATGCTACACCACAACTTGGTGACTCCACAAAGATGCTAGGTGTATGAGTTGATTCTCCACATTCAGATGCTGTGACTCCATGAATTTGTAAGGTGGCAGCTTGGAGTGGCTTTTCCTGAATCCTCTCCATGCTCTCTTAGTTCCTACCGTATTTACTTGCGTATAAGTAAATGCAAACTCCATAGACCCAGATCTGCCATCGCATAATGCGCCGGCAGATCTGGGTCTATGCAGTTTGTAAGGACTAATCAGTAGAACAAACAACATAAACCCTGATCTGCCGGCACATTATGCGACGGCAGATCAGGGTCTGTGTTGTTTGCATTGGATGAAGCTTATATGCTAGTATATACAGTAGTTTCTTTCAAGCCCACATTACTGGGAAGTGAGACATAGCAGTCACTTTTATGTTGGCATCAACAGTTTATTACGGTTTTAGTTAAAGTTTTTCATTAGCGTATATTTCATAAATCCCTTGATAGATTTAATCATACTTGGCATGAATCATTATGAAGCTGTAACACACTTGCTTACCCATTTCACCTTGGGATCAACATTACAGGCATAGAAAATTTGCATTAAGGTTTTGATTAATGTTTTTGCATTTGCTTATATTTCCTCAACCCAATTATGGAATTTGTTGGTTTGGAGGGATTTCAGTCCTTCTATGTCTTTGGCATAGTATCCATTAACTTTTACCAAATATAGTTTGTATTACTAATAATAGTAACAAACTGTATTTTCTTACTAAAGTTAGTAACAAAGTATAGAGCCACTGGCTTTTCATGTCAATTTTATGGCAAGGAAGGCAACTCAAAATTAGATAAGTTTTTAGACCCAAGAGTAATTATCATGTTTGGATATTGTTCCACTGATGGTAATACTTGAAAGAATAGCAAAAAAAGAAAATGCTTTTAAAAGGAAATCATCACAATAATTCCTCAAATAATGTTTCAAATGTTGATATAATTCTGTAGTGACCACATAAAGAAAAGAAAAATTAGAATAATATTATAAAGATTATTTAGAGAAGTCTGTTTATTATTGTAAAAAAAGAACCGTGAATAGCAATATATCTGGAGTCATGTTCTTCTATCAGATCTTATGTAAATTAGTGTCACTTTAGCCCTCCAAGTCATCTGTATTTTTAATACTGTGATTCATACTTGGGATGAATCATTATGAAGTTATGCTCTCTAGCCCTTTTGACCTTGGGGCCAAGGTTACCATCATAGGAAATTTGCAGTTAGGTTAATGATTAAAGTTTTTTCATTTGCTTATATTTCCAAAACCCCTTGATGGATTTTGTTCATACTTGGGCTCAAGCATGATGCAGCTAAGACAGTTAACTCTGCAACATGCTCAGCATGTGAAATTGCCACCAGTTGATTCTCAGCTAATTTCACCGCAGACTGGCACAAAAAATGTGCAGCCAGTCCATCTTGCCAGTTTGATTTTTAGGTATATAGAGTAAATTTAGTCTATAAATTGCATATTTTATCATATTAAAAGAAATAATAGAAACCATGTGAAAAATAAATAACAGCAAATTGTTTCTGATGACCACTTGCGAATCTAGAGCAATGCAATCAGATCTGCTGGGTGAGATGAGAAGGGAAATAACTTGCATGTAATCTGTGTACAATAGATGCTTGCAACTCCAGTTCAAAAGTCTTCTTCATCTTTGTCATGTCTGATGACACATGCTACTTTCAATTCCAAACATTAACATGTGGAGTTATTTTGATGCTTCGAAATTTGATTGATTTTTAACCCTGTCTCTACTAGTCAGTAGTGCCATGTGTGAGAGAGGCTTGCCTCAAATGAAGCAAATGAAGGCAGAATACAGAAGTAGGATGCATACAAAGACCATGATAATGATGTTCACTGTTCTGCTGCATTTTGATGATGTGAATGCATTTATTCCAATTCTAGCAAATCATTGCTGGAACTAATTTTTCCACAGACCTAATTTCATGGGCAGCTGTAATGTGGATACCATGGCATCATCTTTGGAGGCTGGACTTAGTTCTGATGCTGTCATTGATGACAAGTCAATGGATGAGAATCCTCATTCCCATTCTGACTACGATTCATACTGGTCATCAATGGCAGCATCAGATTCTGACGCCCAGCCACTAGATGAGGTATGTATGGATCTCAATCAGCTGGACCGTTAGCAGCATTGTCATAGTCAATACACAATGGCCATGTTATGCTGAATTTAATAAAATGTAATACATTTTTTATAGTATATAAATATTTTGTTTTGTGTTTTTCTTAATTACATAGATAACCTTACTAAGGGCTGAAATTCATGTCTACCAGCATTTACCACTGAGTCATTGACTACATTTTGTCTTCTTGTATCATGAAATGTAGAACCATGAACTGGACCAGTAGCATTTTCAGGTAACTGGTCCTTTATGCTTGCAAGAATTTTTGGCGAGTTTCATACACTGAACATGCTTGTTTGCATCTTTGATGTCAAGTCACGGCCATATAAAATTTCGGATAAGGTTTTGGTTACATTTTTTTATATTTACTTTTATTTCCTAAACCCCTTGATGGATTATGTTCTTACTTTGGATGAATCAAGAAGCTAAGAAAGAATATTCTGAGACATGCTCATTCAACCTTTTGACCTTGGGGTCAAGGTAAAACATTTTACAGCAATGCTGCAATCATGGACTCACCATGAAGGTCCTGGCCTTCTTGTTACTTTGTTGCAATTTGCATACTAGTGAATGAAAATAAAATGGCAGGAATTAATTGATCTTGTCATAAACTTGATTTTCACTTTTGCTCACTCTGCTGGTTACCGAGTTTAGGTAGTTGAGTTGGTGGACTCATAATCCAAGGGTTGAGGGTTCAAAACCTGCCCAGGACAGCCCTTGGTCGACTTCCTCAGTTTATCCTTGGGAAAGGCACTTGGCTGACATTTCCTCTACGTGATATAGTCAGTAATGTTGTGAAAGTGCCATTGGAAACCGCCCAACAATTAATTTTAGTTCGGAGAAATGCCAAGAAATATTGCTGTGAGTTTTAGATTGCTTGTGAGTATATGCCAATTAGAAATTACATACATTTTATCATGCATTATTAGGACCCATCTGAATTCAGGAAATTGCATCATCTCAAATAAAATACTGGAAAATCATTAGTTATCTAGGTGTACAAATTTTCATGGGTTTTGATTGCTACCAGTGAAGAGATTATTCTGTGGAAACAATAGTTTCCCAGTCCACCGAATTAACTACTGATGAAAATCTATTTTTATTTTTTGAAAACCATGAAAATTAATACCCACAAAAAGAAATGAATTGACAGTAGCTTTGATGGCACAAGGGCACGGCCTGGCCTGAACACTAATATAATGGCCTAGGTTACTTGGAAACAGGTAAAATATTATTTCAGTGGAAATTCTTTGCTTATTAATTGATGTTTTTGATGAATGTCGTGTATCTCAATTCTTGTATCAGACTATTGCTAATACCTTCATAAAGAATTCATATGTAAGAATTGTCTAAAAAATAAATTCTTCATGCCCCACCTTGAATATGGTTCAGGTATATAATGTTAATCTTGTTGATCTGTCTGGTTAAGTATTGCATTTGGATCATTTTCTGGTACTGTGATGGGGTCTTTGTGTTCATGAACACATTTATAGATTGAAATAAAATTAGTTATGCCTCTCAAATAGTAGTTAAATTTTCATAAATTTCATGCACACATTTCACTCGACTACAAATGGTCCATGTTAAGATTACTTTATCCATGCTTAGAGAAGTGGAGATGGGATTCACTTTGTCCATGCAACTTTGCATCCTTACATAGGTGCAATCTATGTCCATCTCTCCATTGTGAGCTGGAACTCTTATTTCAATACACCTATTGAGACCAAACTTGCAGAGTTTGATGCATCTGGTTATGAAAGTGTAATGCACACTTAAACTGGAATGCTGTGACCCACTTTTCAGGGTTTAGTTAATACTTAAAAAGAAAAATACAGACTTCTGCCACAGAAATATGGACATTTTGTGAGCTCCTGCTTACTTACAACTCCAATTCACTTTATTTAGTCTTTGTCATGACCTCATTAGTGGCACAGTGAGACGTAGATGCCACTTCCCTGCCAATGATGGCATCAGCACTTTTGGTTAGGCCCTGGCTTTAAAACTTTGTTCACACCATCTTAGTGCATGATAGTTGTACAAAAATTAAGATTTAGTTCATTATATTAGTGCATGAATATGAATATAAATATGACTACCTTCACAAAACATGGAATATGTGCACTTCAGGGTTCGAGCTAGGGCTATTGCTTGCTTCTCACAGTGTTTCCTCTCAGAGGATGCTGGGATTAAAGGAACCGTAGGAGAAATTGTGACCCCTGCTGTAGGACCCAAGCCTCTTAATGCTCCTAGACTGATTCCCACACCAGGAAATGAAAACAGGCATCTTGTAAGAGGTAATTGTACATCTGTATATTTATTCTTGCCTCCCCCCCACCTCTTTCTGGGATGTGATGTAAGGTGTTATGCTGATCTGGGCATGGAGCCTATGACATTTGGGTGGATTGCTAAATAGAACACACCCTATGGATATGGTGATGTCTGTCCATTCATCCACCCATCCATCTATCCATTCATCCATTGGGCTGGCTTCAATATTGTTCAAGAAAGATAAAATGGTGTCCATTAACATAAATATTATTGTGAAAAAACATACTTCTCCCCATACTTTAAGACCATGGGTAATTCATGGTCAAATGCAACTGATGTGCACACATGAATGCTCAGTGTACCTGTCTACATTCCAAAATGTACTTGTCAGGTCTGTTTGTTTACTTTATTTTGCTTGTGTGGATCTGCAGCTTTGGTTTGTGTTAAACTCTGTTTCTAACTATTTTCTCCAGGGTCATGTAACTTGATATGTGGATGCATCATGAGGAGTACTACACTCTTCAGTCAAATCTTACTTACTCTGACCTATATTTTAATCCCCATTGACCTATGTTAACCTTTGCCTTTAGCCCAGTTTTTTAGACTATTGCTTGCAAAGTCATGTGACTCGGTATGGAGGTACAGCATGAAGGTTTTGGTTTGCTTTTGTGGGGTTTAACGCCATTTTTCAGCACGGGATAGGCTGTACATGGCAGCCAGTATATTTTGGTGGAGGAAGAGCCCGGGAAGAACCACCAACCAACGGGAAGCTACTGGCAAGCTTTCTCACATACCCATGTTGGATGAGCCGAGTCTTAAACTTGTGTAGATGGAGGTGAGATGTGTGAGTGATCTGTAAAGGTAAGTGCCTTAGACCACTCGGCCACCTGGGGCCTGCCTACAGCACGAAGAAAAAACAGGTCGCTGCGAACTGGATTTCATTTTTCTAGTGATCTGCATAAACTTTCTATTTAGTACATTTGCTTGGACACTATTGCCTGCAGAGTATAACTGGATATGTATAGGAGTACTATCATTTGGACACAGCCTATCATATTGGACACAACCTGTCATACTGGACACAACCTCTCATACTGGACACAACCCACCATATCGGACACAACCTGTCATACTGGACACAAAACCTACCATATTGGACACAACCTGTCATAAATCCACTGAATTTTTAGCATATTTTGACTAACTCATCTTTAAGAAGAAAAAAATTGAAGATATAGGAAACAGGTTGCCACCTTAATCATGTTTGTGGATTCCAATTTTAAGATGATAGTTTCTGTCAGCTGTAGTTAATGGTCATGAATATTTTAAATTATGTCAAGGTAATACTTAGAAAATAGGCTAGTACACAGATGGTGTTTTGGGAGGGGTCGAACTAATTTCACAAGAATGTTTAGTCTTACTAGATTTGTCAGTTATTTAGTGATTTCATGAGGCTGACTTTACCTAGTGGTAGGCAATGCTTACTTTGGATCAGAAGGTTGTGGGTTTGTATCCCAACCTAGCCCTTGTGTTTCTACCCAGGGGAAGGCCCTTTACCTTGCTTACTTCACCAAAAGGCTCAAAAAAACTTCAATGTATTTTTTTTCTCAAAAAGTTTGTTCAGCTGTTACACTAATCTTTGTAACCTATAAGCTGTGTATTTTAGGATAAATTGTAAATCAACTACTGTTCATCTTTTTCAGACATTTCTAAGGAGATTCAATCTGTCTCTAATCAAGCAGAGCAAACAATCCAACAGCAGTCCACTATAGAGGCCACTACAACTTCCATCCCAGATGAGAACGGAGCTGTTATCAAAAAGGGCCAGACTCCACTACAAGGGGTCAACCTCACCCCTGGTTTTGATCCAAGTAGGGATAATTTAATTGATATTTATGCCCACATTTTAGTCTTAGATATATTGTGACACCTTCCATCTGTCTGTCCATCCATTTGTCTGCCTGTCTGTTACCATATTTCCTGACTGCCTAGATAGAAATTCACAAAAACTTGGAAGTTATTGTCTCTACCTTTTTGCAAAAAAAAGCGGAAGACAGTATCTGCATTTCTGTCCAGCTGTCTGTCTCACTTTTGTTACTGGTCTATAACTTCCAAGTTGTTTGAGATTAAATGATGAAACTTGGTATACTTGCACATTATTAATAAAAAATGTGTTGCATACCTCATTGGCGGTCATATCTTCAAGGTTATGGTCACAGTTCAGTATTTAATTTTTTTTTCTCACACTTTCCTTTCTGTTCTATAACTTTCTAGCCATTTGATATTATGGAATGAGGCTTGGTATACTTACACATTAGTAGAAGGTTTATATTAAACCACATTGTGGATCCTATCTTCAAGGTCAAGGTTATGTCTCAGTATTTTAAGTTTTCCATCACACTTTCCAGTCCACTCAATAACTTCAGAACTATTTGAGATTAAGGGATGATTCATCATCATTAGAAGGTGTCATTTACCTCATTGGGGTCCATCTTCAGGGTCAAGGTCATGGCACATATTTTATGTTTTTTGTTGCACTTTCTTTTCTGTTCCATAACTTCAAACTCATTTGAGATTAAGGAATGAAACTTGGTATACTTATCCATCATCATTAGGCAGTCTTGTAGGATGTGGATTCATTTATTTTTGTGGGTATTATGTTTAATAGTTTTGCAAGAAAATGACTTTTTGGATGGCACTTACAGTAATGGGTGGGTGATGGTCACATTTTTCTGTGACACCCAAAAGGGGCATATAATGTTGCATTTTTTATCCTTGTCGGTCCATCCATCTTGTTAAGTCTTGTATTTCCTTGAACAAGATCATTTTACATTTGTTCTTCAAATTTATGGTTTTTGCAATCCCCAAATCCATGAAAATTGGTACCCAGAAATAAAAGTGTGTTCTTAACTTCCTTTGCTGACTTGATTAAGGCATGGTACATGGTACTAATAGAGATTCCAATCATTCTAGATTTTGTGGAACTATTACAATTATTATATGAAAACTCGGCATTCCAAATTATATTCCCAGACAATCTAGATGTTTTTTTTAGATAAACGCTTGAATAGGAGCTTTCAATTCGGACACAGGCAGGAAGAAAAGTAATTGAGCACAAGTATAATGGATAGGTACATCAAATATAATTTCTCAATGTGACAAACAATGTTGATAACAAGAAACCAGTCTGATAGATTGTAAATAGGTTAAAAATGGGAGCAGGGATGAAGAGAAAAGGAAGATGCAGATAATTCCTGAGAAAGACTAATGTTTATAGTTATTGTTTTGGCCAAAAATGTTGAAGGAAATCGGGATTCTGAAATTGGAGGAATGGATACACCATTGGACCTTAATTGCTACTGTGTACAGGTATGTATAGACTTATAGAAAGATGCAATATGATTTTATAGAAGTTTGTCACATTTAATGAATGTTATCCTTTCAGTTAGGACTTCTTTAATTCCAAAAATTGATGCTAGGATTCCTGATAAGCATGCTCATGGATTTATATCTTTGTATCAAGATTCACAGAGTTTGCTGGGATATTTCAGATTTAGAGGGACAGTGAGGGTGCAATGGATTTATATCTTTGTACTAAGATTCACAGGGTTTGCTGGCATATTTCAGATTTAGAGGACAGTGAGGGTGTATTGTCAATGCTCAGAAGAAGGTGTGGAGATGAGAAGGTCAATGTCCGCAAATCATCCCTGCAGGCAATAGAGCGAATCATTCATTTTGAGGCGCCCAACTACAGGAAAAAGGCAAGTGGAAGCAATTAATCTTAGACAGTCAAATTTGATTGTTTATCATAAAATGCTTGTTCTGGGTATCATTGTTCTTTGTCATCTGTCTGGTCAGTGATGCATGCAAAACATTGTGAAACAATGATCATAATATCATCTGTTGATTGTCTGATTTCAGGATTTGGTAAAAGTTTTCTTTTTAATGGCTGTGGAGAGCTTGGTAGCATATTTCCATATTTCATGCAAATTGATTAAAAAATGCATACAGAAATTTTAAGATCTGTTCAAATTATGCAGAGCAATTTAATTGTAGGCATTTAGTCCAAAAGCTGTAAGTGTTTTGCTCCTGCTGTAAGCACAGGTCATGTTTTGTTATGATGCATTTGATCAATATAAACTATGCTATTGGGACAAGTTCCGGATGTTGCATGCACATTTGAAATAATAGTACTGGATGATTGTAAGAACACTTAAATAAAGCCATAAAAACGAATGCACCCTAAATTAGTCTTGGTTACTAAGATGATTTATGCATTTTATAAGACATGATTAATGTCTGATGATTAGGACTCGGTGGTATTGCAAGTTTGTGTTTTGTGGTGTTCACAAAATAACCTATCAAATTTTTAACAATACAATTAGTTCCAAACCTGGCTGAGTAAAATATCCAATTCAATCAATTTTTATTTAGAGCTCTTTTGTATCAAATGTTATTTTTATTGTATTTTTTACTATTATTATTATTATTATTGTCATCATCATTTTCATCATCATCATCATCACACTTTACCGCACAAGTTTATCAGGAACACCAAAGAAAACATTAAAGACATTTATTAATTAGTTGACTCAGGTCACAAAGATCAACATCTTGGGGAGGGACCACCTTTATTTTAGGGGAGACCATCAATTATTCTTATTGACTGGGAAATACATTTTGTAAAGGTATTAAAACCTGCCCTTACGGCTCAACATAAAAAGAAATTGACAATATATATTTACATTTTTGTGGACTCGTTTATGATTAATTCCAGCGATAAGATATTATATTAGAGAAAAACTAGCACAAGCAAAGTATCTCTTCCTCAGGATTGACTGTAAAGCAGGTTACTTTCTCTTAATTGAGGGATTTTAAGGATTGTCACTTGTGAAATATTGGAGTATTTAATTTTTTTGAGAAATTGGTTATTTTATATAGATAAGGGTCAAAGCAATCCAAAATCACATACCAATGTTTAGGTTGGTATGCATTTTCTTGTGTTAATCTTAATTGAATCTCTAAGTAAAGGTCATTACATAGGAAAGTATTGGCAAAAATGTTCTCCATTACCAATTGTCCATACAAAAATAGCTAAATGAGTAATTAAAAATTCATCAGATTTGCACAGGTTGAAGATCATAGACTCATCATGTCAAATACATAAAGAAAAGTATATGTTGGTGAAAGAATTTATTTTAGTATGAAAGAATGATTGAAATCACCTCAGTATTTCACAACAGAAACCCTGCATGGCGAATTTACAGCAGGTCATAATTTGCTAAGGATATCCTAAGGTTTTGTATACTTTTTGTTGACTTTATCATTTTCTTTTTGCCGGACAGTTATTGCAATTATTGAAATTGTATGAACATTGTTCTTTTTCATTATTGAACAAGAGTCATTTTAGATCAGATTTCCCAGAGTTCATAGCACTATGATACACATAGGTAAGAAGTGGTGTAATCTCAATGATATAATTATGTAATGATCACATTTCAAGTTGCACAATAAGTATTGTTTTTACAAAAGTAGATATCCTTTTTTAACAAGTTATATTTTTAGCAATTGCATATGTAGAGAGGGGATTTATTTTAGTTGGGACAACCAGCAGTACTTTCTATTCCCTGCAGAAATGGTCTTTTTAGCATATGGTGTCAGAATTACTCTGGACTACTCAAGACTTTTTTGAAGACGGGAAAAATCAGGATGAACAAATAATGAAGATGGATAGTCATTTCATTGACAAGCTAGTCTTTTCCATTTCCAGAAAAAAAATAGTACAGTTGTGTTAAATTAATTTCAACTGTTGACTGGGATAAGAATAAAAAATACTTCCAGCCCTTTCTGTTGTGAGCACACATATTCATAAGTGCCAGTCAAGGCACATGGTGTGAAAATCCAGTCCTTGATATTGTCCATAGAGGTGGATAGGCAGTTGTCTCCCTTGAATTAATTATTTACAGTATCAATGATTGTGATGAATACATTTTACTTAATTATCATAAAGTCATGTAATTCATTTGTTATTTAGCTTATGTGTCAGTACCTAAGATTTGGTGCATCCAGTAAGGAATAAACATTTTGTTGGATAATATATGTAGTTATTGCTCAATTGTGTTTGGATACTATATGTAGATATTGTCCAGTTGTGTTTGGATACTATATGTAGATATTGTCCAGTTATGTTTGGATACTATATGTAGTTATTGCTCAGTTATGTTTACCATGCATGGATACTATATGTAGTTATTGCTCAGTTGTGTTTGGATACTATATGTAGATATTGTCCAGTTATGTTTGGATACTATATGTAGTTATTGCTCAGTTATGTTTACCATGCATGAATACTATATGTAGTTATTGCTCTGTTGTGTTTGGATACTATATGTTGTTATTGCTCAGTTATGTTTACCATGCATGAATACTATATTTAGTTATTGCTCTGTTATGTTTACCATGCATGGATACTATATGTAGTTATTGCTCAATTGTGTTTGGATACTATATGTAGTTATTGCTCTGTTATGTTTACCATGCATGGATACTATATGTAGTTATTACTCAGTTGTGTATACCATGCATGGATACTATATGTAGTTTTTGCTCTGTTATGTTTGGATACTATATGTAGTTATTGCTCTGTTATGTTTACCATGCATGGATACTATATGTAGTTATTGCTCAGTTGTGTTTGGACACTATATGTAGTTATTGCTCTGTTGTGTTTGGATGCTATATGTAGTTATTGCTCTGTTGTGTTTGGATACTATATGTAGTTATTGCTCTGTTGTGTTTACCATGCATGGATACTATATGTAGTTATTGCTCTGTTGTGTTTGGATACTATATGTAGTTATTGCTCTGTTGTGTTTACCATGCATGGATACTATATGTAGATATTGCTCAATTGTGTTTGGATACTATATGTAGATATTGCTCAGTTATGTTTGGATACTATATGTAGATATTGCTCAGTTATGTTTGGATACTATATGTAGATATTGCTCAGTTATGTTTGGATACTATATGTAGTTATTGCTCTGTTGTGTTTACCATGCATGAATACTATATGTAGTTATTGCTCTTGTATGTTTACCATGCATGAATACTATATGTAGTTATTGCTCTGTTGTGTTTACCATGCATGGATACTATATGTAGTTATTGCTTTGTTGTGTTTACCATGCATGGATACTATATGTAGTTATTGCTCAATTGTGTTTGGATACTATATGTAGTTATTGCTCAATTGTGTTTGGATACTATATGTAGATATTGCTCAATTGTGTTTGGATACTATATGTAGTTATTGCTCAGTTGTGTTTGGATACTATATGTAGTTATTGCTCAGTTATGTTTAACATGCATGCTGAGAAAGGAGATTAATGAGCTTTCTCACTGAAAACAAATGAAGGATGTTCTGTCATGTTTTATTTAAAAAATGTAGGAAATAAATACAATTAGGTCATATTTATTTCAGTGGATAATAAATTTTGGTGGGATCTAATGCCTCTTTCTCAATCTGAGATCACTAAATCGTGAAAATTTCTCCATTATAAGAAACCCGCTATCTATAATTGTACAATTCCATCATCACTGGTATTCAGTCAATCCGAATTGCTAATGGGCTCATTTTTAGAGGTGACTGACATTCAATTTTTGTCCATTTAGTCCATTGATTTGGATGATGAGTACAATTTTTTTCCAGAATTTTTATTTTATGACTAAATATTCATTACAAATAACATGTTAACACTTATTCCAAAGATTTTCCAAATTAAATTGTTTTTAGAAATTTTTTGTGATATCTGAATAAGATAGTTTTAAGGTAAATCAACGATAAAACCAGAATAACCAAATTTTTAACCAACATAGGATCTGGAGATATTGAGCGATCGCTGTCGTGATCCTGCTCTCTCAGTGAGGAAACAAGCTATGATGTCCTTGACAGAACTTCTCCAGGGGTACCCATTTGACAGTCATCTTCAGAGGTATGACAAGCCTTGAAAATATGAGATCTCCAAAATATGCTTGTGACTGTATTCTTGCCCATGTGACTGAAACATTTTCGCAATCCTTACTTTTCTTGTTTCTGTTAAGTTATCTCAGGTTGGCTATTCGGAGTTGCTTATTTTGACTTCGTAAGATTTGATTTGTTGTTGATTTGGTGTTTTACGGCACAGCAACACAAGTAGGTTATTTAGTGCCAAGGCAATAGTTGTAAAGTGCCTTGTCCAAGAACACACCATGGTAACCGACCCAGGCTGATACAATGGTAGGATTTGAACCCACACCATTTTGGTTGCAAGTCCAGGATACTAACCACTGAGCCACCGCACCTCCACCTCATTGTAAAAATCATGCGCTAGCAAGTTTCAGCAGTTTGATATACAGTAAAATCTCATTGGCTTGAACATGGTTCAGATACCTTCAATAAAATCTCATTGACTTGAACATGGTTCAAATACCTTCAATAAAATATCAGTGACTTGAACATGGTTCAAATACCTTCAATAAAATATCATTGACTTGAACATGGTTCAAATACCTTCAATAAAATCTCATGGGTTTGAACGTGGTTCAAATACCTTCAATAGAATCTCATTGGCTTGAACATGGTTCAGATACCTTCAATAAAATCTCATTGACTTGAACATGGTTCAAATACCTTCAATAAAATCTCATTGACTTGAACATGGTTCAAATACCTTCAATAAAATCTCATTGAATTGAACATGGTTCAAATACCTTCAATAAAATCTCATTGACTTGAACATGGTTCAAATACCTTCAATAAAATCTCATCGACTTGAACATATTTCAGATACCTTCAATAAAATCTCATTGACTTGAACATGGTTCAAGTACCTTCAATCACTCAAACTTCTTTTTAAGACCCAACAGAAAGTTAAAAAATATAATAAAGCTTACTACAGATCTCTTGAAAGTAATTTGCTAGGTCCCATGGGTGTTCTGACTGTTGAGTTTCAACTGTACATGTAAATGACAATCCTCAGCTTGAAGATGTCAGTTTTCTAAAGAATGATGTCAATAATCAAGAATACTTGTCTTGAATTGAAATAAATTTATATTATGTTAATGATTCATATAACAGAATGAGCAGCAAATAGGTTAGAAAATAATCAATGTAGGGGTTTGCAGAAGACAGCGTGTATCCCATTTGCTGGGATTTCTTTGTGTCTGTGTGAGCCCCAGCACAGATGTTATTAATATCTTTGCTTGGTACTGAGATCAGTTTTCAGAATTAGTGCAGAACAAATATTGCTTTTCTGTCAGAACAATAGTGATAATGTTTTAGGATAATTAGTAAAAATAAACAGATATGTATCTATTAAGTAATATATCCTAGCTGAGAAAGGCATTTCATGGTTGAACACTGATATTTTTAAAGTCCTTAGCATGTATATCAGGGTAGTTTTTGACTGGCACAGGTATAAGCAGAGGTGTTTGAATTCATTGAAGCTAATTGCCATTGCTGTAGCTTCACATCTACATTTCAGTGCATGGCTGGATGGGATTTTGCCACTCATAATTGACAGGGAGACAACTCTGCAGGAGAAATGCCTGGAAATTCTTGAAAGGCTTATTCTAGACAACATTGTGCTATTCAACAGGTATTTTTGCATCTCAAAGCATTGTTAAAATAAAAAAAAACTGATATCACATTAACTATGTATGTAATCCTTGCTCTAGAAAGAAATTATTTTTGGAATGGTGTGGGCAGCAGGGAGGGTCACTTTTCTCCATTGGAGAATGTTCAACAATAAAAGTGTGTTTCCGGATAAACATAATATTTCTTATCTTTATAATCTGCTGTACTAAATCGCCATCATTAAATTTTCTTGTCACTTCTGTCTTACCAAAAATAGCATGGATAATTGCTTTTGTTAAAAATTTTTGCAGCTAATGCGGTTTAACAGACACAAATATCATGTCTGCAACCTGAGTATTTCGATTTAAAATCTGGGGACAAAATTTATGTGTGCATTGGGAAAGAAATCTCGTTAGATAACAGAGCAGTAATTCATGCAGTCACTTTGAATATTGGCACACTGAAAAGCACAAGAAGAATGTTGTCTTTTAGACCTTTCACCAGTTTGATGTTTGTAAAGGAAAACAAAAGATAATCTTCTAGGCTGAATGAAAAATGAAAATATGTAGTATCAGTGAAGAACAACAGAATTGTAATGATTTTCTTTCAGGGGCTGGGAAAGGGATCTAAGGGTAGAAAGAAGAGTATATTAAGTCTGTCTAAGTGGAGAGCTAGAAATTAAAAATTTGTTTTGAACTTTTGGACCCATACTAAACCCTTGTGATTGTTCCAATGAATGAATTTTCAAGATCATTGTGAATTTAGGGATTACAGATCTGGTTGTCTGGCATACAAAAATATCTTTTCTCCCTGATATCTTGACAATGTTATAATGATGACAGCATATAATGAGTTATATCTCCCTGATATCTGGACAATATCATAATAATAACAGCCTCTAATGAGTTATATTTCCCTGATATCTGGACAGTGTCAAAATAATAACAGCCTATAATGAGTTATATTTCCCTGATATCTGGACAATGTCATAATAATAACAGCCCATAATGAGTTATATCTCCCTGATATCTGGACAATGTCATAATAATAACAGCCTCTAATGAGTTATATTTCCCTGATATCTGGACAATGTCATAATAATAACAGCCTCTAATGAGTTATGTCTCCCTGATATCTGGACAATGTCATAATAATAACAGCCTCTAATGAGTTATATTTCCCAGATATCTGGACAATGTCATAATAATAACAGCCTCTAATGAGTTATATTTCCCTGATATCTAGACAGTGTCAAAATAAAAACAGCCTATAATGAGTTATGTCTCCCTGATATCTGGACAATGTCATAATAATAACAGCCTATAATGAGTTATATCTCCCTGATATCTGGACAATGTCATAATAATAACAGCCTATAATGAGTTATATCTCCCTGATATCTGGACAGTGTCAAATAATAACAGCCCATAATGAGTTATGTCTCCCTGATATCTGGACAATGTCATAATAATAACAGCATATAATGAGTTATATCTCCCTGATATCTGGACAATGTCATAATAATAACAGCCTATAATGAGTTATATCTCCCTGATATCTGGACAGTGTAATAATAATAACAGCCTATAATGAGTTATATCTCGCTTGCTTTAGCATAGGCGAGACATATCACTTATTTCCATCATTGGCATCAGTTGTAAAGATGAAAAGATGATAAAAGTTTTTCAGTATGGTGATAGCTATCATGTGTTGACGGTAGAGTCTGTAAGCACTGCCCTTTCATATCCATACACCCCTATCCTCTCTCTGATCTTCATGCAGAGTCAAGGTAGTGTGAATATTGTGATAAAGTTTTCAGTGAAAGTTTTTCTGTATGGTCACATGTTCAAAACCTCGATGAGGTAAATTTATTATACTTGAATTGCAGAATCAAGTTGTGCCTCCATTTCACATCTGTATGCCCTACCCTCTCTCTCTGAACCTCAGGAAAGGTCAGGGTCATTTGAAATTTTGGGCTAAAATTTTTGTATGCCCAGGCATAAGGTGAAGCATATTATGTTATGATGTTGTCCATCTCTCTGTTACCATTTTCATTTTCACACCATAACTCAAGATGTTCACCATCCACAGTTACCAAACTTAGTGGATGGCTTGCACTTGGGGTAAGGAAAAGCCTATTAATTTTGGGGTAAAATATCAAGGTCAGTGTGACTGAAAGAAGAAAAGTGGTTTCTGCACAAAAATTTCAGCTATCTACATAGAGGAGTATTATACATAGGACGGGAGTATAATGTGCCATTCAAGGTACATTTGTTCTTTATGATTGTAGTTCGAAAACCTGATAAATGAGAGCTCATACTTTGGCTGTAAAATCAGGAAGCAATGTGATTTCACAGTCACATAGTTTTACCCTCCCCTGCCTTTTTTTGCAAGGTCACGGTCATTTGAAAATGAAAATGTCACTTTATCAGACAGGGGAGCATGCAAGACATAATTCCATGGAATTCTTGTGAAAATGATACCATTAAATGTATCTCCATTTTTGTTACAATTCACAAATTTGAATGAGTTAAGTACAGATACAAGTTCAGTTAGTAATTCAGGAACTTTTCTATTGGATTATTGTTGCAATGTCAAGTTTTTACTTGAGATTTACTGGTCTGTCACCCTGCTTAAGAGGAGCTCACACAAGGATTCACAATGTGCAGTTTTTGTTTGAGATTTACTGCACTGTCACCCTTGCTCAAGAGCAGCTCACAAGGATTCACAATGTCCAGTTTGTGTTTGAGATATACTGCACTGTCACCCTTGCTCTTGAGGAGCTCATACAAGGATTCACAATGTCCAGTTTGTGTTTGAGATTTACTGGGCTGTCACCCTGTGTAAGAGCCGCTCATACAAGGATTCACATTGTCCAGTTTGTGTTTGAGATTTACTGGGCTGTCACCCTTATTCAAAAGCAGCTTGCACAAGGATTCACAATGTAAATTTTGTGTTTGCGATTTCCTGCGCTGTCACCCTTATTCAAGAGCAGATCACACAAGGATTCACAATGTCCAGTTTGTATTTGAGATTTCCTGGGCTGTAAGCCTTATTCAAGAGCAGCTCACTCACACAATGATTCACAATGCCAAGTTTGTATTTGAGATTTACAGGGCTGTCACCCTTGTTCAAGAGTAGCTCACAAAAAGATTCACAATGTCCAGAGTTGTATGTTATATTAAACATCAGAAGTACATAAGGAGTTACTTTTGAAATATTTATGTCCAGATATTGATACATGATGCTTATGGTAATTGCTTTAATAGTGTAAGTTATTAAATACACAATTTGTCAGTGTTCTTATTTTTCCTGATTTTAAATATTTCAAGAGAAGATGTATTTTAGGTCATGTTTCATAACGGACCTACCTAGATTTTTCTAATGTGAAGATTGTTGTGAAATACTTTGAGCTTATAAAACTGACATTCCCTGACAATTTTGAAAAGTTTAATTTTAAGTTTAGATTGCTGTTCATTTGAATCCCACTCTCAAGTAAGAATTCTATAAGTAAATATGTTTGTATGTGGGTATGTATGTAAAATGTATTTATCAGTGGAATAATTTATTTATGAATCAATCTCTTTGTCCAACTATCTGTCTGTCTGTCTGAATATCTATCAATCTTTCTTTATTTCATCCAGATCAACAAAGGACTGCCACCAGCTGGCTTGGGGAATACTTGGAGTTCTTGCTAAGGATGAAAGTGTCGATCAAAGGTAAGGATAAACTGTTCAGCACAACTACAGTCCAAACTCCATAGCAGTCACCTGTTTAAACCAACCATTTGTGTAGTTCAGTCAGGTACAATATGTCCCAGATTTACACTTTTATGCAAGGTTCAGAGGTTGCGTAAATGCAGAATTTTGCATCCTGGACTTAAAACAATCAATCCAGACGAAAAATTATCCTTCCTTACGTCTTTGTTACAAACAATATCAAGAGTGGGATGCAACAAGATAGCAAGTTGTATCTAAGTTTAATAATAGTTTTCTTCATCATAATTCTCTGTAATTCATGCTGAAATGAGCAGTGGTTGCTAGAACCATTAACAAAATAATATGTAAAATTTTTATTATTTGAATATAAAGTTATCACTCAGTCCTGATCATATGCACCACCTTCCACAAGTGTACATGCATCCAGTGTGGACGTAGATTTTGGCCCCTGTATCAGTCTGGGTTCCCAATCGTTACATAGCTTTTTTTTGTTTAAGGATCTAAATTTCAGAAACAGACCACCATATCACATGTGCGTGCAATTTGCCTTAACAAAACTGTACATGTATCCTCAATTATAGGAAAAGCCTTTCTGCAGTATGTAGAGAATATTCTGTATTACATTCAGTTGAGGATTCTGATCTTTCAAACTGTATTACATTCAGTTGAGGAATCGGATCTGTCAAACTGTATTACATTCAGTTGAGGAATCTGATCTGTCAAACTGTATTACATTCAGTTGAGGAACCGAATCTGTCAAATTGTGTTGCATTCAGTTGAGGAATCGGATCTGTCAAACTGTTACATTCAGTTGAGGAATCGGATCTGTTAAACTTGCATTCAGTTGAGGATTCTGATCTGTCAAACTGTTACATTCAGTTTAGGAATCTAATTGGTCAAACTGTGTTGCATTCAGTTGAGGATTCTGATCTGTCAAACTGTGTTACATTCAGTTGAGGAATCTGATCTGTCAAAATTCATCTAGGTGCAAGAGCTTTAGAAATCTCATCATTATTGCTGGGAGATGCAAATTTTGACTAGCTATAAGTTTGAACTTGCTAAATTACCGTTGTGTCAGTTACTGATAGTCAATATGGTTTTGCAAATTCAAGGTCATGTGATGCAAAAGTTTAGTGGATGTTCTAGGACAGATGCACAATAAAGCTAGTGCAACTTCTAAATGTTCTAAACTTATGATGCCATAGGTGCTCATATGCACCATCAAATTTGTATGCACAATTAAAAATGTTGTGCACCCTTCATAAATTCTTGGTACCTAAGTAATTATTACGTGCAGGGAAATCCCACTATAACTTGATGGTCAGGATCCACAGAGTGACATCATGTTATGTAATGTATTGTGCAATATTGAGACAAGCCAGTTAACTGAAGAAAATCTTGCACATGCATCCTCCGGGTTATACAAGAAGGAGGGGGTTTGGGTGCAAAACTAGGGGCTTCAATGATGCAATTACTAACTTAACTTGATGCATATCACATGATAAACTGTATGACTATATATTCAGTATTGAATTTTCTGCAGAAAACCTTGCATTGGTATATACATGTATTAGAGAATCATCCCAGAATAGAGCATAATGTGTCATATAGCACAAAATATATACACATGTATATGTGTCAAGGTCAGTAAATGTTTGTGTAAATTTCAAGCCCCTAGAATTTCTTTTCTAGATTGCATTCAAATGTGAATGCTTAATTCTTTGCTAATAAACTCACACAGACATATAAAACACTCTATAGATACACAGTGTATCTCATACTACTCATTAAGGGATAGACATCAGAGATAGAATTTATTGTCTTCCAAAGAACTGATCAGTTTTCAATTGCTGGTCAATTCATCGCTTGGTGATTGGCTGACACCATGGCCAACCATGCTTGCATAGAGACAGATTTTATTTTTAAATTTTTTTTTTTTATAAAGCTGTGCCTGATTATTGCAACAAAGCAAGATTAACTGTGATGATTTTCAAATACTTAATTGATTGATTAATTTGGGTGATAAACTTATTTATTCAACAACTTGGTGCATGAGTGCATATGCCAGTTTATTGAGCAAGCATTGCTTGGCTATTGGTTGCCCACTATTGAACATAAAATGTAAACAATTCATTGAAGAGAAGCACAAAGAAGAATTATTAGGTTTATTGCTGAAGGTTCAGCCCATATTTAAGCAACAATTATCAGCTTTTTAAAGCGCTGATGTCTTTTTTTAATAAATGGCTTACAACAAAAAGCAGTGACTGATTAGTTACATGTTTGAAATGAACAGT
The DNA here is from genome assembly GCA_029931535.1 of Margaritifera margaritifera. Lineage (NCBI taxonomy): Eukaryota > Metazoa > Mollusca > Bivalvia > Unionida > Margaritiferidae > Margaritifera > Margaritifera margaritifera. The sequence goes on from JAQPZY010001631.1 coordinate 4,104,992, forward strand.
GAATTAAGCCTTTGGTCTCAGTAAATTTATTTTGTTTCAGGATGGGTAATTCTGTATTTTGATTTCATTCATTGGTACATGTATATACGATATTTACAGTCTGATGCAAACTGCTAATGTATACACAGGATGAGTAAGTGTTATCATAGTTAACTGTGCAATTCTTGTGCTACATTTGACGTAACTCAGAAATTTATGGACATGTGAAGGTAACTTGTGGACAGGATAAATAAATATTACTTTAGTTTTGCAGTTCAGATGCTGATACATGTACACCTAGGCAGTGTGATATTGCCGAAAATTTCGAACTCAAAAACATTTAATCTCTGAGTAAAGGAAATTCCTAGTATTTGTTTCTTTGTTGATTTTTGTTTCTTTGCTTTAGCTTAATCTTTAAGTACTGTATATTTAAGGATTAAATTGAGTTGTGACATACTTTTTTAAATGTTATTTTAGGCGCTACATACAGAAAGCATGCCATCACTGGTCACGCCAGGGGAAGATCAAATCAGGACTGATCTCGGCCCTTGAGAGTCACATCAATACCATCAATAATGAGGTAGGATTGATAACAAGTGCTATCTCCCTGTTATAAATGTGCCCTTTTTTCTTTTTCATGTGAATCAGATATACTGTGGTTTCATTTATTTTTGTGGGTATTTTTTTTTCATGGTTTTGTTAAATAAAAAAATAAAAAAAGCAAGGAAAAAAAAGACATTTTCATGGGTACCTAAATTCGTGGAGTTAACTCTTGTCAAAGTTTGCATATTTATAGGTATTTTATTTCATGTATTAACCTCTACAAATACCCAAAATAAAGAATATAAAAGAACAAAAATATGCCGACAACAAACAGTGGTGGCTTCAACAGTTGAAGCAACACTATTGCCAGTATGAGTACAAATATAATACCAGTTTAGATAAATTCCTAACACCTTGTTTTCGTCCGAGTGCTCCTGACACAGCTAACAACACCAAGTCAAGCAGTAATTGAATCATATCTATATGATCTTTTACTTAAACCACTGTCCATAAAGTTGCATCATCAGTACGTTATGATAATCATGTTATGTGGATATTGTCATTATTCCATATATGAACCAAACATGTGACCAACTGCCCCTTGCTCAATACAATCAACAGGCTGTGGCAAGCTTTGATGTGTAGTGGAGGAAAGCAGCTCAAGATAATATGTGTGAGAGATCATTTTTAATTATCCATGGCTGGACTTGGGGTGTGCTTTTATAATGTCAGGATTATTTACATGACAAACATTTGTATACCAGAAGACTTGATTGATGTTTATTCATTGGTTTTGTCAGAAAATCACTGAAGTATGAGCTTTAGTATTGTTCTGTAATTAGTGTGTAATATACATAGTGTTTAATTAGTACTTGTGCTTCAAATAGTTTCAGTAACTTACAGTCTTGTTGTTCCTTTGTTTTAAATGTGTGGATAAAATGAGATGTGCTTTCAGGAGGATGTAAATTTTGACAGGAAAGTTTGTTACCTGTAATTAGAAGTACATGTATTTACATTTATCTATGCTTTATGTAGATTATTCATTCAGATGGATCACAGTTGTGATTCATTTTTTTAAAATACTGTTTACCTTTCAAGCAAAATACTTTAATTTTAGTCCTGCAAGAGTAAAAACATATCTGTATAATGCAATTTTTGTAAGGTAAACAAAATTAAAGGATGAATTATTGATAGCTCTGCATCTTTTTGGTACTTTACAGCAATTGCAGACTTCGTGAAATCTGCACTCGTGACACGACAAATACCAAACTCAGGACAATGTTACTCCTGCTCCATTGTCTAGGATAAATTCGAAAATGCAATATACTGTACTTTTCATTATTACATTATGTTCACATTCTTTAGAGTCATAATGTTCAGATTTACAGTAAATCCTTGCTATAATGAAACTTTGCTATTACAAATTCCTTGATAAAACAAACTTCACAACATAAGGGAATACTTCATTAAAATAATGACCTTTTTTTAACAAACAATTTGTAAGGACCCAAAATTGTTTGTTATAGCAGAGTACTGTATAATTTGAATATGACACTTGTTTTTCATAACAACTAGCAAAATCATAGTTCTAGGTCAACTGGTCATAGACCAGAAGAGCTTATGGGATGGTCTTTTATCTGTCATCTGTCCATCTGTTAGCACAAGTTTGTTATCACTACTTGTTAACTACTTGGAGGATTGCCATAAAACTTTACACACACATTCATCCCATGGTCTACTTGGTCCTAAATTAAAATGGTGCCGATCTGATGTGCAGTATGGCCTCCACAGCAGCCATCTTGAAAATCTTGTTATTGCTACTCCTCATGAATTGAAAGTGATGTTGACATGGGGTTTTCACTAGAAGACTTCTTATGATGTCTAGTTGTTCCTAATTGAAAATGGTGCTGATCTAATGTCTAATGTGGCTTCCACAGCGACCATTTTGAAATTCTTGCTATCACTTCAGAATGGATTGTCATATCAACATGGGGCTTTCACTGAAAGACTTCTAGTTTAGTTGGTGTTAAATGGAAATGGTGTCGATCTGATGTCCAATATGGCAGCCATCTTGAAAATCTTGTTATAGCTACTCCTGAACAGAGTCATATTGACATGGGGTTTTCATCAGAAGACTTCTTATGATGAAATAGTTGTTCTAAATAAAAATGGTGCCAATTTATTGTCCATTATGGCCACTACAGCTGCCATCTTGAAAGTCTTGTTATAACTATTCCTTCTGAACAAAAAGTCATATTGACATGAGGTTTTCGCAATAAGAATTCTCATATCTAGTTGGTCCTAAATGATAATGGTGCCACTCAGACATCCAATATGACCACCACATATATGAATTTAAATGTTTGAAAATTTTGTTATCACTACTTCTCCTGAATGAATGATCATATCAGCATGGGATTGTAACTGAAAGACTTCTTATGATGTCTTGTTGGTCATAACTGAAAATAGTGCCAATCTAATCTCCAATATGGGTGCCACAATAGCCATCTGGAAAATCTTATTATAGCTACTACTCCCAGATGGCTGGTCATATTAACATTATGCTTTCTTATGATGTCTAGTTGGTTCAGAATGGAAATGGTACCAATCTGATATCCAGTTTGGCCACAATGGCAGCCATCTTGAAAATCTTGTTATTGTTACTCCAGAAGAGAAAGTCATATCAGCATGGGGTTTTCACCAGAAGACTTGTTATAATGTGTTGTTGGTCCTAAATTAAAATTTTAAAAATCTGACATCACTACTCTTAAATCAGGGTTTGTACAAAGTCTGGAAAGTATGGGGAAAAAAGAGTGCTTTTTACAGACCTGGGAAAAATGTGGAAAATAAAGATTTTGCTCTAAAGGTCTGGAAAAAGTATGGAATTTTGGGTTGCTGTGTTTTATTTTGCTATAGACACTAGTCACCTGGTGTGCCATTTGGTCTAGTGATGGCCCTGCTGGTTCAGTGTGGTTGGCGAGACATGTGACCTATCACCCACTTGTGATTGGTGGATACTGTTTTATATTATGTGGATACCACATGCTCATTTATAGTGATACAGACTTCGAATACATGTGCCAGAGGGGTCTGAAAAATATTGCAATCCAGTCTGGAAAAAGTCTGGAAAAGGTCTGGAATTTGTTTTACCAGCAGCTGTATGAACAATAGAAAGTCATTTTGACATAGGGTTTGCATCAAGAGAGTTCTTAATGTGTCTAGTCGGTCCTATGGCTATCATGGTGGCCATCTTGAAAATATTGTTGATTCTACCCCTCCCAAATGGATGGCTACTACCTCTCCCATATGGATGGCTATATCAACATGGGGTTTTTACTAGTAGACTTCTTATAATACCTGATCGATTGTAAATGAAAATGGTGCCAATTGTACATCCAATACGGTTATCACAACAGGTGTCCTGAAAATCTTGCTGTTGTTACTACCCTGATTGGATGGTCATATTGACATGGTGTTTTCACCAAAAGACTTTTAATGATGTCTACTTGAACCTAAATGAAAATGGTGCCAATTGGACATCCAATATATCCACCACAACAGCTAATTTGAAATTCTTTTAATTGCTGAAGAATATCAGAGGTGGTTTCAACACTCAGCAGTTAAAAGGAAGAAATGGTCTTTTCTTGAATTCATGGACATTATTTTTACCCAGTTGAGCATCAGTCCCTTTGATGAACTCTTATTAGTCTTCTTCAACCATACCTCTCGCCTGGCCTCCATATGATCTTCACCAAATAAGGTCTGGTAAACGGAGTTTTCCTTGAGATGCCAGAATGAGGCTTTCCCAAATTTGGAAAAGCCATTTAATTGGCTGATGAGGTGATGTAATACATCATTGTGATGATGAAATGATATCATGTTTTGCATAAACATAGATGGTTTCTTTGGCTGATTGAGACATGCTTCCTCACCAGCATCTGTGTACAGAGTCATGATTAATTATATCCTTTTAAACTTGCAAAAGAATTTTGGCCTGAATGATTGCAGAATGAATGTCGAGATAAATTCTAAGATGGCAAGAAATGTCTTTGTAGTTTCTCTTATAACAATTTGGACGAAAGCATTTTCTATTAGTTATAGCAATCAGGAAAGCATTTTACCAGACCTACATATGGTAGAGATTTCACAGAGTCAAATGATAGTTTGGTTGAACAAGACTTCCATCTTATTCTAATTTAAAGTATGTGATAAATTGAATCTCTCTCTGTCAAGAAACATACCGTCCATACTCACGTATAATCCAGGTCCAAATGCAAACAACATAGACCCTGATCTGCCGTCGCATTATGCAACGGCAGATCTGGGTTTATGCAGTTTGCTGTTGGTATTAGCTTATATGCGAGTATATACGGTAATATATGAAATCTGTTAAATAATATCATGTGCCATTCAGGTTTTTTCATAAATTTCATAACTGCTGAAGAGTCACATAAGATCCCCTCTTTCTGTATCAGGGAGCCTGGATGTTGCTGGCTGAAATAGCACCTGCCGCCCCCAGAATTAACCATGGATTTCTGATGAAGTACTGGGATGAGCATGTGCACCAAGGTGATTATTTATCTTCTGTGATATTTGGTTATATTGTCCTGAAACCACAATAATATACACAAGTACTCATTCTGCAATATATGTTGGTAATAAAACAAAATGTGTCTATGAATGTGAATACTTACAAAGAAGTTTCTCAAAAGTGCATAGAACAAGTGACTTTTCAAAAGTATGTATTAAAAACTGAACATTTTTTATCTTTGTTGCTTTGCAGTTTTTATTGGCAGAATTTACTTTAGGAGAAAATCGGCATGGTAATAAGACAGAGTCTTTTTTGCAGTACACACAAGTAGGAAATTAAACATAGGAGTAGTCATTGATACAGGAAATTCCCAAGTTTAAAAATAGTGCAGCATGGCGAAAACCCCAAGTTAATAGGCATAGATAAAATAAGGTGTTGTGTAGTGTATTTCTTTAGATACAGTGAAACCCCACTATAACGCGCCCCGCTATAACGCGAATTCGGATATAACGTGATCGTGGCGTGGCTCCCAAAATTTCATATAATCATTCGCACATGAACATTTTTTTTTTTTTTTTGCAAAGTACGAGAAATAGTGTATAAAATGTGTATATTACAGTATCATTTTGGGGAAGAGATCGCATATGAATTCGAGTATAATACGTTTGTGGCGTGGTTCCTTAAATTTTATATACATGTACATGTATTTTTCTCGTACACGGAAAAAAAATATTTTTTTTTAGTACGAGAAATAGTGTATAAAAAGTTTATTATCATTTTGGGGAAGAGATCACGTATGAATTCGATCGTGGCGTGGCTTCTGAAATTTAACAATTTCACCAATTTCTTGAAGTGTTATGCCAAAATAAACATTTTCGGAAATGTTACTTATTACTGATGCATGAGTAAAGCCAGTAAGTCTTCTCTGTGTTTGTCTTCAATTCATTATGTATACAATCATTGCTCAAACAATAGCCGACATGTTTTTCTTCTTTAACTGCATACACAACCGAGCATCAGACAATGTGGTGGTTGATAAAAGATTCTCACGATTTAATAAACATCAAAAAACGTAAGCCGCCAACACGTGCGCTGGACTTCAATTCATCCTGTATACAATCATTGCGCAAACAATAGCCGACTTATGTTTCTTCTTTAACTGCATAAACAACCAAGCACCAGACAATGCGGTGGTTGATCAAAGATTGTCATATGTGGGTGCTTATGTAGAGACTGAGCTTGGGCGGCAAGATCAAAGATTGTCATATGTGGGTGCTTATGTAGAGACTGAGCTTGGGCGGCAAGATCACAGGGAGTTCAAATAACCACTCTCTGTTACTTAGCACTAAACAAGTACAGCTGTATCAAACTCGTGGCTCAATCAAAGGGTTGTCATTTGGGAAAACAAAGACGGGTCGATATCAGATAGTAAACGGTGTTGATACCCTATTCATGCTATACATTAGACGTGTATACGTTGTTCTCTGAAAAAATTAAAATATAGTAAAACCCCGCAATAACGCGACCCCGCTTTTTCCGCGATCGAATTTTATGGACCCCAAATATCGCGTTATAGCGGGGTTTCACTGTACATTTTTCGAACTTCACTTTAGTTGGCACCATAGTGTCACAATTGTGCTGAAGTGCCATAAAATGCTGCTACATACATACATACGTATCTCTTTAGAATACTGTGGATATTTTTTTTTCATAAATACTTTCTTTAAATGGAAATACATTATAAATGAAGACATAAAAATAATTATTATGACTTTTTGAATACTATTGATAACTGCAGTTTTATCAAAAATAAAAATGGCAGTAAAATATAGAAAAATTGGACCCTGACAAGTACAAACCTATATCAATACCCCAGACCCAAACTTGTTGAAAAACAAGTAGCCAAACAAGTTTACAAACATTACAATGCATATCACTGTTTTATGCACAATTGTCAGGCTTCATTAAAGCCCTTTCATGTATTACAGCCTTAACAAAGTTGACAGACTGCTGGCTTAAGGAAATGGATAATGGAAATTTGACTGGTGTAATATTTATTTTAAAAAGCTTTTGATCTATTAAGTCATAAATCCTGTTGTCAAAACTGAAGTGGTACAAGTCTGATGATTCAGCTCTAAATTGGCTCAAAGCGTATTTAGAAAACGAACCCCAGACAATTTGTGTAGGAAATACATGTTCTGAATCAATAACAATCAGATTTGGTGTTCCATAGGGTTCAATACTAGGTCCTCCACACTTTTTAATTTTCATGAATGATCTTCCTTTCTGTACCGAATTTACTATCACTGATATGGTTGCTGATGATGAAACTTGATCAGCCTCTAGTAATGAAAGTGTACTTCAATGTGGTCATGTGTGCACCTTTATTGATTGTAAATAAACTATTATTTCTTGTTTGTAAATTTGAAACTAATATAATTTTCCAAAGTCTGTTAATTTCTGATTGTTGAGTGATCTGCACCTTAGTTGTCATCACAAAACTTCCATGTGAAAATTATTGATCACTATGGACTTTTACAGTGGCAGCTGGGCACTAAACTGTGTGAAAAGTGGATGTTGGGCCTAATCATTGCCAGTACATGGGGTAGTACACATTTTTCCCAAAACACAACGCTTTTAATATGACATCACAGTGTATGACATTCAATCTGGTTTACACTGGATCTCACCTCTTGGGTGACTTCGTCTCCAGAAAATGTCTGTGTACTTTAACACTGTTTTTTGGATGTATTTCCTGGGGCTGTTTTATAATGGTCTGCCCCATGCAGGTTCAGAGTTTGTAGAATAGGCCAGATACATTCTCTTGCATTTTGTCGGAGGTGACTGAGTGGAGGTAACTCATGGGTTGTGTCCCATTTTGGTGGAGGAGAGGATCCTGGTAGTTGAGAAGAGGAGAGGCCAATGGTTGCCGCTCCATTGCAACAAACTATTTTGGCCTCAACTTCAGATAGATATGTTGTGAGAAGGACCTGCTTGATTAATTATCTAGTCAAAAACCAAGTTTCAGGGGCTACGTTCAAGGCATTCAGTTTCACTGATCTCCATACTTTTCAAGTGTCATCATTTTCATTCAAGAAACTTACTGTTGCAAAAGACATGTTGAGTCAATGGATTTTTTGTTGTTGTTTTTTTTCATTTTTTTTTTTTGAGTATATCACCCTGTGTATCCCTGACATGAGAAAGGCAATAAATCAATCTTTGCCCCCTTGTTGGGCTCCTAGGCATGTGGGTAGTACAGGTAATAAAATAATATTATTCATTATGTTAAAACACAACAAAACCTCAACCAATAGTATGAGACCTAAAATAATATTCATTATGGGAAAACACACCACAACAACCGGTAGTATGAGATCTGGTCTCAAAAAGACCAGGAATTCAACTAGTGACTTGGAAGAGGAAACTGTTCCTAGTCAGGGAAATTGGCCAGTTTCTCATCATTGAATCCAGTGATAAAAATCAAATGTTAACCAAGCTTTTGTAGTAGTTAAAGGACTTAAGTGTTTGGTTGGAGAATCAAGAAGTCAAAAAGCTTAGCTTGGGCCAATTACTTGTGATTATAGCTGCAAAGTTTCCTCTGACAGTCTACTTTGCTCAAAGTGATTTGTGGAAATACCCATTTAGGGATTTCCACACAAATCTCTCAACTCGTCAGAAGGTGTTGTGTGATCTAGAGATTTGAATGGCTGCAATGAGACAGAGATGCTCGAAAATCTCAAATCTCTGAATGTATCACAAGTGAAATAAATCAACATTGACTGTAATTGCAAGTTCATTCCCACAAACACTTATATCCTGATATTTGACTGTGCCATTTTGCCGACAACAATTAAAGTCAGGTTCTTGGATATGGCAGTTGACCCTTTCATCCCTAATCCTTAACTGCCAGAAATAAGGCCACCACAAAAACGGCTGCAAGAGGAAACCTGTCTGCCCCAGATGTGAGCAGGAGGGTAATTTTTGTACTCTAGTGACAGCCCCGAGTGGAAACTCAATAAGGAAATCCAATGCAAGAAACAGGAGAAAGGCTAGAGATTTCCTGAGGCCAGATGGCAAGATGCAACAGTGATACCAGTATTTAAACCTGGAAAGGACAATATTGACCCTTCCAACTAGCACTAACAAGATGTATATGCAAAACCATGACAGGAATGATAAGTGTCAGACACTTATGGTATCTTGTGTCCAAAAAATTACCCTCAGACCTTTAATGTGGTATCAGATACCAGAGAAGCACAGTTGACCATCTAATCAGACTTGAAGCATTTATTGGAGAAGCTTTCCTAAGGAAAAAAAATAGCAGCCATCTTATTTGACTTGGAGACAGCTTATGACACCAGATGAAAGTACAGCAGTATGAATGACCTTTTCAACCTAGGTCTTATGGGCTAAAAACCATGGTGGCCATCTTGAAAGTCTTGTTATCGCTACTCCACTTAAATGGAAAGTCATTTTGACATAGGGTTGTCTACAGAAGAGATCTTATGGTGTCTAGTTGGTCCAAAATGAAAATGATGCAAACTGACCTTCAATAGGGCCATCATGGTGGCCATCTTGAAAATATTGTTATTTCTACTCCTCCCAAATGGATGGCATATCAGCATGCTGTTTTCACCAAAAGACTTCCAATGATTCCTATCATATATACTCGCTTGTAAGTCTACATTTTTTACTGAAAATTCTATTCATGCAGAGTCTTAAAAGCGCAACATACAAAAACTTTGATAAATATAGGGGTAATATTAGAAACTCTAGATGTTTGCAGTACGAACAAATACTGTCAATTCAAATATTTTTACATTTTCATGCCACTATTCCCATTCAGAAATGCATATAAGGTATGCACTGTGTTTATCCATTTCATGACGGTATTCATTGCACAGTACTTGTATCTAAAGTTATTCAGATTTTAATAATTTGAAAATATTAACAGTAAATTAAATATTACCCACTGCAAAATGAAGTGTCCGTAAATGTTGTTTACAGCAGGTGTTTTCTTGTAAGTATATTTCTTCCATTTTTGTGCAAGTCGTAAAAACCTTTATTTGTATTATATTTTGTGTTTTGCTGTATAAACACTGTGTTTGATGCAATAAAAGTTTTAATTTGATTTATATTTTTTTTTTCCATCAACCAGATCTAATTCCTAAGTGATATTTCCCAAGTTATCTGCCAGTGCACGTAGGCCGATAAGCCCTTGGCTTGTAAAGGCACCACTGACTTTGTTTTCAAATTGACAATTCTTTTGATCAAGCTGTGAATTTTATTATTGTTGTCAAGCCTGCCATGGCAGAAGCTCAACAAATGCAACAATGACTTGGGACATGTTTCATTATTATTGTCAAGCCTGCCATGGCAGAAGCTCGACAAATGCAACAATGACTTTGGACATGTTTCATTATTATTGTCATGCCTTCCATGGCGGAATCTTGACATAGTGATCACTTTGGCATCTGTGTGCATGTCTGACTGTCCATATCCTATATAAAGATCAATGTAAATTTGTTTTACATTAAGCTCAGTGTTAAAGTTTTTAACTTTTTTTGCTAAATGAAAGGATGGCAGAACAAAAAAGGGGGTCACATGTCCAATTTTAGCTGTGACATTGCCCTATGGATTGATCAAAAGTCACTGTTTGCTCTACAATGATATATTGCATTAACTTTCTTTATAAATTTCTTTCTGTTACAGCACACTCCAGCAAGATAATGGAGAGGGTTCTAACAGTGATGAAATGTGTATGCAGACATATTCCCCATCCAGAAAGGGAGAAGCTAATTGGTTAGTGAAATGTTTTGGTTCATAGCTAGAAAGAAAATGTTTGATTTTCTGAAATGACTATGGGCCATTCCATAAAATTTTATAAATTTTAGGTTAACTATTTCTATGATAACCATAAGTCTTAATCCAATTGGAAGAAAAGCATTTTTATTTTTATCTTCCAAATTTAAGTTTTTTTTGTTGTTTTTTTTCCTGTATCGGTCATAGACCAGTAGAGCATATGCTATGTCCTGTAATCAGGCTACCATTAGCACAACTTTGTTATCACTACTCCACCTAAACTATTGGGAAGATTGCCACCAAACTTTACAGACACGTTCATCCCAAGGTCTGGTTGGCCCCAAAGAAAACGTTGCCCCACAGACATCCAGTATGGTTTTCATGGTAGCCATTTTGAAAATCTTGTCACTGCTACTGCTAAACGGATGTGCTTTTTGGCATTGTTTTAGATTAAAAGACTTCTTATGATGTCTTGTTAATCCTAAATGAAAATGGTGCAGATTTTAACATCCAGCATGGCTGCCATGGTGGCCATTTTTAAAATCTTGTTATTGCTACTCCTTCTGAACACTCATATTCTTTCCAGTGGCCATAGTTTTTCCTCCTTTTCTTGCTTTTTCCTCCCTTTTCATTGTCAGACTTCCTATATTTCCCTACTTTGTCCAAAATTCCCATACTATCTTACTTTTTTTTTCTTCAATTTTATGTCAACATTTGAGAAAATTTGCTTTTTTGCTATCCATATATTGGGAGGCCTCTATTTTGCATCTCAGTATGTTTCCCTATCAGTATTTTTGTAACAAAAGGAAGGATGGGTGTTTAAAATGATAGAGGAAACCAGGACTAAAGAGACAGCTAGTATGTGAGCAAGATACTGCTTTTGTTAAAGTTTACGAAGGTAAGTCAAGCAAAGATTGTAATTTTTTAGGTAATTTTCATAAATTTCATACTATTTTTCTGTATAAAATAACCCTAATTTCCCCACCTATTTTTATAGTAGCCCTACTTTATCCTTACTTTTTCACAAAGGGCTGCTGGAAAGACTGTCATATACATATGGAGGTTTCTCTAAAAGACTACTTTTGATGTCTAGTTGGTCCTATATATAAACGGTTCCAATCTGACATCCAAGATGGCTGCCATGGTAGCCATTTCGAAAACCTTGTTATCACTACTCATGAACAGATGGTTGTATTGACATGGGGTTTGCACTAGAGGACTTCATATGATGTCTAGTTGGTCCTAAATGAAAATGGTGCTGATATGACCACCATGGTGGCCATCTTCAAAATCTTGTAGCTACTACTCCAGGATGGATGGTCATATTGACATGGGGTTTTCACCCAAAGACTAATTACGATGTCTAGTTGGTCATAAATGACAATGGTGCTGATATGAAATCCAATATGGCCACCATGGCAGCCATTTTGAAAATCTCATTATTGTTACTCCTAAACGGAAAGTCATATCAACATGGGGTTTACATCAGAAGACTTCATATGGTATCTAGTTGGTCCTATATGAAAATGATTCTGTTCTGATATCCAATATGGCCACCATGGCAACCATCAAGAAAATCTTGTTATAACTACTCCTCCTGAATGAACGGTCATATTGACATGGTGTTTTCATCAAAAGACTTCTTATGATATCTAGTTAATCCTAAATGGAAATGGTGCCAGTCTTACATCCAATATGACCACATTTTGCAGCCATCTTGAAAATCTTGTTATCGCTGAAGAATAATAGAGATGGTTTCAGGACTCAGCAGTTAAAAAGAAAAAATGATCTTATCTTGGATTCTTGTAAATTCTTTATAGCCAGTGGAGCATCAGTCCTTTCAAGGGACTCTGTGTTGTTTGGGTGTTTATTTGTTGCTGTACATATTGTAAAAAAATTCCCTTGTCATAAAATACTAATAATTTTGATATTCAACTAAGAGTTTTATTACTATATTACAGATTTCAGGAGAAATCGATGATGTAAGCACATACAAATGAGATAAAAAATGACAGTGGCAGTTATTCAAGATGACTACCAGTAGACAACCTTGCTCCCTCTTGCCCTAAGAATAAAATGTTGGATATTATAGAATGTGTTTTGTATTATTTGTTAAATGTGCTAAAATAGCCCAGTTGTACCTTCTCATTTTAAACTAAAGAGAGTTAATTTTAAACAGTTGAAATCAGGATTAATAAAAGGCCTAAAACAACTGTAACAAGATAGTGCCATGGACAACATAAAAATATTGGATCAGATCCCATCAGCTTTACCAGTAGAGTGATTGATTGCAAACAAGAGAAACTTTTATTTGCATTCTTCACACTACATACTACATACCTATCCTCCATGGTTTCAGAGGATCTGAAAAGTCGCTTGATGAAGTTTGACTCACCTCCAGAGCTTATCTCCATCACTGTATCAACACTTTCCAAGGTTAGTAAAGTATTTTTTTTTCTTCTCTTTTCCAAATATTACAGAGTGCAACATCTTATTTTTCAGTTCTGATTGAATGAAAAGGAAGTATGATAATAGTTGTATGTTGGGGAATGGCTGGTGCTTTTTTGGGCAGCAGATTCATGTTACTTACAGCCATGTAGGACCCAAGGTTTCTTTTTCTTGATCATTGAACTAGGGGCCCCGGGTGGCTGAGTGGTCTAAGGCGCTCACCTTACAGATCGCTGACATCTCACTGCTGTCTGCGTTGGTTCGAGTCTCGGGCTCGGCGAACGTGGGTATGTGAGAAAGCTTGCCAGTAGCTTCCCATGGGTCGGTGGTTCTTCCCTGGGATTTCTCGGGTTCTTCCTCCACCAAATATACTGGCCGCCATGTATAGCCTATCATGTGCTGAAAAATGGCATTAAACCCATAACAACCATTCCAGAAGGTGATAGAAGTCACTTCGCTATAAAATTTTTAGTCCAGCATTGACCCGAGAAAAATGCATTTCAATTTGTAAGAGATTATCTATTTTTAAAGATTTAAACAGATCATTCATTGTTTGTTTTTTTTTTCTTTGAATGTTAATTTTGATTTGAAGTGAATATAATGAATTACATTTGTTAAAATAAGCACAAAAAAAAAACAAAAGTAGACAGCCTGAAACTTTCTGAACTTGCCATTCAGTAAAAGAAGAAAATAATAATCATTATTATAATTATTAATTTTATTATTATTATTCTTGTTGTTATTGTCCCTGTCCTTTTCATGAAAAGTTGGGGATAGAATCTGCATTTCCACCTGTTCATTCATCACACTCTGTAATTTTAAAGCCATTTAAGTTTAAGAAATGAAACTTGGTATGCAAAAACATCATGATTAGAAGGTGTCTTCTGCTCTATAACTTTAAAGAAGTCATTTGAGATTAAGGGATGAAACTTGGTATTTTATACTTCATCGTTAGAAGCTGTTTCATGAGTCACATTTGGGTCCTATCTTCTAGGTCAAGGTCATATCTTTTTTTTTTTTTTTTTTAAAAAGTTTCTTTAACACTTTCCATTTCATGCCATGACTTTAGAGCTGTTTTAGGTTAAGGAATGAAACTTGATATACTTATACATCATCATTAAATAGTGTGTTGCAAACCACAATGGGACTTTATTTTTAGAATCAATGTAATGACCTAATATTTTACGTTTTCCCTCACACTTTCCATTCTAGTCTATAACTTCACAGCTGTTAGAGGCGATGAAACTTAGTATAATTTATATACAATAATTAGAATATGTATTAAGGGATGAAACTTAGTATAATTTATATACAATAATTAGAATATGTATTAAGGGATGAAACTTAGTATAATTTATATACAATAATTAGAATATGTATTGTGTACTACATTGGTGTACCTATTTCAAGGTCAGTGTCACAAGTCAGTATTTTTAAGTTTTCCATCACACTTTCCTTTCTGCCCTTTCAACTTTAGGATTGAAACTTGGTTAACTTGTACATACTTATACATTATCATTAGAAAGTGTTTCATATACCTCATTGGGGATCATATCTTCAAGGTCATGGGATAGTATTTTCAGTTTTACATCACACTTTCCTTTCCTCTCTGCTATTTAAGAGCCATTTGAGATTAAGAGGTGAAACTTAGTATACTTATACATCATCATTAGAAGGTGTGTAACATACCACATTGGGAGTCCTGTCTTCAAGGTCAACTTCATGGTCAGTATTTTAAGTTTTCCTTCTTACTTTCCTTTCCATTTTATAACATTAGAACCAGTTGAAATTAAGGGATGACACATGCTATATTTGTTTTATACCAAATGGGGTTTCTATCTTCAAGGTAAGGTCACCAGCCAGTAGTTTAGGATTCAGTAACATCTTCTCTTCTACTCTATAACATATGAGATGTTTAAGATAACTGAATGAAATCTGGTAGACTTGTGTGATATCACAAGGAATTGTGTTGCATTCCACATTTTGGGTCATATCTTCAAGGTCAAGGTCACAGGAATATATTTCATGGTTCTTGTTTCTGCTTTATATCTTAAAAGCTGTTTGAGTTTAAGAGATGAACCATGATACATTTACATTTCTCTATTTTTGATGGCATCTCTTCTATCACAATCAAGGTTTATTTTCAAGGTAAAGGTCACTATCAATGTCTTCTTTTCTGCACTTTTACTCTAATATGCTAGTAACTTGACAGCTGTCACAAGAGTCACAGCCAGATTTCATCATTGTATACTTTTTATGACCTCACTTTTGGGGGACAAAAATGCACAGAATTTGCTTGTTATTATCATTGATTATGGGCCAAGCTGAGGATCACTGTGGTGACACAGTGCTGGTGTTAGATCTATTGTTTGTGTCTTAACACTGTTCAAGAAATCCATTATAAGTCCAAGCCAGACATCCACTGCCCTGAAATAAAATGGTATTTGTTATGGGAATACAGTACATTGAACTTTATTTTCATGTGAAATAGTGATTTTTTTACACATACCCATGTTCCTATGAGTATTTGTAAAGTTAGAAATTAGTCCTAGGTTCATTTATCTGCTTCAGTGATAAGTTGTTCCTGACATGGATAGGGATACTGTCTTGATTTTCTTTGATGTGGATAAAATATGGGATTACCTTTCTGTATGAATTTACTTCCACATCATGAATATCCTCTTGGGTGAATCCAGAAAACTCAAATAGACTGGATCCATTGCAAATTTTCTACAATATTGAAAATGTTTGATTTACCACCTTTTTATTTGTATGCAGAACTCTGGTAAGTATTTTCCAAAAAATAATACAATTTTTAACAGCATCAGTCACAATGAGGATATACTAAAAGCATTTAAGTACTTAGATGAACAATATCCTTGATGAATAAATCCTAGATGAATGAATAATCATATAATATTCACTGATTTTGAGAAAGTACTTCTAAGCAATTGTTTACCTGGCCACCATCTTGCAGTATGAATGAAATGATGCAAAACCATGTGTTTTCATCATTCAAAATGGTAGACATGGTTAAAAGGAAGAAATGTTCTTGATTTCCTGGAAATTCTTTTTGCCCAGTAGAGCAAGAGCCCCTTCTATGGACTCTTGTTTTTAGAGTTATGCCCCTCTTTTATCCAGTGTGAATACTCTGTTGCACATTCATTTGTATATCAGAGCTCTAGATAAGCAGCATATTGGTGTATTTTACATAAGTAAATTAATTAAAAGTGCATAAATAATTTTTTATGCATTCAGAGCATGCATAACAATTTAATTTTAAGCATTGAGTCTAAAGGGATGATTGTTTTATCCAATATGGCCACTATGACAGCCATCTTGAAAATTTTGTTATCACTACTCCTTAACTGAATGTCATACCGACATGGGGCTTTTCACAAGAAGACTTCTTAATAATATCTAGTTGGGTCTAGATGAAAAAGGTGCCAATTCGACATCCAGTAAGGTCATCATAGTGGCCATCTTGTAAACCATGTTATCACTACTCCTGGATGGATGATCTTATTGAAATGGGATTTTCACCAAAGAATCAGATGGCACTGCATAAAGCCAGTTTGGTAGAAGAAGTGCCTGTGTATTAATTATCATTGTCCAATGATCAGACTGTATTTATTTTTAGCTGTGTGCTGAAGAAGCAGGGATCCAGTCTGTAAAAGATGACTGGTGTTTGGATCTTTTATCTGCTTGTGACCTTTACCTGTCCAAAACTGTCTTCGAAGAGGAAGGTAACCATTCTTACATGTGTCCTGGATTTGTATATTGTACAGTAGAAATTGTTTTTAATGAATCTTAAGGAACCGCTAAAATTTGGTAGTTTGGAAACATAATTTTGTTTGCAGGTTATACTGTACAAACATTTAGACTTAAACTGGTACTTCTCTGTATTCACAATTTACGTCAATTCAAGTTGGTTTGGGTGTGGGATCAACAAGCATGGTACTGGGTATATTATTTTTTATTTTAAAAAAAATATAAACAGAAATAATTATAGAATAGCTGTCAGTGCTGCTTTAATTTTCACCCTCCATCCCTTATTTTTTCTGCCCTTGCCAAGGAGTACAAGTGTATAGAATATAATTCTAGATGTTTATAAAATTTGATTTGTTCTATGCTAGCTACAAAACTGGGAATGTAATTTTTAATCATATATATGTATATATCATATACACTTTTCTAAAACAAAATTAAGCATACAATAATGATCTTAAATGAGATCAATTAAAGTTATTCTTAAAAGTGGATCGCACTGTATGAGTTGATGAGGAATCCAGAGTGTGCATAATAAAGTTCATCACTAACTTCAGTTAAAGTTAACTTTTATTTAAAGTCAGTGCATATGCATACAACATATAAAACACAAGCTCTATTGAGCTTTTACTACCAACTATTCAAAACAATAATTAGAATTTTTTTAAAAAAATGCATGGTTAGCAATTTTGATGTAAGAGAAAAAAATAGCACATAGATGTATTTTAATGAAAAAGATTCTGAGAAACATAATAGATGTTACTTCTGTTCTTTCTACCCTAACCATATAGCCTTACTCCTATACCAGTCCTATTGTGTCTCATAATAGAGGAAAATATGAATGCCAGAATTACTCTCTTCAAACTGAAATGTCACAAGGGTGATTGCTAATAGGCTAGTCTGATAGTGACTTTGACCATGAAGTTGCCTTATTGAATTTCGTATGATATTTTGGTTGTTTAGATTTTGGCATTTTAGCATTGGGAGATAACACACGCTTAGATATCTCGACAAACTTTAAATACCGAAGCCAAACTGACTTGTTTTATGCCACTTGATCTCTTTAGTTGTTACTAATGCAACCATAATCCATTAACATCTTTAATCCTTTTTGAATTACTTTCGATCACACATAGTATAATCCATCTCAACAAACTTTAAACACCAAAGCCAAACCGACCCTTCCGAAAGAATTCAATTAATGTTATATGTTTTATGCTGCCTGAGCTCTTTAGTAATTCAACTATAATCCATTAATGTCTTTAATTCTTTCTGAATTACTACTGATCACACATAGTATAATCCAGTGATTACATTTAGGTTATTTTCTGTCAAAGCAATTAAAGTGTCATGCTCACCCCTGCATAATCAGTTCACAGTCACATGATCACGGGAAGTCTTTAACATAAATATGAGCAAGGTGTGAAAATAAACAGAACAATTTCTGTTCCAGAATTTTTTAAATAATAATTTTGAGTACACGGTCGATTTCAGTGAGTGATGGGAGCGACAGAAGACACCCTTCAATCTCGGGAAGATAACCCTCCTAGCCAGGAGGTTCACATATAGTCTGCAGGCATTATTTTTCCAACTTTGTCATTGAGTTAACAATGTTGATAATATATGACTGAATGATCGTGGTTGGATGTATTTCAAATTGTAAATTTTACCTAATCACTCAAAAAGTAAATTGTGAGTAATTAGGTTATTTTATACTTCAATAAATACCCAACCATTATCATTTAATCGTTATAATTCCAAATTCCTCCTTTCTGTTATCAAATCAGCGGACTCCATCAGTAAAAAGTTTTTCGTTTTAGGTAGCAGGTAGTTTTATTTCATAAGCCTCTTCACATGGTGCCAGAATACCTAGCCACATATTCACTGGCCAAAGGTCATCAGTCCACTTCATTCATCTTTGATGTGGAACTAAGTGGATTGATGAGCGCAACTAGCCCATACAGAATCACAACTCAAGAGTTGATGAGGGTCACTGATTTTTTTATTGAGCAAATATATTTTTCATCTTTAGCATTCATTACCCTTGCTTTCAATGCATTTCAATCTCTTGAGAAAAAAAACAAAAAAAACATTTGTGTCCATTTTTGTCAAGCCTACATCATTCGGAAGTGGGACATAGCAGTCACTTTTCCAACAGTGGTAAAATGAACAGTTTATGAAGGTCTTGGTTACAATTTTTCATACGAAAATATTTCCTAAACCCCTTGATTGATTCTCATCATACCTGGCATGAATCATTACATACTAAGACAATTCGGTCTGTAACATCCATGCTTACCCCTTTGACCTTTGGGTAAATTTGCAGTAAAGTTTTGGTTAAAATTTTTAGCTCACCTAGCCATAAGGACAGGTACACTTATTGTATACTCCTATGTCTGCCATGCATTGTCTGGCATCAGTCCAACATCTATTGTGCAATGTTCAACCTTCACAATTGCTATTTACAAATTATTCGAAACAATTTGTGACATTTTTGCACATCATTTTACTGGGAGCATTATGGCATCAGGTCCTTTCAAATTTGTTCCATGGATGCTGATCCATCATCCAATATGGCCACTGTTACTAAAATGGAAAAAAAATTCTCAAGCAACACTCAACAGAATTTGACCATATTTGATTGAATGTATTTTGGCATAAAGGTCTTTAAAATTTCTTTAAATGATTCCAATATGCCATCAAATATGGCTGCCATTTACTAAAAATATAAAAACCTTTGAACTACTTCTCAAAAACTGCTCAAAGAATTTGACCAAATTTGAAAGAAAGCATCCTAGCATGAAGGTCTTTCAATAGATGCTGATCTGCCATAAAATATGGCCACTATTACTAAAAATCAAAAACATTTTAAATGACTTCTCAAAAACCACTCAACAGAATTTGACCAAATTTGAAAGAAAACATTCATGCATGAAGGCCATTCAAATTTATACAAATGATACCGATCCACCAAATTTGACAGAAAGCATCCTGGCATAGAGAGCTTTCAATTTTGTACAAACAATGCCCATCTGCAGTCAAATATGGCTGCCATTACTGAAAATAGACAAATCTTTAAACAATTTCTCAGGAACTTCTCAGAAGAATTTGACCAAATTTGACAGAAAGCATCATAGCTTGAAGGTCTTTCACATTTATAGAAATTGATGAAGATCCACTGTCAAATATGTCCACCATTACTAAAAATAAAAACATTAACACAACTTTATGTAAAAGAAATGCTTAACTGAATTTGACCAATTCTGTCAGAAAGCATCCTGGCATAGGGGCCTTTCAGTATTTGACAAATGATGGATAAAAGGTATGAAAACTAGATGATATTCAATTAACAGCATTGGAAGAAATATCACCAGAAAGCATCCTACTTACCCAGATTTCTGAACCAAGTGCTCTTGTATTTGGCTGTTAGGCAGATGTCAGCCAGGTAAGCCATCTCAGCCCACTTGGGCCTCTTGTTTCATTTGCTTCAATTTCCTAAATCCCTTGAGAGAGTTTATACTTGGAATGAATCATTATGAAGCTAAGACAGTTCGTTCTGCAACATGCTTGCTTTTACTTTTGTGTAAAAGTAATAGTCATAGAAAATTGCATCAGGGTTTTATTTGCTTCTATTTCCTAAACTCCATGATGGATTTTTTGTTCATATTTGAGATGAGTAATTATGAAATTGTGAGAATTGAGTGCTGGAGTGCAGAAAGAAATGTGCAACTACAATATTTGAACATATGATCAGATATTTTAGCTGGGGTTGCAAGTTTTGTTTTGATGTTGGGAGTTGGGTCGTATAAGGAGTTGATGACTGAAAGTACATTGGAATCTGGAATGGGAACTGAAAGTAATCCCCAGAATTTACCAATGTATAAAAGTATCATTTGACCATTTACAACCAATCACATGGCAGAAAAAAAAATGCAGTCCATTCATAAAAATTGGAAATATTTTGTGTTAAAGTTTTTGAAAGTTATGTACATCATTATGCAATTTGCATACAAGACATAGTGTACCACAAA
Organism: Margaritifera margaritifera; assembly: GCA_029931535.1. Classification (NCBI taxonomy): domain Eukaryota; kingdom Metazoa; phylum Mollusca; class Bivalvia; order Unionida; family Margaritiferidae; genus Margaritifera; species Margaritifera margaritifera. The sequence goes on from JAQPZY010001631.1 coordinate 4,126,094, forward strand.
AGTCGTGTTCATTATTATGCATGAAAGCGGGCTATAACATACTTGACATTCTTTTTCAAGGTACCATTGAAAATGAAGACCTTGTGGTGCGCCATTTGTTCACCCTTGGGGAGATAGCCCAGTTGTACCCAGCCAAGATAACGAAGCACATATTCCTCCTGGTGCAGAGCATGATTGCAACTCCTTGTATCTCCCCATATTCATCCCAGTCTCTGCAGAGTTCCCAGGAAACAGTGAAATCATCTCAAGCATCCACTGCTACTACTCCAGAAACCAGTACTGGTATGAGTTGTCTCCCGTCACTTGGCAGTCATGTCTAGCAGTAATGACAGCATTGTTAGCCAGTAAATTGTACATTTTATCTAGATGTTTAAGAGTATTCTGTTTCTTCTTGATGCAGTTAAATACCAGTGTAATGTTTACTCATCAAACTGATAACAAGTTTAGAAAATATTTGAATTTCCGACATGATCTTGCGTCTTAGCCCTTAAATCTCATTATTGGTTAGTATTAGACTTAAGGTCACATGAAAAGTGTTGGAAAACAAGTCTTGGCACATCTCAGTTTCTGTGCTAACAATTTGGTATTGTTTGCAATATATTAATTATGCTTCTGGTGTTTTTATGTCCCAACATGACATGTAGTATTACCCTTGTCCATCCATCACACCTTGGTTAGGTTTTGTGTTTAGGTCAGTTTTCAGGCAACGTGTTGGAGCATCCATGTTCCATGAACACATTTTTAATTAACAGTGGAGACAATATCTGAATACGGTCTTTATCTGCACTAATACATGAATGTACAGCACACCTCGATATTGTCTGATTTTCAACATGCACCGACAAGAGAACCTTCCCAGGTAAATCTAGAATTGCAAAATTCATGGGTCTGGTTCATTCACTAAAGTAACCACTGGAAATGATTGTTAGAGTTACTTCCCTTCTATATAGATGTACAGTATAATGATTTAATAATGTTCTGCAGTACAATAAAAATCAAAGGTAGGTCTATGTCTAGTGTGCATTTAAATATACATTATGTCTATGTCTAGTGTGTTGTTAATATACATCATGAGTTAAATTTTAGAAAAAGTTTTGGATTGTATATTCTTGTACATTCTCAACCCAGTATGCAACATATCTTGTTACTTGTAATTATGGTTAATGATTCCTGTTTGCTTTGTAGTTAATTAACACGAGTTTATTACCTGAAAAAGATAACACTTGTCAGCCTGAGAGAAATTGGTATGTTTTAAGTATTGCAGCACTCTTAGAAGAAAACTAATATCTTGTTATCAAAATTGTCTTTACTAACTTTACATAATAAAATGAAAGATGTTCTTTTTATATGCCTGCCATAAGGCAGAGCATATTATGTTATGTTGTCCATTTGTCCACACAACCAATATGTCTGTTACCAATTTGGTTTCTGCACGGTAACTTTAGTTGTCCAACATCCACAGTTAACAAACTTTGTGGAAGGCTTGCACTTGGGATAGGAAGAACCCTATCAAAATTTCAGGTTCAAATGCTCAATGGGCAAGGTCATGTGACTGTAACAAGGGAAACTGTTTCCACACAATATTAACAAATTCTCCACCATCTACAGTTACCAGATTTTGTGGATAGCTTCAACTTGGGGTAAGGAAGAACCATATTGATTTCAGGGTCAAAAGGTCAAGGTCACTGTGATTAAAGAAAAATGGTTTCTGCACAATAACTCGTTCTCCACCATCTACAGTTACAAGACTTTGTGGAGGGCTTGCACTTGGGGTAAGGAAGAACCCTATCAAGTTTGGAGTCAAAAGGTAAAAGGTCAAGGTCAGTGTGACTGAAAGAATAATAAAATAGTTTCTGCACAATAATGTTAGTTCTGTGACATATCTCTGCCAAACTTTGTGGATGGCTTGCACTTGGGGTAAGGAAGAAGGTTACTGATTTTGGAGAAAAAAAATTCAAGGTCACTGACCGACAGAAGAAAAATGGTTTCCGAGCAATAACAGTAGTCCAACATGACAGACCCTGCCCAAACTTTGTGGATGGCTTGCACTTCGGGTTAGGAAGAAGCCTATTAATTCTGGGGTTAAAAGGGCACAGGTCAAGGTCAATGACTGAAAGAAGAAAAATGGTTTCTTCACATAAGTATCAGTTATCTACATAAAGGACTATTCAACATGTTAATATAGTAGTTATTGCATGGTACTCTTGTTTTCATAGGTTTAAATGTGTTTTGCTCAATAGTTATTAAAATTTTTAGTTTTGTACAATTTTAGATACAAATGAAAGCAGTCAGAGTTCCCAACAGACAAATGAGAGTAGTCAAGGTTCACAACAGTCGTTACAATTTTCTCAGCCAACCCAGGCACTGTCACAGTTCCGTGGCTCAAAGATGTCCAACAGAGTCCGAGCTTTTGCCTTCATTACATTAGGTAATCAAGCCATCTAGTTACATAATAATAGAGTGTTTCCACCCACCCATCCAAGAGGAATATCTAACACAGAGGGGTAAGAAATTATAAGAACGTGTTCTATTTTGGTGCCGGGCAAGCTGGCCTTTTATCAGAGGATGGTACCCCTCCACCTACCACCCACCCGCTCCACTTGTGATAGCTAAATAAAAATGTCAAGACTTATTACATACAGTTTCTTCTGCTATATGCAAGGAACAGTAGTTGTTGCTAATATTACTGATTTTTTATATTACCTGCACCAGCATGGTGAGGTGTAGGTATCATTTTCCTGTTGTCAGTGTTGCTTTGAGATTCAGGATAAAGTTTTTCCAAGTCAGATAATTGGGGGTGGGGGTGGTACATCATTGCACTGGTCACAGATGAGACACTACAGTTGTTCACGGAACCCTTATTAAAGAATGAAATTTATTGAATCAGGAATAATGTAATTACTGACCTTATTTGTAGTCTACAAGCAGATATAATTGGTAAACAAATCTCGAACCTTAACAATTATCAGAATGTTTACTTCTGGCAGGATTAGGAACAAATGAGATATTCCTACTGTTTTTTGTTATCAGTGGGCTGCATTATCTATCATTGACCAGTTCCCTAAACATTTCTTACTGGGACTTACATGAAATTAAAAGGAGGGGTACAAATCTGTAAATGTTTTAGCAAAATGGGAGCCAATAGCAATGGGAAATTGTCATTTACTCCTTCTCCTGCCAGCAGTTTACATTTTATGTTATTATTAAGGTTTCTTGAAGCAAATTTGCCAGTCAGTAAGATTCAATAAGGATAGTAGTGTCATTTTAGATAATGATTGAAAATATTAAAATACAAAGACAATATTAATAATTTTCATTGCTGCAAATTTTTTTGTTCATACTATAATCATCAGTCGTAATAATGTTTGTCTTCTCAGCGTTAGCAAATAAGTACCACTTTTCTAGTGGCAGAAATGGGTTAAAGTTTGGTGTTCAATTCTTTGACCTTTGACTTCTTGTTTTGTATGCTCGACTTTGGCACTAAGGTTCATGACCTCATGAAACCGATATCTACTTGTGCCTTTTTACATTCTGAGGAGTTTTCTCACAAAGGGAAGTATACTCTAGCTATATTTCGGTCTATTCTAACTCGGTCTTCATTGTAGATAAATATTGTGCACTTCATTTGTCAAACTTCATCATATGATAAATGTGTCATCACCATTTTAATTCCCTGCCCTAGAGGCCATAGTACTTAAATCAATTCAATTACAACACTCAACCTTGTCTATGAATTCTGTAAAACAAATGTCTATTATTACATGTTGTAAGGTCATGCATGTAATTTTTTTAGGTAATTTTTGTCATCAATAGCTTCCTCTTCACAGCAAGTTTAATATGATGCTTGATTAATTTCACCCATTGTTCTGCTCTGTATACTCACAGGTGTCAATACAGTGGGTAGGATTAACTGCATGGGGTGCAAATGTCTCTAGCTAGAACTGATGTCAACCACCCTACCTATGTATATTTTGTATAGGGTGCAGTTCAGGTTGTACATGTCAGATGTGCTCAAACTGACCTGTATAGTATGGGCAACAATCATTACCACTTGCTATGAGCAATGGGAGAGGGAGGAAATGCACAATCAAGGATGTGTACTGTCACTTTTGCCCATGTTGTCAGAGGTAGTTCAGATTTTCACTACATTACCTTGGGCCAGTACCGACATGGCATGGCAACCCATCCAGATCAATAGTAGATATGCAATCAACACATATAGCCCAGTTCTGGCTATGGTGATCTTTCCTGTGATAGCCAGTTCTGGACTTGGGCGCCAAATGCTACGCGGCTGCTGATGACACACCCTCCCAAGCCTTCCCTGCAGTTAAACCCTTGGAAGAGAATACACATCCACACCAGTAGTAAATGACGAATGAGCGTAATTTGGCACCAATCTTATAATCCAAGGGAAGACTTATCTCTGACTTCCACCTTGGCAAGCAGACAACTTTTTAACATTTTTGTTGCTAATACAAGCCTGGGAGGGCTAGATTTGTTAGGTAATGGATGTACTCCTAACATATTATGATCAGACAAGTATTATTAAAGAAACATTTTCGACTCCAAAATATTGGTATCTTGGTTGTGCATCTTTATTTATTTAAAGATTCTAAAGTATTTGAAACTTCGGAACTGTGTGATCTGAAATCCTATAATATTTTATAGCATCATGGACCTTGTCATTAACATTAAGCATCTGGTCTGACTCCTACCTTGGCAATCTGACAACTTCTTAGCACTTTTGTTGCAAAACATTTTGCCTGAGATAGCTGGATTTGCAAGATATTGGATGTATTCCTAAGGTACTATGATCAGGTACGTATTATCAAAGAAACAGAATACTCAAAAATTGGTATCTTTGTAGTGTATCTTATTTTGACAATTCTGTAGTATTGGAAACTTCAGGAATTGAGCAATCCAGAATCTTGTAATATTTTGTAATGTCATGGACCTTAGCTGTAATGTAGAGCATACAAAACTTGAGGTCAAAGGTTGATATTTGGTGCCAAGGTATCCTCAGCAAATCGTGGTGCACATGTGAGATACCACATTCTGTAAAACCGTTTTTATTTGTTAAGAGTTAAAGTGTATGGATCACATATTAAACTAAGCTAAAAAAAACCCACAAGCATATAAAAGTTACTTGGGCACCTTATTTGCATATCTGCCAACCATTATGCTGTGCTATTTTTCACTGAATTACATCTTTACGCTTGCCTGTATATGGATTATGCTTATTTGGTACACTAACAATTTTTTTAATAAAATAAAGCAATAAAAAGTTGTGATTGTTGTTTTTATTATCACCTCTTTAATCCCGTACATCGTATAAATTTGAGAATATTCTAGAAAATAACGCTTCTGCATAACAATAGCCTAAGAGTACACTTGTCCATCAAAGACCTACATGTACTTTCCTAACACTGTCATTATGTTCTATTTATAGCATCAATATATGACAAATTTTCATGAAAGCAGACAGGTTTCTTCAGTTTGAAAACTTGTCTAGCAGATTCATTATATTGATAAGGAGAATTGGTTAGAGGACCAGTCTATACTGTAAATAATGACGCAAGATGTTAAGTGAAGAAGGCTTCATCGATGTGACCCATGGATGTTAAATGACTGAAAACTTTAAAACATGTCGGATCAGATAAAGGACAAATTAATAGTGGTTGACAAACTTTAAAATAAAGAATATGTGCTCATTGCAGGATTTGTGGAGTTGACTTGGCGATCACTCGCTGGAAAATTAGACATGTAGACTAGTTAAAGTGTGTGTTGTATACTTGATTTGTCAGTATGTTTTGTGTTTTGTATTCTGGTATGAATCCACACGGATTGTGCCCATTTGTGACAAGAACTTGAACCAGCTGCAGATCCAAGTTAGTAGTAAAATTAAATGTACATTTTTCATACAATTTATTGTAATTATGACATGTAATATATAGATTACACTTTTTATGCTCAGATTACACTTTTTACACGCATATTACACTGCTCAGATTACACTTTTATGCTCATATTACACTACTCAGATTACACTTTTTTGCCACTTAGATTACACTTATACCTCTCCAGGGGTTGGCAGGTATGTATTTGTAGTAGAACAGAAAACCAGAATAATGAGTACTGGGTAAAATGGAATGTTTTACACCAACAAAGGTAAGAAGAAAGACTTTGTAGTAGAAATAAAGGAACAGTTCAAGATTTGGAATTTTAGAACTTCCATAAAAAAATTATACACAAGAAAGAGAAATTTTAAAAAATTATTGCCACGAAGACTGAAAAAGAAAATATGTAAGGAATTCATATAGGGCTATTCCATTTCAACATACATGGTACCCAGGGAATGCAGTTTTTTAAATATATACTACTGGGTACTCTCATTACTCCAGATTTATACGAAAATGGGTGAACCACTCCACATTGAAAGTGCCTTCCCAGGGTCGCAAGTATGTTTTACAGGAACAGCCCATAGACTATTTTATCTGCTCTGCAGGAAAACTATGTCTCCAACATGAGGACTTGGCCAAGAAATGTGTAGCAGCCCTGGCTCGTGAGCTTGAAGCATCCCCTGACCCTGCTATTAGAAACAATGTTGTCATGGTCTTGTGTGATCTGTGTGTAAGGTAAGATCTACTTGAAGGCCTTAACAGCACAAGAGTGGAGGAATGAGCACTCATGGTATATTATCACTCACATCATTTCAGCATTTTAACAGTTCTTAAATAGGTGTTTAATGTAATTAAATGATGTTTACACAAAGAATGGATTCCAGTCAAAAGCCTGTTATGCAGAGTCAGTTCAGTAGACATGCCCACTATGTTGGTATCGGCTATCAGCCAGTCAGAGAAAAGGGGGTCCGCTGTGCTGAGTTAGCTGGTAGCAGTCATTCTGTTTACAAGTGATCAGTGTCAAGAGTGGACAGGTTTTGTTTTCGTATCCTCCACCGCCCCAGCCGCCGCCTGCAGTTCTGTTACATTTGGCTCACCCTTCACCTTTGTGTCTTCAGATTAACATCCCACCAGCAAACTAATTCCACTATCACTGGAGGTGGCAACCAGACCCCTCATACTAATTGGCTACTCCTACCGTATCTTCTCCATGCGGTATTTGCCGCTATTGCATTATTGGGCATTCTGTCCCCAATCCACTCAACTTACAGACATAACAAGTTATGGCGACTCTGCCTCAATACAGCGGCAATTCTGCCTTAACATTTATGTCAGTCAGTCAGTCATACTGGCGACTCCCCCTCAAACATCGGCAATTCTGTCTTGACAATTATCCTTCAGTCATGCTGGCAATTCCGCCTCATAAATAGTGCACTCTTTAATTAAAGAATTCTGAGATTACTTCTCTATTAGTTCTTCTTATGCTATAATGTATCATTTACTCAGGTCACCTGTCAGTCAGTCCATCTAGCGGTACATGAGTATTGAGTGAATTGGCGATTTCAGTCATAGTCCACCTGTCCATCATTCTATCTATTTTATATTGTGTAAACAGAAAGGAAGTTATTCCTGAAATAAAAACTCAGTGTGAAAAATTCCCTGGCTTTTTAAAAAAAAAATTCTTTTTCTTTTTCATTTATTAATTAGATAGTTGTTTTGTGTACCATGAAGTTTAACTTAAGAATGATGTTTAGCTCTATTGGTTATAGACCAGAAGAGCTTATGGGATGGCCTGTTGTCCATTGTCTGTCATCCAACATCCATCCATCGGTTAGCACAAGTTTGTTATCGCTACTTCTCCTAAACTACTTGGAGGATTACCATGAAACTTTACACACACATTCATCCCAAGATCTAGTTGGTCCTAAATAAAAATGGTGCTGCTCAGACATCCAATATGGCTAACACAACAGCCATCTTGAAAATCTTGTTATTGCTACTTCTCCTGAATTGATGGTCATATCAACCTGGGTTTTTCACTAAAAGACTTCTTATAATATCGGGTTTGTCCTGAATGAAAATGGTGCCGATCTAACAGCCATTATAGCTGCCATGGCAGCCAGCTTGAAAATCTTGTTATTGCTACTCCTCCTGAATGAAAAGTCATATTGACATGGGTTTCTACCAGAAGACTTCTTATGATGTCCAGTTGGTCCTAAATGAAAATAGTTCCGCTTGGACATCCATTATGGACACGTCGGTGGCCATCATGAGCATTTTGTCATTGCTACTTCTCCTGAATGGATGATCATATCTTCATGGGGGTTTCACTAAAAGACTTATGTTGTCTTGTTGGCCATAAATGAAAATGGTACCAATCTGACAGCCAATGTGGCTACCATGACAGCCATCTTAAAAGTCTTGTTATAGCTTCTCGCCCTGAATGGAAAGTCATACTGACATGGACTTTACACCAGAAGACTTATTATGATGATGTATAGTTGGTCCTGTATGAAAATTCTCCTACCCGGACATCCAATATGGCCACCATATTTGCCATGTTGTAAATCTAGTTATAACTACTCAATCTAAATGGATGGTCATATAAAGATGGGGTTTTCATTAAAAGACTTTATATGATGTCTAGTTGGTCCTTAATAAAAATGGTGCCGATCTGACCTTCAATATGGCCACCACAGCAGCCATCCTGAAAATCCTCATTGCTACTCATCCTGAACGGAAAGTCATATCGACTTGGAGTTTTTCACCAGAAGACTCTTTATCGTGTCTAGTTGGTCTTTAATAAAATTTGTGCCAATCTGATGTCCAATATGACCACCAAAGTGGCCATCTTGAAAATCTTATCACTTGTCCTCCTAAAGGGAAAGTCATATCAACATTGGGTTTTCACCAGAAGACTTCTTATGATGTCATAGTACTAAATGAAAATGGTGCCAATCTGACATCCAGAATGGGTACCATGGCAGCCATCTTGAAAATCTTGTTATTTCTACTCCTAAATGGAAAGTCATATGACATGGGGTTTTCACCAGAAAACTAATTATGATATCAAGTTGGTTATGAATGAAAATGGTGGTGATCTGACCTCAAATATGGCTGCCACAATGAACATATTGAAAATGTTGTCATGAATTCTCCTGAATGGATGGTCATATTGGCATGGGGTTTCCACCAAATGTCTTTTAATGGTGTCTAGTTTGTCCTAAATTAAAATGGTACCAATCTTACATCCAGTATGGTTGCCACAGTGGCTAATTTGAAAATCTTGTTGCTCAGGAATATCAGATGGTTTTAATACTTGGCAGTTAAAATGAAGAAATCGTCTTTTCTTGAATTCCTGGAAATACTTTTTGGACAGTGGAGCATCAGTCCCTTCAAGGGACTCTTGTTTTGTAGAAAGGGTCCTGGCAGTTTCGGGTGCCTTTGCATTCCAGAACTCCCAACCTTACAGTTTGGAAGATGTGTTTTTGCCCTAATTGGACAGATTTCCAGTACAGGTAGTGCTGTATTTTATAACTACACAAGTGTTCTGCAGAATGCAGATTCTTGGTTGTGAATGGTGTTATTATGACATAGCTAGATGTAGCTGTCTGCTTACTCCAGCAAGACAGAACTAGTACGGGCATGTGCAATATACGGCCCGTGACCTGGTTTTATCCACTTATTCAAATCATAGGGTGTAGCTTTTAAAAATCGCTTATCTTGCCCACGCCCTGAAGGAAGTTGCACATACCTGAACTAGTAGCATAGCTTGGTACAAACTTTATATTGTGATATTTTGCCAAATGTTTCAGTTTAAAACAGACTATAAATTATAATTGACTTCCTAAAACTTTAACATAGCACCTTAAGATTGTTGATGACAATGCAGTTCCTGTGGAATAATGATACCTATGTCTCATCATTCGCATGCAAGACAAAAATCAGTTTGTAAAGAATTCATAACTTAGCCAAGTTACAAAGCCTCCAATGATGGTTCACTTCCCACAATCAGCTTCAGTATAATCAAAGCAAAAATGTAGATGAGTTGTCAATATCTTCCCCAGAAATGTCAATCATTCCAGATTTTCTGAAATTATTGCAAAATTTTAGTAAATTTTTAGTGAAAATTTGCATTCTGACTTAAATTGAAATTCTAGGAAATAAAGATTCGTACGATAAAATTTTGAACAGGAGTTTTCTATGTGGACACATTTAGGGACAATAGAACTTCAGCACCATTATGATAGACTGGTATATAAAATGTAGTTTTTCACTGTAAAAAAACACAGCATGTACATAACAAAAAACCAGTTTATTAGACCAATTAGTTGAATAATGGTGGCGGAGTTGAAGAGTAAAGAAAGATGCAGATAGTTTGTCAGGACTTACGTGTATGGCTATTGTTTTGCCCAAAAATGGCTTAGGAATTCAAGGTTCTGGAATTGGAGAAATAGATTCACCATTTATTATCACTGGAGCTTCCTTGTTTTTGTCTGTGTATGGGCTTATAGGAAGATGCAATAGGATTGTATAGGTTTGTTACTTTTGACAAACATGTTTTCTATTCCGGACAGGCTACCTAGAGTCTGCAAAATTGATGCTAGGGTTTCTGATAAGCACGTTTTGGGGTTGGCATCTGTACTGCTCATGTGATCTTCAGTATTGTAAAGTGTAACCATACTAGGTTGGGCCTTAATGTAGAGCAAAAGCAAGTAAATTTTATCTTGTGATACTATTTGCAGGGGCAATAAAGTAACACCAATTTTTACTTGAGCGGTACACCCTTTCTACATTTTGTATGATATGTGTTACCTCTTTTACACCAAGTTCTTTCTATGTTCATACTTCCACAGAAAGGAAAGTAAGAGTTAAATCTATTCTGATAAAGAAATCTGTTTTCCAGGTACACCACCACTGCAGATCATTATGTAACGAACATTGCATCATGTCTGAAGGATCCATCTCCCCTTGTTAGAAAACAAACACTCACTTTGATAACAAGACTTCTGCAGGCAAGTAACTATCTTTGAAGTTCACAGAAATTATATACAATTATTTAATTTTGATAAGGTTTTAATGCAACCTCAATATATATAATGTTTTCTGTGGTTGATAGATCATTTATGAACTGAAATAATACATTTTTTTTAAAATTTATTTTATGACCTACAATTTTGTACAATTTTCTTTTGCCTAAACATGAGAATGGATAAATCTCAATGGCAGTTTCAGTCAAGGTCTTTGTTTAGGCTGTTTCCCAGGTGGCGCTTTCTCTGCCTGACCAAACATAAATCTGTGGCAAGATTTAGTGTTAACATTCTGATGAAGCACTCATCAAACATGCAAGACACGATGATATCCTTTTTGTTTCCATGCAGATGTTAATCCTGTTAATTTCAAACAAATGTAGCTATAAGATGCATGTCAATCATTCTGCTCCCACTGCTTGCTAAGATAGTAAATAACTTTAATTGGTCAATAGCCTAAGCTGGGCAGTTTCAAGTCGTACATCATTCCAGCTGGAACAAGGTCACACATAAACTTGTTAGCTGAACATTTTTTTTAAAAATCAGTCTATGTAATGAAGCATATCTGTGCATTCACACAAGTTCCAATTCCAAATTTAAACAATGTATTATGACTTTGAGTACAAATAAAGTCATTGTACAAATTTTTTTTATTTAATTTATTGAAAGTGTGGGTGATTGTATATTTGCTTTGTATGTAATCTACTGTAACTGCTCTGACTCCATACATGTATAATCTTTGAGCTTGTGGGAAGTTTAACATCCAAAATGTAAGCACTGATGTGCAAAAAACAACTTGTATGCATTTGTACCAAATCTTTGTTTTTTGTTCAGTTCTTTGTATTTTAATGAAACTCATTCACAAAAATTTTAATTTGTGATGTAATTGGAGATCATACTTGGTGTGTTAATATTGTATATCTCTCTTCCTGAATGAAGTAAAAAAAATCAGGAGATCTGATAGCATGTATGTTATAAAGTATATACCAGTCCAAGAATTTCGGTGCATGGGAGACGACATTGTATGATTATGCTTTAACTTTCAAATTACATGTTACAATTTTCTTGCTGTCTTCATGTATACAGAGTACAGAACAAGTACAAATTTATCCTGAAAAATATTAGGGTGTGGAATGTTGGTATTCTCAACAACAACAATATCAGCAGTAACAACAACATACAACAATACAAAAGAATACAAGAAGTGTCAGGTGCTTGTACTATAACTCTACATAACCCATATGGCCTTTTCTCTAGCAGCATTAATATCCTTTCAAAATGATTGCCTATTTTGTGTTATTTTGGTAATAATCATCTTGACATGCACTTGAAGAAAAAAAAGTTTGCACATTACATTTTGAAAATGAAATCTGGTAATGAAAATTTTACTGTGTGAAAGCAGTTAATAAAGTACACAGCACGGTAGAGTGTCCCATGGAGACAAATAATTGATCAATTAAAGTCCTGCAGGGAGATGTTTCATATCGACAGCTTTTGATACCTGCAATAAACAACTGTAAAGGCTAGCATGTTTGGTATCACTGATGGGTGTTTCATATCAAAGTTAACACTATTTTTTGCCATGGGTATATTCCTGCAGAAAGGTGCTGTTGTATTTTCACCCCTTTTCCAACTTGTTTTTTGAGAGTATTAAAATCACACATTCTTAAAAAAATTAGATCCTTCCATTCTCACTTTGTCAGACTTTACTTTTAAACTGTATGAATAAGATTGTAGAGTCAAATATTTGGATGCGACCTGAAGATGATAAATCTGGACTTTGAGATTCATTTTCAACCTATATAAAATGATGTTATTAAAGTACATTTGTTGAGAATAAAATTTCTTGCTTTACCAAGCTCAAAAATGTTGTGATCTTCAGTCTTTAATAATTTTCAAGTAATATGAACAAGATTCTAAGGCTGAATAAATAATTGTCTCGTTCTGTTTTCACTTTTTAGAAGAGACATGCAGAATCAATAACTGCAGGAAACACTGACCATGTCACAACTGTTTCAACATTTAATGACTGTGTAATTACTGTTTATATAGGAGGACTTTCTGAAATGGAAGGGTGTCTTGTTTTATCGGTTTATCACTACGCTGCTGGATGACTGCAAGGAAATTGCGGAATTTGGTGAGTTTTGTTACCCACACCCATTCATTTTACCTTAAAATTACTTAAATACTATGCGGTAATGATTCTTAAAATTTTAGTCAGAGTCTGTTTTCATTTCTTGAGTTATTTTTGTCAAATGATTAAAATTGTGGTTCTTTTCAAACACTTACATGTATTTAGCATTTATCAGTTATTGCCTCACGTCTACTAGTATCACGAATCTCAAGCCCAGTTTTACTGAAGTTTTATGAGTGTGCCACAGATCTTCCTTACTTAGCCTTCCAAAGTTTCTAAATATTGAACCTGATTTTCACATCTTGTGCACAGCGTTCAGGCCAAGCTGCACCCTTGCACCATTGGTGCTATTGTATTAAAGATGGCACAATATTTATAATTTCTAGTATCATAATTTTACACATGGCAATCTAAAACTTGGTGAATTTTGCATAAGCAGAAATCTAGTTTCTGTTTCATTGCAAGATGCAGCTCAGTTAAAGCTAGAACCAGTCTCACACCCCAGCTGACAGCTCGGTACAAATATATGATGCAATTTACTCAGGCAAAAGTAGCTCATATCATTAGTAATTTTTATTAACAATTTTTATATAGGCACTTTTGATTGGTTGTTTTTTATGATTAGCCAATCAGAGACAACCTTACTAGAACTAATGAGAACTGACAGCATGGCAAAGATGTTTGTAGCGAAACTAAGGTCTTTGAGAACTCTATTTTGGTGGGTATGGTGTCAGTTCTGATGACCATTTGTGCCTAATGCACTGAAAACTTCAGTTTCAATCTCCTATGAATATAAATATGAGTAAATTAAAGTAATCAAGCAGAAAGCACAATACACTTGTGTGTATATGAGTAAATTAAACTAATCGAGCAGAAAGTACAATACACTTGTGTGTATATAAGTAAATTTAAGTAATCAAGCAGAAAGCACAATACACTTGTGTGTATTGCCCTTGTACAGTATTTGCTGGTTGTAAAATCCCCTGGTCAAGAAGGTTAGAAAATTATCTCTCTTTTCTCCTACTGACAGACCATCTTGACCTGCCAAAATGAAATCCTGGCCTGAAGACTGTATTCATACAGTGGACCTAAGTAGAAAGAACAATTTGATTTCCTTACCACTTGTTTTGTTTTGCAGATGAAAAAAAGTGATTATTTTTTATTGTCATTAAATTCTTATTGGTTTTTTTTTTTATAGTTTTTATTTTTTTAATGATGGATTATAATATTGTTTAGTTTTGTACACTTCATTTGAGTAGTTTATATATCAGCTCTCTCACTGTTGATTTGATTTCAGCCGAGTTCTGTTTGGTCCACCTATTGATACAGAGACATCCCAACATGTTCTTCCAGCACTTCATGGAATGTGTATTCCACTTGAACTCCTATGAAGATCATGCAGGTAATCCCAAACATGTCCATTACTTTAATTAACATGTATTGTGGGTGCCATACATGAATTTCGTGTTTACATATGAGTTCCACCCCATATGAAATGAAGTATGTTAAATAATTTATGTTTTCTCAGCCTTGGTGAATAAAATAGTCAAATTGTTTGACAAGTTTCATAAATTTCATATAAAATGAAAAAAATGTATTATTTCATTTATCACAACAAAATGTGCTGATATGTAACAGTTGTAATGCTGACATTGTATACATATACATGTATCTCATCGTGCAAAAAATCACTTGCCTAAATTATTTTGCAGTAGCCTTTCTTTCGTTGCATTTCATACACCTGCCAAAAGGCAGTGTATAATATTATGATGTCCATCAATCCATCTGTTACCATTTTTGTTTCTGCCAAAAAAAATTTGGATAGCTTGACCTTGGGGTAAAGAAGAAGCCTATAGATTTGGGAGTCGAAAGATCCAAGGCCTAGGTGACTGACTGAAAGAAGAAAAATCATATTCACATAATAACATTAGTTATGTGCCACAAACCTTGGCCAAACTTTGTGAATATCTTGTACTTGAGGTCAGAAAGAGGCCTGTTGATTTTGGGGTCAAAACATAAAAGGTCAAGGCCAGTGTGACTTGAAGAAAAATGGGTTTTGCACAATGACTTTTGTTCTAGAGTACCTTCTTTGACCAAATGTTGTGCGTAGCTTGCACTTAAGGTAAGAAAGAAACCTATAAATTTGGGGTCTGAAGGTCAAAGGTCAGGATCATGGTAACTCCAATGAAGTAATGGTTTCTGCACAGTAATTTTGGTTTAAGGCTGCATACCTTGACTGAAGGTCATTGAGACCTGTTGGTCCATAATCTGAAGTCAATAATGTCCTACAAATACATAAATAGAGGACTATTATACACATATACTGTACTATTTACAGAACTGTTGCTAATTTATATGACAATACAGTGTATAATGTCACCCTTGTCTGTTGTCTCTCTGCCTGTTCATCTGTCACACCATGGTTAAGATTGGCATTAGGTAATTTTTAACTATACTAGTCATATACCAGGAGAGCTTATGGGATGGTCTGTTGTCCTTCATCCATCCGTTCATTAGTACAAGTTTGTTATCGCTACTTCTCCATACCTGCCAACCATTACACTTTTGGTGTAATCATTATGCTTTTTTTTCCCACCTAATTACATCTTACACTCACCTGTATATGGATTACGCTTTTTTGGTACATTAAATTTTTTTTTTTTAAATAAGCAATAAAAAGTTGTGTTTGTCATTTTTATTATCATCTCTTTAATCCAACACATCATATAAATTTGAGAATATTCTGAAAAAGGACTGCTGCGTAAGAATAGTGTAAGACTGTCCATCGTAGACCTACATGTATTTTCCTTATTTTCTGTTTATAGCAGTTGTATATTACATATTTTCAAGAAAATAGATGGGTATCTTCATTTGAAAATTTATTTCACAGATTCATTATATTAATTGATAGAATTGGGTTGCAGACCGGTCTATGCTTTAAAAAAAAAAATGGCACCAGATGTTAAATGAAACAGACTTTATCGATGTGACTTCTGGATGTTATATGACTGAAAAATGTTAGAGGAGAGGGATCTTTTTAAACTATAAAACATGTCGGATCAGAAAAAGGATTTAAAAAGAAGAATATGCGAGTGATGTAATCCAGCAATTAGGTTGAGCACATAGTGCTTGTTGCAGAATTTGTGGAGTTGACTTTATGATCACTCCGTGAAAGTTAATCATATAGACTAGTTAAAGTGAGTGTTGTGTGTTTATGTATGTAATATATATATATAGATATAAAATTTGTCAATATGTTTTGTGTTTGTATTCTGGTACTAATCCACATGGATTGTGCCTATTTATGACAAGAACTTTAACCAGCTGCAGATTCAGGTTAGTAGCAAATCTAAATGTACATTTTTCATACAGTTTATTGTAATTATGACATTTAATATATAGATTACACTTTTTATGCTCAGATTACGCTTTTTTGCCACTTAGGTTACACATATTCCTCTGTAGGGGTTGGCAGGTATGCTGCTCCTAAATTATCTGGATGATTGTCAGTTACTTTACACACACATCCATCCATGGTCTAGTTGGTCCTAAATTAAAATGGTGCTGCCCAGACATCCAATATGGCCACCACAGCAGCCATCTTGAAAATCTTGTTATCGCTAATTCTCCTAAATGGATGGTCATATCAAGACGGGGTTTTTACTAAAGACTTTTTATGATGTCTAGTTGGTCCTAAATGAAAATTGTGCTGATCTGACATCCAATATGGCCACCATGGCAGCCATCTTGAAAATCTTGTAATTTCTACTTCTGAATGGAAAGTCATATCGACATGGGATTTTCACAAGAAGACTAATTACAGTATCTAGTTGGTCCTAAATGGAAATTGTGCTGATCTGACATCAAATATGACTGCTACAATGAACATACTGAAAATATTGTCACTAATTATCCTGAATGGATGGGGGCCCCGGGTGACCGAGTGGACTAAGGTGCTCACCTTTACAGATCACTGACATCTCACCTCTCTTCACATGGGTTCAAGTCTCGGCTCGGCTAATGTGGGGGCTCGGCTAATGTGGGTATGTGAGATAACTTGCCAGTACCTTCCTGTGGATCAGTGGTTCTTCCCTGGTTTGTTCCCAGTTTCTTCCTCCACCAAATATACTGGCCGCCATGTATAGCCTATCATGTGCTGAAAAATGGCGTTAAACCCACAAAACCTGAATAGATGGTCATATCAACATTGTTTTCACCAAAAGTCTTCTAAGGGTGTCTAGTTTGTCCAAAGTTAAAATGGTGCTGATCTTACATCCAATATGGCTGCCACAGTGGCTAATTTGAAAATCTTATCTCACGAATAACAGCGATTGTTTCAGTACTCAACAGTTAATGAGAAGAAATGGTCTTATCTTGAATTTCAGGAAAGTCTTTTCAGACAGTAGAGCATCAGTCCCTACAAGGGTTCTTCTTTTTTTTTTTTTTTCTTTCATACTTTTTATATAACAAAAGCTGCTTCTTTTCTATTACAGTGTTCAATAAATTTCCTCAAACAGAAAGAGAAAAGGCTATGTTTTCACTGAAGGGTGACCAGAATGCAGAGTAAGTTGTTTGATGCATGCAAAATATATCCACTCAGGGGGCTACAAATATTGAAACCTTAAAACGTTAAAATTTAATAATTATAGTATTAAATTGCGTGTATATCTCTTAGATGAATAAATGGATAGATGTATTATACAGTTTTGAGCCTCCAGTATCTGAATTATTCAGGGAACTTATGAATGATTTGGATAATGGACAGTTTGAATTCTTGATTTTTATATATACAGTATTAGTGATGTTTGCGGATGGTATAGTTATAGTTTTTGGTTAAAATAAAAAGACAGATAATTGAGGTTTGGATCATGAATGCTCTTTTTTATGTGGATAGAGTTATACAGACAGACCTGAAGCTAGGTAGGTAGGTAACTTAATCATGTGGATGAAGGACATACAAATACATATTTTATTGATCGTTTTGGTTCCAACTTTGTTAGGAATACGATCATCGGTGGAAAATAAATCAAAGGCAGGCACTCCTAGCATATAATTTGTAAATGGAATAGCCCTGAGAGCATCAGGTTGTGACTACTTTCTTTTCTTTTTTATTTTGAATTGCAGACATCCAACCATACCCTGCAGGATGCTTCCTTTCTTTCTGAGGGGATCAATTAAACATTGTTTGATGATTCAGAAATCTTAATCAGGTTGTTTTCTCACCTTTTATCGTATTGCAGGATTGTAAAGGGGGCAATAAATTGACCTTGTCTTATCTTATCCTTGTTAAATTTTATAATTTAGTGAATTAAGATGCTTCATTAAATGGCTATTTCATTTCTGTGCTGCAGAAAGAGACAGAAATTATATCTGCTGATGTTGGATAATATGCCAGACGAACAGAAGTTCCAGCTGACTGCTAAACTGGTCCAGGAGGTAAATTGGGTGGGGAAGCATGCCTGTGAGTGTTAGGTGGTGTCTGTTGGGTGTTTAGATATAAATGAATCTTACACAAAGGCTAATTTCATATGAAATTTATTAAATGAGTTGCATAATTTATTCCATGAGTTGCTTGCAGCGAATGTCATTTTGTATTATTAAAGTTACTCAAACTTAATGTCAAATGAACATGAGTTTAAAATTCTATTTATCGCATTATGTTAAAGGTTTTGCAATGTGGCATTGCTGAGTGTTATAACACAGTGTGGGGAACAATTTTTATGATACAGTAAAACCTGTCTTGAGAGTCCACCCTTACTGCCAACAAAACATGATCTCATAACAAGTTCGTGCAGGAGGGCCAGTTTTTAAGGTCAATATTCAACTGGGTTTAAGAAGGAAAAATACCCACAGTAACTGTACATGTATTTTATTCTTTATTCATAGTTCTTGTTAAAGTATTACATGCATTCATCTCAAAATAATTTCTATATAGTGGTAAAGATATACACCTATTAGGGGTGAAACGATTCATCGATATATCGATGCACCAATTCTTTTGACATATCGATACACATATTGATACAAGAGGTGAAGAATTGATACAAAATTATATACCTACCCTATATAAGGTTCCTCAATATTCATTACTCATGATTAATTAATAGTTGTTTGCCTTTTTATTCTTTAAACTGAGAATCGATAATGTATCATATCGTAGGCTGTGTATCATGAAACGTATTGATACGTGGCAGAGATGTATCGTTTCACCCCTATAACCTATCATAAAATATTCACAATTATATTTGTGAAGATGTTAGCATATCCATGATAGCTGTCATAATGACTGTATCAGTTCTGATCAGACCTTAGTTACAATATGGAATATATATATATATATATATATATATATATATATATATATATATATATATATATATATATATATATATATATATATATATATGTGTATGTATGTATGTATGTATCAATTGAATCTACAGAAAGAACTTGTCCAGAATTTTCTTTTTTTATATAGAGACAAAAGGCCAAACCACTGTATTGTATCTACTCCGACACTTGGATGTGTGGTGTAGCTTTCCAATTTCATCAAGTCATTATTTGTATCTGTAATCTGGTGTATGGTTTGATAAATGAAGAACTAAATTGTCTGGTTGTTAATGTACTAAACCATACACAGCAATACAGATGCGAATATTGGCATG
This sequence comes from Margaritifera margaritifera, assembly GCA_029931535.1. Taxonomy (NCBI): domain Eukaryota; kingdom Metazoa; phylum Mollusca; class Bivalvia; order Unionida; family Margaritiferidae; genus Margaritifera; species Margaritifera margaritifera. The sequence goes on from JAQPZY010001631.1 coordinate 4,145,823, forward strand.
ACAAAACTGGAAGTGATTACCATATACAGCTGGAGTCAGAGTAGATACAATACAGTGCAGATGCATACATGTGACAGAACAGAGAAGTCAGCTTATGACAAATTGGGAGATTTGCAAAATCTGGTCAGGAGTTTTGATTTCAAAAGGTCAAATTTTCAATGAGAACTACAAATTTTTCATTGCAGCACATTTCTTTGACTTATCCCAATGGGCTTGGGTCACTATGTGAGTGGTTTTCATCCTTTTGTATGAGAACCTTTGTGCGATTTTTGAGTTGGGAAACATTATTTTGACTAGATCTGAAAAATGATATGCTACCATAAACAGGAGATTATGTTCGGCTATAAAGTTGGCAGACAGTGTCTCCCTTTGGTCAGTGTTTATTAATATTGAAGAGTTGGAACAAAGTGCTTGAGTGAGCTTGATCAAAACAAATGGAAAACAAACTTCTGGTAGAAAGTATGGACTTTCAATGAAGAAAGTTGGCAATATTCTTGATAGAAGATTCTTTTCATTAAAGAGAAACATGGTCAGACCTGAATCAGCACTCGCCTATGAATGATTGGAAAATTAACTTGACTGCAAGAAATGTTCACTCGCCATTTCAAGTTGGGCGAGTGAATTTTCAACCTCTAATGTAGCAACATCACAAAAAATCATCGAGTAACAAAAGGTCTTTACAATTATGTGATAAATAGAATCTCAGTCTCAAGCGGATTAGACCTGCAATATATGAAAGTCTTTCAATAACACAAGCAGTAGGGGTGAAATGATTCATCGATATATTGATGCATTGATACTTTTGCCATATCGATACAAGACGTGAAGAATCGATACAAAACGATATCTACCCTATATAAGTTACTTTAATCTTCAGCAGTCATGAATAATTATTAGTCGTTTGCCTTCTTATTCTTTAAACTGAGAATCGATAATGTATCATATCGTAGGCTGTGTATCGTGAATCGTATCGATACGCGGCACAGGTGTATCGTTTCACCCCTAACAAGCAGCTTGTGGTATACAGTACTATTTAACTTGTTCAATAAATTGTTCATGAACATTTATTTAAGATTCTCAATATCTGTATTTTTATCTTCTTGCATTGCAGGTGCTTGGTGGATTGGTGGATGGCCTGTTACCCCTTAATGATAGTACCTGCCATATCCTAAAGGACACTCTAGTTATTCTTAGTAGTAAGGTAAAGTTGAACCACGTGTCACCATCTCTGGCTAGGGGTGTCAGCATCAGTAGTTTAGTTGTTAGAGCACCTCGCTAGTTTGAGGGAGGTCACAGGCTCAAGTCTATTTATAATTCTTACATTTGTTAGCAGCAGTGGGATAACATATACAGACCTCTGTCTTCAAGACCTAGACATTGTTTCAGTAGGTCAGAGTGATCATGGTTGATAGAGGTATAGGAATGTATCTCAAAACAAGGGATAAATGTCACAGAAACTGACATTAATTAGTATATAAAAGGTATCAAGATATTCTAGTGAATATACCGACACCAATTCTAGTGAATATACCGACACCAATTATAGTGAATATACCGACACCAATTCTAGTGAATATACCGACACCAATTCTAGTGAATATACCGACACCAATTATAGTGAATATACCGACACCAATTCTAGTGAATATACCGACACCAATTATAGTGAATATACCGACACCAATTCTAGTGAATATACTAACACCAATTATAGTGAATATACCGACACCAATTCTAGTGAATATACAGACACCATTTGAAATTCTTTGCACACTCACATTTATAAAGTTTTTGACCATGATCAAATACTTAAGTTAGAGTTATTATGTAAGGTATTTTATTTTCCCTGTTTTAAATAAAATTCTGGTTTAACAAATTTTGCTGGCCTCTTGGAGTTTCGTATATAATGGATCCCAGTGTATAAGAGGCAGATTTCCAGCATTACAGTCATTGCCATAAAATTTGTTTTTAAATTTTTTTTTTTTAAGGAAATAAAGTTGTCAACACTGAAGGCCAGGCCCAGTGAGGAGATTGCAGCTGATGAACAGGAGATGGCTGCTGCAGTTGTGGCTACAGCCAAGAAAACCCTCATTACACAGGTATTTTGCATGTTTCACCAGTTTATTAATTAAAATTGAATTGGTACTTGGCATAAGATCAATAATTAAATGTGTTAAAGTTTACAGTAACTGTTAATATTGTTGACAATATAATATTGTCATGCCCTGATAGTGCATTGTAATGTCAGTCTTTTATTATGTCGATACTATGGATGTTGTGTTCAGGTAGTGGTATTGTGCGAGAAGACTATTTAGAGATTAATGCAAATATAGATGGATAAAATAATTTGCTTTACAATGAACACATCTGCCACATTTGTTATGAAATTGCAGAGGGCAAACCTGGCAATGAAAGTTTCAGGGTATTATAATTTATTGACCATCCAGGCAGGCTGGCATCCATTTTAGTTTCCCGTTGGAGATGCTGCAAGGCTGCAGGATCGCAGAATTCTCTCAAAACAATTGAGAATCACACAGCTTTTAAGACCCAGTGGGGAACATATCACACAAATTACCAGTGGTTCCCGCAATTTGCTGTTCCCAATGTGCCAATTTTTTATTTTCTTTAATTCATAATAAATGTTTGTCAAATCACCATGTTTATGCCCTTTTGTCCATTATCTCAGTTTGCATGCAAGCACTTGTACATAGATGCTGCCAGGCCACAGGATTGCGGCTTTCTTGCAAAAATGATCAAGAGTCACACAGCTTTTCAAACCCAATGGGGGAAAGATCACGCAAGTTACCTGTGGTTCCCGCAATTGCTCGTGCCCAATGCACGATTTTTAAAAAAAAAAATTTTAATTAGGTTGATCAGATCGTCTTTTTTGCCTTTTCTCCATGATCTCAATTAATCTTATATCTATGGGTCTTTTTTGCCTTTTCTCCATGATCTCAATTAATCTTATATCTATGGGGAATATTGTTTGAATACAATCACCTTTATGATGGAGATCTGTTGGAGTATTGCAAAAACTATGGAAGTATTCCGATTGAATTGTTTCCTGGAGTGGTATCATAAATTGATCCATCAATCAGCCAGTACCGAAATGTATAAAGTTCAAGAGCAGTGTGTCATGTTGAAGCAAACGATAACTGATTTCTTTAGGAAAGTCAGCGAGACGCAAACATATTTTGTTAAAGGATGAAACTAGGTAGGATACAATATCGGATGGTTTGCTGCTTACCGAACATAGCGCAAAAATCAATGATACATAAATAACCGGGATGATGTCGTTTCCTATGCTTATGGTTTAGGCCTTGCAGAAAATCTGATACATCAACAGAAATATCCAAGGAATAAAAAAAAACGTGTGAATATTGTGGAAAATTGTGTTTTGGATATATATCCTGAAAACCAGTTCCTGAATCTATTCAGACTGGCCATAATTGCAGTGGTTCTGCCTTTATAAAAAAAAAAACTGTTTGTGAAATAGCAAGAAAGCTGCAAAGCTTGTGAACATTTATTACAGACTTTAGGGGGAGTAAACTTACTTGAGATGTCCCTTGACTGGATACTCATAAACTGTTACCTATTCTATACCTATATATATATATATATATATAAAGAGTTTGGGGTTTTTTTTCTCCATTTTTTCTCTAAGATATTCTGACATGTTCTTACTACTGTCATAGAGTTTCAAAGGCCTGTGGGCTAACATCTGAAACAGTAAATAAAATGATGACTATACATGTGTGTGTGTGTTCCAGTAAATGATTTTCAGTTTGCAAAAGCTTTCTTGAAAGTAGGTGATAAGAAACAAAGAAGAATATTTACCAGCTGAGCAACAATTAGGTATGCAGATACCATATACATTTATTGCCTAAGAAGTGATACAAAATCATTAAATGCTTGTTTTAAATTAGGTGTTTCTACACCTAATAATAATGTTGTCACCCACCAGCTACCATTTGGCACAGTTTACCACCCACCCACCCCCCATTCCCCTCTCTTGAGGTTTATGTGGGGGACTTCACCCTCTTAAGAAAATTTCTGGCAGCATCTCTGCTTGTATGATTCAGATTTTGTGTGGTTTATGAAGAAACTATCGTGAGGTTCCAATTGAATTTTCTCCTTGAGGAGTATAGCAAATTGATCTGTTGATCGCCATGAAGGAAATTTCTAGAGCATGAACCATGAATTGTGTCGAAACATAAAAATGGTTAATTAGGGAAAATGGTGGATTCAGAGATAATCTGCTGAGGATGACATGTGGTAAGAAAATCTCATAGCCCAAACAAGAACCTTATTGTATTTGGAATCAGTAGCTACAAGGTCAAGGTCATTGTTGCTAAATTTAGATTTTGCCTATGCATGTCATTTCCAAATGATAACTTAAGTTCTATTAAAGAGATTTCAATGCAACTAGGTGCATGTTGTCCCCTTGCCCAAAAAAAATCGAAGTGATTTTGGGATGATGAACTTAATTCTAGTAAACAAATTTCAGTCCAACTTAGTACATACATGTATGTTTCCCTAGGCCTAAGAAAGAACACTATTTATTTTGGGGTCAGTAGTGCCAAAGTCGAATTCACTGTTGCTGAAAATAGATTTTGCATATGCATTTCATTTCCAGATGAAAAACTAGGTTCTAGATAATAGAATTCAACAAAATTTAGAACATTTCTTTCCATTAACACAACGTAAAAACCCAATTAATTTGGTGGGGGATAGTAGCTCAGAGGTTAGGGGTGTTGTCACTAAAACTCGATTTGGCAATTTCATTTCATTTCTGGACCATAACTTAAGCATTACACAACACTTTTGTAAAAAATTTTACATGTATTCCTCAGTGCCCAAGAAAGAACCCTATTGATTGACTGACCCCTGTTTATGTTTACCTTCATGTTCAATTTTTCTCTAACTAAAAATAGATTTGACCTTTGTGTTTCATACCGGACAAGAACTTAAATTCTCTTCAATGAAACATGGTACAGTAGGACCCCGCTATAGCATGATGGTCGGGGTCCACAAAACGGGATCATGCTATGTCCCGAACCGTGCTATAACCAACCTAGACAAAACCAAGCCATTTAGCTGAAGAAAATGATGCATGCACCAAAAAAATGGGGGGGGGGGGGGTAAATTGTGGGCTCAAAACAACGTGCTTCATTGGCACAGTTACCATCTTAAATCAATGCATAATAAATGATAAATACACATGCAGTGAAAACAGAGATTGCACATATAATATTTTACTTTATTCAGAGAACCATGCATTGGTACATTTATATGTACATGTCTATTGTATAACACTTTGATCATAAAGTCAGAAATCTATTAAAGGATGCAACTGGACACATGTCAATTGTGCGGCAAGATCACAGGGAGTTCAAATAACCACCCTCTGTTACTTGGCACTGAACAAGTATCAAACAAGCGGCTTGATCAAAGGGTTGTCACGTGGGAAAACAAAGAGTGTGGTGCCTTTACAAGCTAAGGGATTAAGGTCAAAGTATATGCACAGGAAGTTGTAGAACTCTACTTGAAAACAAAGTGAGTGCTTGTACAAGCCAGATGCTTATCGGCCCACGTGCACTGGCAGATAACTTGGGAAGCGTCACTTGGGAATTAAATCTGACTTGTGGAAACACCAGACTTAATCCTGTCCATGGCTTCAAGCTTCTCTTTAACAGAAAAAGCTTAACGTTTCCGTGTACTGTTATCCATTGTAAATAACTACTAATTAAAACTCGGACACCTATTTGTTTGAACGACTTCAGCAAGAATAATTGTTAATCAACAATGGGGTCATTTTTATAGGGAATGTACAATATTATTCACTGGTCAACTGATTGCGTGGGGATTGTCTAACAACACCGCCAAGCCACGTGTGCGCGTTGGCGGCTTTCGTTTTTTTGATGTTTTATAAATCATTGCCGCATTATTTGAACAACTTTAGGTTTGAGATTGACTTTGATGATTGTCAATGACTTAAATTAATTGATTTATAAATTCAGGTGCGAATCTTTTATCAACCACCGCATTGTTTGGTGCTTGGCTGTGTATGCAGTTGAATGAGCAAACATATATCAGCTATTGTTTGAGCAACGACTGTACACAGAATGTATTGAAGACAAACACAAAGAAGACTTAATGACTTTATTGTTCATGTATCAGTAATAATAAGATTAACACTTGTCAGCTTTAAAATGAGTTGGCATCTTTCAAAAATAAACTAAGATCAAAGTGCAGTGATTGACTACTGACACATTGAAATGAACATTCACAAATAGAAATGTTCAGCATCTTTATTCATATAATGAAAGATGCAATCATAAGACACTTTTTCTTCAAGAATACAATACAGCTTGCCAAATTATTAAATCAAAGTCTTGTTTATTTTGGCACAAAACTTTGCAGTAGTTCAAGAAATTGGCGAAATTATTGTAAAATTTCGGTAGCCATGCCACAATTGTATTATATCCGAATTCATACACGATCTCTTCCCCAAAATGATAATTAATTTTTTACACATTATTTTTCATACTTTGAAAAAATAATTTTGTTTCATGTACGAAAAAATAGATGAAATTTCGGGAGCCATGCCATGATCGTGTTATATCCGAATTCGTGCTATAACGAAGCGTGCTATAGCGGGGGTCCTGCTGTACATTTATTTTAATCCTTTTACCTAAGAAAGAGCAGTATCGATTTGTAAGTCAGTAGCTTGACCTTAAAAGTCAGTCTTACTAAAATGTCAATAATTTATAATTATGATCAAATCCTATTATTATATAAATATCGTCCAGCAACATCATGATCATGTATATGTATTGTGATTTGGTCCACTGATCTATATTGAATTATTATTATTATTATTATTATTATTATTATTATTATTATTATTATTATTATTGTTGTTGTGTACAAGTTAAGAATGGAGAGGGAAAAAAATTAAAATAAAGTGATTGTCAAAAAGGCCATTTTGGGTGTAGTACAAGAGCAATTATCTGGCTGATTGGAAAAAAAGAAGGTAATACTGTCTAACAGAGAATTGCAAACTTTGTGAAATTGTTGTCAAGGAAACGTTTTTTTTATTTTTTTTTTTTTTTTTCAGTATAAAATATTTAGGATGTATTTGCTGTTTTGTTTTTTGACAGGTGGTCAAGAAAAATGTGATAGAAAACATTGTGCCAATTGTGATTTCTCTGAAACATTTGGTAAGTCTATGTCCTTTCTATATCTAATCAATTTGATTCTTTGCTCCTGTTACAGAATTATGTATCATTTTGTTTTTAAATAATGGTATAGTTTTATGATCACTGTATAATAGACTAACAGCTGTCGTCTTGCAGAAAGTACATGTACGATGTATGTGACCCAGTACATTGTTCTTGGGAAAATCAATATTGTCGGTTAAACATGAGTCATGTCACGTGACCTAGCGAGTGAGAATTTGTACTTTTGAACTTCTGACATAGATTTCGCAATCCCAGAGGAATGATTCATTTGTTGACCAGAAATTCGAGTTTAAGATCACAATTCTGATGTGTTTGTTTGAGACGTAGAATAATTGGGTTTTGATTTGATTTGTGCAGTCAGAAGCTATATAATAAGATGTATTGGAGCGTTTGTCATTCTGTCATAGTACGTTCAGCCTGAGAGGTCATAAACGAGATTGGTTCATTTTGTGTATGTATTCAGCTTCAGTGATATTATTATTATACAGTACATTCTGGATTCAATACTGCTACTTCAACTTTAAGAATCGTACAGCTCCGTGGAATTATCAGAAACATTTCTAGGACTTGTGTGGTATTCCATATTCACAAGGATTACTTGGAATTAATAACACTTGGATATAACTGAATCTTGTTAATACATCAGCACTTTGGAGGTTTCATTCGGAACCTACTTCATTCTGAATATTTGGATTAGCTTCCGGATCAGTGAACTTTAGAACAATTTAGGACTTTTAAGGATATTCTATAATGTAAGTTATTTTTAATTCTTTCACTTTGATTGTTTGTTGAAATATTTTAATTTTTAGGAAATTAAATATTTGTGTTTAAATCTTGAAAGCTTGTTTGAGGTTTTTCTTTTGTTACATTACCTCTAGTAAACTTTCTGCAATATGGTTATTATTTTTATAACATGACTACTGTGTTAGTTACATTAATATACCCATATCATAAGTTTTAGCTTTACTGGTCATAGACCAGAAGCGCTTATGCAATTGCTTGTTGTCCATCATCCATTGTCTGACCATCCAGCAGCACAAGTTTGTTATCGCAACTCCCCCTAAACTACTTGGAAAATTGCCATGAACCTTTACACACACATTCATATCAAGGTATAGATGGTCCTAAATGAAAATGGTGCTGCTTAGACAACCAGTATATGTGCCACACCAGCAATCTTGAAAATCTTGTTATCACTACTTCTCCTGAATGGATGGTTATATCATCATGGGGTTTCCACTAAAAGACTTCTTACAGTGTCTAGTTGGTCCTAAATGAACATGGTGCTGATCTGACATCCAGTATGGCCACCACTGTGTGACAGCAGCCATCTTGAAAATCTTGTTATCGCTAATCCTCCTGAATGGAAAGTCATATCAGCATGAGGTTTTCACCAGAAGACTTCCAATGATGTCTAGTTGGTCTTGAATGAAAATGGTGTCGATCGGACATCCAGTATGGTCACCACAGCAGCCATCTTGAAAATTTTGTTATTGCTATCCCTCCTGAAATGAAAGTCATATCAGCATGGTGTCTATTTGATCTGAATTAAAAGTTGTGCCAATCTGATATCCAATACAGTCACCACAATGGCCATCTTGAAAATCTTATTGCCATTCCTCCTTGATGGAAAGTCATATCGACATTGGGTTTTCACCAGGAGACTTTTTATGATGGCTAGTTGGTACTAAATGAAAATGGTGCTGGTCTGACTACCAGTATGGCCACCACAGCAGCCATCTTGAAAATCTTGTTATTGCTACTCCTAAATGTAAAGTCATATCAACATGGGGTTTTCATCAGAAGACTAAATGAAAATGGTGCCAGTCTTACATCCAAATTGGCTGCCATGGCAGCTGATATGAAAATCTTATTGCCTAAGAATATCAGAGATGGTTTCAACACTTTGCAGTTAAAAGGAAGAAATGGTCTTACTTTGAATTCCTGGAAATTCTTTTTGGACAGTAAAGCGTCTGTCACTTCTAAGGACTCTTGTTATATATGTAATGTGTAATAACCCCTAGTGGCATCACAGATGATGTTATAAAAGTCATGCAAAAGAAAGGTGTAATGACCGAGGCATCCAGATGTATTTAAAAGTCATTTCACTACATTATTCTGCTGTTTGGTCAAATATATTCAGTATTCTTCACCAGGCAATAAATAGAATCTTACATTTGTGCTAATTTATGGAACTTGTTGAATAATTTCAATCTTTTGCTTGCCAATGGGTCTTGTCAGACTATGCATAATTAACATAGTTTAAAAAATTAGAAATACATGTCTAACTGAAACAGTTATTGTATCTTGAAAAATGTCCATATGCACCAAATTTAAAAAGCTTGTCTTGCATGTCATCAGTGGTAGACTTTGAAGTCAATGAGGCCACTCTCAAGAGCTTTTTCTAAATTGATGGTGAATGGGCCTGAGGCCATAATTGGGGGGGGGAATGTTGGTAGATATATATATATATATATATATATATATATATATATATATATATATATATATATATATATATATACAACAAATGACTGATATACATGTATTTGTCTTGTCAAGCTGGAGAGAAACCGTTCCTCAGTGATGTATAACTTGATGTTCTACCTGCGAGAACTGATGAAGGACTACAGAAATGAAGTAGAAGGTCAGTAAAATCCATAGTTACAGCTGTAGAAATGTCATAATTTATTACTACTGTCAAACCTATGTTAAGTAGTCACCTTTGTGTAGTAGAAAAGTGGCCTCTTTCAACAGGTAGCTGTCTAAACACAATTTATATTTTGTCTGATTTGTGTGTAGGGACATTGAGAACATGTCTTTTTCAGGGATTCTGAAATTCTAATGGCTCTTGCCAGATATTTTTTCCTGAAAATGAATGTGGCAGCCATATATTTTTGCAATTTAGTTATAAAAAAGTTCAAAGGAGTTATAAAAAGATTTGACAAAAAAGAAAACATTTATATACCTAATTATTAAATATACCAGAAAATCTGTCATTTTCGATTTTGGATTTGCTGCTGATTTACTATTAGTATTATCCATCTATGATTCACTGGTTTCCTCCCAAACTAATTATGTATAAAAGTAATTTTTCCTTTCAAAATGCTGCACTTTAGAATTTCACCCAACAAGAGTATTTTATTACCCTCTACTGTTGTGAAAAATCAAATTTTTAATTGAAAACAAGTATATTTACTGACTCAAAAATCTGTAACACCTGATTGACAGGCATTTCTGGTAAAGTCGGATGGTTAGGTTGTGTTTGATCAGGTCCCCAAATAAGTCTTGGAAGATCATAATAAAAGTTATTTGTTGTTGCTAGTATCTTTTTGGCTTAATTCGGGTCTAAGTTTCACAGATTTTGTTCTGAAGGTATGTGCTGACACACCATGACACTTCCATATTTTCGGCATGTTTCTTTTGGACACCGTAATTTTGTGGCGAAAATAATATTTAAATGCTTTGTAGGTTTCTGACATTGCTTGTCTACAGTTTTTTCCTAGAACTCATGTTTTCCGACTCAGTGTGTTTGTTGCTAATTTAAGAGACAAAGTTCACTTCATTCAGTCAGCAATAAATATTTAATGTGATCATGAACTTCCATGAAGTAAAATAATTGTAAATCCTTTGTGTCAATTGTCCTGACAAATTTCCAGATATTTCCTGTAAATTCCCTGTTGTACGGGGTCTATTGTAGGACATGGGATTGCAGGTTCGCGCAAATTTCTTAAAAAATAACACTGAAAAATCAACCAAATGCGTGAAAATAGCTTATTGTATTTTCAAGCCCTACCTTTTATTTCTTTGTTAAATCCTTTGTATCTATTCCCATAAAACAATTCCCAGCATGGGGATCAAATATGTGTATGACAGCAAATGCACAACAATGTCGGGAAGATTTCACTAGATCTGTTATATCATGTATAATTTTCCCCTTCCAAAACTAATAAATGCAGAGTTTTCAGGTCAAGAATTTCTTAAACTTTTCAAGTAAAAGGCAAGAATTTTACTCGTTACTTATTTGATACTTGGTTTACCTCTATACTTAAGTTGTAGACATTATAGTTCCACTGACTCACATAAAAACTTGCAAATATTTGCAGTGATACATTACAAATCAAAATACTGTCAATAGCACCATAGTTATTGTACAGTATATCTGTAGTTCGTGTAAATTCCAAGTCTTACAGGGTCTGTTCTAGGATGCACGATTGCAGGATTCATGCTATTTCTAAAAACAATGACAGAAAAATCAGCCAAATGCGTGAAAATCATGCATTATAGTTTCCATCACTTACATTGTTTCGTTTTTTTTACTAGCTTGATTCGGTGAACAAAAATATGACTGGTTGTCACTGTAAACATCGTTACACATGAATCCACTTTAGGCAGGTGTGACAGTCATGACTTTGATTAAAGACAACAAAAAGGGTATTATCTCTATTTTACTTAGAACCCATGATCCCCTACTTTATCTCATTAAACAATACATGAAAGAGTCCGTATGGATTAGTAAATTGAAAGGACTCGTGCAACAAAACAAACCCGTTATCCTTGCAACATTATGTACCATGGATTAAGTATAGTTATTCTACAACTCATTAACCTCTTTGCTTTATAAACGACTAAATAATAGTAGATGATAAACATCGCTTGTAGGTGCTACATTTTCGTTACATTGAGTCCGCTATTAATGAGATCCAGGTGGCTAATCATTAGAGATGAGTACCTTTTATTTCTAAACACACCTGTCAAAGAAATCCTACAAGTTATATCATTAACAATTATTACTTAGTCACCTTGAAATCGCTGACATGCATCAAAACAATCTGTGACAAACTGATTGTTTAGTCAACAGGCTCTGCTTATTTCTGAGCTTTCCGTGGCTAGGTTAAGAAATAACAAAAAAGGAAAGAAAAGAAGAGAGACCACAACAAATAGGTCATGTTTATTTAAGAATATGAACATATTGATCACACTGGCTCATACCAGTATATTCATGCTTGTTAATTACCCTTCCTGGCCGTGTGTACAAACACGAGCCCTTAAGGAGCCTCTCTTGTAGTTTAAAGTAATAGTCATACATGTATTTCTATTATTAAATCGTTTTATTTAGTTTGTTTTTATTTCCTATTTGAAACAGAAGTAAAGCTTGCATTCGTTCGTAAGGTAGATTTTAACAGTCGCTGATTAGCAGAGGATCAAATAGTGGATTGAGAGATCACTAATGTGGCGGTTCTCCTGCAAAATACACATAAAATTGTCCCACTAACACATGTATGGCTGAATTTTCTGGTGGATGGACATGTATCAAATAAACAAAAATAGGCAAGTAATGTCTGTTTTACATTCATTACCCTACTCGTAAAGATAGAAAAAATGCTTGTTTTTCTTCATGGTAGCACATTGTCGTAGGAGCCACCAGCAAAGGCGAACTTCTTCGTTACGGAGGGGGGGTGCATATTTGTCTACCGTTTGTTTTCAGACACCAATTCAAAAATTTAATGTCTTCGGACGGCAAACAAAGTAATTATTTTTTCCATCTGTAAACATGCAGAAAAGACAGTATATAGTTTTAAAACGTGGTGTGAGGGACTGATGTATAAATGTCTTTGACACAAACCATATGGCATTTGTTCAGTTACAGGGTTTTCAATAAGTCCAGAAGATAAGCTTTCACATCTCTATGGCCCTGTGCTTTGTGGCTTTAGAGTGTTTAAACAATTGGAACATAATGACCAAACTAACATAGTCGGAGACACCAATATTGATTGCCCAACAAAGAAACAATGTGTAAACTGTACCTAGTCTCCTTTGAATTAAGCTTAGTCGGTGACACTTTTATTGTTTGTCCGACAAATAAACAATCTGTAAACTAGACCTAGTAACCTTTGAATTTTACTTTGTTAAGGTGTTTGTTTGACAGTTTAATGTCCATGATAATTTGATATAATATTTGACATGTCCTATGACTGATGTACAGTTGCTCATAATATGTGCTAGTCAGAGCCTTTTATCTGCCAGACATGTCCAGCAAATACAGTGATTTTAGAATCTCTGGGCTCTTAAGGCAGGTGACTGCCTAATATAGGTGACTTCTTTGGCAGGTTTGACTTAACAGGTTGGCCACATATGTTTGAATGTCCCACATAAAAGTTTACAGTCAATTAATATGTCTCTGTATGGGTCAGATACAGTTATATTGATCCATATGTCAGTTCATGCAATCTAGAACACCATTCATTTGCCAGTTTCTTCCATGTTTTTTTTAAGACAAACCACACTCTCATTGTGAACATTTTTCCATAAAGACCTTTGCAGCGAAAAAACACCTTGCATTGTATGGAATGAAAAGCATTGAGTGTATAATAAGTTTTATTTGTGTTATACAAGGTCAGACCCTGCCTATAAGCTAAATTCAACAAAGCAGGATACACACCGAGTTGTTGGAAACCTTGTTTATCTTTTTACTGCATCTCAACATTTTTTTAACAGCATATACTCCTGGCATTTTAGTCTTTGACTTTGTCATTGGCGACATTAACAAATAAATTATGTTTTAGTCAGTTTCTTAAACACTATTGGTGATATAGTCATGAACTTATTTTAGCTCTCCCATGTTATAATGTACTTCGTTTTAATGTGATTCCGGATATACCGCAGTACCACTATGGACCCCATGATCAAAATCATACTAATGTATAATGATAGGGATTGTAAGAAGACAAGGTAAAGCTTAGTGTTATATCTTTATCTCCTTTCAAAACACCATTATTTAACAAATTTGGATTGTTCCCACTATACCATGGTTTGGTATATTACGCTGTTCTCAATATATCACAGTTCCATACATAACATGGTTGGCAGTTATAGACCCTGACTACTGTGTTATAATGAGGGAGAGCTGGATGTGCATACCTGCTGCGTGGTAGTACTACACCACAACACCAAAAAGAGGTAACTATGGCCCCTTTATATCAAAGTGAGACGTTATGTTGAAAGTACAGTTAATTATTCTTCATTTTCTGAATGATATTGTTTTCATTATTGGATTTTTATATTGAAATTATCTTTTTAATATATTTGGAACAGAGATCCTGTCAGCAGACAGACAGACAGCCAAAGAGATAGAGTTTGATTTGAGAAAATTTGAAGAACAAGAGGAGGAAAAAGCCAGGGCAGCACAGCAGACACCTCTACAGCTACAAAAGGTATGTCACTACTGCCAATAAGCAAAAAATGGTTTTACGCAGTAGACTGAAATTTGATTTTTTTTTTTTTTTTATTTTTTTTTTTTTTGTTAATGCTCTGCCACGAATGGTGTAGGGCATTTAGTGTCACCTGTGTCCTTTTGGCCACCCTTCACATCTTTAAGTTTTGGGCTTAACTTGGGTAATTCATGTATTGCAAAAGAGGGGTTGGTGGGGCATTCATGTTCTGTGAACACATTTCTATATTTTTATATAGACAGTTTGGTAAAACTTTGTGACATCCACAATAGCTAAGTTTTACCTGTCTACAATCAGCTGGCAATCAAGGGTTGCATATTCAAGACTCCAGTTGACTACCGATGAATCATATCATGTGCTACATGTGAATCATTACATAATTGGACAGTTAATTTTGTTTGACTTTGGGCAAGTGTGGTTAGACACATCGGCAGTTTTCATTATAGATCATATCTAGATTCAAAATTGATAAATTTTCTCTTCTATTCCAATTATTGTGACATTTTCACTGTAAACATAGCATTTCTGTAATTCACATAGACATTTTCTTATGTCACAAATTATGAACTATTTCTTATTAAAAAAATTCACACTGCATAAGCTCATTTGTTTAGCTTCTTTCAATGTATGGCAACTTAACTTGGAAGTTATGGCAGATTTTCTAAAGTCAGTAAGACATGATTTAGAAGATTTCGTTATTGTTTGGTAAAAGAGCATATGTATACAAATGTGCATATATATATATATATTATATATATATATATATATATATATATATATATATACAGAAAACGTGTTACAAATCATTGAGTAAATAACCAAATTGTGAGCTTGGCATTTGACAGGGAGTAAACTATATTTATTTTGACCGAGACAGTACACACTATTGCACTTGAACAATCAACTACTTTGCTGTACTTAATTGGGCTGAATACAGTAAAATGAGAAAATTGCTAACTGGTATTTACCCCATGAAGAAGCCACAATGTAAAAGACACTTGTTTATAAAGAACACATTTGACCTGACACTGACAGTCCTTTATGGACAGGTGTCACTAAAATTTTTCTGTACATTTTTGCAATATTCAATACATCTAGGCTACAATGCTGGCGAGGAGTAACCCAAATAGTCCTGCAGCTGCAGTTGCCAGGAAAACACCCACAACAAGCCCTGCTCCAGCGGTCCCAGGACTGAGCCCCAAAACCCCAGGGTCTGTTCATAATTCCCCTAGAATGAGAGGAGTGATGTCTCCCACCCCAATAACAAAAGTGGCTACCCCACCGCAAAAGCCAGCTTCACCCTCTGTTGGGACCCCCTCCAGGTAAGTTAATTGGTGTATTAATTGGTGCATCAAATTAACACAGATTTCAGTATGAAGAATAAAACTTGTGAAGACTAAAATATCAGATATTTTATATTTTTAGACTTCAGTTTATGCTTAGTATATCCCATTTCCTACATCGGAATACTGTGCTCATTTATGCTTAGTATTTCCCATTTCCTACATTGGAATACTGTGCTCATTTATGCTTATAATATTCCATTTCCTACATGCTTATTTATGCTTAGTATTTCCCATTTCCTACATGCTCCTTTATGCTTAGTATTTCCCATTTCCTACATTGGAGTACTGTGCTCAATTTATGCTTAGTATATCCCATTTCCTACATTGGAATACTGTGCTCATTGATGCTTAGTATATCCCATTTCCTACATTGGAATACTGTGCTCATTTTATGCTTAGTATATCCCATTTCCTACATTGGAATACTGTGCTCATTTTATGCTTAGTATATCCCATTTCCTACATTGGAGTACTGTGCTCAGTTTACGCTTAGTATATTCTATTTCCTACATTGGAGTGTTGTGCTCTAAGATGTATACCTGTAATTTCAATTTGTTGTAGTTCTTTCTCTGTATGTTAGTACATCTTTATATACATTTTGATTACTATCACATAAGAATGAAACATTCTGAGAAATTTGTGGCATTCCATTTTATCTTTCACATAGGGTTATGCCAGTATTTTTGATGACTCCAATGTTTAGCAAATACTATAGGCTTTAAATGCATAGCCTTGTTAATTTCACGTTATTTTGTGTTTGAACATATAGGTACATGTATTTTCATTTTATGCTCTTTGTACTTACAAAAAAATTAATTAATTTACAAATAGCAATTTTTCAGATTTATTTCATAATGAACTTCTGTCTTTAAATATCCTAATTTGTCATGGATTAAATTAGCTTGAACCTGATTTAAGTATTTAAAAAAGAGAAAATAGAGACAAATTTGAACCCATAATTTCAGAATAGGTTGATAATTTTTATTGGCTTTTTTAATGAGGGCTATTCTATTAAGAATTACATATTTTATTATGAATGCCTGTTTCGTTTAGACCCACAATCAACAAACATTATTCTCTTTCTATATGCCCATTGTACGAATGGGTACTTTCTGCATAAGGACATTAAATCCTAGACCTCTTTTCGTTTGCCTTCTGACCCTGGTACATCCTTTTAAATAGAACTACCTTAAAAACAGTAGTCATCAAGTATACAAATAGGTAAGAACCTATAAGAGATCGTAAAAGGCTCTGGAAGTGAAATACAATATGCCATTTTTGCACTCTAATATTATTTGCCCAGACAAAATTAGCACTATAATGAGCTGACAGTATATGATGGGGTCTAAACTGTGATCTGGAGCAACATGACTCATAACATGAAAAGTCCCTAGTTAAATAGGTAGATCAGTAAACAGAAAATATAGGTGTTGAAAATGCATAATAGATTTAGAGAATGAATTGATAAATTTATTGTAATCTAATTTTTGTTGCTTTTATTTAATATGGATTTAAATGCAAAGATAGCGATGCTGATTGTGCATCCCACTTGATGGAATTTGGCAAGAGACTTAAAGCAGTTTTAAGACTGCCATATATTCTCAGTATCATGGCAGAGGGCAAAAGTTTCATGAAGAATACTCCTGACACAGTGACTATTTCAAGAATTTATTACATGATATTTTGCAGGTATTAATGCCTGATGGAATTTGACAAATACAGGGAATCACAATGTGGGAAAATCTGTTTTGGGTCCTATTTTTACATCAAGCAAGGGTGGTGGTTTAATACATAGACAAAGCAAAGGGAAATACAGAATATCGCCCTCTCCATTTCTATTACAGGCAGGGTCCACTGTCAACCCTAGCTATTTTGAACTCCGCTAAGAAAGCAATGGAGGAGGCACGCCTGGTTCGAAACAGCCTGATCCCACAGTGTAAACAGAGTCGAGGCAAATCTGGCCAGCATAATGATGTACTAATGCTAACAGATGAAAATATACCAGCAAATGGGTCTGAGTACAGTCAGGTGGGCTGTGTATAATAATAGTCAATATTCCTCATCATACAATAGGCCATTGTTAATTCCACTAAGAATAAATGAGAGGCAGCATGGCTTCAAAGTCACATTAAAAGATGTTGTGATGTTATTAATTTACATCAGGATATCTCCCTGAGGTACAGTTCATTCTTCACAACAATAACAAAATTTCTGATCCATGTAATCACCGGTCTTTCTATTTAAAAATATTGCACAAATAGGAAAATATCCTTTCATTAGTCTATACTATAATTCATAACCTGCTATATTATAAACCATAATGAAAAACTTTAACCTACACAAGGTGACACCCTTATGTTATTTATCAGGGGCCCCAGATGACTGAATAGTCTAAGGCACTTGCCTTTACAGATCACTCACATCTCACCTCTGCGTGAGTGTGAGGCTCAGCTCAAGCAGCGTGGGTACGTAAGAAAGCCTGCCAGAAGCTTCCCGTGGGTTGATTTTTTTTTCTTCTGGGTTCTTCCACCGGCAAATGTACTGGCCACCATGTATAGCCTATCATTTGCTGAGAAATGGTGTTAAACTCCAAAAAACCAAACCAAACCAACCATTACTTATCAGCAAGAGTTTATGATAGCTGAAGCTTTGAATTGAAAGAATCTTTTAAGCCTACCAATACAATTTGAAATTTGGCAAGGACATTATATTAAGATATTTTTGATTTGCTTGCAAGTTAGCAGGAGAGGGGAACCATGTTTGCGGCTATAATGGGTCAGATTAATTTTATTTCATACATGTAACTGCAAATTACAGGGATACAGACAGATCCATCCACACAACTTTAATTGTTGATGTTCTTTGTTATAATCCTTAGCAAGTTTCTTATTTTTCCATCTGCAAAATGTCTGCTGCAGATAACATTATATAGTTGAGTTCATTCACACTTCTGCGGTAATTGACATCAACATACATAGATATGATTTTCTTTATTAACACATTTTTGTCTCCCCATCCATAATTTTCTTTATTTTATTATGGCCCTGCTCAACGAATTCAGCGGAACCCAGTAGTAATCATATTGTTTGTCTGTCCATCAGCAGTTTGGTTTCCAAGAGATAACTTTACTGAGGATCAGAATTTAACCAAATTTGGTATGCAGCTTTAATTAATTGATGAGATCTCAGATAATTGAAGTATCCAGCAGACAACAGCTTCATTTACAGGCCTAACATTAGCAAGGTTTGTTGGATTTCAGCCAAATTTGACATGCACCTTTATACTGATGAGACCTTCAACATTTTCCAGCATTAGATGGCTTCATTTACAGTAGTTATTCTCCCAGATTGCCTGTTCTCCACAGCATAACTTTACCAAGGTTTATTGGATCTGAACCAAATTTGGTTTGTAGCTTTATATTGTTGAGACTTTGAATAAGTTCAATTTTCAGTGTTCGGTGACTATATTTACAAGAGTTATGACCCCTGATTTTCTGGACTCCTTTCTTTGGTCTCTGAAGATTAAATTTACTGAGGTTTGTTGGATTTCAACCAAATTTGGCATGCAGCATTATATTATTAAGACATTGAATAAATTTTATTTCCAGCATTCCACAATATCGTTTAGAGGAGTTATGACCCATGACTTCTTAACTGGTTTCTGAGGCACAATTTTACTAAGGATTTCAATCGAATTTGGATGCACCTTTATGTTGATTAGACCATGAATTTTTATCTTTAGTGTTCTACAGTATTATTTGCAAGAGTTTCCTGATTGTCCATCCTCCTGACTTTGGTTTCTGCAGCATTACTGTACCAGAGATTGTTGGATTTCAACCAAAAGTTTGCATGCAGCTATAAATTGATGAGCTCTTGAATGAGCTTAATTTTAATCATTCCACATCATTTAGAGAACTTATGCCCTCCTAACTTTGGTTTCCCAACACAAGTTCCTCTCTTTAATGAACTGTAGTGAGTGGGGCCCCTTACTTATACACCTATCGTTAATCGCTCTAGTTCAGTACAAGAACCTTAGATAGTCTGTTATCTGCATAGTAAGCAATTTGTTACAGGTAGATTCTGATTGCACAAGATTGACTTGCTCTGTATACATACAAATGGTCATAATGTTGACTCTAGCAAAACTGACAGGCAAAGACCCAGATGTAATCATGTTATGTCATAACCATCTTTTCC
Organism: Margaritifera margaritifera; assembly: GCA_029931535.1. Classification (NCBI taxonomy): domain Eukaryota; kingdom Metazoa; phylum Mollusca; class Bivalvia; order Unionida; family Margaritiferidae; genus Margaritifera; species Margaritifera margaritifera. The sequence goes on from JAQPZY010001631.1 coordinate 4,165,841, forward strand.
TAAAGTGGTTATAGTACACTCAGCAGACTCAGTCTTGGACACCAATTGATAGCACGTAGTCAATGATCATGGAGAGGAAACATGAAGAAGAGAAGATGAAATCTTTGGCAAAAACCCTTGTGCATTTATTTCCAGGTAGGAAGAATGTGGACTGAATTGTCCAGGTACAATTCTTGAGGGAGTTGATTATTTAAGCATGAGGAATTAAATTCCCGATAGTAGGGGACTGATAATAAAATGTGTTTAACTTTTCTTGCATAAACAAGAAACAGGTAGGATAGGTGACCCCTGTTGACTTTTTTTTTTTTTTTTTTTTTTTTTTTTATATATATATAAATGATCCCATGTTTTGACCTGGTAGAAGCCATTGGTCCAGACTTTTTTCCATTTCTGGAATGAACACTGGTTATTTTGAAGAATAATGATTATACTGTTTTAAAACATATATGTAATGGCATATATCTATTTCAGATTTCGATCAGTAAGTTTATACAAATTTGATTTGAGTAGGTTCTGGAATCAGAATTTTTGCTCTGAATTTTGGATGCATGTGAAGTCAGATAATTGTATTCCTTGCATTGCTTTGATGTATCCTTATTTCAGGTGAAAGAAATTTTTAATACCAGTACTCATTTGCTTTTCAGTTTGATTTATTAGGTTCACCTGAAAGACAGAAGACCTACAGGGCCATTAGCACCCCAGCAGGTAATATAGTATATGACTGAAGTCTGTGATATTTTTTTCTCTCTCTTTCTTATATAAGTGATACAGTTTACCCATGTGAGAAACCCATTTGGGATACACCTATCCCACATGAATGCACTGATTGACAATGTAGATGACATCATTATGCTTATAACGTCATGAACATCTGCAAAGTTCATTACATTGTTAGTACTGAAAAGGTAAATTTTGCCATCGATAAACAGTAATTTTTGTTTCTCCATCAAATACATTACTGAATCACATTAACATTAGGAAAATAAACTCCACTACCTTCCAAATCCAGCCTTCCCATAAAGACGAGAAAACATCTGAACATCTATATATCCTATAGACGAACGGAAGTAATTCTCACATTACATCCCCTTGCCCCCACTAGGTGGCCAGCTGTATACCAGATATTTACCATTTTAAGCTTTCAGTCAGGACTGCAATATAAAGTTCAAGTGTGCCTTCTGAATCCAGTGATTTTTCAAACCATCCATCAATAATTTTTGGTGGTTTAGTGCGCTAAAGTGTTCATACACTGTACATATACATCATGGGGGGGATTCATATTTTTGGCCGCTCGTTGTTGACCTCTTCGTCGATCAGTGAGTCATGTATGTTGACTATATTCACCTGTGTATTTATGTAGACACTGCAGTTCATTAATGAATTTTAATTATAGGTGTATACTGTATGCATTTTGTTCTTTTCTGTCTGTCATTTCTGAGAAATGTCAACAAAATGCAAGAAGTGCACTCGAATTAATGTTTCAGAAGACAACCATGAGACATTCCTGTTTTGCATCAGATGCTTGTCTTCCAACCCATGCAGTGTAAGCAGTACATGAGCTGATGGCATATGGTCAAATGTCTTGTGGAAACAGCTTAAGGGTTGGTTGCGGATGTCATGGTCCAAACCATTGGACCCAGACATTTTAAGACTTCACCCTTGTTCTGAGTCAGTTGCTAGCATTGTGGGGGACACAGTGATCCTCCCATTACCTGTGAAGATTCCCTGCACAGCTCCAGTGGCGACTTACATTCGATGCTGTGGAAGCTATCGCATGTTACAATGGATCCTGCTCACACCTTATTGGAGTCATATATGCTACATGAGAGATGTCCGATTATAGTCCCTGGTAAATTAGACAATATGATTAAAGATTGTCATCCCTTTAGGCAGCCCATTGGGCATGTGTCACCCCACCAGCCTGCACTTGGCTATTGTGCCAGTGAGACCGGGCACATGAGGTTACAATCAGCCTTTGCTGGCCGTTAGGGCTTGCAAGACCAGTACCAGCCACCATATGCCAGCCTGGCTGTTGACAAATTCATCCAGCCACTTTGCTGACCTGGTTACAGGTATGTTGAGCGAGGATCATATATATTGAACTGTCAAACCACATGTTGGTCGATAGTTCTGTTCATTATGGCAACTTACTGTTTAATATCAGGACTACATTACCTGTTGCTGTTGCGTTTCTACCTTTCTGTGACAGAAATTAGCCTCGTCCGTATAAGAAAATTCCATTCTCCCGTTAGATGGAAAGTTCTAGAAGTTCAGAAATAAAAAGAAGACAGACCCAGTTTGTCCTCCCATGTCATAGGCCCATGCCAGTAGCCATCTTCTTTCTTATGGATGACATCTTTATTCAGATGAATTAAATCACGCTGTTGCGGAAAATTTTCCTTTTCACGCATACAGACATGTTCTGACATTTAAATACGGGGTTTCATATTGTTAGAGTGTTTACACCCTCAGTCCATTGTATTTTTAATCATAGTATAAGCTCTCGTAGAGTTTTGAGACATTCTTTGTTCCGTTTTGTCAGCAGTGTCCTTTATTTCATCCATCCCCTTCGGTGATAGGGTAGGCCATAACTGCTCCAAATTATAACCTTAATTCATTAATTTTGGAGGTTTCCGGACTTCGATGGAAGGTATTGTGGCAATAAGTGTCGCAGAGTGTTGTCAAATGCAGGCATAGGAAAGCCCTTTATGATACACACCCCATCTGCCTTTTGAACTTATTGCTGGCATATGGCGGCTGGTACTGGTCTTGCAAGCTATAACGGCGAGCAAAGTCTGATTGTAACCTCATGTGCTTGGTCTCACTGGCACTATTACTATAGGGAAAATATGTGTCAGGAGAACGACGTCACACCTCTCTTAGCCACGACCCCACATTTGGCAAACTTCTTTCTTTTCCTATTTGAGAAGTTAGCTACTATCACCTTTAAGTGGAATTGTTCCACGATTTCTGGCATTTTCAGACATCATGGGAAAGAAGATATTTTGCACAACATGGATCTTTCCGACCTGTTGTCCAATTCAACTGGTCCAGGCCCTGCTTGCCTACTTTGCTTCCCGGATAAAACCTCTCCTGGATCTTGACATGGCTTAATTCACCTCAATTTGAGTCCCAGTCTTCGAATTCACTGAAACTGTTCTCTTATAAGACTTGCTTCCTGATAGCGCTAGTCTCAGTGTGCAGGGTGTGAGCTTTATGCCCTTTCTGTGGATCCAATTACCTCCAGTTTCATTTTATTTGGACAGTTCAGTCATATTGATGACACAGCCTGGTTTTATCTCCAAGAACAGGTTGCCATCTATTAGCAGTCAGGAAGTAAACGTTTGCTCTTTATCTTCGATCAATCCATCAAAAGAGGTGAAGCTGCAGGGTCCAGTTCATGCACTCAGATCCTGTCTGAGGCACATGGAGAATGTCTGCACTGCCCATCAAAGGCTCTTCCTGCCCATTATGGTGGGTAAGCAAGACATAACCCCTCAAGCACTGGCCCCATGGCTCAAGTGGGTTATTCATTTGGCATACACTGAGCTCCGTTAAGATCAGGCACACCTCGTGGAGATCTCTGCTCATGAAATTCAAGCGATTTCAACAAGTCTAGGATTCAAATGTAATGTTTCCATTCGAGACATAATGGATTTGGCTGACATGCTCAGTCTGCATTCTTCAGCTTCTATCTACAGAATATGGCATCACAAAGGCGAGAGTTGAACCTCATGGTGGCTGCCCAGACAGTCACCACACCCAGTTCATGACAGCACAACTTTTGTTCTGGGCATAGCAACTATAGCTTACGCTGGATTTGCCTAGTAATTTTTTGTCAGTAAGGAAATATCCATGTGCAGAACCCTACAGGGGTCACCTTTTTGGTTGTACTGCCTTCACGTTTGAAGTTCATCCTTTTCAGGGGAGCGGTCATCTTGCCCCTGAAGGATGACATTGATAGAGGTTGGATGCTCTTGCATTTCCTCCTCCGCTTACCTATTCTTCTAATGTTAATGTGATTGGTTAATGCATTCAATGGAGAAAGGAAATGTTTTAGTAAATTATGTTTATCTGACAATGCTTACTCTATCACATTCCTGTCAATCCCTCCCACCCATCCCTATAAATGTGAACATCCTTTTGTTTGTTTTGCTCAAGCTTAAACTGGTAAATATCTGATACATGGTTTGTCCACCTAGTGGGGGCAAGGGGGGGGGGGTAATATGTAAGAGTTACTTCCCTTGATCTATATAATATATAGACGGAAAGATGGGGGTGGGGGGTTATTATGGGAGGGCTGGATTGGGGAGGTGGCAGAGTTTATTGTAATGATGTTGATGTGACCTGGCATATATTCCCAGAGAAGTGTAATTTATTAAAAAATTATTGTCCTTTACATCAGATTTTTTGTTGTAAATTAAACTTTTAATGTTCATTCTAATGACATAAACACTTCTTGGAAAATATAATGTCTTTCTATAACATTCATCTGCCCACTTTGTTTTTCTACCATTATTTCCAATTAGAAATGAGAGAAAAATTATCCATTATATAATGTTGATCCACCATCATTTTTTCCCATCACTCTTTCCAATTAGAAATGAGAGAAAAATAATACATCCTGTGCATTGATGTGGGATAGGGAAATCTCACCCTCAATCAGAATTTATGGGCAGGAAATCAGCTTTCCTTTCCCACACCTGTGTATATGATGGATTCTATTCTCACATTCCTACTTGTGTAGGATTGTGTTTTCCAGTGTAGAACGACGATGGGGAATAATTGTCATCACTTGATGGCCATCTTTTATCACATGACCTTCACAGCAATTGTAGTGCACACAAACTTGCAAACAATCCCAGAATTTCATCATGACTTGAGCATTCTTTCACAATAATCAAGATAACAGCACATTTACATCCTAAAACGTGCAGCAGTTAAAGTTAGTGTCATGCATACAGGACATTTTGCAAAGATCTGAAGTACATGTACAGATTCTGTAGTTTGCTTTTGAGTTAAAAAAGCCATTGCTGCAATTATTTTTAAAAAATCATTTTCTCATTTTTTTTATGAAAGGAAAATCTATTCTAGATGAAAGTTGAATCGATGACTATATCTTTTTTTCTGTCGGTCTTTTTTAATCTTAGGGATTAGAGTGGACATCAGTTTTTACATGTTCACATTTGTATCATTGTGCAATGTATCTTTAACACACAGTTTGGTTGCTGTGTATTGCCATTATCTCGAATGTCTTGAGAACTGTTCTTTGAATGGCGATGCATTTTAACATAATTTAAACTTTACACAGAATTTTTATGATCTATCTTAAGGAGAGGACATTTTTCGTGGGTGTTTTGCTGTTTGAAAGTTGCCGTCATTTTTCATGGGTGATTTTCTGTTTGAAAGTTGCCCTCATTTTTCATGGGTGTTTTGCTGTTTGAAAGTTGCCTTCATTTTTCATGGGTGTTTTGCTTTTGAAGGTTGCCCACATTTTTCATGGGTGTTTTGCTGTTTGAAGGTTGCCCACATTTTTCATGGGTGTTTTGCTGTTTGAAGGTTGCCGTCATTTTTCATGGGTGTTTTGCTGTTTGAAGGTTGCCCTCATTTTTCACGGGTGTTTTGCTGTTTGAAGGTTGGCCTCATTTTTCATTAGGAATGTAAGAAAAATCCTTCATTATGCATTGGTGTTGGATAAGATAATCCCACCTGTGGAATCAGAATGTTCCTATCTTACAATGAAGCATATGAAGGATTGGTCTGACCTTCTGTAACTCTTCTGTAACTGATAGTGAAACATATAGAATCACTTTCATGAATTATTGGTATTGTTATTGTTCATTGTTAAGACTTTATTTGAAAATTTTGTGTAAAAGTTTTTGAAAGTGTTGTATAGATATAATACATTGTTGCACATTTCACCTGCCAGATAATTTGTTCCATGTGACACTTGGTTAGTGCTTTGTCTTGAAAAGTAGTATCATGCACACAGCTAAGGGAGCTATGGAATGAGTGTTGCATCCCCAGAATTTATCAAGAACTTGGTGAACCTACTAGTCAGAGAAGTCCAGTTGTAGTAAATAAATCAAATGTAGATGCAAGCAGCCTATTGTACGCGATATTTGAAGCTTTTCATGATATAAAATTGTTCACAAATGAGGATAATATGCCCTATTTAAAAGTGTTTTAATGGAATTGTCCTAGTTGAAATGATGCTTACAATCCAACGGCATCACTGATCACTTGTTCTTTACAAATTTTTTACACTTTTTGTTTAGTTTGCATAAACCCCTCTCCATTTTACAATTCCATATTTGCCACTTTTGAAATAAAAAATACTTCTGTTTTTGTAGGTAAAATGTTGACAATTGCTTTTTTTGTCTCATCTTTGAACACATGTTACATTGTCGTCCTTCATTCGTTTAATATCTTATTTATTTTTGGCCAATATTATCAGATTTTGCACATAAGTTTATTTGCATAAAATCTTGGTAAACAAAACATTTGTATTCATTTTTTTGCTGAGACTCAGATAGGACTAACATATGATTGCTTTTGACAGGTACCCTTGATGACATTACCTTCCATGGGGACCAGAATATCACGATGCTTCCCCCATCTCCAATTCTCAAGACACAGTTAAGAAACAGAGGCAAAAGAGGTATGTGATTTGTGCTAATTGCTATATATTATGTTATTCATTCATAACAAAGTACTATCCTATATAATAGTTGAGCTCTGCTATGGATGTATACTTGATTACTCTGGACGGCATTAGAGAATTAATAATATACTTTTATAAATTTTCAGTATTGATTGATTTTTGTGTGTGGAGGAAATGCCTTTCAGTATTTGGATACCTAAAATTTAGGTCCCTTTTCTTCTGTAGTCACTATGGTTTCTAGAATGAAATTACACTAATGTAATTATTCACTGATTGATCGTGCAGTGTAAATAAAAGAGATTGTTCCTCCATTTTTCTGAGATAAATCAGTTTTCTACTTTCAGTATGTCATACCATTTACTTGGCTGTGGTAAGACTGACTGGAATTTACCGCTTTCAGTCTGTCATACCTTTCACTTTGGTCATGGTAAGACTGACTGGAATTTACCACTTTCAGTCTGTCATATCTTTCACTTTGGTCATGGTAAGACTGACTGGAATTTACCACTTTCAGTCTGTCATACCTTCACTTTAGTCATGGTAAGACTGACTGGAATTGACCACTTTCAGTCTGTCATACCTTTCTCTTTGGTCATGGTAAGACTGATGGGAATTTACCACCTTCAGTCTGTCATACCTTTCACTTTGGTCATGGTAAGACTGACTGGAATTTACCACTTTCAGTCTGTCATACCTTTCACTTTGGTCATGGTAAGACTGACTGGAATTTACTACTTTCAGTCTGTCATACCTTTCTCTTTGGTCATGGTAAGACTGACTGGAATTTACCACTTTCAGTCTGTGATACCTTTCACTTTGGTCATGGTAAGACTGACTGGAATTTACCACTTTCAGTCTGTGATACCTTTCACTTTGGTCATGGTAAGACTGACTGGAATTTACCACTTTCCTTTCACTTTTGGATATGTATACCATTTTTATCTAGGTCTTTTCAGGGAGAGGCAGTAGCTCAGTTGGTAGAGCACTGGTTGCAGGTTCGATCCCACTCCATGCCTGCCCAGATTGATGGCCTTGGTGTGGCCTAGGAAAAGGCATTTAGCTTCTATTCTTTGGCATGATATACTCAATAAAGTGCTGAAAGTGCCATTAGAAAAAAACAATGAACCATCCAACCTTAAGTCTTCCGACACCTTAAGTATTTGGACATCCTAAATGTTGTCTCTGAGCAGTGTTTTGTGCACCCTAAGTTTTGGGACAGTCGTTGAATAAGAGCAGTTACAATTTGCATAAACAGAAAGGTAACTTGATTCATTATAGCACCCAGTATTTTTGAAAAAAGCAAACTATGACGACATATCCTGCTTATAAAAAACTATAAAGAGTTGAGGTTTTATAGTTATCAGCCATTGTTATATAATTAGTTATTGTGAAAAAATGTCTTAAAATTACGATCTCTTAATTTTGATGTCAAGCATTGTTATTATTTTCAAGTTAACATTAATTGATGGATATGATAAAAAAAAAAGAGTTTAACTTGTTGTAGTAAGAAGTTCCATTTTGAAATTATTAGTTTCCCTGTAAATAAATTACAACATTCACTCAAAAGAAAACATAAATTGATAAAAGTGGTATGCATTAACTTTAAGTCTTAATACCATTTAATTAAATGTGGAAAATCTTTTGAATCCATCCAATGCAGGCCATTTCATGACTTCAATTCAAGATGATCAGTTCCTCATAAGTCGCATTGTTGATACCCTATCATAATCGGAAAACTCCTAATAAAACGTATACATTGAATGCATTAGCCCCATTATCTAATAAATATCATTAATCATTTAAAGAAAAAAAATTCTAGGTTTAGTAGATTACTAAATTTGTGTAACGTTTCCTTAACTGCCTGACATTTATAAATATTTAAATCTCATTCTACTCAGTCAAGTTAAATATACAGTATATTATGGCATCTCTGTTTAGGTACATGACATTAGTCCTGTATATTTATAATTAAAATCTGTTCTTTTACATTCAATGAAAAGGGAGAGAGAGCTGCAGATCACAATGCTTAAAACATTAATGTTCACCTAGCTGAATATCATCCAACCCATTCAGATGTCAGTGTTACATTTCAATTGTAATAATGATAAGACACTGCAGTAATACTTGGAACTCATGTTGACAACACGTTACTTTATTATTGGTTCATTACAACTCAAGCACTGATTGGCTAATTGTTCAGTTTGTTTGAAATTGGCAGCACACTTGACAGCTTGTCATGATTGGGACTATTACTGAGGAAATTTTAATAAAGAAAGCAATATTAATTGGATTTTTTGGCACAAACTTCTTGGTTTCATTTGTCTCTTTTCCGTCTACTGATTAAGCTGAAAACAGTTTAATGTTACACATAGCAAGAACTGTATATAGTAGCTTACAAGTCAAGTCCAACTGCAGATAACATAGACCCTGATATACAATTGGATAATGTGCCAGCATACCAGGGTCTTTGTTGTTCTGTTGATTACTTCTAACAAACTCCATAGACCTAGATCTGTCGGCACATTATGTCATTTGGTTTCTTTTCTCTTTCTGTGTATTGTTATCATGGCTAACGTGACTATTCGTTGTGCGGGTCTCATATTAGGAGTACGGTTTACCTTCATACAGGCAAGAATCCTTATTCCTTTGAGGGTGACCATGGTATAGGTAGGATGTTCAGCATTGTCTCCTTCCATTACCTATTGTCCTAATGTTAATGTGATCAGGGAGTGGATTCAAAGGAGAACACATTAAATTATGTTTCTCCAAGAATACTTACCTGATCACATTACTATTAAAACCTCCCACACCTCCATGCAAATGCAAGCATCCTCGTTAAGGTATCACTGAAGCTAAAATTAAGTAAATTGTAATAATTTACTACAAAATTTGCTTTTAAAATAGCTTGGATGAGTTCGGTCATGAGCACATTCGGTACGTATTTCTTATAGTTATGGCCCGTTATTGTCTAGCATGGGCATTGCTAATTCCCAACCTTGTGAACACTAGCTTCCATACGTATGATAAGATTTTATCGAAATCAGGGGTGGGCTTGATATAGATTTCTCCTTCAAGTATTTGAAGATCACATTAACATTAGGGATATAAACCTGCTACCTCCCGAATCCAGCCCTACTAAAAGATGAAAATTCTTCTTTTTTTTCTATATCATTCAAAGGGCAAAAACTATTGCCCATTACCTCCCCCTTGCTACCACCAGGTATCGCTAGTTTTTAAGCTTCACTTTTGTACAGTCAGCTTCATATGAAAAACCTCTGGTCAATTCATGCCAATATCGATGTGAATTTTAACCATCCATCCAGAAATTTGGATTTATAGTGCGTATTAATAATTCCTCTACAGGTGGTATACATTATTTTTGGAATTTTTCCAACATTTTCGTGAATTTGTCACTTTATCTGACTTTGTCTATTTAAACCACATGGTACAACATGCTTTTGTTGTGATTCATAATTTTGTGCACACTGCCTATTGTTCGCTCACCCAGTTAGTAATGGGTATTTTTTAGCGATTTATTAGCATGCTGCATTGTTAATTGACACATTTTTTTGTGTGTTTTGTTTTATTTTATCGTTTCAGTGAAACATGTTGACAAAGTGTATAAATACAACAAGTTCAAGGCCATTTGCATGTACAAAATGTACTTCATCAGTACCATGCAGTGTATGTGCCATATGGTCCGAGAGTGTATGGACAGGTAATTATGATACAGTGGAGGAGTGTACCCCCATTTTTAGGCAGCCCAGGAGACGTAAGTCCCCCCACATGTCCAAGTATGGCCTTCGGGTCTGTAAGTCAGGACGCATGGGGTTTTAACGGATCCAATGGATACATCTTATATTATCATAACACTGTCCCCAATCGTCCAGCCAACCGAGCCAGCCAGCCAGCCAGTCCAGCCATCTCAATCAGGGAATCTTACTGAAAGATCCGTCTGTCTCACCAGGCCTGCAGCTTTATCTCCCTACAATTAGGGAGATCTTAATGATAGATCTGGGAAAGGCTAATGCTTTCTTTTCTGAAAGCCAAGTACCAGCAACATTCTCATCATGATCTCATCACGCTGGTACAAAACATACTCCGATGCCTTCCATACCGAACGCCCAGCTCTGGATAAGAATTTAGCGGCTACCCCACATTTTTATAAAGTGGACAAGAATGTGTTTCATGCCACATCGAAGTTGGTTCGAAATGTTGTCACCACGTCTTCGATGTTAGACTTGGCCTCATTGGCGATATTCCGACTTGCGAAAAAATCGGGCAATGAGCATGCCTGGGAGGCAATTCCCGAATTGCTTGGGTCATGAACAGGGCTGCTCACCATTCCATGACAAATGCATTGACTACCTCTGCGAATCTCAACCTGGTATGACATGACACATGTTTGCGTTACATGTCGCTCCAGCCACATCACACTTGGCATTACGGATGATGCCGTTTAGCTCGCCTTTACTAAATGGGGGCAAAATTGAAGAAGTTCGGAGGCAGGCAGCTTAGGACCTGCCCCTCCAACTCGCCGCCCACCCTGAGCAGTCTTTTAGGACCAATCAGCCCCTGCCACAGCGTATCGACAATAGGTGAGCAAAGGAAATGCAGATTTTTTATGTACATCCAGTTTAGGAGGCAACCTTGGGGGAAGGGGAAGGGGGGCAAGAATCCTAGTTTCTCCTTCTACAAGCCTCCTAACTCTTAATCCTGACCTACCAACCCCACCACCCACAGAGAGCCTACCAGTGCCACCAGACTCCTGCACTTCCAATTTCATTGGATCAATCTATTTCCTCAAAACGAATGTGTGATCCATATCATTTCAGAGGGGCTTTGGCTTTCATTTATCCAACCCTTCCTCTTTCTTCCTCTCCCCTTCTAACGGACGTAAAATCAGATCAGGAGAAGGACAATATTCTACAGCAGGAGATTATGAGAAAAACACGAACTCGGGTTTTATTCAAGGCTTTTCCTTATACAAAAGGCGATGGCACATTGAGGCCGATCATCAACCTGAGTCGCCTCAATCAATACATTCTTCTGCCGAAGTTCCAGATGGAGACAGTGAGATCAATACGACTCTCCACCAGAAGGAACGAGTATGCCATCAGTCTTGATCTGACATGCATATTTTTACATCCCTATCCACCTGGCGTCACAGAAATGTCTTCGTTTTGCTTACTGTGACAAGGTTTACCAGTTTCAAGTTCAAGTTCTTCCATTAGGTTTAAACATCAACCCTGGGTCTTAACAAAATCATGGATTGCGTCTTCACCCTGTTCCAGTCAACTTCATCTGCAGCGACAGCGGCGTACTTGGACGACATCCTCCAGAAACATATGGTAAGTTCTATTCTTCTCAAGGGAAGGAATGAACTATCCCTTTTGAATCATCTCAGTTTTCTCGTAAACTTGGAAAAGTCTGACCTTCATTCATCACAGTGTTTTGTCCTCCCAGGTATGGAGTTTTCCACCAGTCTCAATCTGGTACGACTTCCTCAAGTTAGCGTAATACTGATCATCGAACTCATCGAGTCCATTTCGAACAGGACATGGATTTCAGTGAGAGTTCTTGCAACTCCTCAGATTATTCACTGCAGCAGAAGACTTGATCCCACTTGGCTGTCTGTTTATGCGCCCCTTACAGATGACCTTGCTGGCTCAATGGCGCCCAGTTCCAGTCCCCTTGATCAAAAGGTCAGGATCATGAACGAGGTATGATCATTCCTGTGTCAGTGGTGCAACCCAGGTTGGAGAAGCCCCAATCTCAAGAGACAGTATGTACCGATACCAGTATCATACATGCCAAGTCTCCCGAATTGTCCGGGAGTCTTTTGATTTTCGACCCCATCTTTTGATCTACTGATTTGCCGACAAGATCTCCCGGAAATAATAAAACTGCCAAGCATAGGTATTTCCAGCTAAAACAACATTCAATACACCGTTCACGACTACCGTAATCCATCAATCAAGTTATTACAATCGGAATATTCTCTGCCTTTTCCGTCAATTCGAGAAATAAAACTCGGATGTAATTCGTCCACATTGAGAACTATATTCTGAACTACTTTTGTTCACATGGAGCAATATGGCAGTGGAAGGAGACACATCACAATCGGAATATCATCGGCCTTTGCTGTTGTACATTACGTAGTGCGCTCCGACGGAGGCGAATCACCAAACACATAAAAATTTATGTATATTCCTACAACTACTTCCGGGGTTATTTAAAAAATTCTGGTGCCATGTCGAAAGGTCCGCTAACGGATTCGATGGAAAATATGCCTTCGAAAAAAAAGAAATATGTTTGCAAGTTCAACAGTTTTTGGATAGGCGAATTTAAATGTGTGAAGCATAGTGAAAAGGGAGAAAGCTTTGCGTACTGCACAGCTTGCAACACACATTTGAACATTTCTAGTGGGGGAAAAAATGATCTTACAAGGCACTTGAAAAGTATGCAGCACATTGCAAACGAGAAATCGTCACATAATGTGCCTAAAGTAACGCAAATGTTTGCACCAACAGCAGTAGACAGTGTCACTAAAGCAGAGGTTCTGTTGGCTAACTTTGTGGCAGAGCATAATTTACCATTCTTGGTTGCTGATCATTTTAGTGAGCTGTGTAAGGTTATGTTTCCTGACTCGCAAATTGCTTAGAAATTTCGCTGCAAAAGAACTAAGGTAACAAACATTGTTAACAATGCACTGGGTCCAATGTATGACAATCAAGTAACTTTACTATGCAAGGAAAACACTTTCTCAGTGGTGATGGATGAGTCTAATGACAGTGGTGATGAAAAGTGTGTAGCAATTCTTGTAAGGGTGTTTGACAGTGACATTCACAGAGTGACAACCAAATTCCTGGCTATGCCCATTTGCAGTATTGGAACTGGTGAAAACCTTTTCAACTGTCTTCAAGAAGTCTTAACAAACGGACAGATTCCATGGAAGAACCTGGTAGGGTTTAGCAGTGACAATGCAAATGTAATGGTTGGAAAGAAAAATTCCGTCCTCTCCAGAGTTCGTGAACAGCAACCAAATGTAATCGACCTTGGGTGTATCTGCCATTTGGCCAGTACCTGTACACAGTATGGTTTGAAGAAATTGGCTGTCTCAGTTGAAGAACTTCTGGTCGACACCTACTATCACTTCACTTACAGTTTCAAGCATAGAGAGGTGTATAAAGAATTCCTAGAGTTTACCAACACTGAGGAGTACAAACTGGTCAAGCATTGTAGCACAAGGTGGCTGTCACTCCAGAAATGCATTGCACGCTTCCTTCAACAGTGGTCAGCTCTTCAGTCATATTTCCAGAGCCATGAAGATGCTGAGAAGACGGGGAGTAGAGTGAACAGATCTGTGGAGAACCTTAAAAACCCAGAGATGAAACTGACATACCACTTTCTTCTATACATCATGGAACCACTGAATGACTTTAACACCATGTTCCAGGCTGGTGATGCTATGGTGGGATACCTCCATGTGGAGATGGAATGAATTCTACGGAAATTCATGGGAAAGTTTGTGAAGACGAGTGTTATCACTGCATCAGCCAGCATTACGGAGGTCAACTTTATGTCACCAGAAAACCAGCATGACAACTCTTTGTTAGCAGTGGGTATGGAAGCCAGACGTTTCGTTCACAACAACCCAGACGACATTTCTCCAACCCAGCTGAGCTCCTTCTTTAGGAGTGTGAGGTCCTTCTATGAGGAAGTTACAGCAAGGATGATAGCCAAGTTTCCATTTAATGACCAGACCCTGAAGGCCCTTGGTTACCTGAATCCTGAGAGGAGATTGGAGATTTCAGTAGAAGCTGTGCTTCAGCTGAGTGACAGACTGGTTACAGCAACTGACAAACAGTGTCAACTTGAAGATGGATTCAGGGACTTCCAGCTCTCCCCAGCCTCAGACCTGCCCAGTTTCACTCAGGGAGAAACACCATTGGATGTCTTCTGGGTAGACATGAGCAGAGTTTCTACGCCCTTGAAGAAACCCAGATTCCCAAATCTAGTGAAGCTCTCTATGGCAGCACTCAGCTTGCCACACAGTAATGCAGACCCTGAGAGCTGTTTCAGCATGTTGAGGAAGATTCAGACAGACCACCGTGGAAATTTATGTGGAAAAACTGTGTCGTCACTAATATCGTGTAAGATAAATGCAAAGTGTGACTGTTTTGAGCTCAGACCTTCAAATGATTTGTGTATCGCTGCAAAAGGAGCTTCTCTACAAGACTGAAAGACAACCAACACATGTTGAAAAAAAACTAAGTTTGTTTGAGTGTTTGAGGTTCCAGTGTGTCATTATTTTTTGAACCACAGTGATTCTTGTGAAGATTCTTAAATTATTTTTTTTGAGATTTAGAAAATAACATATAACAAAATTAATAAAGTTCAGTAACTATTATTCATTATAGTTATTTTACTTACTTGTGGTATGATCTGCACTTTCGCGCTTAAACTTATGAGAAAAATAGTCGTTACGCTAATCTCCCTGATTTGGATTCAATCTCCCTAATTTTGAGCACAAATCTCCCTGATTTGGTTCCAGAAAACTTGGCATGTATGCAGTATGTACAGTTGGGGAGCCCACCTGTTGCCGGACTTCAATATGGTCAGTGGCACGTGGGAGCCAGGGGAACTGTCTCTTCACATCAACCTTCTCGAAATGAAGGCTGTCAACAACGCCTTTCAGTTCTGCAAGGACTGACTCATAGGGAAAACAGTCCTGATTATGTCGGACAACTTGGTAATGGTGACCTACCTCCTCAAACAGGGGGGCACCAAATCACTCAACCTGTACATTCTGCTTTGGCAGTTTCTACATTGGTGCAACCAACTCTGTATTAACATACAAATCTGGTGCATTTCTGGCAGACTCAGTGTCCTGGCTGACCCTCTATCCAGAAAGGGTCAAGTCGTTCATACAGCATGGTCCCAACATCAATCAGTCTTTCATCGACTATGCACACGTTCTGGGCATCCGATGATCAATCTTTTGCGACAAGGTGGAATCACAAGTTGCCCACCTTCATCTCTCCAGTTCCAGACCCAGAAGCTTGGACCATAGATGCACTGTCGATCAGTTGGGAGGGGTTCTGGGCCTTGCCTACCCACCCACAGTCTTGGTACCGACAATAATACAGAAGTTGAGGGGTCAAAACTGCAAGATGGTTCTGATAGCCCCTCTCAGATGGGACGAGTCCAGGGTCACCTATCTACTCGAGCTAGCGATAGATCTGCCCAGGAAGATTCCGGCCAAGTCAAATCTTCTAAAGTAAGCTCGGTCGCAGGTGTTCCACCCCTGCCCAGACCGCCTTCTCCTTCATGCCTGTCTCTTGTCAGGACAGCCTTGTGAGAGAAAGAATTTATACCTCCGATTGTGGAGATAATCTTGAGAGCAAGAAGGCCCTCCACTCTGAAGGTTTATGAGGGAAAGTGGCATATTTTTCAGGGACTTGTGCTGAGTCAATAACATCATCCCTTCAAGTGCCTCGATCCCTCAACTGGCCGACTTTTTTCTCTGGCTCTATGAGGAGAAAAAACTGGCTATCAAAGGCTTCCGCTCCATGATATCAGACACATTCAGGCATCATGGCAGACGAGATATCGGTCATGATAAAAATCTCTCAGACCTACTAGCCAATTTTGATTTGGATCAACCAAAATCCCTCACCCTGTTTCTAAAATGGAATCTCTCCTGGCTCAATTCAGATAAATTTTATCCTTTAGCCCAAATCTTGCTGAAGCTACTATCATACAAAACATGTTTCCTAAGCTTTTGCATGCTGGGTGAGTGAGTTACATGCCCTTTCAGCTGACCTAAACTATCTTCAGTTCATATCAAATGGTTCAGTGGTCCTCATGATGCAACCAGGCTTTGTGTCCCAAAATAGGTGGCATCAGTGAGCAATCTGAGAGTCGTCATACACTCCCTTGCTTTGTTAGACACAGCAAGAGCAGCGGCCATGCAAGACCCCGTCTACGCCCTCAAGCACTACTTGAAGCGCATAGAGGCAAGTCATGGCACACGCAAACGTCTCTTTCTCCCGGTGCAGGCTGGGAAGCAGGATATCACCCCCTCAAGCCCTATCCTCGTGGCTGTTGTGGGTTATATGCCTATCCTCGTGGCCAAAGTGGGTTATATGCTCAGCATAGTCTGAAGTCTCAAAAGATCAGTGTTGCTTTATGAGGATTTCAGCTCATGAAATTAGAGTGATCTCTGCGAGCCTCACTTTTGAACGTATTGCTTAGAGGTATGACCCATGATCATCTTAGCATAGGCATTGCTAATGCACCATCATGTAAACTCAAGCTTCCACATTTATAATTAGATTTCAGCAGTTTTGCTGTAGATTTACCATGGAGATTCATCTGCAAATATTTCTTTGAGTGATGGATCTGGATCATCTTAGCATTGGCACTGGTAATGCAAAACCATTTGAACAATAGCATCCATAGTTTTCATTTGATTTCAACCACATTTTCTGGGAAGCTTCATCTCAACAACGTTTTGGGTGAGTTTGGTGATGAGCAGAGTTTGCTTGTATTTTTAAGGTTTATTTCGCTTTGGCATTCCAATGGCTAGTGAACACTTGCATTCACACTTGTTTGATTTCAATCAAATTCACAGTGAAACTTCAGCTTATCAAGAGCATGGATTAGTTCAGTGATGACCAGATTTAGACCAGTTATGTCCCCTTATTCAGCTTTTAATAAGCAGCTTACTGGTGTGTGAATACTCAGACTTTCACATTTTTGCTTGATTTCATTAAAATTGGCTGTGAAGCTTGACCTGAATAAGGTCTCAAATGAATTTGATAAGTAGATTTTTACTTGTTATTACTGAGTTATGGCCCTTGATCAGCTTAGACTGAGCATACCTATGGCTTGTGAGCACTCGTAGCATATACACTTTTTTTTTTCATTCTATTTCAATTAAATTTGCTGTGAAGCTTTGGCTCGACAAGATCTTGGATGAGTTTAAAGGCCAGTTATCAAGAAAATCTTCAAAATGTTAATTCTTCCTGTTTTTGTACAACATTATGTTTCAATTAAAATTCAATTCTCTAGTAAAATTTACTCCTGCTGAATTCTCAAAATTTACTGTTAAAATCAATGAAGAGTGAAATGTCCTCAATTACTAACTGCATTACTTCCCTTTACTTAGGCTCAGTTTGCTGTTATGTGTGACATCATTCTAGAACAAGCTGACCAGCCATTAAAGTAGAAGTGTATTGATTGCATGGGTCATATAAAGTAAAATTGGTCGATTTTGTGCAGTATATGTTCACCAGTTGTGATCAAAAACAGAACAGAAAAATGGTGATTGTTTTCCTTTTCTTAAAATTTTAAAATGAAGACAGACACAGAAATTTACTGATTATATGGTGTCAAAGCGGGAAGTGTTATGAGGAGCTGTCCCAGAAGGCCTAATTGCTCGTTTAATTTTTTTTTTCAAGGCATATTGCAAGCAATCAAATCATCACAAATCCTTCTAAACAGTGAAAAAAGGTTGAGGGAGGGGGGTAATGCCATTTTTCAGCACATGATAGGCTATGCATGGCAGCCAGTATATTTGGTGGAGGAAGACCCCGGAAATGACCACCAATCCACAGTAAGCTACTGGCAAGCTTTCTCACATAACCATGTTGGTCAAGCTGAGACTCAAACCCACATGGACAGAGGTGAAATGTGAGGGATCTGTAGACATATCATTGAGGCGATAATAAGGGGAAAATGAGCAAGACAGTGAGAGAGAAGAACAGTATTGAAAAATAAGTCGTCCCCATTCATAAGGTACAGAAATTTGAACTGCAAAAAAGATATCTTTATTAAACCATTGCTTTATAGATTTATGATGGAGAAATAGCAGCATATATCAAGTATAGAACTTGGTGAAATTATGTTATGAGGTAAGGGGTTGCATTTAAAGAGGGCGGCAGTTTATTGTTGATTTTTTTGACTAAAAATAGGATCTTATGTACTTTTTTCTCAGTGTGGCACATGTAATATAAAAGCATGAAAATACGCTGAGATCGCACTTCTGCATTTGAACGCATAGTATTTTCATAAATCTTTCGAATAATAATTTGTTTTCCTTTCTTCTTTCAATCTATCAGTAACCATATTGACCATAGGTGTAACATTACAAATTTAAGTTTATTTAATCTCCACAGGAACACTGTTCATTTAATAACCTATCACAGATTCCACACACTATAATCTCTACATTAGCAAGTTCTTTGTTCTTGTAATATGTCACTTTCATTTAGATGTCAGGGGTAGGTAATACCCATGCCAACTTTGCGCAAGTCATGCTTTTAAATGCAATTATTCAATAAAAAGTGCAATATAAATGTATAATAACGACAAATATGGAGTATGTGGGTATAGACGATTTGTTTAAAAATTTTAAACAGAAACCTCCATAATTGTCCTTTCAAGATGACTAAATTTTGATCATAATTTACAGAGTTATGGCCCTTAAATAACAATAGGCTGACCTCTAAATAAGAATTTAATAAATTGGGTATTTTGCAAACATTGTGCAACATAAGCCTTTTAGAATGCCTCAAACAGCTTGGTGACCAAGACTAATTCAAGGTGCATTCTATTACTGTATATGATTCTGTTTGAGTGAGCATTCTTACAGTGATCAGGTACTATCATTTCAAGCATACAGGGAAGATCAGGACTTTGTCCTCATAGCATAGTATACATTGATTGAATTCACCATCATAAAACATGGACTGTGCTTATGGCAGGAGCAATACACTGAAAACTTAGTTGATATGTTTGCATACAGTACACAAGAGACTGTGCATATCTGGAACTCGGAATAGGCATTCCACTAGGATGTGAACACAATAGCATTCTTACAATAATAGACATTCCACTGGGATGTGAACACTATAGCATTCTTACAATAGGCATTCCACTAGGATCTGAACACTATAGCATTCTAACAATAGGCATTCCACTGGGATGTGAACACTATAGCATTCTTACAATAGGCATTCCACTAGGATGTGAACACTATAGCATTATTACAATAGGCATTCCATTTGGATGCAAACACTAGCATTCATATTTTCTAATAGATTTAAACCAAATTGGCTGTATAGCTCAATCTTAACAAGGTCTCAGATGACTTATGTGATGATAGACTTTGAAGATATTTTACAGAGTTGTGGCCCTTGGAAGACAAAGTCATCTCACTGGTTCCTGAACACTGTAACATTCATTTGTTTCTTTGTTTCAATCACATTTGCTGAGTTATGGCCCTGGATCTATTACAGATAGCCACGTGTCTCAATATATTTTAAACACTCTAGCATCCACATCTTTTGTTTGATATCAACCATATTTCCTGTAGAGCTTTATCTCTACAAAATCACAAATGATTTTGATGATCAGCTGATTTGGAACATATTTTACAAAGTTCTGGTCCATGATTGACTTGGAATATTTTAATTGCTTGTGAAAACCGGCATTTTTGTTTGTTTTACCTTATCTTAGCTATAAAGTTTCTTTTTTAGCAAAATCTTAGATGATATCAATTTCAAGAAAGATTTTAACCATATTTGGCTTAGTCATTGACTATGATTGACTCACCACAACACCCAGTTCCCAGTCCTCCAGCCTTTCGGTGGGAGGTGGCAGATGACAGTGACCATGTTAGTGATAATTTCTTATGCAGATGGTTGTTATAACAGTTTTAACTATGTTAAATATATCTGTATAAGAAATCTTGAATGAGTAGTAACATGTAGGATGACGATGGATAAAATCGGGTTTTCCCTTTTTTAAATTAATTTATACAACAACAAAAAATTAAAATATATATTTTATTTCAGAGATGGTGCTTACTCCTAAAAAGGTACAGAACAGTAAAGAGGAGATCGAAAAAAGGGAAATTATTCTGATGAAGTCCCCTGAAGCTCTGTAAGTAGTTCAAATGCAGACCTATTTAGTATTCCGCCACAACCGGTATGCATTAAAATGACCTTACTAGTGACCTTAAAATGACCTTACTAGTGACCTTAAAATGACCTTACTAGTGACCTTAAAATAACCTTACTAGTGACCTTAAAATGACCTTACTAGTTCATATCTTTGTTTTGACTGTTAAATATGGGCATGACATAATAGCAGTTATTAACGAAAATTGTGTTTACCTACATTTTCATAAAACTAAGGATGGTTGTTTTGGAGTCAGTTCACACATACATGAAACTGATGCACATCCCTTAGTCCAAGACTTGTCAGTTTTTGAATTACTGATTCATTAGAATGAGAGACATAAGCATGAGTCAAAATAACACATCAACAAATTGTTTTATTTAATTTTTTTATCATCTGAATACAAAACAAGCATGAAAATTATTCCCTGTAAACAGTTTACATTTCACCAATATTGTTTTTTTCCAGACCACCCAAACCTAAACAATGGAATATCAAGTCTCCCGTAAGTACTGTTTTTTTTGTTGTTGTTGTTTTTTTGTTTTTTTCCTCTCAATCTTCCTGTTTTATATGAATTGTATAAAAGTTTACTCTTCATAACCCAGTTGGTAGCATGAAGTGGCCTTTCGAGGTAGAGAAACAAAATAAATGGAGAAAACCAATGTCCATTGATGGGTGACCACCAACTCCTATTTATTCCATTTGTGGAATCAAACCATGGAATGCGGAGGTCCTAAGCAACAGTGTAATACCTGCCAAATTCAAAACAGTGTTGATGGATTTTTGAGACTCAAAAAGGTATTTTGTGGTCCCAAGTGGGGTCAGTGCATGTGACAAAAATAAGCAATGTTGTCAGTGATCTCCCCAGAAATTTTCGATAGCATCGGGGTACACGTGTTTGGGTCATAAAATGTTTTAAAAAGCACGCGTTAACGTCATAAAAGTGAAACAAATTAATATCAATGAAATAAAAAGAAGTGCATATATTTACATAGTATTTTTTATTTACCTAGGTTATAACAGTAACAACAATGCATATCTCATTTATTTCTTAATTTAAATAAATGATATTTGTCTTTTCTTCATTTCACCATATAAACTGACTGCAACATCACAATTAAAGTCTTTTAAGGGTTGTCCTTCAGTACTGATTTTCATCAGGTAGTTCAGTACCCTCTGTGACAACCTGTCCGTTAAAACACTCTTAATTCTATTCATTGAGGAGAATGACCTTTCACAATCTGAAAAAAATGGAACATAAAATTTATTAATGGATGTACAGAAAAGAGACAAATATACCTGAATCCTAATTAAGTTAATTACCATGGAAAAATTCTTCCGGCACAATTTACACAGCATACCTGCAAAATATGTATGTAATTACATAGTCTTATTTTCAAGAATTTGATATAGACCGGGTGGAATAAACTTTTGAGGTCATGACTTCACTGAATAATAAGTAAGAATATGGATGAAATTTTTTTAGTTATATTTATAAAGGAATACTTTTTATTTATATCTTTTCAAAAGAGGTAAAACTGGAAGATAAAATTGTTCCGTTTATTACTTGGATAGACAGAAAAGAGAAATTAATAGGGCAGCACTCACTTAAGTTAGCAATATGGAAAACTTACCATCCGATCCAGCAATTTCCACCCAAGGGAATAACGTCTTCCATTCATTATTAAATCCCGTCCTTCGTTTCTTGATATCATTCTTTTTGGAAATCATGCGGGTGCTATCAGAATCAGAATCACTGCCACTATTCGTGACGCTAATTTCTGATTGTCGTAACCAGGCCAACATGGGGCTAGCCGGGCGCTGGGTAATTTTTCATTTCTTGGAAGGTGGTGTGTTCATTTTTCACAATAATATTTAATTTAATCGGTGTAACTGCTTTGGCTGTTAATGAAAACGACTGACATATATATAACACACTACCAGTAGACTCCATTGTTGCTGGCCAATCACGTGACTAGGTGCAGACGAAACCCTCACCAAAGGTCGCGCACAATGGATAATGGTTAAGTGAGTGAACAATTATCCTGGATGATCTTAATAAAATACCCGAGAAGAGGTAAGAACAGGTGTCATTTGAGTGGGGCTTTGAATTAGGTGACAGGATGTTTGTTTAACAGATTAATTTTATAAGGGTAGTGGGAAACATCAAAGCGTAGTGGCACAAGAGCATAGCGTAGCGGCAGGTTCTAAAGCGTCAGGGTTATCGGAGTTTGAAACGATAGCGTAGTGGGCCCGCAACGGTAAAAGGCCCTCAGGAGAACACTGGTTGTACAATTGAGAATAAGCTATCTACTGAAATAAACCTATAGAAAATGACTGGAAATTCAAATTTTATTAAAAGAAAATAAAATGCGGGGTTTTTGTAAGCATTTAATACACTTCCAAACAAACAATCACTGGTAGAATTAGTTTGTCATCATCACCACACACATACACACAATGTGCACACACTCAACAGAATATCAGAATAGCACTTCAACTTGTGACTTGATCTGTCAATGATTGTTTGAACATGTTGATTGGGCTCTGCATCAGTTGTGCATTGTCCTGATATAATGTTGATATGGTGTTTGTAGTATATGCAAAGTATAAAAATTGTTTCCCCTTTCTGCTGCTCTTCACAAAGTCAAACTCTGTCAACAAGGAGTTCAGAAATTTAGTTTTGAGGGATTTGCTGCAGGTGGCTTATCCTTCAGTGAACCACAGCTGTGATTCGACATTTTGCATTAAAAAAGAATCACAATTCCACACTGCTCCTAACTTTACCATTTCAACTACCAAAACAATCATGTTTTGCATTTTATGTATGGAGTAAAATCCAACTTTAAAGAAATGTTGCTGCTGATCATAAACAAGCTAAAAATCTTTAATAAAGATGGCTTAAACATTCTTATTCAAGGCAACGAAGTGTAATAACTTGTTTTTTCAACATGCATCTCTAATTTACCAGACCTGCCAGCCGTTACAATTTGGCCGTAAGTTTTACAGAAATTACCCTTAAAATACGTTCTTACAGAATAAAAGCACAAATTATGGAAATATGATTGTTGTGGTAAAATCCGGATACTGGCTTGTCCATGTTTGTTTCAGATCCGGGTTTCATATTAGATTCAGTGAAGTTGGTCAGGGAACCAGACTAACTTTACAGGAGTACCTTAGATGCTTTAAACTACACATATTGTTTAATACAAAATGTCTGCATGATCAAACTGTTGCTTATAGAATTTTCTAAAAATGGGGTCCAACAAGCGATACATGTCTGCATGATCAAACTGTTGCTTATAGAATTTTCTAAAAATGGGGTCCAACAAGCGATACATGTCTGGTCTGCATGATCAAACTGTTGCTTATAGAATTTTCTAAAAATGGAGTCCAACAAGCGATACATGTTCAAGACGAAAGGGGCAGTAAGCCTCTTAAAACTTTTAATTGTCAGTACAGAAAAAATAAAAAAGAATATTTAGAAAAACTTAGGGGAAAAAAGCAGGAAGGGCAACAGTTACGTTTATTGGACATCATATGTTGATTTGAGTATGTCTCATGGCGGGAGAGATGATTGCTGTCGCCACATGAAATTAAAAAAGGCCAAGGATTACATCAGGTTGAGAGATAGCTAGAAGCCATTGAGCTCGACAGGGTTTGGAACTGCAGTTTGTGAAATTGTACTGGAGGTAATTAAGGTCTAAGTGTACTTTATAAACTTTTTAGTTGAACATAATGTTAACAGTCGCTACATCAGTATTGAATCACACTTCTGTTTTTAAACGCATGTTTTCCAACTTGACAGTAGCAGTACATGATATTTTGTTACACCTTACTGATAACCGGTCTAACTTACGGGAAAAAATTGACTGCCTTACTGAGAGGGTCTTGTTTGGGTTGGCAGGTCTGATTAACCTAACTTTAAACAAATTGGGTTGTTCCACTTTGTTTACTTTACCTATGCATATTAGCCAAATGGCTCACAACACAAAATGACCCCAGCTATTAATCAGTTAAGTAATTTGTGGAATGGTGATTGTTGATCTCTGACTGCCTTTACCTTTTAAATCCATACATGTGAACCTCCCGGACGGGAGGGGTTTTTTTCCCGAGATGAGGTGTGTCTCCCGTCCCTCCCATCACTCTCTGAAATCTCCCATGTACACAAATTATTTTTTTTTAAAAATTTCTTTTGATTTTTTCCACATCTTGCTTCCAGTGTAGAATATTTACAGTAATACTGCCTGTGATCATGTGATTGAAATGGCTTGAGCAGGGCAAGACAATTTAGTTGCTTGTTTCAAGAAGCATAAAACAATTAACATCCCTTTGATTCTGTTGGCAGGGTCGGTTGGCTTCAGTGTTTAAAGTTTGTCGACATGGATTATATTATGTGTTCAGAAATAATTATAAAAGGATTAAAGAGATTAGTTGATTATGGTTGGGTAACTAAAGAGCTCAATCAGCATAAAACAGGGTTAGTTTGTCGAGATGTCTAAGTTTGTTATCTCCCAATGCTGAAACGCCAAAATCTAAGCAACCTAAATAGCACATGAAATTCAATGATCGATGGAAACAGGTATTTCAGTGGTTGGAATCAAGTTCAAAGGACATGAATATGCATTCTGCCCTTCCTGTAAAGCTAATTTTAAAATCTGCTACAGTGGCAAGAATCACATTACAAGTCATGCAGCATATTAAACACGACAACAAATACGCCATCACTGAAATCCATGTTCGCATAATCTGCATCAAATGTGGATAAAGATATACGTGTCAGATACTCTTTGCCAACTTTATAGCCAAACATAATGTCCTGTTTACAGTAGCAGATCATTTTTCAGATCTAGTCAAAATACTGTTCCCCAACTCGGAAATTGCACAAACAGACAAAAACTACTCGCACAGTAGTGCAGGGACATATTCATCGCTGAATTGATGTATCACGATTTAAAATCTGCCAATTCGTGTATCAATACATACAGACTAGTATCAATTTCTGTCAAATTTCCAGGTGTTTGGTAGGAAGTTTAGTCTTATCCCTAAATTAGCCTCCATTGTGAAGAGTATTCAAAAGTGTAATATAAGATATGAAATGATTGGGGAATTGATCTTTCGCTGGTGTATATTGACTAATCAGTAAATACCTTGCAAAAGCAACGATTTGCAATTTGCACATGAGTAAACATGGGTGACGAAGGAGAGATTGTCCATATTTTCAGTCCGAGGGATAATCATCTTGTGGGACCATTTTGGACATTCAGTATATGTGCAGAATGGAGTCCGAAATACAGTAAAAACGAAAACAATATGCCAAGTCTGTCGAGCTGTCCTGAACCATACTGGGAACACAATAAATATCTGAACCCATCTTACTCAACAACACCCTTCTATTTCCAATTCGAAAGCTAAAACTCCAAGTTAAATATGAAAAATCTGAACACGTTAGAAAACTGGTTGGATCTGGTCAGACTAATATTGCTGAAATGTTTGGAGGGTAAAATAAATATCCAGCTAACTAACAACAAGCTCAACCAATTAAACGCCAGACAGGAATTTTCATTGATTCTGATGAGGACTCAGTCAATGGTTGATCACACAGTGTTTTGCTCAGTTGAAACGCTAATTCTGAGTTCAGGATTATGTATTTGTGACTCATGTAAGTGGTTTGAACTAGTCAAATACTAAGCTGATAATCACATTCTTAATCTGCATTAAACACTTGTAGTTCTTATTTTTTTCCATTGATTAAATTTGATATTTTGAAACTAATAGTTACGTGTTCAATATTTTATAGTCAGTAATCAGCGATTGAATTCCATTAGATTTCACTAGTGAAATCGTTTTGACATTAGCATTTATTGAATTCCATTAGATTTCACTAGGGAAATCATTTCGACATTAGCATTTATTGAAATCCACTAAATGTCACTAGGGAAATCATTTTGACATTAGCATTTATTGAATTCCACTAGATTTCACTAGGGAAATCATTTTGACATTAGCATTTATTGAATTCCACTAGATTTCACTAGGGAAATCATTTTGACATTAGCATTTATTGAATTCCACTAGATTTCACTAGGGAAATCATTTCGACATTAGCATTTATTGAATTCCACTAGATTTCACTAGGGAAATCATTTCGACATTAGCATTTATTGAAATCCACTAAATGTCACTAGGGAAATCGTTTTGACATTAGCATTTATTGAATTCCACTAGATTTCACTAGGGAAATCATTTCGACATTAGCAATTATTGAATTCCATTAGATTTCACTAGGGAAATCATTTTGACATTAGCATTTATTGAAATCCACTAAATGTCACTAGGGAAATCATTTTGACATTAGCATTTATTGAATTCCATTAGATTTCACTAGGGAAATCATTTCAACATCAGCATTTCCACATCAGCATTTATTGAATTCCACTAGATTTCACTAGGGAAATCATTTTGACATCAGCATTTATTGAATTCCACTAGATTTCACTAGGGAAATCATTTTGACATTAGCATTTATTGAATTCCATTAGATTTCACTAGGGAAATCATTTAAACATTCGCATTTATTGAATTCCACTAGATTTCACTAGGGGAAATCATTTCGACATTATCATTTATTGAATTCCACTGGATTTCACTAGGGAAATCATTTCGACATCAGCATTTATTGAATTCCACTAGATTTCACTAGGGAAATCATTTCGACATCAGCATTTATTGAATTCCACTAGATTTCACTAGGGAAATCATTTCGACATTAGCATTTATTGAATTCCACTAGATTTCACTAGGAAAATCATGTCGACATCAGCATTTATTGAATTCCCCAGGATTTCACTAGGGAAATCATTTTGACATTAGCATTTATTGAATTCCATTAGATTTCACTAGGGAAATCATTTCGACATCAGCATTTATTGAATTCCATTAGATTTCACTAGGGAAGTCATTTCGACATTCGCATTTATTGAATTCCATTCGATTTCACTAGGGAAGTCATTTCGACATTTGCATTTATTGAATTCCATTAGATTTCACTAGGGAAATCATTTCGACATCAGCATTTATTGAATTCCACTAAATGTCACTAGGGAAAATCACTTCAACATTCGCATTTATTGAATTCCACTAGATTTCCCTAGGGAAATCATTTCAACATTAGCATTTATTGAATTCCACTAGATTTCACTAGGAAAATCATGTCGACATTAGCATTTATTGATGTTTTTAAGATTTTTACAAACCAGATATTTCACATTGATAAATCAAATATTCTAGTTATGAATCTAAACCTCTAGTCAATTGTCTATGGCTTAGAAGAATTTTTCTCTTGAAGTTACTTTATTTTCGTTCTTATAATCAAGGATAACATACAACTTTATGTATTTATTCTTTATTCATTCATTTTTACAATAGAAAGATCTGAAATCTTCTGAAAATGAAGTGTTAAGCATCCATCCAAATTTAGATTCATTGGCAAGGTTAATGGGGGGTGTTAAGATGCTGCCCCCATCCGCAGCAAAGATACCCAAAACAGCACCTACAGTGACGATTACTTCTGACCCCGTCGAAGCTACAAGAAGCGATTCCACTCAAGCTATGTTGGAATCACGTATGCTATGCATAATACCTCAAGCTCTGTCATCGAGGTTGTTGATGAGCAAATTGGAAAAAATTAGAACTGTTTTCAACCAAATTTGGTATTCCCCTGGGCATAAGTTCCCATCCCTGAACATGCATGGACTCAGTACTGTTTAAACCATGTGTGCGGGATCAGCTGCAAACTTTGCCAACTGGTTGGTCCTGCAAATCATATATCATTCAGCATTCTCCATCCCAGCTACCGACCAACATGTCCAGTCATCTGGCCAATGAGTATATGGTTTTGGTGAGCATGAATCTATCCTCTCGAACTGGCAAACCACACATTGCTCAACAGTTCCTACAGTGACAGCGTCCTACACCCAGCAGACCACCATGTCTTCTGTCCAGACCATGCTCCGTGCTGGATATGACTCAGCCGGCTCTACTTGCATATCTGACAAGTAGAACCATTATTACGCATGGTGATGTCACAGCATCATCACTGACATACAGTGTACAATTGAGTCATAATTGAACTGATCGTGAGTTAAATTTATTAAGTTCTTACCTTAATTTTCAGAGGTTGCAGAACTCTTCAGTCAGTTGAGATACAATTGCTGTATGGATCATTTGGGTGCTTGCCCTAAACATATTTGTATAGTCAATCAAAGCGATCGGATTGGTCAAGTAGACTGATTACCCCTTAGTACACTCTATCGGTATCTTTTCTTCTATGGAAGAGAAGACCAATTTGGCATCACACTGTACCAACATGTTGTCAGCAATGTGTAAATGCTAGAGAAAACTAGTAAAGCTTATCATCCCCAGTTCCCCTTTTGATATGTAAATGTAACAGAAATGTATTATGATAAATCTTTGCTTATTATTTGGTAGTTAGCATTATCATCAATAGTAACCTTTTACAATCCCAACTCACCATTGAAGTGAATTTTGCTATCAGACCTTGCTAAATACATAGAAATCTACCAACGGTTGGGGTAATTTCAATGCAGAATTCCATGTTCTGGATGTGCTTGACAATGACTGCATTAAGTATACCATCCATAGTTGGATTACATTGAAAGTAGCTGTTAGGGCACCAACCACACATAAGCAGGTCTCAGGAAAACCACTAGTCCTCTCGTCCTGACCACGTACAAATTGGCTGTACCAAGGAAAACTTTACTACTTTTTACTTGTACCTGGGCCAAGTTGATGCAGATTCACATCTTGAGAATATCTGTGTGCATTTTCTACCCTAATAAGCTCTGTAGCTCAACATTGCTTAGCATCTAGCGTACATCAATTATCAATTACTTTTGCCTATTTTGCCTACTTGTTGTCAGTCCAGAACATGTTGCAAAGGGAGCCAACTTTGCTATCTACACAGGCTCACAATGCAAACTTGATACTAAAATGGGTTCAGATCATGAAAATATTATGTTCATAGTGAAGATAGCAGGTTTAAAACCCTTCTAGTATCAAGCTTGCATCGGGTGCCAGTGCTTTTTTTGTAAGAGTGTAAGGAGTATTGTGATAAGTGTTCTGTGTTGAATAAAGTGATGACACAGAAGAGTATCTGTTGCAGCTCACTTGGACAAGGAGGATTGCATAAAAAAAATTCCCTGAGATCGGCATAAGGGGATTTTTAAAAAAAAATCTAGTCCTTTTTATATCAAGGTTTATAATTTTTTAGGGCTTCTTGTCAAAATTTAAAACAACTCTTGTATAAAAGACTTTTTCATACAAACATATGCAGTTAAGCAGAGTAAAGTTAACATTTTTATTCTGTAAATTAAAATGAGTTACATGCAAATTTATATGAATTTCAATAGTTATACTTGTTTCCAGTGATATATCCTGTGGTTGGTACATGGTCATATGTCTAATTCAGATGTTATGGGAGAGTCTCAAAATAGAAAAAGCTTTTGATTTTAAAAATGCATGTTTTCTAAGATAAAACATTTTTTAATTCCATTCAGTATTGGTCATAAGTAAACCTTGAAAACAATGAATTTCATCCAGTAAAAAACCTGGAATTTTTTTTCTTCAAAAAGTGGGGGAAACCTATATACAGAATTTTCCCTCAATCAGAATGCCCTCCTCTACAGGCAGTCAAATACTACATATAAGGTCAAGGTCTCAGTAGACATTGATGAAGATAATGAACATCCATCCTTCAGAATTTTACCACAGTCGACCAAGATTGCAGAAATCACAAGGCATCTCTCAGATAAAATTCACAGCCTCGGTAATCTGAGGGCCTTCTTTTCTGTGAGTCATCTGACTGCAAATTTCTCACCACACTGGTAAAAATCACATGTTTATCATTAAAATGTGCCTAGCCTTGACAACGACATTACTGCTGTCAGCATGTCTGCTTCACTCTGTTATAAGGTGGACAGACAAGTGTTTAATGCCTCATCTAAGTTGGTCAGGAATGTCGTTCGACTTCCTCCCTACTCGATCTGGCATCTCTTGTGATCTTTCACCTAGCTAAGAAGGCCAGTAGTGACCACACCAGGATATCAGTATGCCATATGGCCAAGGTGGTCAATATGATGGCGAACATCCTAACGGCCTCTTGTAACCTTGACCTGATAACAAGAGATCCCCTCCTGCAATCCGGCAACCATGTGCTTCCTCCATTTGGGTTCCCCCCTTCTGTTTGGGGTCAAATTGAGGAGGTTATACAACAGGTGGAACAGGAGTTCCCTCTTCAGCTGTCTGTGCAAGCCCCTATTTCTGTGTGACCTCGTAAAGCAGGTGGTGGAAGAAGTCCAAAAACTGCACTTATCTGGGGTTTTTTCCAGACTTTTCTCTTTACAAAAGCCAGTGGGAAATTGAGACCTGTCATACTCTTGAGCAGACTCAATCAGTTTATTGCTGCCCCAAAGTTCAAGATTGAAACGGCAAGGTCTGTCCGTCTGTGTGACTCGATGAAAATGCAAGCAAGCTACATGCACTGTTCATAGATCCAAACTACATGCATTTCTGTTCTGTCAGCTCAGGAATACTAATGATGTAACCTGGTTTCATTTCTAAGAACAGGCTGCCAGCGATAGGCAATCAGCAAATAAATATTCGTTGTCTCTCCTCAATCGACCCAATGAAAGAGGCAAAACCGCAGGACCCAGTACATGTTCTCTATCCGAGATGCACGGAGAATGTCTGTGGCAGCTATCAAAGGCTCTTCCTACTGGTTAAGGCAGAAAATCAAGACATAACCCCACAAGTTCTGGACTAATGGCTAAAGGGGGTTATTGGATCAGGGTACTTTGAACTCTCACAGGATCTGGTAATACTCAAGAAGATTTCAGCTCACGAAATACAAGCAATTTCCACAAGCCTGGCCTTCGAAAATAATGTCTAAATTCAAGACATAGTGGAGTCATTTAGCTGGCATGCTCAGTCTACTTTCTCCAGCTTCTATTAATATGACATGGCCTCGCTAAGGAGAGAGCTGAATCTCGTCAGGCCACTGGTAGCTGCCCAGACAGTTACCAAAACCCTGTTAATGACATCACAACCTCATCCCCCAGCATGACATTACAACTTTCGCTAGATTCATCCAGGAAACTTTTGCATGTAAGACAATAGTTAGGTGCTGGATCCCACAGGAATCTTTATTGCAGGAGTGTAAACACATTATCTTCGGTTGTGCTGCCTTCACATTAGGAGAAGTTCAGTAGAGCAGTCATCGTGCTCCTACAGGGTGACGTGGGTAGAGGTTTGATCCACAAGTAATTCCTCCTCCTCTTTCCTATTTTCCTAATGTTAATGTGATCAAGTAATGTATTTAACAGAGAAAGGAAATTTTTTGGTAGATTTATGTTTCTCTGAAAATACTTAACCAATCACATTACTAACGATTCCTCCCACCCATCCGCACAAATGTGAGCATACAGTTCTAGGTTTCACTCAAGTTTAAACTAGTAAACATCTGGGATATGGGTGACCACCTACCATGAGCAATGGGAGTTAATATGTAAGAGTTACTTCCCTTTGTCTATATGATGTAAATCCTGGAAAGACATTGTTTTCATCTTTCAGGGAGGGAGGGATTCAGAGGTAGTAGAGTTTATTCCCATAATGTTAATGTGATCGGGTACATATTTTCAGAGAAACGTAATTTACAGCACTAAAAAATGTCTTTTTTCTCTTTAATGAAAAGGACATTCTTTCAAGAAAATTGCTAACTTTGTTCATCAAAAGTCCATACTTTCTACCTTATATTTGTTTTGCTTTTTTGTTTTATCAAGCTCAATCAAGCACTTCACTCTTCAATACTAGCAAATGTTTACCAGAGGGAGAGCAGACTGGTATCAATTTATAATTAAAACTGCAACTGGTGTTATAATGGTCACAGAATAAGTTTCGGAAAACAACCTTTCACACGATCGAAATTAGGTTGCTAACATCATCAACGTTTGTATTTCTATAATAGCTTGTTGGGTAAGAGTTTATCCATGGCAAGTACAAATTTTAGTTCTTGTCTGACTGGGTGACTGATTTTTTTTTAAATAGATTTTTTAACTCCTGCTCTCTATATCCTGGGCTGTCAGGACAACTTAGCACAAGTTGTCATAACTTATTTACATATATATACATATGGATCAAAACTCCAAAACCATTTATGATAATATTTCAATATGAAATTTGGTATACTTATTGAATTAGTGGTGTAGATGTGCATTTTGCTATTCACAATAGTCAGTTTCAATATTTGTAACATTTTCACCGATTTGTCTCTTATCCATCATTGACGCTTTTGTTTCCAGAGCAAAACTTAAGTGTTATTCAAGGTATCTCAATGAATCTCAGTATACATATTAGACTAGTGATCCAGATGTGCCTTTTGCAATTCACAATTCTTCCATATTCTCACAGTTTGTGGTTTTGGAGTTTATGCTTGAGTTTTGTGCTCATTAAGTTGAGAGAATACAAGGCCAGGGAAGATCCTGGTCTGGGTCTATTTCAGAACACTGGGCCTGGATAGATCCTGACCCGGGTCTGTTTGAGAATATGTGAGCAGGGTAGATCCTGACCTGGGTCTATTTGAGAATACAGGGCCAGGATAGATCCTGACCTGGGTCTATTTGAGAATATTGGGCCAGGGTAGATCCTGACCTGGTTATATCTGAGAATACTGGACCAAGGTAGATCCTGACTGGGGTCTATTTGAAAATACAAGGTCAGGGTAGATCCTGACCTGGGTCTATTTGAGAATAGGGGACTAGGGTAAATCTAGACCTGAATCTATTTCAGAATACAAGGCCAGGGTAGATCCTGACTTGGGTCTATTGGGAATATTGGGCCAGGGTAAATCCTGACCTGGATCTATTTGGAAATACTGGGCCCAGGTAGATCTTGACCTGGATCTATTTAAAAATACAGGGCTGGGATAGATCCAGACCTGGGTATATTTGAGAATATTGGTCCAGGGTAGATCCAGACCTGGGTCTATATGAGAATATGGGGCAGGGTAAGTCCTGAGCTGGGTCTATTTGAGAACACCGAGCCAGGGTAGATCTTAACCTGGGTCTTTTTGAGAATACAGGGCCAGGGTAGATCCTGAACTAGGTCAGTTTGAGATTATGGGGCCAGGGTAGATACTGGCCAAGGTCTATTTGAGAATTTTCTGCCAAGGTAGATCCTGACCTGGGTCTGTTTGAGAATATATGGCCAAGGTAGATCTAGACCAGGGTCTGCTTGAGAATATGGGGCCAGGGTAGATACTGGCCAAGGTCTATTTTGAGAATTCTCGGCCAAAGTAGATCCTGACCAGGGTCTGCTTGAGAATACAGGGCCATGGTAAATCCTGACCTAGATCAGTTTGAGAATATGGGGCCAGGGTAGATACTGGCCAAGGTCTATTTTGAAAATTCTTGGCCAAGGTAGATCCTGACCTGGGTCTGTTTGAGAATACATGGCCAAGGTAGATCCAAACCAGGGTCTGCTTGAGAATACAGGGCCAGGGTAAATCCTGACCTGGGTCAGTTTGAGAATACAAGGCCAGTCCCTATAGTCATAAAAATGATTGTCAAGTTTCAAAACCTTCAATTTTTTATAATTTCTTTTCGAGTACAGTTAGAGTTAGGAAAATGTTGGCATGATTTTATTGTTTGAATCCCTACATACATGCCAAATGTCAATGATATTGAGATATTCTTAGTATGATTTTTCAAATCAGTCAAATTTTTGCACTCTGACTATTTTGTGGCTATGGGGCCAGAATCCAGTTTCAAAATATTTCTAAAAACATTTTCCTCAAATTGAGATTTTGCATTATCTTGCTTATGATTTTTGTCAATACTGGGATTTCTGTCAGTACATTGTTACATTGTGCAACAGGAGGATTGGGTGTAACAGTGTGCAGTTGGATGCACTTTATAACAGTGTGCAGTTGGATGCACTTTATAACAGTGTGCAGTTGGATGCACTTTATAACAGTGTGCAGTTGGATGCACTTTATAACAGTGTGCAGTTGGATGCACTTTATAACTGTGCAGTTGGATGCACTTTATAACAGTGTGCAGTTGGATGCACTTTATAACAGTGTGCAGTTGGATGCACTTTGTAACAGTGTGCAGTTGGATGCACTTTATAACTGCAGTTGGATGCACTTTATAACAGTGTGCAGTTGGATGCACTTTATAACAGTGTGCAGTTGGATGCACTTTATAACTGTGCAGTTGGATGCACTTTACAACAGTGCTGTTAATAAAGTATGTTTTGTGCAGCAGGTTATGGGGACAAACATATGGTACAAATATACCAATGATTGAGATGAACAAAGTTCAGATGTCTCAGTGGTTAAGGCATTGGACTCATAACCACAAGGATGTGGGTTCAATTCCCACCATTGGATCAGCTCTAACCAGCTACAATGGTGTGTCCTTGAGCAAAGCGTTTTATTTAACTTACCTTAGCATGATATAACCTTCAGAGTGTTGCTGTGCTGTTAAAACCCAAAAACCAAGCCAATCAGACATTCAACTGTGCTAGTAATATTTTCTAATTTCACAATCCAGGTTACCGCAGTCAGAGGAAAGGAGAGGCCCTTAAAGGAACATGAAGGAGAACTAGAATCTGTGTTGACTAAAGGAGACACTGAACCTACTGGCAGCAGTCAAACAACGACTAATAAACTTAGACGCAGTACCCGCTCATTCGGCCAAGCAAATAACAACACACCAGACAGAGTAAAGGCCACACCTTCAACGCGGCAAAGTAGGAGAAAAAAGTCATCCTGATAAGGGACCAATGGATTTTCTTGTCTGTTCTGTGATGCTGTTCCCTTGACTTTATCAACCTTTTATTTATGCATGAATAAGGTGCACTCAGCTTCAAGCAGCATAAACCCAGTTTTGTCTTCACATAATGCATCTGGGTCTTTACTGTTATCTTGAAATCATATGTACAATGAACAGCATAGATGCCAACCTGCCAGTAAATTATACAATGACAAATCAGGTTCTGTGTTGTTTGCAGCTGGTGTATATTACAAAAGGATAAACATTGCACTTACGAGACTCATTGCTAATGAATGGGGATGTAAAAAAAACTTTTAATTTAATGGAGTACTTTCACAAGCTTGAATGATTACATGAACAGATGCATTTCTTCCTGCTTATAATGATATCCTGCAAATTCAATTGGCCCCTGACATTTCATTATAAAATTTTCTTCTGCTGTATATGCCCAATTTTATTGTCTCCTGCCTTACCAGAGAAAAGCTGGGGAAATAGTGTCCACAATTCCATCTGTCCATCAGACTTTCAATTTAAACTATATAACTGTAAAGCCATTTGAGATAACGGATAAAATTTGGTATACTTATACACCATCATCATCGATCTTCAAGGTTGAGGTCACAGCTCAATATTTTCACATTTCCCTCACCATTTCCCTTTTGCTTTATAACTTTAAAGCCATTTGAGATTAAGGGACGAGACTTGGTAGACTTATACATAATCACAAGATGGTGTGTTGTGTACCACAATGAGGGGGGGGGGGGGGGTTCCTACCTTCAAGGTCAAGGTCATGGTTCAATATTTTACATTTTCATCACACTTTCCCATCCACTGCATAAATTTAAAGTTGTTTGAAATTAAGAAATGAAACTTGATATATTTATAAATCATCATTTTAAGGTGTGTCACATACCACATTAGGGGTCCCATCTTCAGGGACAAGGTCATAGGTCATAGCTCAGTATTTTCGGTTTTCCATTACCCTTTCCTTTGTGCTCTATAACATAAAAAGCCATTTGAGATTAAGGGATGAGACTTATTATACTTGTATGTTATCACTAGAAGGTATGTTGCATACATTATTGGGGGTCCTATCTTCAAGGTCAAGCTTGTGGTTCAATATTTTATATTTTTCCTCACCATCTCTCTCTCTGCTCTATAGCTTTAAAGCCATTTGAGATTAAGTATTAAAACTTGATATACTGATACATTATCACTAGAAAATATGTAATGTACCACATTGGGGGTCTTCAGGGTCAAGGTCATGGCTCAATATTTTCAGTTATTCAGTATGCTTTCCCTTTTGCGCTATAACTTTAAAGCCGTTTGAGATTAAGGGATGAAACTTGGTATACCTATACATCATTACTAAAAGGTGTTTTACATGCCACATTGGGGGTGCTATCTTCAAGATCAAGGTTACAGGTCAGTATTTAAGTTTTCCATCTTACTTTCCCTTCTACTCTATAATTTTTTAGCCTTTAGAAATTTAGGAGTGATGACCACACCATAATTATGCAGGGGACACAAATTCATGGAATTTGCTTGTTTGCTTCTATACTGTAGATAATGGGGAATATTTAAGAATTCCCATGTACATGTGCTGTACTGAAGCTTAGGCACAAAAGTCCTTTTCATGTGAAACGCCTTGGGTGAAAAAAAAATGTAAAATTATTATCTTTCAATAAAGAACACATTTATATTTTTGTTTTCTACAGAAAATATCATTTTCATTTCGTGTTGAAGACTTTTATTGTGATAAAAGGTACAAGAGACACTTAAGCAAAGTGACTGTAAACAGTTTTGTTTGGTTTGCCTCACTGTCAGACTACTTGACCCAGATGAAGTTTTATGAACTTTCAATCCTTCTCTGGCTCAATATCCTTTGCTTGTCAGTTGATTTGCAGCATGGTTTGACAGCAAAACAAAACCTGGAAATTGATGTACAATATATACTTGCTTATAAGTCAAGTCCAACTGGAAACTGCATAGACCCAGATCTGTTGTTGCGTAATGTGCCGGCAGATCTGGTTCTATGCAGTTTGTTATGAGTAATCAATAGAACAAACAAAATAGACCCAGATCTGCTGGCACATTATGCAATGGCAGATCAGGGTCTACGTTGTTTGCAGTTGGACAAGACTTATTGGTATATACAGTTATACTGGAAATAATTGATGACTCGGTGTTTTCACAGTAGGTTTAATAGATACTTTTTCATAACATGTTATTAATACACATCATGTTGATGCTTCGATCTACATACTTAGGACACAAGAGGATATCTTTTTATGTTTTTATATTTGATTGCTATCTAAATGTATAATTATTGTTTTTAGCTTGCCTGTACAAAGTATGTGAGATTTTACATTATACCCTAACATCATCCAAGTTGTTCGGTTAATCCCAGTGTCAGAGTTCTGTTTCACTAACACTGCAGCCAGCTTTAGGCATTATATCTTTGTTAATCTTTGTAAAAGTATTCCTTGCATCGTTCAGCAGCACCCATGTTGAAAGTAGATCATTGTGATCTTTTTTTTTCTTCTTATACAGATGACTTTGATATGAAATGTTAACCCCAGTGTACATTTTTAGTCTCACTGGCAAATCTGTAAATGTCGACGTATTGCAGATTATTACATGTTATGTTCTGGAACTTGGTCAGGGTGTTTCTTGCATCATTCTGAGCCTGTCAAGAGGAATGTAGGTCATAAAGACCTTCTTTTCTTTCACTAATGCTTTTGTTTACAGGTTAACCTCAGTGTAAATGTTTTGTCTTTCTGGCAGATCTCCAGGTGTAGGTATTGGATCATGGTCAGCATGTCCTTGTATCATTGTGTCCCACCCGCAAGAGAAAGTACCGTATATACTTGTGTATAATCCAAGTCCAAATGCAAACAACATAGATCCTGATCTGCCAGCACATTATGCGATGGCAGATCTGGGTCCATGCAATTTGCAGTCTGTATCGACTTATACGGGAATTTAATATATGCTCTTTCCATACATATGAGAAGTAAATGATACCTACTGTTAGCGAGGACATTGGAATCATCTGAAGAGTCATTTATGACTTCCTTTTTGAAGACAGATTCTGAAAACAATGATACAAGTCAGTTACAAATACGCCTACCCTTCCTGATGCAGCTGGTGGATCAAAACCCATATTTGGACCAGATCTCCCTCTCAAGCAATCATAGTTCAAGCTGACAGCCACTGCAAGAAGGCAGAAACCACAAGGCAACTAACATTTACCATTCAGTCAAGCTGTCTTAGGAAAAGATCTAAAGAAAAGGCACAGGAATTAAATAATCTGGACAAAAATGTAATACTTTGCTGGAATCCCTGACGAAGTATAATGTAAGATAGAATACAGTGATTTGGCAAAGTACATATGCATCTGGAAAATTAGTAATGACAGTAACTTTTATTGATGGTGCCATCATTGCATATATGTTGATGTTTATATTTCAAGACTTTAACTTTTCACACTTTGTTTTATAATATGTAATTATGGACTCAACACAAATACAGTAAAAGTGGTTTAATGTTCATTTAATGGGGGCTGTTCATGTTAGAATCATTAAACTTGATAATTGGATGCATCTCTTTTAGTACAACATACCAATCAAATAAGGTCAATGTGACCTACATTTTATTGTTTTACACTAAGTGTTTATGTTTAGCTCATGACTTCATAGATTTTTCCATGCTGTATACATCCTAGCCTACATTAAAGGCTTTTTATGGCCAATGCAGTTGGATGTAGGAATAAATATGTTTATTTCATGGTAAACTTTCCATATTAGTGACTATACATTGTATATTGTGGTAGGTCACCCTCTAAAGGTTAACTTTATTATCTATGTGAATAAGTATATGAATTAGATGTGTGGAGTGCATGCAATTCATGTTAGGTCTCATCTGTGGTGGCTAATCAAGGTAATTGCTGAAGCATGAACTGTGTGGTAGCTAATCAAGGTAATTACTGAAGCATAAACTATGTTTGTCATAGTGGTCATGCTGGCTATCACTCCAAGGTTACTCAAAGCCTGTGACTTTCATCCAATCTAATATGGTTTCTAGTGTTGGACACTGATAATACCTTCTGAACCAGAGTTTTAAAGACCAGTGATTTTTTTTTTTTTTTATGTTCTCAGGTTTGTATCAACTCAGTACCTCTACTTTGATGTAATAGAAAAGAATGTTCTCTCTTGATTGTCTCATGTAGCATATTCACAGTCGCAGCAGCCAGCATTATGTTGTCAAGATCACTTGAGTATTAATTTATTTTATGCATGTTTACAATGGCTACTGGGGACTAATAAAAGTTTTGTAGAGGTAAGTTCTGTAATCATTGATTTAATTCTGGTTTTTAAATTTCTGGGTCTGTGTAGCCATTTGTCTAGTGAGGGTTAAGGACCCATGCCTTAACAAAGTTAAAGAATGGAGCATCTTGTTAAATGCTTTTCACTTCAAAATTGTGATGTTATTGGATACAAATTACATCCAGTTACCCATTCCATTATATATCATGGTGCAGTCTGTTCAATTAAAAATATGGTGATATATTCTTACATGATACTGTTTACCCCATCAGTCAACAAGATTTATAACTCATGTGCTCAAAGCACATCAAGGCTTATTGTATGCCCTTAGTTGAAATTTAATTTGCATCTAGTGTAAATTAAAGGCAGGTTCTATCAGTGGGACATTTTCTTGAAGGTGTTTGCATCAGGAAGGAGTACTATTGCAGCAGGCCACAATGATCTACTTTTTTGACATGACTGATCTTGCCAAGAATTGGTTTCACAATAGAAAAGGTTTAATTAGGGCTCAGCATTGAAATACTAGAGCCCTCCAGCAATTACATTTTCCATCTGTCCATCAATCTGTTTGTCCATATGTCCATCTATTCACACTTCTCGTAACAAGCAAAACCCTGCAACCCATATACATAATTGGATGCTGTTTGGTAAGTGAATTGATTATAATACTTAAATGTACTTGTTAAAGGTTTCATCTTTTCAGATCCAGTTTTGACAGATTGTTGCCCTTTTTCTATCAATTTTAGATCTCTCGCACAATGGATCATTGTAACCAGCTTAGCTCAGGAACCATTCAATATATTCTGATATAATTTGGTTCATATATTGTCTTAATAACCTAGATGACCCTTTTATAAGATTTGTCTTGTCAAAGACATTTTGGATAGAGTTATGGCCCTTGACAATTAACTTCACATCATCACATGGGATGTTGCTTGTAATGGCATAGCTCAACAATGATTTAATATATTCAGATGCTTATTGGTATGAACTGTTTCTCATAGGCCTAGATGTGCCTCATATGGGATTTCTCCTGTCACTTCCATTTTGAATAGAGTTATGGCCCTTGACATTTATCTTCATATTTTATACATGTATATAAAAAATTGATACAATCCATAAAGCATACAGTAAGCAACATAAAAACAGAAAGAGGCGCAGATAATTTTTAAGATAATGCATATACAATAATATATGCTAACACACTATATAATTAGTACACATTACACAAGTAAAACAAGACATGTTGATTAAACTTTGAATGCCCAACTTCTCCTAACTTTGGCGTCCCAACACAAGTTTAGTGGTGAGTGGGACCATTTGTGATAAACCATCACTGATAGCTCTTGTTTGCCTGATGCTTCTAGCCAATTATGTGCTTTCTCTCTGCAACTTTTTCAATTACTATTAAATTTTCTTGATACTATTCTTAAGAACTGAAAAAAAAAGAAATAGGTCACAATTACATTTTTCTCACATCTGTGACTGTTAATAGTGCACAGGTCAATTCCAGTATTGAATTTTCAATTTGTGACATATCTCCAAGTACAGAACTTATCTTAGTTTTTTATTTGCCTATATTCCCTAAACCCCTTTATGGAGTTTGTTCATACATGGAATGAGACATTATGAAGCTAAGACAGTGCCTACTCGCTCCTTTGACTTTGGGTCAAGGTCACAGCTAAGACAATTCTGTCACTTCTTTAACCTTGGAATCATGGTCACTGTCGTTGAAATTTTGCTTTAAGGTAATGGTTAAGTATTTTTCGTTTATTTATGTTTCCTAAACCCCTTGATTGATTTTGTTCATAAATATCATGAATCATTATAAAGCTAAGACAATTCATTCTGCAACATGCTCACTCACCTTAGGTCAAGGTGACAGTCATAGAAAATTTGTTAAAACGTTTCGTCACAGTTTTTTATTTGATTTTATTCCGTAAACGCTTGATTGATTATGTTCATAAATTGGATGAATCATTATGAAGCTAGGACAAATTCTGCAGCATGATGACTTGACCTTGGGGCCAGGGTCACATGTTTTACAGCAATGCTTCGATTATGGGCTCGACATACAGGCTCTGACCTTATTGTTCTTGAATATACTTTCTGATGAATGTTATATTAATACTTTGATATAATAATGGACTACAATTTAGACTGATGTACAATGCATTAAATTTTGATATTATAATATATTTATGAATAAAATGATATTTAAAAAGTATATTTTTATTTACTTATTTCAACATTATGTAGTTTCCTGCTGGTCATCAAAATGTTGAACAGGACCAATAGTGTGTGATTCTTAAGGAACTTATTTCTAAAGAATTCAGACTCGGCTCTACTGGTCAAAGGCCAGACAAACATTTACACGTCACCAAAAACAAGTCAAAAATACTAGCACGGCCATTAATCTTTCTCATGCGTCATGTGATCGATGTCAGTAAAACCATGAGAGTGACTTTTATGTTTACGAATGAAACAGAACAGTGAGTCTTCCAAATGAAATGGGCATCTCTTTTTACGTGTAAAGTTTTAAAAATTTGAGAATGTGATTCGACCGGTTCATCACTTCATTTGTTAGACTTGGAAACAAAAAGACATAAGTGAAGATCTGGCATCACTATTTTTCGTCATGTAATGTCATATCTGATAGAATATGCATATGAGGTATCAGATATGTATTCGTAACACCCCAACTCTTGTATACAATGTTTATAATTGAATGGCATTATGAATTTGAACCCTTGTGGTTCCAAGGTAGGGGATGGGGATCTCAAATGCAACGTTAGTAGAGACAGACCTGATGCATTTTTGTAGATCATGGATCTGTCTAGCTTCATTACAACCACTTCAAGCTTGAAATTGTGTCTTTTGAAATGGTTACTTCCTGTATATTGTGTTGACTTCATGGTGTGTATCTCCCATTAACCCAAATTTCTCTGATGTTTACACACCTTTTTATCCCTCGGTGTTTATCGTCCAAAAATGTCAATTTGGAAGTAAAATTCCTGTGAAATTTGCACCAACATTGATACTATCATGGAAGTGTCAGTATTAAGGTTATGTGCCTTATTTGTTCTGTGTGGAACACTCGCCCAACTGCGACTAGCATAGACTAAGATCTGCAGGCATCTGTTCTGATTTGCGCTCTCTCTCTCTCTCTCTCTCTCTCTCTCATAAATCTAAGGCATGAAAAGCCCGTTTCTCTCGATGAATAGTTTTCAGTTTCTCCAGAATAAAACTGCAAATCAAGAAAAATTTGTTTCATATATTTCAAAATATATTCACCAGTATTAAAAAGTGTTCTCACGGATATCGACTTTTAATCACCATGATATTACCTGAAAAGAGTATTCGTTGTGTATGGGGATGAAATGCAAAATCTGTCAGCATCTGATTCACATAATGAGGAGGGCGTTTTTTTACTACAGACAGAACGGTACCTTTAACAAACTCGTACGTGGTAAATTAAAAATATGTAGAATTAGAACATTTTATAGTAGTTTTATGTCCATGGTCTTCCTTTGCGAACTTCACGACAGTTTTGAAATTTTCGAAATTTATACATTCAGCATTGCAATGCACATATAACATTCCCTGAGTAATCATTGAATTCGCTGAAATTTCTCTAACAAAATTTCATTTTTTAAAACTTTTTTTCATTGGTTCAAAACTTCGCAAATGGCGTTTACCAATAATTAAAGCTTAGCTGTAGCCCTTCCCAAATGGAGATAAACGGTAAAACCTAGCCTACACCATAATACTGTCAAAGCAAGTTTTAAAAAAAATGGCATAACCATAACGACAGGGAATGGGGGGGGGGCATGATATTGAAAATAACTGAGTAAACAAGAGAGGGAGAGCATGATATAATACTTTCCTTTTATTTTTATACGCATACTAAATATTAACACTAAGCATACTCACAAGTGCATTATAATGAATTGGATTATTGGTAAACACAGTAAATATGTTGGCCTTAATTACACATATATATAAATATCGTTATCGAGATCATTATAACTGCTCTGTATTACTACCTGTATATTCTGTTGACTTCATGGTGTGTGTCTCCCATTAGCCCAAATTTCTCTGATGTTTACACACCTTTTTATCGCTCAGTGTTTATGGTCCAAAC
Source organism: Margaritifera margaritifera (assembly GCA_029931535.1). Taxonomy (NCBI): domain Eukaryota; kingdom Metazoa; phylum Mollusca; class Bivalvia; order Unionida; family Margaritiferidae; genus Margaritifera; species Margaritifera margaritifera. The sequence goes on from JAQPZY010001631.1 coordinate 4,209,800, forward strand.
TGTCAATAAATTGGATTATTGGTAAACACATTAAATATGTTGGCCTTAATTACACATATATATGTCTGATTAAAAATATCGTTATCAAAATCATTATAACGCTCTGTATTACTACGTGACACACGGAGAATGTCCCATCTCCCACACAATACTAAGACGGTTTGTACTATACTATTCCAGTTTAATACTATCAATGAACTAATTCTGTTTAAACCATATCCGCCCATTATGTCTTTTCATTATTTTATATTGCAATGCGTACAGAAGAGACACAAGGATAAAAGAAACACCAGATGCTGCAGATTAAATAAAATGATGACTTGTTTATTGTCTCAAGTCTTATAATTATGGGAGATTAGTGATTGGTGACATATTTTCCAAGTTTATTGTGTGCAGCCCAGTGCGACAAGCTAATATAATTGCTTTATTGGTACGTCTAATGAAAATACTAAATTCCAATACCCAGTGCCCGATACTTTTGGAATATATATATATATATATATATATATATATATATATATATATATATATATATATATATATATATAAATTTTCATTATTATTATTATTATTCAAAATGCAGTAACAACTCGTGATATGAACGAAAGCGATTTTTTTTTTTCCACTATCAGCCACGTTGGCGCTTACTACCCGGAAACAGTAGACCTACGAGTATGGGACGGTAAGTATGTTTTCGGAAAGACAGCAGATGGTGTTTTTCGAAGGGCCAACTTTTCTCTGCTGTAACTATTTCGGTGAGAAATATCTTATTGCTACATTTTGTTTGTCTACCTGACTGCCCTTGTTTGAAAAGAATTTGGCCGTCAAAATTTGCTATTTTTAACTTCTTCAAAACACACTGGACCAGTTTTAACCAAAATGTCACAGAAGCAATCTGACTTCAAGTCTTATTTTGTACAAATGGTGCCGATCCGCCTTCAAATATCGCCGCCCTGCTAAAAATACACAAACTTTTAAAGAACCTAATTCAAAACCCCCCGATAGAATTTGACCATTATTTATAGTAAGCATGTAGGCATAACGGCCTCTAATGTTTTTATAAATCACGCAGATCCACCACCCAATTTAAGCTTCCGTTCCTAAAAATAGAAAAACCGTTTAAAAGAATTCTTAAAAAATTGCTCAACAGAACTTTTGACAAATTTGACACACCATTCAGGCATGCCTTCCAATTTTGTAGAAAGGATTCCGATCTACTTTCCAATATGACCGGCATTATTAAAAATAATAAAATTGTAATGACTTCTTCTCACAAAACCGTTCAGCTTAATCTGGCGAAGTTCGACAGGAAGCATCCTGGCATAAAGATCTTTATATTTTGTATTAATTATATGGAGTTGCCGTTCAATATCGCCGCTGTTACTAAAAGTATTTTTTTTTTTTTTTAAATTAACGACTTCTTAGAAACTGCTCAACGGATTTCTTGTATAGAGGCATTTCAATTTTATACAAATGATGCCGATCCAGCATCCAAAATTCTAAAACACAACTCGACAGAATTTGACCAAATTTGACAGAAAGCATTCTTGTATTTTAATGCCTTTAAAATGTATACAAATGATGCAGATCTGCCGTCTAACATGACTGCTATTACTAAAACTATATAAACTTTTATAACAAAAAATTTCAACGTCGACTTCAACAGAAACCAATCGACTAGATTTGACCAAATAAGACAGAAAGCACCATTGTTAATGACCTTTTACAGTTGTACAAGCGATGCAGATCTGTTACCCAATTAGGCTAATACAACGCTCAACAGAATTTTACCAAATTTGACAGCGTCCTGGTTTAAAGGTCTTTTAATTTTACACCAATGATTTTGATCTGCCATTAAAAATATTACTTAAGATACTAAAAATAGAGAAAAATCAAGCAAATTTTCGTTTTGTAACCAAACAAAAGAACTTAATTAAATTTGGACAGAAAACATCCTAACTATTCCAGATTTCTTGGCCAACTGCTCCTGTATTTCGCTATTAGATGTCAGTAGGTAAGCGATCTCCGGTCCACATAGGGCTCTTGTTAGCTACTGTGATCGAAGACAAGAAGAGCATATGCGATGTTCCTGTGTCCGTCGTCTATCATTGGGCGTCAGTTGTTTGTTATCGCCACGCATAATTATTGCGATACATAGACCAAACACTTTTGTGCTATTTAAATCTCGTATCCCAATATAAGAACATCAATGGACCAATCATATATGTATTTTTTTTTTTTTTTTTTAAATAACCCCAGATGCCTATCATACATTGGTGCTGTCTTACGCAATGCTATGCACAGGATATGAAGACACAGCTTGTGCAAACCACAACTTTTATTTTTTTTTTTTTTTTTTTTTTTTTTTTTTTACACAAAATAAATAAAGGTATTATGCTATATTGTATTCAATTCAACAGTTTTTAGGGAGATGATAGAAATATTTCATAAGTTGAACATGAAAGCAGCGATATCGGTATAAAGAGATGATATATATATTTGTTTACAAGTTTTAATGGGATGAAATTGTCGACAAAGCTTGTTGTGTTACAAAATGACATACTAGAACATAAAAATTTTTTTTTTTTTTTTTTTTTACAAACAAATATGCTTAGTAATATATTACATTTAATGATGACAACATTCAGATTAGCATCATCAACCTGTTAGCAAGATCGTAAAAACAGTACTGTAAGAGGACGGAATAAATTAAAACAACAGTTTATTTTCAGAAATTTTAAATCCTTTTAAACGTATGCCTGATTTCCGATTTAGGTCAAAATTTGAATGTAAAACAGATACTTCATGTATTGAATCACCATATAATGTAATACATCTAACTTTGTTTTCCATAAACTCTATCTCTGTTTTCGTTGAATCGTTGCTGATTGGCCCTGTGACGTTTACGAGATCCTGAGATTGTACTGTAAATTTAGCCGAAAACAAATTTGTGTATTTACTCAAATCAAATACGTAATGTATACATTCATCATGCCGTTTTGTTTTAACCTTCTTACTATCAGCTTTAATGGTGCTTATCTGGATACTGTCATCATTCGATGTAATATGCATATATGCAACTTTTCTAAATCGAAATGTATCGACCTCGGATTTCCACTTAAACCTTTCGAGTGATATGTAGTTTGTCCAAAATGAAAACGATGCTGATTTTACCTCACAAAATGTCTGCCACGACGGCCAGCTTTTAAATCTTTTTATCAATTCTTCTGCAGAACAATTTGCCGTATTGACATAGGGTTTGCACTGAAACACTTCTTGCAAAAAGTAGATGGTCCTAAATGAAAATAGGACCGATATAACCTTCCAACATGGTTGCCACAGCAGTCATCAGGAAAATTTTATGTCTATTCTTTCTGAATGGATGATAGTGTTAACATAGGCTTTTCACACACACAAACAAATTATTCCCATATTTAGTTGGTCCTAAATTAAAACGATGCCTATGTGGCTTCTAAAATTGCTGCCTTTGCGGCCATATTGGAAACCTTTATATGGATAATTCTCCAGGACACAAGGCTGTATCAATATGGGGTTTTCACTTAAACACTATAATAGCGTGTAGCTGAATAAAACAGTGCTCATCTGACCTCATACATGGCAATTAAAGTGGCCGCCTCAACATTTTTGCTATCACTTCTCAAATTGAAGGAATGTTGGCATTCGCATGGGTTTTCAGTAAAACACTTCTTGCAATTATTCCTAAATGAAAATGGTACAGATCTGACCACCAACATGCCAGCACTGTTGTAAACGAGTTTGAAAACCAGACCTATGACAAACATGTTTGTACTGCACTTGAGAACTTGTTAACTCAAACATATGAATTTTTTTTTTTTTTTTTTTTTTTTTTTTTTTTGTACTAAATTTGGGTATGTTGGAATTCATCAAGAATATCTGAGATGTTTTCAGCACCCAGGACGCGCAAACTACAAGTACTTTTTTTATTATTTAATGTAAATGCTTCTAGAACTTTCATAATCCGCTGTATCAAAATTAGGTATGTGAAAGACACTGAGTGAAAGTATTATCTTGCTCTTGTAGAAAATTATTTTTTATGTTTGACATGCTATTTTTAACAAATCTGCTCTCAGATCATAACAATTGAATTAAATATGTGTATCAGGATAAGTAAGGTAGATACTCCGATCATCTGTAAAATAGTCGGGTTTCGGGCTTTAATTTCCATACGTTATTTACAAGACATTAATCTCATATCATTGGCGAGAATGGAATAGTTCCGTAAGAAGAGACACTTCGCAGCTGTAGTATTGAAAGCTCTACATTAAACACCCCTGTGGAATGTTCATATACAGCGAAGTGCATTTCCTAAGGAAAGACGGCTTTATCACGCGCACAAAGATAGATAGCACGCGCAGGTTGGTGGAGCGGCCCAAGGGATGATGGGATTAAATCCAAAAATTATTGGGTTCAACGGAGATCATCGAGCTTTGGATAAATTAAATAGACATCATTTCAAAATTTCTCCGCAAGCTTAATTTGGACACAACTTTGGTACTCTCATTTAATATTCTTGCGCGTGTAAGTATATGTTAACTGACTCCATAGTTCCAGTTTTACTCGAGGGACTCATGATTTGTACTTATTTTCGAACTATTTCCTGAAAGAAGAATTACTGATCGTGTTCTACCAATTCCAGAGAGCTCTGACACGGTTGCAGATTCTCAGTTCCCTTACTGGAATGCAGAAGAGTATTTCATATTTTAAAGGTTTGAAATAAATATTTCCATTCAAATTTATTCAGTATATAATTATCTTCCAGTATAATCTTGGTTTGTTAATTGGAAATACTATCCTTTTTATCTGGACTCCAGGCTAAAAGATACATGGTCCACAGAGAATAACACTGTAAAATGAATGTTGTAAATTCCATTATTGAATAAATTCTGGGAACAATTTTAGTTCTTCTGGATTATCGAATTCTTTGACAGAACACTATTATTCATGTATTGTTGCAGACAAAAATGAGCTCCCCGAATCCTAGGAAGATTGTATTCGTTGTGTCCTTGTCGTTTTTCGCGTTTTTGCTTGGCGTGATTACAGGATATTTTTCCCGCCCAATTCCCAGTGACTCGGCACAGAAAATGATGGAGAAGTTAAACAGGGATGGGGACTGGAGTCTTATTGAACAATTCAAGGAGTATGTGGACACTGGGTATATTGATAAAGTTATCAGGTATGTACATCGCCAGTTAAAATAAAACAAAAGCAAAAAAAACATTAATTGGAAATCAACTGTATCAATCACGTCTTTAAACATGTTAGAAATTTTACATTTGAATGCCGCTAACTTAACTTAAAATTTATATATTTATTTATTTTAATTTGAAATGAAATGCCTTTTTAATTGCAACAATTGTTGCAATGGTTCTGATTTAAATATTTTGTTTTAAAAATCCCTTAAAAATGTTAAACTTAAACATCTTTTAAGTAAGCCTAGAATACAATATGTAAAATTGTCATTGTACAATAAGGAATACATTTTATTATCACCATAACAGTGTCCAACTCTCCTATTCGAGGAACCCACATTCCTTCTAGGATATTAAATACAACATATCATCTTCCACTGTAACCATTCCAAAATAAGACCACACTGTTATTGCAACAACAGTTGACCAGTCCCATTTATCTTTTAGAATAGAAAACTTGTCGCCCGAAATAAGACCACCGTCCACTTTAAACCGTTTTGTCTAGTCCCATTTGTTCTCTTAATCTGAGCTTTTATGGTATCTAGGTCATATCTTTGAAATGTTTTAATTGTTTATTTAGTTGACTATTTTAAATAATAAATTTGGCAATATAAGTCAGACTTCAATGTAAGCTTTGTAATTAATTTTACCGTAGAGTGTTTAACGAAAATGGAAGGAAAAAGACACAAATAGTTTAAAGTATTTACTAATATTTTGTAACAAAATAACGAGAAGAAAAAAAACCTACATACTGCATCACTCTTTCTGTGTGTGTATGTATGTATGTATATATATATATATATATATATATATATATATATATATATATATATATATATATATATATATATATATATATATATATATGTATATATATATATGTATATATATATATATATATATATATATATATATATATATATATATATATATATATATATATATATATATATAATGTTCATGTATGCTTAATTGAAACCTGCAGCAAAACAATTTAGATTCTATAAATGCATACGTATGCACAAGAAGGACATTCTGTCCAACATCCACCGATATATTTGATGTTGATAATTGCGTGCTTCGAAAATGACTTAATTAGGACAAACCTGACTAAGGGATGAATGGTAAAATAGGCAGATCGCAGATTTAGCCAGCTTTTCTGAACAAAGTAGGATTATGGATGTGAATTTGTATAAGTAATGAGCGCATATATCTGCTCGAGATGAAGTAATTATGTGTATTCTAATAAAATATCACAATGTTTAGGAACATATTTCAGGACAGTTAAGTATCATTTTTGACAGATCGTTATAACACAGTTTCTTCAAATTTTATGGCATCTTTCTCTGAGAATAAAAGATGTGATTTTGAATGTTAATATTTTGAATTAGAAAAAATTAATTATGTAAAATTTTCCGTGGGTTCTATATGTTCTTTTATTTATCGTAAGTATTATCTAACAGCGTGGTCATTTAACTTTGCGGATAACTTACTGGATCCAAGGTTGTTAATGGGATTACTAACTTTTGAAGACCTGTTTATTGCAGGTTCAAAACGGGTAGGGTTGCCAGGTTGAACCAAAACGTCACGATTCATATTCGATCCTGGTTCTCCCGGGTAACAGCTAGGCGCACACTCATTGTACCGAGTGATCCACAATGGTACTCTGAAGTGAACTTAGCGATGGAGGAAAACTTTTTTTTCTTTTTTTTTTCTTATAGTTCTAATACAACAAATATCGTATACACGATTCCGAATATAAGAAGAAAAAAATGAACATGCATGCTTCATTTGTAGCTGGATCTGTAGCATCTTCTTCGGTTGCATTGCATTGTGTATCTTATCTAAGTAACTTATGATTTGCATTGCATTGTGTATCTTATCTAAGTAACTTAGGATTTGCATTGCATTGTGTATCTTATCTAAGTAACTTAGGATTTGCATTGCATTGTGTATCTTATCTAAGTAACTTAGGATTTGCATTGCATTGTGTATCTTATCTAAGTAACTTAGGATTTGCATTGCATTGTGTATCTTATCTAAGTAACTTAGGATTTGCATTGCATTGTGTATCTTATCTAAGTAACTTAGGATTTGCATTGCATTGTGTATCTTATCTAAGTAACTTAGGATTTGCATTGCAATGTGTATCTTATCTAAGTAACTTATAAGTACCAGACGTGTCGGGTACATTTCGTCTGTTCACTTAATGAAGAATCTTTACAATTGTTGATGAATATTTTTAATGAAGTCAGCCACTACAATTTACAATTGAACTGTGAATCTGAAGTCATTCTATCTTTATTATTCAGATTTATACGATCCGATTAAATTTTATTAACTCGTGAATGACATTTTCTGATTAGCAGTGGCGGATCCAGAAATATATATATATATATATATATATATATATATTTTTTTTTGCTTTTTTTTGGAGGGGTGGGGCGGGGGGGGGGGGTGAACGATTAGACGATGAGTCTGTTGAACCCCCGGCTCCTACATGTTAAGCATTACCAAGGCATAATTTTAACCATCTATAAACTGTAAAGAAAACTTACTCTAGGAAACGTTCCGGTTGTTTCGCGCTCATTTTTAGTGGGGTTTAGGAGGGCATCCCGGCTCCGTCCCCCTCCCCTCCACCCGATCCGCCCCGATTATTACTATCTAAGGAGGGCTGCCAAATTTCCTTTGAATGCTTTTTGCTAAATAATAAAGTTAATTTATAATTCATAGTGTTGTTTTGTTCATGTATTTTATATTTTTCATTATTGTAGTTTAAAAGTTTTATGCTTGTTCATCAGAGTGATTTGTATAGGCCGGATGTAAATTATTACTATTATTTATTTATTTTTATTTTTTTCGTCTGTATTTTGTTCTTATATATTTATACATATGTCACTGTAAAAAAAGTATTACATGTACTTAGTTTTCTTTCATGATACGTAGGTCACGATGCCATATGTATCCCTATAATATCATGAGCTTATTTTCAGGTAAACAACATCAATGACGAGCTTCACTTTGTTAGTACAATACAATACCATCCTACTATTACTTGCTTTTTAAGCATTATAATGGATACAAAGTATATTTTTAAGCATTATAATGGATACAAAGTGTATTTTTAAGCATTATAATGGATACAATGTATATTTGTAAGCATTATAATGGATACAAAGTATATTTTTAAGCATTATAATGGATACAAAGTGTATTTTAAGCATTATAATGGATACAAAGTATATTTTTAAGCATTATAATGGATACAAAGTATTTTTTAAGCATTATAATGGATACAAAGTGTATTTTCAAGCATTATAATGGATACAAAGTATATTTTTAAGCATTATAATGGATACAAAGTATATTTTTAAGCATTATAATGGATACAAAGTATATTTTTAAGCATTATAATGGATACAAAGTGTATTTTTAAGCATTATAATGGATACAAAGTATATTTCTAAGCATTATAATGGATACAAAGTATATTTCTAAGCATTATAATGGATACAAAGTATATTGTTAAGCATTATAATGGATACAAAGTGTATTTTTAAGCATTATAATGGATACAAAGTATATTGTTAAGCATTATAATGGATACAAAGTATATTGTTAAGCATTATAATGGATACAAAGTGTATTTCACTATAAAAACTAGTTATATGATAAAATGTTTTTAAACAATCGAAACATTATGAAAAAAGCTAGACAATAGATGTTTCAGTGTTGTTGAATTTTAAATTTGAATGAATTTATAAAATTACATAATCTCAGGTTGTCTCGTGCATATTGCGATACTGGGTCGGCCATACCATATATTATATCGTCACAAAAGCATCGATATTCCCGATAAGTATCGCTGTACCGCTATTTATCATCCATGATGAGGACTTTAAACGTGCTACATTTTGCGGCTGGAATGCGCAGGAATTCGGCATAGTCAGGGGACTGGAGTAGACAGTTTTCATTATTTATAGTATTAGTAAACAGTCAGTATAATTTTGCAATTATAAGCCTTTTATGTGATAGACAACTGCGTCCTGTTTATTGTGCGATTTCGGACTTCCGATAATATCAGAGTATCTGAACCTGTTCGCCTGCGTCATTTTTCCGGTAATCTGTGCATCCTTCGGTAAGCTCTCCGTCTGGTTTTGTCTTGTGTCGGTAAACAGTGAATCTGATTTGTCTTATTTCCGTTTATTTTGTGGTACTTTTTGTCGTTTGCATTCCAACAGATTGTTATTAACATCGGAAAAAGTCGCACATCCCCCCCCCCTTCCAAAAATAAAAGAAAAAAGAAAAAACCATGATCCGGGTGGATATATGTTCTAATAATGTGATTAGTCCGCAGACTTATCCGAATTTGACTAGTCTACGTTAACGGATAACGAGATATCGATGTTATATCACGGTTCACAAGCGAGACATGCGTTGTGCTGACCAACCTCCCGTAGTTCTTGCCTGACTTGAACATTGCACATAGATTTGGATAGCTTTAAGTATAAAATGGTTCATTTATATATTTTTTTAAAAAAATAATGTTTCAGAGATCTGACCAGGAGGCCTGGATTGGCGGGTACCCCGCAGCAGAAAACAAATGCTGAATATATCCTTAATCTATGGCAGCAACAGGGTTTGAAGGCTGAAATAGTTCAATATGATGTTCTCTTGTCTTATCCTAAAGGGAACCACACAAACAAGGCAAGTTGGATTATTTTCTTCCTATAACTGTTTACCCTTAATACTTCATTTCTTGGTCATCCTTTCGTATGTTGTCTGTTGAGAAAAAAATATGAAGTGAACATAGTTACGTTAGAGGAGGATACAATAGACGGCAATTCGAACTACGAGTTCGGAATAATAGATTTGTGTTGATCTGTCTTTTACATTTAAGAGATAAAATTCAAACAGTACATATATAGATAACCCAAGTCTTGAAAGAAAAATAAGTCGAGGACACGAAAGAATATATTTTCTTTTGCATCGTTTACAAAACTTGTTTGTATGTTACTTTTCGGTCTATTGTTGTAAATGTTAAAAGACTGGTCTGGTCGATCGAAAAGAAGTGCACCAAAACGGGATTTGATGGATGCCTGTAAACACACATTGTCTGTAGTCAAAGCAAGTAATGTTTTCTTCATACCCCTATCACAGTTTAAGCAAAGTATTTATTATGAACCATACATTATAAAATCACACTGATAAAGACGGGGGGTGGGGAGGTTCATTTTTTTTTTTTTTTTTTTTTTAATAGATTTTGACCATTTTATTTTTAGTCTTTTTAAAATGTTACCCTTTTTCCATTAATATGTAGCTTGCCACGTTTTAAAACTAAAGTCTAAAACAAAAGAAAGAAGGATAATTAGTCCCAGTCTAATCGTAAAATTTCAGCCTATAATCAAACATTTTTCCCCTTCCCTGGGAATAACTTCATTAAAAGTACAAAAGGTTTAATATTAGTCTGTCGTACGTTGGTACGCTCGTATATTATTAATTGATAACTCTCGAATATCTAGTTCTTAGTTCATCTATGTTGACCGTGGACTCAGGATTACGAATATGTTTTTAACTTTTTTTTTTTTTTTTTTTTTTTTTTTTTTTTTTTTTTATTTAAGAACATGACCTATCATATATTCCAAACTTTTTAATCCAAAATAACTTATCAATATATTTATTTAACAGCTTAAGCATTCGCTCTCTCTCTCTCTCTCTCTCTCTCTCTCTCTCTCTCTCTCATATGAAGAACTCAACTGGCGCGCGGGACTGGTGGAATTCTGGAATGTTGCGATATCCCTATCTACGTACAGCATATTGGTTCTGAAATCGGATATTTGCAGATAAAATAAACATTCCGGTAGTTCTTTTTCCACATTGGCACAGTTCTTATGTCAACCTTGACAGAAACATAAAAATAACAAATATCACCTGTAGCCAAAGATCGAGAGAAAATTTCACACAAAGATTCTATCTCGCGAATAAATTCTGCTGGGACCAAATTTGTACGGCCCTCGAAATCTTAAGTACCTAGTTTTCATGGTCTGAATTTCTAACCCGTTACAAAATTTATGGGGAGTAGGGTCGAGTTTATATCTCTGAAGAACGTTAACCCTATTCGTTAACAAATACCGCACTTTGAGCCGAATCTACCGCATCATAATCGATAATTTAAAGGATTGCAGAAATTGGTTGGATCGTACCGTGACAAAGCAGATCTCGCTTTTGATTTTAGAGTTAAGAATTTTCTCACATAATTACGTATTAATGTTTGAAATTATGATCATGCTAATACAAAAGTAAACGTGTACATTCGAGACTCTAAAGTGCTTTACCATAATGTATTTTCTCCCGTGTAAAAGGGGTTAAAAGATTTTACAGCTGTTTCCCAGCAGATCATATTTTTAACAAAAATAATGCGGAGCATTTTAAAACTCGACCAGGCATTTGAGTTTCTTGAATGTTCAGGTCACTAATATGTTAATAGTAATATATATATATATATATATATATATATATATATATATATATATATATATATATATATTATATAAATTCTTTTAACCTAGGAAATATTATAAATATTCTCATCGAGTGAGGCGTAAACAAAATGTGATTGGAATAAAATAGAGGTACAAGTAAAATGAAATTGAGTAATTACCTGTCGATGGTTAACTAGAAGTTGGTCGTTAATCTTTAATAATAGAAGAGGGCCAGAAACACTTTATTGGAATACAGGGCCAAAAAAAAATTAAAAAAATGGTAAGATTTACTAGTATCTGCAAAAACGTTTACCCGGCATGCACAAATAATAATATATAAGAACGTAGATTTCAGAATACTTTATTGTCCTTACGAAATGCTAGATGGAGCAGTAAAATTGCTGCAATCTTCATCTCCTAATAAATATTTGAAGAAAAAGTCCGAAGCGAACATCTTGCTTTTCATCAATTCTATACCGTCTATACTCGCTTATAAGTATAGTCAAACTGCAAACTACACAGACCCAGATATGCTGTCGCGTAATTCGCCGGCCGATCTGGGACTATGCAGTTTGTTAGGAATAATCAGTAGAACAAACATCATAAATCGTGATCTGCCGACGCCTTATGCGACGGAAGATTAGAGCCTATGATGTTCGCAGTTGGACTCGACATATAAGCGAGTATTGACGGTACTCATACATGAATATCATTATATAGAAATAGAACATCTGGCAGACTGAATGGTGTAATGATAGAACATTATTATGTTGAAACATTCCATTAAAGAATTAAACTCACCGTTCTTTACAAATTAGGATCTTCGAATTATACACTGTACTGAAGATAATCATTTTTGTTTTGAATGTTTATATTTGTTTTGCACTTGTAGGTATCGTTATTAGATGCATCAGGAAGTGAGCTGTTTACCTCTAAATCTCAGGAGAAACAGCTGGTCGACGAAGAGGCACCGGAAGAAGTTATTCAGCCTTTTAACGCATATTCTCCAAGTGGACTTTTAAAGGTAGGTTCAAAATGACCATGACACGTTCTGATACGTAGTACATTATGCAAAAAGCGCAGAACTGTTCTTATTGTGTGCAAACCCCTCCCTCCCTCCCTCCCTCCCTCCCTCCCTCTCTCTCTCTCTCTCTCTCTCTCTCTCTCTCTCTGCACACACACACCACACGTGTATAAAATGACAACGAACAGTGCAAAACTGGTTTTTAACTAGCCTAAGCGCTTTCGACTCTCATTGAGTCTTTGCAAATATCTGTGACAGCTGTTCAGTGAGTAGATAACAAAATAATATGAAACGTTTTAGACACCATAAATATCAATGAAATATATATTGAAATATTGCTAGTTAAATAAATAAATGATGAAGACTTTAATACTTGGTTAACCTATCCCAAAGCATGTTAGAAAAGCATTAAAGGCTCCGCTGATATGTTGACAGACTCGAAAAAATCGAGACAAAACGAATAAGCAAAATTTGAAAAGAATCATAACTAAAAAATTTCATTTAAGAGAAATGTAACAGTACAGATTTAACTATGGTAACAATCAGGATTTGTATGAATTTTTCCATGACATCGAACTATGCTTGAAGAAAATTGTAATTCGGAAAATCCCTTAGTTTGGTTCTGTTAAAATTTAGTTAGACGTAACGATTAGACTTCTAAGGAGATCCAACAAGTGGGAGAGAAAGTTGATTACAGAAAATTTTATCATAGATCAAGACCTATGAACATATTGAACAGAGGTGAAATAGAAGATGTCATTGAACGTTTATATGACATTACGAGGTGGATACTTGGCAGGATTGAATATTTAACATTGCACGTACACAGGTATTAAGCTCTAAGAGAAAGCTTCTATACAGAGTTGCCTGAAAGGGTTAAACACCAAAAAGCTTGTATCAATGTAAAAAATACAGATGCCATTTTTTTTTTTTTTCCTTTTTTCTTTTTTTCATTCTTTTCTTTCTATATAGTGGGATCTGTGCTAGCAGCAAAGCTGCAAGCGCGACTTAGTCGCTACATACACCGAGTGATGATGTATATAGACCATCACAATACAGTTTGCTTAGATATAATCATTATTTGTACAGATTTCCTGGGGAAAATAGATTCCATCAAGGATTTGTGTGTACCTCAAGTCAATTCATAAATATTACAGGCCAGTAGTTTAAAGAGGTACTGCTTGCATTCAGGTATTTTATAGCTGGTTGAGTAGGATCAAATCTAGTCTAAAACGAATGAAGGTAAAAAAAACAAAAAAACAAATGCAAAACCTATGATATTCACATACGAATATGAAAAGCGTTTTAACTCGACAAGTACATGACATATCTGTAAGAGAGAAATATTTTTAAAAAAATTTGCGACGGCATTGGCCCAAATGAAAAAGCCTTGTCTCGAAGCGACAAAGACGAACAGCCTTACAACTAAGTTTGAGACCACGAATGTCTGACAGGAATATATAGAGATCCTCCTTATAGAGAGAGCAATTCAAATTTCAGATAGCCAAAATATATCCCACTATTCAATCGTAACTTATCCGGTTATGAGAGTCATCTGTTCGTCAAAGCAATTGTGAAAAATGATACGCATAAGGAGGTTAAAAAAAAAACGATTTAATGACGAAAAATATATTTAATTCAGCAAGGATTTTGTTATCGATCGTTTTATGAAGCAGGGTAGGGCCGGAGGTGAGCGGTGCAAAACTGCTATAGAAATAACAAACTTCATAAGTTCCTTTTTTTTCAAAACTGATCGCTTCCATTAAGGCAGTATGGGATTACGGACTGCATGCAAGATTTATTTACCTCCGACTTTTAAGAGCTTGACAACTTGAAAAGCTACGCACCTCCGAAACTGAAGATTTGACAACGGAAGTGATCCAATGAGCATAGTCAATTTTACGTTTGGCAATAACAGATGTTAACACATTTTTCGAGGAATTTTACTTAGTTCAAATTACAGACATATATTAGGCTGACTGTACCAAATCATCACAACAAACGAAGTAAAAGGGCGAAATGTTTGAAACTATTTTGCTTGACTCTTAAGATACATACGTGTCCGCCAAACCGGTCGGCGTAGGGATACTATCCAAAATGTTACAGTAGATCGCCAAATAGCAGAGGCGCTTAGTTATCGGGGCAGAGTGATGGAAATAACAGTTTAAAGGGCAATTAGATTTATAGATAAGTTTAGGTCCATAGGCCAGTTTCTATGCAGCTGGTTAAAAATTTAAACGACGATAAGTTCGTTAGGACGATGAAACATTTTGAAAACATGCAACCTAAATTTCTAAGAAAGGACATCTACCTGTACATATCTTTAAAGTGTCCAGAAGATATATCATTTGCCAGGAGAAAACTTATTGACGATGACCTGATGCTAGTCAGTTTGAAAAGAGATCAAGTTAACCAAACCTATATATGGTGGTTTTACAATGGTAGAGTTGTCCATATGGTTGATGTACGAAATTTACTATTTACTACGCCAAGTTGAAAAACAAATACGACGAAAAGATAAATTGACTTTGTACATCACTGCCAAATTTTAAAGCGTAGTTAGCAAAACTGTTAAATGGATTCTATATGAAAATGTCTATTTCAGTGTCGTAAATATTTATCTCGTTAAATGAATTGGTGATGTAACCTTGCTTATTGTGAGTTAACCAATTTAATGCATTAAACTGAGTTACAGGACAAGGGTAGGGCACTGAACTAGTTAGGTTTTAAAATTTGAAATCCACTATTTTAAATCAAGAAACTAGTGCATAATTGGCTTTTCTTGCACAAATACTTTGTTCCTCTATTTGCTGGGGTTTTTTTTCCATACTCACTTGTAATTCTCTGTTGACTTCACAGTCTAATCTTTTCATTTCCCCAATATTAATATCCTTTGTTGTACACAATATCTGCATATCTTTTTTCCATTTCATCCACCAGTTTCTCTCTGTGGCATTTGTAACATTTCACAACAGTTTGTTCCATTTATTTCAGTAGCTCAGTTTCCATTACTAATGTGAAAATATGATCTTCAATGTATATCCCCACACTATGAAAAGTACACTGGTTTTACTTCACAAAGATGTCGTACAAATTATTCCAAAATCAACTGATTTGGTTAATTTTGTGGTAATTCTTTGTGATTTGTGGTTTTTTAGATGCCTTAAAATTGAACATGGTAACAGAAATTTAAAGGAAAATTGTATTGTTCTCCTCTTTAAATTCTTCTTTAGTCATCTTCTTTAAATGAAATTTGAAAGCAGTTTAACTATAGTGATGATTGTATTAATGTCTGTGATGTTATTGCCGTTTATACTGTTTACAATCTCGTATACCAGCTTGTAGTTTTTAACGTTGTATTTATTTTTCAGGTTGTTTGTTATTTAGTTTGAATCAACTTCATATTCTTGAATGTCTCTTTTCAATTTTTTCGTGACCTCATTTATTACCGTGTTAGAACATCAGCTACATTGTATTCGCATTGTCACCTTTCTCGTGTTCACATTTTTATTGTTCAACTGTTATGGTTTGGACGTAGTTTCTTTTTCCCCTCCAGTTTTGGGATCAATGCGAATTCGCATGATGTGCATGCTTCAACTCCTTCACTTTCAATGCACTAGTTTTATCACATTCTGTCACATTCTAGAAAATGGACATCTTTGAAAAACTCATAGCTTTTGTTCTTTTTTGATACTTCCGTCCATGCGTTGTAATTCCACCATTTATTTTAATTGAATAATGTTTTCAGCTGGCTCCCAACTGTTAAAAGATTTATATTACTCTCTCCAATTCCCAAGTACATATCTTCTACTTTTCATTCTTATGGTCTTCAAGATCTTGTACATTTGGTACTCATCATCCTGTTTGTCGTACAAAGATAGCTCTTGCTTGTAAAACTTGTCCTCGGTATCCTCTCCCGTCAAGTCTTCCAGTTTGTAAACAAGAGGATCACCTAGTATTACTTCTCATATGTTTAATATTTTCCCAGTAAAGTTGGGGAGGTTTCCATTTGCAAATATTGATTTATATTTTGAAATCCTGTTTCACCAGTTTTTAATTTTGGAGTTTCAAATCTATTTCTTGTCAAACCGAGTAGATTTATCCATTCTTTTGACATATTTTTTCCCTTGCTTGCGTCGACTGGGGTTATGTCTATTGACGTATGATGAGTGTTTTTGTAGCCAGCAATTAGCTTTGGTAAAATGTCAACTCATTTTCTGGTTTCATTCTGAATGAAATACTTATTTGGTCTAGTTTTTAGGACTCAATTAGACTTTTCCATTATAGATGCTTTTTTGTCAGGATAAGTTGAAAAATATCGAGTATTTTCCTTTTCCAGCAAATCAACTTTCCTGTTGTAACACTCCTTTCCCTCATGAAACTGTTATTTCCAGGCTTTCTTTCTTTGAAGATTTCTCTTAAAACATCGTGTATGACATCTTCCTTTTTTATTTGTACTCTCTAAGCCCATGCGTATTTTGAAAAGACATCTATCACTGGCAAGATATATTTGTAACCATACTTGCCTTTTTCATACGCTTGCATGTCAAAATGTCTGTTGCCGCTGGCCATCCACGTAAGTAACATAGACCCTTCTAAACGGAAATATTTTTCTCGATTGCTTGTATTAGGTGTATACTGGTCCTTATCAGCTATTTGAAAAGATTTAAAAAAAAAAAAAAACAGCCAGAGAATACTTTGCACTTTGTCTTTAGGCGTTATGAACAAGTCAACAGGACATCCATCTACAACTGAACCTTTTATTTTCAGCAGTTTGCAACATTTATTTAATTCGTTGAAACGTATGAACGTTTTTGCCACTTCTAGTGTTGACTCAAAAACAGCTACTTCAAATGCCAAGTCACCACTGACTGCTTTAAATAGTCACCATTGTTTGCTTTACGTCTTCATTGGCTGTTTTAAGTCTGTGTTGTCTATTTTAATTCTTTATTGGCTGTTTTAAGTCACCATTGACTGTTTTAAGTCTGTATTGTCTGTTTTAATTCTTCATTTGCTGTTTTAAGTCACCATTGGCTGTTTTAAGTCACCATTGGCTGTTGTAAGTCTTCATTGGGTGATGTAAGTCTTCATTGGCTGTTTTAAGTCACCATTGGCTGTTTTAAGTCACCATTGGCTGTTTAAGTCTAACTTTATTTTTCTTATATCTCTGTTTTTGCCGAATCGTTGTAGATCGGTCTATTAAAGCATATGAGATCATCGAGTTGTACTGTAATTTTAGCTGAATACAAATTTGTGTATTTGTCCACATCAAATATGTAACCTAATCCTTCCTCATACTGCACTGTCATAATCATCTTGCTGTTATACTGGATGCTAATTATCTTGATGCTCTGATCATTGAATACAAACTGTAAATCTGCATCTGTTCTGAAATATTGCAGGATGTCTTTTTACGTTTTAAATCGACAAATCAACATTTGTATTATCGTGAATGTTGTTTTGCATCACAACCAGCTCTGACGATGCTTCATCCCATATAAACTTGCAAACAAAAAGACTATCTCTTATACAAAAAGATTGTTGCTTTTAAATTAAATTCATGAACTATTTTAAAAAGCTGTTGAGTTTATCACCATATAGCTTTGAGAAATTATTTATGTTGTTTCAAACATTTAAATTATTTTTCATCTCCATTTATGTCAGTAGTAAGGTTTCAACAGCACGATAGTAGATGGTCTATCTCTTTCATACTCATGGGGGGGGGGGGCATACTCATGGGGGGGGCGGGGGGGCTTCAGAGTAGATAAGGTATGTGAATGCTGGCATTTTGAAAGTTGGAAGTAATTTATTGTTCATTCACAGTTTTTAAAATATTCATATTTGGTCATCTTAAAGTTTTACTCACTGTTCACCAATTCGATATGTCATATTTGGCCTTATCATTTCTATATCTTATCTACTTTTGTCTCTCACCTGAACTTATTTTCTATGCTATTGATGTTTACTTTAAAAGTTAGAGCAGGTATATGTATCCTGCAATAAATAGTCAGTCCCTTTTAAATATAGGTTGAATTTATATTTAGACTGTATGAAGAAATTTAATTAAATAGGTAACATATGATGATTTAAAAGAGTACGGGATAACGGAGAGTATTTTCTTAAATATACACTCTTACGAATTGTGTACAAATAGTCATTCGTAAAATACGGGTTGGTAAAAGTATCTAACTGGAGCAAAATCATGAATCGACTATCTCGCGGAACACAAACTTTTGAATGGTTTATTACCCCTATCAGTTAATAATTCCATGCGAGGTTAGCAAGACCCAGATATTAGTAAACGACGACTTGAAACATAATTTTAACTCCTCTGACCCTGTAATAAGACCATGAATTTAAATCCAGCTTTTCAATATATTCTTCTTTTTCTTCTTCTATTAATAGGTTATGTGTTCATAAATCAGATTGCACCAACTTTAGACCTGTTAAAGAGACTGATAGGAGGAAATAACTTAATCCCAAACTTAGATTGATACATTTAGTTTCCGTGTCATTAGGGCGCAGTGAGGCACTTATCAACAGCAGGAACTTCTTTATCGTCCGAATGCGGTTGTAAAAGTGATATACTACCAGTAAATGAAGACATACACCTGTACTTGACATAAAATTTATCGTATAAGCCGGTATATCAGAGTATCGCAAAATATAAAACATTATTCCGGTACTTTTTCTCTTTGACAACTGTCGCCTTGTTTTTTTTAAAAATTAAAGTAAGTAAGTAGAGAGTGTTTACATTGATAGATCATCTCAAGAAATTGACAACTATAGTCCATACATAAGTTTATTATCGTGGGAGTTGTAACAGAATGATACCGTATTACAGGGCGATCCTGTTTACGTGAACTACGGGCGTGCGGAGGACTTTGAGAGGCTGAAAGAAGCTGGGATTAACATGTCAGGGAAGATAGCAGTAGCCAGATACGGGAAAATATTCCGTGGAAACAAGGTACCATTTCTTCTTCTAGATTGTCCAAACAGAATTTGGCGCCAAACAAGTATTTAGTCTACACGGGCAATATGGGGGAATAACCTTTCTGGCCTACACCACTGAAAAGTATGCCATGTACCATGTGTTGTACGGAGTTTCTATTTGCACTTGAGGTTATAGATACATTCCAATTCCCTGTCGTTAGGATACGTTATACCATAGCTTGGCAACTTGCTCAGCATTGACGTAACAATACGTAGCCGACGTAATGCAAAAAAGGCCCCACAATTTTATAAGTGTTTAAACGTATACAAACTTGATGTAGTCTCAAAGTCCGATAATCATATTGGTTTATTGGTCGATGCAATTTACGAATTAGTTCAGTAGTGTTTGCTCTTCATATAGGCACAATCGCTGTAAAAATACTCTAAATATCATTTATTATTTTTGGAATCTTGTGTCTTAATATAGTTTTTGTATTCAGGCAGTTTCACGACCATATGGCCTAGTTTGGATACAATTATTTTTGTTTGGGTGTCAGGTTTGTGAAAAAGGGAAGGAAGGACACGAGTTTTGCAAATTGCTGTTTCTGACAGACTGGCCAGTATATTAATTGACTTTTATTAATTGACTCTCAAATGGTTTGAATATCTGATCTGAGGCGATTAAAAACGTCTGAAAGTAAATTTTCGTTCCCAGAGAAAATTTATGGACACGTATTTCTCTTTGAAAATTCCTATCTTGATGGTCAGATACTCCCACTCTACAGGTATAATAATGAATGAACACCTAACTTACCATATTTTGTCTATTTTATTTCAGTTCACACAAAAATGCAAACATATTTTAAAAAAACACAGCTTCAAACGTGAAGCATAAAAATCTGCCATATATACGGCCTAAAAATAGGATAAGCGACACCAACATTAATAGACGGTGTAGTAACTAAGTGACCCAAACGTTTCTTTCCACTCCACAGTTTCAATACATATTTGAATTTTCATTCACAAGCTAACACATGTCAGTTACATCGGAGAGCAATATCAGGGCCACTTGGGCCTCTTGTTTACAAAATGTTGGTGAAATCTCTCTCTCTCTCTCTCTCTCTCTCTCTCTCTCTCTCTCTGTAAACTCGAGCTGACGTAACATTAGATAGCGCATCCAACGTCATGTCAGCTCAATTTTACATTCTTTATTATTTTGGGAAAATACATTATCGTACGTTCGTGTCTTTTAAGCGATTTAATACAATTTTTAATAATAAAAGCATTCAACCAATCAATTTTTTTTTTCTTTTTCTGGTTTAAATCGCTGATTACGCCTGTCGGTCATAGTAGATACAAATAAAAATGGCATCATTTGTCTTCCAATCTAACTGCTCCGCATATGACGTTATAATTCCAATTGATATGAATTGATGGAGTTTGCTACAGTGTGACAGAGTTTTCTGCAGTGTGATTGGATATAAAGGGTTATATGATACTGATCTGGAGTTGAGGCTACGACATCGTAGCTACCCACCCCCTTGATTTCAGATCAAAATTTGCAATCCCGGATAAAATTGCCAATTTGAAGTTCAAACAATGTAATCGTACAGTCCTTCCCGCACTCCAACACTAGGGTGGCCACTGACGGAACTCAAGAATACCGGACACCCCTTTGCACACTCGCAAAAATGATCACGTTAAGAAGGGGGCAGACCAGCTGAAAAATGAACTGTCCGGTATAAAACCGGACGAATGGACACACTATTAAATACTCAGCTCTGTAGCCAAACAAAGCATATGACAGACTTTACGAGCCACTCTACATTCATAAATTACTGCATTTTTTCTTCGACAAAATGTTTCACCAGCTGCTATTGAAGGTCATAGTCATATGAAATGAGCGCAGAGGATCTCACTAAAAGTGGACACGATTTGGGTTTTGAAAGATTGAAATGCGTAGAAAGCAAGAACAACGAATGTAAAAGGAACAGGCGCCGGACGCACACATTATATTGAGAAGGAAAAAAAAAACAATATCATGGTAAAAAAAAAAATTCAAAATCTTACCCAGTGACAAAGTTCGTCGGATCTATGCTATGATCTGCTATGACACTCTAACCTATCTCTATAATACTATATCAGAGTCAACGATCCCTTGGCTAGCCAAGATGGGGCTAGGTATTCTGGCACAGTGTGAAGAGATTAATGAAAGAAAACTACGAGCTACCTAAAATCGAATGCATTGTTGATTAAATCAGCTGATTTTACGACAGAAAGAAGGAAAACTGGAATTATAGGATTAAATGATCATGGTTGGGTATTTATCGAAGCGTAAATTGTCACCTAATCACTCCTTCGGACTTTATTTACTTTGTGACTGATTAGGTAAAACTTTACATTTTGATAAATACCCAACCATCATAAACGACGTCGCTGCCTGCATAAACCCTTTGAACGCTGTGTCAGCCTCGTTTTCAAGCATAATTTCTGTTATTTTAGCAATAAATTGTTGTCAAATTTACTATGACAGCGTTAGATCTGTTAGATCTGCTAGCTTAAGCGTTAATTTTCGATATTATCCGCTATTGTCGGCAATTTTTTTTTCTAAAGCAAGGTTAAATCGAGTTTAAGCCTTTGTGTCAGTTTTTAGCAGATTTCAACTGGTGGTGGGAGTGGCGTTATCAAAGCTACAAATGGAGGTAACCCACTGTGAGAAGTATGTGCATGCACAAACCGTATGACCCTGAACCGGCCTCGTTTTGAAACGTAATTTCTGTTATTTTAGAGATGAATATTTGACGAAAAGATGAGGACTTTACTATAATAGTGCTCAAACTGTTTTAAGCAATACATATTCTACCTATCTGTCACTTTTAAGCAATACATTTTCTACGTATCTGTCGCTTTTAATGTAGCAATACATTTTCTACGTATCTGTCACTTTTAATGTAGCAATACATTTCTACGTATGTCACTTTTTATATAGCAATACATTTTCTACGTATCTGTCACTTTTAAGCAATACATTTTCCACGTATCTGTCACTTTTAAGCAATACATTTTCTACGTATCTGTCACTTTTAATTCTTTCGAAAGCAAGGTTAAATCAAAGAAAGACATTTCTGCGAGCTTCTCGACCTTTTCTGTCCCAAGCAGTAAATAGTGGCCAATTGTAACTGCCTTATACCCATTATTGCTAGTACGTCATGATAACCTTATGGACGTCACAACAATTCGATGACGTATCATCGCTAATAGCGGCGTGAACAATAGTTTGAGTGCATGGAAACTGAATGACTTATTTATTTACTTAGTATCCAACACATTCCGTGAATGACATTAAAAATGTTCGTAACTAGCAGGATGTTCCTCCGCCAAAAGCTTACCAATTTGGGAAATATGAGGGGTATTTAAAAAGTTCTGAATATTAGTGCGCTGTCCAACAAATTCTTTATATTAGTGAATAGTACATCAGTGCATCCCCATGCACCTCTCTACACTTTCTGATTATCCAATGATTAAATGTAATTTTTAAATTCACTTTTGGGTATGTTATTCATATAATGGAAAACAGCACTTCCAACCGCATGGCGGCTTTCAAATCGTCTGTCCCTCGGAGAATTTTTCATAACGAGATTCACCAAAAAATCACTTCGAGCTAAATCAGGGCCGTATGGAGGATGTGTCAAAGTTGGATGCTGTGCTCCTTCAGGAAGTTTGTCACGACAGCATATGTATGCGACAGTGCGTTGCAATTTAGTAGATAGGTACCGGTATGCGAAATTTGGCGAGTGGCTGTTTGGGGTTCGGTAGTGTTCCACAACTTTTGGCAACACTTTTGAGACATAAAAATATCCAGTGACACAAGCAGAATCAGGCACAGGTAACTGGACGAGCGGGCCTATTCATCGAAAACTAATGCGTGCAAGACTCTCATGACTAGTCTGACTACGTCTAGCGATTTGTGTTCTCGGCTCTTTTTCTCTGATCAAAAATTTATTATTTTCACTTGTAAATCCATGTTTCATCACCCGTGACAATCTCATTCAAATGTCTCTGGTTACTCTTTTCATATTTGCTGAGTGGCTGTTTGAGGTTTCAACCCGAGTCTGTTTTTGATCAATCGTCAACAAATGTGGGACCCATCTTGCACAAACCTTTCTCGGCTTCATACGATTTTTGAATATATTAAAAACAGCTGACGAATTTATTCCCGTGATAATAGAAATATCTTCCACTGTGTACCGAACATCTTTGTTAATTGTCCGCTTCACAGCAGTCACCTACAGCTCACCAATCGCAGACAACGGTCTTCTAGAAAATTTCATCTTTCGTGGATTCGCGACCATCTTTAAAACGACGAAACCACCTCAATTTTGAAGAACATGCCAGAGAATTGCATCCGTAAACTTTATTCAAGTCGGCCTTCATATCAGTCAGAGAGTACCATAAGAGTGCCCGGATGTTACAGTATGCTCTTTGCATAGTAGCAGAATTGTTCTCCTTCTCCAACATCTTTACGTCGTTGAGATTTACATATGTTACGTCACATGCATATATCTGCAGATGTCTGGCGTGCTGCATGTGCAGCTGCAGGTCATTTTATAGAACGTTATTTTGTCTATCGGTCAGCGTTCAATTTACTGACAGGTTCAAAGAAACAAAAAGTTATAATAAAATATTCAGAACTTTTCAAATACCCTTCGTATAATCACTATTACTTTTGAGTCCGTTTTGGGGAGTCGAACTTATTCGAGACGAGGATGTTCCGAATGGTGGCATAGCCTTGCATTTGGAACACTCTCAGAACCTTCCGCCAATGATCAGAAATTCATCGCGGATATACTACAGTAGCCACCATTGCATATACATGTACGTTGTTTACGTCCTGGTCCATATGACACACAATTATAGCATTCCTTTCGGATGACTCGACTGAAAGGACTTATGCTTGGCCGAAACATTCCAAAGTTTCTTTCTTCAAGCATGAACTTACTAGAGAACTTTCTTTTACTGAAAGTATGCAAATAATTCCATAAAGGTATCGATTTGCTTTTGACATGGTTCTATTTTGTCAAGCGTACTTTAGCGTGTGACTGAGTTCGAGACATTTTCCTCTTTTAACGCTATATTACTCCATCGAAGTATTTTCGAGATGGAATTTTGTTAGAAAAGCCACGAGATCTTCTGATTGATAGCCTGGCAAACTGCACCCCTGATGTCTGCCTGTCTGTCTGTCTGTCTCTCTTCTCTCTTCGAGAGAAGAGAGAGAGAACGCCAAATGTGGACCAGTTTGCTTTTTCCTTCCCATGCTAAAATAAGACCTCTCATGTAAAAAGTGGCCATATGAACTACCCTCTAGCCCATGGTTGTTGCAACGTCATAATACCATAATGACGTCACAGCGATTCGATGGCGCATAATCACTAATAACAACATAAGCAATTGTTTGAGGCTCTTGAAAGTAACTATTTGGGGTGGGGGGTCACTCAAAAGTTGCAGGATTCACATTAAACATTAAAAGTACAGGTATTTCATTGATGGTTGAAACGACGTTGAAGGTTATTTTCAACACCTATCTTTTTATGAGGATCCATTCTTCGCACATCTATAAGGATATTTATTTGCCAAGAACTTACCAGTTTGAGAAGTATCACTACGATTACCTGACGCCCTAATCGGAACGTTCTCGCAAGCTAGAAAAAACCTCGGATGTATCCTCGATCCGCCATATTTCGCGCCCTTAACGTGAATTTTAACGCTTGCATTATAACATTGTGAGAAACTATTACAATCTCCATAGAATGTGTTCAACTATATCTACTTAATTTATTCATCGTTGAAAAATGTTTATAAACTCTATATTTCCTTTGCGAGCTACCGCTTTTCTGAGCATGTCAAAATCTATTTCCGGAATATCATCTATGGTTCGTGCCCCTGAAATAAAGGCCACATGACGTAAGATTGGAATGTGACAATTAGGCCAAACTGTGGAAATAGATCCTTTATAATGTCTCTGTATTTTCATTAACTGCATTTATAATGTATTTCCTTTGTTTCGTACGCATATTGACTGCAATAAAACACATATCAAAAATGATGCCAAAAGTTAATAAAAAATATTTTTAAAAATACGATGCATTTTTGTATTATTTTATTTGCAAGCTATTTCGATATAATTATTGTATTTAACGATACGCTGAACTTTGAAAAGATTTTTTTTTCTTCAGGCTATGTCGCAACAAAGATTTTTTTTTTCCCCCTACATTACAATAATCCAATAAAGAATTTCATACTGCATACTCTTCCATTGGATTGTTTTTTTCTAACATGATATAAGAAGTGCATGTTATAGAAACGAAGTTTTTACATTGCTTTTGCCGTCTGAGAAATCTCTGTCGTGGATTTCCTACTAATAAAAAGGTAAAGAAAACCAACATGTGAAGAGGGGCCCTTGATTGAACAGCTAATACTCACGCCAGGGCCACAATCTTGAGGCAAAAATGGCAATAGCAAAATTGGCCATTTTTATTGTTTTTTTTTTTTTTTCTTCTTCAATTTGAATTGTAGTACGTATTTAAATTTCATTTCACCGAATATTTCTTAATCAGCGCTTACTGTCATTGTCAATGAACGCTAGTAACCCAGTTGATGACGTCAGGATCTCAAAACAAGCGCGTGAGGTCGAGAGAAACATGGTGCACGATTCAAGGAATACAACGAAATTACGAGGCTTGACGATAAATAATAGTCATTTTGAACTGCCCTCAAATCCATGGTTGTTATTACGTCATAATAAATTTATGACCTCACAACGACTATATGACGTATCATCACTCACAGCAACGTAAGCAACAGTTTCAGGCTACTTAAACCGACTGATTTCTTAAATTTTTTAATTTCAAAGTTGCATGAATAACATTTAAAAATTAAAAGTGCAGGTATTTCATTAATTGTTGAAACATCGTCGAGTGATATTTTCAACATCTATCATTTTATAAGGAATATGTTCGTTCATATCTTGCCGGACGTAAGTCCGCCAAGAACATACAAATTTGGGAAGTATCACCATAATTACCTCCGAGTCTCTTTCAGGGAGTTGTAATTGTTCGACTCACATCGGAAAGAGACGAGGATGTTCCGAATGCTGATGCTTCTCACAGCTCATACTCTTTCAGAATATATCGATACCTGAAGGCTATTTTGACCCGAGGGTCATCTAAACCTTAGTACATCAACTTTGCACATTAATTCACGAGCACGTTGACTGTATCCTTTTTAGATCTGCTATCACAGATTGAAATTCAAACAAAAGCCAAACAACAAAAACAGACTGTGTTTGGAGGCTCAGTGGCGCTTCATCGTGACTTCATCGGTATGTTGTGACGCTATACCGCGTGCTATGTTTCAACATCATCAGCCTTGGGTTCCATCACTGCAATTAAAGAATTCCTTACTTTTTCGTCCCATGTATTGGGCAAAATCTTCCAATACTGCACTAAAGCCATTGTAGAGAGAAAAAAAATCACAGCAAATGCAAACTAAAGTTGAATCTGATGGAGTATCAAAACGTACGGATTTCTCCAGGTGGCAATTTACAACCAAATTTGCGGCAGTGGCGTTATCCTAAGGGAGGTAATCCACTGTGAGCTGTATGCGATTACCTCCGTGTCTCTTTCAGAGAGCCGAAGTTACTCGGCTCGCATAGGAAAAATACGAGGATGTTCCGATTGTCAATTGTTTGTGACACGTCATTGTGATGTCATACGAACTGCATTTATACCGAAGTGATCAAACTGACTATAGAGATTTCCCGCGGAATAAAAAAAAAAATCGTTCTATGACAGAGCCCTTGACACTTCCCAGCTTCAGCGACGCTATTTTAGCACTGTCACAATGGTGAAGCTAAGGTTGGGACAGGGTACCGGTATATTAAATAACGTGACCCACTGTATGTCTCACTCTGACTATACTCAGCCTTTTTCATGAAAAATGCGTTTGTATGAATTCACAGAAAAGACCGAAGTATCTCCTATTGGGGTAAGTCTTCCAATTAATTAGCAGTAAACAGTTCTTGGTTACAGCTGCGGTCGAAGATGTACCCTCTCACTGTTGAAGACACTCGCTATCAAAATAAATAACCATCAACATGTATACATTTTCAAACTCGTCAGAGAATGGAGAAACGGAGTCAGTAAAAAGATTGGCTCGACAAAGCTGATGCTTCTATGATTATGTTCTTTAATGACACGTCCTTTTCACAACGCGTGAAAATCCCTATAACTCGCGATTTTAACCCCCCCCCCAACCCTACTGAGCAAAAGAAATTTCATAAATAAGGCAGTGACAGTTGAGTCTCAGATATTACTTTAATGAAGAGGAAAGTGAACCACGTACGGACCGATTTCCTACAAAATTACTCACTTTGCAAATGTTTGTAACAGAGCTAGGAGAAAATGGATAGCCGCTCATACACATTGTAGGTCAAAACTTAATCTCGAACCCTTTTAGCAGAAATGTGTTTCTGTGCTAGAATTATCTCCTTGTGCCATTTTTGTCAGCTGTGTGCTTAGATCATGTACAGTTTCCACAAGAACAATATGTAAAGAAATTTCAGCCACAGTACATGAAAATAGCACAGAGGTATGCCAACATTATCTTCATTGCGCATGTTGCAAATTCAAACAACTTCACCTTTTACCTGTCACTCTCTCAGAAGAACATAATATCTGTAGAGCGCCTCCTTTATAAGAAGAGAACCCAACGGGAGCAAATCTTGCTGGAATAAATTTATACATAATTCCTTATAAAACCAATTTGGTGGAAGTGCTGTATTAGTCTTGTTCCGTCTGCGAGAACTATATATATATATATATATATATATATATATATATATATATATATATATATATATATATATATATATATATATATATATATTGTTACGACTAGGGGTAATGTAACAGAAGAAAAGACTCAAACACGCTTTCAAGATTTAAAATACAAATATTTAATTTCGTAAAATATTAAAAATATTTCAACAAACAATCAAAGTGAAAGAATTAAAAATAACTTACAGTATACAATATCCTTAAAAGTCCTAAATTGTTCTAAAGTTCACTGATCCGGAAGTTAATCCAAATATTCCGCATGAAATAGGTTCCGAATGAAACTTTCACTGTATTGATGTTAATAAGAGTCAGTATATCCAAGTTTTATAAATTCCAAATAGTCTTCGTGAATATGGAATAACACAAGTTCTAGAAATGTTTCCGATAATTCCACGGAGCTGTAAAATTATTAAGGCTTAAGAATTGTATACTGATATATATCACAAAAGTAGAATATCCACACACAAAATGAACCAAATTCGTTTAGGACCTCTCAGGCTGTCAAACTATGCTAGTAATGCCTAAACACAATATTACATCCTATTATATAGTCTCTTACTACGCAAATTGAAATAAAACCCATACTACGTCTTTGATAAACAACTGGGTATTTCGAAATAATTTCCTTCTAAATTACAACCCTCTCCGAACCAATCAGAAACTAGGTTATGCGTGACATCGCCAAAGTACTTATGCCCTGACGTTATTAACGGTCAATAAAGTATTGACTCGAAAATAAATCATAGAATCTAGGTCAGAAGTTCATATCCTCACGCGCTGGATCACGTGACACGACTAAAGCTTCAGTGAAATATTGATCCAATTTACCGTATGTGTACTCACGGCAAGACGACAGAGATCATAAACTAATAAACTATACCATTATTAAAAGAATAATGATATATAATTCTGTAACTATATATATATATATATATATATATATATATATATATATATATATATATATATATATATATATATATATATATATAGTCTAAAGTGGTCGCCTCTGACAAAAATTTCATATATTTTTTTTGCCATCCTCCTCACATTCAGTTACCTTCTTTTACAGCTCAGATAACGCCACTGCCACAGTAGGTTGAAATCTGCTCGAAACGTGCTAAAAGGCTTTGCTAAAATTTTGCCAAAAGTAACGGATAATATCGAAATTTAACGCTTAAGCAGCGCTGTCATAATAAATGTATCACAGAAATGACGCTTCATAACGCGGCTGACCCTAGGGTAAAACGATTTGTGCAGGCATTGACGTTGTTTATGACGTCATGTGGGGACGAGTTTTTTTTTGTATTTTGTTTGCAATACCACGAAAATTCACAGTACAATAGAGAGTATTCTTCTTTTTATTTATTTATTATTTTGGAATGTCCTTAATGTAGGTATAATTTGCTGCGAGTCTTCAAATCTTGACGGAATAGAATTAATAGAACAAGTTTAAACGCTCAAACGAACAAAAAGAAAAAAAAATAATAAACAGTTATAACCTTTGGGACAAACCCACATTTTTAATTGGCTGTTGTATTGTTGATATTTATTTTTTTTAGCTCTACTTGTCATAGACCAGCAGAGCTTATGGGATGGGATGTTGTCCGTCGTCATTCCGTCGTCTGTGGTCCGGTTGTCCATTTGCACAAGTTTGTTATCGCTACACCTCCTAAACTACTTGGAGGATTGCCATGAAACTTTACACACACATTCATCCCATGGTCTAGTTGGTCCCAGATGAAAATGGTGCTGCTCGAACATCCATCATCTTGAAAATCTTGTTATCGCTACTCCTCCTGAATGTATGGTCATATCAACATGGGGTTTTCGCTAAAAGAATTCTTATGATGTCTATTTGGTCCTAAACGAAAATGGGTCAGATCTGACTTCCAATATGGCCGCCACGGCAGCCATCTTTAAAATCTTGTTATCGCTACTCCTCCTGAATGGAAAGTCATATCAGCAAGGGGTTTTCACTAGAAGACTTATGATGTCTACTTGGTTCTAAATGAAAATTGTGCCGATCTGAAATCCAATATGGCCGCCATGCGAGCCATCTTGAAAATATTGTTATCGCTACTACTCCTGATGGATAGTCATATCAACATGGAGTTGGCCGCCACGGAAGCTATCTTGAAAATCTTGTTATCGCTGCTCCTCCTAAATGATGGTCATATCATCATGGGGTTCTCACTGAAAGACTTCTTATGATGTCTAGTTGGCGGTAAATGAAAATGGTGTAGATCTGACTTCCAATATGGCCGCCATGACAGCCAGCTTGAAAATCTTATTATCGCTACACCTCCTGAATGGATGGTCATATCAAAATTGGGTTTTCACTAAAATAATTCTTGTGATGTCTAGTTGTCCCTAAATGAAAATGGTGCCGATCGGATATCCAGTATGGCCGTTATATCAGTCATCTTGAAAATCTTGTTATCGCTACTTCCCCTGATTGGATGGTCATATCAACAGGGGGTTTTCACTGAAAGACTTCTTATGATGTCTAGTGAGTCCTAAATGAAAATGGTGCTGATCTGGAGTCCAATATGACCGCCATGGTAGCCATCTTGAAAATCTTGTTATCGCTGCTCCTCCTACATGGATGGTCATATCTGTAACAAGATAACCGGGTTGGATTTCGGATTTATAACAGAACACTGTTGATGGTGATAAAAATGCAATGTTTATTGATGAATGACTTGAATGGGAAGAAAGGTTATGATTAATACGTGCGTGTGTAGGGTCCAAATATTGGACTAATTAACATGATCCGCACCAACCTAATACGGTAACCCAAATATGAACACAAATAAATAAATACACAGTGCAATGATAAAGGCTAATGATTTATCTCACACGATGAAAGGAATGATGTGTTTTACTCAGATACTTGGCTGCTAGTCGAACTGGTCAATCAAGCGATCCATGCCCACCAATGGGTCAACAACGCCCGATCACCTGGTATTCAAGCAACCCACTGTTTATTCAGCTCCACGGCTGCTATGGTTAGCTTTAGTCAACTTCTATTGTCCCCTCTATAGCTGGGACCTCGTCGACTCTGATCTCTACAGCTCTACAGCTGAAAATAAATCTAACACCGTGTAGTATGATTGACACGGGCATATACGATAACACGTAATGACGTTATATACGGTAAGGTATACAAATTACATTATCGGCACGACATTACAAAGCAATGAACAAGTTCAAAAGTGAACCTACACGTGTCTGATAAGAATCTTATGGTACTAAACGTTTCCTAAAAATGCCACTCTATATTGCTGATATAAAGCTCTTATTAAGAACAGACAATAATAGAAAATATACAAACAAGAATAGAGAATATACAAACAAGAATAGAGAATATTTGCATTGTACTACGCAAGCCGAAGCTACATAGAAAATATACGCTATAAATTAATAAACGATTTACGTACCTCTACAACTGAAGACGTGCAAGTCCTTAAGTAGACTGCTCACTGACAAGACGTTCCGTAATGTAAAGATTTAGTCTTACGGTGAGGCATTTATACACAGACGATGCATTCGGTTTTTCCCATCGAAAGCACTTCGCACGTGCGGCATGGGGTAAACCGAACTCACTGTTTCGAAATATTGTAAAATATACATAACTCACTCTCGGGCATCGTTCTTATACTGAAAAACGAAACCCGAGTACATGTATTAAATAAAAGGGATTTATACAATTCCGTGACAATATCAACATGGGGTTTTTCACTAAAAAACTTCTAATGATGTCTAGTTGGTCCTAAATAAAAATGGCACCAATCTGAAGTCCAATATGACCGCGTCGGCAGCCATCTTGAAAATCGTCTTATTGCAACTCCTCCTGAACAGAAAGTTATATTGACGTTGGGTTTTCACTAAAAGACTTCTTATGGTGTCTAATGAGTCCTAAATAAAAATTTTGATATCAGGGGTCTAATATGGCTGCCACAGTGGCCAGCTTGAAAATCTTGTTATCACTACTTCTTCTGAATGACTGGTCATATAATCATGGGGTTTGCACTAAAAGACTTATAATGGTTTGTTGATCTTAAATTAAAATTGCCCTGATCTGACGTCCAATATCTGACCATCTTGAAAATCTTGTTTTAGCTACTCCTCTTAAAGGGTAAGTCATTTTGACATGCGCTTTTTATCAGAAGAGTTCTTATGGTGTCTACTTGGTCCTAAATGAAAATGACTACCCCTCAATATGGTCACCATGGTGGCTATCTTGAAAATATTGTTATCTCTACTCCCAAATGGATGGCTATATCAACATGGGGTTTTTGCCAATATACTTCTTATGATACCTAGTTGGTCCTAAATGAAAATGGTGCCAGTCGTTCATCCAATATGGCTGCCATGACGGCTGTTGTGAAAATCTTGTTGTCACTACTCCACCTTAGTGGACGATCGTTATGACATGGGGTTTTGACCAAAAGACTTCTGATGATGTCTGATTTGTTCTAAATGAAACTGGTGCCAATCTGACATTCAGTATGTCCACCACAGCAGCTAATTTGAAAATCTTATCGGTGAAGAATATCAGAGATGGTTTCAGCAGCTCAGCAGTTAAAGGAAGAAATGGTCTATCTTGAATGCCTGGAAATTCTTTTAACCCAGTAGAGCATCAGTCTTTCTTTTCAAGGGACTCTTGTTTTGTTTTTTGTTGATTTTTTTTTTTTTTTTTTTTTTTAAATCACCGTCATCTGCAGCTATTATGAGTGAAAATTAGTAGTTCCGTCTTTCAAAAGTCTGCAGATTGCAACATTTGCTCCATATATTTGTCAATTACGCGCAATAATATCACCTTTGTAAATGGCGGTTTTTACACGTACAATTCAGTTTTACTAATCTGATTCCTTGGATGATTTTAAAAATGTTAGTCAATCGGGACTATATTGTAAGAATTTAACAACAGGGTGAGAGAATCACTGCCGCTACTAATAAGATGAGTATTCGTATATAGACGATGGTACACGAGCGCTTATTTCTTTCCTTTTTGCATACAAAACTAGTGAATAATTTATATGCTTTTCCAGCCTTAGTGGTCGAAACACATTCAACAAGCGAAATGTAAGATTATACGTTTACATAACTAGATATGTCTATGTTTTATTCAATAAATTATTAAAGCTTAGTGGATAACTTTAAGATCAAAAATCGGACGCATCGAACGTCAGGCTTATTTCTCGTGTGCCCCATAAATTTGAAATTGGTTAACGAATTGTAAACATAATCAAATAAAATTGTGGTTCGAATATTTCGCGATGAACTGTTTTAAAATACAAAAACGGCAAGAACAGTGAAAGAATTCGGTAAGCACATATGCCTCTAACGTAAGCGTGGTGTTTCCCGTTTTACGTCTGTTCTTCTAGGTCAAGTTTGCTGCGGACAATGGAGCCATAGGGGTCATTCTGTACAGTGATCCAGCGGATTACACTAGTCCGGGGGACGAGCGGTACTTTCCCGGGGGCATGTGGCTACCAGGGAGTGGTGTACAGAGGGGAAATGTGGTTCTTATAAAGGGAGATCAATCCACACAGGGATATCCTTCCACTAGTGAGTATCCAGCAATTGACCTGTGATCCGACTTTTACAAAAATCTGACGACAGCTACCGAAATATAATAGAATCGCTCTGTAGATATTACAGTTATCTGTATAATTATTGGGTTTTGTAACCTGTTACATACATACATATATACATATATATATATATATATATATATATATATATATATATATATATATGTGTGTGTGTGTGTGTGTGTGTGTGTGTGTGTAGGCGAGTAGACAGATTCGAACATTATGCAGTCAGTATGGTCCTACATTAAGTTCACAACTGCATATTTGACCTGAGCAGATACTGTTTGAGTCAAATAGCTACCGTTGAAATTTCGAATTAATTTCTCATACGGGAAACACTGACATATCTTTCCCATTTTGTAACAATAACAAGGTATACATATGTACGTCTTAAGTTTCTGCATTAGACAATTGTATGCTACTCTAAAACTATACGTATGTATGTGTGTGTGTGTGTGTGTGTGTGTGTTTTCTTTTTTAAATAGGAAAATGCAATACTGTACAATATCCGTCCTCGTTGTTATTATACGTTTTTTTTTTACAAAAATGCATTGTGTATATACTATGACATCTAGTGTAAATGTGGTGTTTTGGGGTCATTGATGCACTTCGATGCTTATAAAATTTATGTCGGATAACTCTGTCGAATTAATGAACAAATTTCTCACTGTTTTCAGATTATTCATATCGTCCCAGCGAAGAAGAAATCTCCAAACAATTTCCATCGATACCGTGCCATCCAATTGGATACGAGGACGCTTATTTCCTACTTAGGTACTTTCGATATTGTTCTTGTATTGCTTTTAACGCTTCAGCCGTTCAGAATCTTCTTGGAATTTGATTGAGTTCGAAGATTTGCAAGCACTGAGATCAATCAGAGTAATCTCAGCCGTTTCTATCAAGTCGGAAAATAACTTGGATGTATAAGGCAGATTGATTTCGCTATTTTTGTGGTAAACAAAAAAATTCTTGTGCAATAAAGTACGATCTCTTTACAGAACGTATATGGACTAAATAACAAGTCAGTTAAAGTATATTCAAGATAAGAAATATACTGTTAACTGAAAGTAAATTTTGAATCCATTTTTTTATTATAATGAATCAATACTCTAGTGTTCATGTACTCAATGACGTAGTATGCTGTCACGTGATCCCATCATGTTTACAAGATGTTTGCCGATTATTTTCTTTTGAACCAAGAATTTTCTTTCGAACATTCTTTTAAGCTCGATTTGTATTTGCTCCGTTTTTATCTGGTTAAGCGACTGTTGAAAGTGATTCATTTGTTTCTTGTTTTTTTCTTGTTTTGTTTTTATTTGGTTTTTTTTGTTTTTTTGTTGTGTGTTTCTTTTTTTGTTTTTTTTTTTTAAGTGAAGAAATTTACGTTCCGATGTGGCTTCTTTATGTTTTGTGTATCTTCGTAAAATACTTCATATGCAGATGATGTTTCTGTGTTTCTTGTTCAAATGTTATGTTTGTTGTATGTTTTAGAAATCATTTTTCTCTCTCAATGCGAGTTAATAAACTGTACAAAGTCGTCTTCATCCGGTCACTATTTACGTTAAATTGCTCAAATGTTCATGTTTTACAGTTCCCTTTATTCTGCTGAATTTTGTGTAGAGTTGATTTTAGAAAGCACACTTGTTGTTAATATGTTTTGTAACAAGTTTTTTTTTTTTTTTTTTTTTATTAAAAAAAAAAGGAACCTGCATGATTTAGCACACTGACTCTGTAGACTACTTCAAGAGGACAAACCGGAATTAACTTTGCTGCGTGACACAAATGCCTGTGTCATCACGAGTCTTTTCGTTCAGATACTGTGCGACAAGAACGAGCTGATTAACCCCATTATCTTATAAATTAGCAAAAAATTAATTAAAAAA
Organism: Margaritifera margaritifera; assembly: GCA_029931535.1. Classification (NCBI taxonomy): domain Eukaryota; kingdom Metazoa; phylum Mollusca; class Bivalvia; order Unionida; family Margaritiferidae; genus Margaritifera; species Margaritifera margaritifera. Next base: position 4,245,850 of record JAQPZY010001631.1, read on the forward strand.
TGCATTCTATTTTTTCCTTAACTCAAATTCAATATCAGTTATTTATCTGTTATTATTCATCAACCAACTACCTAAAGGTTGTAATATCGGCACTCGGTGCAAGAAACATGCAATCTATCCCATTGCTTCTTTTCACGTCGTAATATCGGCACTCCGTGCAAGAAACATGCAATCTATCCCATTGCTTCTTTTCACGTCGTAATATCGGCACTCGGTGCAAGAAACATGCAATCTATCCCATTGCTTCTTTTCACGTCGTAATATCGGCACTCCGTGCAAGAAACATGCAATCTATCCCATTGCTTCTTTTCACGTCGTAATATCGGCACTCGGTGCAAGAAACATGCAATCTATCCCATTGCTTCTTTTCACGTCGTAATATCGGCACTCCGTGCAAGAAACATGCAATCTATCCCATTGCTTCTTTTCACGTCGTAATATCGGCACTCGGTGCAAGAAACATGCAATCTATCCCATTGCTTCTTTTCACGTCGTAATATCGGCACTCCGTGCAAGAAACATGCAATCTATCCCATTGCTTCTTTTCACGTCGTAATATCGGCACTCTGTGCAAGAAACATGCAATCTATCCCATTGCTTCTTTTCACGTTGTAATATCGGCACTCGGTGCAAGAAACATGCAATCTATCCCATTGATTCTTTTCACGTTGTAATATCGGCACTCGGTGCAAGAAACATGTAATCTATTCCATTGCTTCTTTTCTCTTTGTAATATCGGCACTCGGTGCTTCTTCATCATTTTGTCTGAGAGAAGGGGTGGAGCCCAACATTTTCTTCCCTTTTGTCCTCTCAAGGTACACGCTTCTTGTAATTGATGGTTGGGTGATGTTTAACGGCACATTAGCGTATTAAGGACAATTTAGTGCCGAGGCAATGGAAGCACAGTGCCATGCCCAGGCACACAACATGGCAGCTGACCCGGCTTGATCTGGTAGGATTCCAACCCTCGACCTTTGTGTTATGAGTCCTTCTAATCCCCCCCCCAAAAAAAAAAAAAAAAAAATGCCGATCTGAAAGTAAAATTTGTATTAAAATGTTTTGCGCATAAGCTTTATCGCATTGTTTAACGGAAATATATAATTCCTATTTATGATACTTTAAACATTGCAAGGATTCTTGGCTGGATTAAATAACCATTGTGGTGATATGGGGTCCTGCAGAGGAGAAAAAAAAACGAAAAAAACAACAACAACAACAAAACAACAACATAACTGCACTTAATACCAGTAGGCAAATCTGGTCAAAAAAATACATTTACACAAGAATCTTTTCCAAGACGGTAAGCTTTTGGGTTTCAAGCTCGCACGACACAACATACAAAACATTGGTCACAATGAATATACATCAAGAGATGAACCGATTCTTTGGATGGGATTTGATACACAGATATAAGATGTATCACACATAGATATGCAACTAATTATTACTGACTAATTTTGATGCACGTATTATATCCCTATATAATCGATATGATAAAAAGGAAATGTGTATCATAAAAGATTGCTTTCTCGAGATGCAAAAGTATGTTTAGGGTAAATCTTAGCAAGTCTTGCAAAGAATATTGAAATTAAATAGCTTAAAAATGTGTATACATGTATTTATAATCTATTTCTTCAACAACATTCTCGTGTTTTATTTCAAATACAAATGGAATCACGTGTTTATATATATATATATATATATATATATATATATATATATATATATATATATATATATATATATATATATATATATATTGTTACGACTCTAGGTCTTAAAATAACGTAACAGAAAGAAAGTGAAACCAACAATGTAAGTAAAATCAGCAAACAATTTATTTATAGACAATTAAAGTGAAAATTCAAAAAGACACTTACAATAACGTGAATTAAAGTCCAAATAATCCAATAATCCTAAGTGTCCTAATCACAAGTCCTAAATATAGAATGTTCCGAATGAATTCCAGTAGTCTTGAATGTCCTGATACGCTAGTGGTCTTGAATGTTCTGATATGCCTGAATGATGTAATCCAGAATATCTTTGAATGAATTCACATAAATCCCAAAGTCAAGTATAATCTAATATGAGAATGAGCACTTTTAGTAATTCCAATGAATATTTCAAATCAATAATTCCTCTGTCTGAATTTGCTCTGATTTTCAGAACTGTAACATCTGAATACTAAAATAAATTCCTTAATAGACTGATCTTAATAATATCAAGTTTAGTATAGGAATGAAATCTTTTTTACCGAACCTGTATGAACATAAGGATAAGTCACCTGACAGAATATTCTAGAATATGAGTAAATCTAATGGAAATTTCCTGTGCGTACCTTTTCTCACATCAAGATGTGGAAAATTCCTATCTAATTGTTAAATGCTATGTAAACAAGACTGACTTTGAACTCAAATGCAGTAAATATGTTGTTTACAAATGACTAAAGTACAACTTACCTCATTGATATGTATTATAAATTCAATATACATTATACATATATATATATATATATATATATATATATATATATAGATATATATATATGGAAAATGTCTTGATTTTAATACATTTTATTGTTTAAAGAAATTCTAAAGTTATTATTATTTGAAGACTCAATAAAAGATAGCTACATGTTGGTTTATACGATACCACCAGCAGCTTTGGAAGAAAATAAAAAGGTCACATAGACGAAAGAATGAGGTTTGAATTTAAAAAGATTGAAATCAGGTCTTTCAAATTAGCTAAAAAGCTAAGCCATCACGCGGTAATTAACGATAAAAGGGTAAGCCAAAAGTAAACGGAGTCAAGTATGTTTAAAAGAACAAAAATCTAGATCATTAGAGGTTTGTACGTATTATAGGAAATGCAGAACTTTTTAAAGGTTGTACCCTGTATACTCTTGGCCAACACGAAACTACATATATGATGTTTATCGAGCACCTACCTGTGAAACTGAAATTAACCATACATACATACATACATACATACATATATACATTTCGTTTTATAATTCCTGCTTAATTTGTTTTACTTCAGTTCCGTTCTTGGTTCATGAGCACCAATTATAATGCGATTTCACATCATGAAATAATTTATGTTTGCGGTTTAATGCACTATTATCACACAGCCTTGTGGGGACATTCCGCAGTATAAGGCTCTCTCACTTATAACCCGAGTCACTTTTATGGTTCCCATGAACAGCGTTATAAAGGGAGAGCACTATACATACATACACAACCACACTAAAGAGCTACTAGTTGCATCAATGAAGAAGTGTGAAACAAATCAATTACTGGCCATATACTTTGAAACAAAGCTGACCATATAATATGAAACAAATCAATTACTGGCCATATACTTTGAAACAAAGCTGACCATATAATATGAAACAAATCAATTACTGGCCATATACTTTGAAACAAAGCTGACCATATAATATGAAACAAATCAATTACTGGCCATATACTTTGAAACAAAGCTGACCATATAATATGAAACAAATTTGGTTTTGGTTTTGTGTTTTACGGTACAGCAACACAAGTAGGTTATTTTGTGCAGAGGCAATTGGGGTAGAGTGCCTTGCCCGAGGACACACCACAGTAGCCAACTGGGCTGACCCGATGGTCGTATTCACACCCACACCCTTTCGGTCGCGAGTTCGGCTTGCTAACCACTGCGCCACCGCAGCTCCTTAACATTTACTGACCATATACTTTGAAACAAAGCTAACCATATAATATGAAACAAAGCCATTACTAACAATATATTTCTATGGTAATATGAATATATGATATAAAGAAGTCCAAAGTTTTTCTAATCCTACATATTTTGTGGTAATTTTGTTCTAGTTCATTGGTTTTCGGTGAAGTGTGGCAAGATTGGCAGGGAAGTTTGAATTTTACCTACCACCTCACAGGTCTAGACAAAAACAGGTAATCTCTTCTTTGCAATACTAAAGATTGCGATAAATGACGAGTTGTATGTATGTATGTATGTATGTATGTATGTATGTATGTATGTATGTATGTATGTATGTATGTATTTGTGTACCTATGTGTGTCTCTCTCTCTCTCTCTCTCTCTCTATATATATATATATATATATATATATATATATATATATAAATGCAATCATTATTCCGGTAACGTTCTTAGTAGTTCATCTGAAGTGTAAATAGTGTGAGAACTTGCTACATGCCAATACTGACAGAATACTAACTTGTTTTCTCGTGCTTTCAGGACAGTGCTAATGGATATACAGAACGAGAACGTGTATCGCCCGATCTATAATGTCATAGCAAAAATTAGCGGAGCCATTGAAGCAGGTATATCAACAAGGCGGGGCAAAATAAATTGGGAACATTGATAGTTCATACTGTTATGTATTCAGAAAACGTGATTTTCTAAATTGTTTAATTTTTCATGCTTTCTAAGCTTAGTTCTCTGAAACTTAAGTTTGTTTTTCATTAACAATACCGCCTCTGTTCAGTAGGCATTAAATGCAATTTACTCAAATGCACTGAAAAATCTTGAAATGAATTGATATACAGTGTCCTCTTTTCCATAGTCATGCAGATCTCTAGATGCAGTAATCTAGACATTATTGAGTTTCAAGTAGTACGTAATAACTAGATAATGTCGTGTCGAAAGTTAACATACTTTAATGCTTATGAAAGACGATAGGAAATAATGTTGACAGTTGACGTTTACACTTCTGGTATTAAGATATATTTATATACAATTATAATCCTTTGTGTATAATTAGCTGAGCAGCCTGTTTCACGGAGTCATTGCCTTTCCAAAAATATGTCATATTTTATCCCTTGTCTGTTTCCCCTTATCAATGTTTGATAAATATTTGGACAGATAAATATATGGATTAGAAACAAGTCTTGGATCATCTCAATGTAAATCGTCAGAAAATGGATCAAGGATAATATTCGTCTTATAACCTATATGTCTGTGGTGTCCTACGATTGGTTTACTTCGATTCAGACCCATTTCGTAGGTTCATTGCGTTTACAAAGTTTACGTACTTGCATACGTACATGTACACACGAATGAGCAATATGCATGATAGACCACTCTCTGATTTCGAATAAATACGCTTATTCAAAAGATGAAATAGCAATCAGACATTAAGCTATTGGCCCATACGGCACAACATTTTGACTCGAGGCTAACGTCATTAAGCTATTGGCCCATACGGCACAACATTTTGACTCGAGGCTAACGTCATTAAGCTATTGGCCCATACGGCACAACATTTTGACTTAAGGCTAACGTCCTTAAGCTATTGGCCCATGCGGCACAACATTTTGACTTGAGGCTAACGTCATTAAGCTATTGGATGATCTCAATGTAAATCGCCCATGCGGCACTACATTTTGAATCGAGGCTAACGTCATTAAGTTATTGGCCCGTACGGCACAACATTTTGACTTAAGGCTAACGTCATTAAGCTATTGGCCCATGCGGCACAACATTTTCACTCAAGGCTAACGTCATTAAGCTATTGGCCCGTACTGCACAACATTTTGACTCGAGGCTAACATTTTACTTGTTGTTTATCTCCAAAATTACGAAAAGAACTTTCATTTACAAAGCATGCTATTTACTTTGGAATATAAACAATCAAAGATGTATTTTGTACCAATAGCGTCTAGGAAGTGTATTGCCTTGTAACAGCTGAACCAAAGTATAAAGCAAGACTCGATATCTGCAAGATTACTGCCTTAGTGCGACATCAAAATCTAGTACATGTATTATGGTTCCGTGCTTGTCTAAGACAGAATGAATCACGCAAATATGAAAAATAGTTATGAACAGAGAGAGAGTTCGATTTTTATTGTTGTGGCGTGGCCGGCAGTCTGTCTTATATGATAATAATAACCTTGTAGCCTTTGAGAATGACAATTAAAAAAGCAAAACCTTAAATTCCAAATATTCACAAAACCAATCAAACGTTCTGACTCAAGTTGGAGAAAAGCATATATTTGTCAAGGCGTTGGAATTACAGTGTAGACCATGACCATCTGAGTGATTCTAACGCACATGAGCGCCTGGATTGTCTTATTTTTCTGATGAAGTATGTGCGAATATTTACTGATTTCAAAAACATCAATAAACCTTAATATAATACCTATGTAGGAGAAAGACAAAAAAGGCGTACAAATTTAAAAAAAGAAGATAATTCAGGTGCATTGATTAATTGAAATAAGACATATCACACAGATTCTCATAATGTGTACCCGCAACCAGTTGGAACTAGTTCTTTGCTCCGACGCGGGTTACAGATTCATACTAAAATACTAAGTTTTCACTACTTTAAAAACGCATGGTTTTAGGTTTTAATCATGATATACTTTGCACATTTGTATTACGTGTTCGTGAAAGAGAAAAAGAGTTTGGTTGATGTCATCTGTACGAAGGATACAGTATATGCCACATGACGTAATGCATGTCACTTCAGACAGAGCTGTTATACTTGGTTGCCATAGAGATGCGTGGGTGTACGGGGCGGTGGATCCCATTAGTGGAACATCGATTCTTATGGAGACTGCTCGGATTTTGGCCAAGGTCTACCACTCAGGTACGGAATATCAGATAATGTTGGGGCTTTATTTCCAGTTTTACTTATAAAAAAAAAAAATTCCTCAAATTACGATTTTGATTATTTTCCATATGATACAATTGAACATATTGTAAGTTGGTAGAGATAACGATCGAAGAATATGGAGTTAATACATTAAAGTGTGAATTAATCACAAAGGATTTATTTTTATTATGTAAGCAGATTTGAAGAATTACAAAAGTTTTATAAAATCATCTACTTTTTCTTGATCATAGAATAGAAATCACTTTTTTTTTTTAAAATGTGACGACTTTGATGCGATCCGAACGTTTGATTTCTGGATAAAAAGAAGAGAAAATAGTTTTAACTTTCAATTTGAGGGTGAAAATTTAAGATGTTTTGTGAACCCAGGTCTGTCAATGGTTTCACAAAGCTTCTAAGTTTGTCATCAACTTTATATTTTATTGATTGTGTGCGTGTGTTTAGGAGGGGGGTGGGGTGCATTGTATTTGGCGATTAAGTTTTCATTGAGTATTAAGCAAATACCAAATTGACGAATCTCCAGAGCCGCGAAAACCACTCATTTGCAACACATTTTCTACTGGTTTGTATTTTTTTCTTATAAAACATTTACCTTGTTATTGATGAGAATATCAAACATTTAATAAAATCTTGGGAGAACTAAATAAGCAGACACAAATTGAATTTGTACACGTTACATAGTGAAAACTAACTAGGTGTCCAACCAACCATCAGTAATCAACGCTGCCTCCAAGTCAGACAAACTTAGCACTCCAGTTGTGATTATGAAGTGATCTATACATTGTCCAGGATGTGACTCAGAAGTAGTCTATCGGGATTTCGAAAATACAACGATTATTTAAGAGCTGGCGATAGATATGTGAAGCGTGACGAGTCGTGAATTATAAAAAGAGTGTTAGATTCTATGAGTCTTAGAAGATTACTTCTCTCTATTTTTAAAACTTAAATTCGAGGATTTCCTTACATCTTAATAAATCTTCAAAACTTTATAAATTAAAGGAGTTCCTCCCGACCCTGCAATAAAAAAGGTTTTAAAAATAATAAAATTTCTGTTAAAATTGCCGTTAACGTTATTGTCTCATGTGTTCATACTTATACAAATAAAACCCCAAATCCTTAAATAAATCACGTCGTTGGGACTTGGTACACGCCTACGTTTGACTTTGTCAGCATAGCTTTGTAGTAATTATATATGAATATTGAGACTGTAATATAGCCGAACACGCGCCAGCGATGGAGCGAGCGACAGTGCACACATTGGAAGCGGAGACCGGAAGAGAGCCAGCCGTAATAGGCGCGGCACTGGGGAGGTTTCCAGCAACAGCTGTCATACCAGCACGTGCTATTAGGGCTCTCGGAGCCCTAGGAAAGGCTCTAGCTAGTGGCTGGAGCCTTAGAGCAGGGCAGAAACGAACAACGTTGCTGCTCATATGAGACGAGAACTCACCTACCGACAGTGCAGCGACTGGACCATGGAAGCCATAACGGTCAAGGAGACGAGGGGATAGAAAAGGAGACGGACTGCTGCAGTGGCACACCGGCACAGAGCAGCAGACCAGCCCCCACCCTGCCTGACTACAGTTGTGGGAAGGGAGCCCATCTCCTCTCGCCAGCACGGTATAGGCGACCAGACGTCCCCACCGCAGCTTCAACAGGCCAACACTCCTGTCATCCTGATGATACAACAGGCCACGCAGATGGAAGTCCAGCCGGATTCGGAGCCCTGACTCTGAATCGGAACCCGAGTCAGCCCGTGACTCAGAAGAAGAGGGACAAGAGGAGGGAAGGTGGAAGAGGAGGAGTCGGCCGACGTAGAAATGGATCTAGAACAGTTCGAGACCATGGGGCTGATTGAGACCATCAAAGATAGAAAGAAAGCCATCAACTTCGCGAACGCCGTAAAATACGTCACATGGCGTTCACTGAACAAAAGGGTGATCCCTTGCCTTAATCAGGGGAACTTCGGAGTTCGCATTTTGCGTTCTTATTACAAGAACGCATACAACAACCACTCCATCCCCAGCCTTCTCGACGAGGACCAGCAACTCGTGGAGCTCCACGACCTGCATCGACTTCCAGAGGCAAAATATAACGAGAGGAGGACTGCGAGGCAGTGCGTGGAAGCGGACATCAGGAGTGGGAGGTATAGCCTCTTGAAGTAAAAACAGCCCTTTTTAGGGCTAATAAATGGGGATCTTATACTTGCCTCATAAGATCCCTTTTTTTGATACACAACTCTCTCAATTGCCTAAACTGATTAAAAATAAGTGTGACGGATTTAAACTCTGGCATTTTGCTACAAATGCCCCTAAAACCAGATTAAGATCACTAAAATCATTATAAACGAAAGGCAATTTATGCCTCACGATTGGTATATTAATTCGTTTGTAAACAACATGTGCGCTTAGTACCGAAATTCAAATCTAGTAAAATTTACCAACTTAAAACGACCTGATTTGATGCGACTTATTCATACCACAACTAGAGACAGCCTGAACATAGGTAACTGGGCAAGATATGACTGGACATAATATAGTTTGGCACAAAAAGGGGTAAATTTTACCCTGTGCTTTCATTCTGATCCCCGAAGCCCTATTCTGGCGAAATTTAATCCACCATCATTGTATATTTTTCGGAAAACGTACAAGCACGCATAGTGCACAAAAGACAAACAAACTATTTCTTAGGAAAATTCACAACTTAGGACTATTTGACTAGGATATGTGACTTTCACATCTTTGGCGTTAGGTTAGGGATAGCCCAACTGGAAATAAGAAACTGGGCATAGGTTGGACAGGAACGAAATAAGGTGACAGCCGGTAGGCAGAGGAAGACGGACAGATGGATGGATGGGAGCACTTGAAGCGTCTTTTCTTCCTGCGGCTTGCTTGGGCGACATTAATATTTTGCGTTCAATCGCACAAATTAAATAGTATGCAAAAGCATACTGTTATGTATGATGTTTATATAATATTATAAATATTTCAGGAAATTATAAATGTTTCTTGAATATTTGCTCAAACCTTAATGTTATATATCAGGTTTACATGTTTAGCTATTGTCCTTAAATTATGTTGTTTACTTAGTATTTTAGTTCAAGGACGGTTTTGGTAAACAAGTTGTTTATTCAATTTAAGGTCAGGGTTGATTTTGTTTACAGATAAAACTAGAATTTCCTTTACAGTTGTGTGTTAAGAGTCACATACACCATATAATTTTCTAGAACATTCTGTCATGTGTCCTATTTTATATATACCATGTTTAGTGTACAGTTTTCAGTTTCGACCTTACCATCAGTCTTTTAAGAGCCATTACAGCTGTGAAAAAATCATTCCAAATTCAGAGAGAAATTATTTAAAATATTCATTGGATTCTAAAAGTGCTCATAGACTTTTGAATTTTGGATTTTGAATTGATGATTTTGGGATTTATGTGAACTTTATTCAAATATATTCACGAGTACATCATTTTGGCACATCAACACATTAAAGACTACTGGCACACCAGAACATTAAGGACTATTGACACATCAGCACATTCAAGGATACAGTAATTCACTCAAAATATTCTATATTTAGGACTTGTGATTAGAACATTTAGGATTATTGGAATATTTGGATTTTAGTTCACGTTACTGTAAGTGTCTTTTGATTTTCATTTTAATTATCTAGAAATAAATTGCTTTTTGAATTTTACTTGATTTGTTGATTTCACTTTCTTTCTGTTACATATTTCTTAGACCATAGAATCATAAAAATACAAATGAAACTAGTCGTAACTGCCTTAGGGCGATACACGACTTTAATACAAATATAGATATATAGATAATATAACCGAGTCAGTCCCTTCACGTCCTCTGTATAATGAAGACAGAGCATATGTTGACCCCTACCGTGAAGATCATCTAATTGTTAATTTTCTTTCTCTAACATTACACTGATTACCTACATCGGCGGATCAAGAGGTCATCATCGCAAGCCACGGGCGATAATCCTCTACCTACTTTTTTCATCCGTGGCTGCCTGTGCGGAGATTTCTCGTTTGTCATGAATATTCATAAATCTGCTAAACCAATCACTGCGAGCGTGAGTAAATTTTACTCGCCATTGTGACCCAACATGACCTTTCACGCTGTTTGAATGAGCCGATCAAAGTTTCTCTTCCAAGCACAGTCACTTATCGATTGATAAAACGTGCACTTTCATTGATGTGTAGGAAACTGTTACGTTGTGTTGTTGACGACGTATTTTTTGTTTATGCTTGCTCATGAAAAATAAGGAAATCTCGGCACATGCAGCCACCGGTGGTAAAGGAGCGTAGCGGATTATCGTCCGTGACTTGCGATGATGACATGAGGTCTGTGGAATGAACCCCCTGGCGGGGGCCCAGGAGGCGAATCTCCTGGAAGCTCCTGGATTTTAAGCGTTTCCAGGGCATACTTTTAAGCATCTAACTGGCAAGCAGAGGTACTCTAAGAAACTTTCCGGTTTTTTTTCGCGCTCGTTTTGGGAGCCCCCCCCCCCCCCCCGATCCGCCTGGACCTCCCTCCCCCCCCCCCGCCCCCCGAAAAATATATATGTTTGGACAATGTCTATCGGGCATCAACATTGTCTAAAACGTTAAAACGTAGGTCATACATACTGGTCACATTGAAACAACAACAACAAAGAAAGAAAAAAAAAACAAAGTTTGAGCGATTTACAAGTTGAATATAAAACCGGAATAATCCTTTAAAAGTGTTAAAACAAATTTTAACCATATTTCTACAATTCGAATTTCCTCTTGTTAAGAGAAGTTTTTATGATATGATGTGTACCGCAGGATGGAGGCCACGACGATCCATTGTGATATGCAGTTGGGACGCGGAGGAATATGGTCTGGTGGGATCTTATGAATGGGTAGAGGTATGAAAAAATTCGTACGACTCTTTTTGCTGTAGATAAAATGCACTGGTAGTAATTAAATATACAATAAAATTCGTGAGTAACCTTTGTACATATGGGGTAGAATATTGTTTTCATTAGTTTAGAACATTCAGTTTCCTGTTAATTCCCTACAAATTCTCAAGAGCTAGAGTGAGAAGAAAAACTCAAAATCAATCTGAGAACTTCTCTAGAATAGAGAAGATTGAGGTGGAACTGAGTGTTCTTTAAATTCACGTGTGAATATCTATTATTATTATTATTATTATTATTATTATTATTATTATTATTGAAATAGTATGGGAATCGGTCACTTACTAATCTTCGTACAAGGAATACATATTTTAGTATTAAATGTATTTTTTTAATATAAAATACATTTTTCCTCTTAAGTGTGAAAAGAAGAGATAAAACGTTTTTCTGATATATATATATATATATATATATATATATATATATATATATATATATATATATATATTGCTTTTTATATAGGATAATATGAAATGGCTGCAGAATGAGGCTGTAACCTACGTAAACCTTGACTCCGGAATCATAGGTAAAATTGTAAGAATAGATATGTAGATATGATTTTTGACATCACATGTATGCATATGGTTGGGTGGATATATTATATTGACACCAAAATTGATAACGGCGCAAATACAAAACAGTTTCACAACGTTTCGAGGTTAGCAAGCTCTTCATCAGGGGAATAAACAACTGGCATCCACAAAACCAACACTTAACACACAAGCCAAGAGAATTTCTTGACTCCTACATGTTTGAACGACAGGAGAAAATCTTGAAAAAAGAGATAAAAATAGAAGAAAGAAAGAAGAAAGAATTCAAAAACGGTTTAAAAACCGGTCAACTACATGTCTATTTTTTGTTGTTGTCAGCCAAACAAAGTTGTATAACAAAAGCAAAGAAGGGATTATCGTGCCCATCTCACAGAGAGCTAGAAGAGTAGATTTTAATTACCAACTCAGAAAATTTTGCTCCAATTTTTTTTCCTCCACAGATTTTTTTTCTCTCCAAATTTACGGTAAACATTTCTGCATGATGACGTTATGACATTTGAAAGGATATCCTTTCGTCGACACATGTAATACATTCAGCGAACTAGGCTATCTATAAAATAAAAACAAATTTAAAAAAAAAAAATTGGAATAGCTCACAGATGTGCAATCGGTTGGGTACGAACATGATGATAGATTTTTAAAAACTATATAAACGCAGAACCCCGAGAAGTGTTCTTTCAAGTAGTAGTAACGTCAGTCACGGGAAGAAATTAGGAAATAGCTTTATCCATTTTTCACGTGAAAAAAAAAAACAGTTTTATATATCTGGAGTGAGGACCAATTAACCGCGAGTACAAATCGACTACTATAGCTCGCAGGAGATAATTCTGCAATATCAAACACAACAGGTCGAGTCCTAGACTTGCTGTCGTCCCTACGGCATACTTTTTTTAAACAAATGCTTCCTTTCTACTAGGAATACTTTCCCATAAACATATTTACCCATAATCCACCACTTGCCATAGGACTTGTGAACATTACGCCACTTTCATTTGTAAGGGGCGTGGTCAGATTACGGACAGGAAGCTCAAGTTTGTATATGCGCCGATCTTTGGAAATCTAGATCACATGACTAGTGTCTCGTGGGGATGATCTCGCCTACATTGTTATATAGATACCGAGGCCGAAGGTGTATAGTTACGCTTTCAGGTGCAAGGTTCGTGACATGTTTTTACGAATATGGCCTCACTCCACAATTATTTTTCTTTTATTTCATGCATAAGCATTCAACAGCATGCCACTTTTACCATAAATGATAAACGTCTGTTGCATTTTGCTATATACGAGGGGTATTTCAAAAGTTCTGAATATTACTGCGCTGTAGAGCAAAGTTCTTTATTGGTGAACAGTACGTCGATGCATCTCCTCAAAGTATTCCCCATGCACCTCTACACACTTTCATGATCTGATTATCCAATTACTGAATGCCATTTTGTATTCACTTTTTGGTATGTTAAATTGTTCAAACACTGGAAAACTGCACTTTCAACCGCATGGCGACTTTCAAATCGTCTGCTCTCAGCGAATCTTTGATAACGGGATTCAGCCAAAATACACTTATAGCTAAATCACGGCTTTATAGGGGTTGTGGCAAAGTTTGGATGCTGTGTTCCTTCAGGAAGTCTGTCACGACGGCAAATTTATGCGCCGGTGCGTTGTCATGAATACTTCGCGCACCGATGCTCGGACAGGTGGTTTGCTACTGTCCCATAGAGTCAGGCACAGGTACTTGAACGACCGGGCCTTTTGATCGAAAAATAATGCGTACAATGTTTGATAGTCCGACTGTGGTCTCTGCTTTTTTTCTCCGATCAAGGCCGTATTGTTTTCTCTTGACTCAGCTTTACAAAAAAAAATCCATGTTTCATCACGTGTGATAATCTCATTCAAACGTCTCTGGTTAATCTTTTTTATATTTGGCGAGTAGCTGTTTGGATATTTCAACCCGGGTTTTTTTTCTTCAGCGGTTAACAAAGGTGGGACCCATCTTGCACAAACCTTTCTCAGCTTCATATGATTCTTCATTATATTCACAACAGCTGACGAATTAATGCCCGTTATAATAGAAATAACTTCCACTGTGTATCAAGCATCTTCATCAATTGCCCCCTTTACAGCAGTTCCCGCTCATTAATCGCAGACAACAGTCTTCCAAAACGTGGGTAATCTTCAATGGATTCGCGACCATCTTTAAAACGATGAAACCACCTCAAAATTGTAGGATATGACAGAGAATTACATACGTAAACTTTATCCAAGTCAGCCTTGATATCATTCTGAGAGCACCCTAAGAGCACGCTGATTTTACAGTATGCTCTTTGCTCAATAGCAGAATTGTTCTCTTTCTCTGACATTTTTTGCGTCACTGTCATTTACCTATGTTACGTCACGCTTATATATCCGCAGGTGTATGGAGTGCTGCGCGCGCAGCTGCATATCATTGTATAGAACGTTATTTTTGTCTATCGATTAGCGTTCAATTTATTGACAGGTTCAAAGAAACAGATAATTTTAGAAATAAAATAAAAAATAAAAAATATTCAGAACTTCTCAAATACCCCTCGTATTTAACCACCTTATTTCGATAAATCTTGAAAGGTTTCGTCATAAGTTGACCGGCTTCTTTTTGTGGATTACTAATGTAAACAAACTGACGTAGTGGAAGTAACCAAAAAGCGTATACATGACCCAGAAAACATGGACATTTTACGTCTTTTTATATCTTACTGTTTTCATTTAACAACAAGCAAATGCAACTTTTTATACAATTTCATAAAGTTCACATTCTTCCCTTTCACAATTATTACAATAAGTATTTTTAGTCAGTGGCAAACAGACTATAACAGACCATACAAACAAGGCACTATTTTTCGGAATATCTTCCTGATGTTGGTCAACCTCAAACTGATGGTAGTTGGGAGGTAATTGTGGTCTGAGGCCATATAATTAATTTTTTTTTACCAAGCCTTTGTAACAAGCATTTAGATTGCTTCAATCGTATCGTGTAACGCAGAAAACTAAATTATTACTTCATAACACCAGAAAGGAACTATTTATGTATTCATGCGCCCTACTTGTGTGTTTTGACCAAAACTATTGGTTAAAATATAGTTCACTTGTGTATTTCTTGAGATTTGTTATTATTTCTTTAAATATTTGTAACTTTAAGAATTGAAAATCGAATACACACTTCATGAATGGTAGTAGCGAAGATCGCTCATGTAGCGTGTAATGGATTTTCAACCTTCATGACTTCATGAATCCTATAAATGATGGAGTGCAATATGAAAACCTTTCATTTCTTTCCAGTGGATATTTTGTTACTGTAAAGATAAGAAAATAATTATCATCTATTAAATAAAAGTATGGAAGAAAAGTGTCAATCAGTGCATGTTTCACCAGGTAATATAGTAAAATATTGCGTCTTATACTGATCAGTAATATCAAATTAAAAACCTCTGAAGAAGGTTGTTTCGAGTAAAACGTTGAATAGGGGAATCGCTTATTGTAAAAAAAAAAAAAACTAGAACGACGGTCGAGGATTCCCCGTTACGACAATGTTATATATCATCATAGTTTAGAGACCTATTTGAAAGTCATCGATCTGAAAATATATTAAAATCTCTCTCAAATATCCCTCGTACAACAGTTGCGTTTCCCTACCATTTTAATTTGGGGATTTTTATTTTTTTATTTTTTTTTTAAACCGAAAATTATGTTGTTAGCCAGTAAATGTTTTGGGACTTGAACAAGTCTAGATTCCATACTAGCATATAATAAGACAAATATCAAATGTAAAATACAGAGCGTACGGTAGCCGCTCTATTATGTGCGTTGTTTCTTTCTACATTAAAGATTATAGTTGAAAGAACTGAAATTCAAATCACAAAAAGAAAATGCCGAAAAACACCCAATTTGCAAAAAGACACATATTTTGTCTTCTCGATGAAAAATCTTAACTTTTTATTTAATTGAGACGTGGAAGGGTTGGTTTGGTGCTTTACGGCACAGCAACACAAGTTGGTTATTTAGTGCCGAGGCAATTGGAGTAAAGTGCCGTGCCCAAGGACACACCACGGTAGCTGACCCAGGCTGGTCTGATGGTAGGATTCGAACCCTGACCCTTTTGGTCGTGAGTCCGGCACGCTAACCACTGAGTTACTGCGGCTCCCGACGTGGAAGGGAAATTTACCCAAAATATACTTTACGATATTAAGGAACACATTTTAAAATATAGTGAAATTAACTTATTTTGATCAAGCAAGCAGCCTCTGTGCAGAATGTGAGCTATAGACCCAATTTATTTTACATGAGGCCATGGGAAGAAAATCACATAAAAATTCATATATATCACCACACACTTCCCGATAATGAAATCCGTTCCTATATCCTACCGTATAACAAAGAATGTGCAGAATACACCAAGAACACGCGGTCATCTTTCTCTTAGACATCTGAGATTGCTTCGAAGTTAGTTATGAATCGATACTTAAATTATTATGCATGATTTAAAATACTTTTTATTTTTTTTACCTGCCATGAAGTAATTGCACCGCTGCATTTTTAGATGTAAATATTACAAAATCAAAATCCTAAACCTTCGGTTTTAACCATTTTATTTCATTTTCTCCGGTGTGCCCTATTTAGATATAAATATAACCGCATGAAAACTCTCTCTCTCACTCTCTCTCTCTCATAATGTTGGATTCTTAGTTGTAAACCTGACATCACAAGCCACTGTTACCCTCTCTCTCTCTCTCTCTCTCTCTCTCTCTCTCTCTCTCTCTCTCTCTCTCTCTCTCTCTCTCTCTCTCATAATGTTGGACTCTCAGTTGCAAACCTGGCATCACAAGCCACTGTTACCTTTTTTCTTTTAATCGGCATCGTAAGTGGCACACTTGAATGTGTCTGTTGACCAGAAAATGCAACTTTTGATCAAAGCAACAGCAGAATCATATGCGTTGTAGAAAATCGCTTAAATTATGTTGGTATTACGATTGAAGACACAAGATCTGACATCAAAAGTAAAACTAAAGTAGGAATTAATAAATAAATACTATCGTATTTGTTAAAAATGTTGTCGATCTAAAGCAGCCGTCAGTTTAACTAAACAATGATCTTAAGTTCAGTTAATTTCAAAACAGACTTATTCGAACCTGTTTTTATGAAAGCATACAACTGGGGTAATTGATTTTATTTATCCAACAAGTGTTTATCAAATAATTGATCGAAAATTTTGAACATAAACTTTAGAAAGTATGCCCTGAACATCAGACAAATTGTTTATATATTCTTTAAGAAACGTAGATTTTCTTCTGTTTTATCCGTTTCGCATGTTGTAGATCGCGTGTTGGTCACGCTTGCCTTTTAAAGTACGGCGACTACGGTCTCGCAGACTTCGCGATTAATTTTCGAGACACTTATTAGCATAAAAACAACATTATAAACAAATGATCTCTAGATAATTACCAAGAACTTCATCCTTTCTGTAAGATAGTGACATCAACGGATAGATGAGGTGTCTCATCTACAATAATGAATACATTCTGACTTATTTGTTATTTACAATCAAATAATGCAACGTGCATTTCCTACAGCTGGATCATACCATCTCGTGTCTACAATGACATTTACCCAAACACGTTGCAGAGTTATCTCAGTTGACCTATATGTACAACAACAGCTCTAAAATCATCTATCATTTTCCACTGCTCAAAGCTTCCCTTTGTTCCCTCTCACTGCCTTTACCTCTCATTTCGACTTTATTTTGACATTTCATTCTTTATATGCTAAGGAAAATGTTCTACTTCCATGTCATTGTATTTTAGGATAAATCGAAAATTGTGGGTTATCATTAACTCGTTTGCTATTAATTTGTTCATTTGCCATCATGAGATTTTCAATCAACAACTTTTTTTTTATTCAAACAACATCTGTCATCAATTTAAATTTGGCAATTACACATCTAAATTTGCATCGCATGAAAATCGCACTCAGAGCCTTTTGATGATTCAATAATAATAATAATAATAATAATAATAATAATAATAATAATAATAAAACAGAAGTATATTTAATAAAGAAAAAGATATGAATTTATTTTTTTTTTAAATCCAACTTACAGGTAACTACACGTTCAGCAGCAGGACAGTACCGTTGCTTCACGATGCAGTATACAAAGCGACAATGGCAGTACGTAAACACGATTATTACCCCCTTCCCCCACCCCGTTCGCAACGTGTGAGGCGATACAAATTCGCGTATTCCAACTTCTGTCCGTTCATATGCCATTCTATTTATCTGTCACACGGTTGTGTTCGTTACCTCTGAAGCAGTGTGAGATAAGAGTGAAGCTTGTAACACATGCATATCATTGTACAATGGGCGTGCCTGTAAACTATTCCGGTCACGTCTTCTAGATTGAGTTTGCTTGTTAACCTCACATATGTTTCGTACTAGTAGCAATACTGTAAACGTTTTAGAGCTATAAAAATTAATTGCAAACTCAGTTATCGTCACCAGAGTTTTTCTTTAAGTTATATCCGTACCTGAAATCGAGATCACGGTCAAGGTCACTGCTTAGTATTATTGTTTGGTGTCTGCACCATTGGAGGCCGAGGTGGGGTGCGGGATTGGTTGGTTGATTAATTTTTAACGGCACATCAGCACATGAAAAACTATTTAATGCTGAGGCAATGGAAGTAGTTCCCAGCCCAGAGATATATTGCCGTAGCCGAATAGGACTTGTCCAAACAAGATTCGAACCTGCAACCCACTGGTTGTAGGACCAACATGTTAACAACTGAGCCATGCGGGTGGGATGGGGGGGGGGGATTTGAAAATGATGACGATTTACGGAGGTTTCAAGCTTTGCTCATGTAAGTAATTTATATAAGGAATCGTTGGACAAATTTCGATTAAAAAAAAATGAGTGATGCACGTCTATGCACATTTATATTGGGGTAAGAATAGTATAATAATGATAATTTTCTTGCCCCCCCCCCCGTTTATATTAAAATATTAAAATATCCTGCAAGAAAAGCTATCATTATAATAAGTAAAAAAAATCCAAAACGATTTCATGTTCATTGTTCTCTACCATCCTTTACTTTTCCTTCATATTGTCATTCATTCATTCATCTTCCTTGTAAGTTCTGGACGCAAAAATGTAGATTTATAAATATAATGTTTCAACTAATTATCAGGCAGAATAGCAACGATATTTTGATACTTAAAAATTGTAATATATATATATATATATATATATATATATATATATATATATATATATATATATATATATATATATATATATATGAGAGAGAGAGTTTCACTTTGTTCTGATCAGCACTCGACGACTTTTCTTAACAGTTGCCTTCCCCTTACGATTCGTCCGTCACGTTGCACCAAGATTGGAGGTCAAAGAGTGAGTCACCACACCCAAAGTGAGTAGATTTTAATGTACTTATTTTGATTAGAAAAAATTAAAAGCTATCTTACCGAGATTTAGAAATGCCACCATTTGACCTCAAAGGGTTGAGTTTTATCACTTCCAGCGAGAGAACTTCAGAACACTTTCGATACCTTCATGCAACTGAGCAAATTTTGAATGAAAAAAGAATTTAAAAGAAAGAAAAATTTTAGTAGAACGTAAATTAAAAGATCACAGTTTCCACCAAAATAAACATTTTTTTTTTTCTTCAGAAAAAGAGTTTCGACTTACATTTAATTATCGCGCGGATCAGCCTGTCTGGTTATAACTATGTTGAACTTTATGGGAAAAAATGCACCTCACTCTTAGCGTTGAAATCGTATAAAGTTAGTCATGATTTCTAATTCTTTCTCTCTATTCATCTCTCATTTGAAAATGGTAAATTTATGGTTCTAACCGACTGTTCCATTGATTTGAATCTATTTGTGTCCACTTGAAGTATTCATGATCGTGTAAAATGACTAACTGCCATCATCGCTCACATATCAGCTATTTGCTGCATATTTGATACTGACTTCTAAACAATTTGTGAATAATTATGTTATTATACCTGTATTGTCAGTTTGTCTAACTACTATTCAGGATTGCCCATGGCCGGAGCAATATCGGCAAGATAAGATTCTGCCCTAGCACATAGCAGAATTTCTAATCTTATTCTTAATGATCAGCTGCCTTTTTGAATTGCGTTATCAGAAAAAAATAGCGCGACATCACATACTACATATCCGGGAATCGCTCACGGGTACAAAATAATGGCGGTCAAATGAAAAATGTAATGCAAAGTTAACGTCCTGTTTAATTTACTGCTACCGTTGAAGTACAGAAATAGAGCAAAGTTGTTGTTGTTGTTGTTGGTGGTGGTGGTGGTAGGGTATTCACATCTACAACAGAACTAGAATTTTGTATTCTGCCAACCGTTCGTTTATTTGAAGATAATCAATTTATATATTATTGTAATGATGTTGAAAACATATTAATATCTTAAATGTCTATCGAGCGTTTGGAGGATACGAATAGTGTAGGTGGTCGTGCACGTTAGTGGTTAAAGTGGTGTGCTTGGATGAATAATTGTCATAATGTACCAGTTTGTTTTTTTTTTAAATAGAAAATACACTGAATATAATAGCTAAAAGAATTGTAAGTTTCGTTTCATATTTATATTTAAAGATTCTTTTTATCTATCCGAATTGTAAGTCTCGTTTCATATTTATATTTAAAGATTATTTTTATCTATCCGAATTGTAAGTCTCGTTTCATATTTATCTTTAAAGATTCTTTTTATCTATCCGAATTGTAAGTCTCATTTCATACTTATATTTAAAGATTATTTTTATCTATCCCAATTGTAAGTCTTGTTTCATATTTGTATTTATAGATTGTTTTTATCTGTCCCAAACTATTTGGATCAAGATTCTCATTTCTATCTGCTTTCTCCTTCACATGTTTTGTTCTCAGACTCAGCGTCCAACCCTTATCTTTTTGTTATTTGTTTGTTTTACAAGCAAGCTTAAGAAAATCATTTTTGGGAAATTATTGGCACGACACCCCTTTCTTCATACCGCGCTTGCAAAAACAGGCTCTAATTTAATCAATTGTTTGGTCATCCTGTTATCTTTCTGTTGCACCCGTGAGCAATCCCCTAAGATGAAGTTTGGTGTCATCGGCATCTTTTCTGGTAACTCTAGTGGACCACTTTCACGCTGTTACCTCCTTTTGCCGATACTCTCCACTTCTTGAGAGATAATGCGTGGTTGGACAGTGAGGGGGCGCTCTACAGATAATACATGCTTCTGAGAGAGTGACAGGTGTAAGATTAAGTATTTTTTATATTTGCAACATGCACATTGGAGAGAATGTTGGCATACCTCTATGTTACTTTCATATACTGTGGCTGAAATTTCTTTACATATTGTACTTGTGGAAACTGGACATGATCTAAGCACACAGCAGACAAAATGGCCGCTCCAAAGTACTCGAAAAATCAGTCTGAATTAGTCAAAAGTGCACTATTTTCAGGAGTTATTAAAATAGGGAAACGAATTTTGCCAGAGCAGACAATACCAGGCTCTGAAAGTACTATGAATGAATTACAAAATATCTAAAAAGTAAAAAAAGTTATCGGCTCTTTTTTTTATTATTTACCTTTGAAGTCCAGGAAGTGAAAATGACCAAGCTGAGCTAGCAGTTTTTTGAGAGGTACACATCTTAAGTAAGACCACGCTGTATACTCTATAACCCAAATTTCATCCATCAATTATACACCAAAATAAAGGGAATTCAAAGTTCTTTTAATAATACCTAAGATATACCGGTACAAGGTCTTTTTTAAATAGCCAGGACAGCCAGTGAGGAAAACCTGGGTAATTCTTTTTTTTAAAAAAATCTAACCGTATGCAAAGTACTTAACTGGAGAGTGCCACCTGAGAAGCCAGGGTTTCCAGTGAACCCCGTCCAGTGAACGAACGAAGTGACTGAATTAATAAAGAAATAAATAGATGCGTAAATGAAACACCCAACGAAAAAAAAGTATTTAAATGAAAATAAACTTGAGGTATATATATATATATATATATATATATATATATATATATATATATATATATATATATATAATTTAACCTTGAGTGCGCTTTAAATTACCAAAATATATGAATAAAAGTTGCAACATACTTGCATTTCATTTCCTAAAAAAATCCCTTCGAAAAGTAGTGAGTGATCAATGAAAAATATTTTTATTATCCATGTCCAATCGATATGAGAATCACTTTTCTAGAAACTTATATTACGTGATGACTGGCCAGTCAAAGTTAAACCCAGGACAGTACAATCTCACCGCACCTAAACGACAGGCTCTCCTTTAAATGTTTTCTCTTGCACCAAATGACGCCTCTGTTAAAAAAAAAACAAAAACAGTAGTTAACAAGAAATATCTTGAAAAAGAAAGCTGGCGACAACAGTATTAAAAGAATAGTAATAATGATGACATAAGTAGTATATGCATCGATGGTAAATTATGGAAGCTGTACATTTTATCTGTTATTGTAATTTTTAGCTCTACTGGTCAGAGAACAGAAGAGCTTATGTGATGGTCTGTTGTCCGTCCGTCCGTTAGCACAAGTTTGTTATTGCTACTCCTCCTAATCTACTTGCCATAAAACTGCACACACGCATTCATCCCACGGTCTAGTTGGTTATAAATGAAAATGGTGCCGCTAGGACATCCAATATGGCCGCCACAGTGGCCATCTTGAAAATCTTGTTATCGTTACTCCTCCTGAATCCTGGTCTTATCTACATGGGATTTCCAACAGAAGACTTCTTATAATGCCTTGTCCTTCTCAAATGAAAATGGTGCCAAGCTGACATCCAATATATCCACCACATCAGCTTATTTGAAAATCTTGTTATCGCTGAAGAATATCAGAGATGGTTTCAACACTCAGCAGTTAAAAGGAAGGAATGGTCTTATCTTGAATTCCTGGAACTCGAGAAAAGATAAATCTTAAATCTGGTCGCTATCGATGCCATATTCTTTCAAGAGAAGCTGTATAGGACATAAACTTGATATATCGTTATTTCTTACAAATTTGATAAAAACTGGCTCAATGAGAATCAGAAGTCGGTTTTCACATGGTTGCGACGGAAGTTATCTCAGAAACAATTGTATTATTGTACTAGGGCGACAAAATCCTGTAATGCAGACTGTGAGTACAAATCTAGACACACAGAGTTATGCCATGTGTTTAGTCTGGTAACTGTAATGTTTAGTTGCCGCTTGAGAACATTTTGGATGTATAGATTGTCTGTAACGTCAGGGATCAAACTTATTCAGACATCATATTTATGGCGAGCATCCCAATGGCATCCCGTAGTTAGGAGTATCAAACTGGGAAATTCTGGGACACCATATATAACCAGTATGTGTTAATTCACTTTTTTATCACTTGCTGCTCGCTTCTCCAAAGCTGTTACAAAACACTGAACTAACACTCGGTTACTAAACCCAATAATAATAATAATGTGTGTGTCAGAGACTCCCCACTTAAATATAAACCATACACAGAAATACAGAAACACATATAGGGTGTGCTTTGAAATTAAAGTAATAAACTAGACAACAATATACATACTGAAATAGCCTACAGTAAAAAGGTAATGGATAACCCATTCATCTTCGACGAGGTTTTTGCTTCAATAAAACACGTCCAATAAATGGACGACGATAAATCACAAAATTCATGCAAACTTATGTATTCCCTGTTAAAACTTTGCATTGAAAAGATAAGATAATAAACAAATTTTAAAAATTCTTAATTTTGTTTCTACGAGTGATCTGTTTGTTTGTTTTTATTCTTCTAAGTATCTTTCTATATATTTCTTTAATTGTTGAAATGGATCTTATTACTCAGTTCTCTTGGCTTTATTGCTGTATTAAGCGATTCGTTTGCCTTTTTAAAAATGCTTTAATTGATTGATTATTTTATCTTAAAATATATTGCTTTTCCACTCCAACTCATTTACAAGATTTTGAAATTGTCTGCAACATTGAAAATGCTTCTCCTTTAATTTGGCAACCATGTTCATCAACATAAGCAAGATAGGCCGTTATAGAATATGTTTTTAGTTTTGTTCCAAGTTTAGCTGAAATATATGCAGCAGATTTAATTCTAATCCTTTCTTTTAAATTTGGTAGCAATTCAGTATGGAGTAAATAATTTACGATTTCACTCATTTACTAAACTTGAAAGAGTTTATTGTGCTCTAATTGATACTGTTTATTACATTCCCTTCTATCTCATTAAATAGTTGTGTCTAAATCTGTTTTTTCAAGCATTAGATTTAAGACCGTGGTTAAACCGTCAATGATTTTTTTGTACATTTATCTACATCATCTATTGTTTTTCGTTTAATTTGTAAACCCTTTTTTTAATGTTTACTGGTCCACCACGTACTGCTTCATTAGTTGCTTTTTTTTAATTCTTTTTCCTTTTGCTAACTTCATATGCTTGTTTTACTTTATCTGTGATAGTTTCGTCCGTATGCACAACACGCATCTATCTCCCTTTAGGAGACCTTGTCAATGCAGTCAATTATGAAGGTACAACAGACTTTTAATTTTAACTTTTTAATGGTGTACCAAAGTTCTTCATGATATTATGGTATGTATTTCCAGATACTCCTTCATTTTTGCAAGCTGTACGTATGTTCCTATCTTTCTCGAACTCAGAGAAAACGTTCACGATTAATGACAGTTGAAATTCATCTTCATCCGATCGTTGTTTTTTTTTTTTTTTAAGCCTGTTGTAGTAAAACTCATACATCAATCGCATGCTTATCTCAGGCACTATAACTCCTCTGTAGATTGGCTTAATGAGCCCACTCTTTTGATGTTATTCATGCTGACCAACACCAAGTCTTCATCAAAATAATGTTTTACTCACGAATGATAGGATAGGTTGTCTTAAGAATTCCATTTTTTTTTCTTTCTTTTTTTTTTTCATTCGAACTTATTTTAACAGTTTTCCTCTTCCTGAGATTTTCTATCTGTATACCAAACAAACTCTTATTCATTAATTTGAACAAGTCCTCATCGATGTCGTTTGAAGCTTTTTGTCTCAAGTTAGTATTAAAGTAGATATAGAATTTCAAACACTACTGTTATTCGAAAAGGATAACTCTATATTTTGTTCAGTTTTAGTCCTAACTGTATATAAAACTTTATGTTTCTACGGTAAATGACGTATTCTCCTTTGTTCTTCAATGTACATGTCAATTTGGGTACGGATGGCTTGGGAGGTTTTTCCTATTTTGATGACTTTACTTTTGAAGGTCTGACAAACCATTTTCATTCTGGAACAAGTTTTAGGTGCTAGCTGGTAGTCCTAGAAATAGTCATGCAACTCTCTTTGACTCTCTCTCTCTCTCTTAAAAAAAACAAAAAAAACCACAAAAAACCCCTCCAAAATATAACCTGTGTCGTTATTATCAAAACGGTTGACAAGTTTTCCTTTTCCCATACAATTTGTTAGTCACTTGTCCATTTGAAATCTTTCACTGGCATTGTATTGACACATAGTCTATCATATAAATTTTTCGTAACGAGATAATCAACGACTTTGGTTTGTTTTATCGTATTCTCGATTATTTCAAAGTTTTCCATCTTAAACCGGCACAGTATTCATGATTGGCTTCAGCATATCGACGTGGTATCATACTAATCCCTCATTCGTGTAGTAATCATGAAGATCACTGAATATTCCATTCTCGATCATAAGAAACATATCATGATCTGTTAAATGTTCGAGTTCTACACCTGCTGCCTTTAATGACGCGTTATGAACTACAGTGGGTGCACTGTAATAGTGAGCAGAATCTAACGTGTAGTGTTTCATTTTCATACGATTGTGAATCTCATAAAAAATGTCACATAACATCAATGTATCCCTCATGACGTAGCTATCGTGAAGATCACCGAGCGTTTCAAAGGTTAAAATGCTCCATAATGTTGTAAACTTATTTACAGTCATCATTGGATTTACTCGAGTTAAACAGTGACGAATAAAATTTTTATTTAGGTGGTATAGTTATTGAATGGAACCTGTCGAAACTAAAGAACTATTCATAAGAATTGATCTTGTTCTTCAAATATGTATGTTGAAAATGTTTAATTGTTTCTATTAACTTGTGATCGCTTAAATTCTAAGATAATTGTTCAATAGATGGACCCATGAGTCGATAGCTATCTAAAAAACCTGATTGTCGATTTGACAGTCATTTCTTTTCCTTCTTTTATGAACATATCAACATTTAATTTCTTGCTCAATGATATATATTTCTCATCGTTGTTCATATTTCTCATGGTTGTTCGGTATGACCGTTACCTCCTGACCAGGATCTTGTTTTACTAACTCCTTGATAAATAGCTGGTTGTCATAACCTAATAAGTTATTAATGAACACTAATATGTATTTTAGATGGTTGAAATTTAAATTGCAATCATTATGAGTAGGACCTCTGTATTTTCCCGTGAAATGATAATGACCCTCGAACTTTGGTTTCAGTTATCATTTAATCACAGACATGACACCTGGTTGTCGAGTTGAATGGGTTTTTTTAAAAATCTTCATCTCTGAAGAACATAGGTTTTGCATATGTAATGCTTATTCTACCTACACTAGTTTCCGATCTTACCCAACGAGTTGTAAAATACTTGACTACAATATGTTCCTCAGTAAACGATTTGCTTATATTGTTTGTGAATTTACGCGAGGTACATATAAAATCCTGAGGGAATATGTCTAGATGTTTTCACTGTGTGATTGCATCAAACCAGCGAGTGTATTTATTAAAATTGTACGTTAAAGGTTTTTGAGGAGTGTACATAAGAGTGTTCACATTAACTCCGCAACATAACAAGCATTTATTATTAGTAATGTGTTTGTTAAACCAATCCTTTAATTTTTCATCCACTCGGGCATATACATTGTCTAGATTTTGTCAAATATCCACAAGTGTTATCATGTATCTTCTGTTCAAAGAAAAGATCATGAAACACTGTATCCATTTCAGTTATGTCAAATATTTGTCTGAAATTCGTTGAATAATACAATTTCTTTATTTCTTGCTTTGCTATCCCTGTATCAATTAACGTCAACTATCGAAGTCTAGCCCTGATAGCAAGTTGAACACACCCAATCAATTTCCTTTTGGTTTCCTGATTATAAGGTCTTTCGCGTGTCGTTCAAACAAACTGAAATAAATGTTGAGGTTCTGTTCAATACCTCCAGAGAATTTATATCTATCGACTACTTCTATAAAAGACGATGTCTTTCTGATTTTATTTGTTGCATTCATCTTTGTCTTCCTTATAATCTGCACTGTCTTTGTTGCTCTTGTTGCCTTCCCTCGTCAGTTCCTCAATGTTTGGTCGAAGCTGAAATTCCTCTTGCATCATTTGCCTTTGCTGTTGAACTTTACTTAGTCTCTATTGTCTTCTTGCTCTCTGCTGATGTAATCTGCTCATCCTTCTATAACTTTCATGTATCCTTTGTTTCCTAGAATTCTTGGATTATAGACTCGTATTCTCCATCGATCAAACATCTTTCGATTTATACAGTGAAAATGTCTTCAGTATTTGTTTGCTATAATTTTCTGCGCTATTACCCCTATTGTCCATGATTGTAAAATCCATTGATTATAGCGCAAATTTTCTGTAATAAATGTTTGGTTGAATTTTCGATCGTTGACTCATATTAACCATACTTTTAAATTCACTGATTTGTACACTGATTTGTGAACATTTCTTAAACATGTTTTTCTGATAATATTTTGATTCTTTATTTATATTTTCCAGCCTTGTAAAATCAGTATGGTTTTAATACCTAAGAAGGTTTGAATACTTTCTTCAATGTGCTAAAATTTCCCTAGTCAATTTATTGTGTATCTTTGATTTTAGGTGCGGAATCATTGAAGGTTTTTGCACAAATCGTCTACATTCACATACTGTAATGTTTTTTGTTTTAGGACTCTTGTATTCATATCTCATGCAGTACTTTATCTACTTGCAATTTTTACATCTCATCCATCTGTCATTTATTTTCTCAAATTCGCGTGCAGATTTTGTTCATGACACTTTCTACACATACTTTTAATGATTTCACAAAATGGTTTACATACAACAGAAACATCTGTCTGCTGGTCTGCAACTGCCATTTATTGATGATAAATTTGTTCAATATTCAACAATCTACTGTCCATTTCGTGCCTTTCAGTAATCAAAGGATATGTGAAATTTAATGAGTAACGTAAAAAACAAAACAAGCATCCTAACGAATTAGATGAATCAAACTCACTCAGAGCAATAAAGCATACAATTACACAGTCAGATGAAAGATAAAAAGAGAACATACAACAACTAGATTAGAAGAAAGTCTTGTCAAAGCAGATAAACGGATAACAACTGAATACGCGTACAATCTACTGTCAATAGAACTTCAAATAGAACAGTTAGACACATTATTTAGCAAACTTGAAAAAAGTAGAAGTTTTACATGAGTTGATTGTGTCACAAGAGAAAGAGGAGCAATTGAGGAGAATATAGAAGAAATAAATGAAAACCTCGAACAATTCAAAGAATGGATGAGGAAGACAGAAAAGGTATTAATTTGATTAATGTTCATATCAAATAGTATAATGCATGCTGGTATTAACTTGATCATATATAAACTACATCAGTCAAAGCAATCAACTGTTCAATACGTCTTACCCATCGCAGGCGACGCATCACAAAGTACAAAACGAGAAAGTAAATCAACTGCTAAATCTAGCAACAACTATTACATTCCTGAACTGTAGTAATAGTGTCCTCGTACATTTTAGTGCTCTTTTATTTATGTAGCCTTTTCATGCAACATTTGATATCTTAGAAAAAATCGACAATGCGTTGTGTTGCCTGTTTCAATTTGCTTGAGTAAGAATTTAATTCTTTTACAGTTTGTATCGTGCAGAATGTTGTTATCATACCACCGGAAACAATTCATGTGATTCATCGTTGTCCATCTATTGAACAGTTTTGTTGAAGCAAACACTGTATCGAAGATGAAAGGGCTATCCACCGCCTTTTTTGCTTTAGGCTATTCTAGTACACTGTTGTCTATTTTAGCAACTCAATTTTCTAGCACACCCTGTATGTGTTTCTGTGTATGTGTAGTTTTAAAGTGGGGAGTTTCTGATACAACGGTTACTTTTTAGTTTAGTAGTTGTTATTTTAGTATTTGTAACATATGCGAGTCGTGGAGGGACAAAGTATCTAGCAGCAGAGCCACGGAGCAGCAATTGATACAAAGTTTACTTACAGTCAATAGTTATATGGTGTGCCAGATCTCTCCACCTAATACTACTGTCGTTTTAGTAAACGCATTCTGCTTAATAAACGACAGTTCAAATTTCCACTAAAAGAACTGAAGCAGAAAGTTTGTAAATTCTGTTTTGGCAGTAAGAATATTCCAGAACAACGTCCTAGTAAAACTGAATAAAGAAAAAAAAACGCGGCTAGAAAACGTAAATATATTAAGAATGGCTAGCCTCGCAAATTTTGTATCAATTAATCCTGTGGTACAAATTCAATTAGGAAAAAAAACAAACAAATTCAAATTCTGCCTACAAACGAGATATCGGGTGGAGTGAAAATTAAGAACATAACAGGCATATAAAGATAGCATAAAATCGACATGTCGGCTGTTTCTTAATCTGATGTATGTTTTAATACAATATGCTATTCTATCAGACTCCCCTCTGTTAGGAAATTGCCCCAATTGCCCCCCCCCACCCCTTCCTGGGTGTCTGGTTATTATTAGAAATACGGTTATTTTGTTTTGCGCTTATGACAGTCACCATATTTATGATGCTTGCTCATGAATACTTAAAATAAACTTTTCTTTAAAATTATGAAAATACAGAGATTAAGGGTTTTCAAAATAGAAGGAAAGAGTCTTTCTGTGATTTATAATGTTGTGTTTCTTAATGCTTAAATCAAAGTTGGTTGTAATCGAACAAAAATATTAGGTGCTAAAGTGTCGAAGCGGTTAACCGAGTTATTTTTTATTATGACCCTTTCAGTACACCTTTTAGCAGCACTCAACCTGCGTCCTGAGAATGACATTATGTAATACACTCAAATCTGGGTTCTACCTATTACAGTCCCTAGTCATTACTTCCAATGATGCGGTGCTGTTGTTAGTAATTACCACCGAGGTATAGTCATACACGTACAATTAGTAATAACTGTTCGTTCTCTATATCGGTAATCTCTCATTGTTTGACTGAACTAGAAGTGCTCATGTTCGATCAGATGCTTAAGTCGGAAATGAGATTTCACTCAAATTCCTTCACTACGACCCAAATATTCTCGCCCAGTCAAATAAATTCATCTTCGTCAGTTCTGAGCTGTTACCAAAAGTAAAGAGTTTGCTTAACTAGGTCCAAAACGAAAGCCATATGATAGAACAAAAGGATCGAGGTTGCATTTATTGAGTAATGGGATACCATGTATGGTCTAAAAGTAAAAATAAAATAAAAAGGAAAGTTAAATCAAGTTAAAACTTGCATTGCAAATCGCTAAAAATGCATACACCGGTGAGGGTACCGATTTTCACACTACATAAATACATGCCGTCACTATGCAGCGTGTGTTGATGTACTTACCATCTGATGTCCGTTGACATGTTATTCCTCTGTGCGGGATAAAAGATTAAATATTACTGAAATCCTCTTCAGAACATATTGCATAGCTATAAATTAAATTCTTAAAGTCGCACAGTCTTCAAAAGTTTCATTTTTTTTCCGAACAGGTTATAGCAACCATACACCTTAGTGGATTATGTATGTTGAACGTAATTAAATTTGCTTTTTTTTTTAGTAATAAACAATATTCTCTACTCTTTTTTCGTGTTTTATTTTTTTTTTTTTTTTTTTTTTTTTTTTTACGGAAAAGAGGTATAAATATTTTTGTATATGTTTGGAAATTGAACTTTACTTTTTTAAATAAAGGTCCATGGCATAATTAATTTTAAATATTTTATGATAAATTTTTTTATTGTGTTTATAAAGGCTTCATTGACATAAAACAATTATACGTTTCTAATCTGGTTTCAATTTCCTACTAGATAAAACTAAATCCATTTCAATTTTTCCGTAATATATAAATTGGCGAACGTTTGCACAAAAAAAAACCCAACTTATTTGCTACATATATTTATATCATATACATGTGCATTGTTTATGTTCATTTACGTGAGACTGTCGACATTAACTTAAGTCATATACAACAAATGATCATACTAAAAACGCGTCAAAATTAGTAACATTTCTATTTCATTGGACAGTAACTGATCTCCAATTTGTCGGGTTACCACATTATCATCGTGAAAAATACGCAGGGGTCAAATTTTAATAGGTGACCAACGGTAATTTGAAAAGGCAGTGAGGAAGATACTTCTATATCCTTGATTCCGATTCTTTCCAGATGACTTTGACCAGCTTGCAAAGAAACCCCGACCTATGGATGGCAGATATCTACCGTACAAGCTCGCTTATAAGTCTAATCTAACTGCAAACAACATAGACCCTGATCTGCCCTCGCATAATGAGCCAGCATATCAGGGTATATGTTGTTTGTTCTACTGATTACTCCAAACAAATTGCATAGACCCAGATTTGTTGGCCCATTATGCAACGGCAGATCTGAGTCTATGCGGTTTGCACTTGGACCCGACATATTAGAGTGTATAGACGGTATCCTTCTGGCCGTCCGGTCGGAGTCAAATCAGATTAGGGTTTATGGTTAGATTAATTTCTCAGATACCTTTGACTACAGAGACATATCACTTAAATTGGAGATGCGTCATGAGGTGTACTACTTGCACCGAGAAATTATATACCAAAGTTGTTAGATATGTAGGTGCGTTATGACGAACACTCAAACGTTCAGACAAAATAACGACAAATTAGGTCACTGCGACCCACTTTCCACGTCAAGTAATTAGTGTCATTTTGGTTTTAGCTCAGTTTCTCCGATTATGGCGCAATTTGAGGTATTCTTGTTTTGTGGTCTACTACATCTATTTTTATGGAATATGCCATTTTTGTAGTCGTGAAATAAACACGAGAAATATCCATAGCTACAGAATAAAGATACATCTAGAAAATATAAATTAAGGTATTATTTCGGTTGATTCGGCCCACATTTCGTATCTGGTGGAACAATCTTAATCTTATGGTCAGCATGTTGTTGGAGAAAATGTAGACGTCAGCCGAACTAATGGGACCCTCAAAGAGGTCTCTGTGTTCCCTTGTCCATTGAAAATAGTTGTCTTGGTTCTCTTATTCCCTTAAAAATAACATCTTTTCTCTATAGTGCCCACTGAAATTTGCTTTTGTTCCCTGTTTCCCTGAAAATAATCATCAACGCCCCCTTGTTACCTGAAAAGAGTTTTCCACGTTTCCTTTCTCACAAAAACACCTGGGGTGGTCTCTACACTAATTGTTTATCTTCTGGTATTTTTGCAGAATAGATCCAATAGGTGCTGGATCTGATCACACACCGTTCATTGCTCTCGTAGGAATCCCATCGACCTACTCCAAGTACACCGGCTATGTAAGATAGAAAGTATTTTATTTTGATTGTGTGAATGACGCTTGTTCTACCTTTCTTTATCTCATCGCTTAAAGCTCTACAAAGGCTTTGTTATTTTTCGTGAACTATTGTAGCAGCAACAGTAGTAGTACTAGTAGTAGCAGTAGTGTAATGGTGGTGGCGGTGGTAATAGTAGCCTCGAGCAACCACTTTTCGTGCACTTAACGTGAATTTTAACGCGTTCGTTATACTATTGTGATAATCTCTTCAAATAACCATAGAAAGTGTTCAACTATATCTACTTCATATAATCATCGTTAAAAATTTGTTGGCATTCATGTACATTAGTTCAGAATTACCGTTTTTCCGAGCGTGTGTCTTTTTGCTTATTTCTGGAAGTGGCATCCAAGGTTCGTGACGCAAACTAAAAAGTCACATGGCATATGACCGGAATGTGCCACTTAGGTCAAGGTATGGATACTATTAGTTCATAGCGTCTCCATGTTTTTGAAATAAAAAAAAATATAATTTAAATATGAAAAAACATTTTACGTTAATTCTATATGCAGTTTGTGCACTTACATTACTGCTTGCTTGTTCTTTACCATATAAATACATGACTCAATAGACTGAGAGAGAGACAGACAGACAGACAGGGAGACAGAGGGAGAGAGAAATTTAAAAATAGACACTGGTGAATGGATACACATTTTATTAAAATAGATTCAATGTCTTTTGATGTAGAATATATGTTCATTATGAAATAATACTGAAACGAAAAAGTCCGTAGTGAATATATTTTCGAGTGTAAATTTTTCTTACGCTGTATAAGAACCCCACATGAATAAAACCAAATATTTACATTGGCTATCTAGTTGTATTAATTCCCGAAGTTGGTTTTCCTGTTCAAAATATGTAAACAAAGTCATCATGTGATCTGCGGCGCGATCTTAGCATATAATAAGATCACAAATAAGGCATTAGTGAAAATATAGATTTTCATTATGATTTTTTAAAATTACATGAAATTATCTGTTTAAAAGTCATTTTGTCTGATTTTACTGTTTAATTCATTCCGGTCACTCTTAAAGAACGCTGGTGACACAGTTGATGACGTCATTATCTCGAAACAAGCGCGTTAGGGCGCGAGAAAAATGGCGCACGATTGAAGGAGGCGCACAACATTGGGTGGTTGGACGATGGTAGTAGTTTATTGTTGTTGTTGGTAGTAGTGATAGTAGTAGCAGTAGCTACTTTTGTAATTTTTATTGTTGTTTTAAAACAAAAGTAAGAAGTTATTGCTTTAGCGGTAGTGGTTATAATGGTAATAGTAGTTGTTGTTGTAGCAGTAGTAGTTGTTTCTGTCGTTGTTATCGCTGTGGTGGTGGTAGTTGTAATGGCAAAAGTTGCATCAGCGAACAAAAAAATCCAAACAGCAGCAACAGCAGTAAATGTTGTAGCAGAAGTCATGTTTGCAGTAAAAACAATCGTAGCAGGATTATTACAAGAAGATTGCCCCAGCTTTGAATAGAAAACTCGAGGCTTTCATTACTCTCTTTTTCGCCCAAATCCTCTTTCGTACTAGTTCGTATTTCTTAATATTTTCAAATTAATTCTAGAGTCATCAACATAGTTTTCTAACACCTAATTCCAACACCTAAAATTCCGAATGTGAATCTCTGTATTTTTTTATATTTTTTATTTTTTAATAGTTCATGAAGTCGATGATCTGTTTCAGATAGTTGACGGTAAAGTGATTCCTATGAGCGAGTATCCGCTCTATCATACACGATATGAGCAATATGAACTGGTCAAGATGATGGACCCAGGTTACACATTGGCCAAATCTGTCACCCTTTTCCACTGCGAATTGATTCGAGAGATAGTGGACGCCAGAATCCTGCCGCTGAACGTACGCACCTACGCTGGGGAGATTGTTCTTAATATTCGACGCTTAGCAAAGCTTCGAGATGATTTCATAGAAAACAATGTCCAATACGGTAGGTTTTCAATTCTTAGAAAATAATTACAAGTATGGCTGGTATATACATTCTTAGAGAATAATTACAAGTATCGCGGGTGTATACATTCCTTAGACAATCATTTTATCATAAGGTATACGCTGATATGCAATTTTAGCATTCGACCGAGAAAAGAAGGGAAAAATGGCATTTGACCGAAGATGGTTCGCACCATTTCGCGTTCGACAGATGACTACGCGCTATCGCATTCTACCGAATGCCGCATTGCTCATACGATCTCCGGTCGAATGCGATAACAACGTGTACCATTATCGATCATATGAATGACTGTTTTCTCTTACCGTCTCGGCCAAATGCAAAAATCGCAAACTGGTATCTATATAGTTTTTATTCTTATATGAACACTACATATCTTAATGAGATCTTGTAAATCAAAGCAATACATTATATAGCTAAATAAACTCAGTCCTATTCAGATAGTTAGGGTGATTTTCAATCAGATATCTTTCTTGGGATATTTTATAATTACTTTTGTCCTCTGAAAGTATTCAAAATTTATATTAGGGGTTTTATATCCAATTAAGACCAATATACTAAAATATCAATTAATTTCATTGCTATATTAACTGATTTTCAATAATGACATGTCTTATTTTAAATGTACATATGCTTACGGACTTTAAAAATGGAACAAGTAAATATAAGCAGTCTTTCTCGTGAATTCAATCAAATATGCAAGTTCCTATCTTTTCTATATGAAAACATTGTTGATATAAACTTTCTTGGAATCTTTGGAAACTATCATTATTGGAGGCCAAAATATATAGTGTCCTGAAAAAAAAAAGGTCGTGAGATTTCTACTTACAGACCTAGAACATTGCCAACTATTATACTCGGCCCATGTTGACAAATCTCCTAACTTGTTGAGTTACTCTTTCCTTATATTGTATATATTTCTCTAGATTGAAACTATTTTTCCTGTAATATTTTAGACGAATTAGTGACATCAACTGAGAGATTAAAGACAGCCTCAAGAAGCTTTCATCAGAAAATAGGGCGCTTAGATATCAACAAGTAAGTTTTGTTTTGTTTGTTTGTTTGCTCTGCTTCTTTGCCTTTCCAATATAATATTATTGGAATATTTTGATCAGTTGGTGCATTCACCAGAAATCAGCCAAACTTCAGAGAGAGAGAGAGAAGGGGGGGAGAGAGAATTTTCCACCTCAATGTGCAAAATTGTACAGAAAGTAAAATCCCAATATGGAGGACATTTATAGGGACAAAGCCATACTGATATGTCGAGTAGAGCCATACTTATATGTCGAGTAGAGCCATACTTATATGTCGAGTAGAGCCATACTTATATGTCGAGTCGAGCCATACTTATATGTCGAGTCGAGCCATACTTATATGTCGAGTCGAGCCATACTTATATGTCGAGTAGAGCCATACTTATATGTCGAGTAGAGCCATACTTATATGTCGAGTAGAGCCATACTTATATGTCGAGTAGACAAAATCTTTTGAGATATTTTGCATTTTGTATCTCCAATTTTCGAACTAGGTCAAAAGAGTGAGAATGCGCAACGATTTGACACTCAAGTTTCGCAACGATTTGACACTCAAGTTTCATATACGTAATGTTGTTACATTATTGGAATTTCTACATGGTTTTTCCGACTTTGAAGGAAATAATCACAATAGAGCACATGAAAGTACGAAAATTACGGAGGTACTCAGCTGTGATGTGAACAGTTACTTTTTAACATAATGCGGTTTCAAACTTGTGGTTTATGGTCATGCACGGAAGTTACTACGCCCATTTTCATGTTCCGAATACCTAAAAGGTTAGTATGTATTCACAGTGAATCAAAGATATCGGGTTCGAAATTACAAGAAGTTATTTCTCTCTTTCGGTATTTTCTAACCAGTCGTAATAAATATTTTACTAATTACAGACCGGCAGGCGATTCAGAACTTGCACAAATAGAGGTATTATTAGACGATACGCGTCATACTAAGGTGATCAGTCCTGCGAAGACCTTAACGAGAACAAATCCTCATCAAATCCGGTCTGTTTTTTTTTTTTTTTTACATTATAAAACGGAATGGTGGTAAGAGAGGCCAATCACATGGATAGATTATGAGGCAGATTCAATGATTTATTGAATGTCAAAGATAAATCGAATAAGTCCATAATTTTATGAATTCACTGATATTCAACCAATAAAAAGTCGCTATCTGGCTTATTCGAGTAGGCTATAGACTCGTTTTTATCTGTTTAGGGCTTTGACTTTGATAGTGAACAAAATCCTTCTAGCCTGTCATTTTTCTGTTTTTGAACTAAATATTTATTGCTAATAACATGTTGATATTTATTCCCAAGATTATACAAAATTAATTTTGAGAATTCTATGATAATGGATGTTTGAGAAATTTAAGGTATAATGAATAATGGTAAGACGCAAGTAAACCAAATGTTTTTACCTACCGGAAACGGGAGTCTAACCCAGTGTATCGTGTATGTTCAAATCAACGATTATGGGAAGCTGCTAATCGATAAGAACAGAATGAATGTGGAGAAGAATCGCGTCGGTTTTGAGTTCCGACTAAACCATACGAAATATTTGGAATCACTATACTCTGAGTTTGTGCGCCGATTGATTATGTTTGAGATAGGATATTATCTGATAAAATCCACAATCAGAATTTCACAGATTTTTATGTAGAAACAAGTTATGTTATAAATTTTGCATGCTTGGTTTTGATTTCTTTTCTTGCGGAACTTCGTTCGATGTTGATTGTCGTTTTACTGTAGTATACTTGCTCACTGTCTTGCTATTTGGTATTAGTATACTTGCTCTTACTATTTGGTCATTTAGTATACTTGCTCACTGTCTTGCTATTTGGTCATTTAGTTTACTTGCTCACTGTCTTGCTATTTGGTCATTTAGTATACTTGCTCACTGTCTTGCTATTTGGTCATCTAGTTTACTTGCTCACTGTCTTGCTATTTTGTCATTTAGTATACTTGCTCACTGTCTTGCTATTTGGTCATTTAACATAAAGGTAAGTTGAGATGTTTCTCCTGCATTTTAATTTTTCCGACGGTTTGAATCAAAATGTAGTTGTTTTAGTACAAAGTTATATTATTGAAAGAATTATTTATTTTATAAATTCTTTATAAATTATGTTTTCTTTTAAGAATGTATTATTGACTTTGAATCATACCTGCATCTTCCTTAATGAGAATCATTTTGTAAAGTATTCTTCTGTCAGCCCCTTGCAGGTCAGAATGATTAACGACAAACTCCAGTCTGTGGAAAGAACGTTCATTGTGCCAGAGGGTTTACCGCTTCGTCCAATGTACAGGTAGGTATTTGCATTTCCTGATCAACACTTACTTCTTTTCGACTAAAGTCAACATGTACACTGCCGTGACACCTACTTTTTTCTTTCTTCTTTTGAAAAAAAATGTAAAGTTCTAATAAAGGGATATTTACAACTTTTTTTTTCTTTGCATAGGAATGGACAGGAAGGGGTGTGTGTGTGTGTGTGTGTGTGTGAATTGGAGGGAAACAATATTTTTGTTATAAAGTCACCATCATTGTACGTTTGCAACGTGGTTTGTCGCGTTGATCACGCTTCAGACAAATTTAATAGTTCCTGTCATCTTCACTAAAGCACTACTAATGACTCCTCTAAGAACTGAAGGTTGTTATCCTGATTTCCTTGACATTTTATATTCCTTTAACACTTCTGTACTAACAACTCGGTACAAGCCTATTTGGCTAAGGTTATAATATTAAGCACGAAATAATGTAATGATTTTTTAAAATGAATTTTTTGTATCGATAAGATACTTAAACACACACACAGACACACACACACACACACTCACACATTATATCATAGAAAGGGATTTAAGTTTTACTTGATTTGGCAATTATTGAGTAGTATCTTTTTTCTAAGAGGTATAGGTGACCCTGAAAAGGACCGTTGGCGTTTTATTGAATAACAAAAACTTATGGACTTGACATCATCAGCCTTAACTCTCTTAATCCTTTTCCACGGCCAAGGCCTACTCCAAGGCCTACTCCAAGGCCTACTCCAAGGCCTACTCCTGCTGTTCCTGCTTTGGTAGTGGTAGTAGTAACTGCTGCTGCTGGCATCTCTGTGGCAGTGAGAGTGAATGTAGTGATAGAAGGTGTTTAGAAGTCTTAGATCGTGAAGGTCTCTTTCTCTTGAGTTGAGCTAAAGAAATCTGATAGAATTCCCTCAGATACTTTAAATCCGTCAAAATGTCTTGTAACAAACGCACCATTTTGTTTTCACTCCCTTCCTTCTGTTCATTGTTCAAAGTATTCCCCTTCTCTTCTTCTTCTCGCTTTCTTTTTGAACAAATGATTGTTCTTCTTCTTTCTGGAGTTGCAAAAACTCTCCAATTCTTCCTTCTGTTTCTTTCTGAAATGATGGAGAAGGAAGTGAAGGTAGTACTTCCGTCGCAGGCAAAAATTCTTGCGGAGACGATAGGAAATCAGCCAAAGCTAAATTGAAGTCATCCTCTTCTGGAAGAAGAATACTCGCTACAGCCGCAGTAGTAGTCGTTATCATGGTACTATCGCTTCGAGTGTACGATGTATCCGCAGCAGGCGCACCCCAATACATTGTCTTCGTTTTTCAGCCATATGTATTGTACTTGAACTGTTCCGCAGTGGTAAACCGTGCGCAT
Organism: Margaritifera margaritifera; assembly: GCA_029931535.1. Lineage (NCBI taxonomy): Eukaryota > Metazoa > Mollusca > Bivalvia > Unionida > Margaritiferidae > Margaritifera > Margaritifera margaritifera. Next base: position 4,285,312 of record JAQPZY010001631.1, read on the forward strand.
ATATATTGAATGTGACTTCCGCTCTCTTCTGACTGGAAGAGAGACCACATGCTCTGACTGAATACTGTAACACTCGTTTTGATGTTGGAACATTTCAATCCGTTTCGATCCGGTCTTAGGCTACATATACAAGCGCATTGTCACATGTTTCACATATTCTCAAGACAACTCAATCAAGATGTGGACAAGCGTAGAGTCATCAACCATCGTTTCGGGCATGCTGTTCAACCCAGACTACCCCACGTATGTGAAGGCATCGTGGGTTATTACCAGGATCATTGACATGGCGATATGGAAAAGAAGAATTCATGTGGAGAGGCAAGGGTGTCTGATGCGGGTCTTACTTTATGGACCCGCCATGAGGAGACCCCAACGGCCCTTCTCAGGGCCACCCACATCTCTAGGAAAGAGAGATCATTTGCTCAAAAAATTGTTTTATGTTTTGTGTATGTCTATTTTGTTTACAACCAAAACTTAAAACCCTTTACCCCTTCTCTTTTCTGTGTGATAGTATTGTATGTTTGTATGTGAGTGAGTGTATAGTAGTGTGTATATAAACACTTCCTACCCTTGTATATGATAGTATGTGTGCATGTTTGTGTGTATTTTATCCCTCTTCTTTTACACCATACCCTCTCTTGTGTGATAGTGTGTTTGTATGTATGTAAGTATAGAGTGTATGTATAAACACTCCTACCCTTTTCATTAGATAGTAGGGTGTGTGTGTGTGTTTGGATAGTAGAGGTGTGTGTTTGGATAATATAGGTGGTGTGTTTGGATACTAATAAAAAAAACGGTTGCTGAATTATATGGTGTGTGTTTGGATTGTAGAGGTGTGTGTTGGATTGTAGACAAAACTTTTAATATTACCATTTCCGTTTTGTCCAAATAAAACTTTTGACTCTATAAACACTTTTGACCCTATACAACCTTTTTACCCCATACATTTTTCCATGTAAAATTCCCATTGATCCCATAAAATCCCATAATGTTAATTTCCGTTAGACCCCATGTAGTCCCACAATGCTAAATTCCCATTGACCACAAGTGTCCCACAATGTAAACCTATGGGTTAATGTTAATTCCCGTTAGACCCCCAAGTATCCGATATTACTACTTGCACATAACGTCTGCCTTACTAAACAATTTTAGATCGGAAACTTGTCTGATTGGTTGAAGCGTGTTTACACAATAGTTTTGGCAATTGTCCTTACCCTTTCAGTTATGTATTAGGGGATTATTATAATTTGCCCCCAAAATGAACCAAGTCCCAATAGGCACATATATGCACTGCGTTGTAAAAGCATGAATAACAGTACAGAAGATAAATAGCTTGAAACTGTAGCTTGTAGTTCTTTGTGTTTCAGACATCTGTTGCAGTCTCCCAGTGGGCTTAACTACTATGGAGGAACCGGATTTCCGGGACTAGAGGACCTTTTGGGCCTCCCCAATAGTGACCCTAAAAAGTGGCCCCAGATCCGAAAACACGTTACAATTTTGACCCATAGTATATACTCCTTAGCGACGCTTCTAGAAAAAGACTAACGTTTTTAACACTTATAAGAAATTCGATAAAACTATCATATTCCATGTTGTTCTAAAACAATTCCATTGTGCAGACAGGAAACTTTCACTTACGTAATTTCCAGGAAGCCTTCAGTCTAAGTATTACTCAGTATGGTATTAATTCCATGAAGTTCATGCCAGGGCTAACATGATGTTCATTCATACCATCGTCAGCAAAAATGAGGACATTCCAGTCACTAGCTACCTGACAAGTCGTACCAGAGGCCATACCCAGAGGTACCTACAATCATATGCCAAAAACAGAAAAATTTCCAGCTGATGCGGCATTGATACAGTCCATAAATGGCAGCTAGGAATTTTCTCCATCAAATTCACTAAAGTTTTATACATGAAAAGATTGTCATGAGCTTTCAGCTTCCACAGTAGAGTCGTTGTCATATATAGTGGAAGTCACATGACCTGCTCATATCAGGTCATGTGACAAAGGTCCTCTGATTGAAACGGCCTCTCACGATGCTCTAAAGTTAGAGTCTGAAGCGGTGTCTTTTCTTGTCTAAAATTTTCCAAAGGCAGAGTCAGAAAACAATCTACACTATGTGAGATTAACCTAACTTTCAGTCGTACACAATTATAAGTTTTTTTGTTTTGTTTTGTTTTGTTTTTATTGATTTGTTAAAATGTAAATACTAAAATATTTTCTCTGTGGCAGTGTAGCAGTGTGAAGTTCCTCTAAAAGATCAGCCCTTTAATAAGTAGAAGCAAAAGTTCAGTCGGGGGGCTAGATTGTTATCTTGTAATATTGGTCCGTAGTTTATGTGATGAAGATGTAGTCCCTCCGTGATCACAACTTCGAGATTCAAACAGTTCATATAGTAATCTCAAATTGTGAATATGTTGAATAAAGTTGTCTTAAACAATATCGAGTCTTTTTGTCTTTTTTGCTCAGCTTGTCTCAAATACAGGACGTAATCCGCAGACTTGTATCTGTATATTTTTAAGAAGATCTTTAAAACCCATTATAATAGATTTCATAACAAATATAATTCTGCAACAGTTAAACCGGATGGAAATATGTTTAGGTCAAATAATACTCAGTAGAGGGAAGGTGACATTTTATAGAACAGTCGACCAGTTAAAACTTTTTAAACGTGCTCGTACCCCTACAGGAGAACATCTTTTGAACATTTGTAAATTTATCAATCTCACCAACCAGTATGAGGGTTCGAGAATATTGCTTAGCAACAACTTTTGCACTTTCGTTACCATCATAGGTGGCAAGGTCGACCTAAGGGTGAACGGCGCAACAAGGACGTCTCTAACAAGATCTACCTAAGGGTGAACGGCGTAACAAGGACGTTTCTAAACACTTGCAAAATTTCCAAATCCAAAACCCAAACACTCTTGTTTCTAGACCCAAAGTATAACCTCTTGATTTTGCATTGAGTGGATTTTAAAGACACTAAGATATACGGTCCCCGACAGAAAATCAATAAACATCTTTTCTCTGTCCCCATGTAATGCTAACGCCAACTAGGTGCATCATTTATTATTTTCATTTACTGCTGTGAATTATAACAGAAAAAAACCCAATATATTCTTGCAGTATAGTGGACTTTTAATGTGAACATTTATAGCACTATGACCAACAGTTTTCATATAATTTGACACCACTGTCTTTATTCGTTTACTATATCATATACAACTATACTACATTATACTGAAATTGTTTTAGTAACAATAAATATACGGTTTTAAAGTGCAGGGAATACTACAGCACAGACAGACAGAGAAAATCGATAATGATAGCTCAGTGCAGCGAGAACCAAATATCGTAGCTTTGATGCGCCGTTTAAAGTAGTAAGTAATGAATTAAAATTTGTGTCAAATAATGACATATTTCTAACGATTGTCAAATAATGACATATTTCTAACGGTTGTCAAATAATGACATATTTCTACAACGGTTGTCAAATAATGACATATTTCTAACGATCGTCAAATAATGACATATTTCTAACGATTGTCAAATAATGACATATTTCTAACGGTTGTCAAATAATGACATATTTATAGCGATTGTCAAATAATGACATATTTCTAACTATTTTCAAATAATGACATATTTCTAACGATTGTCAAATAATGACATATTTCTTACGATTGTCAAATAATGACATATTTCTTACGATTGTCAAATAATGACATGTTTCTAAAAAAATTTTAAAATAATGACATATTTCTAACGATTGTCAAATAATGACATATTTCTAACGATTGTCAAATAATTACATATTTCTACAACGGTTGTCAAATAATGACATATTTATGGCGATTGTCAAATAATGACATATTTCTAACGATTGTCAAATAATGACATATTTCTTACGATTGTCAAATAATGACATATTTCTTACGATTGTCAAATAATGACATATTTCTTACGATTGTCAAATAATGACATATTTCGAACGATTGTCAAATAATTACATATTTCTAACGAATGATAATTTTAAGGAGAACCATCTAGCACGGGAAAACTTGTACCAGACGAAAATGAATAATCGCACTTACAAAATAAATTGATAAATGATTAAAAGGGTAAAAACTCAGCTGTACCAAAACTATTGAGTACATTGGAAAACAAGGAACAAAAATGAGATACATTACAAAAAGTAAAGCTTTATCTGCAATTGGGTAAAAAAATTAAAATCATACACAGAGTTGTCTTGTTTAAACAGCAACCTTTCCCGAAATCCTACATAGAACTGAATATAATATCGATTGGCTGAAATCCTACATAGAACTCAATAAAACATATATTGGCTGAAATTCTACATAGAACTCAATAAAACATATATTGGCTGAAATTCTACATAGAACTCAATAAAACATATATTGGCTGAAATTCTACATAGAACTCAATATAACATCTATTGGCTGAAATCCTGTATAGAACTCAATACAACATCTATTGGCTGAAATTCTACATAGAACTCAATAAAACATATATTGGCTGAAATTCTACATAGAACTCAATATAACATATATTGGCTGAAATTCTACATAGAACTCAATATAACATCTATTGGCTGAAATCCTACATAGAACTCAATAAAACATATATTGGCCGAAATCCTACATAGAACTCAATATAACATATATTAGCTGAAATCCTATATAGAACTCAATATAACATCTATTGGCTGAAATTCTACATAGGACTCAATATAACATCTATTGGCTGAAATCCTGCATAGAACTCAATAAAACATATATTGGCCAAAATCCTACATAGAACTCAATAAAACATATATTGGCTGAAATTCTACATAGAACTCAATAAAACATATATTGGCCGAAATCCTACATAGAACTCAATAAAACATATATTGGCCGAAATCCTACATAGAACTCAATAAAACATATATTGGCTGAAATTCTACATAGAACTCAATAAAACATATATTGGCTGAAATTCTACATAGAACTCAATATAACATCTATTGGCTGAAATCCTACATAGAACTCAATATAGCATATATTGGCTGAAATTCTACATAGAACTCAATAAAACATATATTGGCTGAAATCCTGCATAGAACTCAATATAACATATATTGGCTGAAATTCTACATAGAACTCAATATAACATATATTAGCTGAAATTCTACATAGAACTCAATACAACATCTATTGGCTGAAATTCTACATAGAACTCAATATAACATATATTGGCTGAAATTCTACATAGAACTCAATATAACATATATTGGCTGAAATCCTGCATAGAACTCAATAAAACATATATTGGCTGAAATTCTACATAGAACTCAATACAACATCTATTGGCTGAAATTCTACGTAGAACTCAATATAACATCTATTGGCTGAAATTCTACATAGAACTCAATATAACATCTAATAGTGATTCTGAGAAAGACTTCTTCAAATTAATCAGTAGCACTATATTCAGCAAACAGAGCGAGAATTTAACAAAAAGAATAAATTACAACAGTAAAAAAATATGTACAGTTGAAACGTTCTACGTGTCTATCAACATATGTATCCTCCAATGTATGTATGTGTGTGTGTGTACACATACACACACACAGCTGCTTAGAAAGTTGCACCTGCCCATATAGTACAATGTAGGTATCAGTATGAAGGCTCCATGTAGACTTGTATATATCCATGTAGACTTGTACATATCCATGTAGACTTGTACATATTCATGTAGACTTGTACATATTCATGTAGACTTGTACATATTCATGTAGACTTGTACATATTCATGTAGACTTGTGCATATCCATGTAGACTTGTACATATTCATGTAGACTTGTAGATATCCATGTAGACTTGAACATATTCATGTAGACTTGTATATATTCATGCTATAAAACACAACTATTAGATCTATCCATCCGTTTGCTGTGTGCGTTTTCTAGATCGTTTGTCTACTTCAGTATATTCCTGATTTTTCTTTTACTTTTATAATGGAATCATTGATGGCTGTAGTAAATCCACAATAAAGGCATAATGTATGCATGTAGTTCTTTTTTTTTCTTTCTTTTTTTTGTGTGTGTGAGTCAACCATGCTTACTATTTTTCAACTTAAGTGCTTATATTTTCCTATCAGATGAGGGATGAAGAATACTAGTATACTTCTTCTGTCACCGGCTTAGACTGATTAAACTAGGACTTATTTAGAAAAGAAAAATAAAGTAAACAGAATGGACTGCGATATTTTCAAATGTATTACTTAAATTGCAAGCATAATGAATGATTCAGGTATAACTAAGCAGAATACAGTAGACAATGAACAGACATTTTAAGCATGTGTATGTTTTCCCACACAGCGGGAAACCAATTCAAACACATGTCAGGATTAGGTTACAAATCAATGTAAGCGTTGAGTAAAATCCAACAGGTTTCCGACGCAAATTAATAATTGTGTACACGCCTGATTTCTCCTCTATTAGAATGACATATCTACTGTGTATAACTTGTATTCAACAAAGCGTGACGGAGCAAAGTTGCAATCTGTAAATGTCAAGTAATGTTTGTGGTGTTATTTCAGCTTTAAAAATGTGCAACAACTCTTTTTGTTTCATAAAATAAAAATTAGCTCTATGGTATGTGAATATCGTAAATCAATACCATCTGGATATTCCAGACTAGCAATGTGAATATTTAAAGCAATACATACACTGGGAATAGTTTTGTTTTATCATCAAACTCATTTTTGTCTTATTTATTTCCTTTTTAATTCATCCATTCTAACGCTCAGTGCAATATTCTTTGTGAACGTTTCCTTGTTCAATTTAGTTTTGAATGTCTCTGTGTTTTCGTTTATTTCGGTTTTAACTGTATAAATTATAACACTTAATGAGATGGTCTTTTCATCTTCTTCCGTTTTTACTGCATCTGTATCTGTTGTAAATATTTGTCCCAAATCATTGAAATCTTTTTCTCATTCACTTCATTCTTTTCTCTGTTTCTTCAATACTACCTTGTACCATACAGATATGCTTAACCAGATCTCTTTCAGTATATTCTTTTGTATCTGTTTGAGATATGCTTAACCAGATCGCTTTCAGTATATTCTTTTGTATCTGTTTGAGATTATTCAACCTCAGGTCGGTGAATGTAATATATTTTATCGTTTTGATCTTACCACTTAAATATGTAATAGATAAGTCATAAATAGCTTAGATCATGTACAGAATGAAAGGAGAAATATCTCTTAGAGGTTCTGGTAGTTCTTCTTTGGAGATACTACGCAATTTCGGTTTTCCATTAAACAGTGATACAAAAACAGATTAAACAATTGCTGCATTAGGTGAAACATTTTAAAGTGACTTAAACCTCAACAATAACCATTTTATCAATCTAGAAAATCCTATACAAATATTAATGCGGCTAATAGAAATGTTGTACAAAAACGAATTAATACTCGAATACGTAAAACTTTGGAGATAATAATTTTGTACAGATATCAAGATATAGTGGAAACAAGATGACAATAAATTAAATGCCACGGAACAGTGTGGTACTGAAAGAGCTAACTAAATCTCAGAGCTAAATAAAACCAAATAGATTGATGAGAACAGAAAAAAAGATTTCGATTGACAGGAAATATTCAGAGATTGAATATTTCATCCATTGTAATACAAGCATTGCAAACCGTATGAAAACGAGTACATGATTTACCTAACGGTAGACAATATGCAATCGATCGAGTAGATAATTTACCTAACGGTACACAATATGCAATTGATTGAGCAGAGGATTTATCTAACGGTAGACAATATGCAATCGATCAAGCAGAGGATTTACCTAACGGTACACAATATGCAATTGATTGGGCAGAGGATTTACCTAACGGTAGACAATATGCAATCGATCGAGCAGAGGATTTACCTAACGGTAGACAATATGTAATCGATCGAGCAGAGGATTTACCTAACGGTACACAATATGCAATCGATCAAGCAGAGGATTTACCTAACGGTACACAATATGCAATTGATTGGGCAGAGGATTTACCTAACGGTAGACAATATGCAATCGATCGAGCAGAGGATTTACCTAACGGTAGACAATATGTAATCGATCGAGCAGAGGATTTACCTAACGGTAGACAATATGTAATCGATCGAGCAGAGGATTTTACCTAACGGTAGACAATATGCAATCGATCGAGCAGAGGATTTACCTAACGTAGACAATATGCAATCGATCGAGCAGAGGATTTACCTAACGGTAGACAATATGTAATCGATCGAGCAGAGGATTTACCTAACGGTAGATAATATGCAATCAATCGAGCAGAGGATTTACCTAACGGTAGACAATACGCAATCGACCGAACAGAGAATAAACACCGAGATCAATGACTTGGAGAGTGACATGGATATAATCCAAAAAATATATGGATGACTATAACACTTTACAATCTTAATTGGGACAGTTACAGAGAGTTTTAAATAACGAAATCCAATAGAAAGATCAAGAGATTTAAAAGGTTACAAATGACGTCAGCACAGCTAACACTAATATACTTTCAGAGTGGCAGAAAAAGAATCATTTAACACCAAAAAGATAAAAGACGTCAAAAACAAAATGAATGTGAATAAACGCACGATTAGATCTATGAAAACAACTTATGAAGTCCATTTATCTATGATAAAATGTCAGAGTTTGCTAGCTCATTATTTAGAATAAAAAAATGAGTGTGTTGCACTCTGTTCACTTATACCTCGTTTATGAATTGGCTTTTAGTGAGCATGTACACTGAGCACGTATTTACTGTTTTCCACATTCACATGTAAATCTCTATTAATTCTTCTCCCTAATAAGTTTTAAACAGTTTTAACCGGTTGACTGTTCTACTATTCCCACCCTCCCTCTACTATGCTTGAGGGATGATGATACAAAGTTTCTACTTTGATTTGCAGATTTAGTTCAGTATTATTGTATTATGCTTGAACGGTTAATGTGTATTCCATTCTCTTGAGTTTTTATACACAACAAGCCTGCCTTTTGTTTCTGAAAATTCCAGGAATTGATAAACATATATTTTTCGAATTATGCCTACTGCGATCATTTGGATAGTAATTCATTCCCCCCCCCCCCACACACACACATACTAATTATGGATTCTGTAAATAAAATAATGTCTGCATTTTACGCCAGAATTATATCTCTTAGAGGTTCTGGTAGTTCTTCTTTGGAGATACTACGCAATTTCGGTTTTCCATTAAACAGTGATACAAAAACAGATTAAACAATTGCTGCATTAGGTGAAACATTTTAAAGTGACTTAAACCTCAACAATAACCATTTTATCAATCTAGAAAATCCTATACAAATATTAATGCGGCTAATAGAAATGTTGTACAAAAACGAATTAATACTCGAATACGTAAAACTTTGGAGATAATAATTTTGTACAGATATCAAGATATAGTGGAAACAAGATGACAATAAATTAAATGCCACGGAACAGTGTGGTACTGAAAGAGCTAACTAAATCTCAGAGCTAAATAAAACCAAATAGATTGATGAGAACAGAAAAAAAGATTTCGATTGACAGGAAATATTCAGAGATTGAATATTTCATCCATTGTAATACAAGCATTGCAAACCGTATGAAAACGAGTACATGATTTACCTAACGGTAGACAATATGCAATCGATCGAGTAGATAATTTACCTAACGGTACACAATATGCAATTGATTGAGCAGAGGATTTATCTAACGGTAGACAATATGCAATCGATCAAGCAGAGGATTTACCTAACGGTACACAATATGCAATTGATTGGGCAGAGGATTTACCTAACGGTAGACAATATGCAATCGATCGAGCAGAGGATTTACCTAACGGTAGACAATATGTAATCGATCGAGCAGAGGATTTACCTAACGGTACACAATATGCAATCGATCAAGCAGAGGATTTACCTAACGGTACACAATATGCAATTGATTGGGCAGAGGATTTACCTAACGGTAGACAATATGCAATCGATCGAGCAGAGGATTTACCTAACGGTAGACAATATGTAATCGATCGAGCAGAGGATTTACCTAACGGTAGACAATATGTAATCGATCGAGCAGAGGATTTTACCTAACGGTAGACAATATGCAATCGATCGAGCAGAGGATTTACCTAACGTAGACAATATGCAATCGATCGAGCAGAGGATTTACCTAACGGTAGACAATATGTAATCGATCGAGCAGAGGATTTACCTAACGGTAGATAATATGCAATCAATCGAGCAGAGGATTTACCTAACGGTAGACAATACGCAATCGACCGAACAGAGAATAAACACCGAGATCAATGACTTGGAGAGTGACATGGATATAATCCAAAAAATATATGGATGACTATAACACTTTACAATCTTAATTGGGACAGTTACAGAGAGTTTTAAATAACGAAATCCAATAGAAAGATCAAGAGATTTAAAAGGTTACAAATGACGTCAGCACAGCTAACACTAATATACTTTCAGAGTGGCAGAAAAAGAATCATTTAACACCAAAAAGATAAAAGACGTCAAAAACAAAATGAATGTGAATAAACGCACGATTAGATCTATGAAAACAACTTATGAAGTCCATTTATCTATGATAAAATGTCAGAGTTTGCTAGCTCATTATTTAGAATAAAAAAATGAGTGTGTTGCACTCTGTTCACTTATACCTCGTTTATGAATTGGCTTTTAGTGAGCATGTACACTGAGCACGTATTTACTGTTTTCCACATTCACATGTAAATCTCTATTAATTCTTCTCCCTAATAAGTTTTAAACAGTTTTAACCGGTTGACTGTTCTACTATTCCCACCCTCCCTCTACTATGCTTGAGGGATGATGATACAAAGTTTCTACTTTGATTTGCAGATTTAGTTCAGTATTATTGTATTATGCTTGAACGGTTAATGTGTATTCCATTCTCTTGAGTTTTTATACACAACAAGCCTGCCTTTTGTTTCTGAAAATTCCAGGAATTGATAAACATATATTTTTCGAATTATGCCTACTGCGATCATTTGGATAGTAATTCATTCCCCCCCCCACACACACACATACTAATTATGGATTCTGTAAATAAAATAATGTCTGCATTTTACGCCAGAATTATTTATATCGTGCCCTTCTAATCATCAACACTCATGATCCTATTCAATAAATGTCTACATAATTATTGATAAAACAATTTCTAGACTATTGTGAATGGCTCCATTTATTTATAAAATAACTTACTGAAACAGGATATTCGACAAGAAATCATAATAAATCTACAATGATACAGACAAAACACAATTGTTCATTCGCTCTTTAATATCAAGCAGACGTATTTGTCCACTAATAGATTAATCTGGTTCCCGGTAGAAACAAAATATACCTGGAATAAAGTTCAGTAGACCGGATTACCGATAGATTTGCCCTGCCTCTCGTGTAAAGCAAATTGACCAACAGTTCACATTTTATGTCGGAAGGAGATGAAAAAACAAGTCATAAATGTCTGCACTTTCTGAATGGTATAGATATCAAAGAAACATACCAACTAGCATCAATTTAAGATAGTTTCGGGCGTTGATTGACTTACGGTATAGGGGTCGTTATGGGCATCTTAACGAGATTTACAGGCGTCAAGTTAACTGCAAAAAGAATAACAAACTGTATGAATGGCGCTCTGATAAGCTAGCAAGGAATTCTATGGCTGAAATATAAGAAGAGTGATAATATTTTCAGGATATAAAGGGAAAGAAATTGGGATGAGAATGAAATTCTTTCGAAGGCAACAGCGATCGATAGTATCTAACTGTGAAATATTGTTGGTACTGATTTGCTAGTAAGCGTAAGAATAAGTGAATACGTTCATATTTATTGGTACATCAGCATGCGCGTTTATACGATAAGAAACTAATTGCTAGTTTGTATTAAAAACCCAAACAATAAGCTTCTGAAGGACAGAACTTTCATACCAAGATTTATATTTTTATCTTTCGAATATATACAAAATCAGAATAAGTACAATAATATGATTCAAAACTCAAGTTGTTCACCGTACTATAACGCTCTCTCTCTCTCTCTCTCTCTCTCTCTCTCTCTCTCTCTCTCTCTCTCACTCACTCACTCACTCTCTCTCACTCTCTCTCTCTCTCTCTCTCTCTCTCTCTCTCTCTCTCTCTCTCTCTCTCTCTCTCTCTCAATGTAGTGTTAAAGATAAGTTGCCACTATCCTCGAATATCATTATTTAAGAGATAATAAACCGGCAAGATCTCTCATTCAATAGATAAGTGCCAATTTCCAATATTGTAATTAGAAATAAATCACATTTATATGCTAACGTGCAATAAAATATGTTCCTGAAAAAAAATTACAGTGTAATATATTAATTGAAATGAAATAACATTGTTTGTGGGTGTTAAGATGCTATTATGAGAGGATTATAACGATGCAAGTTTCTAGCATAGATGTTGGACATGTGTGACCCAGTGTTGGCTTTGTTGCAGCCACGCAAAGTTTGTGTGGGTTGAATGTTTATTTTAATATCAAAGTTATTCTCATTAACACCAAATTGACTCTGGGAACTTTGGAGCTCATGTCAATCAAGATCTTGTTAATTTTATCCCTGTGCAGAGAAGTCATAGGCGCCTAAATATGTTTAATATTTTGTATATAAAATCTGTGTACAGTTTTACAGATAGAGCCTGTAGTAATCTACTATAACTTAGACTCTTGCAAGGAACAAATTTTAATATTTACTGCAAAGATTAATATTATTGTTATAACTAAATTGACGGCGGGCCCCCAGAAATCGCAGGGCCCCTGGGCAATTGCCCCCCCCCCCCCGCCGCCCCCCTCCCTTGGCGGACCTGACCGAGTGCCCTCTGTCTTTGCAATTCGTTTCCTATTATTTGACTATTGAAGTGCGGATTTCGAACATTAATATACAAATAATAAAACAGCGAATTTCAAACGACAGAGAAAACGCGGTATAATGTTCGAGTTCGCCTTAAGAATGCGTAAGTAAATAAAATGCTCCACAAGTTCTCTCATTTGGTTTCGCTATCATCAGCAGTCCATTCCTGATAGGTGCATTCCATTTCTGAACACTACACTAGATGAACTGATTTGAACAGAAGGAACACAGCCGAGACCTCTGATTATCAGACAGACTGAAGTAATTGATTTTAGTTTAGTAGCGTAATTTGTGTCGAGATTAATTTGGGAATTTTCCTGATATATGTGGACCCGTTACTATACGGTCCATATTAAATTACATCCGAAACTCGTACTCAGTAATCATAATGTTATAGCAACACTGTGTGGAACTAAGTTAGCGTGATGTTATAGCAACACCGGGTGGTAACGTAAGTGGAAGTAATATGTATACAATGATTTCATAGCACACTCAGTATTAATGACATCTGAAATTTATCGCACGATTTAATCATGGAACAACAACAATGGTTGGCTATGCATGTGGAGGCGATCAACCGGTTTCAATGCTTTGACCGCTAAACATCATCTGAAGGTATCTGATAATGTATCATTTCAAATGTCAGTATCCATCAATTAGCAATCTGAAATTGACATAGTAGCCTACTGTGTATTTCTGCACTGAATATATATATATATATATATATATATATATATATATATATATATATATATATATATATATATATATATATATATATATATAGAGAGAGAGAGAGAGAGAGAGAGAGAGAGAGAGAGAGAGAGAGAGACCACGGCATATGTATCTCGCAAGAAAAAGATATATTCATGACAACTAGAAGCTTCAGGATCTGCACCTGTACGTGATTCGAATTCAGATTGTTTCAGTTTTATGTTTAAAATTGATGTAATTTAAATGTGTTGTGAAATTTGCTGTAATTCATGTCATATGAAGTTATTACTCTACGAAGATATAATATAGTGCAAAACTTAAACCTACCGTTCTTCTGAGATGCTTCAGTTAGGATTTTGTATTATAAGCACAACATTTTAAAAGCCATTCTTGTCTTCAGTTCTAAATCTTTATTTATTTCTTTATTATTATTATTTTGTTATTTGTTACCATAATTGGAAACATGCACGTATAAAAGATAGAGGGATGCGATCGCACTTCCTAAATTTGTAATAGCCATAGAAGTCAGATGCTTGGAGAGAGAGAGAGAGAGAGAGAGAGAGAGAGAGAGAGAGAGAGAGAGAGAGAGAGAGAGAGAGAGAGGGGGGGGGAGAGAGAGAGAGTGAGAGAGAGAGAGTTTAACCACACCTTATATTACCTGATAGGTGGTTGTACTATTGTTGTAATTTTTGTTTCCATACGTACAAATAGCACAGTTGGTTACATTTTCAAACCAGATAATAATCAAGGAGATTTATCTGATTATTTCACCTTACGGACGTCAGTATCTATTGGTCATCGAATTAAAAATGACTTAAATTACCTGCTGTGTATTCTTTACTGAGAAGATACACAATGGTAGATATTTGGAGAAAAATACACAATAATAGATATTTGGAGAAATAGACAAATAGAAAAATATAGATACTGATTACTTTATAATGGTTTAAATCTGCACGTGCTTGAGATTAATATTCTTATCTTAGATTTAGGTAGAAATGAATGTGTTAGATTTAGGTAGAAATGAATGTGTTAGATTTAGGTAGAAATGAATGTGACTTGTGACGTCTCCTATCGTGTATTTTGATTTAAAATTATAATTTATGAAAGCTATGTGATGCAATGAAAGGGAAAACTTATATATAAGGTTCGTCTTAGTAGATAACGTTTAAGGATTTTTTTTTTCGTGTAAGCGTATGGACCATCAATACATTGTCTAATCCACTATATTTCGTTTGGGTATTATTTACTTATTCCAGAACCGCTTATCAAACTTAGATGTCACTTCTAGTAATCACATTTCGTTTTTTTTTCTTCAAATTAGGTGAGTTTTTCTCTTCATTAATAACTCACGCGACACCAAACTCTAAAGGTACATTTTTATTTTTAAATCATTTCTTTTAAATACACCGTACAAACTCATACATTAATCGCTTGTTTGTTTCGATTGGGGAAGAGAGGGGGGGGGGGGCTGTAGATGAAGATAATAATCAGGCGGTGAATAACAACCATGTGGTATATACATCATTTAAAGATAACTGCTTTCAGTGCTGTCATTCCATTAATTACACAACAGCCCTGAATTCCAACCTTGACCGAGTTTCGTCTGTCTCGAAATGAGTCGAAATGAGTCTTCGTTTCTTACTTGGCTATTTGTATGCGAAAATTTCAACTCAAAAGACATTCGTACGTTTCTAACGCATGCGGTTTTCTCTGGTGATTCTCAGATGCTAGCGTTTCAAATGTTGTTAGTTTACCAGTACTGGCTTACCTCCCAGAAAGCTATCGTTATAATCGAGCCTTCATTCAATACTTTTACTTTATGTATACATAGCAGACCAAGAACATAGTACTAATTCTGAAATAACAAACATAAAAGCAAATAGTGGGATAATCGGACCGGAGTCAACCGAAAGGAATATGACGGCAGAGGCTAATATAGTATACGAAACACTGGTTTATTTTCCTTATACAATTCAAACAATAATGCAAAGCCTTTTACATGTATGCTAACGAGTGAAGGTTTCATTCTCTATGCCGCATTAAACCATATTATCTATCTATCTATCTATCTATCTATCTATCTATCTATCTCTCTCTCTCTCTCTCTCTCTCTCTCTCTCTCTCTCTCTATATATATATATATATATATATATATATACACACACATATATACATACATCGCACTCGTACAGTTTTAGAACATAACTTTTATTTATGGATACATGCATACATACATACATATCTATCTCTCTCTCTCTCTCTCTCTCTCTATATATATATATATATATATATATATATATATATATATATATATATACACACACACATATATACATACATCGCACTCGTACAGTTTTAGAACATAACTTTTATTTATGGATACATGCATACATACATACATACATACATACATACATACATACATACATACATACATACATACATAAATACATACATACATGCATACTTCCTTTGGTGACTATCGCATCATGCGTCATGCCTACTGGGCTCATTACATTTCATACAATCTACATGATATATTGTATACTACGTTTTAAAAAAATAGTCTAAAACTTTAAATTAAATTATTGTTGGTAGTGCTAGCATTAAATCTGAAGATGCAAATAAAACTTTAACTGAATTACCATAAGCGTGAGCCTCTTAGTAGTGAAACAGGGGCCTTAATTGAAGAAACCAAATCATCGTAGCGGAACTGTGGATAGTTCGGGTCGACCTATATGGCATGAATGTAACTGATTCTGTCTGCTGCAACTAAAGTGACTAGGAACCAGGTCTTGTACAAGCGGTGGATCAGGGAGGGTTTGGATAGTGGTTCAGAGAATGCATTATTCAAATACATCAGAACCCTTGGAAGATTTCATTTCGGACAAAGGGTCAAGGCCTTCCGTAGAGACAAGTCGAAATTCTGATAACGTTTTGGAGTGATCTTTGTTCTGGACAATTTTCTCGCCTCCATGATGACCAAATGTATCCAAGATCGCAGAATGGTAGCCCCTATTGTGATGGGAGTTAACGTCTTCTCCTCGAAAGAACCAAGAGAGGAGGTTATCTATTTATGATACGAAGGCTTTTAAAGGAAACGTGTTTCTGTTCATACCAATGGGAGAAAACTCCATTTTCCCTCCGAGGCTTTGAAAGAGGTGGGCCTTCTTGCTCGAGCAATTTTGTTTGCCACTTGTTAAGAGAATTGTTTTCTTTCTAGCGTGCAAGTTCAATATCTCTAGGTTCGGATAGAAAACATGCATGTGCAGTTAATTCGGCATGCGAGAAGAAGGCAAGATCATCCTTTAAATCTCTGCTGCTTGGTTCAAAAGGTTTGCTGATCCCTGATTTTTTCCACTTGAGGGAAGGAATCAGGATTAATCGGCACTCGGATTTCCTAGCTTACTGCAAGGTATCAGGAATCAGAGGGGTTGGGGAAAATACATATGCCGGCTTAGCGACTCTGGGTTTGGACGGAGAACCTGCATGAGAAGCTGTTTCAGCAGGAGAAGAGAAGGCAGTCTGTCCTGGTAATCTCCACCACTAGACTGAGGAGGTAGTTGATACATCATATTGCTCACTTTCTCAGTCGGATTCCCTTGCTAGTTGCGAGACTTGGGAATCAAAGGGAGAAGTCAAAGGCATGTTTATCGAGAGACCATTCTAATTCAGAGAAAGGGTGTCAGCTGCCCAGGATTTAGGATCTGTGGCTGGCGAGACGACGATCGGGAGCTTGGCGTTTCGCTTTGTCGCAAATAGGTCCGCAATGGGTTGACCAAAGCGGGTACAGATTACACTTACAGCAGACGGGTAAAATAGATCATGCTGTGTGGATCGGCTGATTGTGTCGGGACGGTGAATCCGTTAGAAATATGAGCCTGTCTGGGGTGTGGAGGACTTTAATGTGGATGTATTGACGAAGACACCGCTTGAGAAAATCAGAAACGGAAGTGCCGAAATCTGGGGACTTGGTTCTCTCTTGCCTTCTGAGAATTAGTTGACGACAGTCGAGGTGATGAGAACAAAAATGAGAGCGCTCTTACCAGATAGCAGCTCTTGACGTGATTGAAAGGCATTATTTATGTCTTACACCTCCAAGTGGTTGATATGCGTGGTCACTCCTAAAGGGCGAAATCCTGCTCGCTTTAAAAGAAAGCAGGAGATGGGTAATGCGGCCAGTTGTGCTGGCGTTGTGCGGGTTGTGATTTCCACTGCGGTTGATCCTTCATCAAGCTACACCATGAACCGGGGGAGGTCCTCCCATTTACTGAGATTGAACCTCAAATAACCTGACACTTTGACCACTGGGTCTGTTAGCAAAGTTTCAGCCGCCACTGATATAAGACGGTGATATGCGGGTGTCTCTTGTAGCGGCAGCACAGGACTAGAGAGTTCGCGGCCGCATTGAGAAGACACGAGAGGTGAAGGGATTCCGGAGCTAAGATTAGACTCTCCTAACGGATAAGTTATACTAAAGAAATGATCCTCAATGGATGTTCAAGGGGGAGACTAACTTAAAACATAGGGGTTTTAAACCACGTGCCCAGATGAAAGACGACCTATGGTGGAATGCGAATTGTCATTGTTGGCATTGAATCTGCGATGAAACAAGGGTTTACATGTCATGCTACAAAGGGATGCTCACACTCTGTTTTTGCCTGTGCGGTCTTCCACCCAAATGGCGTTGGGACTAATCTCGGGGTATCCTTGCTAAAATCCGGTACCAGAAGGTGATGGCTAAAGGAGCTTGGGTCTTATAAAAGCCTAGGTAAGATATCGGTGTGGTTGTGCTGTAATCGCTATTTTCATAAGGAAGTGTTTATTTATAGCGAGAACAATGGGTCGTCGGCGCTGGGTCTCTCCCATTTCGTGGTGGCACGTTGAAAACTTCTCCCACAGGGGTATCAGGAAAGAATAGCAGCGCTGGGTCTCTCCCATTTCGTGGTGACACTTCTCCCACAGGGGTATCAAGAAAGAATAGCAGCACTGACATAGCTTTTTTTGCGAGAAAATTGCCCGGAAGAGAAGCTGGGTCGAAACCTGAAGTTCTCTCTCAATATAAAATACCTCGGGTTGCTGGGCCGGCGCATTGTTTGCCTCTTTGATGGCATATTTCCTGACTTCCCTCCATCTTGCCCTGAAATAAGAGGTCGAAAGATGGAGGTTGCTATCTGAGGATGACCTTGTGGTGGTCTTTTAGCAGCGCGGACTTGGATATGAATGCATCTCTTCCCACATGCTGGAGATTAACGGATGCATTTAGAGCAGCAGAGACCGAGTGTTGGGCTGCCCTATTGAATACACGAGCCATACGTGCGACCGACTCCTGGACCTGTTTGTCGACAGGGTTCACGATAGAGGGGATTAGGGAATGTTCAGAGTGATGAAACCAACTATAGTGCAAAATATATTTCTTCGATAATACTTACCCCATTATAATACAGTATGAGTACATCAACTACCTTGCGATTCCAGTATGTATGTATGTATGTATGTATGTATGTATGTATGTATGTATGTATGTATGTATGTATGTATGTATGTATGTATGTATGTATGTATGTATGTATGTATGTATGTATGTATTAGTGTTTAATGGCACCTCAGCATAACAGTGTCTATATGGTGCCAACTAAAAGTAAAAGTCGAAAAGTGTACAAATGTAGAATTGCACAAAATCTTTAGGGAGATAAATCCTTCCAAATAAATGTAAAAATTAAGTACATAAAGATAGAATGTAAAAGATAAAGATGTTACAATTCTCTAAAAGGGGTATATACAATAAAACACAAGGGTAACACATGTAAAATCTTTAAATCATACGGTCAAACTTTGTTATATAAACCGCATTCCCTCAAAAAGTCCAAGAATTTAATAAAGTTTCTTCATCGAATTCACATTAGAAATCATTCTGTCTGACAGTGTGGAAACCGACACACTCGACAAGAATGTGTTCCACTGTCAGTGGACACCGGCATGGCATGCACTCTGGTCGAGGTTCACCGTTAAGGAGGTATGCATGAGTCTGGAATGCGTGTCCGATACGCGATCGGCTCTATACCGCCTCATCTCTCCGATTAGTTCTAAACGAGGGATGCCACTCTCCAATAGTGTGATATTCTGAAGTTTAGTTGTGGAGTTTACATTCCACGTATTTTTCCAAGAATGAAAAACATGCTGATTTATATAGTATTTGAAGTAAGTATATGAAATCTTCAAATCTGTAACGGGTGACTGCAGGGCAGCTGTGGTTACTTTATCTGCCCTTTCATTACCCTTTGTACCAATGTGTCTAGGAAGCCAACAGTACAGAATACCTTGTCCAGACTTATGAGCAAATCATGTTTCTGTAATATCTAGGATATTAATGTGTTGTCAGATTTAAAGTTTTGCATGGCTTTCAGTGTGGAAAGAGAATCCAAAATTATGATGAAATTTGTGTCTTTTTTTTCAAAACAATTTCAATGCAGTTCAAAGCTTTGTGCAATTCCAGACCTCCTCCCGAACTTACAAAAAAAAAAAAAAAAGAAAAAAAAAACAACCATGTTTGCCAGGTCTTTTCTGTTTTCTGCATGCTCGGGTGCAGGTCAGACTAGAATGGAGAGAGTGAGTGACGCCAAACTTCCTTAATGGTCATTTACTATTGGAGCAGATGTGCACGTTCTTCCAGGGATGTAACGGCGAGGAGGGCTTGGGAGGGCGTGCCTGTAATGTGATTGAGTAAATATTGTCGATGAAGCATATTTCACTCTTAAATTTGTTTCTTCATATTATGTTAGGAGAACAGGTACTAGTAAGTGGGAGTTACATCTGCTTACCCTGGAGTTAACATTGTCCCCGGTCTTAACATACACGAAACAGCATCGATTTTTGTGTGAGAGTAGGGTTAGCAAATAGTTTATGGATATACGCGGTTTAGATATTTAAAAAAATAAAAATAAAAAAACAACAAAACAATTCTCTCCCGAAAAATTCAGCGGAAGTCGAGTAACCCACGTCATACGAAGTTAATGAAGAACCTGAGATGGTAGCCTATTGTGCTGCTGATATAGTTCTGACCAGGTCAGACTGAACCCTTTAGGATGAAAGTCATTTGAGGAAAGAGCTTGTGAATGCCATCTCTGACCTCCATCCCACAGCTTGGATGTTGTCATTTTGGAAACAGTTGCACTCGAATGCTATGCTAGTTGCGAACCACCTAACCTCGTAAGAAATTCAATTGGACTTGAGTCAGTTCCCTGTAGACTGAGTGGATAACCCATCACATCCATGGTGACAGAGCCTGAGCGTAAATATCGTACTTTCCTTCTATGAGTGGTAAGTTCCTGCGAGATTTCCCTGATTGAATTAGTTCATTTCAGATACTACTTCGTGGGATGGAAGACCCCCACCCCGGGATGAAGGATCCAAAGAGGACAGCGATATCAAGACAAAAGGCTGATCCTCATGAGTGGGCGCTTGTGCTTGGTGATGAAAGCAGGGACCGTCTCGGCGGAACTGCAGATAGTTTGGGTCGACCGACAAGGCCTCTATCTTCACTGATTCTACCTGATATAGCTAAGGGGACTAAGAATCTAGTAAAGTACAAGAGCTGAGTCATGAAGGCTCTAGAACGTGGTTCAAAGATTACCTTTATCAACAACGA
This sequence comes from Margaritifera margaritifera, assembly GCA_029931535.1. Taxonomy (NCBI): domain Eukaryota; kingdom Metazoa; phylum Mollusca; class Bivalvia; order Unionida; family Margaritiferidae; genus Margaritifera; species Margaritifera margaritifera. The sequence goes on from JAQPZY010001631.1 coordinate 4,306,656, forward strand.
CAGAACCTACGAAGATTCCACATCGGGCAAAGGGTCAAAACTTTAGGTCGAGACAAGGTAAATTCGCAAGAAGGGCGGAGAGGACTTTGTTCTGGCCTAAATCCTCCTTTCCTTGAGGGAGAAACGTATCTGAGAACGTGGAAGTAGTCCTTGATTGTTATGGGAGCTGATTTCTTCTCCTTGAAGAACGAAGGGAGGAAGTTAGTTATCTGTGCTATTGAGGCTTCAAGGGAGATATGTGCTTTGCTCAAACCATTTGGAGAAAACTACATTTCTCCTCATAGACTTCGAATATGATGAACCATATCGCTCGAGCAATTCTGTCCACCACTTGTTTAGAGAGACGTTTCTTCCTGATGGCTGGTTTGATATGCACCAGGAGTGTACATTCACCATCTCTGGTTTTGGATGGAAACCTGCATTCTCAGTTGATTCAACTGGCACGGACAAGGTAGGGCTGTCATGTGAATCCCCGCCACTATATTGAGGAGGTAGCTGATCCATGATATTTTCCACTTGAGGGAAGTCACCAGAATTATTTGAAATTTAGATTCCCCCACTTCTGCAAGACATTGAGAATCTCAGGGGCAAGAGAAAAGGGACGTTTAGCGGGACCGTTTTAATTCAGGAAAAGGGCGTTGTCTACACAGGATTTCATATGAGTCGATGGAAAGACAAGCGTCAGGAGCTTAGCGTTCCACCTCATTGCAAGAAGGATCCCAATGGGGAATCCCAGTGGGTAGAGATTTGACTGACTGAAGACAGAAGTGAAATGACCATGCAGTGTGGATTGGCTGATTCCATCATAAATTCAAGCATGCCTGGGTGTGGCAGACTTGAATATGGATTTGTCCTTGAGACATCACCGACCAGGGGGAAGATTTTGTTTTGAAACAGGATATTTTTTTAAAGAATCCCAGCCACTTGCACTCCCACCCCCTCACCTTCCCGAATATAAATTGGTTGGTTTCTAGCACCTCTTGCTATGAACAAAAGACATTCGCTATGGCCTTTATCTCCAGGGGTTGATATGAGTGTAGCACGGAGACAAACCACACTCACTTGGAAGGAGGGCGTGACATGGGTACCATGGCCAGTCATGCTGTCGTCAAACAAAATCGTGATGTACGGATGTTGATCATTTAGTGACAAACCCACTGTGAGTCAGGAGAGGTCCTCCAATTTGTTGGGATTGTACCTCATATAATGAGACACTTTGATCATTGGGTCTGATAGGCAAAGTTTTGAATGCTACTGAGGACAGAAGGTAGATCTGCAGTCTTCTGAATCAGCGGTGTAGGGCAGAACGATTCATGGCTGCATAGAGAAGATGCAAGAGGCAAAGAGTCTACAAGCTTACATATGACTCAAGTGGAGGACGGAACCTCTGGTGTGATCTCCAAGGGGCGGTCTTGGGTGATACAAACCCAAAACCTAATTGGGTTTTGGACCCATACCTAGATGAACAAAGAGTTGGGACTGAATGAAATAGGATTTGTCCTTGTTGACAAGTAATCCAGATGAAGCAAGAGTGAAACAAAGGATTTATTGTCATGCTACAAACGGATGTTTGCTCTGTGCTTTTGACCTGCAAGTCCCTCCTGAACAGCATTGGGGGTTGATCTCTGGGCACACTGAACTCTTGTGCCTGTAGATGCTGATCCAGACAGCTACAATCCTGAAAAGGCCTGGAGTTAGATCCAGATGGGATTTGTGTTGTTAAGGAACTTGACCACTCTTTTTTATGATAGTGTAAATTCTAGTGAGAGCCAGGAGTCATTGGGGAAGGGTGTCTCCCATAATGTGGATAATGGTGAAGACTTCCACCCAACCTGGATACCAGAAAAGGGTAACACAGACCTGACATCATTTTCTTTGAGAAGGTTCCCATTAAGAAAAGCTGGATCAAAACTGGACATTCTCTATCTGTATTAAGTCCTGTGTCACTGGGCTGGCACAAGGTTTGCCCATTTGGCGGTCTGTTTTCTGACCTTCTCTATCTGGCTGTGAAATAAGAGGATGGGCTTGTGATGGTCTTTTAGCAGTATGGATGTGGATACGAATGCTTCTCTTCCTGCAAAATAGAGATTAATGGACACAGCTATGGCATTAGTGAGTGTTAAACTGCCCTGCTGAGTATACAAACCATATGTGAGACTGACCCCCGGGTGTGGAGTGGGCCTAGTTTATGTTCTTTTACTGAAATATAGCCATCAAAACCAAGTTGAGTATGGAGTCAAATGCTATGATATTGTGAACTGGTTGTTGCATGTCAAAAAGGATTTCCAGTTCATGTAGAAGGTTTCAACATTTACAAAAAAAAGGTTGAGTACTGAATTGAATTTTAAGTACTATAGACTGCCAGGCAGGCAATTAAGATGGTGCTGATTAGCCTACTGTATGACAAGGTAAGGTTAGACAATTGATGTGCAAAATATTCATCTATGATGAAGATAGTTATATTTAGAGGTGAGAAAACTCCTAGAAATGGATTAACTGATGGAAAGGCACAAAATGGATCAGTATTAGTGAGGCCTTAATAATTGCATGCTGACCAGGCATGAGTGGAAGTAGCAACTCATGATTGATGGGATTTGGCACTAATCCCTCTATCCAAAGGCAGCCCACTTCAGTCAGAATGCAGATCTCACTTACTGTGGTATCATCAATTTTCAAAATCAGATAAAAATATCACTTCTGGAGTGGTAACAAGTTCAGCCAATCCGATGCAGTATTACCTCATTAATTTGCATGGCTTGTTCTGATTATTGAACTTGTCTAAGATCTTGAAAAATAGCCCATATTCCAACTATGATCAAAATCTGAGCACTATTATGGCTTCCAGAGTGTATGAAACTCAATCAATCAGATGTAAGATCATCTCATTAATATGCATGGATCTTGCTTATTATGAAAATTATCCAAGATTTTGATGATATAAGCAAACATTCCAAGTTTGATCAAAATTGGATGAGAAATATGACTTCCAGAAAGCATCCTGGCATGAGGACTTTCAAGTTTGCACTGATGATGCCACTCTGCTATCCAATATGGCTGCCATTACTAAAAAGTATGAAAACACTTGTATGATTGAAAGCATCATACTGAGATTTCTTAGCCAACTGCCCCTGCATTTGGTTTTAAGGTAGATGTCAGTCACCTAAGTGATAACAGACCCACTTCAGCCTCTTGCTTTATATTCTTAGAAATTTTAAAGCCTATAATGCCAGAGTAATTTCTATCAAATTTGGTTCAATTTTTTAAAGCACTTTTTAACAAGTTATTGTAAAGTGTATTTCTTTTTAGTAAATGCATCCATATTTGATGGTGGATTGGGTCATTTCTGAAAATTTATAAGTTTTTTATGCCAGGGGTGCTTTCTGTCAAGTTTGGCTTCCTATGTGTAGTAACCACATCATTTGTATAAATTAAAAAGGCCTTTAGGCCAGGGTGCTTTCTGTCAAATTTGGTTTAATTCTGCTGAGTGCTTTGGAGAACAAGTTGTGAGAAAGTTTTTTTTTCTTCTATTTTTAGTAATGGTGGCCATATTTGATGGCAGATAAACATTCTTTGTATAAATTTGAAAGCATTTAATGCTAGAGTGCTCTTTGACAAAATCTGGTAAAGTTCTGTTGAGCAATATTTGAGAAAAAGTTGTTTAAACAGTTTCATATTTTTGTAACAGTGGCCATATTTGATATTGGATTAGCATAATTTGTAACACATTCAAAGGCCTTTACATCAGGATGTTTTCCAAATTTGGTTGATATTAGTCCAGTGGTTTTTGTTTTGAGAAGCTAAATATTGTAAATGTTGATGGAAGATGGATGATACACAATGGATGCATGGCCATGCCAGAAGTTCTCACGACCTTACAACAGGGTGAGATAAAAAAAAATGTTGGCCAGCTGCAGTTTTAGTTCTTGAAGTTCTACTGCCTATCTATCTGCCTACCGAGATTTCAAATCAACAGTAGGGTCCACATTTTTGAAAATAAGGATAGCATTTTTCCATCGGAAACCATCTTGACGAAAGTGATAAAATTGATAAAATGTACATTACCATATATACTCATGTATAATTCAGGTCCAAATGCAAACAACATAGACCCTGATCCGATATTGCATAATATGCTGGCAGATCAGGGTCTATGTTGTTTGTTCTATTGATTAGTCCTTACAAACTGCATAGACCCAGATATGCCAGCACATTATGTGATGGCAGATCTTGGTCTATGCAGTTTGCAGTTGGTATGAGCTTATATGTGAGTACATACGGTATTTACATTTATAACCAATAATACTTTGTGTTCAGTTAGTTTGATTTCAATAAGTAGCTGATGTTTCTCTTGCTAGTAAGTATGCATTTAATTCTTCCCATGTAATTTATGAGGAGGCATTTGCAGATCTATGAGACAAGAAAACAAAGAGAACATGTCCATTAAACTGAAAAGGCTAAATTAGAAAAAGGGATCTCAAGGTTTAAAAAGTTTGTTGGCTGAAATAAGTAAAAGTTAAAAAGAAAGGGCTCAGTGTTGCCAAAATTACATATAATGTCTTGATAACCTTGAACTGATAAGAAAATCATAATAAGGATATACAAATTGGCTCGACACTGGTCAGCTGGCTCATATCTGCCTAATAGCCAAATGCAAGAGTAGTTAATCATGAGATATAAGTCAGCAGGATGCTTTCTGCAAGAAATGTGTTTGATGTTAATCATATATGTTCAGAAAACATGTTTCAAGGTTTTTGTTTTTGTTGATCTTCATCCATATTTGATGGCACATCAGCATCATTTGTTCAAATTGAAATGCCTTTATGTCAGGATGCTTTCTGTCAATTAAATAATGTTGAGTGGCTTTCTTGAAATAAAGTTGTTTAAAAAGGTTTTTCTGTATTTTTATAATTGGCACAACTTGCATAAATTTGAAAGACCTTAATGCTTTATGTCAAATATTGCTAAAACTGTGTTGAGTGGTTTTTGTAAAAAGAGTCATTTCAAAGTTTTCATATTTTTGCATCAGTGGCCATATTTGATTGCAGATTGGCATCATTTATACAAAAATGAAAGCTCTTAATTCCAGGATGCTTTTTGTCAACTTTGGTCCAATTCAGTTCAGTGGTTTTTGAGAAAAACAGACATCAGTTTTTCTATTTTAAGTAATTGCTGCCATATTTGATGACAGATTGGCACAAATTTTACAAAATTGAATGCCTTTTAGTTGGTCTTGACTTATACACAAGTATATATTGTACAGTTTGCAGTTGGACTTGACTTATACGCAAGTATATATTGTACTGTTTGCAGTTGGACTTGACTTATAAGTATTTATTGTACCGTTTGCAGTTGGACTTGACTTATAAGTATTTATTGTACCGTTTGCAGTTGGACTTGACTTATATGCAAGTATATATTGTACCATTTGCAGTTGGACTTGACTTATATGCAAGTATATATTGTACCGTTTGCAGTTGGACTTGACTTATACGCAAGTATATATTGTACTGTTTGCAGTTGGACTTGACTTATACACAAGTATATATTGTACTGTTTACAGTTGGACTGGACTTACATGCAAGTATATATTGTACAGTTTGCAGTTGGACTTGACTTATACGCAAGTATATATTGTACAGTTTGCAGTTGGTCTCGACTTATACGCAAGTATATATTCTACAGTTTGCAGTTGGTCTTGACTTATACGAAAGTATATATTGTACAGTTTGCAGTTGGTCTTGACTTATACGCAAGTATATATTGTACAGTTTGCAGTTGGACTCGACTTATACGCAAGTATATATTGTACAGTTTGCAGTTGGTCTTGACTTATACGCAAGTATATATTGTACAGTTTGCAGTTGGACTTGACTTGTACGCAAGTATATATTGTACAGTTTGCAGTTGGACTTGACTTATACGCAAGTATATGTTGTACAGTTTGCAGTTGGACTTGACTTATATGCAAGTATATATTGTACTGTTTTCTCTTTATCACTTTTATTATGTAACAGTTGACATTTGTAATAATGTTGCTGTTCCTGATATTCCTCTGTGAGAATTAATAAAAATGCACTTTTTTGTACACTTGTTTAAAATTATGTTTTTGATTTTTTGTATATTTTATCCTTATCATGACAAATTTGTTCCTTTTTCAGCTGAACAGCAACTGAACTGGCAGAAGCTATTTGAAGGCCTACAACACTATATGACTTGACAAGGGACTAGTCCAGCTCATTACTTCAACAGAGAATTCCACTATGTAACTGCCATAAAAGTTCTTGTAGAACACAGTATTTCTTGGTAAACTGCTCCAAATGGCTCCATTTATTGATTCAACCTTAAAAGCTGTGTTTGTACCAAACCTTGTTTTCATAATGGTTGTTTGGCCAAGGTGGTACTGTATGCACATGTTATGAGACTCATCACAAGACCGACCTTTGAGTTCGAATGTAGAGGGCGGAAAAATACTGCATGCAGTTCGATTACATTTTCCCCATGAAGCAAAGAAATGGCATAGGAAATGATTACCTTGATAGCACTTTACTACAGCAATGGAAGCAAAAGACATTGCATGAATCAAGTTTTTTCCGTTATTGTGAATTTGCATGAATGTAGCAATAAAATCTGCATGGCACCTACTAGTCTGGTCTATGGGTAATTTACTCTTCGTTTCTTCCTTCTCTAACTTGGTATTCCCAGGCATAGTTTTGTAAGTACACCAGAATGTTTTAATAAATTTCCTATGATTTGGTTCAAAATGTCTTTTATCAATTTGACCAACATGCTTTGTTTTTTGTTTTCCCTTCCCTATGTAAATCCAAGACTGCATGGTAGCCTGCCAGTGTCTGGGTCAGTAATGATAGTTCTAACTTCAAGATCTGATTTAGTATTTTGTATTTCCAGAACTCCCTCTTTGGCTCATGAATGTTCATCTCCAATATTTGTTTATTATGCAATATTAACAGCACAGTCACATTCTGTGGCCTCTTTGTCTGAAGTATGTAATTTTCCTTTTGAAAAAGTGTATTCTTGGTCACCATTTGAATGGACAATCTCTTTGTACTTCATCATACATGTTCTAGTTTTTATTAATACTGTATTTACACTTTGAACATGCAGCCATTTCCCTCTGCCCCAGTCCACACAACTCTTCTTGTTCTAATTTCTAGTGTGATGTTCTGTCACACTTGGGGGAAACTGCCAGATCTTTTTGGAGCACTTCATTCCATATTTTGGCATTTATTCAACTTGCATTATGCTGTACATACTCTACTCCCCAAATCTGCAATGAAAATATTTATCCCATTCAATCTATTGCCGAGAGTTATTACACAATTATCATAATTTATATACTACATTTATGCATAATAGAATATTATGTTCTTGAATGGTTATCTTTACAAAAGTTGATTTAGATCTGTGGTTTTAATAAAGCTAGCAAAGTAAATTTCTGAATTATCTCCCTTGGACCATTGAAGGCATTATTATCACTACATGTCGTATCGTGTACTTTAAGGGTCCAGAAGTGGAATTTAAAGTGGACAAATTGGCTGCACGTTACTTGTAGATAATTACCAAGCTCTATGCATCCATTTACACATGGCTTTTTCATTTTAATCATAAACCTATTATAAACTGTATTTCATAGTATTGGAACCGATTAAATACCTATTTATCGTCATTTTCTAACAAGTTCATTAAAGTTGTCCTAATTTTTTTTGATACAGAATGATTTATTTATCTGACATTCTGTCATACAGTTCTGCTTTGATGGCCACCTCTGGTTGCTTTCTATGGACTGGTCCAAGTAACATGAAGTTGGCTATTGAATTTTCACCTCCGGGTTCTTCTTGCAACAATTATTTGTAAATTCAACATACAGATCTTGGTCTGGTCTCACGTATGAGGTTTTTACTTGAGCACTTACAGCCTTATGTTGAATAAATTTGCCTTGTTCTATGTTACATTTCCCTTTTTTAAAGTAATTTCTTCTCCTAGTTTGTATACCTTTGGACCAGTTCATTTTGTCACATCTTGTTGCATAATAAAACAGTATTGCATTGACTTTGCTCTGTACACCAACATATATTAGAAACACCCATTATTTAAATTATGGGATAAATTAATTGGCATAAAATTTGTGTTTGGATTGTGTTTGAGGAATTCATATCCTATTACTGTATAATTGTTCTCTACTGGACCAAGCCAGAGTCTCTTCAAATTCTTAATTTGAAATGGTGTGAGAGATACGATACACCAGGTTTCATATTCCATTACCGTCTAATTGTCCTCCAATGTATCAAGCCCAAGTCTGGCCATATTTTTCACTTGTCACTTGACAGGTTTCATTGAAGAATGAACACTTTTGTTTAATGTAAATGTGAATTTTTTGCAAGACATTGTAAAAATATGACTGCAGTGAAATTTCATACCTTTATTATATAACTGTGGTGATATGTAATATTTCAGTGTATTGCATGCATGCAGAGATGAATGAGCATGGAATAAAAAGAAAACCATCATACATATTTTTTTCTTATAGTTTAATGAAATTCGCACTAAAAATATTAACAACTTCTTTTATTATGTAGATTGCATTTATGAAAGTAGTTCAATCTTACAACAGAATACAAGCATCAACTATACTTTAAGAAAACATGTCATTGGACAAGTTGTCAGTCCATTTAGGTCTCATCCTACTAATTATTATCGAGACCTATAACCAGTCACCTTGTGGTGGTATATTTGATGTCACATTATACAAATATGTGAATGCTACTGGTGGATAATCTGACTGAAGCTGTGATTTTTAAAGCTGTTTTCCAGGGATCTGAATATCATAAACATCTTATGCCATGTTATTTTAATATAAGCAGAGTTGTCTTGCATAAATGGGAGAAGTCTATACTCATATGACAGACCTATGTATCTCCCAAGTTGCAAGCCTGTCTGTCTACCAATCTATCTCGACTAAAAAGATATTGGTAATTTTTAATATGTACAATATATATTAAACTTCTAGACAACAACAACAAGCAGTTACATTGGTAAGAGGGCTGATGAAGCCGAATTAATTAACTAGTACCTAAAAAAATAATGTCATAATCATAATATTTACATATTTAAAAAAAACAAGTAAAATTTTTCAAATAAAAGACATTTTAACTCGTAAATGTTTCTTATGCACTATAATATATTCAGTTATATTTTAATTCAATTTGGACATTTATATAAAGGACAAGTAACATAATATTAAGGACAAGTAACATTTATATTAAGGACAATTAACATTATATTAGGGACAAGTAGCATTTATATTAAGGACAAGCAACATTATAGTGCATGAGCAGATTACTTGTATCTATTAGGAATACAACAGAACCTGCCAAGAAATTATAGTATCTTAAAACAGATAATCTCTCATTACCATAAATAACACTATATAATGCACTGCAAGCATGGAGAATCTGGTCTTTCATGTCTGGTTTTATTGTATTCATTATTATAATTTAAAATAACACTAGTACAGTTTTAGCTTCCAAAGTAATGTGTGCAATGTCTAGTGCATACATGAAATGTAATCGACTTATGCATGTGCACTCAGATGAGGCTATCCAGACCTTTAAGGTTTCTGCTAATAGTGATAGAGATGTTGGACTGAAGCTATAACTCTTCCATCACCATCCACCTGCCAATCAGAGCAACAAAAATTTAAAAAAAGAAAAGAAAAAAAAAACAACAAGGAAAATAGCTGCCAGCACCCCATACAAAGTATCCAAAAAAGCTTGTAAATGCCATATAGTTATTTTAACACTCATGCCTTTTGATGAAAATTATCACATATTGAATTTCAGTGAAATTTAAAAATAAATTGTGGGATTATGATAAAAGGACAAGATATAATTTGCACATTTGTTTTAACTAGAGATTAATATTTTGAGAGCACATTTTTTTTATATTATCATCATTAATATGAAAATATGAAAAATACTGTATAGAATAAATTATAAGTGAGAATGAGTGGTTTGAATTTCAAAATTGGAAAAATTGGGCCAAGATTCATTCTGCAGGTTGCCATTTTGCCTAAAACTGCGCAATTTTCACACCCAAAGACTCCAGAGCTTTTACTTAAAAATTCCTTACGGAAAAATTCCTACATTATTTTATAAAATAATTTTCATTTAATAATGAGAAACAATTCGTTCCTCAACTACCTCTAAAATTTGATACGGCTACAGGTAGTCATTTCAGAACACCAAAGAGGGAAATCTTAATTTGAGACCCCTATTGACATCTTATCTTTAAAGAGTGCAGATCACTACAGGGTGGCATTAAGCAGCTTTTATAGTAGCGTTTGTAAAGAAAATAGCTGCTGACTCTATACTAATAAAAATGCAGTCTTCCAATGTATGTGAAACACGTCATATTCACAAAAGAAAGACACAAATATCTTTATTTCACATAATACAATGTCACATTGTAAAATAAGTTATTTTCAGACTTCAATTTTCAATCAAATGAAAGAGGAAAATTCACCTAGAGATTATTTGTCTACAATCAAAGTACGCGGGTTCAAACTTCTCAGATCACATGACTTACATCACACATAATATTGACCAATCAAAAAAAGAGAGTAGACCGCACTTACAGATACGGCATGGTGGACATTGATTACAGTGGGAATTAAGTCGATCTGCTATTGGCAATATCATCATTAATTCTGTATGTTTGTGATGGAAAATGCATGCAGGTAAATATATATTTATATTAGATTAAATCCCTATCAGAAAATTTATTCCCCATCTATGAACTAGCAAAGTGTACTATCAGCCGATAAATGTGACACTAAGCACATTCATTTTATCGATCATTATGTACTGTTAATGAATCTAAAGCATTTGATACACAAGAAACTATGTAGCAAATATCACTTGTCCCATTTTCAGGACAATACAAATCTTAGACGAAGATTTGATGCAAAGAAATGTGGTTTCATTGAGACCATACGTAAACTATATATTCCAATTTCTCAACACATGCCATTAGAAGTGGAACTTGTAGTCTTATGACTTTGTTTTACAAACAGCAAAATGCTTATTGGGATATATATTAGATCAGTATGCTCTAGTCTGGTTATGTTACACAATCTATGTTGTGGTATAGCTTTCATAGCTCCCATAAATTATATCTTAAGGAGGGTGCACCATACTCCAATGTTTTTCTGTGGACAATCATTTAGAATAATGTATCTACAGACTATTACAAACAATTAAACCCTGCCTGATAAAGATATTCAAAATACACATTTCACATTGTGACATTTTGCCTTGCTATGCAGATATATGGCATATAGAACAAAATATAAACTTCCAGTTCGATTTAATTTCAATGTGATTCAAATACAGTGAAACCCCTCAAAATTGTAAACCCTTGGGACCCCCCCAAAAAATTAGGTTTTGAGAAGTTTTTGGTTTACTGAGGTTTTTGCAGATGTGGAAAAAAACGTTTTTTCTAAGCGCTTATGTGACGAGAGTGAGAGAGAGAGAGAGAGAGAGAGAGAGAGAGAGAGAGAGAGAGAGAGAGAGAGAGAGAGAGAGAAAGAAAGAAATAATGACAGCATCCATGTCTGTGTGTGTAAGAGTACACAAAATTAAGAAAGATGTTATTTTTTTTAAATACATGTATTTAATGAAGAATTTGCTGAACAATATACGTTCCTTCCGAAAATCACATCCTGTCACATAAATAAATACAGTTGTTCCACATAGAAATATGGTTCATGTCACAAGAAACATCTGAGGAATGAGATACTTTTATAACTTTACTATGAGTCCATTAGAATTATGAATGATACACCACAATGTTTCAATAATCTGTATAATTCATCATGTTCACAGTTCAAAAGCCTGGCTTGAGGAAGGCATTGTGTTTTTCTTGCATCTTTCTTTAACTAATGTGGCTTGTGTTAATGACTGCATTTTTTGTGCCGTAGCCAAATAATGATCATCCTTAGCAACTGCAAAGTATTTAATCTCTGTATAAGATCTAAAACTTCAGGGTATGTTATTGAGTGAATCTGACTTTTAGAATATTGCTTTGTCGGTCTCCATTGGCAAACAATTAAAAGCAAAGCTACATGCCTGGTTAATAAAGCCCTGATATTAAATTACAAAAACAAGCACACAATGTTCTATTCATATACAAATGAATAGGATCAATCACAATTAGATAATAAGCATGCTTTCTTAAATGGCTTACCTACAAGCATTTAGTTATTAATAATTCGCATTAAAAGCTGGCTCTTTTGTATGGTGCAAAGACTTCAAATTAGCCTATTCTCAGCCCTGATCTGTGTCACCATGCGTGTCAAGTATTGTTTTAATCTCGTTTACCCTTGGGACATTTTCCAGGTCTTTGTCTCAGAGATCAGCCCACTACAGTACTTGCTAACCGTAATTAATCTGTTCCAGCATGTGTCAGGAATTTAGCAGCTAAAATATGTTTCTAAGTTTGAATTGAGTTTTGGTTTTATGGGTATTTTTTAAGTGTAAAATTGAAATTTGGGATCAAAATTTGTTTTGGTATTCAGAGGTGAGGGATTTTGGTTTACTGAGAAAAAAATGATGATATTATGAGACAAAAGGAAAAATTTAAGGCTAAAAAAATTTTTGTCTTGAGGGGATTCTGGTTTACTGAGGTTTTGGTTTTTAGGTGTTTCACTGTATCAGCAACCTAGTGGTACTTAATGGCAATTTTGAGTGTCTTGTTTTTTTAAATATAAAACTGTCCCTTTATAAATTAATGAAAGCAGTTGTTATTGGCCTACATCTTTAATGAGATTTAATCTATTCTAACACATGGGTATTACATGTATATAATAATAATATACACAGCGGTGTTTTCTGGCACTCTTATGTATCCAATGTTGTAAATAAAAAAGGCGTGGGAAGCAAGCGGAGTCTATTTTACAACTTGAAACTTAGGGGGAAATTTCTCCCTCCATTTGGAAAAAAAGGGGGTAATTTTCTGAATATAGAAGAGATTTAATGAAAAAAATAAAGGTAGGGCTGACAATATAATGCATTATTTTTATGCAAGTTTGGTTTATTTTTGTGTGTAATTGTTTCAGAAATTAGCGTGAATCCTGCAACTACTCATCCTAGAACAGATCTTGAGCAAGTAATGTTTAATATAAATGAAAAATTGGAGGAAAAAATATTTACAGCACTAAAATGAATCATGCATATAAGGTTTCTTGTATAACAGTTTCCTTTATTATCTCCATGATAACATTATCCCAATAATGAATATCAATCACTGCTGCTTGCTTTCTCTCTTAAAAATGTTATGAAAACTTGATTTTTTATTTTATTAGGGACCATAAAAAGAAATGTACATTACAAAAACTTTCTTAGCAGCTTTCATCTGTTGTGTGACAGTTAATGACTTTTTGATATACAATTATGTCATAAACTTATTTAAACTTTATTTTAACAAGATTCCTTTGAAAATGAATTTCCAGGAATCTAGTTGGTCCTAAATGAGAATGATGCCAATCTGACTTCCAATATAGTTGCACTAAGGAGACTCTGTGCCAGATGGAAGGATGGATTGATGGATAGATGGGCACTTGGATTACTATATACCTCCACCTCTATAGACCAGCTGCATTCTCTCTGTAGAGGGAGTGGGGGGCATACAATCTTGTGGATTGTTTAAATGAAGTATATATGTTTTTATTTAATTCCTCAATAAAGTCTTGATGTCGGCTTATCATGTCATACTTTGTGCAATGTCATTAATGACATTAGGATTTAATCAAACTTTTTAATCTATCAATATTGTTTATAAAAACATATACTTTATTTCTGTTTTTTTGTAAAGTTATAAAATGGCATGTTTTGTTTTTATTCTCTTTTTCAATGTAGTATAATCAATGCTAACATCACTGTCTAATGCTGGGGTGCCTTGTTTTAATTTCACTGCATTTTTTCCCCAGACCCTGTTTATAGTTTCTATTGCATAGTGATGAAAGCAGCAATGGGCCAGGTGTCTAAGGTTAATCCAAAACTTTGAAGTCTCCATCTCAAATGGTGTTGGATGAGTTGCAACATATCATGCATGTATCCACACATGGGCAGGATAACATCCCCACCCCTCCCCCCATTCCATTTCATATGCAAGTTTCTAAAATTAAACATCTGGTTTTTAGTAATAGGCTTGAAGTGTTTTTTTGGGGGGTGGGGTGGGGGGGGTGGGCATTGGTAAATTTAGAAAAACTCAATGAGATATTCAGGATAAGTTTGCGAACTATCAAAAATGACAAAGATTCTGGGGTTGTCGGGGTAGTCAACAACAGAATTAAATGGCCTCTGTTGTGGGTCATTCTGGTTAATTGGCGGTTTCTTCATGGAAGAGTCTCCCCTACAGCACTGCCCAACGAGTACCTTTGCATAAAACATAAATCGTGAGGGTGGGAGAAAACTTGCTCCACTTGGGGATGGAAAACAACTTTGATCAAATCTTGGGTTACTAGACATTTGCTGTGTCAAATTGTTTGTATTTGTCCCTCTAGACTGGTTCTGACTTGAAGAAGTACCAAGAGTGAAATCAAAAGCTGGTTGGGGCAAATTTAAGTTACTTGATAATGATGGTATCCCAAATAATGAATTTCCAGAATTGCTCCCAAAGCCAAAACCTGAAGGGGAATTGGAGTTTCCAAAAGTAAATCCTGTATTTGAGTTTCCAGAAGATGATGGACTTCCAATGGGAAAGCCACTATTTGCAGAACTTTGTGTTGGACTTCCAAAAGTAAAACCACTATTTAAGGAACCTTGTATTGGTCTTCCAAAAGTAAAACCACTATTTAAGGAACTTTGTGTTGCATAAGGTGTTACAGCTGGACCAAAAACTCCAACCCTTGGAACGCTTGGGGGAGAGCCAATGTTGCCAAATGATGTTTGAGAAGTTCCCAAGTTTCCGTTATTTCCACTTGCACTTCCCCCATCCCCATGTACAGCTGCACCAAAATATCCTGTGACCGCCACTCCAAACACTCCAACTGGATTGCGTGTGAGTGCAAAAAGTCCTGAACTTTTTCTGCTTGAGGAGTAACTGCAAGAGATGCCTGCATCTAGGGCAAAGTAGGTACCTGTTAGGGAAATAAAGAAAAATATTACAATTAAGGGAAACTTCTTCTGCATCATGATACAAAGGATAGATTAATTTATATAAATGGATGATAGGCAAACTGTAAGCTGCACAGTTACAAAACAGCATTTGTGTCTTTACTTCCAATGCTTAATTATAGAATATTTGAAAAATATTAAGTGTGCTATCAAAACAATTTAGACAAGATGACAACGACAATGACATGAGCTTACATACCATATAATCTTCACCTTTAGTAGTGCAATGATATAATGCCATACATATAATATTCAAATCCCTGCAAACTCACTGAATAATGCAATATGCCAATCCCTGCAAACTCTCTGAATAATGTAATATGCCAATCCCTGCCAACACACTGAATAATGCAATATGCCATTCCCTGCAAACTCTCTGAATAATGCAATATGCCAATCCCTGCAAACTCTCTGAATAATGTAATATGCCAATACCTGCCAACACACTGAATAATGCAATATATGCCAATACCTGCCAACACACTGAATAATGTAATATGCCAATCCCTGCCAACAGACTGAATAATGTAATATGCCAATCCCTGCCAACACTGAATAATGTAATATGCCAATCCCTGCCAACACACTGAATAATGCAATGCTAATTCCTGCAAGCAGCTTGTGGTATACAATATTCAACTCATTTTATCTATTTCATATCCAATGTACACTTGTGTAATATCCTCTATTTCTTCTAAATTACTCTTGAAGCAGATTCATTTAGTCATGTAATAAAAGATACCAGAACAATTTTAAGTTACATTAAGAAAATGGAAAAATCAGATAAATTAGGTTAAGAAAACTGAGATCCTATGGTACAAGAGTTATTTTCTATTGGTAATAGGTGGAGGGAATGCTGAGCATCAAACCTCTACCTTGGGTATCCTCTAGGGAATGATGACTGGATTCCCCATTTGAACGACAATCTGTTCTGCTAATGTGATATGCAACTCGGCCTAGGGTAATGTGATTTGTTACTGCTATATCTGGTTAAGGAGATGATTACTGAAACCTTCTTACCGACCAAAATTTCACTGGCGAATCCAGCAAAGCTAATAGGCTGTGTTGACTTTTAACTGGATCTGGTGGTCATCTGGGTCACCGCCACCGAACACACCAGATTCCAAGTTTGTGAAGCTAAATCTCTGAGATAAAACCCCAAGAAGCCAACAGCTTCTATTATGTTTCATATTGAAACATTATATTTAAACACAAAGCTCATAGAGATCGCTCTACTCTAGTGAGCAGAAATCTTCATGAGGCGACTCTGATCTTATGAGACCTCAGAGTATGCTGAGCGTAGAACCCACTTAATCCAAGAAGATAGGGCTTGAGGGGTGATATCCTGCTTCCCGGCTTTCACCAGGAGAAAGAGTTGCTTGCGTATGCCATGACTTGCCTCTGTGCACTTCAAGTGGTGCTTGACGGCATGAACAGGGTCTTGCATAGCCACTGCTCTCGACGTGTCTATGGAAGAGAGCAAGTGCAAGACAACTTTTTGATTGCCGACTGACGGTAAACTATTTTTGGCTACGGAGTCTGGTTGCATCAAGAGGACCACCGAACCATCCGGTCTGAACTGAAGATAGTGTGGGTCCACAGAAAAGGCAGTAAACTCTGTCACCCTGCATGCTGAAGATACGGATATCAGGAAACATGTTTTCTAGGATAGAGAGACCATTCCGTGTGAATTACTTTACCATTTCTGGATAGAGTGTTGGCCAGGAATGTGTCTGATTTGTACATTGATACTGAGTTGTCATACCAATGTAGAAACTGCCAAATCAGAATGCACTGGTCAGGTGATTTGGTGCCCCCCTGTTTGAGGTAGGTAGGTCACCACTACAGAAATGTCCTACATAATTAGGACAGTTTTGCCCAAGTCAATTCTTCTTGATGACAGCCTACATTTCTAGAAGGGTGATGTGAAGAAGCCGATTCCCTGGCTCTGTCGTGCAGTGGACAGTAGTGAAATCTGGCAACATGTGGGCACCCCAACTGTACATATTGACATCAGTACATAACATCATTTCCGCTTGGGGCTTTGTCAGCCAACCTGGCTTATGCCACTGACGCAGGAATGATCATACCTCGGGCATGATCATGACTTTATATTCACTTGAAAAAGGGGCACCATTGGGTTAGCAACATCATCTGTAAGGGGTGCATAAAAAGACAGCTGAGTGGGATAAGTCCACTGCCACACTGAATAATCCGAGGAGTTGCAAGAACTCTCTCGCTGAAATCCATGTTTTGTTGGAAATGGACTCTATGATTTTGATGATCCGTATGACGTGAAGATTAAGATTGGTTATATACTCCGAGATTATTCAAAAGGGATAGAAGATCACTTCTGCCCTTGAGGAGAATAAAAACTTGCCATGTTTCTGGAATTCGTTCAGATATGCTGCCATTGTCATAGAGGAAGTCGACTGGAACAGGGTGATGATGCAATCGATAATTTAGTAAAGACCTATGGGCTGATATTAGACCGAACAGAAGGACTTGAAATTTGTAAACTTGTTGCGGTAAGCAAAATTGAAGAAACTTTCACAACGCCGGGTAAATAGGGACATTAAAGTAGGCATCTGTGAGATCAAGACTGATGGCATACTTGTCCCCTCGGATGGAGAGTTGTATAGATCTCAATCTTGAACATGGGCAGAAGAATGAATTCGTTGATGCGACTCAAGTCTATGATCGGCCTCAACTTGACGTTGGTCTTTCTGGTAAGGAACGGCCATGATTAAAACCCCGGAGATTGTGGTTTTCGTACAATCTCCACTATCCATCTGTCGATGAGTGACTATCTCCTGCTGAAGAATATTGTCCTTCTCCCAATCTGATAATGCATCAGTTAGAAGGAGAAAGAAAGAGGAGGGGGTTGGATAAACGAAATCCGATGCCCCTCTGAAATGACTTGGATCATTGATTAGGTTGATCCAACATAATTGGAATTGCAGGAGACTGGCGCTCTTTGGTAGACTATCTGATGGGAGACAGGAGGCTTGGGGGTGGAGAAACTTGGTTTCTTATCTCCCCTGTAAGGGTGCCTCTCAGACTGGTTTGGCTGTTGTATACTGGCATAAAATCGAGATCTGAACGGTATTTGACACGTAAAAGATCCCTTTTTCTTGGCTCATTTATCATCCCTCTGTTGGGGCAGGGACGACACTGGTTTTAAAATGAGGATACGGGTTAGTGGCATGTTGGAGGGGTAGTTCTTGAGCTGCCCTCCGCCGAACTTCTTCAATATTTCCACCAAACAGCAATGGCAAGCCAAATGGAATGACCCTTAAAGCCAGAGCGTGATACGTCATGACGTATCAAGTCAACATTGGTAGATGCAGTCAATGCATTCGCCATTGAAAGGTGAACTGCTCTGTTAATGACCCCAGCAATTTGAGCCATCGATTCCCAGGCATGTTGGTTGGCCAATTTTTATGCTAGTTGGAAAATTGCCAAGGAAACCAAACACAATGTGGAAGATGTTGCGACAGTGTTCTGAACCCACTTTGACGTGACAAGAAACACATTTTTATTCACTTGATGAAAAGTAGGGCAGACAGGTTAACCACTGCTAAAAAAATTTCTAACACCAGGAGTTTAGTATAGTAGGAAGTGGAATGTGTCTTGTACCAGTGCATTGAAAATGTCACTGGTACTTATTCCCAGAAAAGTAAACCTTAGCAATCTTCAGGTCACAGATACATCCCGATAGCCTATCGTTAATCTCCTTGATTTTTACTGACTGGGGAAGCAGCCGGAAGGATGGAGACTTCTTCATCATTAATGTCGACCAACGCTTTGACTTTATAATCATGCGTGGTGGTAGGAGTGGAAGGCATTCCAAAGTTGGCAACACTGTATATCTCCTTGACCACAGCCTTAAAACTCAACTCCGTCTTCTCCATGGTCAGATCAAGTAGGGCTGTTGCTCAGGATTATCTTCACACTCACTGTGTAAAGTCTTCTGTTCATGGTCTGCTTCCATTTTGGCATAAACCATTCCCTGTGGCAATGATAATGCAATGTAATTGTCTTGATATAATTCACGGGCAATACACTGCAGGTAAGCAGTGAATCTAGGACAAGACAGCTCCACTGGATGATTTTGTTGTACTGGTACAGACAGCAGGTTCGACGGGAGCACGATCAGCATGGTTTCCAGCAGTGCGAAAGTCGGTCGGGTTGGTGCCAGTACCGGCTGTGGGCATGGCTGGATGTACAGATCTATCACTAAAATCCCTGTCATAAAATGTTTATGTAGTTTTATGCCCAGTGAGATGGACGGATATATCACTAGGACCCCCGTATTTGTAATTTTATGTAGCCATAAGCATGTTAGGATGGACAGATCTATCATTAAGATGTCCGTAATTGTAGAGAGATGAAGCTGTAGACCTGGTGAGATGGACAGATCTATCACCAAGATCCCCGTAATTGTAATTGTATGTAGCCACAGCATGGTAGGATGGACAGATCTATCATTAAGATCTCTGTAATTGTAGAAAAATGAAACTGTCAGCCTGGCAAGACAAATGGATCTTTCAATAAGATCCCCTGATTGAGATGGCTGAACTAGCTGGACTGCCAGCTCAACTGGTTGTATGATCGTGGATGGCTCCAGATGGCGATATGGTAGTATAAAATGACTCTGTTGGATCCGTTAAAAACCCCATGCGCCTGGACCTACTGGCCCCAAGGCCATGCTCAGACATGCAGTGGGGGACTTATGCTACCTGAGCTGCCTACAAAAATGGGGGTACACTCCCCCAATGTATCATGATTACTTGTAGGAATTTCAAATTTGCATTGTCGTCACCCTCTTTCTTTGCCTTGGTCAATTTTTGCAAAACCGTAATCCATACACTCTTGGACCATATGGCGCACACACTGCATGGTACGGATGATGTACATTTTGTACACACAAGGCACAACTCAGGTGTGTCTTCCTTTACCATGAACTTGTTGCATTTATTATACTTTGTCGACTGGTTTCACTGAAACGACAAGCTAAAACAAAACACAACAAAATTTTATAAATGTATGATGCAGCGTGTTAATCAGTTGCTAAAACAACACCAGTTACTAACCGGGTGAGCAAGCAAGAGGCAGTGTGTGCGAAACCGTGAATAACAACATGCATCATAAAATAGCATGTTGTACCATGCAGTCTAAAACTGATTAAGTCCGAGAAAGTGACAAATTTCACAAAATTAACAAAAAAATATTTATTACCTGTTCAGAAATGAATATTAATCCAAATAAATCCAAAATCCTGTATGGATGGTTCAAATTTAACACAAATTTGACTTGGACTGATGGGAGGTTTCACGTACAAAGTTGTCAGTACGGCAGCGAAGCTTAAAAACTAGTGACACCTAGTGGTGGCAAGGGGAGGTAATGGGCAAGAGTTATTGCCCTTTGTCTATATGATGTACTGTTAGACAGAAAAGACGAATTTTCGTCCTTAAGTAAGGCTGGATTCAGGAGGTAGCAGGCTTATATTCCTAATGTTAATGTGATCGGGGAACGTATTTGAAGGCGAAAAGATGAAATATTCGTCTCTTTGGGAAGGCTGGATTTGGAAGGTAGCAGAGTTTATTTTCCTAATATTAATGTGATCGGGGAATATATTTAAAGGAAAAACATATCAATGCCAGATATATAACTTATGTAACTCGTTGTTTTATTTTTTTTACACCCTCGAGTCTTGTCCCTGGGTCACCACTTGGAAACAATTGAGATCCCCACTCTATAACCATATATGGGTTTGAAGGACACGAGATGAAATTGGACATGCATCCAATAGACCCTGGGTCATGCCCCTGGGTAGAGGACTCAGAAACTGTTAAGATCCCTACCCTGTAACCATGTATAATGGGCACATGGTGATAAACTAACATATGCATGCAATACAGGCCTTGGGTCAAGCCCATGGGGTAGGGGACTTGCCCCTGGGTCATAATTGGGAAACTATAAAGATTCCCACCCCATACACTCACTGGACATGAAGAAAAATACACACATATGTAATGTTGCAACACTGGCCCCTGGGTCAGACCTTACTTCTAGTGGCATATCTTGGAAGCATGGGGATATGCAATAATGCACCACTTACTCAATTCAAGTCTGATAATGTTAGACAGTATAGCTCACTTGATTTTTTGAAACCCCACGCTTCACAGTGGGGGACTAAATCCCCTCCACTTCCGCTCCACGGTGGAGGGATAAATACCTACTAATCACCACTGCACTTTGGCAGGCATGCCGATCGCAATTCCACAGTTAAGGGGCTGGTCAACATTACTGATTGACATTTGAACAGCCAATGAATGAAGACCACTCGAGAGATTTACAACCAGATACCATTTGAAGAATCAGTCATCTTTATTTCGATCATATATTTGGACAATATAAAAATAATTTCAAAAGTCTTGTATATTCAGTACATGTATATTTAGAAAAGGTTGATCAACTGCTTTTGTAATAATTATACGCTTTTACTTTATTAAAAACAATCTGAAAAAACTTACACACTGACTTGACGAGAGGCACACCTTGTTGACCTTCTCTTGAACATCATAAATTTATCCTATTGTTCCAAAGGAAAAGTAATCCTCTGAGATATTGACAATTAATTTCCAAATTGACAACCACTTCTGTTTTTAAAAAAAACAAACAAACAAACAGAAAATACTGAATTTACACTGAAATGCGAACCACATGGTTCATCCTTAATCAGTAATGGCACACTCACAAGGCCGAATATACACAACTTTGAACTACCGGTAGTTCAATTCTGACTGCATGTGTACTGTAAGGGACTCACCATTTAATTTATGGGGCCAGAATGTTCTTTCCGACTGGGATATTTTTTTCCCTTTCATCACAAGATAAATTTGTTTCAAGAAAAATAAGGAATGGAATAATGTCTTTTTTTATACTACAAATAAGAACGAGGCTATTGTTTTCAAGCATTTACCCCCCCCCCCCCTAGAAAATTAAATCATCTCTCCCTCATAAAGACTTGACTCCAGTGGATGTTTACCTAAGTCACGGCAATGAACATTGTCAGCACTGTTATAAAATACTGACGAGGATTAGCATCTAAAGATGATGTCAATTTTAGCTTGGGAAAGGTGTGTTTTTATCTTATGAAGCCATCTGACTTGGTGCATTGTACTTAACAGCCCCAATTATGGTCCTGCCATTAACAATGGAAGTTTTATAATTGTTCATAATTAATCTGAACTCAACTTATGGCTGAAATGAATAATTATGTGGAAAATTGTCAAATCTCGTGTTCAAAGATTTCAATTTCCAACAAATTTAGGGCATTCTGCATGTATGTATTGTCTCCACATATATCCTATTATTTGCTCATTTTTGTAAGGGGAAAATACAAAAACAATTTTTTTTATCATCATAGAAAAAATAGCAAATCATATGGAAATGATATGTAAATAACCTAATCGTAATATTGATCTATTTCTTATAATTATTTCGAAGCAGATATTAAAGTATGCAGTTTCCTGTTTGTGACTGTTCGAGCTTTTGTTTGTTGAGACAAATAAAAATGTAAACTAATTTCTTTGAATTGTGTTTGGCATGTTTCTGTATGTGGTATATTGCTTTGCAGCTACAGTTATTGTGGCCAAGTGGATAAAGTGTGTGACTTAGACACACTCAAACACACCCCCATTTGACTTTGGAGCACGAGGTCATGATCTCGTGCCCACAGGTGGGAAAAATTTCTTTCTTTCTTCTTCCTTCATGACTCTATAATGTCTAGTAGTATTAATTTTCTTAACACTTATGAACTTTTCCAGATTTTAGGTTGTGTACATGTAGTTTTATAATCGGTGAATTTTTAATATTTTAATTCTGAAGATTGCCTAAAATGTCGACATGTCAAGCATTGAAAAAGTAAAATTTGGTTATTGTTAATAAGCATTTTAGCGTTATTTTTAAATCTCACATTGGTGAAAAATTCTTCAAAACATAAGCAGAATCACAAAAAACTTTCATGGCAGGAACATTTTTTTGACTTGGTGTGAACGATGAGGCTATTAATTGAAGAAGGCTAGGCAATCAGGGAATACTTACACTGTCACTGAAGCATGTACAAAAAAAATGTTTCTAATGTTAAGTGCAGCTGATTATGATAACTTGCGCAGTAGTGATTTGGATTCCATATTTTATGAGAGAGAGAGAGAGAGAGAGAGAGAGAGAGAGAGAGAGAGAGAGAGAGAGAGAGAGAGAAACTTTACTAAAAACAGTTAATGATCTATAAATGTTTCAAAATGGGTTCATCTAATTTTTCTGTATTATGCATAGTATGCAATAGGAAAATGAACTGAAAAAGAAAAATGTAAAACATTAATTTCATCTGATGCTCAAGTTTACTTGGTGATATAAATATACAGATATATAATTAATGTACAGTATTTACATACAACAAATGGGTATATGTTTTTCCCAGTTCAAGTAAGTTTGAGGTATCATATAGATGAGTTACTTATAATTTCTGTTGGTACATTGTAAAAGGCAGGAATTCATTTTGATACAAAGTAGTTCTACAGAAAGGGTGTCGAATGATCGAGTGCTGTAGGTCTCATTGTTAATAACAAAAGGGCTGAATTAAATCTTTGTAAGTAGATTGGGGCAAGACCATTTTCCATTTTAAACAACTAATCTGACCGATGCAAGGAATGGAAGACAATAAACAGATAAATGCAAAAATTGCATACTTGCTGTACTGATTAGTTCACAAGTTTTTCTTTCTATCACTGATTTTTCTTTTACAAGAATCAAACAATGGAATAGCCTGTGGTTATACAGTATGATTCACTTATCCCCGAGCACATTGTTTTTTGTCAACATAATGACAAAGAAAACAAACCTGCAGAAGAGCTGCTGTTGTGCTTTTAGGTTATCAGTTCGCACATGCAATTAACACGTCAATAGCAAAGAAAACAAACCGTGTTGTGCTAGATTATTAGTTTGCACATGAACATTTATCTTCTAAAAGTGCACTCATCAACCAGCATGTATCTAGGATGAATTTTTGCAACCATTTGTGATACCCCCCTGCTACTTTGATAATTAATACAAAATAGTATATTAAATTAAAATAAAGATACAAAATCTTAATAATGCTTATTTTAGCAATAACTTTTGCTTTTGCATGTTCATGCAGCAATGGCCAGAACTATGCTTTCTCAAGTTTTAATTACCCCTCTATAATGCTGTGATTGTACATTATGTTAATGAGAACTTGTGCATGGGGTAACCATTGGATCTTGTGCGATTTTGTGTCACTTCAGTCAGGAATAATTTGTTCGACATTTACTGTTCTTTTCAATGCAGGGAGTACAATATCACTGCCTTCATATGATCATTAAAAAAGCATATTGCGTGAACTGCAACAGAAATCAGGGCATGAATGCATCTGTAGATTCCAATAATGTAGTATTGAAGAAAACAAAATTAGATACATTGCGCAAAATGTAGTAGTAATACAGTTTGCAATTCATTGTCATTTGTTAATATTATCTAAAATTTGATTTGGCATTAAGTATCATACATTATCTTCCTTAGAACTAGGAAAATTAAAATTAACTTGATGATCACGTTTTTTTTTTAGTATAAAAAAGTAAGCAAATTGCTCTCGAAAGAGACAATGATGTAAATAAGTCGGTGCCTCTGTCTCTCTGAACCTCTTTAGAGCATGCTTGCTGGGGTCATAAACAGTAAACCATGCCCATATTATTGACACCATGTCCACTCCGTGGTGGTCATCAGATATGACGCTGTGAGAAAGCATGGTGTGCAGACCTATTCTCCACAATACGCCATGGCATCTCCATCAGGATTTGTTTATTTGTTGTATTTATTGTGGTTGATCATCATAAAACATCAGCCCTTGAGACTATAATAATATAAATTTAACATTATAAAGTTATTTCTGCTTGTCTGAAAATCCACAAAAAATGCACAAAAATACCACTCATGTACTCTGCACCCATTTTCCTTGGTTTGCCCCCCTCCCCCTGCAGGTTCAGCGATGAAGAATGAGGAAGAAATGCCCTCCTGCATGTTCTAAGAGGCAACATTTTGAGGCAAACCTGTTTGCTGTGGGCTGTATCCTGTGATGGTGTCTCAACTGAAAAGGTCTTTAATCTTTCAAAGATTGTGGTTTATATTTAACAATTTAGACCTTGTATTTTAAGGTTTTTACCCTCGTCTACCTTTATCTTTGCTTTGTATGCCTTTTTGGAATGCCTTCTGGGGAAGCATTTGCAACACCTATCTCTTTTTTCCCATGGTGGTATTTACTTTTGGTTGGAGGGGTTTTGTCATCCTGGAGATTTGGCAAGATGTCTAACTTTGCCATTTTTGCTAACAAACTTTTGTTCAGTACTATATAGCCCAGATTTTGCTGATATGCTGTTAAACACACACATACATGCATGCATGCATTCATGCATGCATGCATCCATCCATCCATACATCCATACATACATACATACATACCTACATACCTACATACATACACACACATTGGTTTGATACTCCATTCTGATTTATCCAAGGACAGGTGGTTGCCAAGGTAAGGTTGGGGTTTCCTTCAAGTTCTCTTTTTCGATCCAAATTCTCTGGTTTCCTCCACCAGAAAGACAACATCATCCCAATGATTTTATTAAATTTGACAAAAGACATATCATTGAATACAACACTTCAATGACTATGACATTTAGCTGAATTTGTTAAAATCCGCCTATTAAAGAAGGAGGAAAAATAACATAAAAGTGACAAAAAAATCAACTTATGGCGAGTTTCTTCAACGCTGGGAACAAATGTTTTTGTTAATGACAATCTAAAGACAAATACACATAAATGAATATAAAAACATTTTGGCAAAATGTCAGCTGATAAAATGTCTTTCAACCAACTGTCGTCTGCCACATGCCAATATCTGAGTCATCTGAGTGCTCTATATACCGTATATACTTGCGTATAAGCTTCTACCAACTGCAAACTGCATAGACCCAGATCTGCCGTCTCATAATATGCTGGCAGATCTGGGTCTATGCAGTTTGTACGGACTAATCAGTAGAACAAACAACATAGACCCTGGTTTGCCGGCACATTATGCGACGGCAGATCAGGGTCTATGTTGTTTGCATTTAGACCCGGATTTTACGCGAGTTGTGAAACCAATGTAAGGCAAAATAAAATTTAAATAACCACATGATAGATCCTTTAAGTCCCACCTTTGCCATAAGCAGTTCCATGGACACCACAGAGTCGCCAGTCAAAACCCTCTTTACAAATTTTTTCTACTGCATCATCATCTGTGCCATGATACAGGTGTTTCTCATTCAATAAGTGTAATCCAAGGTCCTCAAGCATGTGAGACTTTTGCCTGTGGAAATGAAAGCTTGCAAGTAAACTTTGTACCACAATGATTCATGCAAGATCCCTATAGGTCAGATGATATACTGTAAAAGTACTCTGGATTTATCTATTTCCTTCAATGATCAGGTTTCTTTTTGGTAGTTTTACAAAAATTACATTTTTGTCAGTATGTAAATTAATTAATATTCTTCTTGAAAAAAAGTCATTAATGATGCTTATTTTTAAATTAGTGGTCTATAAAAGTCGCCTAATCCGAGAAATTGTACTTGTGCTTTCATGCAGAGGTGTCTGTTCTACAATTACACTTTTACTTATTAATATTCAACTTTCATACAAAATGAACACTTATAGAAAATTTTGCAGAAAAATTATGAATAATATCTGCTCATATCTGAAGTAACATACAGTGAATATTTCTGCCATAGGCGTGGATTCTGAACTCTGTAGATGTTTCTAATTGTATGATTTATGCCCCCAGTTCCCTGAAACTCTGTCATCACGTGGAGGTACTCTGGTGAATCTGACCTGAGGGGCACTTTGATGTAGCTCTGAAAGCATAAATTGATGGTAGTCACATTCACACATTCATACAAGATCTGCAAACTCACATCAAAACTTTTCCATTGTCTGGCAGCCTAGGGCAAGTTGAAAATTTTTCTGGGCAAGTCAATTTTTTTTTTTTAAACTTCCCAGAATTCTGAATAAAATATGAAAGAAAAATCCAAAATTGTGTGCAATATTATAAATTCTACTTCATGGAAAGTAAAAACCATGTCGGATTTTTCTAGCCCTAAAACAAATGTGAAAACAAAAATTTTGCATATTGCTGTGTCTCGCCTGCTCTGCCGAGGCATATTCCAAATACCCAGCAAAGTTAAGGAAGTGTGAAAAGTAGATCACTACAACATACTTTTGCCTGTGATGAGAAGTACCCTCCATGATGAATGGCTTTGGTTTGGGTGTTTTATAGCAACCCCTCGCCAAGTTTCATGATTCTAGGCATAACAGTATACACACAGGATCATGAGTTAAATGCAGAGACTTAACCTAAGCCTGTACAATGTGAAATGTAGGTCACATTGATCTTTTGTTCTAAGGGTGTGGGAATAACAGAGATGCATATAATCATCTAGTTTGATGATTCTAGCATGAACATAGCTTGAGAAATAAACTTAAAACAAAAAACTGAACCAAAGACAGTCAAGCATGAAATATGAATCACAGTGACCTACTTTTGTGATGAGTTTCATGATTCCATGTATAACAGTATGTATACACTGTGCAAAAAACCCGAGCTAAATGCATTAACTTAACCAATAATGCACAACTAATGTACATGTACAAAGTTAGCCGACTTAGCTCCCCTCCCCAAGGGGTAGGCACTTTGAAATCAACTCAAAATTCTTAAGGCAACAAGAAAGAAGAACTACTTGGAAGAAAGAATGGTTACGATGCAGTGAGGCTATACATATTTATAGACTTTTTGTCTGTGCAGACACCAATGCCGGAGGTAGTACAGTAACTCTCCTCTACTTCATAGAGGTGAGCTAAAAATGAGTTCTTGTGCAAGTGTATTTTATAGAAAGGACTACTATATCTCTATCTCATGGTGTTATGAATGTAGGGAGGAAAATTTATAATTCTCTTGTGCATTGTGATTATTTTGCATGAGACTAGACCATGTCGAAAGAAATTAAACAAAAGGCTCAAGTGGGCCTAAGATTGCTCACCTATCTGACATCTGCCTAACAGCCTAATGCAAGAGCAGTAGGTCAAGAAATCTGAGTTAGTAGGGTGCTTTCTGTCTAAAAAATTTTAAAAGTATTTTGAGACAAAAAGTTGGTTGAAGGTTTTGTTTTTGTTTCTAGTATTTAAAGTCATATCTGACAGGTCCGTATTACTGATACAAGAAGCTGGCTATGGACTGCATCTCAAACTTACCGCTCACCTTCAATAATGAGGTCAGCTTCTCAAGTAAAGCAAAAATTAAAATTGAGGTTACTTTAGGATGAGGAAGGATATACAGACAGACTTATGGACAGACAAGCACACGGACATCAAAGTGATTGCTATGTGAAGCTTCTGCCAAGGCTGGCTCAACAATAAAACTGAAAGGCCTTTAAGCCAAGATGATTTCTGTCAAATTTAGTCAAATTCTATTGAGAACTTTTTTTGGGAAGCTGGTTCAAGGTTTTTCTATTTGTTAGTGTTGGTGGCCATATTGGCTGGTGGACTGACATCATTTATGCAAAATAAAAAAAGGCTAAACACCATAATGCTTTTCAGATTTGTTCAATTCTGTTGAGATGTTTTTAGGAAGAAGTCATTTAAAGACTTGTC
Source organism: Margaritifera margaritifera (assembly GCA_029931535.1). NCBI lineage: Eukaryota > Metazoa > Mollusca > Bivalvia > Unionida > Margaritiferidae > Margaritifera > Margaritifera margaritifera. The sequence goes on from JAQPZY010001631.1 coordinate 4,335,614, forward strand.
TATTTTTAGTTGCAGTGGTCATATTGGATAACAGATCAAGATAAATTAAAAAGGCCTCTATGCTAAGATGCTTTCTGATAAATGTGGTTGAAAGTGGTTGCATGTTTTTTAAAAGTAGATGAAAATAGCGAAATGTTGATATACATGAAGATGTTCATTCAGGGGTCATGACTCCTCTAAATGATGATGGGGAATGCTTGAAATTCAACTCCTTCAAAGACTCGTCAATCCAAGCAACATCCAATGTAAAGTTACAAAGTTGATCGAAAGGGCCATGATTCTGTTTACAATGGAGTAGACGAGACAAATCCTATAAAAAATACATCTAGGTCTATGAAACAATGTTCACATCAAATTACATCAGAACATGCTGAATGGTTCTTGAGCTATGCTGATTACAAGCAACATCCCATGTAAAGATATGAAGTTGATTCACAGGGACATAACTCTATCCAAAATGGTGTAGATGTAAGAGACAATGTTCTTGCCAAATTCCATCAGAATATGTTGAATGGTTTATGAGCTATGATAATTGCAAGCAACATTCCAAATTTCCATGTGAAGACAAGAATTTGCTCGACAATTGGCATAACTATGTCCAAAATGGAGTAGACGAGACTAAACAAAAAAAACCCACACATAAGTCTATGAAACAATGTTCATATAAAAACTGCACCAGAACATGTTGAGTGGTTCTAAAACTATGCCAGTTACAATCAACATTCCATGTGAAGATATGAAGGTAATTGTCAAGGGTTATAACTCCATACCTGTTAATCTGTACAGATGTATATGCGTAACCTAAGTGGCAAAAAAGCATAATCTGAGCATAAAAAGTGTAATCTATATATTACATACAATAATTACAATAAACTGTATGAAAAATGTACATTAAGTTTTGGTACTAACCTGGATCTGCAGCTGGTTAAAGTTCTTGTCACAAATGGGCAAAATCCATGTGGATTAGTACCAGAATACAAACCACAAAACATATTGACAAATTATATATACACAACACTCACTTTAACTAGTCTACATGTCTAACTTTCGCTGAGTGATCATAAAGTCAGCTCAACAAATTCTGCAACAATCATTACCATGTTCTTCTTTCTAAATTTGTAAAGCACTATTGATTCATCTTTTTTCTGATCCAACATGTTTTAAAGTTTAAAAAGATCCCTCTTCTCTAACATCTTTCAGTCATATAACATCCGAGAGTCACATTGATAAAACCTGTTTCACTTAACATCTACTGCAATTTTTTAAAGTACAGACTGGTCCACTAATAAATTCTGTGTATTAATATAATGAATCTGTGAGACAAGTTTTCAAATTGAAGGAACTCATCTGTTTTCTTGGAAATCTGTCGTATACAGCTGCTATAAATAGAAAATAAGGAAAGTACATGGACGTCTATGACAAATGTACTCTTACGCTATTCTTATGCAGCAGTCTTCTTTTTTAGAATATTTTCAGATTTATATGATGTTTGGGATTAAAGTGATGACAATAAAAATGACAAACACAACTTTCATTGCCTTATTTTCATTTTTTTTTAATGTACCAAAAAATCCATATACATGTGAACATAAGACGTAATTAGATGTAAAGCGGATTGATTACGCCAAAAGCATAATGGTTGGCAGGTATGTAACTCTATCCAAAATGGAGTTGACTAGATAAAATCCACAGAAGGCACATCTAGGTCTATGAGACAATGTTCATACCAAAATACTGCACCAGAATATGCTGAATGGTTCTTGAGCTGTGCTGTTTACAAGAAAATGTAGGTTTTTTTTGCGGGGGGGGGGGGGTCAAACTAAATGGTGTGAAAATTACAGTACTGGACCCAAGTATGACAATGAAGGGGAAACACAGGCAAACCCAATTACAGGTAGGTATAAAATACCAAGAGGGAGTTCGAGTGGACTCATTTAATGTGATAATTTCTGAAAATAGTGCTAATCCCTGTCTGGAAGGTACTACTTACACAGCAATACTAACCCGAGTATTGGAAATTATAAAACCAGAAAGATGTGGTCAAAAATATCGGTGTGTGATTATCCTGAACATACAAAAACAAAAAGCTGGTGTGCAACCCCCTTATGCGAGACTATACTCAATATAAATCATAAAAAATGAAGCATCAATTGATGTTCACTAACTAGAAAAGGAGGTACGTAAGCTTCCAGCAATGAAAGGAAGATGATACCTACCCATGGGCCTACCCATGATACCTACCCATGGGCCTACCCATGATACCTACCCATGGGCCTACCCATGGGCCTACCCATGATACCTACCCATGGGCCTACCCATGGGCCTACCCATGATACCTACCCATGGGCCTACCCATGATACCTACCCATGGGCCTACCCATGATACCTACCCATGGGCCTACCCATGATACCTACCCATGGGCCTACCCATGATACCTACCCATGGGCCTACCCATGATACCTACCCATGGGCCTCCCCATGATACCTACCCATGGGCCTACCCATGATACCTACCCATGGGTAGGCCCATGATACCTACCCATGGGCCTACCCATGATACCTACCCATGGGCCTACCTATGATACCTACCCATGGGCCTACCCATGATACCTACCCATGGGCCTACCCATGATACCTACCCATGATACCTACCCATGGGCCTACCCATGATACCTACCCATGGGCCTACCCATGATACCTACCCATGATACCTACCCATGGGCCTACCCATGATACCTACCCATGGGCCTACCCATGACACCTACCCATGGGCCTACCCATGATACCTACCCATGGGCCTACCCATGATACCTACCCATGGGCCTACCCATGATACCTACCCATGGGCCAGAATAAAACAAATAATAATTATGAATCAAAATACATATCACCCACACACTGCGTGGGTGGGTGGGGATGTGAACGTTAAAAACAGGGCACTGCGGATTTGTAATAGCAATTGCCTGAAAAACTCACTAGAGTAAATCAATAAAGGAAAAAGTAATGGACTGAGGGTATAACTTCTGAGAAGTGCGGAAACCTGTATGAAAATGCCCGATGCACATTTAGTCGCGAGTCAAAGGCAAAAATTCTACAGAACGATGTGCATAGAATACAATGCATATGGCGACTGGAAAAAAGATGAGGACTATGGTGCATGCACCAGTGATTTGGGCAGCAGACTGGATCTGTGTTCTGGTCTGGATTCTATGCAGACTTCTCTATGGAGGTTCATTCATGTGAGGATGAATTCTGATTATATGGATGTGGGTAATTCTGTTCCGGAATAGGTAAGCTATGCAATACCAACAGGTAACGTGTTACTGATATTAAACATCCAATGTGATGGTATGAAGTTAACTGTCATGGAATCTAACTCTATCCAAAATGGAGCTGATGAGACAAAACACATGATGTGCAAATATAAGTCTGTTATGTATGATGTTTATATAATATTATAAATATTTTAGGAAATTGTAAATGTTTCTTCACTTTAATATTTGCTTAAATCTTAATGTTATCAGGAAAAACATGTTTAACTAGTGTCCTTGAATTAGGTTGTTTTGATCAATATGTTTTCTCAATTTGAAGGTCAAGGTTGAATTTTGTTTACAGTTAGAATTCCATTAAGATGACTCATATTCTAGAACATTCTGTCATGTGACCAATCTTTATATATACCATGTTTGGTGGACATTTTTTCAGTTTTGACATTACCATCAGTCTTGTAAAGAGCTATTACAGTTGTGAAAATTCATTCCAAATTCTAAGAGAGGAATTATTTTAAATATTCATTGGATTATAACAGTGCTCATAAACTTTTGGATTTTGGATTTTTAATTGACAATTTTGGAATTTATGTGAACTTATTCAGAGATTTTGGAATACTTTATTTTGACTTCAGCACATCAAGATTTCTAGTACATCAGGACTTTGGAGACCATTAGCACATCATAACATTCAAGGACACAGCCGTGAATTCAGAACATTCTATATTTAGGACTTGTGATTAGAACAATCATTCTTATTGGATTATTAGGATTTCAAAACACATTACTGTAAGTGACTTTTTGATTTTTCATTTTAATTATCTAGTAATAAATTGCTTGTTGATTTTTTTTACTTGATTTGTTGGTTTCACTTTCTTTCTGTTACATTTTTCTTAGACCATAGAGTCATAACAGAAATTGGGGGCCAAGCCGGGATTGAATTTCTTTAAAGCATATTAGAGATATTAAAGTTATTTTTGAAATTCATATTGATTTTGTCTCGGAATTTTTTTTTGTCTTTGGCAAAGATTTTTAATAGAGAAATTTTTTGTGTGTGAAACCAACAAGCATTTACAATGGCATCTAATGTTCAGAATTTCATTTCAAAACCTACCCAGGAGAGTGCATGAGAAAGGATGAGTTGCTCGAGCTTGCCAGAAAATACAGTCTATCTGAGGCAAAAGTATCATTGACAAAACAGGAGATAAAGATTATTTTGATTCAGTATTTAGTAGGAAAGGGAATTTTTGAAAATAGTGCTTTAAGTTTGAAGAGAAAGCCTGTATCTGGTTCTGACAGGAAATTAAGGGAATTAGAGTTAAAGAACCAGATGGATTTAGAATTGGCAAAGCTTCAGATTCAGAGAGAGAGAGAGAGAAAGAAGAGAGGCAGATCCAAATGCAGAAAGAAGAGAGGCAGATGGAGAGAGAGAAAGAAGAGAGGCAAATACAGATGGAGAGAGAGAAGGAAGAGAGGCAGATACAAATGCAGAAAGAAGAGAGACAAATACAAATGCAGATGCAAAGAGAAGAAAGGGAAATGCAATTTAAGTTAAGAGAATTAGAACTGGCAAACAGAGCACTCCTTTAAACACAAGTCCAGGTTTTGATGTTACTAGATATATTAGGTTAGTACCCCCTTTTCAGGAAAAAGAAGTATATAAATACTTTCTTCATTTCGAGAAAATAGCTGAAAACTTGAAATGGCCCAGAGAGCATTGAACTTTGTTATTACAAAGTGTACTTATTGGCAAAGCTCGTGAAGTCTACACTTCACTGTCAGTACAACAAAGCACTGATTATGATGTGGTTAAGGAGTACATCTTGAAAGCTTATGAGTTGGTACCAGAGGCATATCGACAAAGGTTTAGGAATTTTAGAAAAGAAACTGGACAAACTCATGTCGAATTTGCAAGGGATAAAGAACAACTATTTGATAGGTGGTGCTCAGCCAAGAAAGTTGATCAAGGTTATGATAACCTCCGACAGCTCGTATTAATTGAAGAGTTCAAGAGGTGCATCCATAGTGATGTTAAAACCTATCTTGACGAGCAGAATGTGGAAACTTTGGAAAATGCTGCTCGTATGGCTGATGATTATTCCTTGACTCACAAAATTTCATTTGGTAATAAGTCGTCCTCTCAGCAGTTTTCTGGTAAAAAACCATTTCAATCTCATTCGAGTACTTCCAAATTTCACAACAGCACAACTGTTAGGAATCAAACATCTGATAAGACTGATCAGAAATCCTTATCTCTTCCTACGTGCACATCTTGTAAAACGAAAGGGCACGTTATTTCTGATTGCTTCAAGTTGAAAAATAAGCAACAGAAAAGACAGAGCTTTTCCAAATGCTCTTATTTCTATGAGGTCAAGGTCACGGTCTTGTATTGAAAGCAATACATTTGTTGGGTCAAACAAACCCCAGTCTGATTCTATTTTGGAGGCTTATGAACCATTCATGTCAGAAGGTTCTATATCACTTATTGGTGATTCTGCCAAACCTATCCCAATTAAAATATTAAGGGACACTGGAGCTTCTCAGAGTCTTTTATTATCAGGTACTTTGCCTTTGTCTGAGGAGTCTTCTTCAAGTGAAAGTGTTCTTGTTCAGGGAGTAGAGTGCGGCTTTGTAAATGTTCCTCTTCATTGTGTAAATTTGGCATCAGACTTAGTTTCTGGACCTGTGATTGTTGGGGCAGTGACTTCTTTACCCATAGAGGGTGTTCATTTATTACTAGGCAATGACCTAGCTGGAGATAAGGTTGTGGTTAATCCACTTGTAACTGACAAGCCTTGTTTGGATCAGAAAGTTGATCCTGTCGAAACTGAAATCCCTGATTTGTACCCTGCTTGTGCAGTTACTAGAGCTATGGCAAAAAGAGCTCTTGAGAGTGATGTTGATCAGGATATTATTCCTTTAGCTGACACATGTATTGATCAGTCTTTTGATGAGGTCACTTTTTCCTCAGGTATTGATCAATCAATTGGTATTGATCACAGTGATCCTCTTTTGGCAACTCATTCTCTTTGTTCTACTCAGGGTGACAAACGACAATCTCTTGTCGTTGAACAGGAGCAAGATCCCGAGATATCTTGTTTGTTTCAGAGGGCTATTAGTGAAACTGAAGCCACACAAGTTCCAGTGTGTTACTTTGTGAAAAATGGGGTCCTTATGAGGAAATGGAGACCACCTGATGTACCCACTGGTGACGAGTGGTCAGTGAGCTATCAAATTGTTGTTCCTAAGTCATATAGACAGGAAATTCTTAATTTAGCCCATGAAACTCCTTTGGCTGGTCATTTAGGAGTCCGTAAGACTTATCACAAGATCTTGAATCATTTTTATTGGCCAAAACTCAAAAAAGATGTTTCTAAATACTGCAGATCTTGTCACACTTGTCAAATGGTAGGAAAACCCAATCAGAAGATACCTAAGGCTCATCTGCAACCAATTCCTGCATTTGATGAACCATTTAGTAGAATAATAGTAGACTGTGTTGGTCCTTTACCTAAAACCAAGTCAGGCAACCAATACTTGTTGACCATCATGTGTGCATCTACAAGATTTCCAGAGGCAATTCCTCTGAGAAATATAAAAACTAAAACTATTGTGAAAGCTTTGGTGAAGTTTTTTACACTTGTTGGCCTTCCCAAATCTGTCCAGTCGGATCAAGGGTCAAATTTTATGTCTGGAATTTTCCAACAAGTTATGCATGAATTAGGCATCCAACAGTTTAAATCTTCTGCCTATCACCCTGAAAGTCAAGGTGCTTTGGAAAGATTTCATCAAACTTTGAAGAATATGATTCGATCATATTGCTTTGATACAGAAAAGGATTGGGATGAGGGTGTTCATTTGTTGTTGTTTGCTGTTAGGGAATCAGTTCAAGAGTCGTTGGGTTTTAGTCCCTTTGAACTAGTTTTTGGTCATACTGTCCGTGGACCATTGAAATTATTGAAAGAGAAACTTCTTTCAAATGAAGATTCAAAGATTAATCTTCTTGATTATGTTTCTGATTTCAAATACAAGTTGTCAAAGGCCTGTGAAGTAGCAAGAACTAATCTTCACACTACCCAGTCAAAAATGAAATTAAGGTATGACAGAAATTCACAGGAAAGGAATTTTAAACCTGGTGACAAAGTTCTGGCTCTCTTTCCCATACCTCAAAATCCTCTTCAGGCTAAATTTTATGGTCCTTATACCGTTGAAAAGAAAGTAAATGACTTAAATTATATCATTAACACTCCTGGGAGACGGAAACAGAAACAACTTTGTCATATAAATATGTTAAAGGAATATTTTGACAGAGATAGCCCAGCTAATTATTCTGTTGGTTTAGTTGTACCTGTCCCACACAGTGAAGATATCAACGATGGAATACAATCAGACTATAGTGACTCTGGTATAACCAATCTTCGGAATTCAGAAATATTGAACAACCTAGACCAGAAACTTTCACATCTACAACAACAGGAAAGAAATGAACTAAAACAGCTATTACATGAATATGAGCACTTGTTTCCTGATGTTCCAACACGAACAAGTAAAATTTATCATGACGCTGACATTGTAGATTCTGCGCCTGTGAAACAGCATCCTTATAGGATGAATCCTCTCAAACAGAACTATCTGAAGAAAGAAATTCAGTATTTACTGGAGAATGATTTCATAGAACCAAGTAAAAGTAACTGGAGTTCACCATGTATTCTTGTTCCCAAGCCAGATAATACATTCCGTATGTGTACTGACTATAGAAAAGTCAACAGTGTCACCAAAACTGATTCATTTCCAATCCCAAGAATGGACGATTGCATTGATAAAATTGGAAATGCGGAATATGTCACCAAGTTTGACCTTTTAAAAGGATTCTGGCAAATTCCACTGACGGAAAGGGCAAAAGAAATTTCAGCATTTGCAACTCCAGATGGACTTTATCAATATAAAGTCATGCCGTTTGGAATGAAAAATTCGCCTGCAACATTTCAACGTCTGATGAACATGATAACATTTGGTCTTGATTATTGTGACGCTTATATCGATGACGTCATTATCTACAACAACACCTGGGAAGATCATTTGGAAACCATTCGAAAATTCTTTTATCGACTCAGCGATGCGAATCTGACAATTAATTTGAGCAAAAGTGAGTTTTGCCATGCTTGTGTCACATTTTTAGGACATATTGTGGGACAAGGTCAAGTTAAACCTATAGAAGCTAAGGTCAAAGCTATCTCTGAATTTCAAGTTCCAATTTGTAAAAAGCAACTGATGCGATTTCTAGGTATGGCTGGATATTATCGGAAATTTTGTTCCAATTTTTCCAAAATTGCTGAACCTTTGACAAGTTTATTGAGTAAGAAAACCAAATTTCATTGGTCTGACAAGTGTCAGGAATCTTTTGACAAGTTAAAGGCCATGCTTAAGAATGCACCAGTTCTTTCTGCACCAAATTTTAGCCGATCATTTAAATTATCTGTTGATGCAAGTGATGCAGGGGTTGGTGGAGTATTGATTCAGGAAGACAAAAGTGGTGTGGATCACCCTGTGTGTTATTTTTCTAAAAAACTAAACAAGCACCAGAAAAATTATTCCACAATTGAGAAGGAATGTTTGGCTTTGATATTGGCTTTACAGCATTTTGAAGTGTATGTTACCTCAGCTCTTTCTCCAATTATTGTGTACAGTGATCACAATCCCCTTACTTTCATCAACAAAATGAAAGATAAAAATCGGAGATTGTTGAGTTTGATATTGCAAGAATATAACATTGACATCAAACACATCAGAGGAAAAGACAATGTGATTGCAGATGCACTCTCACGTGCCTAGAAATGTAATATTGCTTGATGTAATTAAGTCCAGTATCATAAAACATGTTCTTATGTAATTTTGGTTATTATAGTATTAGATGTATATTCAAAAGAAAGCTTTATTATATAAATCTTTCTTTTTCTTTATGAGGGGAGGTGTTATGTATGATGTTTATATAATATTATAAATATTTTAGGAAATTGTAAATGTTTCTTCACTTTAATATTTGCTTAAATCTTAATGTTATCAGGAAAAACATGTTTAACTAGTGTCCTTGAATTAGGTTGTTTTGATCAATATGTTTTCTCAATTTGAAGGTCAAGGTTGAATTTTGTTTACAGTTAGAATTCCATTAAGATGACTCATATTCTAGAACATTCTGTCATGTGACCAATCTTTATATATACCATGTTTGGTGGACATTTTTTCAGTTTTGACATTACCATCAGTCTTGTAAAGAGCTATTACAGTTGTGAAAATTCATTCCAAATTCTAAGAGAGGAATTATTTTAAATATTCATTGGATTATAACAGTGCTCATAAACTTTTGGATTTTGGATTTTTAATTGATGATTTTGGAATTTATGTGAACTTATTCAGAGATTTTGGAATACTTCATTTTGACTTCAGCATATCAAGATTTCTAGTACATCAGGACTTTGGAGACCATTAGCACATCATAACATTCAAGGACACAGCCGTGAATTCAGAACATTCTATATTTAGGACTTGTGATTAGAACAATCATTCTTATTGGATTATTAGGATTTCAAAACACATTACTGTAAGTGACTTTTTGATTTTTCATTTTAATTATCTAGTAATAAATTGCTTGTTGATTTTTTTTTACTTGATTTGTTGGTTTCACTTTCTTTCTGTTACATTTTTCTTAGACCATAGAGTCGTAACAAGTCTATGAGACAATGTTCATACCAAATTGCATCAGAATATGTTAAATTGTTCTTGAGCTGTATCAGTTGCAAGCAACATTCCATTTGAAGCTATGAAGTTAATTATCAAGGGCCATAACTCTATTCAAAATGGAGTTGACAATACTAAACTATGAAAGGCACATCTAGGTCAATGAGACAATGTTCATACCAAATTGCATCAGAATATGTTGAATGGTTTTTTAGCTATGCCAGTTAGAACGGTTTGTTTTGGTTTGGTTGTATTATGGCACAGCAATATTTAATGCTGAGTCAGTTGAAGTAAAGTGACTTGATCAGGACACATCAAAGTAGCCAATGGTAGGATTTTGAACCTGCACCCTTTCAGTTGCAAGTCCAGCATGCCAAACACTGAGTCACTGTGGTTCCTGCCTCTATTAGTTGCCTCGTACAACACGCCAAACGGTGCATGTAAATAAACATTTCTGAACCAGCAGGGGGTCTATGCTGGTTACAAGCACAAATGGCGTTGATTGGACAAAATGCATAAAATACATACCATGGTCTATAAGACAATGTATATCAATCTGCATCCAAATATGGTGAATGGTTTTTGAGCTATGCTCATTACAGAAAAAGGGGAACAACTCTATCAAAATGGGACCCAAAAGGATGAGACCTTTACAAGATATATCTACATGTAATTGGCAATTCACTTACTGAATGGCATCAAATTATGTGTCAGGGTAGCATAGCTTTGGTGGTTACAGGTGTGAATGGATAGACAGATGGATTGACAGACAGACAGTTGGACATAAAAAGTGATTACTATAGGGTTCCTGTATCTCAATGATGGGCCATAATAAACTCTCTTTGCCTTACAACCACATGAGCTACAAAAATACCTATAATTGTTGTATAAAAAACCGTACAAATGTCCTTTGGACCTTAATATTTCCAGTTTTTTTTATTGAAAATATTGAAAGACTATACAAATGCTAAGAAACAGCAACAACAGTTAATGGACAACCATGATTTCAAAACATTTAAGCATTTTGTTACAAAAGAGCTAAAATTTCTCCATCCTGGTTTCTCATATGTTAAGAATTTATTGTCAAACAGAAAATTATAACCATGATAAATAGCAGTGAAACAAAATTTGCAGTAATACTTAATAGTCATGATTATGATGCAGGTTATTATACATCTGTTCAGTCAGTTATTCCAACAATTTTGTCACAAATACTGTGACATTTTCTAAAAGTGGGTCCTTTTGACTTTTCTAAAAGTGGGTCCTTTTGTAGTCTGGCCTCCTCCTCTGACTGTCCCAATATGGCTATTCTAATATTAATCAAACCTCCATATGCTGACCACATCAATAATATGGCCGACATTTTTGGTCTTGTCAGTGTAAAATTTTGGGAGGTTTCACTGTATACTACATTTGCTAAAGTCCAATACAATTTACTGACACTAATACAATATGATTTATAGTATCCTGAATTACACATGTAAACAACTTTAGAAACTAAACTCCTACTGGAAAGACACAAGTCAGTCTCAGGCAGACTCCCAAGTGAATCTGATATAGTGGCTCCTCACTAAAACAAGTGAGCCTACAAGGATTTGCACTCTACTGGTCAAAAAGAATTTCCATGAATCCAAGATAAGACCATTTCTTCTTTTTAACTGCTGAGTGCTGAAACGATCTCTTAACAAGATTTTCATGATGGCCAACATGGTGGCCATATTAAATGTAAAATGGCAGCATTTTCATTTAGGACCAACTAGATATCATAAGAAGTCTTTTGATGAAAACCCCATGTCAATATGACCATGCATTCATGAGGAATAGTGATAACATGGTTTTTAAGACAGTCCTCATGATGGCCATATTGGATGTTAATATTGGGACCATTTTCATTTAGGACTAACTATACATCATAAGAAGTCCTTTTATTGAACCTCATGCTGATATAACCATCTGTTCAGGAAGAGTAATGATAACAAGATTTCAAGATAGTTGCTGTGGTGGCCATGTTCGATGTCCAAGTGGAACCATTTTCATCTAGGACCAACTAGATCTTGGGATGAATGTGTGTGTTAGGTTTTGTGGCAATCCTCCAAGTAATTTAGGAGGAGTTGCGATAACAAACTTGTGCTAACACACAGACGGACTAAGGATGACGGACAACAGGTCATGCCATAAGCTCTTCTGGTGTATGACTAGTACAGCAAACAAGAATTCTGCAGAATGCAATGTCCCTACTACTCCACTGAAGCATATTCCAAATACCTGGCAATGTCACTGGAACAGGAAAAGTAGGTCACCTCACTGTGCCTGTGATAAGCAGTACCCTCCTTGATGAATATACCCATCAACTTTCATCACTGTACATGCAAAAGTATCAGAAAAAATTATCTAAATGCAAAAACTCAATGTTGATGCTTACTTCAACAATGAAAATGCCATTGGAAAAGTGATACTTATGTCTAGACTATGTTTCACAGGTGAGATAAAAAGTGCATCAGTATAGCACGGTCACCTACATAAACGCATGTATGGCCATGGATCCCATTTGTGAGATGATTGTTGCTTAAATATTGAACCTACCTCATTATCTGGCAATATTGCTTATAATGTGATATGTCTGTATGGCCCCCCTGGACAGTGTTATAGTGGGTGACCACTCTATCCATTTCTGGTGATCCGCATCATAAGGTCAACTATGAGCTACTGGTGTCAAAGAAAGTGTGGGGTATAAAAGGTGGATTAACTGTGCTGTGCCATTTTCACTCTGACTGTGTAGGTTGAATATGCACCTGATTGGTCATTTACATACCTGATTGTTTTGATAACCAGACCTGGCATTACACCTTTACAAGCCCAAGTGCGTGGTTTAAAAACTCTGTCTTTATGTGTCGATTGTTATTTAACCTTTTTATTTCTTTCACTCCTCACCTTTTCCATATTAGATGTCATGTCCCAATTAGGAGGAAGCGCAAATGTGTATCCTGATGTAGCAGTCTCCATTTCAGTGGTCATGGAGGAGTTTGTGTTACCATTACATCTGTTGTGGTCATCCTCTGCCCAACCTTTATGGCAGTAACGACAAGTAACCTGTAACCAGACATGCAAGTGAAAGTTTATATAGTTTCAGGATAAATTTAATAGATACAGTAAAACCTGTTTTGAGTGACCTCTACTATGAGCGACCACCTGTCATTTACGACCACAATCGTAATGCATGGATCAATTTTATTATATAAATGCACTGTCGTGAGCGACTACCTGCAGAACATGATAAGCGAACACGAGTTCTTGGCAAAATATTCATTTCAACACTGCTATGAATGACCGCATCACAAAAACAAAGATACACACCATTGACCTTTATTGAATGCTTTGTAACCACAACCGCTTAAAAAGTAAACAATTAGGCTGGCTACTGCTTTCTTATATTTTACAGGTCATACATGTAGTGTTATATGTTATAGATTGTAAACCAGACTCGAGCACATGCAGATTATTCATTCGGAATTACCTGTTATTTCTGCAAGACTAAAGTATGATCTGTAGGATTGACCACGAAGTTGCAAATGGCAGATTGTTCTAAAATAACACTGCTATGAATGACCCTATCACGAGAACCGAGACAAACACCACTGACCTTTATTTAATCCTTTGTAACAATGACCGCTTAATAAGTAAAGACTGTTCTACACAAAAACAAAACAAACAAAAAATTAGGCTGGCTACCGGTTTCCTAAATTTGTATAGGTCATGCAAGTAGTGTCTATTGTTATAGACTGTAAACCAAACTAAAGTACATATCACTACTGCCATTGTAGTGCCGAAGTCAATGTAGCAGTTGCATACATTGTTTGTCTTTAAAGTTAATCTGTAATGCCTGGGGTGAATGATGTCTTTGTCTTTAATGCCAGTAGGTGAGAAACGTTTTCTGGATTCAATTGTCATTGTTAAATGGTTGTGTTGTTTGTTGCTTTTTTTATGTTACAGTGATTATAGCCCATACACCAAATGTCATGTTTACCTAAGTGCAGCCGGTTACACCCTTTGTTTATAGAGTCAATCCCTTTATGTCGTCGGTGAATTAAGCCTGGATATTATAAAGCACACCACAAGGTTTCTTCCTGTATTTTATATCCTATTTTACATTGGTTATTATGTAATTCGGATATACTGATTTAATTTGAAGCATCCCATGGGCTAAATTATATCTGGAGTTCACTGTATGTAGTTTGAATAAAAGGATCACAAGGGTTTTATATGCCTGTTCAATCAAACATATTCATTTCCTAAACTGATGAAAATATTTTAGAAGTAAATCAGACAGACAAGTTTTTAATTTATAATAAATTTTTCCAAAATGAAAGTACATTTTTGCTAAAAGAGGAAGGTATCATGGCTATAAACTGATACATGTATAAATTTGCAATACTTCAACTATTTGTAGATAATTAAGATACAATCCAATTCTTTTCTTTAATTCTAGGTATACAGCCACCAAATATAATTACAGATATTTCTGTCTAATTCATGTAGCACAAATGTCTGCTTAAAAAATGCAATCTCTTCAATCTGTTTCTGATATGACATGACAAATTACTATGACATGACAAACACAAGACAAACATTTAAACTACTATGACAACAAACACAAGACAAGCATTCAAATTACTATGACATGACAAACACAAGACAAACATTCAAATTACTATGACATGACAAACACAAGACAAACATTTAAATTACTACGACAAGACAAACACAAGACAAACATTCAAATTACTATGGACTGTTTATCTTTCTTTATTTCCATTGTAAACTGTATACTGAGAGTTGAGTGAAATTAAGCTGTGTGAAAATGGACAACTGCAAGTATAACAAAATGTATGCTACTTATTTATTTACAAGCATGTATACCATTTTTAGGAGCAAAAACAGTTGTAGAATTTTATGAAAAATAAAAGCTGCTGCTCATTTTTTTGCACATCCCATTTGGAAATCACAGAAGCAAAACAATACTGATTTAATAATTTCCAAACATTGCAATATTTTTCTCATTATGACCATAGTGAATAAACTAGGAACAGAAAAAAAGTACTGAAAACAAATCATTCTCTTGTCATGTTTATACTGGATGGTGAAGAGTAACCAAACATTTTATACAAATTACATGCAAGTATATGTCAATAATAAAGGTAGCATTTTCAGACCATTTAGATCGGTAGGATGTCCACTGAATCTACCATATATTCTTTATTACGATATCCAATTATCCAAGGCTACAGAGTGATATCTGTCTTCAGAAGCCACTTCAGGGAAGTGAGAAAAGTGGCCTCTTAAATAGGGTGATTGCTTAATCGAGTTTATTGTAAAAAAAATTTTTATAATGTCAGAGACCTAAAAAAAGTGTCTGTTTAAGGCAGGTGGTGCTTTAGAGATGACTTTTATAACAAGCTTGACTGTTATCAAAATGTTACCATAAAGTTTTCTTTGATGCAGATTGATTTGAATTTTCTGTCATTTACTTTTGCACCAGAGTTGCTACTGGTAATACAAGTATTTTTGAATTACAAGATGGCTGGTCAGATATGAACGATAGAATTTGTATTTCTCACCTGTGTACAACCAGGACATTGGAACATCTTCGCTCCAGGGTCCATAAATGCTTTGAAATTACAGGTAGGACACCTGCAGAAACAGAATAAATACCAAGGAATAATCTTCTTTTCAGTAAGTAATGAATAGACTATTCATGAATACACAATTTTTTGTGGAGCACCAATTTTGTGAATTTTGTGGTTGCTACAAACAACAAAATTAAAAGATCCAAAGAACATTGATTCTTCTGTGGAAACAAATGAAATCCTGTCCCAATCCACAAATTTAAATAGTGACAACTGGAATCCTGTCCCAATCCACAAATTTAAATATTGACAAATGAAATCCTGTCCCAATCCACAAATTTAAATACTGACAACTGGAATCCTGTCCCATTCCACCAATTTAAATACAGACGAAAATGTCATTGTTTGAAATATCATGAAAATTGATACCCACAAAAATAAATGAACTCACAGTAATAAATTTATTAAAACTTTCTCAAGTAGATACCAGTAAATAGTAAAATTTAAGTATATGAAGCTACTGTTGGGAAGTATTTTGTTGCAATGTCATCTTTTGAGAAACCCTGTGAAAGAAAAAAAGGTAGTACAAGTACTTTTATCCATAACTGAAAACCTTTGCCCTAAAATTGTCATTCATATCTGTGTACCTGATCTGCAATAAATATTCTGAAACTATTTTACCCACCCACCCCCAGCACTGAACCATTTAGAAGCAAACAATATTTTCAAAGTATTATATGTTTCAACCTGAAAATTAAGTAATTAAGTATGTTTTGAAAGAAATGCTGTAAATATCCTCTGTGCGCATGTTTGCCTATCAAAATACTGAATAAAGCATCATTAAATTTTCTTATATTTATGTGAATTATGCAGTTTAACATCATGATCCTTCTGTAATTTGCTCATTTGCAGAACGAAAATTATTCACGTTACAATAACCCTGCATAATAATGTTGAAAATTTGGTCATGAAAACTTAGCAAAATGTAAAGAAGAAAAAAATGTAACATTTATATTACTACAAAGTGAAACATGTCTATAAAGGACACTCAATAATTGTGTCCTATATAGACAGGTGTACTTTGTGTAGAGTTTTAATATCTAATTTTGTCCTATATAGACAGGTGTACTTTGTGTAGAGTTTAAATATCTAATTGTGTCCTTTATAGACAGGTGTACTTTGTGTCGAGTTTAAATATCTAATTTTGTCCTATATAGACAGGTGTACTTTGTGTAGAGTTTAAATATCTAATTGTGTCCTATATAGACAGGTGTACTTTGTATAAAGTTTAAATATCTAATTTTGTCCTATATAGACAGGTGTACTTTGTGTAGAGTTTAAATATCTAATTTTGTCCTATATAGACATGTGTACTTTGTGTAAAGTTTAAATATTTAATTTTGTTCTATATCGACAGGTGTACTTTGTGTAGAGTTTAAATATCTAACTGCTGTGAAGAAAATGATTTCATAAATATTGTCTTTTGAAAGCAGGTTTTCTAGATAATGTGATGTCTGCCAATGTAGTTGTCATTATAATTTATGAAGTGTTTCTGTCTTTCAGTGGGTCTTACTTTACAAGTCCCTCCATTTCCTCCACAGCATCATGTGCCTCTTTCAGCCATTTGTCCTCCAGCAGGTCCATAATGATGTTTGGCAGGACATTCTGTAATTGACCTGAAAATTACCAAGGAATATCTGTTGCTGAAATACTGCCAATCAGAAAATTGACTATAATACTACAGACATAAAAAACTATTTTAAAAAAATGAATAGTATTATACATCGACTGGGAAATGTACCAATTAAATTTTACTAAAATTTAAAATCAAGAATTCAGTGAAATTTACTTATTCTGAAAATACTAATGTAAGACAAAATATGACCATAAGTGTATTTGATAACTTCAATCAAACCTGCCCGAACATTCACCTTCATATAGCAGACACCTGGTATCAATGGCCATTATCATTTCCTCCTGTGAAAATTTCTTGTATAAAAGTGATATATTAAACAGTCACCTGCTTTCCACTTTAAATGGACAGGTATTTCCTCACCAAAAACTGGCTTCTTACTGCTAAAAGCGGTCATTTGAGCATATCAATAGAGTAAATGAAGCATTTGTTTTCCAAAGAAAGGCATCATTTAGATAAATATGTCATGTGAGTTGATGTGTAAATATTCTTTATCTTGCTTATATTCACCATACTCAAATTAATGTCAGTGTAACTTTCAACTGGCTTATATTCACCACACTCAAGTTCAATCTGTCAGTGTAACTTTCAACTGGCTTATATTCACCACACTCAAGTCAATCTGTCAGTGTAACTTTCAACTGGCTTATATTCACCACACTCAAGTCAATCTGTCAGTGTAACTTTCAACTGGCTTATATTCACCACACTCAGGTCAATCTGTCAGTGTAACTTTCAACTGGCTTATATTCACCACACTCTGGTCAATCTGTCAGTGTAACTTTCAACTGGCTTATATTCACCATACTCAGGTCAATCTGTCAGTGTAACTTTCAACTGGCTTATATTCACCATACTCAGGTCAATCTGTCAGTGTAACTTTCAACTGGCTTATATTCACCATATTCAAGTTAATCTGTCAGTGTAACTTTAAACTGGCTTATATTCACCATTAGTTGTCGGGGTAAATACTCTAGGTAAATCGTGATTCCTAATTTTTTCTGGGAGGGGGATGCAGTGATGACCATACTCAATGTATTCACCAGGAAAGATTAATAAAGAACTAATTTTACCCAGAATTTGCTTTAGTTTATCAAATTTTACCGGTTCATTAATTTTTATCAGTGTTTACTGCATAATAACAGTTTGGGCTCTTCCTACATATTGTTTACAATGAGAAAAATCAAATTCAGCTTTCAAACACTCCTCATTTCTATCGGACAGGTGGATTGTAATTGTTGTAAGTAGCCCCCACCCACCCCACCAAAAAATATTATAACTGTATGGAATAATATGCATAAATCTGTGTGTGCAAAATGCATTGTGGTCCAAGAAAAATGAACAGATAGTCACAATGTATATACCAGATCTTCATTAAATATCCATCCATGTCTGAGATGAAAATGTTAACAGGCATTTAATCATTAGGTACTCATTTTAATCCAAGAATAGATAATGGACCAACACTACCATCACTATTTTATACAAGATATTCTGTTGGTTCAGAATTGTCAAAGAATACTATGCCAAATTCTGCAAAAATACAGAACTGAGGATGAAAACTGTTGCACATTTGATAGTAAATGCATGATGAGAACAGTGTTTCAACTCAAAAAGCATAAAAAGTCTGTTATTTCTGAGACAGCCAAATCCAGCTGCAAAATACAAGCAGCTGAGCTAGCTACCACCTTACTGTATATATGGGCAAAAATAAACTACATGAATAATACAGAAGGAAAGCTTGAAGAAATCTATGAATGAAATCCTTTTCCACCAGAATTTATGAATGTGAATGACAACTTTATATGGTGAAGTCTTTGAATAGAAAATTATGCCAATTACCTGTAATAATAATAATAATTATGATAGTAATACATGTACTACTACTACTAATAATAATAATAATAATAAAAATAATAATACCAATAACAATAATGGTATTCAGTGTATGGTATTTGTTCAAGAACCATGTTTGAAAGGTGTACCTAAATTCAGAGGTCACCTGTGCACAAAGATCAGTTTGGCCTTTTCTCATGGGTGGCTGCTTAAGACAGGTTTGACTGTATAAAGGACGATGCACATGTTGTTGACAACTTTTATAAGTCTCCATAAATAAGCTGGAGTCAGAGTTCAAGTAATTGTTGTTTTACCACAATAATTTACTCTGAATTTATATTTTTCGTGTGGTACAAATTTTTGTGGATTTCTTGGCTGATACAAATTTCAAGACCAAACAAATTAGGAATGACCTATGAAACAAGAGGCTCAACTGGATCTGTGATCGCTTACTGACATCTGCCTAAAAGGAATCTGAATGGTGTTCAAACTAGAACACTTTCTGACATATATGGTCAAATTTTGTTTAGCAGTTATTTAGAAGTTATTGAAGTTTTTCAATTTTCAGTAACAACAGCCATGTTTGAAGGCAGATTGGCATCTTTTGTATAAACAGGTAAAGTCTTCATGCCAGGTTGCTTTCTATCAAATTTGGTCAAATTCTGTTCAGTGGTTTCGGGGAAGTCCTTTTCAAGTTTTTTCCCTCTTTTTAGTATTTCCTAATCAAACACTGGTGGCCACATTTGATGGCAGATCAGTATCATTTGTACAAAACTGAAAGGTCTTCATGCCAAGATGCTTTCTGTCAAGTTTGGTCAAATTTTATTCAAATTTGACCAATTTCTGTTCAGTGGTTTTGGAGAAGAAGTCATTTAAAGGTACTTCTATTTTTAGTACTGGTGGCCATAACTGACGGTAGATCAGCATAATTTTTGTACAAATTTAAAGGGCCTTTATGTCTGGATGCTCTGTGCCAAGTTTGGTTGAAGCTGGTCAGGATGTTTTTGAGAAGTTGAAAATTGCAATTGCTGACTGATGACAAGTTTATATATGTTTGGTAACAGCAGACATATTTGATGGCAGATTGGTATAATTTGTACAAACTTGGAAAGTCTTGATGCCAATATGCTTTCTGTCAAGTTTGGTCATAATTTTATTCAGCAGTTTTGGAGAAGTCATTTGTTTAAATGTTTTTCTATTTTTAGTAATGCTGGCTATATTTGATGGTGGATCAGTATTTTGTGTACAAATTTTCAAGGTCTTCCTGCCAGGATGCTTTCTGTAAAATTTAATGAAATTCTGTAAAGTTGTTTTAGAAGAAGAATTCATTTAAAGGTTTTTCTATTTTTAGCAATGGTGGCCATATTTGATTTGTGAATTGGCATAATTTTGACAAACTTTAAAGACCTTTATGTCAGGGTGCTATGTGTCAAGTTTGGTTGAAATTGGTTAGGATGTTTTTGAGAAGCTGAAAATGGCAACTGTCGACAGATGACGGACAGTTTTTCTATTTTTGGTAATGCTGGCCATATTTAATGCTGGATTGGCATCATTTATATAAACTTGGAAGGTCTTCATGCCAGGATGTTTTCCATCAAAATTTGATCAAAATTTTTTCAGTGGTTTTGGGGAAGTTGTATTAAGGTTTTCTATTTTTAGTAACAGCAGTCACATATGATAACAGATTTGCATCATTTATACACAAAATTGAGAGTTCTTAATGCCAGGATGCTTTTTGTCAAATTTGGCCCAATTCTGTTTAACAGTTTTTGAGAAGAAGTCATTTAAGGTTTTTCTATTTATAATAATGGCAGCCATGTTTAATGGCAGATTGGCAGCTTTTGTAAAAACTAAAAGACCATTATGCTTGCATCTTTTATGTCATTTTAGTTCAATTCTGTTGAGTGGTTTTAGAAAAGAAGTCATCTGGAAGTTTTCTATTCTTCATAACTGTGGTCACATTTTATTTGTGGTACTTCTTGTCAAATTTAGGCAAATTATGTTGGGTGATTTCTGAGAAGAGCTTGTTTAAAGATTATTCTATTTTTTGTTTTTAATAGCAGATTGGAATCATCTGTACAAAATTGAAAATTCTGTATTCAAGTTCAAATTTTATGATTGAATTGTACCTACCTGGCATACCACTATTTTGGACATATTTCTGGTTACTAATAAACAGCAACACCTCCATATCCCATCAGTTTACAATGAGATGACTGAGAGTCCCTCGTCAGAAATACATAAAGAGCGCAAACCTAGTATGTTTTTTATTAGGTACAGTTCACTCATACAATTTAAACTTTGAAGATGTTGGGTGTGGGTCAGATTTGTACAAGTCTGATACCCTGGTGTTTTCACCCCCTACATTTCTATTGAAACTATCTTGCAGTCCAAGCTGCCCGAGCAGGTGTGCTCATTTTTTCCATTTTCTTGTATAATTCATTGTACTTTGCATTCCATTTCTCATATAATAGGTTATATTTAGACTTGGTCTTCTTCTTCTTAGTGACTGCACAAAGCCTGTATGTTGGCAAACAAAGCCCTTCCCATATACTCAACTCTTACTTACATTCTGAAAAATGAAGACCTGCTTCTGCCATAGAAAAAAATCACCAAAGACCCAAACAATCCAAGTATTTGTCTCCCAAATAGATGTTGTTATTTACAGTAAGTTTTATGGTATGCTGTATTGTCATAAAAGGCAAGTTGCTGAATAGTAATAGAAAGAGAGAGCATATCCAAATAGTTGTACACTAGGTTAGTATAATGAATGAAATAAAAATCAAAAGACCTGAATACCAGAATGCTTTCTCTCAAAATTGATTAAATTCCATAGTGCTGTTTTTGAGAGGTAGTAGTATAAAGATTTTTTTCTACCTTTAGTAATTGCAGTAATAACTGATTGTGGCTAAGCATTGCTTGTAAAAACATTAAAGCTTTTCATGCCAAGATGCTTTTTCTATAAAAAAAAATCCAATTTTGTTGATTAGTTTTTGAAAAGTTGTTCATCGGTTTTTCTGTGTTCAGTAATGGTGGCTATATCTGATTGTGGCTGAGCATCATCTGTAAAGACTTGAAAGGCCTTCATTTAAGGATGCTTTCAGCCAAATTTGGTTATTTTCTGTTGAGCACTTTTTGAGAAGAACTTGTTTAAAGGTTTTCCTATTTTTAGAAATGGCAGCCATATCTGATGGCAAATAGGCATTATTGAAACAAATTGAAAGACCTTAATGCAAGCATGCATTCTATTCAATTTGTTAAATTTCTGTTGAGCACTTTTTGAGAAGACATTTAAAAGGTTTTCTATTTTTTGTAATGGTGGCCATATTTGAAGGTGAACTGACATAATCTGAACTAATCTGAAAAAGGGTTTTCCCAGTATGCTTTTAGAAATCATCAGTTCAATTCAGTAGAGAGGTTTTGGAGAGGTTGTTTCAAGGCTTTTCCATTTTAAGTAATGGTGGACATATTGAATGTTGGATCAGCACCAATGAACAAATTTAAAAGGTCTTGATGCCATGATACTCACTGTAAAATCATGTGCAAATTAGTCAAGTGGCTTTTGAAAACAAGTTGTAAATAACCAATGTGAATAGACAGATGACAGATGATGGACAAAGGGCCATACAATAAACTCACTTGGCCTTACAACCAGGTGGGGTAATACTATAGTATCACTAATTTTCGTGGGGTACCAATTTTTGTGGATTTTGCTGTTGCCCTGAACCACGAATTTAAAGACCCAACAGAGAATTATGATAAGAAGCCCCCTCAAACTTTTATTTTTTTTCTTCTATGTTTCATTCCTACAGATCAACAAAGGTATTTGATAAATCAACATTATTTCTGTAATCTGGTTAAAAATATTAGCTTTTACACGTTTTATTTTTATCCTTTTAAAAAAGAATTATAAAGCATTTTATATTGTTTCAATGCACACGTATCTATACAGGATTCGGCAGCCGTAATTTCCACTCTGCCTTAAATTGATATGTTGTGAGATAAGGATAGAGAAAAACGAGAAAAAGCACAAGGTATTCAAATACTATTATTACTGAAAATGAAAGAAAGATGAGGAAATGATACCTTAAATAAAAATTAGATTTAATATTTATTTAAATTGATTCTGTTGTCAAAAAATTTAAATCCTTGTGAAAGGATGTCTCATTTTATCCACGCATGCTTAATCCCAATGTGCAACATGACTGTGAAATACTAGAACTATTGCCTGAAGCACAATTACTAATGAAACATTGTGTATATAAACTAATTATGGCAGAGTATTGAAGCTCACACTTCAATGATTTTCGGAGATAACCACTGAATCAACATCGCATCACTCAAGTTGGCTGGTACACACAAATGTTTGTCGGGTAAATAATCCTGAAATTGTTGAATTAAACAAGTCCAGCATTCTCACAGCCATGGATAAATTAAGTGTGATCTTTCACACAATTTCATGGGAGCCGCAATGATCCATTCAGTATCAGTCGGCTTCATTGATGACGTTTTAAGTAGTCTAGTGCTTGAAGTTGATTTGTACATAAGGCAGGCTCAAACAAAGGAGTGATTCCATTGTTTTTCAATTTAGTTAGCATCTTCGCACTTTGGTGGGCTCTGAACACATACAATTTTGATACTGCTTGCTGATTTCATTGAAAAAGAGGCAGCTGGTCACACGTTTGGTTCACATATGGAATGATGACATTATCCAAACTGATGGGGGTGTAAGGTGATTTTTACCACTCTTAATCCACAGTGTTAATGCCAGGGTCATCAGAAAGTAATTGACGGTGCAACTTTATGGACAGTGTCTTAAGCAAGAGATCATACACATGTACTTTAATAACCAAATAGTAGCTTAGTGCTGTTGGCTGTGTCAGCTCCCTCAGATGTTGAGTGTAAGTGATCTGTCCTGACAGGTGTTTGATTTGTGCTCATACAGGTTTGTTATCCGCATCGTTTTGTTCTTTTGTATTCTTTTTTTGCAGTATTTGTTGATGTTAATCCAGGAAATTAAATTCCTACAAATATGTAAACTCGGACAGGCAAAACCGCAAATTTAAGTACCCACGAAAATGTCTTTTTTCAAAACCGCTAAAATTGAGACCCACGAAAATAAACAATACTACAATTAAACACTGTATTTACCAGAGTATAAAATGTATCCAACTGCATGCAGCATGGATCCAGGTCCATCATCACCTAATATTTTGGCAGATCAATGTTCACTTGAAATTGTAAATAGAATGAACATCAAAGAACCTGATCTGTCAATGAATTATATACCAGCTGATCTGTGTCTATATGACACACGACTCAAATTTCACCTGAGCTATATCTCATATTAAACTAGGTTGATTTTAATGAAATTATCCCACCCAAAGAACAGTTATTAGAGCCATATCTCAGAACTTTTCAAAACAGAAAACCTACTTTTTGGGACAGAACTCTGACAGCCTTGTTTAGGGCACATCACTGGTCCCTGAAAAAGATAAATAAGAAATAGCATTATCAGGAATATGTGTTTGATAAGAGCACGAGTTTGTGGCAGTATATTCTATTTATTCCCATACATTTTACACGAGACCATTCTGCTTTATGAATGCCGTATATACTTGCATATTGTCCAACTACAAACTGCATAGACCAGATCTGCCAGTGCCTTATGCACCAGCAGATCTGGTCTATGCAGTTTGTTAGGAAAAATAAGAAGAACAACATAGACCCTGATCTGCCAGTGCATTATGTGATGGCAGATCAGGGTCTATGTTGTTTGCAGTTAGACCCAACTTAAAAGCAAGTACATACGGTAAATTATGGAATTCTAGATTCATGCATTAGTGCTTTTGTCTCCAAACAGAAAGATGTCATAACTCATTTATATGCCACTACCCATTCCTTCCAAAATCATTAACAGAATGGACATTAATTATGAAGCTGGTTGAAAATGCAACATAAATTTCAGTTAGTCATATAAAATGTATTGTTTGGCAGGAATTCTATTTACAATAATATACAGTGAAATAACATGCTACCTTGATCAAATGTGATGTCTCTAATAATACAGATGTACATTAAATTCACACCATATATTCAAATACCTCTTGAAAAAATATGAATATGTAGCAACTGAATACTTAAAAATTACTGGGTATCAAACAAGCTGCTAAACACTGTTGAGTCAGCATGATGGCCAAAATTTCTTCAACATTCTTGAATTGGTCCAAACTTTTAGTGCAAACCCCCAAAAATGTTTGCACATAGTGATGACCGAACTGTCAGTGATCGGAGTCTTCTAAGTAAAAATGAAATAACATTCACTTGAAAGACATATTGTTCTGGAATCCAGGAGAGAAAATTGCTCAGTCAAACTAAGACTCAAACTCTGGATTGCCTTCTCTACAGCCCAATGCTGTGCCAACTAGCTATCTGAGTTAGCATCCATGAATAGCATCTGTGGCATATTGTCCCATAAAAGAATGTCCTCATGTATCAACTGGTTACACTCACCTTTGGGACTTGGAATAAAGGTAATATATTTTTCATGCTCTTATGTTGAAGCATACTTATCCCAAACTGGTCACCAAATGTCACTAGAAGAAATATACATGGCCAGATATTAACTTAAGCCTGGAAGTCTCTTAGCTTTGACAATGTACCCTACCAACTGAACTATCAAAACTGACACTCACTTGTTTTACAGAATTGACTGGTTCTGAGAGTCAAAATCATTAGTAATGGCAAGTCTTATTCAAAACATCATGCCTCAATCTAGGAATACGGATACAACAGAAATTAAATAACTTGCTTTTCACTTCTATGGTCTCTTGATTGAATTGTAGGAATGGTAGGGTTGAATTTCAACTATGTAAATTGTTAGTTAGTTCTTCCAAATAAATTATAAATAATTTTATTTAATAAATAATTAATTAGTTAATAAATAATTTTATTTAATAAATAAATAATTAGTTAGTTCTTCCAAATAAATTATAAATAAATAAATAAATTGTTAGTTAGTTCTTCCAAAAATAAAAAAAAGCTAAAGCTTTTTTCAAATAAAAGAAAAAAACACTGCACTACAACTGCTGATTTAAGAAGTACTTCATATGAGTTTCTATAACTTACTTGCAAATGAATTGGAAATATGGATAAAAAAAGCATAATATAATTACAATGTAATTTACTTTAAATTTTCAAGTATGAGATCCTAGCCTCACCATCTTATTTCCTGCTAGGGCCTCTTTAGCAGCTTTCTCCACACAGGCCACACATAGGAGATGTTCATCACAGCATTCTGAAATCTTAGTTGACAGCTCCATCAAAGGACAGTTCTCACAACTCAGCTTCATTGCCTCTGATGAGGATACTGTGTTTAAAAAATGATTAATATATAGTAACAAGATTTAAGACTTGCAGAGTGACATTTTAGTTCATATGGTCCATCACCATGGTACCGAACTAAAGCCATTTTTAGAGATGTTTATCTTCTGTTCAAAAATGATTGACCCTCTGTGTATGTGAATGATGATTGTACTCCTCTAAAAGATTGTAGAAAGTGATAATCACATAATACAAGAGTGTTTATTGTGACAAAAGTTGCAAGTACATGACATTATTGTAATGTTTGCCAGACTTGGGTACGATGCTATTGAGCTTGTCCTGATGTCTAATAAGGACACAAGAACACCACTAGACAAGACATCAGTCAATTATAGGTTTAACATCCCAGCTTAAGCTGGTACAGTGGGTCAACCATTACATCAACAGATTCTGGGATGTTTCAGTTTTGTGAGGACTCAGTTTGTCAAACAAAAAGGTTTAGTCCATTTAAAATTAATATGACTTGGAATAACCTGCAACAATAATCCATAAACCAAAATGGAAGGGTTTTCTCAATTTTCAGTCAGATAGGCAAAACAATTTTTAAAAATAAAAAACATGCCAATCATAACTTAAAGACTAATACCTTAAATTCAGTGGTAAATACAGGACAACTACCAATGAAGGTATATCTTGCAAGCATATAATAATTGCAACAAAATTAATAATAAAAAATAGATGACTTTTTATTTTTGATGGAATGTCGAGATGAAGGTTCATTTCACACAGGGTCAAGATGTATTAAACTATACAGTGTTCACATTATGTACACAATAAAATACATGAACTAGACAAGATATATATATTACCACAGACTTAAGGCAATAAAATACACCATTGTATGTAAAACTCCTTGCAAACATTTCAGTCTTATGCTTTGCAGTACTTACTTAATTTTAGTAGAAAAGCATTTGATTTGATCATTAACTTTCGAGACTGGGGTAAAAGAATTAAGATAATCTGATGCCAGTTTGTTTTGAACTTTGTACACTAGGACTGATTCACTGTATTTTACTCTGTCTTTACAAAGTAACCATTCAAGTTTTTCAAATAAAGTTCCATTGGGTGTTGAATATTTTTCATCTAAAAGAGTTATAACCAAATTCTTTTGCAATCTTTCAATGTGTCTTAAAAAGGTAACCATTTGAGTATTTCAAATAAAGTTTAATTGCGTACTGAATATTTTTCATTGAAAGAGTTCAAACCAAAATTTTGTGCAGACATTCAATGTGTTTTAAAAGACACTGTGAACAATGTCCCAAATACTGGACCAGTAATCAAAATGAGGTAACACAATTATAAAAAGCAATTCTTGACTCTGGTGTCAAAAGATGCTTGTTGTCAAATGAAGTAACTTGAAAGAAATTTTGCTACATACAGAGTTCATCTGTTTTTTCCATGATAGAGCATCAACAACTGTGACTCCAAAAAGTTTGTGATGAGTGACATGTTCAAGCTTGTCATGCCCACAGTATACAGAAAGATCTTTCTGCAGTCTCCTTTTCTTGTGTGTAGTGCCAGTCAGCAAAACCTTGTTTGTTTTTTTACAGAATTTATGCGCACTGGTACACCAAGTTGAAAGGTCTGACACGTCAGAATTTAGCTTACTCTCAATTTCATCAATATTTGTACTTACTGCTTGAGGAGCTATGTCATCCAGATACATATCAGTATGGTAGGATACCAAAGGGAGGTAATTCATAAACAGTAAAAAGAATAGTTGTCCTAAAACTGACCCTTGAGGAACTCGTAATGTTTTGTTAAAAGCGTTTGATCAGAGGGGAAGTTTCTAAATTCTGATTGATTTTTTGAATAACAAATTGTTAAAATTAATTAACAAATTAATAAAAAGAAATAAAAATGGGTATAAACATGTGATTTGAGTAGTTCTCACAGTATAGGAAAAACAGAAATTGGACTATATTTTACCTATCGTCTCTTGCCCCGTTTTTGGAAAAAAGGCATGACTTTAGCAACTTTCTAACTTGAAGAATGATGATCTGAAAACTATTTGTGTGACACGAGATAGATGGTTTTTCCTCTTTACAAATGCCATCTGTCTCCATGAATTTCTTAAGTACATGGATCATATGCAATTTTAGTGCAAAAAAATTAGGGAACAATAGGAATTTCTTACTTCAAATATAGCACAATAATAGGACTTTTAAAATAAAACCTAGGATAGTAGTAGTAAAGTGGGGTGATTGAGGTGCTGTAGGATAGTAATAGTAAAGTGGGGTTATCGAGGTGCTGAAGGCACTGAATCACAATCCGATGCCCAGCACACTGCTGGATCACTGACCCACCGGTTCATTTAGAAACAAGCCAATTGTGACCATATGTGTCATGTCGGCAGACATCTTTGGGCATTCGCAGAAAGACAAGGTGGTACCCCGGGCACCCATGGACTATGCCCAGTATGCCACCAAGGCTGAGCTGGCAGTAGCCTACAGCAACTGCGTTGACGCCTCCGACCCAAACAACCTGTTTGTATTCACCGATAACGTCAGGAACCTGAAAAGCTCTGGCATGACCTTTCCTCGCTGCTGACCTGCCTGGCTAGTGCTTAGGCCCCAGGTAACCTTTTTGTCTTCCAGGACGATGTCATGCTGCACGATGGTGGTAGGCTGTTCAATAGGCCACTGGCTGAGGAGATTGCCAGGCAGGCCCTCCGCAATGTGGCCAACCCCACTCAACCTGAAAATGTCGCCACAAAATGATATTGTTTATAGCCAAGACACAGATGCAAGAAAGTACACCAAAAATAAAGATGTGAAGGTGAACAAGTATGTAGATGACCAGGATGCAGCCAAAAAATTATGTCAACAACACAAACGTGGCTCGAAAACAACACCTCGATGCCACAATCGCATATTTGGGCAAAATGACCATGGCAAGGTATGTCGACAAGCAAGTCGTTCTCCAGGTGGCCAAGGCTGGTGACACCATGTCAGGCAACCTAAACATGGTGTCAAAAATAATCACAGACTTAGCTGCCCCTATGACCTACGAGGGACCACAACGCAGTGAGAAAACAGTATACTGCACTCAACACCTTAGAAATTTTTTTAACTCGCCAATATGAGGGAAATTACTTCCATAGCAGACCCCATAGCCCCTCAAGATGCGGCAACTCAATCCTATGTTGACCATTCCACCAACAATCAAGCTGGAACCTGAAAAGCTCTGGCGTGACCTTTCCTCGCTGCTGTCCTGCCTGGCTAGTGTTTAGGCCCCAGGTAACCTTTTTGCCTTCCAGGACGATGTCATGCTGCAGGGTCCTCTAAACATGAATGTGAATAAAATCATGGGAATGGGAGAGCCAACTGATCCTCAAGATGCAACAACCAAAGCATAAATTGATCAAAAAGACACTCATAACTTCTATTCAGCAAGGGGTGTGGCCAGTAATGTGCATACCTATGCCAGTGAACTGGCTCGTTAGGGTGACCAAAGCTGGCGATACCATGTGGGGTCCCTTAACTCTTTAACTACTAATGCTACTGTAGTGGCTCCCTGCCCTGATAGCTGCTGGGGTCACTACTGCAGCTGATTTGGAGGCTGACTACCAGAGCATGATGCTGCTGCTGCCAAATTATAACTCTTTAGCTGATGATTTCAGGATATGGGCCAATTTTTTAGTTATTTTCCTTATAATTGACTGATTGATATACTAAAACCATGCATATATAAAAGCTATAACTACCTTTTGTCTGTATGATTCTTTTATCCCAATGACTTCCACAAGATTGATAAGAAAATCCATGAATTAAACAAAGAACACACTATTTGTACCATTACAATTTGTCTGTCATTATTTTATACAAAGTTATATGTCAAATTTTGACACATAATACAAATGTTTAATTGATCATTATGCTGTACTAGTTCTGTAGTTGCTGTTGGTGATATTTGTAAAAGCAGTTATGTTTTACACAAAGAGGAACATCACACTACTTGCACATAATGGACACCTCATGCTGACTTTTTTCTGTAAAACATTGTCTGGCTTCTCTTTCATACATTTTGCTGCATAGTTGTTAGTTTCAGCCAAAGTTCTTTAATTTAATACCAAGGGTAAATATTTAAAGAAGAAATCTATCTCTGTTTGTTTCCCCTCATCCAAAATGAAAGTAGGACCAACACTTTCAGTGAACTCTTGTCCAAACTGCACTGTCTTCATCATCTGATTCTATCTCAATTTCTGACAGACTGGACAAAGATAATAATTCAATGTCACTGCCAACACTTCCTAAATCAATATCATCAATTTCGTCCTCTGAAAAACCTGAAAAAATTGATTGTTTCCACTCTCAACAAATACATGTATTAACTATCATGTGGTAGAAAATTCCAGAAAATCCTTGCATTTAGTAGCAATATTTAGTATATGACGTCTTTCATAGCAAGAACCATCATTTGTTAACTCTATTTTGGTTGGTTAAATGTCCTTTTACTGTCCATTACTGATGAATAAGATTGTTTGTAACATGAACATACAGAGTGAATCTATCCATCACTGAGGTCTAGGGCACATAACCTGCAAGCGGATATATCTGCTATGGCGGTTAGTAGTGCTTTGTTCACAAGTGGATTTATCAGTCACTGCGGAGGTAAGCCACATGTATGCAGCGGATATGCTTGTCAGTCGTAGTTACAGACTTAAACATGAACAACAACAAAATCGTGGATATAGGTGAGCCTGTCTGTCCAAAAGATGCTGCTACCAAAGCATGCGTTGACAGGGTTGGTATCTCAGCTTTGCTGGGTGATATATGCTTCAGTAAATATGAACGTGCATAAAATTGAAGGTGTCAGGGAGTCTACCACTTCTCAAGATGCAGCTACAAAAGCTTATGTCGATACGGCTGTGTGCCCAACCAACTTTGATGTCTTTTTAACTTTGGTGGCTAGTTTTCCATTAACATCTGAAGGTGTTAGGCCTCATCTTACTTACTCTATGGGCAGGCTGTCAGCACTGTAGACAGTACGGCGGTGGCATCTAGCACTGTAGCCATATGTATCGGGATCAATGATGTGGGGGGTGCTCACTACTGTGGTGGCTGCCCCTCTTGCTGTACCACTGGATGGTGTATCACTTGTGTGTGGGTTCTTCTCGCTGGCTGGACAGTTTACTGTCTGATGCCTCTGAGTCAATGCTCAAAAGCATGATCAGATTCAGGTTAAGGCGGAAGGTAAGCTCAACTCCATAGCAGAATGTCTTGTGAGCCCTCCGCAATGCATCCATGTCTGAGTATGAGTTCATGCTCATTTTGGACGAGATGAACAATTATGCGACCCTAAAAAATGACATATTAGTGGCTACTAGAATGACCCATGTTGCGGTACCCATCAGCAATGCTGAAAAAAAGTGCTCATGGCACAGGGTCAGTCCAAGGGCCATGCCAATCTCATCAAAAGGTTAGGCAAGGGTAAGGGTACAGCCCAAGCTGTGTCATCTATTCCTCTAGCTTGCCTGACCTCCCAGAGGTCGTTCCAAGTGCTCCGCATGCATTTGAGCCTTAGCTGACCAGGTCAACGGATCATCTTAGCTGGCCTGTTTCATATGGTTCCTCAAGCATATCTACATGCTCCATAATTTCTTCTTCCGAGGCGCTAAAGAAAAGTTTGTGCAGACTAACTACAGAACGAGGAGGGATGGAATATTCCCATCATACAAGTTAAGGGCCTTGGGTCCAACTGTATTGGATAAGATCCGCGATTCCTAGACGAGTTAAATGTTGACGGCCACTGGAAATAATGCCTCGAAGGTCTCTGGGGGTTCTATGTAGTCCTCAACCTCCTCTTCAGGATAATCGCCCGACTCCTCACAATCAAAGGTATTGCCTTCATCACTAGAGGACTCCTCCCCCATGCTGTCCTCCCGCTTACGCTTCAGGCTGTCCATGACCATATCCCACTGACACACCGTGTCTCTAATTAGTGTGTTGGTGATAGTCACCCACCTGACATCACGCTACCATGACTGCCCAGGCCTGCCTAGACCCACCCCCAAAGGCTCATGGGGTCTGGTAAAAATGTTGCTGCTCCTTGACTTTGCAGAATGTCATGTATAGTGGTCTGAAATTCCCACTTGACTACTACTTAGGATAATTACAAATTGAATATTTTTCTGATGTAAAAAGAAAAACATACACCACAGAATCAACACAAGATGACAGATGACTCCTCCCTTGCATCTGTTCATTATACCTCCCATTTATTACAAACAAGGCATAAGATTACAAAATTCATTCTCTAGCATTAGAACTTTACAGAAAGCTGGCATAGCCACAAAAAATACAAGGCTGAATGTATATAAAACATTCAAATTACAGGACGATTTTCTAAACTAAAGGACTTTAATAATATCCTATATTATTTTTATAGAAATTAAAGGAATTATCAGATGAATATGATCCATGTAAGTAGACAAATTGCAACCATAAATCTCTCACCAACAGTATACGAGGCAAAATGCAGTTAAAATGTTTTGCATACCTTATACCTTACTTACCAATTTATAATTACATTGACTACTGATGCATAAAAAAGCGGACAAATACACTAGTTAAGAAAAACATTTATGAAATTTTATAGAGAAAGAGCAATGTGAATTGTAAGATTTGTTTTTTTTACCTCCATGTTCACTCTTGATATCTGAGTCAGAGACAGAACTGGATACTTCACCAGTGGACTGTAACAAAAATAATGTTCACAAACTAAATTTCTTGAATATTTTTTATTGTATATTACTCTTAATTGCAAGTTTATCAATGAAAAAGCCAATATTAGAGTAGATGAGTTCCCATGACCAACCAATTTAACCCCAGTGACTTTGACCTTTGGACCCCCCCCCCCCCCCCCCCATCTTTAATCAACAGGGGACTGCCTTTACCCAAGTGAAGACCATGTAATAAGTTTGATGAAAAATAGCTGCAGGGTAGGTACTTGATTAATCATGCAGAAACCAACATCATGATACCAGTTCCAGTAAAAAAACACCTTTGTCTTTTGACCCTAAATTAATTGGAGCTGACTCTAACCATGTGTAGTCCATTTAAGAACGTTCATAAAAGCAACTGCAAGAAACTTTACTAATCATGTGAAAAGAAATATCACAATTTCAGCTCTAACAAAATTTGGCCTTGTATCTTTTGAACCCTCCCACGAACATGCTGATGTTTCTAACCAAGTGCAGTCCACCTATGAAATAGCATGAAAAACGTCTACAGCAAACATTATGAATAGTGCAGATACCAAAATCACAATTTCAGCTCATGTGACCTTGAGCTTTGAACTTCTGACCCACACTCTGCTAGGGCTGCTGCCTCTACTGAAGTGTAGTCCTCCTGTGAAGTCTGATGAGAAAATCATTATTTAAGCTTCAGCAACACTGACATATGACCTTTTGACTGCCAAGACAATATAGGATTCTTCCTACCTAACAGCAGACAATCTATGAGGTAAAAGCAAAAAGACCACATACAACTCAAGTTATTACATCAAAACAATGTCATCACTGCTGGACACATGGATGGATGAACAGACTGACATTGCTACGGATATATGTTTTTTGGTTAGAAGGAAAACAAATTTCCTAGAAAAGCAATATGATTAATTTCTCTTGTTATTTTAGTAACATGCATACTAATTTTTTTTTCTTCCTATTTCCAAATTTAAAATGTTTCATTTTCAGGAATAAGTAATTATCATATTTACTTTCAGCAATGTTTAAAGGCCAACTTTTTTCTAAATACACCTGGTCAGAAAGTTTTACAAATTAAAATAACCAAAAATATAAATACAACTTGCATCTTACAGCATTATCCTGACACTTTCAACATTAGGCAAAATCTTCTTTTCTGTGAAAGAAAAATGTGTTTCTAAAATAATTAATCTTATGAAAAATTTGACTTCAGACCTGTTCTTGACAGTGACTTTAAGTTTTGGGAGGAATTTTGAAGGGTCTCAGTACAGATGCAGAGCTGCTGCCAGGATTTTATCTAAAGGGACAATCTCCCACTTGTCACCAAAATACGTGGAGAGTAGAAAGAAAAAAAAAAAGGGGGGGGGGGTATGGCCATACTTCAATATTTACCTACACTTAAATATCCATCTTTCTTTCTTCTGGCTTCACTCTATTAGGGCTCTCTAATGAAATACAAATCCTCAAAAGAGATCCCCTCTAGTTGTATAAGTATTAATCTGTTCATTGTTTCTGAACTTAATCTGTTCCTTTTCTGTGTATGAATCTTGTTCTGTGCTGAGAACCCCCTTTCACAGTCTGCTGTCTGGAGGGCATACACATAGCTAGCTTAGTCAGCTTGAACAAGTTGGGAAACTGTTCTTTGTGTTTGTTATGTACAATTTTCTACAGCTCATACATATTGTCTCTTGGATATCGCTGCTCCAAAATAAGATTTTTCCCTAACATGAACTCTGCCAAAGTTTCTTGAATCAGTGCTTTGTTGACTACTACGCCAGATTTTTTATCTGTTCCATAATGCTGTATTAGGGATTTAAGTCCATCAATGCCACAGTCTACTTGTTTATCTTTGCTCAGAAATGAGAGTCCTCTAAGGCCAAGTACTTGGAAACTTGTTGCAACAGATGTATTTTCCTGAGGAAATCGCTGCTTTATTTCATGTTTTAAGCCTTAAATGAAATATTTCCTAATTGCTTCAAATTCTGATTTCACAGAACTTGTATCCTTTTCCTCTGCACCAAGTTTAATACCTTGCAAGGTGATGGTCACATTTCCACCCTTGTCCTTCTCAATTTTTAGTTTGTCCTGCAATTCTTGCTGATATTTTCAGACTTAGCCCTGTCAGCAGTCACATAAAATCCATCAAGCGCTGGTTGAACAGCTGCAATGTCAAGTTGTGTCTTCTGACAAACCATAGTTAAGGCAGCAAGTGATGGAATCAAGCTCATGAGGAGATCCAGTACCAGAACAAACTTGTAGCTGGTGAGCTGTAGCAATAGTTTCTTACATTTCTTACTGTCACTTTTGTGCTTCTCAAAGTGACTAGTGGTTTCCAAGACTGGAAAACAGTTTTCAGAGCACTATAACAGGCCATCCACCTTATTTCATAAACATCTTTCATTGTGTACTGGGATGAATTAGGATACTTCTTGAACTGTCTTCAATTCCAGAGTCCTGGAAGAAGATTTACTGAAAGAGCGAAACAAGTCTTTGATTACCTCTTGAAATATTGCCTTTAGGGAAATTACTTTTTCAGCAGATTTAGCTGAACATAAGTTAAGTCTCTATGCGATACAATGACTTGCAATACAGTGAGGGTTCATCTGTTTAATTCTTGTTGCTACACCATTTTTACCCTGTCATGACTGATGCTCCATCGCTCCCAAAGGCAATCACCTTCTCCACAGAAATGATCTTATCTTTAAGAAATTGGGATAACAAACCAAAGAAGACCTCTGCTGTTGTATTAACTTCCTTCACTTCATGGTTGCCAAGAAACAAAGGTTACCAAGAAACAATGTTTCTGCATCTAAAATGTCACTGACAACTTTGCCATAAACAATAAGTTTTATCTTCACAGACATGCCTGTACTTTCATCTATCATTATTGTGACAAATTCACTTTCTTGAAGTTTTCTGTCTATGTCAGCCTGTATAACCTCAGTGCAGACTTGTACAAATTCTTCTCCAGAGCTTTGTGACTCGTAGGTGGCATTGTTACCAACGTTAAGTGCATCACACCCGTTTTCTCGCTGCAATTTCAATAGAGAAGAGTACTTTGAAATGGGAACATTTTCAAAGGCAGTAAAATATGCCATCCTCATTGCACATAAAATTGCATTAGATTTTTCAGACTCTTTCTTTAAAACATTGGAGGCAGCGGCTTCAAAATCAGATTTTAGTATGTTAGCCTTTAATGCCTGCATATGATCTTGTGACATGGCATGTTGTGTAAGAGTCAACATCTTAAAATTCAAACAGCTGATTTCCGATGTAAAAGGGTTATTTTTCCCACAACTTCTGCAAATATCACCCAACATACCTCCCATTTTGGTGTTGTGTTGTAACCATCTGTACTCTGACAGCCAAGAATTCTGAAACTTTGCTTCATATTTTGGTTTCTTTTATGGCGATTCATCTAACCCGACACCTGACATCGTTTTGGAATTATCGTATTCCGTTTCATGAGAAACTCCACTACATCCTTCACTTTCTTCATTCTGCCATTCACTTTCCACATTCCTGCCACAATTGACTTGAATTTGAAAATAATCAGTAACTTTATGCTCTGCAATGTTTGATTTCACCTTCAGGAAATGGACCAAAGTTTGCACATGCACAAATGAGAGGAAAGGGTATCAACTGCAGAACCCCTAAAGGACACATGTTTCTGTTATAAATAATTAGCAGGATTTCCAAGCATCCTTTTGTATTAATGTACATCTGCAGCTTTTGGAATAGACAGAGGTATTTTGATAAAATAAATATTCTTACTTTTTTATTTCTTTTTAGATTCTTATTTATTCAATTTATCATAACAGTTAAATAAAAATTGTATACTGCACAGAATACATTTTTATATGCGCAACTTTGAACTAATTTGTGGGAATTCTCACACGTCATTGCTTTCAAAGTGCACGAATTCATACAAATTTTGCACACACATACCCTGGCAGCATCTCTGCTGATGGAAAACAAAACAAGGGTTCTGTGGAGCACTTTGTGAAATGATGATACATACTCGCTTATAAGTCGAGTCCAAATGCAAACAGCATAGACCTTGATCTGCCATCACATAATGCACAGGCAAATCAGAGTCTATGTTGTTTGTTATTTCCAACAAACTGCACAGACCAACATCTGCAGACATTTCTAACAAACTGCACAGACCCAGATATGCTGACACAATATGCAATGGCAGATCTAGGTCTGTGCAGTTTGCAGTTGGACTTGACTTATAAGCAAGTATATACAGTATATGCAGACATTCAAAAACTTCAAGACATAATCCAAATGTTGACACCACCAGTGCTGATGCCATTGCCATCAAAAAAGTTGCCCCAAGTGGATGAGTGATCTATAGCAATGTATGTGAGAAAGCTTGCCAGTAGCTTCACATGGGTTGGTGGTTCTTCCCAAGGTCTTCCCGATTCTTCCTCCACCAAAAATATACTGGCCACCATGTATATCATATGCTGAAAAATAGCATCTAAAACCCCATAAAATAAAACAAAAATTAAAAGTCATCAGAAAATTGATGCTATGGAGATTGACAAACAACTCACTGATGATGGGACAAGCTCACTGGAACTGGTGACAAAACTCAAGCTGCTTGATTTTGGCTTCTGACTAAATTTGCCAGTTGGCATTTTCCCCTTCCCCTTCTCCTTTGGTGCCTGTAAAAAACACATGAAAGAGATCTAATCTGACGTGTTTATGCAATTATGGGACATTAAGTTTCCAGCTGGATACATTACTGTAGGTCTATTCTAGAACTGAAAATTTAGGGGGAACTTTTTCCCAATCATTTGCAAACATGAGTCCCTAGGGACTGATGCACTACTAGCCAAAAAGAATTTCCAGGATTCCAAGGTAAGACCCTTTCTTCTTTTCAACTGCTGAGTGTTGAAACCATCTTTGATATTCTTATGCAATAACAAGATTTTCAGAAAGGTCACCATGATGGTCATATTGGATGTAAGATCCACACCATTTACCTTTAGGACCAAGTAGACACCATACGAACACCCTATGGCAACATGACCATCCATTCAGGAGTAGTTGCTAAAACAAGATTTGCAAGATGGTCATTGTAGTGGTCATACTGGATGCAAGATCTGTACAATTTTCATTTAGGATCAACTAGATATAATAAAAAGTCTTTTGGTGAAAACCCCATGTTGATATGACCATCCATACAGGAGGAGTAACAATAGCAAGATGTTCAAGATGGCACACCATAGTGACCATATTAGATGTCAGATTGGCATCATTTTCATTTATGACCAACTAGACACCTTAAGACATCTTCTGGTGAAAACCCCATGTTGACATGACTTTCCGTTTAAGAGGAATAATGAGTTCAAGATTTTCAAGATGGCTGCAGTGGTGGACATATTAGATATCAGGTTGACACTGTCTTCATTTAGCACCAACCAGACATCATAAGAAGTCTTCTGTAGAAAACCCCATGTTGATATGACCATAGATCCAGGAGAAGTAATAATAACAAGAGTTTCAAGATGTTCACCATGGTGCAGCACCATTTTCATTTAGGACCAACTATATCTTGAATGAATGTGTGTGTATAGTTTCATATTAATCTTCTAAGTAGTTTCGGAGGAGTATTGATAACAAACTTGTACTAATGAACAGAAAGATAATGGATGATACGCAACAGACCATTCCATAAGCTCTGTGACCAGTAGAGGTGAAAAAAAGTGGAATTTTCTGAATATAAGAGGGAATAGATGAAGAAATAAAAGTAGGGCTTCAAAATATATTTTCAAGCATTTGGTTCATTTTTCAGTGTGATTTTATTTAGAAATAAGCACTAATATTGCGACCATACATCCTAGAATAGACCCTGTAAAATAACTAATAGCTATGCACTAAAATGTTCTCATACCTATAGATCTTTTCATGCAAATAAATGTTCGCACATCTACTGTATATACTTGCTTATAAGTGGAATCCTGCTGCAAACTGCACAGACCCAGATCTGCCATCGCATAATGCGCCGTTAGAGCTGGGTCTATGAAGTTTGCGAGAAATAATCAGTAAAACAAATAACACAGACACTGACCTACTGGCACATTATGCAATGGCAGATCAGGGTCTGTGTTGTTTGCAGTTGGATTCGACTTACATGCGAGAATGCATGATAACTCAGGAATATAAAAATATCAGATAAATTATTAAATATAAAAAATGTTGGTGCAGATTTATCTAAGAACACATGGAACAGTACCCAAATTGTGCTCAACATTTTTCATGCACTAATATAATATTTCCCATATTTGTGTGTGAATGCAAGACACTATGACTTTCAATGCCACATACTGTATATACCCCCCTTATAAGTC
This sequence comes from Margaritifera margaritifera, assembly GCA_029931535.1. Classification (NCBI taxonomy): domain Eukaryota; kingdom Metazoa; phylum Mollusca; class Bivalvia; order Unionida; family Margaritiferidae; genus Margaritifera; species Margaritifera margaritifera. The sequence continues at coordinate 4,375,229 of JAQPZY010001631.1, forward strand.
GGATCCAATTGCAAACTACATAGACCCAGATCTACCATCAGATAATACGATGGCAGATCTGGGTCTATGCAGTTTGTTAGGAGTAATCAGTAGAACAAACAACATAGACCCTAATCTGCTGGCACATTATGCGATGGCAGATTAGGATCTCTGTTGTTTGCAGTTGGACTCGACTTGTATACACTAATATTGGTCAATGTACAAAATTTAATTGATGAAATTATAAGGAAATGCTGTCAGCAGATGATCTTCCTTTAACTGAAGGAACAAATGAAATTTTAAAATGTTACAAACTAAAAAACAAATATGCTTGTTTATTTTTTTGGTCAATATTGTACTAAAGCATAAATCTTTGTGTAAAATATCAATGAAAAATCTTGTATCTTTCAAGGCAGATCATCGTACATGTTGAATAAACTACATTTGGGAAAATGACAAAAACAAAATTACTTTTAAAGGCACAATAGTGCAGCTGAGAGTCAATTTTCTTGCGACCGTATTGGGACATTTATGTATATCAATTAATTAAATACTATATAAAATGCAATTTTTGAATAATATCAAGTACGTAGAGTTTCTCATTATGAAATACGATCGCTCAGAAATCTTCATACGAAGTGCCACGATTCGACCGTCTCCATCTTGAAAATCGCCTTCCGCAGTGATCGGCAGATCCCGGAAAGAATTTCGGTGACTTAAATTTGCATAATTATATGCTAGATTGTGTACACTGAAGTTGATGACGTAGAGCACAACCAAGCTACCAAACAGCCAATATGTCAAGAATGGTGAGTACGATCTTCTTCTGCTTCTAATCCCTTTCCTTTTTACTATTTATTTTGAGAGGAAACATTAAAAAAATTTATAACTACGTTTTATAGTGATATTTAAATCATTTTTGTGGTACGAGTATGATTTAAATCGACATGCTTAGTAAAGTATTGCACAATTCCATTGATACTCGATTTCTTATAGATGCAAGTGACATATCAACTAGGTGAGTGACTTTGTACATTTTGTACAAGAAACAAAAATTACAGATCTAAAGTAGGTGTCTTTACCAACTTAACATTGCAGCATCAAATGGTAGAGATAAAAGGAACTTTTATGCACTTATGACGACTACACAAATTGTAAAAAAATTAATGTTCTGCTTCTCAAAGGTAATACCTTACATACACAGGGTATTCAGTTACAATTTGTCTGGGAGTAGGAAACGAGTTGAGGTATTACATTATACGACTGGAGTATGGAATCCAGGTCCAAAAGTACCATCAAATCACAACCTGGTGTTTTAAGTTGTGACTCTCCATTAGCACTATATTCATAGTTGAAAAGTAATCATGAATACACCAGTTGTCAAATTAAGAAATACTTGTCAAAATATGAAATACTTTTACATATCAGAATTAATTACCGAGACAACTGGCCCACATTAGCAATTATAATATTTAATAGAGAAGATACACACCCTATAATAAGCTCAACTGTGCAAAGTTTGTTATTCCTCAGACTGAAGAAATCAGCTCACTTTCGAGCTCAAAACCAGAGCGGCCTTTAAGAGGGAGAGGAAGAGGAAGGACAAGGCGTGGAGCAAAAACTAGAAGGGGAAGAAGAGGTAGACGTGCCATGCAGCATGAAGAAAACCGAGCTGACCAAACTCTGCGCATACTTGAAACAAGGCAGACAAGAATCAGGGTAATTGTTTATGTCATGCAAAACAAGTTTGATACATAGTGAAAAATGTTTGATAATTGGCAGATTCTAATATCTTGATGTCAGTAGGTAGTACTAGTGTTTTGCACAAATTAGTGAATGCATACTTCCATTTAAGGACTATATATTGTACCAAAAACTGTATGTTTATACTGCTTTACTTGTTGCAGCCACTCACCCCCCAATATCATTTGATAAAGAAAGACCATGCACACAGATAATGTAAAAAATACAGAGGCCACCACCTGACACCAAATATAATACATGTCATCTATTTCCTCTTCGTCATGAAAGGTTACCCTTTCTATAAGGTGCAAAATGGTGTCCTTATAAGCTGGGAATCACTGAAGTTAATGATGTAGGGCTATTGGTCTAGCAATTCAAGTAGCCATACTTTTCAACAGGCCTCTTAAGTGGTTGAGGGAGGCCCGGGCCCATATGCCCTGGTTATGTTGAAATTTGGAAATGAATCAAATGCGAAAACCAGCCCATATAATTTACTATATAAAGATTTAAGAGACAACCCAGTATACAAGAGTATTTAAGAGATCTAAAAGTAACTGGTAAAAATTGAGGCCTCTTAGTTGTTAAGGCCCTGGCTATATGCCCACCCCCTCACATTGGGCCTGCTTATCAAAATACATACAGTGATGTAAATAGATGCTTGTGGTATCTAAATATAAACTTGCTTAAATCTTTTCATATATTGGTAGAAGTGATCTATGCAAGTTGCATCCAAACAAATATTTTACATTTAAGTCGACTTACCCTTTTTACAACTGAAGTAAAAAAAAAAGTATAATTTTTATAAAAAAATTATGAAATGATAACCAAAAAACCATGCAATCTTACTTTGGAATTTAGTGATTAGACCTGAATAAGTAGCCTGATAGCAGTTAAAATAACAAGAACAAAAATTACACCTGTAGAAATTTCATCTATCTATTCAAGTCTTGCCTAATAATGAGTATACTTTTATTTTTCTGTTGTAAACATGATGCACACCTTAAAGTGTTTTTTCTAAAACCCCAAAATATATTAAGATAATACCCTATATATACTATCATGGTAAACCTCATGACTTAAAGAATACTAAAATGTCCTACTTGCCTGAATTTAGAAAGTCATGAAGACATACAAAAAAATTTCCATTATATTTTATATAACAATTTGGGTAACAATTTTAATTGTCCAGGCTGCTGAGCATTCACTATTTCCACCTATGAACAGGTGATTACTGCAAATTATTTATGTAATAAGAATTTTACTTGACGCAATGAAAATTTTGAAATTTCTTTAGTTCTCACAAGAACTTGTATTCCTTGAGCATGTGGTTGCCTAAACTTACAGTTTTTATGTACACAATATGTATCACAAAAATGACATGAATAACTTGAGAGGTATGTGGGCTGCATGACAAACATCTTTTTGTAAACATGATATGTGTAACAGCTGCATATGAATGTGAAACTTCACCGTTCTAAAGATAAAATCAAGAAACTGCATACATTTACACACAGAATAAAACTAAGGTAGTTAATCTTACAATACAACATTTGCAACCACTGAAGCATCTGTTTCCAAGAGCAAGTTGCAAAGATTGCTGATACCCGATGCAATTACACAATTGTGGTAAATGTTGAAGTTTCCATGGTATTGTGATTTTAGCTTTAACACCTTTTTGACCACATACATATTGGAATCAAGTTGCTCAATATCTAAAACAACTTCCAGGAGATCTTAAGAAATGTGGAGCCAGACAGGCTGAGGGAACTTTTCCAACAGATGATGCAGTTCCACCCCAGCCTTGTCTTTGATGTGTTGGAGCCAGGTCCAAGGCAGTGTGGTGGTTATCACCCAGCCCCAAACATAGCATTACCAGACTGGTGTGTGTGTGGAAAATGTAGGGAGATGCCTACAGACCTGGAAAAGGTGTGTTGTGAGAGACAACATATCACTACTGCTGGTAATGAACATATAAGCTTTGGTTTGGAATCTGTACTGTCTGTTCATGGATTATTCATAATATGCAAAAGAGAATATTTAATGTGAGAATTTGTAAGTAATTTTACAGAGACTGCTTACCAAAATGAGACATGATTTGGCTATTTCTTTGCAACCACTATGAATGTATTTTAAAATTATCAGCAATCCAAACAGACATACAAACATATGCAAACGATAAGAACTGTACTTTGCAGTTGATCCTCATCTGGTAGATCTAGTAAATGTAGGATGATGATGATGATACAAGGATAAGGTTCTTCATTGTGTTAATATTATCTTTATCTGACTTGTAGAAATGCTCAAAAAATACTGCAACCAAAAAGTTGTGTAAAGTTGAACAAATAATTTATTTGTCTAACATACAGAATGAAAATGGAAAAATAACTTACAGGATCGTGAATTTAATCCCAAATAGTCCAAAGTGTTCTATCATAAGTCCAAAAGCATAGAGTATTCCAAATGAGTTCTATTGGTATTCTAAATGAAGTCCAATGTATTGTGCTGATGTACCAATAGACTTGAATAATGTTGATATGCTGACAGGCTTCATGTACCACAATTATATAATCCAAAGTGTCTTTAATGAATTCACAGTAATTCCAAAATAGTTACTTAGTCCCAACGTTTATGAGCACTTTGCAATTCCAATGAATAATTGAAATCAATAAATCCTCTCAAATAATAATTGGACAGGTCAGGTCCTGTAACAGCCAACCAATCTGAGATCAGGTGAGCCGAAATTTTTTTCTTTTTTTCTGGGGGTGGGGTGGGTGTGTGGCATGACCTGAAATTAAATCCCATCCAATTCGTAGACAAGATTAAATTCTACACCTTCCAAGGTCAAAAGGCCACAAAAACATGTTTACTGAAACGAAATAACCTCATTATAAAGTACAAACCTACAATGGACAACATTAGCTATTTAATGTCTACTAAATGACCCTTATATCATAAAAATTAACACACAATATGGGTATACATAACATTACTTGGAGCTTCCATCTTAACATACACTGTACTTAATATCAGTTCCAGTTGTCTTGGAACTCTCATTGCTCATATCAAAATCAAAACCTTATGCAGTTTGAATCCGATATTGATCCATGTTTATTCTAAAATGGAATCTGGTGACGTAAGATGAATACAATTTGAAGAAGTGTGTACTTCTTTTATTTTCTATATATATTTTTACATTTTCAGGATTTTCAAGTTCTAATCCTGGATGAGGCTGTCCTTGCCTTGGCCAGAATGTATAGACGGGACATACTGGTCCTTGACGATGAGGTTGACCTGACGAGTGCCAATAGACATGCTGCCTATAGGCAGTTCATACTATGGCAGCATGGAAGGCTGGGGTCTGGACAAAGACGTGTCATTCCCTCTTGCTGTGTCTGGCGGATACGTGACAAATATCCTGATGCTTTTGGACAGTATACTGGCTTCATCCCCTCTAGGCTTGCATGAAGTTTGACACTTTATTATAGGAATTTGTAAATAAATGAGTACAAATGACTTCATTCTTTGTTTAGTTGTAACTGCACTATTATATTCTTGCAACTCTATGGGCTGAAAATAATTAAACTAAAAGAGCGAAAATCAACAAGTTTTGTAAAATTAAAGAAATAATTTATTTCCCTAGATTACAAAGTGAAAATTTAAAAAAGAACTTACAGTATTGTGAATTAAATTCCAAATAGCCTTAAAAGTTCTATCACAGGTCCAAATGAATAAAGTTCCAATTGAAATTCAGTGGTATTCCAAATAAGCTCTAACACTGAATGTGTTGATGTGCATGTAGTCTCCAATGTACTAATGTACCAGTGGTCTGTAGATTGGTGATGTGCCAACAGTCTTTTGATGTATCACAATAATATAGTCCAAGATGGTCTTGACTGAATTCACTATAATTCCAAATGAATGTTTCTTTTGTCCAAGAAATATTTGTGCGCACTTTGTAATTACTGCGAGTAATAATTTGAATAAAGAAATTAAAACCTAAATCTGAACACAACAATGATTCTGCTTCATATGTTATGGCAAGAATAAAAAATTTCAAATAAACAACATTATATAATAAAAAACTAAGACACAATAATCGAACCAGGTGGATGGTCAGCTAACCTTGTAAAAACATCGAAAATAGTAAACAAGTCAAGGACTATTACTAAAATTATAATAACGAATGTAACAACATTAAGTAGACCAGTATGTTTGCATGAGGAATACCAATGTCCCACTCTGATCCAGATAAACATATTTTTTTCATTAATAATGATCTTAATATTTCATCCACAATCCATAGAGAAAATTTAGCTATGTATTATGTTGTTTACAAAAATATCTTCCTAGTCAGGTGCACTATGAACTTGACTTTGGACTAAGGTCATGTACAAATTACAGTTATACATAACATATAATGATGGAGAGCAAAACTAACAATCAATAGCAAATTAAATATACATAACAATATAAAGTGTAAACTGTCCTAGCAGACACCTACATATGGCAGACACAGCTTCATATTGTATGTACGTAAAGTCAAAATCTAGAGATCTTCTTCACCAAAACGTCTGTTGATGGCGGTTCTTCAGGTGCCAGGTTTTTACTAATTCTCCTGGGATCATCCTCCTTTAGTTCTCTCCTCTGTCTCGTACCCCGCTTGTCCCCAAGTCGAGAGATAAGGGCTTTCTGTATAAGCTCCCTGATGTGGGGATATGTTTTCTTCTCCTTGCAAGGAAAGACAGACCATCTGTTACTTTTCTTGTTGTAGCATCTATGATATCTGTTGAAAAGAGAATTTTATTTTCTTAACTTGTGTGACAAATATCCCCATGGTAACCCATATTGACTTTTCACCCAATATTAGAGCCTCATGACCAGTTCTACACGGGAGGAGTTGTTGAGGGGCTGTTTTTGTTCTTACAAGTTTAGTTCTGTCTCCAGAGTACTACTTAACATAGGATGCAATTGTACCCATCTCTTTAGAAGGCAATATATTTTCATAAATGGGCATTAAATAGTAATCGTCATAATGATGGCATTTTCCCTAAATCTCCCCAGGAAAGGTCATGGATCCCAGATATACTTAATAATGTGGTTCAATCCCTCCATTTTTGAAAATGCTATACAAATATCATTGGATCTAATTATTAGATTTGCACTGTTAAAATCAAAACAAATATAAAATCAAACAAAAACAATACTAATTACAAGATTTGTATGCATTAAAATAATAAGATTACTTATCACAAATGTCAAAAATGTGTGTCCATTGTTGCAAAATGACTTTTACCTAATAAAAGTTGTCATTAGTTATATATGTTAATAAAATTCCAACACCTTGATGTTCAAGTTGGGATCATAATGTACAAGCAATATATTGAATTAGTAGTGGAAAATAACTTACACTATCTCCCCTTCTTTGTTTCTCAACACACTTCTGCCACTATGGATATTGTGATCCAAAGCAGCTAGCTCATTGTTAATTCGGTACACAGGAGGGGTGTATGAAAATCTCTTGGCACAGTACATCAGGATGTGCTTATGGAAAACTTCAAGCTCAGCAGTGCTTCTGCAATTATCAGGAACATGTTTTTCCTACATTCTTGGTAACTTCGTAACTGTAAAAATGTAATAAATTTTCATTTGTATTACAATTTATATCTTAAATCTGTTTATTTGTGTTGTATAAGGCAAGTCAACACTTTGAACTGAAATACCTAATTTTAGTAAGAGTACATTATGATAACACATCTGAAATCTTTTCACATAAATAAAACTAACTTGACTGAAGCTCAAAACAATAACTAACAATGTCAACCTGCCAGCCCATATACTCTGGTGGCACTATAACATCCTATCATTACTGGAGATCCTTTTTAATTGTTTTCATGTCAATGCTTTATAATGAATTTACTAGTACCTGAAAGATGTACACTAAATCTTATCATGTAGCCTATCATAAGCATGATAGATGAAAAATTTACTGGATCAGTTCTACATTCAGATCTAGAAAACCCTAATAACAGTTCAACATCAAATTACTTGCACGTTATTAGCATTTGTGCAAGCAGTGTGCTTGTCCTATGACTCTAAGGTGTGTGTGTGTGTGTGTCCATATTGAGACCAGCTGTATATGTATCTAAGTTCTCTAACGTAATTTAAAGAACCTGTCTCATGAAGGTAATGGACATGTATACAAATCACCTTTCTGAGCACGCTGTTAGATAGCCCTCCACACACACATTACAATCACAGAGTGAAATATCAATCAGCCGATCATACAGAGTTTTGGAATCTTATAAAGCAAAGCAAATCCTTGTCCAAAGATATGTCATAAAACAATGTGCTTTCAAACATAACAACAAGACATATGACTAGTGGAAAACACTTTCTAAGTAGACATTGACCTACCTGTCCAACAAGAACTTCGCCATTTCAGTGTCGGATGACATTCCTAACTCCTCCATCAGTGCTCTCCATCGAACAAACTGGTCCCCAAGATGAACCCTTGATATGCTCCGTTCGGTTTCTCTGACAGCTTTTCGTCGTTTCTTCTCGGAAAGCGATAAAAACGGGCGACCTTTACGTTTTTTACTCTCACGTGCGTCTGCCATTTTGGTTTATGGTAGATATTTACATTACCACCACGTGACTCATAACCCGCCTACTACACGAAGATGACGTTGCCGTTTATGTGGTCACGTGAGGTTTCCGTACCAGTTCGTGACACATTTGTTTCAATTAAAGCGGTCCCCCCATTTAAATGCAATTTCTCTCGTTTATTAACAATTTAACTGATTGAATCTTCACAAACCATAGGTTTTTGTGCATTATTTCAGCTTATAAGTTGACACATTACATTAGTTTCATGAGTCTTACTAGGCATAAAATTACCGATAGTTTGCACTATTGTGCCTTTAAACTCTACAAAACTGCAGTAAAGCCACTCTTCTCTACTTGTGTTAATTACTGTCAATACTTGCTTACAAGTTGGATCCAACTGCAAACTGCATAGACCTAAATCTGCCATTGCATAATGTGTCACCATATATGGGTCTCTGCAGTTTGTTAGGAGTAATCAGTAGAACAAAGATAGACCCTGATCTGCTGGCACATTATGTGATGGCAGATCAGGTTCTATGTTGTTTGCAGTTGGATACAACTTATACACAAGTATATAAGGTATATATTAATTAAACCACTTTTACCATTCTGTAATACCTAGGTAGTGGATCAAATTCTAAAGTTATTGTGTTGTAATACAGGTATTTTATGAAATGTGCATGATTTTAAATTTCAATGAAGTCACAACTCGTATCCAATTGTTGTCTCAAATTTGCTAAATGTCAGGAGACATTTACACGTAGGGAGGGAGTATGTGACCCGGGACTTGTGTTGTATACCAATGTGCGTGTTCGTCATGAGTGAGTGAGCAAGTGAGGGATTGATCGCGATGCATGATTCCCGGGCTTCAAGAGTATTAACATTGATTCCCCGCCAAACTAACAAAATCCTCTGGCATTCCTACTCTGGTTCTTAGACGGACAACATCTCGAGCAGTAATATTCGTGAATAAGAAAAGCACTTGTCTTTCACGCAAGTGAAAGACAAGGGATTGAATATAATATGAAACAATTATACCCTTCGAGTCTGGTAAGGTATTTGTATTTTTTGTGATAAAATTATAAATGTTAGCGTGTGGATTGTGTATTGTATTTGTGTCGGTTATATTCTGTATTGTATTCATCTTGTATATTAAGTATATGCTTTGTATTGTTTTAGGTTTATCTCGTACCATTTCATCTGACAATAAATCCCACAACTAACAAGCGAGTGTTATCAATTCAACCCGAAATAAGACCTAGCTTACATCTGGCGCCCATCATGGGACTACAGTGGGAAAGAGAAGATCGTATTTACGGGTAAACCAGACCGAAGGGCCGCTACTAAGGGATCCCTAAAAGGAGTCCAATTGGAAAGTTCCAGCATGGCTTCCAAGTGATTTAGTGTTCTGTTCCAGACCCGAAAAGGAGTCCAATTGGAAAGTTCCAGCATGGCTTCCAAGTGATTTAGTGTTCTGTTCCGGACACGAAAAGGAAAATTGTGCACGTACTTTCTACATATATACAATATATAGGACGCAGAGTAATGTTTGTTTTGTGTTCCGTGTTATTAGTTAAGTTAGTGTGATAGGAAGGACTCTTGGATTTGGAAATGCTGTAAGTTTTATTTTCAATCTATTTTTGTTCACTTATTCAATATCATTAGTCGCTTGCATGTAATAGTCATGTCGTTCTAATTCTATAGTTGCGCTTATCGCAGCTACCCCTTTAAAGTCGAGGTCTGAATCTTCGAGTTCTGACTCGAACACCGACTGGTATGTTATACCACACAGACGACCCGGTTGGGCCGGGAAGGAGAATGTTCAATTCTGTGAACACTCTACACGAACTGTCCCTGATAGTAGATCACCATCTATTATCGATCCCCATATTAGCCAGCCTCTTGAAAGCGTAAACTTTCAAACCAGTAGGTCTAGGCAATATGGCAGTAGTTTAAGTGAACCAACGAGTCATTTTTCTACTCCCCCTCATGTCTCGCATAAGAGTACTCAGTTCAGTCCCCCAGAGATATCTGCCGAAAGGTCAGTTCGAAGCCCGACCATGTTACAGGAAGACTCGGACCGCCAGTCCGTGAGGTTGATCCTAAGCCCACTGACGCCACAGGAAGATTTAGGCCAGCAACCGCTGAGGCATTCAACCAGAGACTGAAAACCACCCGACCGGCTTGGCCAGTGGGCGTATTCGCAAACGGTTTATTACGTATGAGTTACTGATAGTCCAATTAATGTAAATTAAATACAGCAAGTATATTTTAGGACGACAATTCAGTTGTTATTATTTTCAATAATTAGTTGCAATTCCAATTTCAGTAGTTTTATGTATTGTCTGCAGCGAGAGTAAACTTATTAAGCTCTGTATTCGTAATCATTTCATATGTATGATTAATAGTTTTTTCTATTTTTTTTCAAAAGACTTGAAGTATAGTTCTGCAGGGTTATTTGTTCTTGTACTTTTTATGCAGCAAGCACAAATTTGCTAAATGTCAGGAGACATTTACACGTAGGTAGGGAGTATGTGACCCGGGACTTGTGTTGTATACCAATGTGCGTGTTCGTCATGAGTGAGTGAGCGAGTGAGGGATTGATCGCGATGCATGATTCCCGGGCTACAAGAGTATTAACATTGATTCCCCGCCAAACTAACAAAATCCTCTGGCATTCCTACTCTGGTTCTTAGACGGACAACATCTCGAGCAGTAATATTCATGAATAAGAAAAGCACTTGTCTTTCACGCAAGTGAAAGACAAGGGATTGAATATAATACGAAACAATTATACCCTTTGAGTCTGGTAAGGTATTTGTATTTTTTGTGATAAAATTATATATGTTAGCGTGTGGGTTGTGTATTGTGTATTGTATTTGTGTCGGTTATATTCTGTATTGTATTCATCTTGTATATTAAGTATATGCTTTGTATTGTTTTAGGTTTATCTCGTACCATTTCATCTGACAATAAATCCCACAACTAACAAGCGAATGTTATCATTTCAACCCGAAATAAGACCTAGCTTACACATATAAACCTGTCTTTCATTCTATACATATAAACCTATCTTAAGCAGCCAGCTCTGGAAAGGAGCAGAGGCTTATTTCAAAAGAAAAGTGGTTCACAGGACCCTGAACAAGTGGCTGTTTAAGACAGATGACTGCTCAATACTGATTACCTTTAATGTGCAGGTTTGACAATATTTTAATAAAATAATCAGCACAACTGATTAGATGTGCACCATGTGAACTGTCTCCTGTACCTCCTGTCACTCACTGTATCTTCTGCATACTCAAAATTATTATTAAAAAAATTCCAGAACAGACATTCTTCTGGTTTGTTTTTACACCTTGCTTCCATTGTAGTATGTTTCTGGTAAAGACCACGTGTGATCACATGACTGTAAGCATGATGCTTATATTGCTAATTCAACAGACAATAACCTCAAATTAATCATTGGATTATACTATATGTGATCAGTAGTAATTCAGAAAGAATTAAAGATGTAATGGATTATGGTTGGATTAGACATTACTAAACAGCCCGGGTGACATAAAAAACAGGTCGGTTTCGTTCTGGTATTTAACATTTGTCAGTATCTAAGTTTGCATGATCTCCCAATTCTAAAACACCAAACTCTAAACAACTGAAATGTCATACAAAATTAAATAATGGAAGGAAACAGGAATTTAAGTGGTTGGAATCAAGTTCAATGGGAAATGAATATGCAGTTTGCCATTCTTATAAAGTCAATTTTAAGAGGAACTTCACAAATTCGACCCAGATGGCACCAATGTTGAGAAGTTCTGGCAGGCAGTCAGCAGCCTCAATGGATCCACAGGCAGGAAACAACTGAACTTCTTGCTGGACTCAATAGAGTTGTATTAACATTGCCACATTCCAATGCAGGCACTGAAAGGACATTTTCCATTCTAAGGAAAATGCAGGCCAACTCCAGAAGAAACCTGGATCCAGTAACATCACATTATCTCCTAAGAGATGCTACAAATGCATGTGGTACATACAAGGAGTGTGTGAATGGCAACAAATTACTTTGAAAGGACTGATGTGATGAGATGATGTGTATATTTTAATATTTAAAAAATAGAAATTGTTTCAATAGTTGTGATTTTTGTCCATTTGCATGCTAACAATTGTGTTGATGAAAATCCTCCCTCTTTTTAAGTCAAAACTCCTCACCAAATTTTGCAAATCTCCTGATCTGTCATAAGCTGACCTCTCTGTTCTGTCACATGTATGGATGTGTTCACTTTGTGATTTCATTCTTTTGTTGCACCCTGTAGTCAACAAGTCACTCACCTTGAGCCAGGATGACCTGTTCAAGATAGCTGTGTTGTTCAAATTAAAAGACAAGTCAATATCATGTCTCTAATTAGATCTATTATGAGTGTGTCTTTGACTCACAGCAATGCAGTTTCTATGGATTGTAGTCTTTTTGCAGCTACAAAGTTTTGTGGTTTTGTGATTTGGATTGAAGAAGAGGTCCTATTACAGAAAGATAATTTGTTATTGGGTTTTTAAATTTGTTGTTTGTAGCAACCTAGACTGTATCTGACAACTGACAGATCCAGTACATCCACTGCATATGTATATAAACAGTGCTCTGACTGGATGCATTGAAAAACGTTTTCAATTGTGATGTCATAATGTTTACCCATATGCAATACACTAGGCTTTAAATAGATAGGAAAATACCTAGCAACATACAACCACATAGTAAAAGTAGTCTGTATTAAATTAAATTCAAAGGAAATAAATTAAATCACTATATTACTAGTTCAATAAAATAGAAAAAAACAAGAGTCCCTTGAAGGAACTGATGCTTTACTGGCTGAAAAGAATTTCCAGGAATTCAAGATAAGACCGATTCTTCCTTTTAACTACAGAGTTTTGAAACCATCTTTGATATTCTTCAGCAATAACAAGATTTTCAAATTAACTGCTGTGGTGGACATATTGGATGTCAACTTGACACCATTTTTTATTTAGGACCAACGAGGCTTTGTAAGAAATCTTCTGGTGGAAACCCCACACTGATATGACCTTCCGTTTTGGACGAGCAATGATAACAAGATTTTCGAGATGGATGCCATGGTGGCCGTATTCAATATCAGATTGGCACCATTTCTATTTAGTAACAACTAGACATCATAAGAAGTCTTTTAGTGAAACACAATGTCAATATGACCAGCCATCTAGGAGTAGTGATAAAAAAAATAATTTAGGATGGCCATTGTGGTAGTCATATTATAAGTCGGATCGGCACCATTTTCATTTAGGACCAACCATACATGTGACAGAACCATGACTAAATTTTACATGTTTTAAGGGGATTGAAAAGAAAACAAGTGCATTTTTTGCCATAATATGTATTCTCTTCATACTATAATTAAACAGCAAGTTTTGAACATGAATCAGATTCTGATGGAAAATGTTACAATAATAATTAATTATTACGTGTCAGTGTATTGACAATTAAATGAAAAAGGAAGAGTTGTATATCTCATTGTTTACTGCAAAGATTTTTTTATAAAATCCACAAGCATTTTTAGTTTCCTTCACAAGATCACTGACTAGTGACCAACGATAACATTAATTTAATTATTAAGTTTCACACTTAACAGGCTGTCAACAGTTTTCTGGTCCAGATTTCCCCTAGAATCACTTTGTATTTTGCAAAGAATGGAGAATGTCCTCTCTGTGTCAGCATTAGAATGTGCCAATGACAAAACAACATCGCTCAGCAAGGAAGTTCAAACTTCAGTTTTCTCGTGGCTGGTTTTTTAAGGTTGCCGACTGCTGTCCATTACTCATCCATGCTAAGTTCACCCCGAGGAGAAAGTTTGTGGGTTGGACTTAAGATGTATTCCAGAGTCTCATATTTCTTAGCTGGTGGTATTTTAGCATTGGGAGAATGTGCATGTTTTGGCATTTTGAAATGAATTGAACAAAAAAAAATTATAAACTGCCATTAAATATTCCTCTAAAAACGGCTTGAACAACGCAATAACAATTAAACAATACAAATAATTCAAGTACCTACTCAAGTGTTTCTGCTGAAATAATTGTATGGTCAGTCTCTTCATTTTATATCACGCCCATAAAAGGTTGACTGATTTTTTTTCAAAGACTTGAAAGCCATGATGAACCACCTTTGATCCCTTTATTACTTATAACACCTCATAAAACATCCTGCATTTGGCTTTAAACTCTCCAGATTACAACAATAAGGTAGTCAATTAACAGCTTGTTATGTACACATGTTAGCCTTATTAATACGATCACTCAGCAACACATCACTGCACCTGTATCACATTTCCAGTCCCCAGCAGACTTGTTTCTGCTGGTTTTTTCAATGTGGGGATAGAATGCACAAAAATAGCATTTTTTGGTCTTTAAAAAAAAAAAAATTAATCTTTTATTTTTCAAAAGTGGCAGATTTCAACAATAAAATGGTATTTGTGGTGGATGGCCTTTAAAATGGTATTTTTGTCCTAATGCTGGTAGAATCACATGTATGACCAACCAGAAATCATATGAAGTCTTGTGGTGAAAACCCCATGGCAATACTACATTTAATTCAGGAGAAGTAACGATAAAAAGATTTTCAAGATGGCCACTGTGGCAGCTATGTTGGTCATCAAATCAGCACTGTTTTTATTTAGAACCAGCCAGACATCATAAGAAGTCTTTTAGTGAAAACCCCATGTTGACATGACCATCCATTCAGGAGGAGTAGCAATAACAAGATTTTCAAGATGGTCGCTGTGGTGGCCATATCGGCCATCATTTCAACACCATTTTCATTTAGGACCAACCAGACATCATAAGAAATCTTCTGGTGAAAACTCCATGTTAATATCACTTTCCATTCAGAAGGAGTAGTGATAACACGATTTTCAAGACAGCCACTGTAGCGGCCATATTGGCCATCAGATTGGCCCCATTATCATTTGGGACCAACTAGACCTCATGAAAAGTCTTCTGGTGAAAACCCCATGTCAATATGACTTTCCTTTCAGGAGGAGTAGCGATAACAAGATGGCCACATTCAGGAGGAGTAGCAATAACAAGATTTTCAAGATGATCACTGTGGCAGCCATATTGGACATCAGATTGGCCCCATTTTCATTCAGGACCTACTAGACATCATAAGAAGTCTTTTAGTGAAAACCCCATGTTGATATGACCATCCAATCAGGAGGAATAACGATAACAAGATTTTCAAGATGGCAACTGTGGCACCATTTTCATTTAGGGTCAACTAGACCATGTGATGAATGTGAATATCATGTTTCATGGCAATCCTCCAAGTACTTTAGGAGGAGTAGCGATAATAAACTTGTGCTAGCGGACAGACAGACAATGGACGACAGACCATCCCATGAGCTCTTTTGGTCTATGACCAGTAGAGCTAAAAATAATTTTACTGCATTTAAATAAAAATTGTGCAACAATCAGTTTTTAAATAGGAAAGTTATTCTTCTTTTTGGGGGAGGGTAAATCATGATAGTCTCATTCCATCTAAGAGAATGAGATGTGTAAAGTCTAGTATCAACCACAAAAATCCACAAAATTGATACCCCACAAAAAATTAGTGAATTCACTACAAATGTTCTGATTAGCCAGTTTGATTAAATAATTATATCTAACTCATGCAAAGGTCTCTTTTAGTCAGTCTTTTTTCTGGACATATGTCAGTAACTGCTTAGAAATAGCAGAGAGATTAAGTTTGAAATCACACAAAACAATTAGCAGTCCGCCACTCCAATATATATATATATATATATATATATATATATATATATATATATATATATATATATATATATATATATATATATATATATATATATATATATAAACATGGATCTGCCAAATCAGAAAATATATTCTCCACTTTTTCTTTAAAACAACCCCGAGACAAATAATTACTCTCCTGATGTTAAGAAAGGTTCTGATAAGTTTTATATTTTCATTTAAAAATTTGTGCAGTATCTCTGGCAGTTTATCATGGGTTTTAACTGCTGCAAATTTTGATATTCAACCCCTCAGATAGCTTGTTACACTTGCAAAATCTGCTTTTAAACTTGTGTGCACTGCAAATTCAGGACTATTTGAAATGTGTCCTCAGGGCACAGATGTCCCCATCAAAAGCACTTTGCTGATGGGGAGTTGTATCTCTGTAAATACTGATTACATGTGTATGTTGTTTCAACAGAAAGACATGCAGACTTGTGGATCATGTTGATTATTCCTATCAATTTTTAAGTCAATGCATGAAAAGCTAAAAAGTAGTTGTGCAAATAAGATTCTGTAATGGAAATGTGCACAGATGAAGAGACAGACAGATAAATGTACAGATACATGTGTCTAACACTATACATCCATGACTGTATTTAGATGAAAATAGCACTGACCTGTACACCATCATGAGAGGCTGAAGGCTCTATGCTCATGGGACTGTGCTGGTATAGGTTGAAGTCAGGATTAGTGGGATATGGATTGGTGGAGAAACTTTCCACTATTTCTAACAATACAGCTTCCCTATTAGGATTCCTTTCACACATATTCTTGATTTCTTTCACAAGGTAGAACCAGGAGACATTTGGGAATATTTCTTGCTGAAAGTGAATATTGTTTTGGATGATTACAAAGTCTTGTCTCTTTTGGCTTACAACCTAGTTGAAATGCACTTCAATGAATTGTCTAAGCCACGTTCTAAATATTGCCTCCGAGGTGGCCGATACCAGATTGTAAAACCCATTACACCTTATATGATTGATCATGTGTTTGTTATGGATATTCAATCTGTTGTTTCCGTATTGAACACCAGAGTGGAACTATTTAGGTGTTTTAACTGAGGACCATGTCAATATTTGTAGGGGCACAAAAATGAACTTTCATAACTCCAGACTTGTTTTGAGTTTCATTCACAATATATAGCTGGAAATATCTGGAAAGTGTAAATGACAGGGTATGCAATAAATACAAAACTGCAAATCATGTTTTGTTCTAAGTTGGGGGAAAGAACTCATTTGATATGGTGTATGAATACATATTGGTCTGGTGGCATCTATGTATCCCTACTCCAGATCAAACTTATTCTTTCCACAGACTCTGTACAACACATATGTAGTTTTGTATTTGTACATAATAAGGCTGTTATGTTTACAGAAAACTGTAAATGTTTACATGTCTTTTATGAAAATAAACAAATCTGTTTAAATGTGACCATACAATTTCCTAGTAGACCACAACTTAGGTGGTTTTCTCTTACAAGAAAGTCAAATTGATAATCAGATTCTTTATCATTGATGCTGAAGAATAATTATATCTGTTGCTTGCTAAAGTACGCAAATATCTTGCTGCAAGAAAAAATTAGGGGGGGGGGGGGCGGTCAGTTTGTTACGTTTTACCTACAATTTAGAAAGACATCAGCAGCATACAGATCACTCTCAATTACTTCAGTTAGATATACATGTATATTACTGTGTTAGTTTTCACTTCATTCCTAGGTAACTGCTAATTAAACAGCTCATCAAAGCAATTAGTTTGGTAACAAGAATAAATTTATCTTTTAAATAAAGAAATGCCTGAAAACTCCAACTCTGCATCTTCATGTAAATTTATATTTTATTCTTAACTAATTGATACCCGGAGATTTAAAATGTACAAATTCCATTTCTTGGTTTACTTGTGTGTGTGTGCACACGTGTGCATGTGTATATATATATATATATATATATATATATATATATATATATATATATATATATATATATACATACACACACACAAAAATTGACAATGGCTCAAATTCAAAATGGTTTCCCAATATTTCGAGCTTAACAAGCTCTTTGTTAGGGGAAAATAAACAGCTTACATTTACAAAACAGACACTAAACACAAAATCTAAGATAAATTCTGGACTCCTACATGTTAAAATCACTAGGGGGAATTTACAACAAGAGATCTAATAAAAAGTAGTGCCACAATAATAATAATAAACGAGCAGGCTATAGAATACCAAGATGTTTTGACCTAATTACATGTTGTGAACAAAGGACGGATATATATATATATATATATATATATATATATATATATATATATATATATATATATATATATATATATATATATATATATATATATATATATATATATATATATATATATATATATATATATATATATATACACATACACACACACACACACACACACACACATATATACACACACTCAATGTAGGTTAATATGAAGAATAGCAGGAATGGTGTTACATCAGGCAGTCACTTAGTACCAGCAGGGGGTCATTTCAAAACACGTCAGTAACAAGAGTCCATCAAAGGGATTGACACTCTACTGGCTAAAAAGAATTTTCAGGAATCCAAGACAAGACACTTTCTTTTTTTTAACTGTTGAGTATTAAAACCATCTCTGATATTCTTAAGTGATAACAAGATTTTCAAAGTCTTTTGGTATAAACCCCATGTTGATATGACTATTCATTCAGGTGTAGTGATAAGAAGATTTTCAAGATGGATGTCATACTGGCCATTTTGGATGTCACATTGGCACCATTTTCATTTGGGACCAACTAGGTATCATAAGAAGTCTGTTGGTAAAAATGCCATGCCAATATGAACATATGTTCAGGAGGAGTAGAAATAACAAGATTTTCACGATGGCTGCTGTGGTGACCATACTGAATGTCAGACTGGCACCATTTTCATTTAAGACCAACTAGACATCATAAGAAGTCTCTTGGTGAAAGCCCCATGTCAATATGACCATTGATCCAGGAGGAGTACCAACAAGAAGATTTTCATTGAACACCTGAGTGGCATCATTTTATTTATGATAAAGTAGACCTTGGGATGAATGTGTGTGTAAAGTTTCATGGCAATCCTCGAAGGTAGTTTAGGAGTAGCAATAACAAACTTGTCCTAATGGATGGATGGATGGATGGCCAGTGGACAACAGGTCATCACATAAGCCCTGCTGGTCGATGACCAATAGAGCTAAAAATGGCACATGAAGCTTAGACAATGCAGCATTTCTCATTGATACTATATAAAACTTATCATAATTTACTGGGTATCAACATGAATACTTGGAATAAAAATTAAGAAAGGGAACAATGTGATGGATTAACTCAGCACAGAAATTTCAGAAACCTTTTCCATCACTATGGTGAGAAGTCTCAGATCATGCCTACTTTTTTAATTCATTTTTGCTATTTTGCTTGACACACTGAGGAAAGTATGCCAGTTTTGAAAAATATAATTGGCTGTCAAGTCAGGATCTTTTTACAACTAATTTCAGTGAAGGGATTTATATTTGTGCTTTGGGTGATTCAACATTGTGTTGGTACCACCACCTGAGTGAACTATTTCCTTGCACACAGGATGCATATCAATTTCTGTTTTCCACTATTTTCTACCTCTGTAAAATATCTTCACTTTAGATCGTTTGTTTCTATCAGCCAATTTTTACCAGCATTCCAAAGTGTTTAAATGTCAATGGTAACAAGCTTTATTCTTTTAAAAATGGATGATTGATTATGCACATGTTTACATGACAAACACAAAACGATGCTGTTTATACATGTAAACATGACAGCCCTAATATAGAAAGTATTTAAAGAGGCATTTACTTAGGTAAACAAAATGGGGTTTAAAAGAAAGTAATTTTTTTTTAGTAAATTATGTTTCTCTGAGAAAACTTACCAGATCACATAAATGTTAGGAAATAAACTCTGTTACCTTCCAAATCAAACAATTCTGGAGATGAAAATTCCATCTTTCCTGTCTATATAACATATAGACAACAGGAAACAACTCTTACTCTTTACCACCCCTTGCCACTACTAGGTGGCTACCCATCAACCAAATATTTACCAGTTTAAGCTGAGCAATACATCAACAAGGATGCTCGCATTTGCAGGCATGGGTGGGATGGTTTAACAGTAATGTGATTAGGGCCACTGAACCATCCAATCTGAACTTGAGATAGGTTGGGTCCACTGAAAAGGCATGCAACTTGCTCAATCTGCATGCTGAAGCTAGAGGTGTCAGAAAACACATTTTGTAGGATAGCAGTTTCAATGAGGTTCTGGTTAATGGTTCAAACTGATCTGAATTTAGCCATGTCAGAACCCATAACAGATTCCATTTAGGAAACAGGGTGAGAGTCTGTTTACATTAAGAGTCATTTATTTGAGGCTTCACACAATTTTAAGACTAATTTGACTTTGAAACACCAAAGACAGCAATCCATAAATCAAAAAGGTTATGATTCTACCAATCATATTCTGGTGGTTGATGCATATTTTAATAAAACTATTAAAAAAATATCAATTGTAAGTAGTGACCAATAATTCAGTTCCCAAAGTCGGCATATGCAAAGGTCACTGACTGACCAACCAAGGTTGTGGATGTCTCTAATTACTCTGATTTCCTCCACTTTTAAGGCCACCTCAAGCAACCACCTGACCTGTCAGGAGTATTAAATGTAGGTTGTTATAAACTGTAGTACAAGCAATTTAAAATAAGGCTAAAAAAAAGACATGAGAAAGAAAGAAAGCAAGATGAATAAAGTAGATGCCAACTGTACAACACTGTACAAACCACTTTATGAATGATATCATCCTCAGTCAAAGTGGGAGACACTGGCTCAGGAGCTGCTATAAAGGTACAAAATGTCAAACAAGTTAAAAATTTAAAAGACATGCATAAAAATACATTACTGAAATGTAAGGATAAATGTTAAATAACAGAGCACGTTGACTTATTGTTTAAACAGATAGTCCTGGAAAAGCAGATCTGATAAATCAGATGATAATCTTCACACTTATTTTTCCAACCTATTAATTTTTTCCTTTAATAACTGAAATAACTACTTTTAAAATTATGTATCTGACATTATCTATTTCCCAAATCCCTGGTTACACGAGGAATGTTGTAACTGAAAGAAAGTTAGGCAAACTTTCTGGTATAATCCATAAACTCATTTTCAGAATGAATATGTTTGATTGTGTCTTTTTTCTTCCTGGTAATTTAAGGTTTATTATAGTAAATGACCACAAATAAGATAATATGTACCCAATATAATTCTGCAAAATATAAGGGAAATGCAATAATATTTATAAGTACAGAAATAATCATGTCAAATATTGATTACAGTAATAAATCTCTTTACCATATCTTATTGCTTGGGATCCTGGGATATGTTTAGGGATGTTACAGACCCGGCAAGTAGCTATTTCATTTTTATTCACCACAGTACACACTGGGCATATCCAATATTCATCTACATTTGCAAGTAATGATGACCTCTGTGTCATCTGCACCTTTGCTGCATCCCTTGAGATACCTATAATGAGAAATATATAAAAAGCATATTTAAAAAACAGACAAGTGAATCCATAAAATCTGAGCCATGAAGTATTTTTGTACCATATATACTCATATATAAGCATGGTCTAAATGCAAACATCATAGACCCTGATCTGCTGTCACATAATGCGCTGACAGATCAGGGTCTATGTTGTTTGTTCTGCTGATTAGTCCTCACAAACTGCATAGACCAGATCTGCCGGCGCATTATGCAACGGCATATCTGGGTCTATGCAGTTTGCAGTTGGTATCGGATTATACACAAGTATAATATGGTACCTTACATTTTAGTATTTTCAACTCAAACATAACTGGCACAAGAGGCCTAAGTGAGCCTTAGATTAATAACCTGGTATGCATTGGTCTAATGGTAAATGTAGTAATAAGGTAGGTGCCTTCAGTTGAAAGACTCCCATGTCAGGATATTTTCCAGCTGTTTGGTAAAAACTGATGGTGTTTGATATGTTATTTAGGACTCTACCATCCACATTTGGTCTGACACAGTAAGAAAGTTTTGCAGAGAATGTCATTCTATGAGGGTTTTTTTTTTAATTATTAGTAACAAAAACCATACTTAATGGGAGATAAGTATCATTTGTACAAGTAGTTTTTCCACCCAGTTCCAATGGAAAAAACACTGTTGCTAGGGGAGTCACCTTGGTCACAACTCTGATAGAGCATGTCCTATGAAGCATTCGCATCAAGTTTGATCAAAACTGGCAAAGCTGTTCTGAAGAAGTTGAAAATAGATTTTCCATGTTTGCAATGGAAGCCTCAGCATTGTTAAAGAAGCCATGTTGGACATAATTTTAACAGAGCATACCCTAAGAAACACTCCAACAAAGTTTTATCAAAACTGGTTCAGTCATTCTGGAGAAGCTGAAAATAATTTTTGCTGGGGTAAGTGGGCAGCCCAAACAGAATTTGGATAAAGCATGTCCTAATGTTGGACAGAAGGCAATATCTAAGATCGCTTGTCCTTATGGCCAGGTGAGCTAAATAGAGCAAAGGCTCTGGTCTTTATCTTAGTAATGTAACCAAATTTGTTATCTTTCATCAGATCACATAGTGGTTGTGATCTTAAATTAAGTCTCATAAGGTTATCACTGAAATATCATGAGATAAATACCAATTTATGATATTTGCATTTGACCAGTTCATTAAGTCCTGACTTTCTTTGAATATTTTTCCAACGGGTAACTCAATGCCTTCTTGTGTAATTCAATGTCTTCAGAACATACTGAATTTTGTATAGAAAGGTTTATGGGTTATCGCCATGGAGAATTACTTTTTCATACATTTACATTAGATATACAGTATACAAAGCCTAAAGAGATCATTTCATCTTCCATTCTCAATGTACCTTTGATAAAATTAACTGAATTTCCCTTCAAAGATATGAACAGTAGAACTGTATACAAAATGATTGTCAAATAATTACACAATGTAAGAAAAGTGGAAAAAAAGTTACCACATATACTCACTTATAAATTGAGTCCAAATGCAAACTGCACATACCCAAATTGGCCATCGCATAATGTGCTGGCAGATCTGGGTCTATGCAGTTTGATAAAAGTGATCAGTAGAACAAACAACAGACCCTGATCTGCTGGCACATTATGAGATGGCAGATCTCGGACTATGTTGTTTGCAGTTGGACTTGACTTATAAGCGAGGATCGAAGGTAAATACATTACAATAATTCATATTAGGATTTTAAAGAGGAAATCAATGCAAGTCAACCTTAGGCATCTAACTTCATTATTCCTTTCCCTAAATATATAACATTCTCCCCATGAAGAATAGCTGCTGGACTCAAAATACATTAGTCTTTTAAAAACAATTTGCAAATTAACTTCACATTCTACCAATTAAATCTCTTTTCTTGAGAAGACTTGTTTATTTAATTCAGTATTAAATGGCTTTACGAAACTGGATAATATGGTTTAGTTTTGATCACTTGACAAAGATTCAGCCTTTCCAACATTCTCTAAAAAATGTATAAACTGATCATAAAATAATTAATACCTACTCAAAATGAAACATATGCTAATTATATTTGCCAATTCAAATTTCTGATTTATCATCAATTTGTTGTTTTAGCAGACAAAAATCCAATGCATGTCATATCGCCGCTAAGAAGAATGTCACATAGTTCATGCAGCGAAATCAACCTATTTCAGTACTAAGGTCACTGAAAGCTCCAGCTGCAAAGAGCTCTTCGATATTACTAACAAGCTAATGTCAAGGAACAAATGTACACCACTTAAAACAACCTTCTCCCCGGTCAAACTTCTGAACCTGTTTGCAAATTTCTTCTGTGACAAAGTGCAAACCCTTAGAGATCAGCTTGACAACACAATTTCAATTGACTCAGTGTCACCACACAGTTGTGATACATAATTTCAACATACATGTCATAACACAACGTGTCACACGAAAAACACGATTTTGGACTCCCAAACCCACTGACACAGTCGTGTTTCGAAAAACATGATTTTCAGCAATCTTAGCGAGAAAAAAATTCCCACAAAATGAAAAAGGAAAAAAAAAACCAACAAAAAACCATATATTTCTTGAACACCATGATACATATGCCCATGATTAGTATGTATAAACAGTGAACAGTCCTGCTCAGAACTCATGTAAAACTATCCTCGGGGCAGTTTATACTGCTGTTTTAGAGGCAATTAAAAGGTAAGGTGGTCAGAGATAAACAGCCACCTTTCAGAGATTTACTTAATAGCTAGGGTGGTGTGTCATGTAAAATCTTTGAACACTGCTGAGGGAGACCCCATTAGGCTAATTTGCATGGGTAAAGTACACTAAGTGGAACAACCCAATTTGTCGTAAGTTAAGTACATCAAAGAGATGTGTGTTGGAGAACAAATGTTATTACAAATCACTGACTTCATTGAATGAGAATGTTGAAGCCATCTTTATTAAAGTTTGTGATCAGTGGCAACATTTCTCTGAAGTCAGATTTTAACTCCATATATAAAATGCAAAACATTATTATTTCGGTTGGTTGAACAACAGCACCATTTAGTTTCTAATGCAGTGTTGCACCTAGGATCCCAAGGTCAGGTGACACTGTGTGCCTCACCCTCCAGATTTGTGGGACACATCATTTTAAAGGAACAAATGAAAATTGTAGTACATAATGCACTAGAAATACTACATAAATGAGATAATCTTATTTGCTTCAACGGTTTTGCCACCTTAACTTTCTCATATTTTCCTTGGACATTTACATTATTGCAATAAACGTTTTATCATGTGATCAAGTAACTCATGAAAATATTAATATGTATGAATATCTGGTTAACCTGAAATGAACTGCACCATGAAATTTTCCGTTCCAGATCTTGCTCACATTTAACTTTAGTGTTCACTCATTATCTACTAGCATTTATTATAATAAATACCCATGTTTTCTTAATTACTTTTCTTTTAAAAGTATATAATCATTAATCAAATGACAGATTGTGTATTTGCATAAATTAGTACCTTTTTCATTAATTCAGCCTGAGAATAAATTAAATCTACACTGCCGTCGGTGACTTTAACCTAGAAAATACGTTACAATAGCGGCGGTCTAAGACTTTAGCAACTACCACAAACCTTGAATGTTTTCATTGCCAGATTAATTGTTTTGAAATGGATATCCATTGCCATCTTACAGGTTTTTATCACTTTTAGCGACTTTGTCCATTGCTAGCGCCAATATAGACATGGATGCACATCCGTGAAGGAAAAGTGTAGGAATATTTGTGAACACAAATGACACTTGCATTACCTTCAAACCAACTACTGAACTATTGAAAGCAGCAAAGACTGCATGTAATTAAAACTACATTCCACTGTCCAATGGATTTTAAAGACAGTAACTTGGTGTAGTTTTCTATTTAATGTCTGTGAGGTTGTGACCATGTACATATGTGTGTGGTGATGTTATTTGACAATGCTAAGTCTACCATTTTTTAGTTTGTAAGTATATTAAATGCTTCAGAGAAAACAGATTTTATTTTCTTTTATTCAGATTTGAATTCCAGTCATTTGCTAAAGGCTGATTTGAAAAGATAGCTTATTCTCATTTGGATGACATCGCTTTTGGGGGGTCATGCACACTGATCCCACTTTGGACCTCAAAACACACTTTTTGAGTCTCAAAAACCCCCTCAACACTGTCTGGGAATATGGCAAGTATGTTTCAAAGGCAACCTCCTGTCTCACCGGATTTCGTATGTACAATCCTGATGAAGAGTGCTCCAAAGTCACGTGAACTTGATTCGATTTTGACATCTCTCCTGCTTGAGTGCTTAGATTCAATATTGCCTTCACTAACCGATGTTATTAATGCTTCTCTCTCATTTGGGGAATTCCCATCATTTTTCAAAACTGTCATTGTAAAGCCTCTGATGAAGAAACCAATGCCTGACCCTAAAGATTTAAAAAACTACCACCCAGTTTCTAACCTCCCATTCGTGTCAAAAATCTTAGAAAAAGTTGTTCTGTCTCAACTGGTATCTCATCTGAATTTTTAGCAATTCACAGTCTACATATCGCCCTCGCCACAGTACCAAAACTGCCCTTCTTGAAAGTAGTTAACGATCTTCTCTCGGCTTTGGATAGTGAAAATATTACAGTCATCACCCTCCTTGACTTGTCTGCAGCATTTGACACAATAGACCATGATATATTACTTCACTGTCTCCAACATGTATTTGACATTCGCAATACAGCCTTCCTATGAGTCAAGTTATACTTAGTCAAAAGGACACAAATTGTGTCCATAAATGAAAACATTCTAGTCCAGTTGATCTATGTTTTGGTGTTCCACAGGGGTCTGTTCTTGGACCCTTTCTCTTCATTCTATACACTCAACCCCTCTCAAGTGTCATAGATCGTCATCTGGGGTCTCACCAATTGTACGCCGATGACACCCAAATATACAAATCTAGCCACCCAACTGAAGTTTATGCTACCATCCAAGGCGTAGAGAGGTACATTTCTGATGAAGTCATGGATGACATGAAACAAGCTGCAGAAGAATGATAAAAAACTGAAGCCATTCTGATCACCGCACAAAGACTTTCTCGTTCCCATCCTTTACCTCAAACAATAAGTATCAGCAACACCAACATTAAATTCACACAATCAGAACGAAACCTAGGTGTCACTCTCGACAGTACTCTCTTATTACACCAACATGTCATGAACATATTCCATTCGCAATTTTCTTTCAGTTGATGCCACAAAAACACTTGTGTTCCTTAGTCCTGTCTAGACTGGACTATTGTAATTCACTTTTATCTGGTTCATCTCAGTATCTCCTACAGAAACTTCAAAAGGTTCAAAACACAGCTACTCGGATCATCCTTAGAGTACCAAGAACTGAACACTCCTCCCCCCCAGCTATGTACCCTCCACTGGTTAACTGTGCACTCCAGAATCAAACACAAATATGTTCTCTATGCTACATTTCGTTGACTGCTTCCAATCCAAAATACCTATCGGATCTCACCCATGTGTACACCCCTTCTACATACTTCATTCCTCTTCAAACACTTGTATTCTCATTATTCCCACTATCAAAACGAAGTCCTACAGACAATGTTCTTTTGTATAACTTGGTCCAGCTACCGTGAACAAATTGCCTGTTGAATTTTGACACAATGACACTGTGATCTCATTCAAGAGTGCTCTTAAAACTCACCTATTTCGACTGCAAGAACAGACTTAAGACTTAGCAATGTTTCCTAGCTTAATTATTTTCAGCATGGTTTTTGTTTGTAATTTCATGGTGTTTGTTTTTTGTAATCATGTCCATATATATGTCCTTATGTGTTAACTATTATTGTAAAGCGCTTAGAGCTTCTAAAGATTTAGCACTGTACTAAGTCATCATTATTATTATTATTATTTCTGTAAGCTGACTGGTTACTTGGTTTAATCAGTTGGTTCCTAACCCTTTCTTTATAGACCATTTTGTCTTGAGGTAAAACCAGTCAGCTGGCTACTACAATAGTGACATTTCATTTGTTTGGATTTTTTATCTGCTATCTTATCAAATTGGTAATAAAACAAATTTTCCTCAGTGAAGGGACCTTTAAGGTAGGTAATGGTTAGTTATCAGTCTGTTGATAAATTTACTAAAAAAAATTAAGGACAGGCTGAATTGTAATGGGGTGTCTAGAATTTTATTTCAAAGAAAACAAAGTTCTGTAGAACATTATGTGCCACCTAAAAACCAATCAAAGTCTATGATGTATGTTGGATGACATTCAAAAACTTTAACTGAAATTTTATGACAAAATCTCAAAAGCTTTTATGCTGATTCTGCTATCGTCACTGGTTAAAAAGTGATACCTTGTCTGATTATCTTTTAACTCAGGCAAGATAATAAATTACAGTCAACTCACATTACAGCAACATTTGGGTTCTGACAGCAAATTGATGGAAACAAATGTGTTAAATATAAAATTTGATCTTAATAATGGAATATTCAGCTTCTGACTCTAACATCAATTTCCCAGTCAGATAGATGCATATTTCCTTTATATAACTGTTCTTATGATGACACTGTCATTCCATGGGATTTTACTTTTACTGTGACTATGTCAGATGATAGTATTTACCATCTATACTTGCATATAAATTGAGTCCAACTACAAACAACATAGATCCTGATCTGGCATCACATAATGTGCTGTCAGATCAGGTCCTACATTGTTCTACTACCTAAAAACTGCATAGACCCAGATCTGCCTGTGCATTATGCTACGGCAGATCTGGGTCTGTGCAGTTTATAGTTGGACTTGACTTATAAGTAAGTATAGATGTTACACATTATTTCATACAAAAACAAATTTTAAACGTGAGAAAATATTAAATTTAAATAATAATGATGATAATATTAGGTATTAGGTTGAATTTATTTTTCTGACTCATTCTTATTTATACATGCTTGTTTGAACATGGTAAGAGAGGGGCCCCAGGTGGCAGAGTGGTGTAAGGCACTCGCCTTTACAGATCACTGACACATCTCTCCTCTGTCTGCATGAGTTCAAGTCTTAGCTCGACCAACGTGAGTATGTAAGAAAGCTTGCCAGTAGCTTCCCATGGGTTGGGTGTTCTTCCTGGGGTCCTCCTGGGTTCTTCCTCCACCAAATTATTTGACCGCCATGTATAGCAAATCATGTGCTGAAAAATGGCATTAAACCCCACAAAACCAAAACCATGATAAAAGGAGAACGATAACCCTTTAAATGGATGAACTCTACTATGACTGATTTATTATGACAAAATGGCAGAAAGCGAACTTGGTCATTGTAACAAGAGTTGATTGTACTGTAAACCAACCGTGGCTTTGTAATTCTCTTGTTCCTGCCTTTTTTTTTCTTGTATCACGATGAGTATCACAAGCAGAGCATCTGATCCTAGAGTTATCTCCCCTATTTAAAAATAGGCAGGTGCTACAGACCCAGCAGCCAGCAGGCAGTTTGAGAGCTCTTCCTGTAATGATACGATTTGTCTTAATAAGAACTGAACTTGCTAAATTATGATTATGAACTTCATCGATTTTTAAATACAACAAGGGTTCCATGGAACACTACCAGTATTAAGCCTGTGAACAGTACATACACAAAACTACATATGTGTTTTATTCTGAACTGGCAAAATGAGTTTGAGATGGTGTACGGACATGATTATGCTGTCAGGCGAACAATTTCCTTCCCCTGACTCACAACAAAACATATATGTGGTTTTATACATGAAAATCCCCTCATGAACATTTTCCAGATATTTTTATAGATATATTCTGTGAATGCAACTAATAAAAATGATGCAGAGACATCAGTGAAAACACTTGAATAGCTCCATTCTGGGTTTGTAATAAGGAAATATGGACTGAACATCCATGTCAAACACTTTATAAACCATGTAAGGTTAAATGGGTCTTTAATAATATGATATATTTCATAATTTTTTCCAAACTCCAGCAAAGAAGGGTCATCTAGACATATCCCAGGGCTGAGCAAATCCCATAGCCTGGCATCCTGGACTATTCATTTTTGAAGTTGGCAAATAAAATTTTCTATGTTACTTTTTGTCTATTTTTTAAAAAAAGTCGGGGAAGTGCCTATTTTCATGCCATATTCACTTTATCTGGCCCTCCGGGTGTACTGAATGCTTGATTCAACCCCTCTCCATGTATTTATTTACATCCAGTATCACACAATCTGGTGGTAATTTATAACTCTTGCATGTGCGCACGTTATATTACCACTTGACTGCATATTGGGCTAAACGACTAAATTATTGGCCAATCAAAACACATGAGACAAAGCAAACCCGGTATGATTAATTAGCAGTGTTTTAAACAGCTTTCTTGTAATTGTGACTTAAACTAGATCCTCACGAATGACTTGCTCTATTATTTTAATCCAGCGAACCAATCCAATTAAATTAATGAAAGGCACTTGACCGACATTAGTGACGGTTCCCTTTATGAACTGATTAAATGGCAGTGATGATTCTTTGATTATACAGAGGATTAACTTCCATGTCCGATACTGCGTTTGAAGCAAAACAATTATATTAATTAAGAAGCTGTCTCTGTTCATATTTAAAGGACAAAAATGAATGTTATGATCACTTTAGAAGTAGTTGTCAAGCAAGGTGATATTTACTATGTGGATAAAATGAGTTTACTCAATTATTTTTTCAAGGAAGTTAATAAGGAAGAGTCGGAGAAGGAAAATTAATGTGAAAGTGGAGGGGTGTGAAGTAACTATTTCTCCAAAGAGACATAAGCCAGACTCTGTGGCAACAAAAAATGTCAAATATGACACTACTAAGAGACGGAGAAATTTTCAGCCACATTGGGTTGATAGATATCCCTGGCTTGAATTCATTGACTCAGAAGAAAAAATGTTTTGCCGTTATTGCAAACAATATCCCAAACTGGCACAGGTTGGAAATTCAACCAGTGTATTTGTCAATGTAATTGACAAATTTAGGATTAAACCAAGCAAGTCTCATGATAGTTCTGGACCTCACAAGACCTGTGCAGTTAGGGAAAGTCTTAATTCCAGTAAATTCGTTTCCATTCTTGCTGATAGAAGTACTGATGCTACCGTACTGGAACAAGAAATGGTGCATATAATATACTTGGACTATGGAAAACTGAAAACCTCTGATGTAACAAAATGTATAATATCAACCTATGTTTTTGAAAAATTAAACTCTTTTAAGAAATAAATATGTTGTACATAATTTCGTTTGTTCTTTCTATGGAATAAAGTGCAAACATCTCATCAAATCTTGACAAGTGATTTAAATTTGGGACAAGTGAAAAGGTAGGTGGGACAAGTGAATTTTCTTAAAAATATTTGCTCAGCCCTGTATCCTCAAGTCCCAGGCTTATGTAAAGACACCTACTGAACATTACTCTGTGGTTGAGTGTTCCCAATTTATACACTATTTATGTTACACTTTTCTTACCATGGTAACATAA
The DNA here is from genome assembly GCA_029931535.1 of Margaritifera margaritifera. Lineage (NCBI taxonomy): Eukaryota > Metazoa > Mollusca > Bivalvia > Unionida > Margaritiferidae > Margaritifera > Margaritifera margaritifera. The sequence continues at coordinate 4,406,513 of JAQPZY010001631.1, forward strand.
ACTAGAGGAATGTAAATATACCCCCACCCTTCCTGCATCCAACACATACTCCATGGATGGAGATAAATCTATGGTAAAGAAAAAAGTCTATAATTCTTTTCAAAATAGTATGAATACAATGATTTGTCAACATGTGTATCTTCTGATAAGACTATAATATGTATTAGGTTTCACAACAATCCACTAAAAACTGCAAGAGTAGTTGCTTTCGCACAGTTTTGTTATACAATGAATCCAGCTGTAAGTCAAAAAGAGCAATAATTCAATAACTGAAGAAACACTGCATTAAGCTACAAAACAAAAAGTTCAATAACTCTAACAAATATTGTGGGAATAAAGCAATTTATCTATCTGTTTATCTTAGGTGATGACAATAACTTCATAGCAATCCACATCAAAGACTGTAGAACAATCTGCACTAACATGATTGGGTCATACACTGCATAAAACCTATGATGCAAAAAAGGGCAATAACTCTAAAAAAAGTTGTGGTAGCAAAGTGATTTACCAGCAATCCATAAAATATTGTGGGACTAGTTGTGCTCCTGATATTGTGTCATATACTATCGGTACATTAAGCTACACGACGAAAAGGACAATACCTTTAACAAATACTGCAGGATCAAAGTGATTTGTTGATATGCACATCTTCTGGAGCTGATCATAATATTTAGCAATCGATTGAAAACTTTAGGAAAACTAAGAACACTGTATAATACATGGCATTAAGCTAAAAAACCAAAAAAGGCAATAAAGTGTATGAGTAAAATGATTTGTTGATATGCACATCTTCAAGTCATGACCATAAAATTTCCCAAGTTTCATGGGAATCCATCATTGATCAACAGTTAATTACATAGGCTTGGAGTACAGAATACTTTTGATTTGGACCACTATGAGACTTTAATCATGCATGATTATCTTGGGGTTTCTGTATGACAAATTACATAGTGTCATAGGTGCACTCACTTAGCGACAATCAGTTATAGAAATAAACTTTCTCTCTTTGTAACTCCCTTTCTCCATCACTCCCTCCTAATTATATTTATTTCATTTTATAAAGATAATTTTGTTTTATTGATAGCAGCATTTTATTTAAACTTGTATGAGATTATATTTGATTGTGTTTGTTCCTTACCTTTGTTACTTTTTTGTTGGCATCATGATTGGCAAATTAATTTCATTTGTAGATACATGTACTTTGTAATAAGTAAAATTTTCGGGGGAAATGGTAGTAGTCTATACAAGCAAATAATCTGGATAATTGGTGCCTGGATAATCAATGTTTTATTGTACAATGTACGTTGTTTTAATAATTCAATAAACCAAACAAAAACATTTTATATTTTAGACATATTGTTTCTGCAATTATACAGAAAAAGAAATGTGCTGTTTATATATTTTTGGCATTAGACAAGATAATATTTAAATAAAGTATTTGTTGTAATTTGTAACAAACACTTTGACCATATAAGATAAATCTGGCCATACAAAAATCCACTTATCTGCACATCCTACATAGGGTGAGTGGGTAAGGACATGTACCTATTTCCGATTCCCCTTCATCCCCATCCCTGGTACTCACCCTCACCCCAAAAAACAGTGACACAGGGGTCATAATGCAAATATGACAAATCTTCCAGTTATGATTGCATGTACATGTATAAAGTTTGATCAGAAAGTATCTGAAAATGTTACTGTAATTAGAAGCTAAGGGTGACCCACTTCTTGCTGATGGTTACAGTTTCTTAAATTCCCCACTAAAGCACTAGGATAAAACATCATAGCTGCATTATGATCTTTTGTCCAGCAGTACAAGTAGCAATGTAAAATATTTTGATCCCTGTCAATAGTCATGATCAGCAATAATAGAATTTACCTGTTTTAGATCTTTTGCTTTGCTGGCCTTCATCGTCTGCTCCTGTTTTAGAATGCTTTTGTAGAACTGGTAACCCTAATGCACTGTCTGCCACATCTTCTATTTCAGAGTATTTTCTCTTTCTGGGGTTTATTTTGTACTGAACTGTTTTTTCTCCCTCAGTAGCACTATTGTCTTGTTCTGTTTTTGTTACAAATTTTGTCTGCTTCAACTTTTGGGATGTGGATGGAACCTTATCATTATTATCAACATATGGAGGTAAAGAATCCTCCCTTGCTTGAGGCATGGACTGTAATTTATCACCCTCATCAGATAAGTTTTTAGTAACTATTCTTTGTTTTTCTTTTGGCGTTAAATTTTGTATCTGCTTTGACCCTGAAGACGTTGACTGGACCTCATTATCACTGTCCCCATATGGAGGTAAAGAGTCCTCAGTTTCTTGAGAGAGTGACTGTAATACATTATTTTCATCAGAGACAAACTGAGAAACTTTCCTTTCTTCTGCAGTCAAGTTTCGATTTTTCATCTGCTTTGACTTTGAAAATACAAATGGGACATCATAATCACTATCTACATATGGTGGTAGAAAATCTTCATTCTCTTGAGGCAGCAGTGTTAAAGAGTCATTGTCATCTGAAAGGGGGTTAGAACCTCCAGAGCTCCTCAGTGAGGTAAGCAAGGTATTATCCTTAGATTCACCTGCATCCTCCAATTTTGTGATTCCTTTTGCACTGTCTTTATATGTATATAACTCCTCTTCATACTGTAAATCAGCATCCTTAGTCTTTTTTTTTAAAAAGCCCACTTGGACTGGTTTTTTAACACTCATGTTGCCATCTTGAATTTTCTTCTCAACTTTAGGTGATAATCCCGAGTTTAAATCACTCCTTAATGAAACAAAGTCATGTTTCTGAATCATAAAATTTGTTTTATCATTCAACGAAACTTTAGCCTGCTTAATTTTATCTGTTGATTTCTTCTGATTTGAATCTTTATCTTTTTTATCACTGTTTGGTGAATAGGAGTTCACACGACAACTTTTCAAAGCAATTAGATCATCTCCAATAATTCTGATATCATCATTGCTGTCTGTAACAGAGTCCTGAGAACTGTCTACATTAATCACACTACTGCATTCTTCTCCACCTGTTAGGATTTCCTTTCCAGAGATATTGGATTTGTCATTACATTTGCTCTCTACACCTTCTGCAGACTGATCTGACAGCGAAAGCAGGGTTGCTGGATCGGAACTTAACTTAGATGACTGGTTCACCAATTTTTCATGATCCCGGAAATCAACATCTGCAACTGTAGAATCAACTGTATCATCACATTCAAATGTAAGGAGGTCAAGGTCACTGTCACTATCATTATCTCTACTGTCATGGGAAATGTTCCTACTGTAATGGCTGGACATGGTTTCTTCAGCTTCAAAATGTAACAGCAGTTATTAAAATTACGTATTTTATATACAGCAGCTATTTGAATTATATTTTTTTAATATATTTCTTCAGAGTTATCCCATAGTGGCAGTGACTGTCTGCCCGTTTGACTTTATATGTGTAATGTCATGCAACTCATCCTACACCATTCAAGATGGAGACTTTAAACCTTGGGATATGATTGGAGGTGATCTGTATAAGTGCATAATAGATTTAGAATTTTGATCCATCTCCTGTGAGCAGTGCTTGGGTTCAGGACAAGCTGGGATTTATGTAGCTGTGCAGTAGAATACTAGTTTTACATTATGGCTAACTTCCTTTTTTAATTCATTTTCACTCTTGAGTCTCTATGGTCAACGTTTCTCAAGGCGATGGGTGTCTCATTGTAAAACCTAAAACAAAGTAAATACAAATAAACTGCAAATTTCATTTGGGAAACATCTTTTGTTACATTTGATTATCTGTATGTTGGTTATCTAGACTTTTCAATCACTCTGGTCTATGAAGTGTCCGTCAGCTCTGCAGTAGCCTATAAACAAACCTTCCAATTATGAACTCTTGGTCCCAACTTCACCAATTGGTTTTTAAGTTTAAACCTAGAGTTTGGATATTTTATTTGTCAATTTTAAGCTATGCTTAATATCAATCAAACACATTCCTGGATTCTAGGCATAATGTTAAGTTAAAGTGTTAATTAATTAAACTTATTTATTGATAAAAAAACTGAATTTCTCTTTTTCATTCAGATAGGAAAATTTGCTAAAACATACTCTCAAGAATGTGAATGCAAACAAGAGGCCCAAGTGTGCCTGATATTGCTCACCTTTTACATACCTTAACAGTTGACCATTTCACTAAGCAGGCTTTTATAGAAGAACAAGAACACATGCTAAGTAAACTACTTCCCAAACTGTATATCATGTTGATTTTACCTATTTTACTATATCCTGATAAAAAATTCTTTCTAAAGATGAAGGCATAATTAAATATGTAGTTTCTTGCTCATAATCAAAGTCATCCAATATGTTGATAATAATAAACCCAACAGATCAAAAATATGGCTTCAAAAGTGGTATGAGGCAAAGTCAATCAGATGCAAGATCAACTCATTAATATGCATACATCTCACTCATTATCGAACCCAGCCAAGATCTAGATCATATAAGCATATATTCCAAGTCTGATCAAAATTGGATCAGAAATCTGGCCTTCATAGTGGTAGCAAGGTCAGCCAATCAAAAGCAAGATTATCTCAATAACGTGTGGATCTTGCTCATTGTCAAAACCATCAAGGTCTTGATGATATAAGTACGTTTCAAGTTTGATAACAATTAGATCAGAAATATGACTTCCAGAGGGGCAACAAGCTCAACCAATCAGATGCAAGATCACCTCATTAGCATGCACTGATTTTGCTCATCACCAAACTCATCTGAGATTTTAATGATATAAGCATATACATGTATTCCAAGTTTGATCAAAATCAGATCAGAAATATATATACAATATTATATTGCTCCCAATATAATGTAATGTGCTTTGATTATTGCCTTGCTCTTCATGGACCTTAACAAAAAAAAGTATAAGGGAAAACTACTCAGTTCCCTGGGTAGCAACAAGACACAAGGTAACTTCTCAAATACTAAAGCAAGCAACAGACCTACTGAAATTAGCAAAGAACCAGGGGTTAAGATTGCTAAATTATAGAGAAGGCTATCGAAAATAAAAACTGCAAAATGTAGCCTATTTACTATACCTGGCCATGTAAATATAATAATACGAACTGGTGTGCGACCTGTACCATGATATGAAAAAGCACAAAATCACTATATAAATATGGTGAATAAATTATATATGAGGCAATAATTTGAAAAAAACGGGCAAGCCGAGGACTGCAATAATGCAAGGGTAGGGAAAATTATCGTAAAAATAACCCACACCTTACTAGAAAACATGCACACCAATTGAACTAACACACTGTGAAGGGTAAAAAAGGCAAAATAATTTGTCAAGGCATACACCACGCGTACGTAACAAAAGTCTAAAAACTCTCAAGAGAGCTTAACTACACAATTGATAAAACTCTATCAGGGTATAATCCTACAAATTAGAAGAATATAGCAAAGGAAATAATTAGTAATTCGCTTGTTGAACCAACGAGGCATTGGCTATCTTCTTCACGTGAAGCGACATCACAACTGAGAAAAGAATGAAGCCTACGGCACACATCAGAGCGTGCACACTATATGGTCCAGTGTTCTGGATCTTGCTGGTTCTCACTAATTAAGAGGGCGAAGTTTCGTCAATCGGTTGCAGTATTTTTCCCCCCGGAAAAGTATAGCTATGCAATAACAACAGGTAAGCTATTACTGATATTAAATTGCCTATTTTAGCTCTTATAAATATCTTTTTCACAAAACTGATTGTACCTGCATATTTAAATGACAGTTTCTTAAGTTAATAATTTATTTTTCACTTATTACATACTATATGTCATATCTGGCTATACCACACCCACCCACTCTGTTAAGCCCATTCGCACTACCAACAGAGCTTAAGTGCGTAAAAACTGAGGAGTCCAGGATATTATGCGCCATGTTTCTCAAGACATCACGCACTTGTTTTGAGATCCTGACATCATCAACTGGGTCACCAGCATTTGTTGACAGTGACAGTAAGTGCTGATAAGAAATATTTGATGAAATTAAATTTAAATAGATACTACAATTCAAAATGAAAAAAACACAATGAAAATGGACAATTTAACTAATGCCATATTTGCCTCAACTTTGTGGCTCTGGCGTGAGTGTTAGCCATTCAAGCCAGGCCGCTGTTCATGTTGGTTTTCTTTACTTTTTGGTTAGCGGGAAACCCATGACAGAGATATTTTAGATGACAAAGGCAAGGTAAAAATTTGGTCAATATAACATGCACTTCTTATATCATGTTGGAAAAAATAAATCCAATGAAAAACTATATAGTATGAAATTTTTCATTTAAATATTTTAATATAAGGAAAAAATATTGTTGTTATGAAACAGCAAGAAAAAAAATCTTTTAAAAATTTACTGTATCTTTAAATCTGATAATTTTATCGGACAGCTTGAAAAATTTTTTTACTAAAAAATGCATAATTTTTCTCTGATATTTTTACATTATTTTAAATGTGTTTCAGTGCAGTCAATATGTGTTTGAAAGAAATGAAATATATTAGATATGCAAATATTAATAATACAGCGATATCATACATGATATATTTCACACACTGACGTAATTGTCACATTCTAATCTTACATCACATGGCCTTTATTGCAGAGGTAGAAACCATGGACGTTCTTCTGGAAACAGACAAATTTTGACACACTTGGAAAAACGGTAGCTCACGAAGAATTTGGAGGGTTTATAAACATTTTTCAACAATGAATAAATTAAGTACATATAGCATACCTGCCAACCCCTACAGAGGTATAAGCATAATGTTATGTATGATGTTTATATAATATTATAAACATTTTAGGAAATTATAAATGTTTCTTCACTTTAATATTTGCTTAAATCTTAATGTTATCAGGAAAAACATGTTTAACTAGTGTCCTTGAATTAGGTTGTTTTGATCAATATGTTTTCTCAATTTGAAGGTCAAGGTTGAATTTTGTTTGCAGTTAAAATTCCATTAAGATGACTCATGTTCTAGAACATTCTGTCATGTGACCAATCTTTATATATACCATGTTTGGTGGACATTTATTCAGACAGACGTACATGACGAGATTCGTCGCACACGTCTATAATTCAAATTCAGTCAGTCATTTACTCAGTTTTGACATTACCATCAGTCTTGTAAAGAGCTATTACAGTTGTGAAAATTCATTCCAAATTCTAAGAGAGGAATTATTTTAAATATTCATTGGATTATAACAGTGCTCATAAACTTTTGGATTTTGGATTTTTAATTAATGATTTTGGAATTTAACTGAACTTATTCAGAGATTTTGGAATACTTCATTTTGACATCAGCACATCAAGATTTCTAGTACATCAGGACTTTGGAGACCATTAGCACATCATAACATTCAAGGACACAGCCGTGAATTCGGAACATTCTATATTTAGGACTTGTGATTAGAACAATCATTCTTATTGGATTATTAGGATTTCAAAACACATTACTGTAAGTGACTTTTTGATTTTTCATTTTAATTATCTAGTAATAAATTGCTTGTTGATTTTTACTTGATTTGTTGGTTTCACTTTCTTTCTGTTACATTTTTCTTAGACCATAGAGTCGTAACAGAAATTGGGGGCTCGTCTTCTGGGATCTGAATTTCTTTAAAGCATATTAGAGATATTAAAGTTATTTTTGAAATTCATATTGATTTTGTCTCGGAATTTTTTTTTTTTTTTTTGTCTTTGGCAAAGATTTTTTATATAGAGAATTTTTTGTGTGTGAAACCAGCAAGCATTTACAATGGCATCTAATGTTCAGAATTTCATTTCAAAACCTACCCAGGAGGGGTTAGAGTGCATGAGAAAGGATGAGTTGCTCGAGCTTGCCAGAAAATACAGTCTATCTGAGGCAAAAGTATCATTGACAAAACAGGAGATAAAGATTATTTTGATTCAGTATTTAGTAGGAAAGGGAATTTTTGATAGCAGTGCTTTAAGTTTGAAGAGAAAGCCTGTATCTGGTTCTGACAGGAAATTAAGGGAATTAGAGTTAAAGAACCAGATTGATTTAGAATTGGCAAAGCTTCAGATTCAGAGAGAGAGAGAGAAGGAAGAGAGGCAGATACAAATGCAGAAAGAAGAGAGGCAGATACAGATGGAGAGAGAGAAAGAAGATAGGCGGATACAGATGGAGAGAGAGAAAGAAGAGAGGCAGATACAAATGCAGAAAGAAGAGAGGCAGATACAAATGCAGAAAGAAGAGAGGCAAATGCAGATGGAGAGAGAGAAAGAAGAGAGGCAGATGCAAAGAGAAGAAAGGGAAATGCAATTTAAGTTAAGAGAATTAGAACTGGCAAACAGAGCACACTCCACTCCTTTAAACACAAGTTCAGGTTTTGATGTTACTAGATATATTAGGTTAGTACCCCCTTTTCAGGAAAAAGAAGTAGATAAATACTTTCTTCATTTCGAGAAAATAGCTGAAAACTTGAAATGGCTCAGAGAGCACTGGACTTTGTTATTACAAAGTGTACTTATTGGCAAAGCTCGTGAAGTCTACACTTCACTGTCAGTACAACAAAGCACTGATTATGATGTGGTTAAGGAGTACATCTTGAAAGCTTATGAGTTGGTACCAGAGGCATATCGACAAAGGTTTAGGAATTGTAGAAAAGAAACTGGACAAACTCATGTCGAATTTGCAAGGGATAAAGAACAACTATTTGATAGGTGGTGCTCAGCCAAGAAAGTTGATCAAGCTTATGATAACCTCAGACAGCTCGTATTAATTGAAGAGTTCAAGAGGTGCATCCATAGTGATGTTAAAACCTATCTTGACGAGCAGAATGTGGAAACTTTGGAAAATGCTGCTCGTATGGCTGATGATTATTCCTTGACTCACAAAATTTCATTTGGCAATAAGTCGTCCTCTCAGCAGTTTTCTGGTAAAAAACCATTTCAATCTCATTCGAGTACTTCCAAATTTCACAACAGCACAACTGTTAGGAATCAAACATCTGATAAGACTGATCAGAAATCCTTATCTCTTCCTACGTGCACTTATTGTAAAACGAAAGGGCACGTTATTTCTGATTGCTTCAAGTTGAAAAATAAGCAACAGAGAAAAGACAGAGCTTTTCCAAATGCAGTCTTAGTTTCTGGACCTGTGACTGTTGGGGCAGTGACTTCTTTACCCATAGAGGGTGTTCATTTATTACTAGGCAATGACCTAGCTGGAGATAAGGTTGTGGTTAATCCACTTGTAACTGACAAGCCTTGTTTGGATCAGAAAGTTGATAATGTCGAAACTGAAATCCCTGATTTGTACCCTGCTTGTGCAGTTACTAGAGCTATGGCAAAAAGAGCTCTTGAGATTGATGTTGATCAGGATATTATTCCTTTAGCTGACACATGTATTGGTCAGTTTTTTGATGAGGTCACTTTTTCCTCAGGTATTGATCAATCAAATGGTATTGATCACAGTGGTCCTCTTTTGGCAACTCATTCTCTTTGTTCTAATCAGGATGACAAACGACAATCCCTTGTTGTTGAACAGGAGCAAGATCCCGAGATATCTTGTTTGTTTCAGAGGGCTATTAGTGAAACTGAAGCCACACAAGTTCCAGTGTGTAACTTTGTGAAAAATGGGGTCCTTATGAGGAAATGGAGACCACCTGATGTACCCGCTGGTGACGAGTGGTCAGTGAGCTATCAAATTGTTGTTCCTAAGTCATATCGACAGGAAATTCTTAATTTAGCCCATGAAACTCCTTTGGCTGGTCATTTAGGAGTCCATAAGACTTATCACAAGATCTTGAATCATTTTTATTGGCCAAAACTCAAAAGTGATGTTTCTAAATACTGCAGATCTTGTCACACTTGTCAAATGGTAGGAAAACCCAATCAGAAGATACCTAAGGCTCATCTGCAACCTATTCCTGCATTTGATGAACCATTTAGTAGAATAATAGTAGATTGTGTTGGTCCTTTACCTAAAACCAAGTTAGGCAACCAATACTTGTTGACCATCATGTGTACATCTACAAGATTTCCAGAGGCAATTCCTCTGAGAAATATAAAAACTAAAACTATTGTGAAAGCTTTGGTGAAGTTTTTTACACTTGTTGGCCTTCCCAAATCTGTCCAGTCGGATCAAGGGTCAAATTTTATGTCTGGAATTTTCCAGCAAGTTATGCATGAACTAGGCATCCAACAGTTTAAATCTTCTGCCTATCACCCTGAAAGTCAAGGTGCTTTGGAAAGATTTCATCAAACTTTGAAGAATATGATTCGATCATATTGCTTTGATACAGAAAAGGATTGGGATGAGGGTGTTCATTTGTTGTTGTTTGCTGTTAGGGAATCAGTTCAAGAGTCGTTGGGTTTTAGTCCCTTTGAACTAGTTTTTGGTCATACTGTCCGTGGACCATTGAAATTATTGAAAGAGAAACTTCTTTCAAATGAAGACTCAAAGATTAATCTTCTTGATTATGTCTCTGATTTCAAATACAAGTTGTCAAAGGCCTGTGAAGTAGCAAGAACTAATCTTCACACAACTCAGTCAAATATGAAATTAAGGTATGACAGAAATACACAGGAAAGGAGTTTTAAACCTGGTGACAAAGTTCTGGCTCTCTTTCCCATACCTCAGAATCCTCTTCAGGCTAAATTTTATGGTCCTTATACCGTTGAAAAGAAAGTAAATGACTTAAATTATATCATTAACACTCCTGGGAGACGGAAACAGAAACAACTTTGTCATATAAATATGTTAAAGGAATATTTTGACAGAGATAGCTCAGCCAATTATTCTGTTAATTTAGTTGTACCTGTCCCACACAGTGAAGATATCAACGATGGAGTACGATCAGACTATAGTGACTCTGGTATAACCAATCTTCGGAATTCAGAAATATTGAACAACCTAGACCAGAAACTTTCACATCTACAACAACAGGAAAGAAATGAACTAAAACAGCTATTACATGAATATGAGCACTTGTTTCCTGATGTTCCAACACGAACAAGTAAAATTTATCATGACGTTGACATTGTAGATTCTGTGCCTGTGAAACAGCATCCTTATAGGATGAATCCTCTCAAACAGAACTATCTGAAGAAAGAAATTCAGTATTTACTGGAGAATGATTTCATAGAACCAAGTAAAAGTAACTGGAGTTCACCATGTATTCTTGTTCCCAAGCCAGATAATACATTCCGTATGTGTACTGACTATAGAAAAGTCAACAGTGTCACCAAAACTGATTCATTTCCAATCCCAAGAATGGACGATTGCATTGATAAAATTGGAAATGCGGAATATGTTACCAAGTTTGACCTTTTAAAAGGATTCTGGCAAATTCCACTGACGGAAAGGGCAAAAGAAATTTCAACATTTGTAACTCCAGATGGACTTTATCAATATAAAGTCATGCCGTTTGGAATGAAAAATTCACCTGCAACGTTTCAACGTCTGATGAACATGATAACATTTGGTCTTGATAATTGTGACGCTTATATCGATGACGTCATTATCTACAACAACACCTGGGAAGATCATTTGGAAACCATTCGAAAATTCTTTGATCGACTCGGCGATGCGAATCTGACAATTAATTTGAGCAAAAGTGAGTTTTGCCATGCTTGTGTCACATTTTTAGGACATATTGTGGGACAAGGTCAAGTTAAACCTATAGAAGCTAAGGTCAAAGCTATCTCTGAATTTCAAGTTCCAATTTGTAAAAAGCAACTGATGCGATTTCTAGGTATGGCTGGATATTATCGGAAATTTTGTTCCAATTTTTCCAAAATTGCTGAACCTTTGACAAGTTTATTGAGTAAGAAAACCAAATTTTATTGGTCTGACAAGTGTCAGGAATCTTTTGACAAGTTAAAGGCCATGCTTAAGAATGCACCAGTTCTTTCTGCACCAAATTTTAGCCAATCATTTAAATTATCTGTTGATGCAAGTGATGTAGGGGTTGGTGGAGTATTGATTCAGGAAGACAAAAGTGGTGTGGATCACCCTGTGTGTTATTTTTCTAAAAAACTAAACAAGCACCAGAAAAATTATTCCACAATTGAGAAGGAATGTTTGGCTTTGATATTGGCTTTACAGCATTTTGAAGTGTATGTTACCTCAGCTCTTTCTCCAATTATTGAGTACAGTGATCACAATCCCCTTACTTTCATCAACAAAATGAAAGATAAAAATCGGAGATTGTTGAGATGGAGTTTGATATTGCTAGAATATAACATTGACATCAAACACATCAGGGGAAAAGACAATGTGATTGCAGATGCACTCTCACGTGCCTAGAAATGTAATATTGCTTGATGTAATTAAGTCCAGTATCATAAAACATGTTCTTATGTAATTTTGGTTATTATAGTATTAGATGTACATTCAAAAGAAAGCTTTATTATATAAATCTTTCTTTTTCTTTATGAGGGGAGGTGTTATGTATGATGTTTATATAATATTATAAATATTTTAGGAAATTATAAATGTTTCTTCACTTTAATATTTGCTTAAATCTTAATGTTATCAGGAAAAACATGTTTAACTAGTGTCCTTGAATTAGGTTGTTTTGATCAATATGTTTTCTCAATTTGAAAGTCAAGGTTGAATTTTGTTTACAGTTAAAATTCCATTAAGATGACTCATGTTCTAGAACATTCTGTCATGTGACCAATCTTTATATATACCATGTTTGGTGGACATTTATTCAGTTTTGACATTACCATCAGTCTTGTAAAGAGCTATTACAGTTGTGAAAATTCATTCCAAATTCTAAGAGAGGAATTATTTTAAATATTTATTGGATTATAACAGTGCTCATAAACTTTTGGATTTTGGATTTTAATTAATGATTTTGGAATTTAACTGAACTTATTCAGAGATTTTGGAATACTTCATTTTGACATCAGCACATCAAGATTTCTGGTACATCAGGACTTTGTAGACCATTAGCACATCATAACATTCAAGGACACAGCCGTGAATTCGGAACATTCTATATTTAGGACTTGTGATTAGAACAATCATTCTTATTGGATTATTAGGATTTCAAAACACATTACTGTAAGTGACTTTTTGATTTTTCATTTTAATTATCTAGTAATAAATTGCTTGTTGATTTTTACTTGATTTGTTGGTTTCACTTTCTTTCTGTTACATTTTTCTTAGACCATAGAGTCGTAACAATAACCTAAGTGACAAAAAAGTGTAATTTGAGAATAAAAAGTGTAATATATATATTAAATACCATAATTACAGTAAACTGTATGAAAAATGTACATTTAGTTTTGCTACTAACCTGTATCTGCAGTATATTAATATAATGAATCTGTGAGAAAAATGTTTATACTGAAGAAACCCGTCGGTTTTCTTGGAAATGGGTCACATACAGCTGCTATGAATAGAAAATAAGGAAAGTACACGGTAGGGGTGAAACGATCAATCGATATATCGATACTTTTTCTATGTCGATACCCATATCGATACAAGAGGGGAAAGAAGACATTGCAGATTTGTTCCCCATGTATGATTTAAGTACTTTACTGATCATTTAATAACCACTTTTACGCGAAATTTATCTGTTGCATCGCATCTTGTCTACTTCAATCGAGTTGAAGACTACACTTCCGGTGTGTCACACAGTGAAATATATTACAAACAATTCCGATTAGTGGTTATTGTTTGTTCAAGTCCAGGGTAAAACAATAACCACCAATCATAACTAACTGTGGCGTGACATACCGGAAATATTGGCATCAAAACTCCATCTAAATAGATACAAAGCAACACAGAAACTTCACACAAAAGTGTCTATTAAATAAACTGTAAAGTACTTAAATCGTACATGGGGAATAAGTTTGGAATGTCTCCTTTTACGTTGATATATGGCCGTGGCAGTTGTTTTGCATCTGCAGGAAGTAAAATGTGAAGGATTTGGTTGATAGTCATCTCCACTCCCACTTGTTCTAGATAAGATTTTCCTTGCACAAGGAAATTGCACTGTTTCTTCGGCATTGAAGATAAAGCTGTAATGTCTTCAAAATTTAAGTGAAGACATCATTCTGGTAATAAGATGTTCTAAAAACATACATTCAATGCAAAACAAAGGGCGTGGTGACCAGGATGAGTCATACATCTGATCGAATGGAGCAGCCTGAAATGTCCTTAAAGGTTGAATAAAAATCATTAACAGCTAACAAGTAGTCTGCTTAGAAGTATTTTTTTTTTTTTGTATCTTGTCAAGGATGAGAATAACATACGAACAGATGATAAGTCTATGTTTGTTTGTAATCTGCATACTGGAAATACACCCAATATGTCAACACATAAAAAATAGCACCACACTACCATTAACAGACCTTCTAAAGATGAAAGGACCATCAAGTTGATATGTGTATCGATAATATATTGTATCGTAGGTTGTGTATCGAGAATCGAATCGATACATGGCAGATGTGTATCGTTTCACCCTAGTACACGGAGGTCTATAACAAATGTACTCTTACTTATTCTTATACAGCAGTCTTCTTGTTTTAGAATATTCTCAGATTTATATCATGTGTGGAATTAAAGAGATGATAATAAAAATGACACATACAACTTTTTATTACAGGTGAGTGTTAAGATGTAATTATGTGAAATAAAGCGGAATGAATATGCCCAAAGCGTAATGGTTGGCAGGTATGATATAGTTGAACACTTTCTATGGCGATTTCAATATTTTCTCGCAATATTATAATATAAGCATTAAAATTAACCTTGATGGCACAAACCATGGCAGGTCGAGGATATGGGCAGGACTCTATGTCACTGTCAGTGGTACGAATTACCTCATTGGTCGGAAATTGACCATCTTAACCTAGGTCACATATAAAATCAAGCTTAAAGAACAATTTGTATTTATGCAGTGACCATCTGATTCGCTCAATGACGTCAACTTTTCTAAGTTAGATACTCACTTTTGACTCAGCACTGTACTCACAGGCATTTGATTCAATTGGTGGAACCCTCCCTACTCCCAATTAATACAAGGTAACTAACTCTCGAAGTTCATGATCTGACTCCTCGATGACTCCGTTCTAATTTTCCTATACTATCTGCGCATTTAGTCACTCATAATTTGCACCACTGTAAAGAAAATATCCCATGCCTTCCCCCACGTACCATTTAAGTACCTTACTGATTCTGAATGGCCATTCTTATGCGAAGTTTATCAGTTGCTTCGTTTCTTGCTCACAATGTTACAGGTTTTAACAGTACACTTCGGGTCTACCTACTGGAAGTAGGGAGGGTTCCACTGGTTGAAGCAAGTGCCTGTGACTGTTCTCGTTCGTTCGTTACTGTTCTGTTAACATACCGCAGTTTATACCTAAAGAAATTTGTTTCTGATCATTAGCGGATTGTAATCTTATCCAAATAACGTCATACTTCAATGTCTTCTTCATCAAATAGTGATAAAAATACTTCACATTTAGAAAAGTCCCTGTTTCTAAATTGGCAACGGAGGCTCCTAGTCTAGTTCCCTACTTCATATACACTCCGCCACGCAGGGAGCGTAAAAAGCAGGGAACCAGACTACTGGACGTGTATCCATTCGGACCACCTCGGCTATATCAGGTCCTACTATGTACCGCAAAGACGCGCAGAGACGGAAAAAATAAAAATTTTTTTAAAAAAAACACGCAAAGACGGGCACACATGCAAAGACGGGCAACGACAGCGTAAAGACGTTTTAAACTTACAATACTGGAAAATATTTACTGGTGATTCAAAATGTATGAAAATAAATATATAAGAATTAGAACTGTTTGCTTTGTCTATATGTTTGAAGTTCTTTTTTATCTAAATATCTATTTGCACTTAAAGTTGTAATGAATAATGTCAAATATTCAATAATGCATTTGTCAGAACAATGGAATCTTCTCATCATTATTTGTAACATATTTTATCTCATTTAATACTGATGCAGAAAGTTCCTCGTGGAAATTTTCTGTAATTGATACATATTGTATCATTTTCTTTTCTTTGTATAAATGTAACAACAAATAATATTTTAAAAATATCAAAAATAAAGCAAAAGAATTTTTAAAAAAAATAAAGAAATAGAGAAAAGTAAAATGAAATAGGGAATATTGATTGTGTACAAAATTTCAGGACAACAATAAACTTGTACATGGAATAAAACTGATGAAACAAGATCTTACAATCGAGCTGCACTTATATATTTGTACACAAATGTACATACGTCTACATTTTTGGTATATGTACTATGTCATTTGCTCATTTTAATGTCTGTTTTGAGATTTGCAACGGTATTTCCATAATTTTGCATCAATTTATCGTCTCTATATACTTTCACGTCTTAAATTGGGAATTCTTTAATTAATATTTAAATAATATGTATTGGGAAGTCAAAAGTATAAATATCAATACTATTCAAAAATTATATAAATGTTAAAACAATAGGTAATTTTAAATTCCTTGTAAAAGATGCACATTTTAACGATATTTGATACACTTAATTCAGTACATTGATATGTTAACATTTGTATTCAAACAAACAATAATTCAAATACTTTTGTTTTTCAAAATTTTGGTTTGAGAAATTCACAAGTATGCAATTAGCATACACAAAATTCCAAATTATGGGACTTAGAAAGCACAATCCCCGTCCCATGTCCCATGTACACGTCTATGCTGCTCCATACAGACAAATTTGTAGAAAACGCTTTGCAAACTATACTAAGAAAAGAAGAAAAAAATCAGTAAAATACTATCCTATAATGTTTGTGCACGCTCTTTGCCTGTCTTTGCCCGTCTTTATGTGTCTTTGCACGTCTTTGCACTGTCTTTGCGTGTCTTTGCCCGACTTTGCACTGTGTTTGCGTGTCTTCGCGCGTCTTTGCGGTGTATTCTAAAAATCTACAACTCTCAACTCATAGAATATATAAATATATCTTATATTTCTTTATATATAACATGTATCAATAACAGAATATTTCCAGTTAAGTAAAGTTTTAAAACTTCTTTGCGCGCTTCTCTTTTCCCAGTTCTTACCACATGCACGTACAAAAGATGTACTCATTATGCATTGTCTGCTTCATTATTAAATGACATAAAAAATGTTACAATAACGATAAGAAGTTTTCGTTTTTGTTGACAAAATACATTTTTAAATATTGCTATAATTCATTCCAACTTTTAGTGCTAATAAACATTTCACCCCCACCCCCACGAACAACATATAGATAATACAAACATTTCTAATTCTTATAGATTTATTTTATAAAATTGGAATCAACATTCGGTATTTTCCAGTATTGGCAGTTTAAAACTCCTCTCTACCGTCACTGTCCCGTGTTTGCGTGTCTTTGACCGGCTGTGCGAGTCTTTATCTGTCTTTGCGTGTCTTTGCGCGTCTCTGCGGTGTTAAGTAGGACCCGCTATTTCTGCGAAACGAAAATTAGCATTGTTCCCGACCCGTCTGCAAGCTGCCGCGCATGTGGTCTCGGTTCAAACTTCATAAGTTCCGTTTTTTTCTTTTTTCTTTTTTCTTTTTTTAAACCGATCACTTTCATTTAGGCATTATGGGGTTGCGGACTACCTGCAATATTTACTGACTTCCGAAATTGCAAAAACATTCGAAACCTCCTCGTCTCTTTCCGATGCGAGTCGAATAACTTCGACTCCCTACATTAGACTCAGAGATAATCTTAGTGATACTTTCCGAATTGGTATGTTTTGGCGGACGAACAGTTCGAAGAACAGATTCTTCCAAAGTGATAGATGTTGAAAACAACACTGGACGACGTTTCAACAATCAATAAAATACCTGCACTTTAATTTTTATTGTTATTCCTGCAGCTTTGTAATGAAAAAATTGAAGAAAACATTAGGTTTCATTAGCTTTAAACGATTGCTTACGTTGCTGCTATGATGATACATCATCTAGTCATTGTGACGTTTATGAAGTCATTATGACGTAATAGCAACCACGGACTTAGAGGCAGTTCAAAATGGCCATTCCTATTTTTTTTTTCTAGCATGCGATGGAAGAGGCCGAGGATGTTTCGATTGCGAGGAAAAACTCCGCACCTCAGAAACTGAAGATTTGACAACAGAAGTGCCACAATTTTGCGAAGAATTTTACTTGGTTAAAATTACAATCAAGATATATATCAGATTGATTTTAGCAAGTCATCACAGCTAAAAACGTGAAGAGGCCAAGTGTTTGGAACTATTTTGTTAGACTCTTAACATACATACGTGTCAGCATACAACAGCACAATAATGCCAGATATTTCTTGTGTAATAAAGATGCCATTTCGATACTTTTATCGGAGGTCTGATACTAAATCATTTATAAATAGATTGAACAGAAGAGGACTTAATACGCAGCCTTGTCTGATGCCAATATTATAGGTGAAGAATTCTGTATATTGTCCTTTCATCTGTTACATGAACGTAGATTCTTGTACATCGAATCTAGAACTTTAAACAACTTTCCACCGATACCTTTGTTAACTAAGCAAGTCAGTATTTTTACAAGATCAATAGAGTCAAAGGCCTTGGAAAAATCTACGGAAGGACATTAAAAATGACCTCCTTTTTTACTCAGATATTTATGAACAATTGCTTGAAGCTTTGAATGTTCTCAAGAGATTGCAATTAGCATTCTTAATTTTTTGTGTGCCTCATCGTACTTGCGACAGGTGGATTCAAGAACCTTTACTTCATTACCTTCAGAAATGTAGTGAGATTTCAGGAGGATATGAACATATATTTCGTGGCTCTCGTACTCTTTCTGATTTTGCCGAGTGGATATTAGACCCCACTGATGACACATGAACTGTCATCCATACGCTACAGTCATGGCTCACAATTTCTCGTGATACGACGGACAATTTCTTTTTAAACATTATTGAGAACAAGGAAACGAATTTCCAGCAGTCACCGTGAACGGAGCCAAAATCATTTACATGCAAGTTATTTAGCCATTATTTTGGCTAAAATGTTTTAAACGTTTGGAATGGCATAAATGGCTAAATGCTATTTTCCACACTTCTTCAATGCAGAAGCCAATCAACACATCGTGCTCCCGCATTTGCCAGAAGTTCACGACCCCGACGGTATGCAAACAGAACAACGAGAAGCATTCTACGCTTGGTACCAAACACACTCTTCTGTTTGTATTTTCTTCAATAACGCAGCCTTTAATTCCTTTTAGAATATGTACTAACGCAAAAGAAGAACCCATGCCAGTTAAGAAATCTATCTATCTATCTATCTATCTATCTATCTATCTATCTATCTATCTATCTATCTATCTATCTATCTATATATATATATATATATATATATATATATATATATATATATATATATATATATATGTATAATAATCATAAAAATAAAAAAAATAAACACAGCAAAAAAGGAAGGAAAAATAGACTTTTGTGATGTATTTTTGAAATTTCTTTGTGATTATTTTTCACGAGAATATACCAAAGAAAAAGTAAGTGTCTCTATAACAATTTTACGGACAGAATTTTAAAAAAAAATTCTTAACAAGTACAAACACTAGAATGTGATATACGTTTACTAAACTGTATGACCAATTGGATTTGATTAATAGGATACTATTAATGGTGTTTTTTTTAGCAAACGATATTTACTAAAATTTGACTAAACTTGACCTTTAAGCGTTTGAAAACACGTGTTGGGGGTGGGGAATATTTCTGCTCTTTTCTCACAAGATTATTTTGTTTCGTCTAATATAATGGATATAAATATATCTTTTTGATCCAACAAATTAGCCCATGAATATTTTTCTAAACTATTTTGGTGGACGGAAATGTTTTCCCCCAAACATCTTAGGCTTCCACTCCCCCTCCCCCCCACCCCCCCGCCCACTGAAAATTACACGGTCGATACAAATTGTCTGTGGACTGTTTCCTATCTTCTTGGCATAATGGGCTTTTAGAAGCCCTGTAATAAGCATTACATTATTATACTTAAAACAAAACATTTATCTTGGCGTGAAACATTTATTTTAGATTTTGTAATTAACGCACGCACGCACGAACAGGTTTGGCTTTTTATTACAAAAAGGATGAAAGCCGAAGTATCCCGAGTGACCCAGGCTACGTAACAGACGCTCTTCCAATATTGAGCTTCACCCCACGTCAGTTCCTGCCTGTCGATTCGTCTGGAAAATTTGCTGCCAAATAAAGAATTTAGACGTTCAGTATACCCAATTCAAACGTTATGGACTACAAATCGATACTAGCTATTGCTGAAAAGAACAAAAAGT
The DNA here is from genome assembly GCA_029931535.1 of Margaritifera margaritifera. NCBI lineage: Eukaryota > Metazoa > Mollusca > Bivalvia > Unionida > Margaritiferidae > Margaritifera > Margaritifera margaritifera. Next base: position 4,426,834 of record JAQPZY010001631.1, read on the forward strand.
CAACGAGCAAGGTACATTATTTGGTAAAACAAGAAAACATTTTGGGATGATTTCTCGATATGTTGTCAAAATGGTGCACTGATGTGGCTGCAGCGTACACATGCTGGTAAAACGGGAACTATACCCATCCATACACGCATGAGTTAGTGTGTACGACTGTAAAATTTCATGTCAAAATAATCACCCAACACCTTTTAGGGTGGAGATTTCAACCCTTGGATGTCATCGGAGGTTAAAAGAAGTGGGATTATGCCACAATTTATGGACAACTCAGACTTGTTACTGTCTTATCTTGACCCTTGGCCACAATCCCGCCCCATGCGTTTCTTACAAATGATGAATGATGAAGATGGGTAGTTTCAGTCGCATTCAAAGTGTAAGTCAATGTGGTGATGTAGGCGCCTTTATTAATCTTAAATAAAATATTGTTCTACAATTTAATACTAACATAGTCTGTTCATTTCAGTTTGTTGAGTAATCTGCACCTTAGTTTGTCCTCACAAAACGGGGGACAAAAATTATAGATTGCTGTGAGCTTTTACAATGGCACCCAGGTACTAAACTGGGTCAAGAAAAGAGGACATCAGGTCTAATTATTACACATTTTTTCCAATCGATTACAACTCTTAGTTGGCCGCATAAACAAATGTGCACATATTGTGCCATCCCTAGTATTGATGCCACTTGTTTTGATGCAGTGTCATAAACTCCCATTTCTCGAGAGAATGCATCTCAAAATGATCTCATGACTGCAACATTTGTTTACACTCAGTGCTCAAAGAAATTTTTGTTCAGACACAAGCCCAGGGCAAGTGACTTAAAAAAACATCACAAGCCCTGACTCAAATTCCACTAGCCCTGACTCAAATTCTGTGTGCCCGAAAGGGCCCAATTTTTTTTTACTATTTTGACACATCATTAAAATTGCTGTACTTTAAATATGAAAAGAAATAAACAAAAATCATATAAATTGACTTGTGTTTACTCACCTCTAAAGCAATGAATTCCTCCAGGTCCTGATGTCACCAATTGTCCAATTGCTCCAGTGCTCAAAGAATTTTTCAGGCCCAGGACAAGTCTCTTTATAAAGAATCACTTGCCCTGATCTAAAATTCACTTGCTAGAGAAGGCCATATTTTTTACTATTATTTTGACACACCTATCCCATCCAGAAAAATTAAATGGTCTGTCCCTTATTTGTTGTGATATTGGTCACTGAACCCTCGTTCACATTCTGCTGAAGAAGGGCTCACAGCCAACGAGGTTTCCAACAATTTCACAATTTCTCCATGCTCAGGTAGTAAATTCTGAATAATTGTGGAATACTCCTCTGCTCTTGCAAGTTCTGACTATGCCCTCCGGTTGATGTACAGTCTGTATTTCATCACGATTTTTATGTAGGGATAAGAATTTGGGCGCCTTGGAGTCCTTTCATTTTCTGAATGCTGTAAAAATCTCCATGTTTCTCGATCAAAGTTGAAAATAGAAATGAAGTCGGAGAGGCAATGACTTTTTTTTTTCAATGTCAATTAATAAAAACAGTAGCTTCAAGTTCATAATTAGTTCATGTGATAGAACTGTGGATGTGTCATAATTACAGAAAACACTCACTCCGTATCAGTAGAATCATTGGCTAGCAACTCTTTGGACTAAATGGATTTAAATATAATATGATGATCTCAGTTCCTTTAGGGTGAAAAAGCATGCAAATTTTTGATTCCCCACGCGACTCTGCGAGAAAGTGTGGTTTGCAGAGGATTAAGAAAAATCCGCTCCACCATCTCGCTCTGTGTCCTGATGGAGTTGCGCTGGCTTCTCATGAAGAACACTTCTGCAAACCACGCTTTCTCACGGAGTCGCATCTGATGACCTCCATGGGGTGGACATGGTCTCGATAAAATGGGCGTGGTTTTCTGTTTATGACCCCTGCGAGCAATGTACTTGGAGATAAGTGAACAGTGTTTATTTTATTGAATGAGCATTTTGTTGAATCATACTGTTTAACCACAGGCTATTTCATTGTTTGATTCTTGTAAAATAAAAAGCAGTGATCGAAGAAGAACTTGTTAACTAATTATTACAGCTAGTATACAATTTTTGCATTTATTTGTTTATTGTCTTCCATTCCATGCGCCAGTCAGATCACCTAAGTAAAGATTATGTGTTAATGAGGAGAGCTCGAAATAGATTAGTTGTTTAAAACAGACAATGGTTTTGCTCCAAACTACTTACAAAGATGTCATTTAACCTTTTGTTATTAACAGTGAGACCTACAGCTCTCGATCATTTGACTCCCTTTCTGTAGAACTACCTTGTATCAAAATTAATTCCTGCCTTTTACAATTCAACTGTGAAACACACTACCAACAGAAATTATAAGTAACCCATCTATACGAAATTTCAAAACTTACCTGAACCAGGATAAACATATTGCTCCTATGTATTCTAACACTGATGATCGGGTAGGTCAAGTCCAGCATACTCTGCTGGGAACCAAATGTAGTAGTTTAAATAATGATTTATTCTTAAATCATGTTTCCAACAATTGATACTGTACATGCGGACATATTGAAACAGCTTAACCCTTTTCTATTAGAATGACAAAAATATACAGCTTTAAGACATCATGTTCTTTTCACTTTACCATTTTCGCTTACATTTAAGACATTATTTGGCAATTCCATGTACTCTGATGAAATTAATACGCATATATTTATGGCAGTGCAAACCTTCCTAAAATCATGAAAATGTTTTTCAAATTAATACATGGATCACAACCAGTGAGGGGCTGAAGTTCACCATATTAGATATGGATAGCAAACGATAATATCATCGGTTGCTGATGAATAGGTCGTTGGATGTGTATACTAACAGACAGCTAAATTGTTTTGCCCATATTCTGCCATATACTGTCATATTTTTGTCCATTTGTTGTATGTATATGCTGTACATCAATTATATACATGCACCTCTATATCTATATCAGCGAGTAAACTTGAGAATCAGATGAAATTAATATTTTATTTTTTTCTTTTTCTGTTCATTTTCCTGTTGCATACTACATGTATGCATAATACAGAAAAATGAGACTTTTGGATCATTAACTGTTTTTAGTAAAGTTCCTCTTTCTCTCTCTCATAAAATATGGAATCCAAATCACTACTGAGTGAGTTATCGTAATCAGTTGCACTTAACATTAAAAACATTTTTGTACAGGCTGCTTTGGTAACAGTGTAAGTATTACCTAATTGCCTAGCTTTCATCAATTAGCAGCCTCATTGTTCACACCAAGTCAAAAAGATGTTCCTGCCATGAATGTTTTTCGTGATTCTGTTTTGAAGAATTTTTCACCAATGTGAGTTTAAAAAATAATGCTAAGAATCTACCCTCCACATAAACAATTTGGAAATGAGGGCAGTGTTCTTAGCCCTTCAGGGGTGCATCAACAACATAAGGGGCTGCTGCGTGATGGTTTCCTCCGACAACACGTCAGTGGTGGCCTACCTCAGAAGACAAGGAGGCACACATGCCCCTTCTCTCTGCATGGAGGTTTGGAACCTCCTTTGTTGGATAACCTCGGAAGGGATTACCCTTCAAATTTTCCACATTCCTGGCAAAAAGAATATTTTGGCGGACAGTCTGTCCATGGAAGGACGGATAGTCATCACGGAATGGTCTCTGCACCAATACGTAGCAGATACCCTGTTCAGACTTTGGGGGACACCCTTGGTGGACTTGTTTGCCATGAGGCTAAACAACAAGCTCCCCTTATACATCTCCCAAGTCCCCGATCAGAGAGCCTGGGCAGTGGATGCTTTCAGCCTGAATTGGGATCATCTGTTCTCCCACGCCTTCCCACCCTTCAGCATGATTCCACAAGTACTTCACAAAGTAAGGAACTCCACTGCTCAGCTCATGTTAATAGCCCCTCTATGGCCCCGACGATCGTGGTTCAACGATCTTATCAACCTGCTGGTAGACCAGCCCAGGATGTCACCCCAGAGGAGGGACCTTCTGTCGCAGCACAGGGGTTCTCTTCTGCACAACAGCCCACAGATTCTCCACCTTCACGCTTGGCTCATCTCAAACGATCTCTCCACCAGAAGTTTTTGAGCAAAGTCGCCAAGTGCATCATTCAATCCAAGAGGCGATCTACGTCAACGGTCTATGATGCCAAGTGGAGAATCTTTTGCGATTGGTGCAGTAGGAAACGTATCCTAGCTGTCCATCTTTGAGTGCAGTGGCTGATTTTCTTCTCTTCCTGTTTGAAGAGAGACAATGCTCAGTTTCTACTAGAGACAAGTGAATAGATGTGACTGCCAATTGTCTTATTCCAACTTGTGGATTTTGTGTTCATTTCTATTTCAGATAAAATATTATGTAGCTAAACTTGTTACATTTTTGTCTTACATCACACACCTTACTGTTTCTCTCTTTCTCTATCTCTCTCTCATATTGTAATCAAAATTATTTAACAACTTATATATAAGTTGTCAGAAAAATGTGATTACAGAAATTGGTCAGGCAACTAGATAAATCTGCTGAGCAACCAGATTTTTTGCTGGGCAACTTGATTTTCAAAGTTGGTTGCTCAGGGACAACCATGGATTTTCAATATTCTCTACCCTTGGATTCCATTAACTCTTGAAAAGATTAGCTCTTGAAAAGAAATCTCAAAAATCAAAATTAGTATAAAAAATAAGAAAAGCATTATGAATTGGGGTTCTCCTGGATGCCAAAATCTGCGTAAAAGTATGCATTTTTTTTTTTGTGGCCACATGAAAATTCCAAAAGTGGAGTCCTTGGTATGCAAGTTGTTTTTGTCTGCGAACTTTTCTTTCATTTGATCCGTTTGTAGAGAGCAATTATCAGTCATGTAGTGTGCAGGCTATCAAACAAAGTTCAAGTGATTGTAAAGGGATTAGGTGAAGCCGCATTAGTTTGATTTTAGTAGACAAGGAGATTAAGCAACCTGTCAATCGATTGCAATTGCCTAATAATCATTTTGATTAAAGACTAATTACACACGTGTGCTTTAACACCAGGCTTTGATAAGCATAACTAAACATACTTATAATCTATTGTATTTTAAATCCTTCTGTGATGTTTGAAACACTTGGATTTTATCGTATATCACATTTATAAAAATAGTGCCAAAATTTTGTAACTTATTTTGTTAGTTGGAGGAATATGAAATCCCATGTTAATCGTCATAAATTGTCATCAAAATTAGTTTTTAGTCATGTACAGAATATACTTTCGTTTTTGAGTGATTATCAAACGTGTACTCTTTTGATGGCAACTTTACATAAGAGACTGGCTGACAAAAAGTAATTAACACATCTAGTTTTGATAAAGAAAACAGAACATCAAAGAGACTGAGAGATTCGTTGAATGAATCATGGAACTGGACATTTCCATGGGTTACAAAACAAGGAAACAATGGAACATTATTATTTTATGTACTCTGACTTGGTTCAGGCTAGAGTGTTGCTGGTTTCACCTATAACATCAGTGGCTTGTGAGAGAAGTTCCTTGTCACATAATCGTATCAAGACAAAGGACCGTGGGTGTTTAAAACAAGAAACCATGATAATGAAATTGGTGAGGGTGATGCAGGAAGGTCCAGAACTCTAAACAGGCTGTGGAGAAGTTTGTTAAAGTTTAAGAAAAAAGTGAATGTAGTATGCTGTGCTGTGTTGTTTAAAGATGAAATGAAAACAAGTGAAGGCAATATGGTCATTTGTTTCTTCTTCCTGTGTCTTGGCAAATTTATTGATTTGAAATGTAATTAAGTAAATTAATATAGAAAAGAAACTGTAATCTCTTCCTTGATTCTTTCCTGCTGTGACACCACAAACAATCACAATTATCGCTGTTCTCAGTTGCCATAGTTTTTCATTCTTTTTCTATAATACTAAATATTTGATAATGAATAAGCATCAGCAGTCTGATATATACATGTATATTGGTGAGCCAACAATACACGCATATGTAGTGAATTATTGCAAGGGGAAAAAAGTATTGTTATTGGGGCTCCTATTTTTAGGGCTGGGACTCCCAACTTTTTTCAAGGAAGGAGTCAAATTCCTATGGAGAACCCTGGGAATGCTAAATTAAGTTTCTTTATGTGATTTGTCCTATAAACTTGCATTTTCTGTGTGCTGTTGCAGGGGCTAAAAAATGTTGAAAATCCATGGTTGTCCCTGGGCACCAGCTTTGAAAAACTGATTGCCCAGTAAATTACTGCAATTGATCCCAGATTGCTGTAATCAAAATTATTCAGCAACTTTTTTGATCGCCCTCTCTATCTCTGTATATATATATATAGTTAGTCCAAAATGCATACACCATCAATTCTGCTGAATGAAATGTGTCACACATTTATTTAATCTGAGATCAGCAAATAAAAGATAATCACACACTTTCCTTTTTTTGATGGTGTTTTGTAGTCCGATAATCGGCTCCCAAACCTGTAATGGTATTGATGGGTAACTCTTGTTATTCATCATTTACCAGTGGTTTAATTAATATTTTCATCTTTCTTTGAATTATTTTTCTTTTCAAACTAATAATTCGTTGAATTAGTGTTAAATTATTTTTGTTATGAAAGTCTCTTCCTTAAAAAATCGAGTCTCATGTCATCAGTCCAACTCGAATTTACATTACACTAGCAGTCAGCAGTGGCTTCGCAATCTGATTTAGCTGACAATAGGAGCAACCTTGAATTTCTCTATTGCAAAATTGTTTAAATTGAAATAAATCATCATCTGAAACAATTAACCCCATTTGTCCATTTGTGGTGATCACTAGCTTAACATAAAATATGTATCGTATGCTATGTCAAAAATAAGAGACTTCCTGGCCAAAAATTCATTTATACTTTTCATTTTCATACTGATATATGATACGCTTTTCATAATGGTGTGTAATTACAAAGTCTAAAAATCCCCCAAGACAGTTGTCATATCTTTTTGTATAAAATTAAACTGGAAATTGGTCACTATTCTATGAGAACAATAGAAAAGTACATGTAGTGTTTTGCAAAATTTGTATGCATCCTCGGGACTTCCTGTTTGTGATTTATTTGTGTCCACACAGAAAATGTATTTTTATGCCAATTTGTGGTGTAATGGAGAACCTTGGTGCCCCTATCTGAAGGCAGCATTTTATTTTTTGCATTATAAACAGTATGTATAAATAGCTATACATGATCTTGATCCCCAAACTGTTGTCAAACATTACCCGCATAAAAATCACAGCACCCATCTTGAAACTCTTGTTATCACTACTATTGCTGAGTGGATAGTCACATCAACATGGAGTTTTCACTGAAAGACCTGTTAAGATATCTGGTTGGTCCTAAATGAACATGGTGCCGATCTGACATCCAATATGGCCACCACAGCAGCAATCTTTAAAATCTTGTTATTGCTATTCCTCCTTAGTGGAAAGTCATATCAGTATGGGTTTTTTACTGGAAGACTTCTTGTGGTGTCTAGTTGGTCATGATTGAAATTGTGCAATCTGACATTGGTAAGGCTGCCACAGTGGCCATCTTGAAAATCTTGTTATCGGAAATCATCCTGGATGGAAAGTCCTATCAACATTGGGTTTTCACCTGAATTCTTATGATGTCTAGTTGGTCCCAATTGAAAATGGCACTGATCTGACAGCCAATATGGCCACCATGGTAGTCAACTTGAAAATCTTATTGCTACTTTTCCTAAGCGGAAAGTCATATCAACAAGGGCTTTTCACCAGAAGACTAATTATGATATCTGGTTGGTCCTAAATGAAAATGGTGCAGATCTAAAGCCTAAATTTTTACTGCAGAAATTACAGCCATTCTAATAGCTTCGAACTACATTTAAACCTTTCAAAAAACGAATTTCATCATCTTTTTGGATTTTCTTTCCACATTGAAAGTTTTACAAAATCTTGAATTTGACAACCTGTTAATATCCCTGATAATACAGAAACATGATGTGCTCATACAATCTGGGAGAAGTATTCTGTACTGTTGGCTGCCTAGTCACATTGGTATAAATAGTAATGAAAGGACAGATAAAGCAGTCACAGCTGCCGAGCAGTTGCCTGTTTCCAAATGGAAGATTCCATATGCTGACTTTAAATATTGTATAAATCAGCATGAGCATCATACTTGGCAAAATATGTGGAATGAAAACTCCACAACAAACTTCAGAACATCAAACCCACTATTGGAGAATGGAATCCCTCGTATACAACAAATTGCAGAGATCAGGTGGTATTGTGCCAATCACATATTGGACACACATACCTGACTTGTGCTTATCTTCTAAAGGGTGAACCTTGACCAGAGTGCATACCATGCCAGTGTCCACTGGCAGTTGAGCACATTATTGTCGAGTCTGTTGATTTCCACTCTGTTGGACAGAAGTATTTTGACATAAACTGCATGAAGAAACTGAATGATGATGTACCATCTGAGAAAATCTTGGACTTTTTGAGGGATTGTGGTTTATATAACAAATTTTGACTGTATGTTTTAGGGATTTTGCATGTGTTACCTTTATCTTTTATTTTATATACATTTGTAAAAATTTCACATCTTTACCTTTTATATTTTATCTGGTTGTACTTGATGTTTTCATTCATTTGGAAGGATTTTTCTTTTAATATTTTTTTGCAATTCAGTTTTACATTTTTCAATCTTTACCTTTAGCTGGCACCATAGAGCCACTATTATACTGAGGTATTGTAAAACACTACTACACACACATACGCATGCGTGCACACACACACACACACACACACATTGTAACCTGAATTTCATGAATATTGATTGAAGAAGGATAATCATATTTGGTATAGTGTTTCAAGAGGATGAGTTTCATTTCCTGAATGCAGCCTGGGGTTGGAGGATGGGGTTCAAAAATAAAAGTGCGGATATTTTTTATGGCTTTCATATCTGGATTATCTTTTACTTTATCTATTTCAGTTTCACAGTTTCTGTCTCTGTTTGCTATTTCAGTCTGATAGAGGCCAGTATCTGACAACAAAGCTTTCAGCACCTAAAAAGGAAAAGAAGGATCCTAAATCAAGAAGCCATGTCATTCAGAAATTAATTAATGAAAAGGATAAAGAAAAGAAGAAAAAGGGTATAAATTATCTTTGATATTATGCCAACATTTTTACAAGAGATAGAGGTTATCAATCTTTTTAGTAGGTATAAGGAAATATTTTACCCATGAAATGCAAAAATCATATTGTCATGAGTGGCTAAGCCACAAGGGAAATACAAAAAGTTTCCACTTCACTGGTGAAATATTTCCTTATACCTACTGGTAATTCAAAAAAACTGTTACTTTTTATTATATATTTGAAGGCAGAAAATGTCAATTTACATGAATTGTTTATATTCTGTCAGTGCAAATTCAGTTAACACTAGAACATTAGCCATATTACTATATTGATAAAAAGTTAACAAATTGTATAATAATTTAGGACAGTAACATTTTATAAATTATTTTACAACTCTAATGCTTTAAAGAGTGTTTTATGTTTAATTAATGAGTTTTTATTTGAAAAATGAAGTGAATAATTGTTTTTAACGCATTTCTTGCACTGATTGATACCATGAAAACTGTTGGCCTAGCATCATAGAGAGGTTGAATAGGATAGCTTTAAGAGAATAATATCTTTAAACTAAAGATTTTAATGATTGTGACTTTACTCATTATGGTTTGCATATTTTTATTTTGTTATTTCTGCATTCAAATGTGAATTCTGTGGCTTTGAGAAGCTGGCAGTCTGGTTTACTAACAGACGTTTTACCCAAATTTATGTAGTCACTTGATTTTGGTTTGCAATCAGTATTCATCCACGTCTAATTTCTCCATTGTTTACAAACATAGGTTTGAGTGTGATGAGAGTGATGAGAGTGAAAATAGCTAGTAAACCAAATTTTTACGTCATATTCCATCAAGAGTTTTGCCATTAAACTTTAATCATTTGTCGTAAAGTTAATGATGTATTTTGACAATAGTGACACCGAATATAAAACAGAACCAGGTCATGGTAAGTTTAGGCAATGACGATTTACATGAGCCAATGAATCATGTTGAAAATGATGAAGCTAATATTTGAAATCTACTTACTGTGATTTAGGATGTATTTTTAGGCATTTGTTTTAACTGGCGTTTTATTACTTTATTGTACACTCATAAGTGTACCGACTAGTGTAGCCACATTTTATTTATGATCCGTTCATACTGTGGAGAGAGAAAGAGACAGGTAAAAAGAAAGAAAAATAAGAAATGAATTAAATAAGAAAAATATATTTTACCTTAGGGCAGATATATTTCCTAATTGGGAAAGTGAAAGAGTTTGAGAAGTGATATCACCACAGTGGCAATACCTCTTGTATTGCTACTTTAGCGATATACATTTCTTTCTCACACTGATCAATTTCAGTACCTGGTTATAAAATATAGAATAAAATGGAATATCAATTATGATTACCCATAATTACAGTAAAGCCCGGACACTTGCATAATAAGGACACCTGGATAAAGGAAAACATTTAGCAATCCCTTACATTTACTTTCATATCTCATATGTATGTAAAGGATACCTGTCCACAAGGGACACAATTTTCGAGTGTCCTTATACATGGGTTTTACTTCAAACTTATCATAGCCTCAATTTCACCAACACAGGTCTTAAGTTAAGTCTGGACATTTGATTAGTCAATTTTAGGTCAGACTTAAATTTCAGCAAATCAGATTGCAGGATTCTAAACTGAAATTGAAGTCTAGTCTTGAGTTTTGTTGGTGAAATTCAGGCCTGGTCCCTTTAAAAGTCTTAACAAGAATAATATGTCTAGTCACATTATAAAGTTATGTTTCTTCTTCAGATATGTTACCCGATCATAACACATTAGGATTACATCCATTTCTTTGCAAATCCAGCCCTCCAAAGCTTGTTTTTATCAACAGAAATGCTAGTGTGCCCACGTAGGTGGAAGTAAGACAATAGTGATCTCTCTATGGATAGAGGGATTGGTGCCAAATTCCATCCATTTGTCAGTTACTATGTAAGCTTGTGCAAGGAAGCATGCCCTTTATGGTGACCTTGCAGAACCGATTTCCTATGTGTTTTTTCACTATTGGAGCAATTCTAAGGAGTTTTCTCACTTCGTGCAAGGGAAAGGCCTAATGATCTTGTCATCTAAATGCATTTCAAAGTCATTTCACTACACTATTCTGCACTTTGGTAAAACAAAAATCAATATTTTTCATCATGTGATAAATAGAAACTTACATTTGTGCTCATTTCAGATGAAATTTATATAAAACTCCACAAATATATTTAAATCTTTTGCTCGCCAAGGCTCAGAAAAAATTATTCGTCTCATTTCATAAATTTCATTTGAAATGAGCCCTCGTGTCAGTTCAGCTATGTATCATATTAAAGATTATTTATGAACATATTTTTATTGATTCTAAAATGATCATCATCAATGATGTATAAAGTTTAATAAAATATCCATCTTGTCTTACAGAGGAAAAGGAAAGGCAGAGAAAATTAGAGGAAGAAAAGAAGAACAGATTTGTTATTCCCAAGAGATCTGATTCACCGTTACCATCTGATTCAAAAGAAAAGATGGTGGGAGATATACCAGTGACTCCTGATCATTTTGTGAACAAAACAATTACAGATCTACGAAAAAATGAAGGGACTCGAGCAGAAAGGACCAAAACAAAAATTACAGTTGAAGCAAGGCTTAGTTTAGAGGAAAAACGATTAAAGATAATAGAGAAGTTGAAGAACCCTGAACCTGAGAAGCATAAAGACAAAGTGGAGAAAGACCAAGACACGGGAGAAAAACATAAAATCCAAAGGGACAGTGATGAATCAAATCATTCTGAGTCAAAGAAGAGACGGACAGACTCTGAAACCAAAGATGATCATAGCAGGAGGGAAAAACATAAGTCTAAATCCAAATCAAAAAGCAATGAAGCTCATTCCAAACATAAATCGGAATCAGGGAAATCCCAAAATAAAAATGAAAAATTGGATAATGAGAAATTCAAGCAATATCAACAAGATACAGATGTTTTGAAAAAGCAACCCAAACCTGACAAGTTCACAAAACCAAAGCCCAAGCGCCCTCCTCCTCCAGATGCAGGATTATCTTTTGCTGACTTACTTAAAATAGCTGAAGTGAAGTCCAAAGAACCCATTACTATGGAAATGTTACTTACAAAACCAAAAGAAGAAAAAAAAGCAAGGCCTATGACGCAGAAGGAAAAGGAACACTTGCGGAGGGAAAAGGAGAGTCATGACCGGAAAAATGATTTAAAACCTGTACCAAAGAAGGAAACTCAACTTCCTCAGACAGAAGGAGATATTGAAAACAATAAGGGCAAGGAGGGAACAGTAAAGAAGGATCACAATATTTCAAATTCCTCAGAAAATATGAAAAAATCTTCCAATGTTACTTCAAGTAATGTACAAAATCTAGTTGCTCATTCATTTAAGGATAAATCTGGAATTAGGACTTCAGAAAAAATCTTAGAACAAAAGTTGCAAACCAAGGATAAATATGGAATTAGGACTTCTGAAAAAGTCTCAGAACAAAAGTTACAAACCAAAGATAAAAATGGAATTAGGACTTCTGAAAAAGTCTTAGAACAAAAGTTGCAAACCAGAAAAGAGGACATAATTAAACAAGAAGAGTCTTTGAAAAGAAATCATCAGGGACAAAAGATTATGGAAAGTATGACAGGAAAAGGCGACAGGAACATTTTCTCAGGGTCTTTCAAAAATTCAGTGAACAGAGGAATAAAAACGCCAGATGCAAAGGGGGACACTACACAAAAAATTAACATGAACACAAAAACATTACAAAGGATAGCTTCAAAAGAGGCACCAAGATTACCATCAAAGGATACCAGGTATGATGAAGAGCATGAAAATGTTCTGGTCTGCAGACCATCTTCCAGTGAGAAGCAGCAGGAAAACATAAAAGAGAAAGATACCAATAAACCCAGGCCAAAACCAGTTCAAGAACCTACTAATCCATGGGACCGTATTTATGGACAAATTAAGGCAAATAATCCCAAACCAGGTTTGTTGACAGTCAACGATAAATATATAATGTACAGTATACATGTACATATTGGCTGGCATTCACAATTTGCAATAATGGACATACAGTATGCACAGCTATATAGTTGTTGATATCTGTGGTCCATCTTCTGCATATTTAATTTTTATATTACAGTATATCTTGAAAACATTGTTGCCTGTTCATTCAGGAGACTTGGGGGCTGAAATATCCAGTTGAGGTTTTGCATGAAACTGAACACAATATTCCTGCTTCCTTCTAATTCTGTTGTATATAATTGTTGGGCAAGTCACACCAAATTTTTCTTACCCAGCACAATTTTCAAGTTCTCATGGGTGCTACCAAGGTTTTATCCCTGCCCTGGAATTTTATAAATGCATATATTACAGGTTCAAGGTCCAAAACTTGTGCCTGAAGCCTATGGGTTACAAGAATGCTGGATCTAGGCTACCATATGTTGAAGTCAGTGTGCCCAGTGGACTACTAGATTGCAAGATCTGGACTACCTTCTATATTGAAGTCACTTAGCCCAGTGGGCTACTAGAATGTTGAATCTATGCTACCATATATTGATGTCTATTAACCCACTGGCTGCTAGAATGCTGAATCTGGTCTACTAAATATAGTTAAGTCTAGTAGCCCAGGGCTGCTAGAATGCTAGATCTGGGCTACCATGTATTAAAGTCAGGGTGCCCAGTGGGCTACTAGAATGCAAGATCTGGGCTACCTAATATTGAAGTCAGGTAGCCCAGTGGGCTACAATGTTATATCATCAATTCTATATTTTTTCAAAACAGATTTAAACAAAATACTTTACAAAGGATAATATTCTCTATAATAGTATGCTGGGCTACCATCAGATTTTGAAATTAGTTGGACCCTGTAGGTTGGCAAAACATACAACAAAGTGGAATGTGCTTTTTAAACCTCATACTAGCTAGTGAACTTGTTTTACATTTTGAAGAAGAAAAAAAATCACTCTTTTCAAAACTAAGATTAAAAGAATGCTTGAGCATATTCAGCTTGTTGTTATACATATAGGTCGGGGATGGGGGGGATAAAACTAGTGGCTAAAATAGGTACTGGCAGGAACTCTTGAAATGCAGAAGCCAACAGGTGGAAATTATTAGTATGTATCTCTACCTTTGCTACGATGACAATGGTAATATTCATTCAGAAAATTGTTATGTAACAGTCAACATCATAGAGAGGTCTGTACGAAATATATTTTTATTATCTCTAAATGTGTCACCTGTATAATAATGAAATCTGATATGAACATCTTGAAGAGAACAGTGGGGTGTCACAGTCCAAAATTGGGTAATCTTGACCTACAATATGTTGCCATAGATGAGTTCCCAGTTCCTTAAGTCCTATAGACTTAAATAACAATTAGCACCTTTTGAAATGTTTATCCTCGTATCTTTCTACATTTTGGTGACATCAGCATACATTCGTTCTCTTTTGGAGGAAATTAATGTATATGGCCTGGATCTTGAACAAACCATTTAAAGAGGGCACTTGAAAATGTGGACCTTAAACATACAGAAAAGTCATCATGGGTGTTTACTGTAAACAGTTGAATACAATTTATTATCAGCAGCCACAGTCATGTTGCTTCAATGTATCCTTGGTATTTTTGCAGAGCTGTAATCAAGGGATAAACTTTTTGGAATAGCTGGACATTAATACATAACTGTTAAAAAATTTAATAGCTCGTGTACCTTTCACAGCTTTTCCCCAAAAATGTGTTATTTGCTCTGGAAGTCTATGCAGTTTTTGGAAGTGGAAACTTAGTTATGGTCATACACTGCATGTACCACACTGAATTGTCTTCCTTTTTTGCTGTGTACAAGTTAATTTGAAATTCATCAGATTATTATTATTATTATTATTGATCCCCATGCTATAGTGCAGGCTATAGTGATATCCTCTGTCTGTCTTTAAAATCTATCCATCTTTCTGTCCATCCATCCATCAGTTTGTCTGTCTGTCTATAACCAGTACACCTCTTAAACTTCTGGGTGGAAATTCACCAAACTTGGTATACATAGTTGCCCATGTGGTGACCATCTGCAAGATGAGTATGATTGATGGATCACACCTAGTGAGTGGGGCCAAAGGTCAGATATAAATAAATTGCATTGATGCTGTGTTTTGACCAGATTTTGTACATGCATTCATAGGAGGAGGACATATACTACATTTAATGGATTTGGGGTTATGACATCTGAGTCACAGTTTGGGAGGGGAGGGGACGCATGTGATAACAGTATGGTGATATGCTATTTATTTTAAAGTCTGAATTGGAAAGAAAGCTGGTAGATCTAAGTAGAAACTGCAAACGAGTTCAATGTTCTGTTGGCACTGCCATATTTTCTTGTATGTAAAATGCTTCCAAACAGTGTAGATCATGATACACTGTTACATAATGTACTAGTTGATCATGGTGTATACTGTTCAGTTGAAATCAGTAGCATATATCCAGACCTTCTAGGACATAATATGGCTGTAGATTTGGTATATGTTTTTCCCAGTAGCATATGCAGCACTCTGTCTTTATAA
Organism: Margaritifera margaritifera; assembly: GCA_029931535.1. Lineage (NCBI taxonomy): Eukaryota > Metazoa > Mollusca > Bivalvia > Unionida > Margaritiferidae > Margaritifera > Margaritifera margaritifera. The sequence goes on from JAQPZY010001631.1 coordinate 4,442,516, forward strand.
TACTGTGTATGTGAGGGTGGGGTATGTAACAGTCTACTACAAAATTTGGAATTTCATCTCCACTCTTAGTTTTAAATAGATTAGTGTTGATTTCCTCAGTTGTGTATTGTTTTAAAACTTTATTATGGTGTGTATCCAAATATACCAGTTAATATTTCCAGACCAACCAGATGCATGTTTATTCCAGATCAGTATTCAGTTATAATAAAGCATAGTATATTCATTAAGAAATTGCAACTTACATTTTACATTGCTGAAATAAACATGTAAGTAAAAGCTTAATAGAGAAAACAAAGACTGTAGAGAGTGACAAAGAGGAACAAGCAAAGAAATTTTTAAAAAAGTTCAGAAAAGCACCTATATGCGCCAATGCTATTGGATTGTATAAAGTCAATTAGCTGAGCATATTGATAACTATTTGCTGATAAGTGTTAACTTAATATTTAAAATGAAAATTGTCATGTATGTAGATACTATAGCTCTTTTTAAAGTTTATATGATAGGATTTCAGTAAATTGTCATCTGATAATATGTTTGTAAATTGACATTTATTGTTTTAAATTGCAGTGCCTACATTATGTTCTGTGATTAACCTCAGTGTTAAAATTTAGTTTCATAGGACAAGTTAAAAACATGGCATCTTCATGTAGCTTGGTTAGGATATTAAAAGTTTTCATGAGAAACCTGCAAAGGGCAATATTATCCATGCATGAATGGATTATTTGCAGGCTAACTCCAGCCCTAAAGTTTTGTCTTCCTGGCAAATCTTAAGATGCATTTTAATAGAACTTGGTCTTCCTCAAATAATTTGGAACTATGCCTATGCCAGGAGAAAGTAGGTTACAGTGACCCTTTTCTTACACTTACCCTACTCATCTCTCCACATATCCAACAATTTGTGCATGCATGTGGTATTTCATGCTAGATTTTTTGTACCGTGTATATATATATACCTAGATTCATGAAACTTGGTCAGGGGATGCATCTTGATGAGTACTAGTCTCATCACAAAAATTGTTTACTGACCTATATTTCATGCCTCACTGACTTTTGTTAAATTTTGTGTTTATTCCTCAAGCTCTGTTCATGCTAGAATCATTAAACTGGAAGATTGCATGCATCTCTGTTAGTTCCATACCCATACCGCAAAAGAGTGTCACTGTGACCTACATTTAACATTTTACTGGTTTTGGTTAAGGTTTTGCATTTAGCTCACAACCAAATAGGTCTTTGCATCCTGTATATATGCTGTTATGCCTAGATTCATGAAACTTGGTTAGGGAATGTGTCTTGATGAGTACTACATTCTTGTCACAAAGTAGGTGACTGTGACCTATATTTGTCATGCTTCACATACTTTGGTTACATTTTGTATTTCAAGTTTAATTCTCGGGCTTTGTTCATGCTAGAATCAATAAACTTGGTGATTGTCTGTATCTCAATTAGTACCACACACATACCACAAAAGAGTGTCACTGTGACCTGTATTTCACATTTTATTGGCATAGGTTAAGTTTAAGTCGATAACTCCTAACCAAATAAGTTTGTAGCACCCGGTGTGTGTGTATATATGTATGTATGTGTATGTGTGTATGCATATATATATATGTATGTGTTAATGTATACATATGTATATATATATATATATATATATATATATATATATATATATATATATATATATATATATATATATATATATATATATATATATATATATAAACATTTCTGAGGGATGCATCTTCATGGGTACTACACCCTCGTTGCAGAAGTATATATATATGAACATTTCTGAGGGATGCATCTTGATGGGTACTACACCCTCATTGCAGAAGAAGGCCACTGTGACCTATATTTCATGCTTCACTGACTTGGGTATACATAGAGGATAGTTTCTTTTCCTATGTTAATACCGGATATATTTCATCGTGTGGTACAAAAAACATGATATTTTAATGAGTGGCGAAGCCATGAGTTAAAATATACCGGTTTTGGTACAACAAGGGAAATCTTATATTTTCACATGTGAAAACATAAGGATATATTTTCACAAATGAAAATATAGGAATGAAAAAATATGAAAATTATTTCGCCAATAAGTTTCTATATTTCACACTAAAGTATATAATAAATACTATTATTCCAAGATTCATGAAATTGGTGAGGGGATGTCTTGATGAGTACTACACCCTCATCACAAAAGTAGATCACTGACCCATATTTCATGCTTCATTGCCCAGGGTTCTGTCTTAAGCACTGTTCATGTCAGAATCATCAAACTAAGTGATTGTATGTATCACTGTTAGTGCTACACCCTTACAACAGAAAAGGTAATTGTGATCTACATTTAACATTTTACTGGCTTTTGTCAAGTTTTTGCATTCAGCTTATGACTACATAGGTTGTTTAATCTTCTATATAATATTGCTATACCTGGAATCATGAAACTTGATGAGAGGATACATCTTGATGAGTACTACACCCTTATCTTAAAAGTACGTCACTGTGATGCATATTTCACATTTCATTGACTTTGGTTCAATTTAAAATTTTTACTGTTCATGCTTTAATCATTAAACTTGATGATTGTATACATCTCTCTTAGTACTACACCCATACCAAAAAAGCTCAGTGACCTATTTTTCACATTTACTGCCTTAGGTTAAGTTGTTGCATTTAGCTGAAGACCATAAAGGTTTTTGGCATGTTCTTTGAATACTATCCTATATTAAATCGTGAAACTTGGGCATCCATCTTGATGAGCACTACAACCCTCATTTTAGTACTAGGTCAGTATCAACCATATTTTACACTTGCTGATTTGGGTTAAATGTTGTGTTTGATGTTCATTTCCCAGGCACTGTTCATTCTAGAATCCTGAAATTGATGATGATATGCATCCCTGTTACTACCATACTCTTAAGACAAAAGAGACTTATTGTGACCTTATATTTCATCTTTTACTGGATTGGTTAAGTTTTTGAATTTAGCTCATGACCACATGAGTTTTTGGCATGTTATATGCATACTATCCAACCTGGAATCATGAAACTTGGTAACTGGATGCATCTTGATAAGTTCTAAATCATTTTTTGTCAAAAGAGGTATCTGTGACTTAAATTTCATACTCAGTGACTTTCTTCAAATTTTGTGTTAAAAGTTAATTTCTTGGGTGCTGTTTATGTTTCAGTCGTGAAACTTGATAATTGGATGCAACTTTTACCACTGCATCCTTAAAACCAAAGGTCACTGTGACCAACATTTATGATTTACTAATATAAGTTAAGTATTTGTATTATGATCACATTGAGATATCCATGCAAGACCTAAACACATCCAAGCCTACTCAGAAGGCCCTTTCTGATTAAGCAGTTGGAAGTAGGGATAAATATGTTTATTCAATGGTAAACTTTCCACAATAATGACTATACATTTTATTTTGTGTTGTAACCCTCTGCAGGTTAACTATGTATTGTACATGTTAATGAATATATGAATTAGGTGTGAGGATTTAATGCTGCATGCTTTTCATGCAAGGCCTTACTTCTAGTGGTTAATCAAGGTCATTATTGATGCATGAACTATGTACTGCTGGCTGTCACACTCACAGACTGTGACTTTCACACAGTAAAATCTGGCTTCTAGGGGTGGCAGTGATTATAGCATCTCAAACAGATTTTAAGAACAATGATTAAAAAAAATTTAATACCAAACAACATTAATCTGTTGTAAACTTTTTACCTCTACTTTGATACGATTGAAAATAATGTTCTTTGTTTTATTGTGTTATATCTTTTATGCCCTGTCACAGTAGGTAGACAGGGGGGTTGGTAGGTAGGTAGTTAAGTAGGTAGGAAGTTTCACAATATGCCAGCACAATACTGTCTATATTTCAAATTTAAAATGATTAAAAGTTTAAATGCTAAGATAATAGATTGCAAAACACATCTGTAGTTATAAAATGGGCCAAGATCACTGTTGTCTGAATTTATTTTCTGCATGATAATGTTTACAATGGCTACAGGAAACTAGTGAAGGTAGAGGTGAGCTATGTAATTGATGATTACTCTTTGATTTTTTCCAGGGAAGAAGCGGTTAGTGATAGAGAGCGATGATGAGGATGAATATGATGATATGGATGGCTTCATAGATGATGGGGATGATGGTAATGGCAATGACTACTCCAATTATATCAAGGAAATATTTGGCTATGATAAAAATAGGTGAGTACCTTAATCTCTGCGTAATTTTTGATCATATTTATTTGGAATTTGGCTTGCCTTGACAAGACTCGTACAAAGCATGTGCACACAGGACTTAACTTCTATACCTGATCATCACTTTAATTATTTATTAGTCACAAGGTAAGGTTTACTTTATGTGGGTGAAAAAAATCCCCAAGTTATATATTGCCTTACAATCAAGACATACATAAAATTGTACAAATATCTGGATTTTTCCATCTTATTCTTTTTAAAATTCTGGGTAAGTGACAGGAAATATTATTTGCCTAGTAACATTTTCAGCTGGGTTTTGTCTGCTGGACAAGTGAATTTGTCACCACTGCACATCTATTGCTTACATGTCAACTAGTGATGCCATATTTTTTCAAGATGTTCAAGAAATGTACTAAATAAAAAGATGGGACTCATTTCTTCCAACTTTACAGACAGGGTTAAAGGATAAAGTGATGGTAATTTGTGCACATTATGGTAACTAAAGTTTGCTAATTAGACAATGTTTAATGCCTGGTGTGTACATTTTCATAACTAACTTAAGTCATGATAATTTAGTTATTCATAATTGAAGCAACCACAGCAACAACAACAATTATAATAATAACCATTATGTAATGAACTCGGTTAATTACAGTGCACTTTTCTTCCCACAGACCTTTACAATACAGGAAAGAAAAGAGGAAAGGTACAGTGAAATGTACTCTGTATATTTGTAATCACCATAAAGTACATTATAGTACATTTCCTGTTTTACATTATTAAGCAAGATGTAGGAACAAAGTAAAATTTTTTACAATAGTTTTGTTCCATTTTGCACACACACACAGAAAATAGTGATAATCAAGTTAATAAAAATTTATTTTTCTTTCAGATTCAAAGATGATGATGATGACATTGACAACATGGAATCAAACTTTGCTCAGGTGCAGAAGGAAGAGAAAATAAGGTAACATTTGAAGTATTTACAGCTATTTTGTTAAGTAACTCTTGATATGATTAGCTATTTATACTTAAAGGGGGTAAATCACATAGGCTTCGCTTTTCCACATATATTTCTAACTCAAATCCTAAAAATGTGAACCTTTTGCATTATTGAAGTGTAAAAGGAAAATGCACATAGTTGCCCAAAATCAGTATTATATCATATATACACCCAACTGCGAATAATTTAGACTGTTATATGCTGTAATGTAATTCGCTAGCAGTTCAGGGTGTGTGTTGTTCATTGTACCTTATGATATTTGGCCAATAGTGCAGACCTTGATCTGTTAGAAGATTATGTGGGTCTTGGCTATCACAGTTGGGTGTGCTTGTCTGTGGTAAAATGCAGTACTTTTCAAGACACAGGATTTAAAGAATTATTCACTCAGAGCTCCAGCCTCTCCATTATAGAACTTTACTCAGCATTTTGAGATATAAATGTTATTCCAAACTTAGAAATTTTACTTGAAATAAAGTGGTCAATTTTTTTTTGAGTAAGACTTGAATTGAGTTAAGTTTAATGACAGAGGGGCCAGGTGTTGGAGGTCTAGACATACAGTACACGCATCACGTTTTTGAGATTGCCCACTCAGTCTAGTGGGCGTGGACAGAGAGGCAGTGGATTAAGTGCCCACTATGAGTAGTGGAAGTCCACTCAGTCTGGTGGATTATCCCTCCAGTCTAGTGTAAATCCACTCAATCTAGCGAAAGTCCGTCATGGATTTTATTGTAGCCGTAGTGGGTTTAGGGCACCCCTTGCTGATTCTATTGTATTCACTCTTCAAGTCCGTCATGGATTTTATTGTAGCCGTAGTGGGTTTAGGGCACCCCTTGCTGATTCTATTGTATTCACTCTTCAAGTTGACACACTAAACAAGCAGATGGGAGAAACTCTGACACCCGAACATAGCAGGTGTCAATTTCATACCTTAACCTGTACAGTGATAACATTTCTGGTGGTATTTATCAGTAGCCTGGCTAAGGATACATATGAACAAAGACACATAACGTAGAAAAATATGAGGTTTTATATTTCTAGGATATCTTCCAACATCTGTCCATGACAGAGCATACATCACAGGGCTCGAAATTAGCAGTAGTCCGCTAGCCCGAGGCTAGTAGATTTCCTGTCGGACTAGTAACTTTCATAATGTAATAGTCCGGTGGGCTAGTAAGTTTCGGTTATCAACAGTCAGCGTTTGTTTACGCCTTTCCTTAATAAAGACTTGACTTCAGCAGATGTTCTGTAGAATCAAGGCAGTGACCATTGTAAACACAGTCATAAAATATTAGCATCAGAAGATAAAGTCAATTTCTGCCTGGAAAGGTGCGTTTCTATGACAAGAAGCCATCCGATTTTGCACATTTCGCTTAACAGCGCCAATTATGGTCCTGTCATTAACAGCGGAGTTTGGTAATTGATCCTAATTATCTGATAACGAATGAAATGAAAAATGACATGGAAATAGTCAAATGTTAGTTGTTAAGAGATTTTTATTTCCAACAAATTTATGGCATTCTACAACTTTATATGTGGAAAGTTATTCAGATTTAAAATCTCTCCCTCAACCATAAATAAAAACAATTTTGTTTCTTGTGTTTCTTTTGGATCATCTGATTGCAAAGCACGCTGTTACAGACGGGCTGAACTTCACTATATTAGACATGGATAGTGAAGAGATCGTACTTTTGTTTTACTTATTTCTTTTTCTCTTCATTTTTCTATTGCACATTATATATAATATATAAAATTGAGAATAACCTGTTTTAAAGCATCTCTGTCTTTCTCTCCCACACGCACGGATACATGAAATCCAAATCATAAGTTCGGTAAGAGTTTACGTATTCCCTGATTGCCAAACTTTCTGCAGTTAGCGACCTCATCGTTCACACCAAGTCATAAAGATGTGTCTTCCGTGAAAGATTTTTAATGATTCTGATGATGTTTAGAAAAATTTTTCACCAAAGTTAACATTTAAAAAGTAACGCTAGAATGCTTATTAATTATAACCAAATTTTACTTTTTCAGTGCATGATACGATGACATTTTTAGGAAATATTCAGAAAATATTAAAATTTGACCATTTATAAATCTACACATACATAAATTTGGAAAAGTTCATAAAAGTAAGAAAATTAATACAAAAACTGTGGTAGACGTAGCGTCATGGAGCAAAAAGCACGAAGGAATATTCCCACCATTGGGCGCAAACTCCCGACCTTGTGTTCCAGAGTCAAGTATGTTTGGGTGTGTGTGCGTGCTGGTATGACACTTTATCCACTCGACCACATTAACAAACTACAAAGTAGTATACCACACACAGAAACACGACAAAAACTATTCAAAGAAATTAGTTTGTATGTTTGTTTGTTTAATTTTTTTTTTTTGGCTCGCTAGCCAAACGCTTAAACAGTCACAAACGGGAAACTGCATATTTTACATTTGCATCTAAATAATTATAAGAATTAGATCAATGTTACGATTACGTTACTGACACATCATTTCCATATAACTACTTTTTTCTATGATGATAAAAATAGTTTTTATATTTTTCCCTTACAAGAACGAACGAATACATTGAGGTCAGATTAATTAAGAACAATTACCAAACTTCCGCTGTTAATGATGAGACCATAATTGGAGCTGTTAAGTACAACGCACCGAGTCAGATGGCTTTGTTTGATAGGAACGCACCTTTTCCAAGCTGAAACTAACATTACCGTCTGATGCTAATATTTTATAACAGTGTTTACAATGGCCACTGCTTTGATCCTGCAGAACATCCACTGAAGTCAAGTCTTTATTAGGGAGAGGCCATTTAATTTTAAGGGGGGGGGGGCAGAAGCACATGCTTTGAAACATGTTTCTTGCTCTGATTTTGTTATATAAAGGACACTGTGCCATTCCTTTTCTTACTTTAAATAATCCGCATCAGCTATACTGTAACATCTCGTATTTCAAAATGAGGCACAATTCCCTCCTTGCAAGACAGGCAAAATGTGGCGTTTTATAGAAGGTGTTCAGCCACCGGAAAAAAAACAGAAGTTGAATGAAACTGACATAAAAGAGAGGAATAACTGTTATGATAGGGAAAAGCGTAATCAAACGTTTCAGAAGACATGGTCAAAAGACAGGGAATGGCTGAATTATGATGAGGAGAAGAACGTTATGCGGTATAATTGGGGTACGGAATTCGCAAAAACAAACACAGAGAAAACATCCAGACGGGTAAGGAGACCAGAACAAACCCCATATGGACCTAGAGTGCAGGTGGAGGACAAGAAAGGAGACCTGGATCCCTTTCTGGAATTGGATCCAGATTATCTTGAGAAACAAGGAATGTGAATTGACTGATTGATGATTTGAAGCAAGATTTATATTTCTGTACTTCAGCATTTCATATGATAATGCTATTTATGAAATAAAATTGTTGTTAACCTCAATACGAGTGTGTGACATTGTTTTGTGGACAGGACTAGTAAAGATTTGGCAGGACTAGTAAATTTCTCAGTATACTAGTCCTTCTGGCTACAAAGAAATTTGTGTTAAATTCGAGCCCAGCATCAGAAAAATTGCTTAGCTACAACGTACATCCCTGCTGATTGAATACATATTTATGTACCTGTCAGCATATACAAAAGCAGAAATTTACATACTGTTCTGCATCAAGCGGTAACTTCGATGTTCTTCTCAATAAATGATATTCCATAAAAGTGTTTTGTGTACTGGTTATTAATTTGTCATATTTTCCCTTTAATTTACATACTATTTCCAAGATCCACTTTGAAAAAATCATTGAAAGCAGTAATACATAAAAAACTTGAAAAGAGATTACAAACATACTGTAATATTTATATCGAACATGTACAATCATGAACACTGGAACATTATGACATGTATGTCATAATTCTTTCCAAAGTATATTAAAATAAGAAAGATACACGAGCTATACCATGAAAAAGTTTTTCCGTAGTTTTACCCTTAAACTTTGAAAATAGCATTGTTTATGAGAGAGTACGCCAATTTTTTAAATGCACGGAATGGTGTACACTGTATTAACTGTTGCACTCCATCAGTGGCCGTTCATGTCATAAACAATGTGATTTCAATGAGAAAAAAAGTTACTTCCTGTCCTCACTTTTTTCACGAATCTACATGCATTACCAGGCACTGGCTGAGTGACATTCTTACTTTGAAACCAGCTGCTATGCCTGTTGCTGTAGCTTCCTGCCTCAAGTCAGCAACAGTCAGTCAGGACAGTTCCTACATGTCATCAGCTAATGTTCAATGTTGCGCTTCGATGTTTCAAAATGTACAGTACATTAACTGTTGAATGAAAATATCACAAAACCACACACCTTAAAATTAAACAGATATTACTTTGTGAAAAACAAATTTGGACTGAGAAACGCATTTGATGTTAAGTACTCATATTATCGTGTAATATCGTCTCTAGCATTATATGAAAAACTAAATATAATTATTTTTGTTTTTCCCATTTAGAGACCTACAATTTAACTTAAATTTAGAAAAAGTGTAATGGCCTTGATGCATGTCTAAACTTTGTTCTTTGTTTCTAAAAATCAGAACAAGTGTATTTGTTTCAAGCTATATCCCATCCTCTTCATCTCTCTTTCTCTCCCAGCCTACAAACCACTACCCCCACCACTCCGTTGTGTAGTAACTAAATAGAGTAGAAGTCTTAAATGACTTAAATTAGGACAGTTCCTAGCAGCTACTGGTCAGTGTCACACTTCGATGTTTAAAAATAAACACTGCTGAATGAAAATGTTTCTTGTTGTCACAAAATCAAATGCTTTAAAACTTAGAAGATATCAATTTATGAAGAACAAATTTAGACAGAAATGCATAGCCGTTAAGTTTTGATATTATCATATAAAACTGGTTTCTAGTGGTATATAAAGCAAACTGTATATAGTATTTTTATTTTCCCAATAAGGGAGCAAGCATTTAACAAGATGAAATGGTCCTGATTCAGATTTAAAATTATTTATATTTTATTTTCTAAAAATCGCAAGAAGTATAATTTTGTTGAAGTTAAATCCTATCACACACCCACCCCCAGTAGCGCATAGAGTAGAAGTTAAATTACTTCAATCAGAATTCAAGCATGTCATGGGAATATTGTTTTGAAAACACCAAGGGCTTCTGTTTAATGAAGCCATTCAAGCTGGAATAATATCCTATAATGCAAGCTCTCAAAAAACATGAATGAAAGAGCATTAGATAAATAATGAGCACGACAACGTTGCCCCTGGGCATTACTTTTATACACATACCCATATCCATACATGTATATAAATACCTCTTAGTAGGCGAAAGACCACCAGCTGTATGGGAATGCGTTTTAGTGGGCGAGTCTTTGAATATTTACATCTACATACATGTACTCTTGTGCATCAAGCTTTTATTGATAACTTGGAAACAGGCATTGATAATTAGAGAGTATGCATTTTTTTAAATGTGCTGCGTTCATCTTCACTTTTTGGAATTCATCTACTGACAAAAGTTATAAATACAATTTTGATTCCACTCTTTATTTAAATAAGTAAATAGGTAAATTGCTGCTTAGCAATTCATTTTGTATTAACAAGAATTTATAGAATTAATTAAGTTATTAAGCTGTTATATGTGTGCTTTTTCTTATTTTCTTATTATTTGTTGTCAAATCTGGTCATAATTAACCATGTACGAACTTAATGCTTCAGAAATTTATTAGACTAAAAGTCTGACAAGTGAGCATTACTGCAATAATCAAGGTGAACCTGGCAATATTCACGAAGACCTTAGAATTAATATAAACGGTTCAAAATAAACAGGAAATAATTGGAATTTACAACCTCTGAAGCCAAAACCTTTCCACCTCCAGGTTGGAGTAGTTAACAAAGTTCTACCAGGGGTACCAGTTTAAAGTTTAAAGCTGTGAAAAATAAGAAGCCACATTCAGCAATCAGTGCAATTAGAGATAGATTTTATATCCTTGGCAAACATGTGGCTTAACAATTTCAGGTGATGTACAAGGCATTATTGATAGATATGATGTGTTCAGCTTGTGTGTAATACAGTACAAGTTAAATAAGGTGGAGAAAGAAGTATGAACAAGAAGAAATTCCACTTAGATAAAGCTAAAACCAAACCGAAGTACAAAACTGGAGGCTATTTTTATTGTACAGTAAATGCTATCATATCTACTGCAGTGCTGTTTGGGTGATTATGGGCATAATTTCAGTAATTTCACATTGTTGGTCTAACTGCTAAACCTGGTATAAATATGCATTTGAATCCATGTTCTTTGGTGACAAAATGTTTTATTTGTATTAACGTCAACTTCTTAAAAAGGATAATTGGGTCAAAATGTAACAAATTAGTAGCTAAACTGATAAACAATATTTGTTTGACATTCGGGGACAGTTTGCAGTATTTATCATTTGGATTGAAAGAATGTACTGTTCCAAATAAATTGTATCTGCATTAACTGAAAATAATACATACAAGTTTATCTCTTACCGAAAATTATTAAGTGATTACACATTTTTATCGCTTTCACCTGTCCATTTGGTATTAAACTCATCAGACGACCAAACCAACAATCCCAAGTATATTTTTTTAAGCTGTTGGTCATAGAATGCAGCATCACGTGCTTCATAGAGTCAGAGTAAAAACAGTAGGTCTATGGTAAAAGTAAACATGTGTCTAGTTCCTGAGAAAATAAGTCTCATGGACATGTATATTTGAGTCGCAAGTACTAAACAGGCTTGACTTGTTGAGGTTGTATATTGGATAGTGCCGTGTATATTTCATTGTGTGGGAACATGTTAAGCAAACAATTTAAAAGTGACTGAAGGAATGAAAAAATAAATCGCAGCATTTCTCGCATACTTTTATTTTAATAACGGAATGAAACCCGCTAATACATGTATTTACGTGAGATTTCTTTTTCCTTTTGTTTGTTTAAAAACAGAATCTCTCTCTCTTTCATTAAAATTATTATTGCTAAACTTTGTATAATTTGTGAAGCACCAAAATAGTATCATGACTCTTTGCTCAGAATTGTATCTTTGATCTCTTGCAATACACGTATGTGAATGTGTTTTTGTAGGCAAGTCTTTGAATATTAAACGGCATTGTGTATAACTTAAAAAGATCAGTCTGCACTGTGTACTGTAGCTGAGCCGACAGTTAAGTTCCATGTGAGGTAGTGGGAATGTACTATTACATAATTATATTGCTGCGACTTTCAAATGGGGAATATAACTTAATCCGTCCACTACAAGCCACGATGTGGACAATCCACAATGACCACTATATCCAGTCCATGATGGACACGGCATGAAAAGGATTAAGGTCCACCATTGGAACGTGGATTTTCCCCAAAATGCGATGCGTGTACTGTATATTAATTTTTAGCTTCTATATGTTTATTGCAACATTTGTTGCTCCATATTTGTCTCACTAGTGAAGCATAGGCGGGACATAGAGACATGTATCATTTTTCCAATGATGTTGTCATATTATGTGTCGGTGTTAAGTTTTTACATTTAGCTTGCTTTCTCAGATTGTTCCATATACAGTCATGAAACTTTATGGGTATATTTATTGTGGAGGTTATTGCTAATCATAAAAGAAAGGTCACAGTGACCTACCTTTCATGCTTCAATGACTATAGTATCTTTGCTGGGTATTTGGAATATGCTTCAATGAAACAGGCAAGACATATCATTTTTGTAAATTATAGATACAGGTATCATGTGCAACCAGTATTTTAAAGGATGAAAGCAGTCAGAGTTTGAAAAATTGAAATCATTCCACACGTTTAATTGATTTCAAATGAAATATTTCAATTATGTTGTGGGTTTCATTAGCTTTTGATGAATTGAGCACAAAAGATTCAAATTATTTCATAATGAATTTTTTTTTCAGAATATCGTTAAGAATAAATCTGATAATTTAACTCTGAAGGGTATTTCGGTTCCTCAAATACTATTACACTGTTGACATTTGTTACATCATAGGGCTAGAAATTAATGGTTACCAGATTGCCCAAAGCAAGTGAAACTATGGTCAGGGCAAGTGAGAGCTAAAAGAGCTGTCCAGCCTGGCAAGTGAATTTCAGGTGTTACCAATGAAAACAAAACGAACAAGAGGAAATATTTTTAGAAATTGTGGTTCAAATGATGTGATAAAGTAAATTTTTATTCCACATCATTTTTCCCTTGCGCACTTCATAACCATTACAAGACTTCTGCTGAAATATCCAATTCTTTACTTGACATGAAGGCCTTCTGTAAATGCAATCCATGCTGCCGTAAGTTGGCTATCTTGGTCCTTCCAATCAGATAGACATCTGCATATCAGATGCATCATATAACAAGGATTAAATATAAATATGACATTACACCATTTAAACTACCAGGTAGATATTTCAATTAGGATCTGTAATTCAGACTAGCAGATTTTGCAGCTCGAGTGTAGAAATAGCTTAATTATTCTCTATTCATTGAACCTCCGATAACCTTATTTTATGACATTGAGTGAAACTGATGTATGACTGTTTACATGTGTTGAACATAATGAGTGAAATATTAGATGTTGTGTTTTGTACTGGTTTGCGTCGTTGAAAGAGAGGGGAGATGGAGGTTAAGACAAAAGGAAAAGATGGAGAAGTTATAAATATAGAATGTAAAATATATGATGAAGAATAGCAATGGGGCTTGTGACATTGCTTATTTACCTATAAACATGTAACATTATAAATAAAAACACAGGGAGAACACTTCTAAGGCCAATTAAAAATCAACACTGATGTCTCAAGTTATTCTTCACATAATGTAGTAAATTTAGCAATGATGCTTATCTGAGATATTCAACTTTTCATGACTACACCAAATTTGACTTACTTTTCCCACTATTAAGGAATGCCTGTCTGTTTCTCTACATTATCCATCTCATGGCTATGATCCCTCACTTGACATGACAGCAATATGCTGAATGGAATACTGCTTTCTCACTGGTTGAGTGAAAATTTCCCAGAATTAGGTTATAAATAGGTACATTGTGTAATTTTCAGTCGAGCAATGAGAGCACAGTATTCCATTCAGTGCATTGCACCATCATGTCAAACAAGCACAAACGTAGGAAAATGGGCAAGCAATCCTTAGCAGTAGAAACTAAATTGAATTTGCAATAGGCAAGTCAAATATCTGAGCTAAACATAAGTACCACCTTTGTTTAGGTATGCTTTGTATAGCCTAAGACATCATTGCCAACTGAAAAGTTGGTCATGGTGAAGTGTTCTTGTATTTCTCCTTTGAATATGTTCCTGGATCACATTAACATTAGGAAAAAGCTCTGCTACCTCTCGAATCCAGCAGTCGCAGAAAGATGAAAATTTTCATCTTTCCTGTCTATATATCATACAGACGAAGGAAAAAAACTCTTCCCAACACTTACCCTTACCACCTGTACCTATCATAAAATCCAAGTTATATCTTGTGGATTATTGACCATCTATCAACAAAGTCAGCATAGTACTGAGTGTAATGGTATTTCCTACATGTTGCAATCATTTTTTTGTGAAATTTGTTGATATTTATGTGAATTTTTTGCAGTTGTGGACATTTTTTTTTTCTGACCTTGATGCCTGTTGCTGGTTGTTTTCTTGTACACTGCTTGTATTCCTTTGCTCATTAAGCAACAAGTGTTGATTATTTGCATAGATGAACACTTTTGGTTTGTTATTTCACAAAATTTGTTTGTCATTCTTGTCTTTCAGAAAGTTGATAGACATTGTTGACCAAGTACATCAAATGCAAAAGATTTAAGGCAACTGCAGATATGCATGGAACCTGCCTAGCATGTACCAAGTGTTTATCAAACTATGTGCAGTGTTTGTGAATCACGGGCAAAAACCATATGGTCCATAACACTGCGATGCCGGTTTCAAACCAAAGAGAGACGTGGCAAGGTCAGAAAGCAGACTATGAAGTGCTGAGTTTGCATCCAAATATGTCATCACTGGCTAACACAGTGTGGGACTCAATTATGGTCACTCACCCCCTCAAAAGTGATGTGTCCAATGCCCACAGTGACCATTACATCGGTCAGATGCAAATAGAAAAACAAGGGGTTGCTGAGGTGCCACACACATAGTCCTTACAGGAATTGTCAGTCACAGATGCAGCAACTAGTCCAAGAGGCTGGCCTCAGGTGAATTTGTTCTCCGCAGTCCTTCGTATTTCCTCAGTGATGGCTTGGAGCTTACAGGAGAGATTATCCTCCTTTCTCTAGGCACAAGTCCCCGCATGTGTGAGCTTGATATTGGGGCCTGTAAGTCCGGGCACAGGGTGTATTTCTGCACTGTGTAGGATCTGTTTTGCCATTCATCTGAGCCATATAAAGCCATTCTGGCTGCCTTGGCCCTTCAATTCGCACCCATTGGCACACCATTACTCTTTGGCAGAAAAATAAGGTATGCAAGCAGGCATCACAAGAACTGCCTCTTCAACTTGACTTGCCACCTGAACCTACTTTCAGGCTGAACCAGACTCAGCCTCTGTGGAGAGACGAATTGCTTGCAAAAGGATAAGAGGCTAATTTCTGCTCAGAGGGAACAATTTCGACATCAGTCCAACTTCGGGTGGCAACTTTCCCATCAATTCCGGAGGCAGTATAATAAAGGGGAAAGAAAACAAAGTTTCTTGTCCCCATGCCTTCTAACAGCTGACATTGACTTGCCACCCCAACTGCCCACAGACAGCCTTCTGGTTGGCACCAGACTCCCTTTATTTTTGAACCGTGTAGATCGAACTGTGTCCCAAGAACAAATGGGCAACCTGAATTGTTTTGGAGGGCTTCAGATTTCATTTATTCAACCCCGTCCCCTTTCAACTTCCCCTTCCATGACAGACATGCCATCCAATCTGGAAAAGGTGGGAATTTTACAGAAGGAGATCTGATAATTTCTCTGCAAGCGGGCAGTGGAGATAGTTCACAAGCCAAACTCTCCAGGGTTTTACTCCAGGCTGTTTCTAGTACCCGATGCCAATGCCAAGGTTCCAAATGGCGACAGCAAGATCAGTCAGACAGACTTTCAATACAAAAGGAATGAATTTGCTGTCAGTTTAGACTTAACAGATGCATACTTTCATGTCCCTATTCACATGCCCGTGCACAAGTTTCTTTGGTTTGGTTTTAAGAAAAAACATTTACCAATTTTGTGCTGTCCTATTTGGTTGCAATATCAGCCCATGAAGGGTTCATACAAAGACTAGAAAGTATGGAAAAAAGAGTGTGCTTTTTCCAGACCTGGAAAAAGTATGGAAAATAAGATTTTGCCCTAAAGGTCTGGAAAAGTATGGAATTTTGGGTTGCTGTGTTTTATTTTGCTGACGATGCTCGTCACCTGGGGCACCATTTAGTCATGGGACAGCCCTGCTGGTTCAGTGTGGTTGGTGAGATGCATGACCTATCACCCACTTGTGATTGGTGGATACTATATTGTATTATACGGATGCCACATGCTCATTTATAGTGACACAGATTTCTAATACATGTTTCAGAGGGGTCTGGAAAAAATTGCAAACCAGTCTGGAAAAGGTCAGGAATTTGTTTTACTAAAAGATGTATGAACCCGGCCATGGGCTTTTGCTAAGATCATCAACTGTGTTGTCACTCTATTCTGGTCAACCTCATCAACAGTGACAGTAGCATATCTTGACAACATCCTCCAAACACACATGGTAAGTTTATCTTTGGTCAAGTGCAGAAACTATCTTCTTTCCCTTTTGAAATTTTTTACCAACCACAGCCTAGCTTGCTTCCCTTGATTGGTCATGGCATGGATTATCTAGTTCACAGATTCAATTTCAGACAGGGATTGGATTTTGGCTAGTGAGTTTTTGAAACTCCTCAATCTGCTTAACGCAGTGGCGGATTTGAGTCTCCTTGGTTGCCATTTCATAAGCCCTTTTGCAGATGGCTCTGCTAGCACCTCTTTTCTGGTTGACTTGATCTCAAACAATATAGTGTCTTTCCTGTGTCAGTGGCATAACAGAGAGGAATTCCTTGGGGGAAAACCCCAACCAGAACTTGTGATCTGCACAGATGCCAGCTTGTACTGTTCGGGAGTCCATCTGTTCTCCAACTTCACCATGTTCAGTGGTAGATGGGGGCCAAAAGATTTACCTCTCCACATTGACATTCAAGAAATGAAGGCCATTGTAAACGTGTTTCATTTTTGGAAATAACCAATCATATGGAAAGGTTGTCCTCATTATGATGGACAGTTCTGTGGTGATTGCAAACCTTGTCAAACGAGGGTGGGGGGTGAAATCACCGGACCTATGTGATCAGGTTTGGGAATTTCTCTGCTGGCACACGGATGGATATAAAGGCCCAGATCAGACATATCCCAGTCAGGCCCAGTGTACTCTCCAATTCATTGTCAAGAAGGTGCCAGACCCTTCACACAGAGTGATCTGCCGACCCATTGATCTTTAGTGGATTTTTGCACTTTGGGGCCACCAGATCTTTTCGTGACAAGGTGGAATCACAAACTACCCACCTTCAGCTTGCCAGTCCTGGGCCCAGAGGCATGAGCCATAGACACACTCCAGTCAGTTAGGAGCGAAAATAATCAAAAAAGTGAGAGGTCACAAATGCAAAGTGATTATGATGGCGCTGCTTAGGTGGGACAAGTTCTGGGTGAACAATCTGCTCAGTCTAATGATAGATGCCCCCAGGAAAATTTCCCCGAGACCCAGACTGCTCAAACAGCCATGGTTGCAGGTGTTTGAAGAGTCTTGTGAAGAAAAAAATACAAGCCTTCCGTCATGGAGAGAATCTTACAAGCTAGAAGGCCTTCTATAAGGGGAAGTGGTGCGTTTTCAAGGACTGGTACAACACTAACAGCATCATCCCATTGAGTGCTTCGCTCCATAGTTGGCTAACCTTTTTCTCTAGCTTTTCGAGGAAACAAAGTTAGCCACCATTGCGATCAAAAGCTACTGCTAGCTTTTCGAGGAAACAAAGTTAGCCACCATTACGATCAAAAGCTACTGCTCCATGATCTCAGACACATTCAGGCATCATGGTAGAGTGGATATCGGTCACGATGAGGATTTATCAGACCTATTACCCAATTTTGACTTGATTAGGCCAGAATCTCTCACCCTGTTTCCCAAGTGGAATTTGTCTTGGGTACCAACATTGCTCAATTCAGATCTGTTTGAGCCCTTAGCCAGCACCTTCTTGAAGCTGGTATCATACAAAATGTACTTCTTGATAGCTCTAGCTTTGGCATGCAGACTGAGTGAGTTACCTGCCCTTTCAGTGAACCCAAACAATCTGCAGTTCAGATCAGGTAGTTTCCTGGTCCTGATAATGTAACCAGGCTTCGTAGCAAAGAACAGGCTGCTGTCAGTAGGCAGTCAAAGATTGGTCTTCCACCCCCTCGTCTCTATCAATCAGTCTAGATATACAGTGACGCAGGACCCGGCCTATGCCCTCAAACACTACTTGAAGCGAACTGAGAAGTGCACCCCGGCAGCACCTCTTTCTGCCAGTCAAGCCAGGGAAAGAGGATATAACCACCCAAGTTTTGGCATTATGGCTAAAGTGGGTAATATGCTGTGCATATTCCAAGATCTCAAAAGATCAAGTATGCTTCATGAAAATCTCGGCTCATGAGATCTGAGCTATCGCTGCAAGTCTCATGTTGAAACTAAATGTGATCTGAAACATAATAGATGCCGTTTGCTGGTACACACATTCAAGCTTCTCAAGCTTTTATCTGCATGATCTAGCTTCACAAAGACAAGAATTAACTCTGGTAGGCCAAGTGGCTGCAGCCCTGACCATCACCAGACCTGGAAGTCAGCACAGCCTTATTATGGGCCAAGAACAGCACTTTTGCTGGATTCGCCCGGGGATTTAAGTAATTTGGTTCCTTTTCTCTTAACTGATCAGTTGTGCTGGTGTCATATTAGGAGTGTGGTTTACCCTCATACAGGGCAGAAATCCTTTATTTTCTCGAGGGTGACCATGGTAGCAGTAGGATGCTCAGCATTGCCTCCTCCTATTACCTATTCTCTTAACATTAATGTGATTGGAGAACGAATTCAAAGGAGATAGCAAATTTGTTAGTAAATAATGTTTCTCTGAGAATACTTACCAAATCACATAACTATTAAACTCTCCCAAACCTCTCCGCAAATGCAGGCATCCTTGTTGAGGTATATGGCTCCAGCTAAAACTGAGTAAACAACTATAGCCACCAAGCAGTGGTAAGGGGAAGGGTTGGGAAGAGTTCCTTTGTTGAAATGGTATATAGACAGGAAAGGCACATTTTGATCTTTCTGTGATTGCTGGATTCAAGAGGTAGCAGAGTTACCGTATATACTCGCATATAATCCAATACCAACTACAAACTGCATAGACCCAGATCTGCCGTCACATAAGGACTAATCAGTAGAACAAACAACAGAGACCCTGATCTGCCGGCGCATTATGCAAAGGCAGATCGGGGTGTATGCTGTTTGCATTTAGACTCGGCTTATATGCGAGTATATATGGTACTTCCTAATAGTAATGCGATCAGGTAAGTATCCATAGAGAAACATAATTTGCTAAAATATTTGCTTTTTATTTATAGTACATGTATTGTTTTTTAGGTAAATTACATGGAACAATTAGAGACTCAGTGAGGAATACTTTCTGTTCTGTTTAGGGATTTCTACTACAAGATTATAATGTATCAGTAAGTTTTGCTACAATTTCTTTATTTTTCATTTTGACCCCTAAAATAGGTCTAGACAGTTAATTAATTGTTCAGGGCCAGTAGGTTCTGTGAGAAACTTGCTCAACTGGGCAAGGAATCTTCAAAAATTAATGTCAAGCCTTGCATCACCAGGTGATTAACTTTGTGATATTGAAAATACATTTGTTTGTGACATATCAGTGTCATACATTATTTTTGTTCTTCAGTGCTCGCCTTGGCCTTCAAGAGGATCTTGAAGATATGAGAAAAGAGGAAGAAGAACTGAGGCTGAAAATGTTGGCTAAGAAGAAAAAGCTAAAGAAATGAATAATCATCAAATCTTGTGCCTTATAGATGTATTGTGATCAGTCAGTGTTTTCTCCAGCTTTCCAAGATGAGGCCCTTAGGGCCCTCTGGGTTAAATTTATGTGACTCTTCTTGCTTTCAGGGGGCCCTGCCAATTATTTCATCATTTACTATGAATATTATGTTATTTTTTTTTACAGCACCACAATTATAAAGATCTCGTGTTCTTCAAGATAAGGATGCATAGGAGAAGAATTTAAGTAACTTATTGCCTACACATAACTCCATCATGGGTTGTTTCTTTCCAGTTGCTGCGCATTTAAAAAAAATGAAATCTTATTTTACATTTTAGACATCTCTGAACCAGACTTTTTTTGTGGGATTATCAGCAGTATTTTCTTACATATTTTTTATTCTTGAATGACCAAGCTATCACTCCTGGTTCTGGTATCAGATGCTGTGGCAATGCACCAATTGTCGTTGTCATTATTTTCAGTTCAGTCATTTCCTATAGCCTTGAAATACATAGTAATTGCATTTATATCAGACCATCAGTCATTTTTACCTTCATTGACCTAAATATTCAGCGTGACAAAGTCCATTATTCTTTAATTCCTTATGATTTGCTCACTCAGGTCTGTCAAAAAATACGTAATATTGATCAGTGAGAACCTTGCCACATGGTCCTAGTGTATGATCAAAGCCTCTTGATGACTTAGATGACTTGTCTAATAGTTTGCACACAGAATGTAAGCTTGCAAACAATATAGATGTATTGTTTGTACAAATTTTATAACACATTGCATATGTTTACATGCGTCCTTTCAAAGTTTACTGTGCTAAAAGGTGCAAAGGCACAGCCTGGAGAAAACACGGATCAATTGATAAAAGATTTTTACTGTGATGTTAAGTGTAGCTGAATTAGCTTTAATTGCAGACTGTGCACCATATCTTGTGTATAATATGTGCATAACTGAGAATAGGTGTTGCATAATGTAACAGATCAGGGTTTACTCCATTCCACTTCATATTTAAAGCAAATATCATAGACCCTGATCTGGCCTATTATGGGGTGACACATTATTGGATGTCAGATCTGGACTCGGTTTCACTAAACATCTCAAATTCTCTTCTTCCATTTAAGATTTCTATATATCGTTCTTATTAACTTGGTTGACAAGTGTTTTTTTCCACTTAACATTAATCAGGTATGATCATGGATTAAAATTGAATACAAATATCTTTAATTCACCTATAAATAGTTGTGTTATTACTTTGAGGAAAGGGGGCCCCGGGTGGCCGAGTGGTCTAAGGCGTTCGCCTTTACCGATCACTGCCATCTCACCTCTGTCTGCGTGGGTTCAAGCCTTGGACTCAGCCAATGTGATTATGTGAGAAAGCTTGCCAGTAGCTTCCCGTGGGTCGGTGGTTCTTCTCGGGATATTCCCGGGTTCTTCCTCCACCAGATATACTGGCCGCCATGTATAGCGTATCATGTGCTGAAAAATGGCGTTAAACACATATAACCAAAACTTTGAGGAAAATTTGAGGACTGTCTCAAATTTAAGAAGGTCCTCAAAGCTATTTATAAGAATGAAAAGATTCCATGCATTCATACATCAAAATAGATTGAAATTTCACAGGGTTTTACACAAAATAGGGCAATGCCATTCAGGTACAGTAGTATTAGCCCTTTTGATAATAACATCATCAGTATTTTGCATAAGTATACATCTGTGTCACAGAAAATCTTCCATTAAGAATTGCAAGATATGACATGGTCATTAAAAAAAAAAAATACACACCCAATGTTCTATAGCATTTTACTCATGCCCCCCTCCCTCTTAACCTTATAACCTTTGAATACAGTACAGTCTTCTGTAAGTATTTAGAGCAGTGGATGTTATCAGTCATATAATGTTGAATTTGGGAGCAAACTGTTTACATTTGTTCATTCAATCATTAAATTTGCATGCAGCCCCCCCACCCCCACCTTGAATATGGCAACGGCATATAGCATTGGACTTGTCCATCCGTCCCATATGTGCATACATACCAAAACACTTGCATCTGCAACTACTCCCTCATCTTTCCATGGTCCGTGTTGAATCTTAGCAGATATTATTGACATGAGGTCAACATGCGCATATTACTGTTGTCATGTTCTGATGCATTTTTTCACAGTTGTGCCCCATTTTAGTGTTAATTGTATGTATTGTTATATGATAATTCTTGTGTGTACAACTAGCCCCATATCTTTCCATGGACTGTGTTGAAACTTGGCAGACATTATTGATGCGAGGTCAACATGCACATATGGTTCTATTATCATGCTTTCCTTTGATGCATTTTTTTTACAGAGTTATGCCCCTTTTTGCTATTAAATGTATATAGTATGTCTGATAATTCTTAAGGGTGCAAGTAGTCCCACAGCTTTTGATGAATTATCCAGAAATTAACAGACACTGATTTTGGATGATTTATTCATATCCTTCTGTCCCCATGATCTTATGAGTTTTTTTCAGAGTTATGCTCCTTTTTGGTGTTAAATGTATGGACTGTATATAAAAATTGTTGTAGGGGCATCTAGTCCCACAGCTTTTGATGAATTAACCTGAAACTTGGCAGACATTGTGGACGTCAGGTGAGCCTGTTCTATTGTCTTGCTTCAATGATTTTTTTAAAAATGAATTATACCCCTTTCCTTTTTTTAATCCATTTTAAATGCTCTTTTGCAAGTTCATACATACAGTTAAACACAGTCTGATGACACATACAAGTTCTGCACAAATGTAAATAAAAGATGGACTCACCCAGAATAGGGTAGTCCACTTGAAATACATGCTATCCATGCACTATGAAGCAGTTCTAAGTTACACATATACACCACTCAGATCAATTATGTTTTTACACCAGCAACTCTTGTTGTGCAAGTGTTCATGATTGAGTGAGATTTTTGTTTACATTTTGTTTGCAACTTGATTACCCTGTTGATAAAACTTGGACTCGCCCACATTATTAAACGGTGTACCATCAAATCTGTGTAGGACTACATTCTGCCAGAATTCTGCCTTTTCTACTTGCACCACTTGTTCAGACAAGGCGACAAGGGCATCATTGTACTACAGGCACATTTTTAATGCTATTTTGTTTTAGTAAACATTTTTGCAACATTTATGCAACACATTTCTTAAGGAAGGCCAAAATATAATTGTGTGCTGTTTGCATTTATTCCATTATAATCCACAGTTTTTACGTGTATTAATATAGTTTTTTGTGTCTGTTAATTAAACACTAATCTGAAGGAATAGGTGTCTCAAGAGTAATAAAAAAAATGATAAATGAATTATTTGTTTAATGGGCATTATAGTAAAATTTAAGCTTCCATTAGATTTTATTACTTTAAATATGGTTGAATATGATGCCAAACTTCCAAATATGTCTTATTATTTTTGAAAGATATATTGGCTGGCTACTAGTTATTGTGATGTACCATTATTGTGATTGTATGTACGTGTCCACTTTGCACATGAAATTTATCACATAAGCATCTGCTACAGACAGACAGTCAGTGGTTGTAACTTTTTGGTGACTTAAAAGTACGCAACTGTAATATAAAATCACACAAACTCTCCTCAAAAATGTTAATTAAGACCCAAGTCGCATGTGAAAAAAAGTGTTGCATTTCTACCTGTATAGTCACTCTCTACTGTATGTAAACATTTGTCTGATGATGGATATGATATAATATCCAACCTCGATGTGAAATTCCAATCAAGGAAACTTAATGCAAACAGCAAATTGACTAGTAAGCTATACAGTTTTGCCTCCTGCATCAAGTGCTCATTTTGAGCTATGAACATGTGATTGGAACTTCTGGTGTATGCTCATGTCTGGTATGTAGTAGTCGCATAATTTATGTTAGTTTTGTTATCATTTTCATGCTACTGATTTAAATAAAAGTCATTCAACCAAACAACTGACAAATTTGCAAAATAAGTTGTTTTTTTTTAAAAATTGGCAGTAAATTTTGAATCACTATAACTGGTACAGTGCCTTCATTTCTTGTATGGAAAAATAGGTCAGTTTTGCAGACAATCTATTGCAAGCTCTGTGAAGGAAGCAAACCTAATAAAGACTCAAAATATAGTGTTTGAACAAAGTTTTTCTTCTAGTGATAAAGAGGACTTTCCATAATACATGTTGAGTGATTTGCAATTCATCTTTTAAAACAACACGATAACTGTTCACCAAGCAGTAGCATAAATAAAGCAAACAGTGATTTATTGTGAACAAGCAATGCCCAATACTTGTTTGTTGTAAATTCCCATTCACTGTATATGTGATTAATTATATTTTTTAAAGACAGAAAAGAATATTCCAGTGCATGGACCTTTTGACCAACTAATATTTGGATATTTTATTTTGCAGCTGAAAGAGACAAAATAGCTATAAAGCCATATTGTTTGCTCATGATTTTAGACCTCGTGAAACTGCCCATTATAAATGTGAAGAAATTTGGATTAGTTATTGATAATTTCGTGTTGTCCTTAGCATTTTGAATTCTGTGATACTTGTAGATTTGCCCCCCCCCCCTTTTTTTTTCAAAAAAATACATTTATATACACATACGTTATGAGGAAAACACTTGGACATACCAGGGTCCACACTATGCTCAAATTTTAAGGTGAAGTGACTTGTCTTCCCATTCAGAATAAGGTGAAGTGGTGGAAAAATGGTTGAAGCGGGCAAAGAGAGGTCAACATTTAGAATGCTCATAACAGTCAGCTAAAGCAGACATTTTCAGGCATGAGAATCTTCATGGAATTCATTAATTTCAGGAATTTGTATTCCCGATTAATGATTGAAAATAGTTTCCAAATGGTCCAAACTTTTGAAAGTTGAGGGATTTTCCGGAGCATCAAGGGAATTCACCAACACGTTTGGGAATTTGATATTTGTCATTCTCATTTATGATTTTACTACACATTTGATACAATAAAAAACGAAAGAAATACTCCTTGAACTTTATGAAAATATTAAAATATTTCTCAGTTGGAGTCAGCAAAATTGTTGTTGCACTTTGTTTTTTGCAAAAGACAATAACCTTGAAAAGGTTATGATTGATAACAAGCAGACATTGTAGTACAAGTCCTTTCTTCTTGCTTTTACAGGATGAAATTTGAAATAAACTTGTTTCCCTTCACTAGTAATGAACCTACAAATTTAAAGAAAGTAATAATTTTCTTGTGATCAAGCTACAAATGCTATGGAATAACACTCACTCCTTCAAGCTTTATGTGAATTTTCAGCAGTAAGCTCATGTCATTCAAGCATAAATAACCATAAATTAACACAAAAGTTGATCAGAAAGCTTCAGAATACTACTGTTTGAACACAGAAAAAGATCAGTTGATAAGGCATTATAAGTGTGTGTGTGTGTGTGGCAACTCAAGAAAAGGTGAAGTCAGCTTCACTTTTTCTGCATAATTGTGCAGAATTACAGGCACTGTTGCAACTATTTTGCCTGAATTGCTCCCATAGCGTGGACCTTGCTCACTTCTCTAACCCTAGTAAAAGAAGACCGGGATCAGTGCAAGATTATTGTACGTTTTGATAGTCTAGATTACACAATGAATCAAGAACCATCACTCTGTATTTTTCTGCCATTTGGTGTTCTTAAACAAAATACCATACTGCCAGCTATTAATAGATTGAGAATGTTTTTAGTGCTCATTTCAGTTCTTCCATCATGATAGAGATACACAAAAGACGACATATACACGGTTAAAACCCATGTACATGTATTTGTAGTTCTCCATGGTGAAAGGTTATTTTGTTTTAGTGAAAATGTGCTTTATTGATTTATTTGATATATAAATGCTATATTTATTATTGTATGAAACAAATGCTGTGTTTTATTTGTGGCTGTATAACAGTTTTATGTCAGAGTAGCTTTATTTGAGCATTGGATTTTATAAATCAATTATGCAGTTATATATTACACCAAAATAGATTACTCATTCATGTTGAATGAAAATGCTTGTTCAGATGTCTTTATGATATATCTTATTATTGCTTTTCCATACAACCCAAGTTGTTGATTGGTAAATAGACACTGCTACACCAATATTTGTTGTGTATCTTCACAGTTGTTTAATTAGGGCCCCACATCTCACCCTATTTATAGTAATTACCTTTTCTGTCCATCCATCTGTTCACACTTCTTGTAACCACCATAGCTCTACAACACTTACACATAATTGGATGACATATGGTTGATCAATTGCCTATTACACATAGATGTGCTTTTTAAAGGTCTTGACTTTTTCAGTCCAATTTTGACACAGTTATTGCCTTTTTCCATCAATTTTAAATCTCCACAACAGCAGTTCTGTGTAGCCAGCATAGCTCAGGAACCATTCAAAATATTCTTGTTCAATTTGATGTGTTTCTTGTCTCGTATGCCTTTTATTGCTTTTGTTTCATCAACTCCATTTTAGATAGAGTTATGGCCCTTGACAATTTACTTGCATATTGACATAGGATGTCTCTTTTAACTGGCATGGCTCAAGAACCATTCAGCATATTCTGATACAATTTGGTGTGAATATTGTCTATTAGACCTGCTTGTGCCTTATTTGGGTTTAGTCTTGTCTACTCCATTTGGAACTTAATTATGCCCCTTGTCATGCAAGTTCTCATCTTCAAATGGAAACTTGGAATGTTACTTGAAATCAGCATAGCTCAAGAACCATTCAACATATTCTGATGCAATTTGGCAAGAACATGGTCTCTTAAACCTAGGTATGCTTCTTATGGGTTTTGTCTTATATATGCAATTTTGGACAGAGTTATGACCTTTGTCTATCCACTAAATATATTTACATGGGATGTTAATAGCTTGATGTGAATATTGTTTCATAAACTTAGATATGCCTTTTATGGGTTTTGCCTCATCTACTCCAGAGAGAGTTATGGTCCTTGTTGATCAACTTCTTATCTTTTACATAGGATGTTACTTGTTTTGATTAGACCTTGAAGAAGCTGGATTTCAGGCATTCTGTGCCATCATTTTGAGGAGCCATCTTCTCCAAACTTTGGTGTCCCTACACAAGTTCCTCTGTTTAAGGCCCATCAGAGCAAATTGTATTGTAAGCAAGCTTGGAGATCAGCACTGTTCATACAAAGCATCGAAAATGAGTGTTGCACTTGAAACTTTGTGGTGCCAAGATAAAATTTCAAATTTTAAAGAGAAAAATTTCACCCTGGTTGTATTATCCTATGACCTGCATGTAGTGGTTGATTTAATATTCCTTCATCCATATTGGATGAAAGTAAAAATAAAAATTGTCCCACTTCTTTGCACTGCCTTATTTCCAGTGTTCCATTCAGATCTATTTTCTGTCATTGATATTATCAGTTACACAACCTTTGAAAAATATTCCATTTTTATTATTTCTTTCATTAATTGCACCCAGTGCAGTAGAATGCCTATTATGAGGACACCAATTATTGGTATTGTTCACTTGTATGAACTCCGACGATGACAACCCCCAAAATAAATCCCCAATTGATTAAAAATGATCATATTCACAAGCAATTTTCAGGACAACAAATTGTTTCTCAATAATGGATGTTTTATTGTAAAAAGCATTTGAAATCAGAAGCATATATATAGCCTATTGAGCATCTTGAGTATGCTATAACATGTACAAAAAAAAGAAGTTACCATAGATCTAATTGGTAAGACAATACAACATTTAAACTTTTTCTTTTACATATGGATATTTCATTGAAAAAGCCAAGTTTAATTTTGGAATGAAATAATAATCTCGCAAAAATATTTTGGGAGTAACACATACCACACACTAATTACAAAATTATCTGTAATGTTATGAAACATTAATTAATTTGATATCACAAAAATTTGTTTTGCATCATATATATAATATATTGGTACAGAATTTCATTAATTGTACAGTCAATATTTCTAATTGTTTTTTCCACGAAGTTCTGTTACATCTGTTAACCATGTGTCTGCCATTATTTAATGAAATATCTGAAATGTGACATGAGTGTACATATATATTAGATGAGTGTGGAGTGATACCATTACACAATGTCTCTTGAAAGGAGATAAAACTTTCAACTGCCATCTTTTGTGCAATATTTTGTTAGTGTCTGATATTAATGAACTTAGAACATCTGAGAAGAACATTTGTCATTATACACTTTTAGCTCTCCTGGTCCCAAGATCAAATGAGCTCATGGTATGACCCCGCATCAGTCATGTATCAGCCATCTTGCATCTGCCAACTTTTGTTGTTGTAAACTTTTCTCAAAAACCACTGTACCAATTTAATCTAAATTGGCAGCAAGCATCCTGGCAAGAAAGGCTTTCATATTTGTACAAATGATGCTAAGTTGCCTTCAAATATGGCCACCATTATTAAAAGTAGAAAAGGCTTTAAACAGTTTCTTATCAAATTGTGCTAAACAAAAGTTGACCAAATGACAGAAAGCACCTTGGCATGGAGGGCTTTCAATTTTGTACAAATGATGCCGATCTGCCATGAAATATGGCCACCATCACTAAAAATAGAAAAACTACTATTTTCTCAAAAACCAAGGATTTAACCAAACTGGACAGAAAGCTCCCTGGCATAAAGTTTTTCCAAATTTGTACAAATGATGCTGATCTACCATCATCAAATACGGTTGCCTTTACTAAAACCAGGAAAACCTTTAAATGACTTCTAATTAAAAGTGCTCCATAGAATTTAACTAAATTTAAAAACATCCTAGCATAAAGGGCTTTCAAGTTTGTACAAATTATGTGAATCTGCCATCAGATATGGCTGCCATTACTAAAAATATAAAAACAGCACCCAGGCATGAATGGCTTACAATTTTATACACATGATGCTGATCAGCCATTAAAAAATGGCCACCATTACAAAAAATAGAAAACCTTTAGAACGATTTCTTCTTGAATGCTGCTCGATAAATTTTAACCACATTTGACAGAAAGCATCCTGACATGATTATCTTTGAAGTTGATACAAATGATGATCCACCATCAAATATTGCTGCCATTACTAATGATAGAAAAGAAAATGTTTAATGATTTAGCAAAATGACTGAACAGCATTGGACCAAACTGGACAGAAAGCACCCTGGCATGAAGGGGATTTAAATTTTACATAAATGATGCCTATTCACCATCATGGCTGCTGTTAATAATAATTTAAAATTTTTACAATTTCTTTTCAAAAACCACTCAACTCATCATGGGCAAATTTGACAGAAAGCACCCAGGCATTAAAGTCTTTAAAAGTGTGTACAATCCACCATAATATATCGCAGCCTTTACTGAAAATAGACAAATCGTTAAATGACTTCTATGCAGAAAAATCACTAAATAGAATTTGACCCAATATGAAAGAAAGTGTTCTAACTTGAAGGCCTTTAAATCTGTATTAGTGGTGCTGATATGCCATCAAATATAGCCACGGTTACTAAAAATAGAACTTTTAAACAACTTTATTGTTTAAAACAAATCTTGACAGAATTTTCAAAAATTTGACAGAAATCATCCTGGCATACATGCCTTTGTATATGGAATAAATGATGCCGATGTACTATCAAATAAGGATGAAGATGCAAAAAACAGAGAAAACATGAAACATTTGTTTTTCTAACATGCGAGTCGTAGTAAAAATAAAATAAAATTCCAAATTGTATTTGAAAAATAAATGATCTGTTTGTGCTTGTTGGATGCAAGTTTGCATCGACAACAAGTCCTGTGCAACAAACTCTAACAATTCGTTAACCATTAGTCATATAATCCAAAGACATTCTGAGTTTGCTGATATATAAGCAGCATTCTTGGTCAGATTAGAAAACATAGCTCCTTATACAGTTAATTTAACTGTTCCACCAAAATGGTTCACTCTATTTTTTAACTTGGAACTTAATTTTGCTGCTGTGTCTCGCCACGATTTGACACGTGTGAAATAAACAGTTTATGAAGAGTGATGTAATGTCTCTTAAAGAAGCGTGATTTACTGCTAAAGTGTATATACCTTGGATTCATTTCATGGCATAATTTATGTAGGACGTGCAGTGGCTGAATGTTTAGTGTGCTGGACTTGAGATGGAAAGAGTGCGGGTTCGAATCCTACCATCCGATCAGCATGGGTCAGCTATCGTGGTGTGACCTTGGGCAAGGCACTTTACACCAATTGCCACAGCACTAAATAGCCTTTTTGTGTTTCTGTGCCATAAAAGACCAAATCAAATCAAATTCATAATTTGTTTAGAAACTGACATATTTTTTTGGTACTTGAGCTCTGTTCATTCCAGGAATGGAAAAAGTGGGACCCAAGGACTCCTACTAGGTCATAAAGTGGGGTCATTTAGACAAATACAGGTTGTAAATAACCTTGCCTGTTTCTTGTAAATTCAAGAAAATTTAAACAGGAGCTTTCCATACTGAGATTTTAATTCTTCATGCTTGAGCAGCCATTCCTCTCTGGAATTTATTTTGGATATTTGAGTCTACATTTTTTTGTCACTGTATGCTTCTTTGGAAATAAATTGCAGCATTGTGTTTGCTGAAGATTTCATATTCTTTAAATTTTCTATCCATGATCATCGACCATGTGTTCTCTATTGGTGCCTGAGCTAATAGAAATCAGCAAGACATTTCCATCAGGCAATGAAATTGACTGTTTCATGCTTTTTTTTGGTAATGAGTGCACTCTATTCAGTGAGCCAGCACGGGGTGAACTTAATTTAGACAGTCTAAAATCAATCATAATAATCTTTATATTCTAAGGGCTTTTTCATCAGCCCTTATGGGTGCCATAGATGCACCTTTCTTGCAACAAAGGTGAAAAAGGGTCAATAGCACAGCCTAAAATGAACTCTTGAAGTTTTCAGATATACCTCAGATGAGTAAGAGGGGCTCTGTTTTTATTCATAGGCGTATCATTTTGCATTGTCTTGAAATTTGTAACTTATAGCAACAAAATATTAACAGAAATGTGTATCCAATGAATAAACATGAATTCACAGTACTTGACTTGCTTGTTTATTAATAAAGTTTATCCTGATGGATTAAGACCTTAATTGCAACTAGTGCATTACAAAGAATATTGAATACCATCGATACATTCACCAATAATGTTTTTGCTTAACACAGTTTTTCGTTGTGTTTATTTCATTTACTGAAATTGATGAAGTAAACAAATAAATGAAACTGACAAGAAACTGACATTATATCATTTAGTAGTTTTCTTATAATGCATTTCTTACATGACAAAAGATTTGATTAGTAAATAAAAGTTCTCAAGTATGATTTCTCTTTATGTCTTTCATCTGAGGAAACCACTCTCTTGAATCCTGTTCCTGTCTGGAACTTGTGTCAAGGTTGAAAAGTCAAGCATTCAATCATATGCTCTCTCTTTCTCTCTCTCCCTCTCCATGGTTACCAACAGCAAGAGGCTGTTAGGCTCCAAAACTACAGGTAAGCAATTCTTTTCATACTGCATATCGTAGTAACTCTGGAAAAAAAGTATTGTAATATCATGCTAAACATTACTTTTAAATACACTTTTAAAAGCATATGCAGTGTTGCATATTCAGTGCAGGATCACGGGTTTCCTGCATTATTTTGCCTACAGCTTTTCATTGGTGGTTGCAATGGCTAAAGGTGATAAAACCTGTAAGATGGCAATTAGTATCTATTTTAAAACAAATGTATCTGGCAATGAAAACATAAAGTTTATGATAGCTGGCCTAGTTGCAGTGTAAAGTGTTCAACAGCCGTTAGTGTAATGTTTTTTCTAGGTTAAAACCACTGCTATGTCGAGGAAGATTTAATTTATTTTGAGGTTCAAATAATGCCAAAAGAGACTAAATTTATGCAAATACTTAATTGGTCATTTAATTAATGATTGGTTAATTTGGAAAGAAAATTCATTCAGGAAACATAAGTATTTATTATAATAAATGCTGGTAAATAATGAGTGTGTAAAGTTAAATCAGAATAAAATCCAGAACGAAAAATTCCATGGTGCAGCTCATTTCAGGTTTACCAAATATTCAAGCATGTTAATGTTTTCACGAGTTATTTGACTGCATGATAAAACTTTAATTGCAATAATGTAAGTGTCCAAGAAAAATATGATAGTACTGTGCTGATGACAAACTTAAGGTGGCAAAACTGTTGAAGCAAATAATATTATCTCGCGTTTTTAGCACTATTAGTGCATTATGTACTGGTACTATTATTTTCCTTTGTCCCTCTAAACTGTTGTTTGTCCCCCAAATATGGAGAGTACATAGGGGGACAGTGCCCCCCTATGTACAACACTGATATGCTTTTTATGACAGCAATATCTCCATTTGAATGGTAATTGCACTTTAATTCTCAATTAGTTATCTCCCCTGGCCATTAGAAACTTTTGAGGTATTCTTTCAGTTATTAGTTTACGCAGAATCT
The DNA here is from genome assembly GCA_029931535.1 of Margaritifera margaritifera. Classification (NCBI taxonomy): domain Eukaryota; kingdom Metazoa; phylum Mollusca; class Bivalvia; order Unionida; family Margaritiferidae; genus Margaritifera; species Margaritifera margaritifera. The sequence goes on from JAQPZY010001631.1 coordinate 4,475,329, forward strand.
ACGAGTTGGGTTGAAATATCGTGTCTGGTTTTCTTGGGAAGATTCCAATTGCCTCCCAATCAGAAAGCTTGACTGGTTCCATACTGTTACTTCACTTCTCAGTACGTGTGATAGTAAACATAAAAACAGTTAATCTGTGATGTCACTGTAGGGCTATAGGAACATCATTATTATCCATAATTTTAAGATGCAAGTCTGCCATTTCTGGTGAAAACAGTCAGTTTACTTGAACATTTTCCATAGTCTTGTATTAAAATTTTAAACTCAATTTCTCATTCGTTACAAATAAGGTTTAGAAAATCAATAAAATGTTTTAAAGGTTTCTATAACATATATATCTCCAAAAAGAAAACCAGTTCTGTTTCAGGATTATATCAATCACTAGGGATACAATACTATAAGTTAATCACCTCTTAAGAGATAATATCAACTTCAGAGAGTTTTATTCCAAGAATGATACAATAATGGATAGGAAAACGGTAATATTTACACGAGTAATCAAAGATCTGAGTCACAATGTGGTCTGGCTTTAGAGAACGTATTTTACTATTACACAACAGATGGAAATATTAAAATGTGATTTTCAGCTCTACTGGTCATTAGCACAATTTTTTTATTGTTACTCCACAACTATTTGGAGGATTGCCATCAGACTTGACACACACATTCATCCCAAGGTCAAGTTAGTCCTAAATGAAAAATTGTGCTGCTTAGACATCCAGTATGGCTGCCACAGCAGCCAACTTGAAAATCTTGTTATCGCTACTTCTTCTGAATGGGCGGTCATATCAACATTGGGTTTTAACTAAAAGACATCTTATAATGTCTAGTTCGTCCGAAATGAAAATGGTGCTGATCTGATATCCAATATGACCACCATGGCAGCTATCTTGAAAATCTTGTTATCGCAACTCTTCCTGAATGGAAAGTCATATCGACATGGGGTTTGCACCACAAGACTTCTTATAATGCCTAGTTGGTCCTAAATGGAAATGGTGCCACCTGGGCATGCAATATTATTGAAAAGCTTGTTATTGCTACTCCTCCTGAATGGATGGTCATATCCACATGGGGTTTCACTTAAAGACTTCTTATGATCTGCAGTTGGTACTAAATGAAAAAGGTGATGATCTGACACCCAGGAACAGGAAGTCATATCAATGTGGGGTTTTCACCCAAAGACATCTTTTAATGTATAACTGGTCCTATATGAAAATGGTTTTGCTCAGACATCCAGTATGGCACCACAGCTGTCATCTTGAAAATTTTGTTATTGCTACTCCAGAATGAATCATCATATCATCTTGCAGTTTTCATTAAAAGACTTTATATGATGTTTAGTTGGTCCTAAATGAAAATGGTGTTGTTCTTATGTTTAGTAAGGCCATCACAACAACCATCTTGAAGATTTTGTTGTCACTACTCCTCCTGAACAGAAACATGGGGTTTTCAGCAGAATACTTCTTATGATATTTAGTTGGTCCTAAATGAAAATGGTTCCACTTGGACATCCAATATAGCCACTAGAGCAGTCATCTTAAAAATGTTATCGCTACTACTGATTGGATAGTATATCAACATGGGTTTTCACTTAATGATATCTTATGATGTTTAGTTGTTCTTAAGTGAAAATGGTGCTGATCTGACATCCAATATGGCCTCAATGGCAGCCAACTTGAAAATCTTGTTATTGCTTCTCCTCCTGAACAGAAAGTCATATTGACATGGGGTTTTCACCAGAAGACTTCTTATGATGTCTAGTTGGTCCTAAATGAAAATGGTGACACATGGACATCCAATATGGCCATCACAGGGGCTATTTTGCAAATCTTGTTATCGCTACTCCACCTGAATGGATAGTCATATCAACATGGGGTTTTCACTAAAAAACTTCTTATGATGTCTAGCCACCTTGAAAATCTTGTTATTGCTACTCATAACCAGAATGTCATATCAACATGGGGTTTTCACCGGAAGACTTTTTATGGTGTGCCAGCCTGATATCCAATATGGCCACCAAAGTGGCCATATTGAAAATCTAGTCACTATTCCTCCTAGATGGAAAGTCATATCAACATTGGGTTTTCACTAGAAGGTTTCTTATGATGTCTAGTTGGTGCTAAATGAAATGGTACCAATTTTACATCCAGTTTGGCCATCATGCTAGCTACCATGAAAATCTTGTTATTGCTACTCCTATCGACAAGATGTTTTCACCAGAAGACTAATTATGATATCTAGTTCGTTCTGAATGAAAAAGGTGCCAATCTGACCTCAAATATGGCTGTCACAATGAACATATATTAAAAATCTTATCACTAATTCTCCTGAATGGATGGTCATATCAGCATGGGGTTTTTACCAAAATTCTTCTAATGGTGTCTAGTTTGTCCTAACTGTCCAATATGGCTTCCACAGTGCCTAATTTGAAAATCTTATTGCTCAAAAATATCAGACATGGTTTCAACACTCAGCAGTTAAAAATAAGAAATGGTCTTATCTTGAATTCCTGGAAAATATTTTCGATAGTAGAGCATCAGTCCCTTCAAGGGACTCTTGTTTTTAGGTTATCCCCACCCCCACCACATTTCTAGAGATTGAAGTTTGAAAAGCTGAGGTATCTATGTGTTTTGTTGTGCATCAAAACATTGCTTGGAAAATAACAAGAGTTCCTTAAAGATGCTGATGCTCTATTGGCCAAAAAAGAATTTCCAGGAGTCCAGTATAAGACGAATTCTTTTTAACTGCTGAGTGCTGAAACCATCTCTGATATTTTTGAGTGATAACAAGATTTTCAAGATGGCCACCATTGATGGCCATATTGGATGCAAGATTGGCACCATTTTCACTTAGGGCCAACTAGAAATCACGAGAAGTGTTTTGGTGAAACCCCATACCAATATGTCGATCCATCCAGGAGGAGTAACGATAACAAGATTGTCATAATGGTTGTCATGGTGGCCATACTGGATGTAAGATTGGCACCATTTTCGTTTAGGACCATCTGGATATCATAAGAAGTCTTATGGTGAAAACCCAATGTTGATATGACCTTCCATTCAGGACGAGGAGTTATAAGAATTACAAGATGGTGTCCATATTGGATTTCAGATCATCATCATTTTCATTTAGGACCAAATAGACACCATAATAAGTCGATATGACTTTCTGTTTAGGATGAGTAGCAATAACAAAATTTTCAAGATTGTGGCCATATTGGATGTAATATTGGCACTATTTTCAGTTAGAACCAACAATATAAGAAGTTTTTTTGTGAAACGAAACCTCATGTTAATATGACCATCCAGGAAGAGTAGCAATAACACAATTTTCAAGCTGAACACTATGTTGGCCATAATGGAGGTCAGATTATCACTACTGTCATTTATAAGAAGTCTTCATGTGAAAACACCGTGTCAGTATAACTTTCTGTTCAGGAGCTGTAACAACAACAGGATTTTAAAGATGACTGATATGGCATTGATGTGACCATCCATTCAGGAGTAGCGAAAAAAATATTTTCAAGATGGCAGCCACATATTAGATGTCCTAGTGCCACCATTTTGATTTAGAACCAACTCGACCTTGGGATGAATATGTATGTAAACTAAAGTTTCATGGCAATTAGTTGTCCAAGTAGTTTAGTTGGAGTAGTGATAACAAATTTGTGCTAACAGACGGATGGATGACTACAATGGACAACAGGTCATCCCATAAGCTCTTCTGGTCTGTGACTAGTAGAGCTAATGAGGGGGTCATAAACCAAATACTGTCTTGTCACCTATCACTTAATGAAAGCTCTATGCAATATAGTTTTATCTCCATACATGTGATATCTCAGTATGTGAGAAAAATCACAATTTTGAACCATCTCACAATCTCACTCCCTGAGTTCAATTTCTCACTGAATATTAAATTTCTTATGCTGAAAACTTTCATGGTTATATTTTAAACCAAACGACTACTTTGAAAGTGTTTTCATTATACTTTTCATGTCTAAGTAAAACTATAGATGGAATGAAGCAAACATTCCACACAATCTGCAACTTTATAAAGTATTTTAAGTGAACCCGAGGTCAATATCTTTCATTTTACATCAATGCACATGGATGACCGTTTTCTACAAATCAGTGCATGAATATTTTTTTCAACCTATTTGGGGTCCGGAAATTTAAAAAAATAAAAACCCAGCTCCCCCGTCCCTCCGAAAATCAAATGATTGGTTCCTAACTTAAGCATAAAATCTGAAATATGTTGATGTCAAAGACAATGCTGTTACCATGTCTCCTCATCTGGTAATGCCAGTGACAAAAAAAAAAGAGAAACAAATTTGACTATTTTTCCTAGAGGCTGTTGATATATTGTCTCAGCCATATATATTCTGTCTTAATGCTATAAGCCTGTTTACCTGGCTGGACAAAAATATGATCAGAAATGGAGTAACTCAAGTTTTGACAAGCTCAGCCAATCAGATGCAAAATCACCTCATTAATATCAATCTTGTTCATAATTGTACTCGTACAAGATCTTGATGGTTTTAGCCCATTTACCAAGTTTGATAAAAATTGGATCAGAAATACTAGTGTGACAATGTCCCCACCCACCATTATTTCCGGTTATGATAAACAAGTATGATCCGGACTCGCGCACTTTTAAGATGTGATGTTTTAGGTCTATCAAAACCATTTTTAAGAGAACTGAAAACAAGTCGGCTATTTGTTAAGGTTAAGGGTTCAGTTTTTTCCTCTCCTTCTATGGTTAATATTCTCATAATTGTGTCACATGAAGTTACTACACGTGGTGGTGAGGGAACATCTGCGATCTGTTCATCCATGTATTGTTTCATCCCACCATTAGCAGTATCAACGTATTCTCTGATAAAGGCCATCGACGTACCAGAGTCTATGATTTCCCCAATTTCACAGATTTCGGCAATGTTTTTCGCGATAGCGCCTCACAGCCTAACAACAACATCTTCATTGTCCACGTTAGACATTCTAAGTTTCCAGTTTGATCTTAAAAAATCACAAGCACGCCCGGGTTGACGCCAACAACAACCCAGCTAGTAAACTCAGTCAAATCCACTGTGGTGGCAAACCTGCTCAGATTCACATCAGCACCGCGTTGGGCTGAGTATCGTCCATAAATATTAATAGGAATTTTGTATACTATTAAGCGTACTCTAATGTAAAATCAATAAGTGTTTGCCGGGTTGGTGTTGAGGAAGCTTTGCTTCCCATGATTGCACTCAATGTTTTAACAACAAGATGACCGCAAATTGGTCTGTCCAGCCGAGTTTGTAACGGCAGTGTTGAATAAAACAGTGGTGATGCAGCACCAGCACCCCGGGTTAAATAATCAACTTCAAGTGGTGGTGCAAGCCCATATGAGTCAAAATGCAAAAGATATCAAGGCGTTATCACATATGCAACCCAGTGAGTTCCAGGTTCTGTTGAAGAAACAAGGTTAACAATGTTGGTTTCCCTTGTGCGTGCGATCATGGCTCGAGAGCCTTTGGCTCCAAGTTCATCCTACATAAAGACACATCGGAAATGTTTCACCGACTTTACCATAGTGAGTAAATTAAGATTGGTTAATGGCGTGAGGCATTTTGTGAGTCATACCGGGTAATCGAAGATCTCTGACTGAGGATATTCTGCGAGTTGTCTTGGGTAATCGAAGAACTTTTCCCACCAACAGACTTTTTTAGAGCCATCCCAGATGCAGTTCTGACAACCCCTAACGCAGCCTCTTCTGCAACCGCCAACAGCGCTGGAATGGTCGCGAGGAATGGAAATATTCCAATAGCATATCCGCTGACTTGGATAATTTTAATGTCACCAAGGTGTTCTTTTGTTTGTCCGCATTAAACTGATCAAGTTGTGTTTGGGTTAGCCATACAGGGATAATTCCAGTTCACTTTTCCTGAGAAGGTTTTAATGTGACCCCACGCTCATTTCGTATTGCGTTCTTTTTTTTTTCGCAAGCTGTTTTGGGCTAAGGCCAACCTTAACTTCATGATTGGACATTATTTTAAATTATGCTGTTCAATTACAACAATTACAGGTTTTCCACTGGCGCATCAATAACTCTCATTCGACCACCTGTGCCCTCCAAGAACAGCATCTTATCAGAAAGAATTACAGTAATACATCTGTAACCAGTGGCAGGATCAGCTACACATGCATGAAAGTGCATATCGACCACAGACTGTCTGTACTGGTCCAGGTGTTCCAAGGAAAAGTAATAAATCGGGTACAACATAGTGAAGTCTTTCTGACTGGTGCAGAGAAAATTACATCAAATTCTGGTGTTGCTGATGACAATGTAATCATCAAGGTAATGCTTGGGGTTGTATTTACAACAACACACTGCATCGTAACATGGATTGTGTGTAAAACATGAAGTATTTCAATTGCCTCATTACTCATCATCGGTGTAATATACATCATCAATGTCTTCAATGAGTTTGTGCATAAACAAATGAAATGTTCCCGGGTCCATGATGTCGTTTGTGAGTAACTGCTAACAAATCGATGCAGCCTCAATAACGACTTCTGGTGTGTTGTTGCCCATGCGAACTGACCCTACAAGTGTTTCCAACCGATCCAGCAGTTCATTCACCTGTTGTTTGATCCACAGACACACATTTGAACCCTTTAGTTGTCATGGAACCTTTAGTTGTCCCACGTTTGCATGCACAACCACCAATACCTTTTCCATGTTTAGGTGGTTCCTCTTTTTTCTTGGGAGGAACAGCCTCCTTGGGAGACATATCCGCTTGTTTAGGCTGCTCCTTATAGATTTGCCTTATAGCTACTTCAAAATTTTTTCGAAAAATATCTACATATGATTTAGCTTTTTCTTCACCTATAGTTCGATAGAGGTGAACAAGATGCTCAAATTCAGGCCACCTAGGATCTTTACTGCTTAATCTTTTATGTCCAACCCACTCATTGTAGCTCATATCCGCTGCCAGTTTATACTCCAACATATACTCTTTTAGTTGCTCTTCATGTATTTTATGGGCAAACCACATAGGATTCTTAAAGATTTGCTGCCATGCTGGTTCTTTAAATCTTTGATCTTGTGATTCTTTTAACTTTGGTTTGTATTCAGGTGGTTCTTGTTGTGGAAGATCTGTAAGTGCCTCCTCAACATCCTTATGCATTTCCTCTAACTGTTTTTGTATTTGTACTAACTGTGTTGGCGCATGCCTGATTGGACCAGGTTGTTGTTGTGTTCCCATCATTGCGGCAGTGGTTTCTTTGACTTTCTTTCTTGGTTCTGCGGTTCCACTGTCTTGGCTACAATCTCTTTTGTTGGTTTAATCAGCGGTGCAAATGTTTGTTCGAAACCCTCTATGAGATCTTCCCGTTTAGTTTGTCTAGACTGTAACATATCTGTGACACGTTTGCGTGCATCTATGTACTTGTGTACAAGTTTCAGTTGATCGCTCTCAGCTTTGCGACGTTGGTCAGCAGCTTCTGCTATGGCATCGCTGGCAGATTTCGTCATTGCATACGTTTTTTTTTATAGTTGTTGAATTGCTTTACTCAAACCCGCTCAATACTTTTTTCAGGAGGCAGAGCCTACAGTCAAGTCAATAGTGTGGAAATTATACGGGTCCTAGGTGACATCCACAAGCATGTTGCGAAACTCATCCCATGAGTGGTCGGTGGTACACCAAGTCCAATGAATGTTTGCGAGATTATAAACATCAATGCCACAAAATATCATTAACATGTTGCAGTTGTCTCGGATTACTTTAGGCACGTGTGGATATCGTTGTGTTACATAGATCACACCTGTGTTTTTGTGTCGGCCTTACAGGGTTTTCTTGGTGTTCAAGCATCACATAATTGTAAACAACAAGATTATTCTTGCGTGAATCAAGGTCATCAGTTATAGGAGCTTCACTGATCATGGAAGAGAAACCAATGGCGGACGATTTGCTTCTTTGCGACGCCTGAGGCGCTTCTGTAAAGTCTTTAAGTACATCATAACATGGCTGATTGTCAGTCGAGGGTGCAATCATGTAAGGCGATCCCATGTTAACTCTCTCATGGTTAGAACCAACTTTTACAGTTGGGTTTTCCTGGATCCAGCTGGACCAATGATTAATACGCGAATTGAGTTGGAAACATGTCACTGTACTTGGGTTGTCTGGGCTTTGCCTCCGTAAAAAAGTCAATGTTGAATATCAATTGTTTTATAACACAATCGTGTCTTCATATTATGTGCGATGTCGCAAAAAAACACATACTGCAAATCCAACTTGAGTTCAGACATGTAATGGTAGAGCTGCGATTGCTGGAACTTGTGTTTGCTGTCGAGCAAAGAAGTTCACGTTATTAAAAAAAGTCGGCGGTGATGTCACTGCTGCGTTAGCAAAGCTACCTAGAACACCATGGAGCAAGTATCCTGGTGAAAAGCATATATGGCTCCCTCCGGGACCTAGGTAGAATTACTGCAGGCCTGGAACACGGCTGGATATACGACTTGATTCTAATAATCGACCGAAGCCCGGAGAAGAACCTGTCAACCGTGTCGATGCTGCATGTTACTGACATGATCTTGCGTACAAAGCATCAAGTGATATCCGTGCGCGTGAACATGCTGATATAGATCTCATCCATGACTTGAATGCGATCAGTCCTACACTCGGAGAAGAATTGCTAGATGGATCATCAAAGGAGGAATGAAGGCTAAGATTCTCATTGGTGGCCGCTAACACGCCACTTGGTAGACAAAATCCACTCATTTGAGGTAAAATAAATAGATATAATAACAAACAAACAATCATTAATTAGAAAAGCGTAGTTTCCGAGTGGACTTTGTCCACAATATACTACAGTCCGCGTGGGTATTGGAAATGTGAAGGTGCTGTTGAAAAGTTAGCGAGCATGGCAAAGGTCACCCACAGAATCGCTCAAGCATGGTTGGCCAAACAAGTGCTGTGGCAAATTATCTACCCGCACCAAGAAAGATATCCAATGGATAGTTTGATGTGAGAACCCCCAACGAAGTTCACCAGGCTGATCTTTTGTTTCTTCCACATGATCATCGTACTGGAACATACATCCAAATACGCGTTAACCATTTTCGATGTCGCCAGCATCTAAGGATTCAGCAAGTGTCACAGATGCGCTTAAACGTATTTATGCATGCGGACTGCTTACATGGACATGGCTGTTGCAGGTCGATCCAGGAAAATAAATGTTTGGAGCCGTTGCTGCATTGTTAACAAAACATAAGGTGCTTGTTCATATTGGACATGTTTGCATACATCGCAATCAAGCCATCGTAGAACGATTTAACCGTACAAATGTGGAATGATTATTTGGACATCAATACATGCAAGAATTGTTAATAATGTCTCAGACCCAGAGAGCTCGATCACGCGAGTGGGTAACATGACTTTGATCAGTTATACAGTGTAGCAACGTTGAATAATGAAACCACATGCAGGATAGAGTTAAAACTTGCCAAGGCAATTCGGCCAAAGACTCGCCGTTACACATAAAACAGTTGCACAACCACCTGTGTTAGCGTTAGCCCCACTTGGAAACAATTTCGTTTGGTATCTGTATGTACCTGGAGAGCTAGAATGCAAACAACGTTGTGTCACTGACCCGGTATGGTCCATTGATGTATTTACAATTTCAGACCAAATTGATTTTCTGAGACAGTCAACACATTATCATCTGGAACCTTCAATTTTCATAGATAAATTAGCAGCAAAGCCGAGTGAACCTTGTCCACGGGAGGCAAAGCCTCTGAGCAGAGCATTTGTGCGAGAAGAATTTCAAGTCGTTCCTGGAAATACGGAACTATCACCAAAGTCTATTCTAATGCGCTAGAGTATCAATCACGTGGTGTTCGTAAATTTAAGTGGTGATTCTATTGGGGAATATCCATCGCTTGGTATCAAGTGGTGACAAACTCACCTTGGTGCATCAGTATACACCCACGTGAAGTTTCCGTGACCGGATTAGATTGACTGAGTATGCGAATTCGCGTCACTCACACAAACATTCCACATACATGTCGTGCTTGAGATCTTTTGCAACAACAACATGGGGAGCTCCTTCTGGCTTTTTGATGCAATTGCTGCTCTGTGGTCCGACCACGATAGAGTACATTTTAGGATCCAGTCCCAGGTATTCTTCAATTGGTTTTCAAGCATATTCATCCTTGAACTTACAAACAAACTTTGTATTGGTGTTACTAAACAACGAATGTGTTAAATTCATTTAGAAGTATGTCCAATGCCATATTCGCATATACATCATCAGTGGTGATATTCATAGGAAGTGAATTGGTGTCCGTGTAGAGCATCTTGACATGATCCTGGTAAAATGGTTTGATTTGTCACAGCAGAACTCGTACATGAGCAGCTTTGACAGATCCAACATGGACATGCCAACATAAATAGGGTTCGTCAACTTCAGTTTTTAATTTTTACTGTGAAAAGCAAAGAGTCCACCATCAAATAGCTTGCATGACTGAAATGCAGGTCCTCAAAAAGCCCTCAAAGCTTGTCTTGTTCACTATCATGGACAAGGTCGATATGAATTCGCTTTTTGCAAATTCTCCATCGTTTTACCAAACATGTCATTGTTTATGAGTTTACAGAAATCTTTTTCAAACTTGTTCCTGGCCTTTGTACGTAGATCTATACTGATTCGTTTATACAGCGCCATCCACGCATGTTGGCAAAACAAAAGTACCTGATGGCCTGTGCTTGCAAGCATACCCAATCGCAGATACAACTGCAAATTACGTACATGGACTACATAGTTGGTTTTAGTCTGAAGATTTGGGACAAGCTTGGTGCATTTGGTAAACTTGTGTTTGGATTCATTCACAATTCCACACTGATACGGGGACAACCACCCACTGGGCACCACCAACGCTTCTGGAGCCAGGGGATAATCATTATGGGTGTGATGGATGTTTTCTGGATACTCTAGATCAACTTCAAAGAAGTATCCAATATCGCTGTTACTGTTGTACTCTCGTATACATTTTTCCACATATATGTGTGTGGGCTCTACCCATCAACATGCATGGGCTGCATCATTGCCCATTCATAAAGCTTATTTGTGTCCAGGTACATTGTGTAGCTATTTGGCAGGCTTGGGTCATACCCATCCATGCTCGGATTGTTTGCACGAGCATAACCATTGAAATTCCACGGATACCATGTTCCACAAACAGATTCTGGTCAATATCGGTGATCAGTTCCAACTCCATGTTGGTTTTTGACAGCAGTGCATCCCAACCCATTCCAAGTGACGAAAAGTAGTGCGCTGGGTTGAGCTTGTGCTCACTCACAGAGTATCACCAAATGCCTCAAAGACATCTGCGAGCAAATGCACATCTGTTCTCAAATACAGATCATGACAGTCACCAAGGTTTTTACATTCTAATGTGGACCAAACTTTGTTCGCATGTGTGTATTCATTGGCGGAAATACATTCGTGAGAAACAACAAATGGAATGCCTTGATCGGTAGTAACGGAGTTTCAGCAAACTTGTTACACTCGCTCATGTACTTGCAGGGGTAAATTCTTTTACGTGTAAGCAGGCTGAACATCTCCATTTCAGTAGGGGAAGTACTACCGCATTGACGAGTAATTGTAAAACTATCATTACCATGGGAAGCTCTGCTTCCTGCTCCAAGGTTGTTCACTAGTTTATCCAGACCAGAACTGAGAAACTGCAGTGAATCAATAAACTGCAGTTGTCTGAGCCTAAAGGGTTGTATTTTTCCATGTTGTTGGGGATGATGCTTAAAGGAGCATTTGACACAGGAATTCTTGTTTTAATTGGTTTATTTTGCAGCTGTAGATTGCATGCGCTGTGTGCAGCTCCTCGGTGCGTGCCAGTGATATGACAGTGATTGCATACGTTTTCATCAGTGGAACTAAAAGGTTTCCAACATTACCCCAAGATTTATAATTTTTTTTAATGTTGCACTTATAAGACAACCCCTACTCTGCATGAATCGAATTTTAGTTTTTAAAAAACGTCGACTTAAAAGCGAGTAAATACGGTAACCTGCACCAGAAATGCCAGACATTGGTGGTTTTGTCACGGCTGATCTGTATTGTCATGCGCAGGATGCCTCGCGGACACAAGTGCCTATTTAAAACATTCATTGTCATCATTTTTCACGTTTATTATTGACTCGCAGCAGAACATAATTTGGTGTTTCAATATAGTTAGACCCGCAGAATGGTATAAATGGGGAAGTATGTAATTGAACTTCCACACATCTGTCCAGAGTCCATCTGGACCCTACGTTGCTGTATTTTTCCAATGTCTCAAAAATCTTTCAAAGCTTTTATCAATTTTGTGATTAATAGACTCTGTGTCTTTGTGGTTTAAGATTATAAGTGGACCACCACGAATCCATGGGGTGGCGATTTTAAAGCCATCCTTGTCTGATGACTTACAATTAAGCAGCATAGTCAAATGTACACAAAGAATAATATCTGCTTTAACTCTGGAGGTGCCAGAATGTTGTAACGTTGACATGATTCCTGGAACCATCTTTGATACAAGTTTTCCAGTGTCTTTGCTACAAGTTTTCCAGTGTCTTAAGCGTTTGGAATAATCGCATGATAATCTTAAGAATCATCAACACAATTTGAATTCTGGAACTTGGGCTTATTGACGAACATACTCGACTGCCTCAGTGGCGATAGTGGCTGCAATGCATCGGTGGTTTTGTTCACCCTTGATTATATGTACAATTTCTGCATGCTTGATTCGTGGAGGAATTTTAATATTTAATTTTGCTGCAGTTTCACAAAGCTCTCACAGTCCGATGTGGTTTGATTACGATACCTAATAATGCATGTATGTCAGCTTTTTTGTGCCTCTTTATATTTGTATGTTATGCTAGCATACGGATTGTTTCAGTTGTTGTACAGTTAACGTTGCTGCTGCCATTGTAACCAGCTGTGGTTTATCTGGGGGAAGTTGTTGCATAATTAGCCATGGTGCATTTGCAAGTCCTAATAACTCAAATATGCCAGCTTTTTGCATACTCCTCTGTATTTGTACCTTGTGTGAGTTGCATTAGTTTAATCACAGTCGGCATACTGGTATATGTGGGGAAATCATTATCTAATTGCAAATTCCATCAATAATTTTTTTAAGTATTTTTACTTTACCAGACTCAGAAACTGCAATCACTTCAATCCTAGCTATTATTTCATTGACTTCTGTATCTTTTTCATCGATGCTGTTGACATTGTCAGGTCTTTGCTCAACGTTGTCAGGTATTTCTACAACAATAGGTTCTATATTTGTTGCATTGCCAAATCTTCGCCTTCATTGTATGACCATTCGCTGTAAAATACTTTTCACCTGTGATAGTAATTTCCAAACTCTGGGCAGTGCATTGTAAACAAACTTTTTCATCAGGCTACATGAACTGAGGATTACCATCAAAAAGATTTTTGTGTTTGAATATAATTTTCTTTAATTCAGTATTTGGCCAAATCACTGCATGCTGATCAGTACACGTAAATATTATACCAAATCATAAATGACCGCCGCTTGTACAATGACATCCAATAACATAAAATGTCTTGCATTGCTTGTATATTGACTCCATAGTTTCTGTGTCTTTGCATGTGAATATCTTTTCACAAACTCTTGACAATGTGCCAATCACTCACACTCTGTGTATTCTAGAAATTTCACATTCTTACAAAAAATAGTCTTTGGTGATTCCAGATATTAATGTCAAAGGCATCTGTCTAATTAATTTATTCTCAATGATCTTCGCTACTGCTCGTATATTCGCTTGTTGTTTCAATGTCATCATTAGAGTATTCATTTAATTTCATTATCTGTACTAGGTGATTTAGTCTACGTGAGTTGCTTCATTTTTTCTTGCACAATATCATATAATGTTTTTTCACTTTTTTTCTCATAAGATTGGCCAAGTTTACATCGTTGCTGTTCCAAGATAATTCCTAAGTCAATTATTTTATGAAGATGCACCAGATATGTATTTGAAATATCATACATCTTTTGAGCCTCTTTAACAAATCTGTATGATGCATTTAAGTGAAATAGTGATTTAATTTCTTCTGTAATGTTACACACACTCCATTGGTCTGATAATTTGATTCCAGAATTGGATATTTTCATAAATTCTTTCAAAATAATATATGCATCAATCTGAATTTTTCGCATCATAAATTTACAGCGGTAATTGTTTAATATAAAAATATTCTCACACTAACTCTGACACAGTCAATATAAAATATTCTCATACTAACTCTGCCACAGAGAAAATAATATTAGCAGAATATTTTATACAGTGTAGTGGTGATCAATAGTCCTATTCCTGCAGTAGTATTTGGTCACACATAAAAGGAATCTTCACATATGTAGTATTGTTACAATCAATAATATAGGCCTGACTGCAAGCAAATTTTGTTTGTGAAGAGTATCCTTTTAGAAGTATAAACAGTGACAACAATGTACACCACATACACAAAAACAGAATTGGTGCCTCGCCAGTGGCAGGATTTTGACTGTTGCCATTGTCATGACCAATGGGTGTAGCTGTATTTTTGAAAAATAATAATTATATTTTTGAAAATTAATAACAGCTCCATCGTCGTACTAGCCGATTTTGCTTCGCAAAATCTTTCACGCTAGTGTTAGAATTATATTTTATAATCCTATAGTGCATGCACTCGCATGTGACGATCAAGGTAAAAGTAGTAAAGTCATGGGGTATAGAATGTGTTGGCCTATCTCGGCTACCAAAATCTAAAACGAACATTGTCTACTACTGAATTAGTCTTTAGAGTGGTAACAAGCTCAGTCAATCAAATGCAAATTTACCTCATTAATATGCACAGATCATACACATTGTTGAAATCATGCAAGATCTTGATCATATATTTGAAGTCTGATCAAAAACAGATCATAAATATGACTTTGAGAGTGGTAACATGCATAACCAATCAGATGCAAGATTATCTGATTATTAAGCATAGATCTTGCTCTATACATCTATTGAACTCATCCAAGATAATGAAGATATAAAATCATATTCCAAGTTTGAGCAAAATAAGATCAGAATTATGGCTTCCAGGGCAGTAACAAACTGAACCAATCATATGCAAGATCACCTCATTAAATTGCATAGATCTCACTCATTATCAAAATTGTCAAAGATCTTAATGATTTAGATCAGAAATATGCTGCCAGAATGGTAACAAACTCAACCAGTGGACTGCAATATTACTGGTATCTCATTAATATGCATGGATCTCACCCATTTTTGAACCCATCCAAGATCTTGATGACCTAAACATATATTCCAAGACTGATCAAAACTGGATCAGAAATATGGCCACCAAAGTGGTAACAAGTTCAGCCGATCAGATGTAAGATCACTCATTAATATGTGTGAATCTTGCTCATTATTGGACTCTTCAGAGATTTTGTTGATATATGCCCATATTCCAAGTCTGATCAAAACTGGATCAGAAATATGGACTTCATAGCTGTAACAAGAAATTGTTGACTGGCATTCAATGCATGACGGATGCAGGGTCATACATAAGCTCATTGGCACTTATGGTAAAGTGGGGTAAAAACCTTTAAATAACTTCTCCAAAACTGCTGGAAAGAATTCAACTAAACTTGACAGAAAGCATACTGCATGAAGACCTTTCAAGTCTGTACAAATGATTTCAAACTGCCATCAAATATGTCATTGTTACTACAAACAGAAAATTTAACCAAATTTGACAGAAAGCATCCTAGCATGGAGGGCTGTAAAGTTTGTACAACTGATGCTGACCTGCTATCAAATATAGCATCATTACTTCTCCAAAACTGCTGAAATGCTGGACAGAATGCATGCCAACATGAAGACCTTTAAAAGTTATACAAATGATGCTGATCCACCATAAAATATGGCCACCATTACTAAAAATAGAAAAATCTTCAAACAACTTCTTCTCCAAAACTGTTGAATAGAATTTGGACAATCTTGCTATATAGTATCCTGACATGAAGACCTTTCAAATTTATACAAATGATGCTGATCCGCAATCAAATTTGGCCACTGTAACTAAAAATAGAAAAACCTTTATATGACTTTTCCAAAATGGCTTAACAGAATTTGACCAAATTTTACATAAAGCATCCAGGCAAAGAGGGTTGTTAAATTTGTACAAATGATGCTGATACATCATCAAATTAGTTTCTTCGGATCTTTCCCGCCCCATTTTAGATATTTGCAGCTATGTTGGGTTGTGAGGTCAGAGCATATTCCCAGCTGAAAACATGGAATCCACTACAACCACATGGTAAAGGCATGGGGTACTCATTTTAACCTTGGACTAGCAGAATTAAGTGACATTGCATCAAACCCTACCTGCCTGATATCAATAGATAGATATAATATTTCTCTTCTTTGATGTAGCAATTAACACAATTTGTAACTTTAATAAGCCTACAAATGAGCAAATTACTGTGTCCAGAATTTACGAAGTCAACCTTTCCATGCAGCATTGCTTAGTCACATGATTGCCAAATCTCATGACATCAGTATTCGATTGCAACTGTCCTTTTCCCTACATAGGCTATCTTCATCACTTGATGATTCTTTGACCTCTGACATCAAGAAAAATGTGGGCCGTGATATCTGGACCATGTGACCATGCAATGTAAGAAATGGCAAAATATGGTGTCCAGTTTGAAAGTACTAAACTTGGCTTGTGTGCTGACAAATATTTTAATTTTAATTATCAATATCATGCAGGTAGTGTTTGATTAATTTTGCTAGCCTGTTTAAAATGACTACTTATGCCGCAACCGTTTGGTTTTGGTGAATTCCATGTTTTCAACAGGGAATATGCTGTCACCTCACACCTCAACTTAACTGTCCAAATATCTAAAACAGGGTCAGAAAGGTCAGAGGAAACTCAGACTATCGTCAGCTGTGACCACCATTTATACCAAAAATAGAAAAGATTTTAAACAACAAAAACTACTCAACAGATTTAGACCACAAAGTTTGTGCCAGGTATGTGATGTAGAACCAATGTCATTCTGCAGAAACCATGTTTCTCCTTTCAGACAGTAACCTTGACCACTGACCTTTGATCCCAAAATCAATGGGTTCTTCCTCAACCCAACTGCAAGTCATCCACAAAGTTTGGTCTAGGTATGTAAAGAAGAACTAATGTTATTTTGTGAAAACCCTTTTTGTTCATGCTGCAAAAACCTTGCTAGACTTTTGGCATGACCATCAATCAAGTCAGATTATTCCCATGTTTGCACCTTGGTATATGCATGCAACACAAACAATTTCTAAGTGATTATTATCAATCATCAATCAGTTTTAAAACAATTGATCAAAAACTAATTGTGCAACACTGCCATTCCACAGGACTTGTTCTGCCAATGGGAATAACCCTTCAATAATTTCAATCAGAAGTCATGACCCAGTTACTTCCCTTGACAGACCAGATGGATATAATTTCAATATTAGGTAGTTTGTTTCAGTGTGTGCAGTTTTTGTATTGGTAACATATATAACTATTGTTTAAATAAGATTTAACCACTAAAGTTATATTTATACACTTTTACAGTTGGGTTTAAGCCGTAAGCTGTAAGCCATTACAATGACATTTGCATGTTTCAGTAGTGGACTTAAATACATTTTCAAATAATACCGCATTCTAATTAAAAACATAATTCGGGATAATTTAATCATACTATTTAATTCATCTGGACTTTGCATCCAGTAAATGAAGGAGTGGTTATCTTTAAATCTAAGGTAAACGAAATAGATCACAGCTGGCTGACATTTTGCTCGAGGCTACTGTTACGTCACGCACTGTTGAACATAAATATGATGCGTTCTAAAATATTAGTTGGTCTTAATTTTATATCATTACAAAAAAGAAATGCTATTTCTTTAATTAAATGCAAAAAAAAAAAAATAATTAATGACTTATTAGTTCCGCACGTAATTTAAGGTCAGAGGTTATGCGACATACAGGAATAGTATGCATGACAAAGTCAACGACAAAATGTATCTGGACGACAGTAGACTTTATGAAATGGAATCGAATCTGGTACCCAGACTGTATCATTAGTGAGAAATAACTGTACAGTATTATTGTATTCCACATAAATGTTGATTCAAAGCGGATAATAAGCCAGCCAAAAAGAGTATCGACCATAAACGGTTTTTATTCGATCTCCATCAGTGCAAACCATAGGGGTCAAACTGGTCTGGAATGTGTATGGCATACCTGCGAGTGTGATTACTTTACACCTATTGCAGGATATTGAATCGGTTTAAGTCTCCATCTTCCCTTTCATGATGAAACTGTATTTGCTGTGATTTTTGACGCCCATCACAGACCAGTTTTTGTATTATTTTTATTGTGAACGGAGCTATTTGCTTGGGTATAATGTAGAATTTTGGGTATCATATTTTTTTTATTGCTCCGATCAAAATGTCATTTAACGAATGAGGCAATATTAAGCAAATAGTTGATGGCATCACAGGACTATCCACGTCGTCAGAAACCTGTGCCTGCCCTTAGAGGGACAACGAGTAGCCGATCCCCAGGTCAGACCCCCTCACCCCGGGGTGTGACAAGTTATGTCCCATCAATGGATTATCCCCAGGATCGAGGTGCAGACCCCATGATATTTACAAATGAACAAATGAATGACTTCAAAGCAAAGACTGTTCTCAAAGAAGCTGTTGATGCAGTTGTGAACAGTTTTGCCAAACATACACACGGATATGGTAGAGGTAGGTATTATAGGAAAATGTTCTGCATTTTATTGTGTAAAACAATACGTCTAAAAGATTTAACTATCAACTAGTTTTCTTAGCCATCCCAATATCATTTAGCATGCCTAGAAAACCAAAAGGTTTGGTAAAGTCTACTGTAGTTAATGAATCAGTGTAGCTATTATTCTTACAATTTTGCAAAATGGGTAACATTTAAATTGTACCTTTAATTGAGATTACAGCAACAAGGAGCATGTGTAAATTGATTGTTACAGCCTGTAACCAGAGCGCTAGATAATAAATTAAAAAAATTTTTATTTTAGGCCCAGTTTTGGAACTAGTTGTATTTGTTAAAATTCAATAAATTGTGAAAACTGCAAAACTCAAACTTGTACTTCCTGACTGAGGCCTAATTAACAAGCAGCAATGTTAGTCATCAAGCACTGTGGTACCTTAAGTGAGCCAGGTGACATCCTTCCACCTCAAACTACCAGTGGCCCCCTAAATTAAAAAAATACCCGCATCTTGTCATAATAGGGGTCAGAGGTACATACAATGTCCCCCTGACAGCTCAATCAAGGTGCAACATGGATCAAGACGTAATTCATACCTTTATGAATGTGTCATGTGGCTTAGTGATATGACTCAGTTTTCTCACAAGGATCAAGTACTATTGTTTGAAATACACATGTAACATCTGGGACTGATAGCATAGTTTATATTGATTGAATGTGCCATCATGGACTCAGCTAACAGCAGGAGCAAGATGCTTTCAACTTTAGACTGAATTCATACAGTTTAAATTGTTTTACATTGCTTGAACACATTTAAAAGTTTCATTATGTGCTGTTGGTTGATTTTTCTGCATAAAATATGCAAATATGCTGTTTATCTAGAGCTTTATGTAACAGTGTTAACCAGCAATGATTTGTACAGTATTGCAAAGATAAAAGAAATGGTTTCAACATGGACTTTTACATACTGTTAATCAGTGTTCCAGTTTGTTCCAATCCCTACAGTCTATACTTTGTCAGATCATTAAATTGCTTTTATCATATGCTAATGACATCTACTGGATTCTACAAGGTACAGAGCTCTTGGTAAGATTTGTAAAATGCAAGTCTTGGCCTAAATTTCTCCCAAAACCGAGAGCTCAGTGTATAGAAACTATAGGAAAAGTCTGAAAATTGAGAGTCCATTACCACAAACTGGAGGGAAGGACTCTCACTAAAGAGAGTTCTGAGTTACTGACCCATAAAGGCATTATAAATGAACTGTGAAAACATTGCGTACAAGTAACAAGAACACATTCTGCTGTAACATGGAAAATTGCAGAAGAATTTATTTTGAAATTGGTTTAAAAAAATTAATTTTTATTGGTTGCAATTGCTTGAGGCTACATCCAATAATGCTCGCTGGCACCAGTGGCATGAGGACCAGAAGTAACTTGCTGTTCTGCATAGGTTTAGAGATGGTACAAATTGTAACCTTGGCTAACAAGGATGGGGCTACTTGAATCTTTAATCAATGTATTTACTCTTATTGTTTGTATTTATGCACCTATCAGTAAGGCAGGCAGGGCTGTACTATTTTAGAACTTAAATTGTTTATGATCATGTAACAGTTTGGGTTTCATACCATAAATAGATTTCTGCTTAATGCACCTTCACTAAATTTTGCAGGTGGGTTGTTCTATAAGAGACAAAGAAACCTTGTGATTTGTGCGTCAAAAGGTCAATGACACTGTCCAACCAAAGCAAATTGGATTTCTATGCAATGCCATGAGGTTATATACCTTCACCAAACTTTGGAGGTTTGTTGTCCTATAGAACACAAAAGAAACCTATTGGTATTGGAGTATAAAGGTCACAGGTCAAGGTCATTGACTGATGATCACAAAATGGTTTCTATTGGCAGGGGTCATGGACAATGTTTTCAAGCACTCATCTCTGGACAAGTGACTTGCAACAGATATTTGTCCCTGTCATCACATTACTCAACACATTACACTTATCCACTACACTACTTGCACTCTCAGAGCTGACAAAAATAGATAGCCTGATGCTCATGGGCTCCTGTAAATCAAGATCAGGCTCCTCCTGTATTCTAAGTGAGATGCGTGTCAGGCTTGTCAAAAAAGAGTTATCTAAATTTGTCTGAAAGAAACATTGAGCATAGACAAAATGTCGCATTTTCATTTTGAATCTTAAAAGACAGTGGTAAATTATTAATATTCTGCTCCATGCAAGGGCTCCATTGTAGGTCACTCCACCTTAAGAAGATTCTCTGCTAAATTATATTGAAAGCTTTACACTTTGTTTACAAAGTGATGTGATTGATGAATGGGGAACTGTACTATTTCTGTTCTCCATATTTCATTGGTTACCTGTAATTAGTGCTGACTTGTCCTGCATGAATATTAATGAGCTCTCCCTTTTTCATGCTGATTTGGTAATGTGTCACTGGTTAAAAATATTGAGCTGTAATGCTAAAAGACAATGAGATGAACTTATTTGCATTGATAGTTTTGCCACCTTAACTTTGTCATCTGCACTGTACTATTATCTTTTCCATTACATTATTATAATAAACGTTTTATTGAGTGCTCAAGTAACTCATGAAAATATTAGCATGTTTGAATATCTGATTCACCTGAAATGAGCAGTACTATTTCCATTGCAGATCTTGCTCTCACTCATTATCTATATGCAATTATTGTAATAATTTCTGAGAAAAAAAATTTGAATTACTTTTCTTTTTAAATGACAAATTGTGTATTTGCTTAAAATTTAGTCCCTTTTGTCATTAATTCAACCTTGAAATAAATTAAATCTTCATTGCCGTATGTATACCTTCATTCTTGAAAATGAGTTGCACTAGTGACTGTCAAATACTTTACATTGCAAATTGGCAAATTATACCACAAACTTCAAGTGTTTTAATTGTCAGATATGTTGTTTAAAATGGATATTGATTGCCATCTTCGCCAACATAGTTGTGGATGGATGTGCAATAATAAAAAGTAGTAGGCATATTTTTCAATTGTATCTTTACAAAAAAGCACGCCCAGAGGGTACACAGTGGTCAAGATTTGGGTGACAAGGGACAAAAAATTGCAGGAAACCTGCAAACATTGCACTCAGGGTGCAACAGTGGTCCATTTAGTTCAGAGAGGTGGTAGCCTCTGGTTCTCTTGATACATGGAATGAGTGTTTTCTGTAATTATGACACATCTGCAGTACTATGACATGAAATAATTACGGAACTTGAAGCTACTGTTTTTACTGATTGATATCAAAAAGACAAATGCCTCTTCAACTTCAGGTCTGTTCTCATCTTTGATAGAGAAATATGGAGATTTTTGCAGCATTCAGAAAATGAAACCGCTGAATACTGGATTACATGAGGAACTTGGCAAACATTGCCTCACCAAAACCAACAGCAGATAGGTTGCCTTTTATGGCACCATTAAGCCTATTGATTAATTTTACAGCTGAAGGTTAAAGGTCAGGGTCATTATATTTTGACAAAAGGAAATAACTTTTTGCATGATAACTCGAGTTCTACTGATTTATATACATTCACCAAACTTAGGTAGGTTGCCTTTGATCAGACAAAGAAGACTGATGATTTCAGGATTGAAAGATCAAGGTGAAGGACATAATGACCCCTTACTAATATGAACCGTGGCCATATGTGTACATCAGGGCTGAGCAAATTTTTTTTTTAACCACTAGTCTAGGACAAGTGGTTTCAGAAAATTCACTAGTCCCACCTTACTCTTCACTAGTCCCACCTTACTTTTCACTGCTCCCAAAATGGTAATCACTTGCCGAGATTTGATGAGATGTATGTACTTAATCCATGGAAAAAACAAACAAAATAATATACAACATAATTATTTCTTAAAAGAATTTAATTTTTCAAAAACATTGGTTGTTATACATTTGGCTTCTTCAGGTTCATGTATATATGTTTTAGCTGATGGATTTGAAAAAATGTCCATGTATATGTCTGCCACCTGCACCAGCACTAAGCCAGCAGTTGATAGCTGTGTCTGGGTTGAAGTTCTCAAGCTCTGGTCCATTTGCAGAAATTTTCATTAGCATTTGTAAACTCTTTTGGTTTAAGGAATTCCTTAAAGAGTCTTGACTAAGTTCATTGGACTAAATCCTCGTTCACACTCAGCAGTGGATGGGCTTATAACAAACATGATTTCTAATAGTTTGCATAATTGTCTGAGACTAGGCGGAGTATTCACTAAGAGTGTTCCAAGAATTCTCTGTCTCTTAGTATTTGTCATATTTGACATTTTTTGCCATCACAGATTGTTGCTTATGTCTCTTTGGAGAAATAGCTACCGCACACTCAGTATCAGTCTTACGTTTTATCCCTCCACTTTCAAACAAATTTTCCTTCTCCGAATCGCCGTTATTACCTTCCTTGCGAAAATAATTTAGCAAACTCATTTTATCCACAGAGTAACTATCAGCTTGCTTGACAACTACTTATAAAAGTGATCATAACATACATTTTTTCTTTTATATAAGAACAGAGACAGCTCATTAATTAGCGTAATTGTTTGGCTTCAAACGCAATATCGCACGTGGAAGTTAATCATCTGTATAATCAATTAAAAATTAAAGAATCATTACTGTCATTTAATCAGTTCATAAAAGAAACCAACACTGATGTCGGTAAAGTACCTTTCATTAATTTAATTACACTGACTCGCTGGATTCAAATCATAGTGAGCCACTCGTGATATTCTGGCTTGAGTAAACTCAATGCAACAAAGCCGCTTAAAACACTACTAATTGATCATACTGGCTTTCTTTTGTTTGACGTGTTTTGATTTGCCGATAATTTGGTTGCTTAGCCCAATATGCAGTCAAGCGGTAACAGGATGTAAATGTATACACGAAGAGGGGTAGAATCAAGTGTTCAGTACGCCCGGAGGGCATGATTGGCCAAATAAACGTGGATATAGTAATTAAAGCACGAAAATAATGACTAGCCCGACTTTTTTAAAAGCACTTGTCCCGGACTAGCGACTTGGAAAATTGTACTTGCCCGACTTCAAAAATGAATAGTCCGGGACGTCGGGCTATGGGATTTGCTCAGCCCTGTACATGTATTAATGTATGTAGTGTTTTTGTGGTTTTCTTGTTAGGTCAGGAATTCATTGGTGTATGTACATTCAGGTAGATGTGTCCAAGTGCTTAAACTGGGTTTTATGCTTTTGTGAAGGTTCATGAATACAATTTCATAGCTGGTCAAGCCACAATCCAGAAAATGAGTGAAAGATGCAGTTCATTTAGTCACCCTTACCTCCCATATAGATTACTGTGATTTATATTTCATGCTTCAGAGGCATTTGTTAGACCCTTGTCACTGTTCACATACAGCCTTATAAGCAGGAATGATAATTTCTATAGGTACATCATATTTCAATTTTTTAAATTTTTTTTATCATGTTCTTCTTACCGGTAGTTAAGGTTGAGGAAAGGTCCTTATTTTTCAAATCAGTGCATGGTACCATTCATAAGTGGGTATGTATGCTATATTTGCTTTTATATGACAATGTTACACCCATTCTAATGTTCTGCATCCCTAGATTGGGGGGTGGGCTTTGGGTGCTGGTATTTTCTTTCCAACCAGGATATTTTCTTCCTTATGTGAAGATACAAGATTGTTTCCAACTAATATGTTGGATAGAATTAAGTCTTTTTTCTCCTAAGCAAGAATATTTTTGGAAGCCATTTGGGAGCTGTAACTTTTTTTGCACCCAAAAATATCAAAGCCGCCCCCCCCCCCCCCCCCCCATAAAAATTGTTATCAGTGGCTGAAGATGCAGACAGGATGAACTAATTAGCATGGAATTGGGGTGGGGGAAGGGGGCAGATTTAGAACTATGTGAGTTAGTCACTAGAAGGCAAGTGGGTGTTGTCAATGGTTTTTATTTTTTCTGACAGAAATGAGTGCATGTACTTGCTACGGCTGTCTCAGATTAATTCTCAATTTAAAGAATGAAAAGGCAAATGACTAATAATTTATTCTCGACTGCTGAAGATTCAATTAACTTGTATAGAGTAAGTATAGTTTTGTATCAATTCTTCCCCTCTTGTATCGATATGGGTATCGATATAGAAAAAGTATTGATACATCAATATATCAATTAATCGTTTCATCCCTAATTCCTCTGCAATTGGTAAATTACCCTCCATTCCAGTGGCATAGCAAAAAATGTTGCCCCCCACCTCCCCGCCCCCGCAATTGCTGGGGTTGCTTGGGTGATTACTATGCCACTGCTCCACTCTATACTGTTAGTGATTTGGTATGTGGGGTGTGCTGTATATCGTGAGGATATCTAACATTTTGATACATATATAGCTCTCTGTACAAGGAGTTGGTTAGAATAGAAAGATGTCAGCCACCTACTTTTTGTACGTGTATTTTGCATGATTACTGTATATACATGTAACTATGCTAGGGTTTATTACGATCATGCTCCCTCTTTACAATAAATTTCATAGGAACTATAAAAGTGATAAGTGTTATATGTGAGGGATCCTTATACTGAGAAATGTTCCTGCACATCTTTGTTCTGATACAGTGCTATAGTTGTGTTTGAAATTGTTTGAAATTCAGAGATCAATGATTAGCTCAGCAAAACTAATCAACCATAGATTTTAATCAGTTGGAGATAGTTTCTGTGTTAACTTTTCATGGAGAATGTCATAATTGCATACTTGGTAATCTGCTTGTATCCAAGAAAGTCCAATGGTTTACATGTGCATTTTTCCTCTGCCATGTAGGTTGTACTAATCAACAGAAGGCTGGAAGCTTTTATTCTCAGATTTTACTTTTCCAGAAAGAATTTGTGTCCTAAAATGTAAAGTAGTTTAAGCAGGAAAACTTGATTAATTATCTTGATAATGGTAAATTATAATCAAACACTTGGTCGCTTGATTTTTCCAACCAACTGGAGGCTGAGGTTATAGTGTATTTAATGATGTGAAATCTTATTACTCTATGTAATACTTGGTTCTAACAAAAATTCAGTAGCATTGATAAAACAAATTTTAACCTATTTAATGTAATCCAAGGCAATATCTGCATTTTAAGGAGGGGAGTGGTATACTGAGAGATGTTAGGACTACTGTATGTGAAATAACATTTTAAGAAGGGGAGTGGTATACTGAGAGATATTAGAGTTAGGAACTACTGTATGTGGAATAACATTTTAAGAATGGGGGTGTTATACTGAGATGTTTGAGTTAGGGACTACTATATGTGGACTAATATTTTTGGCATTTTCAAACAGTAACATTATTACACTGACATATTTTGACATTTCTTTGCTTTACCAATGCATCATAACCATTTGAAAATTCTCTATTTGTTTTTTTTTTTTGTTTTTTCTGTCAAATCGAATGATTCTACCAGATTAAATATTATTTCCGCAAGTTCTGTTTTATATGTAAACATTTTTCATTCATGATTGAAATGCAGGTACCAAACCAATCTGCTGATTAGTTTACTTTAAATGCTACTGTGTCAAAGTATTTTTTTTCAAACTCTCAGAAGTTTGTACACCTTAAACAGTCCTTTTGATTATTATACTATTGAATTCTTTATCTTCCTTCAGTTTAATTGTAACTTGCTTGATACAATGTTGTTCTACTACATTTGATTTTATCATACCACAGGAGGGAGTACCCAAAGTAGGCAATGGAACTTGAACATGGTAATTATCCATGAGTATCTCATAAACTATAAATTACAGTGTGTTAGCATCACTAGGTTTTCGTGAGTAAACAGAAATTTAGCACATCAGTGACATACAGTTTTCATGAATAAATGAAATTTAGCACATCAGTGACATAGTTTTCATGAATAAATGAAATTTATCACATCAGTGACATAAAGTTTTCATTAATAAACTGATTCATAATAGAGATCAGCATATCAGTTCACTAACATTTTGTGCTCGCTCAAATTATGTGTAGTGATACATTGAATAGAATCAAGAGAAAAATCTTTTTTTTCTCTCTTTCAAATCCAACTATTTCCAGCAAATGCAACATAACCTATGCCAATTTCTGGATATATGTTATGGGTACAGTATGTCCAAGTTAGTGCCTGACAACTAATGTACTGAATTTCATCAAAAATGTGGAAATATTTTTTAAATATGAAGAAAATATAGAAGGAACTTTGTGTAGTAATACATTGAATAGAATCAAGAGGAAAATCAATTGTTTTGATAATTAGGCATCTTGTATGCATTTATGCAAGTACAGTGTTGCACCTTGAGTGTGGGATCATGGTTTTCCCATAATTTTTTGTCCTGTGTCCACCAAATTTTGACCCTGTGTGCCCCTCTGGCTTGCATTTTCAATTTTTCATCATGAAAATATCAAAGAAATACATATACGATTTTACTTAAGTGGATGTCCATCTACATCTTGGTTGGAACAAGCAATGGCCAAAGTTGCTAATGGCAATGAATATCCATTTTAAAACAATGTATCTGGCAATGAAAAAATTCAAGGTTTGTGGTAGTTGGCCGGGTTGCAGTGTAAAGTCTTTGATGGCCACTTGTGTAACTACCCTCTCATTGGTCAAGTGAAAATGAAATTATCAGTAGGTGCAGTACGTTATGTTTGGTTGATTGATAAGAGGGGAGCATTCCATTCAGCTTGCTGTACTTGCATTTTAGGTGGGAACTATCATGGCCTTGTCCAGTGGTAACGTTGGAAAATATGCTGGTATTCATTAAAGGTGTGATAGTTAGTAAAATTTGATGTATGCCTAAAAAGTAAAATCTTTGATCTAAACATCAGTGCTAAAGTTATTACTCTAAATGAAATGTAGCATGCGATATCAGTGTCAATTTTTAAATGGGTTGCAGGAAAAATGGGAGAAATGTCCTCCCTTGTGTGTGTGTATATATATATATATATATATATATATATATATATATATATATATATATAGTACATATATTAGTTTTAGGTAAATTGTAAGTAACAATATGAGCCCCTGTGGTCTCTTTAAAATGTTGTGTATCGTTCAGATTTTGAGGGTGGGGAATACTGTATGTCAATTAAATAAGTTATTTTGTGCATATTTGAAGATTCCTCTGTTGAAAATTATAATTTATTTCTTATTATTACCAGATTTATACCTGATTTCTAGTTTACAATGCATGTTGATATATATGCACATCTATATTTCATATGCTTGAATAGCTTTGAATTTATTAAAGCTTTATTTGGATGTATATGAAACTTTATTGCATCATTGTTTATCTAATGTACTTTACTTTACTCTTGGTGTACTACTACAGTGTGAAGAGGGGAGCCGTGTTGTTTCAGTGGTTAGCTTGCCGGACTCACATCCGAAAGGGTATTGGTTCAAATCCTACCATCAGATCAGCCTGGGTCAACTACCATGGTGTGTCCTTGGGCAAGGCACTTTACTCCAATTGCCTCGGCACTAAATAACCAACTTGTGTTGCTGTGCTGTAAAGCACCAAACCAAACAAACAAAACAAACTACAGTATGAAGAGGGCACATATGGTTTGTTTGGTTTTTACAATTTAATGGGACCATAACTGGAGTAATGCTTATTCAGTAGTTACAAAAATTATGAACTCCGACGTTTTTGGACCATTTTCTGTGGAAAAGAGTTGTCCATTCAAGTTGACACAAAGAGCTGTGATGAAGAATACATTGAGGCTCATGGTCTTGGTAATTGTGAAGCATAATATATATACTCCCTAAAAGTTGAGTCCAACTACAACAACATACATGTAGACCTAGATCTGCCACTACATAATGCACTGGCAGATCAGGGTCTGTGTTGTTTGTTCTACTGATTACTCCTAACAAACTGCATAGACCCAGATCTGTTGGCGTATTATGTGATGGCAGATCTGGGTCTGTGTAGTTAGCAGTTGGACTTGATTTATAAGCAAGTAAATATGGTATACTTCATTGTTTTACTCTGAAGCATCAAATTCTAAAAATCACCATCATAAATGGTGTAAATACCCGCAGACAATTGGAAATTAAG
Organism: Margaritifera margaritifera; assembly: GCA_029931535.1. Classification (NCBI taxonomy): domain Eukaryota; kingdom Metazoa; phylum Mollusca; class Bivalvia; order Unionida; family Margaritiferidae; genus Margaritifera; species Margaritifera margaritifera. The sequence goes on from JAQPZY010001631.1 coordinate 4,504,221, forward strand.
ATTTAAATGATTTTATGACATTCATTTTAATTCCAAAGTACAGTACTTGCTTTTAAGTTGAGTTCAATTGCAAACTGTACAGACCCAGATCTGCTGTCACATAATGCACCAGTGGATCTGGGTCTTTGCAGTTTGTTAAGAGTAATACATAGAACAAACAACATAGATCCTGATCTGTCAGCACATTATGAAATGGCAGATCAGGGCCTGTGTTGTTTGCAATTTGAGTATATACAGTATGTATAGAGATGTTAAAGTAACTAATATCCATGCAGTTTTTATTTTCTGATATGGCCCATGGATCTCAAAACCTCTTATATTTCACTTTAGTTGCACACAAGTGAAGTCCTTTTTCTAGATCCACTTATTGAGAGATTAGAAGTATCATTTTAAACATCCTGGTAGCTTGTTACTTCCCAAAAAACAATTTTGGTTGAGATGACCATGGAAAGGGAGTCTTTGTGTTTAAAATTTGTACCACACGAGCTCCACTTAGACCACTGTCTTTTAAGATAAATTGAACTCTGAAGCAAACCACACTGGAGCATTGCAACCAGACTTAACAATTATGCTTCAGTGGTGCTACAGATACAAAAAAAAAACCAAACAGATGTGTTAATGGGTTACTTACTTAGTTTACCAGTAGATTAAATACGTATTCAGTCAATCGACTATGTACATCTAGTTAAATAGGTGCCACTTTTGCTCTCTCTTCTAGGTATCATTACACTAATTGAACCAATCAGCTGTTATTGCATCTAATTGTAGTCACTCAGAAAATCATTAATACTTTTTCTCTGATTTTTCCTGGAGATTTTCTTTGGAGTTATGGATGTTACTTGCATTCAATAGCAATCAGCATATATAATCCCAATAGCAATTATCATTTAAAACCAACAGAAAAAAAACAATCCTTGTTGAGCTCAGCCTAAGGGATTTTGCATAGGATGATAATGCTGGTGTGATTCAGCTGGTTTAGAAAAGGTCACATGCACTAAAAATTCCAGTTATTTCTTTCAAATGCAACTATTTTTGGAAAATGCAATATAACCAATGCTAATGTTTGCATATGTTATGTCCAAGTTAGTACCTAACATGCACACAAGTAGATTAGTATTGGTGCATCAAAAATGTGGAAAAATGAAGGAGGTATATAATTATGGAGCTTAGTGTGGTGATGCCTTAAATCGAATAAAGAAGAAAATTGTTTTGATAATTAGACATCTTTTATACATGCTTAGCTAAAAAATGTCTACATGTAAATGACTTAAGAATGTGGTGCCCTGCTCAGTCTTAAAATTTCATAGATTCGATACATGGTAATGCATTTTGTGCATTAGATTGGCATCATTAACTTCAGTTTGTAACTTGCAGTGCACATATTATCTTCTATGCACCAGTGGAGTGCATAAAAATAACCTCTCTCGTGAAAAGAGAAGAGACTTAATCTTAACTTAAAGGCAGAATTTTCAAATTGGGTGGCTGCACTTCCACAGGTACAGTGTAAGAGGCCAGGCCTGGATATTAAAACGATCAGGGACACAATTGACACTACTGCAGAGGACCTTTCACCCTACTTTATTAGCATATTCTTTTTTCGTTTTTTTAGAATCTGTTAATGTAATTTTAAAGTATGATAGGGCTGATGACATTGAGTTTAACCTATAAATTTGATAACATTCAGCCCTTCAAATTTTTTAGACACTGATGTTGAATTCATATAATTTCAGCTATATAATTTCCCAAAATTTTTTAAAAATCTTGATGTTTAGAGTTACTATATAATGCATATAATTCAGCTGAAACAGGGCCTAAATGTCTTAATGTTTAAAGATTGTGCTGTTACATAGGGTTTATCAGGTAGGCTCTTTGTGTTTCTTTTTTTCATAATCATTGTTGCAAATGGATGAAATCCAAATACAGTCAAACAGTTCTAAGTAATATCAAAAACTTTTTTCTCACAGATGAATTTTCAATACAGTATGATATTTTATATATGTTTATGTACTGATTGATGCTTGTGCATGTGTTCTGGTCTTGAAAGTTTGATTGATTTTCAGAATGACATAGTACTTAAGTGTTAAGCCAATTTTATCATATTGTGCTGTACATATTGTACATAACAGGGCAGATTAGTTCCTGTAGCTAATTGAGTTACCTTCTCAAAATAAAGTTATTTGTAATATCACCAATCACTGCTGACATATGATTGATCATTGGTCAATTCTAGCTGTGATGGACAGATGGGTGGAGTGGCATATGGTCAACCAGGTGCCTGTTCAGAGGTCGGTTCACCTCCTTATTCAGGCAGAAAATGACACAGTTGAGTTAATCCTTCTTTTATATCACAGTCCTGTCTTTAAATGCCCTGACAAGAAACAAGCACCCAGCCCTGCCAGTTGTCTTGGGACAACACTGAACTGTCCTTAAGCTCTTATTAAGCATGCAAGATGAATGCACATAATATTAGCCATTTGTCAGATGGATTAGGCCTTGATAATTATATTATTCCATGCATAACTAGCACCCAGCTACAATCAGCATAGACACTTATTTGCCATCACATAATGTGCCTGCAGATCAGAACCTGCAGTGTTACATGTAAATTGAATCATTGACAAAATATAATCCCTCCCATTTATTTTGTTCATACGGCTTCTACTGCTACTACTACTAATAATAATTTAGTAGAACAACAACAGACCTTTATCTGCATGTGTATTATGTGATGGCAGATCGATGTGTTTGCATTTGTATTATGTGATGGCAGATCGATGTGTTTGGATTTGTATTATGTGATGGCAGATCGATGTGTTTGCATTTGTATTATGTGATGGCAGATCGATGTGTTTGCATGTGTATTATGTGATGGTAGATCGATGTGTTTGCATTTGTATTATGTGATGGCAGATCGATGTGTTTGCATGTGTATTATGTGATGGCAGATCGATGTGTTTGCATGTGTATTATGTGATGGCAGATCGATGTGTTTGCAGTTGAGTTTGTAACTGTACATTATACATGGGTAAATAGGATATTCTATTCAAAAGTTTAATTCATAGAGCACTTGGTTAATCTGTTCATTTCACTGATTTTTTTCCAATCTTTGTTTCCGATCATACCAGAACTGATTCAATTTATTTTTCATCCACTGGTCAAGGACAAGTAGTTTGAGAAAATTCACTTGCCCCACATAACTTTTCACTTGTCCCAAAATTTAAATCACATGCCATGATTTGGTGACATGTATGCACTTTAATGCTTCGAAAGAACAAAAAAAATACATGTACAACAAATTTATTTCTTCGGAGGTCTTAATTTTTGATAAACATATCTTGATATTATACATTTTGCTACTTAGTTGTATAGTTTTTAGAAGCCGCATTTGAAGACTATGTACATGTCTGCCATCTGGATCAGCACTAAGCCAACAGTTGATGGATGTGTCTGGAATATTGTTTGCAATCATTGCAATCTTTCCTTCAGAGTCACTGAATTCAAGCCATAGGTAATTATCAAGCCAATATGGCTGAAAATTCCTTTGTCTCTTTTTTTCATTTTTGACATTTTTTGCTGCCACAGAGGTTGGTTTATGTATGTTCAGAGAAGTAGTTACCTCAGACTCAATGGCAGCCTTCCATTTATCTGTCCGCATTAATGCAAATTTTTCTTCTCTGAAATGTTATTATCACCTTCCTTGCAAAAATTCTTTTAAATTAGTAAACTCAATTTATCCACATAGCAAAGATCACCTCGCTCTTTTTTTTAAACAGGTTTCACTTTATTAGCAGTTGCAGATTGAGGGGTCAATCCAATCACTTATTTTCCAGTTAAAATACTGTACACCTTGCAGTAAACATTTAGTCAACCATTTAAATCTAACATACCACCCACTTTTCAGAATTGAGTTCTCCTAGAGAAAATGATGTACAAATACCTTCATACCTGTGAAATCTCAAAGTGAAAGGAAAAACCTCATATAATCTTGAACCATCTCACAATCTCACTCACCAGGTTGCATTTCTCACAGAATAATACATTTGTTAAGCCAAGATTTTGTTTGGGTGGGGGGAGGGGCTAGTTTTTAAACAAAAATCCCCCAAACCACGTAAGTGTTTTCATAATACAGAAAGTTGCACATTTGAGTAAACCTGTAGAATGTAAGGAGGATCATTTCAGTCATGATTATGCACATATTCCATACAGTTATAAACATACGGTTAAAGTGCATCCGAGAACAAATGGTTTTCATCTTGCATACAAGATACAGGAAATGTTGTTAACATCAGTAGACTGGGTAACATAAAAACACAAGCTCTGCACAATCTATTTTACCACCATAGCTATTTTACTGACATCAGTGAACATGGATAACCTAGGAAAACCAGATCTTGTAAAATTTACTAAAATCTCACAGAATATTGTATGCAATCTCACAGTCTGGTATTATAAGTATGACAGTATTCACTTGTATGCCCCTGATTCGGAAGTTGTTTTTTTTGGGATTGTCACTGATTTCTGATCATATGAGTTTCTTTGACTTGCAATAAGCATCAAGTTTCTAATCACAGTTATGTAGATCTTGAGTGTAAACCAGCCTTTTGTCAACAATGCACAGCAGGTTATTTGAGCCAGCCTTGGGGAAAGTCATGAAGTACTGCCTAGACTCGCTTATAAGTCAGGGTCCAGCTGCAAACACCATAAACCCTGATCAGCCGTAGCATAATGCAAAGACAGATCAGGGTCTATGTTGTTTGTTCTACTGATTACGCCTAACAAACTGCATAAACCCAGATCTGCCAGGGCATTATGCGATGGCACGTCTGGGTCTATGAAGTTTGCAGGTGGACTAGACTTATAAGCAAGTATAGATGGTATGCTACAAATTTATGCCTGATTGTGGCAATCACTTGACAATGGCCTTGGTCCTCACCTTTTCTTGTCCTACCTGTTAATTTAGTGATCGTAATAAAAACATGCCCTAGGCTATTCTTTGTGCTGAGACAGAAACGAATATGAAATGAAATGTGAAATGAATTGAAAAAAATCAGAATTATACTGCCCTACAATACAGTGTAATAATACACAATTTTCAGACTTGCTACATTCTTCATCTGCTTTCCAGTTATACTAACTCTTGCCTTGATTTTTGGTTTTAATAGCACTTTTAACACATTATTGGCTGTATTATGCTTATGAAATTGGAGCTAAGTGCCTTTAACAAGGACTCAGTGAGGCAGTGGACATGGGCTAGCCTGAGTTTGTACTGAACCTGTGATACTGTACTTGAATTATAAGTCTATCAGTTTACTAACTGACATACCCTGGCTGCCAGCTCTTGCCTTGAATAACCAAGACTGGTGCATGTTAGAAACTCTTTTGCCATAGATTTGTAAGTTTTCCAGTTAGCTAAACAGTTGTGTGTATATATTTATTAACCCTTTACTTCATATTACTTCAAAACTGTTTTTTGGAATCTGGATATAATGCACTGGCAGATCAGGGCACACATTGTTCATTTTACTTATGATTTCATGTGAAATGGATAGACACTGACAGATCTACTGGCCCATTATGTAACTGTTGATCAGTGCATACACTGTTCATTATACTCATGATTTCATGTGAAATGGATAGTCAGATCTACTGGTGCATTATGTGACTGCTGATCAGCATGTACAATGTTCATTTTACTTATGATTTCATGTGAAATGGATAGACACTGACAGATCTACTGGCCCATTATGTGACTGCAGATCAGGGAATACATGGGTGTTTTTACTAATGATTTCATGTAAATGAATAGTTAGATCTGCTGGCACATTATGTGACTGCAGATCAGGGCATACCTACATTGTTTATTTTACTTACGATTTATGTGAAAAGGATAGACTGTCAGATCTACTGGCTCATTATGTGACTGTTGATCAGGGTGTACACTGTTCGTTTTGCGTATGATTTCATGCAAAAAAAAAGATAGACCCTGTCAGATCTACTGGTGTATTATGTGACTGCAGATCAGAGTGTACTCACTTTTACCGAAGTTTTCATGTGAAATGGATAGACCCTGTCAGATCTACTGGGTTCATTATGTGACTGCAGATCAGGGTTTCCATTTTTATCAGTTGGATGGGAATTACACATGGGTAAATTATATGAATGTGCATTTCCTCGCATACACTAAAACCAGCCGCCATAGTAGACACCTTCATTATGAAGGACATTTGCTCATAAAGTTTGTTTGGTTGGTTTTAATGGCACATTTAACACCTTATTGGCTGTATCATTGGTTCCCAAACTTTTTTTCATAGCTACCCTAAATACCATCTTTTTCAACCCAAAATGCAGTACCAGTATAGGGTCACGATGGTCCTCAGCTATATAATACCAAGAAAATGGGAACTAATTGTACTTCCCAAAGAAACGCTGAGACAGCCAACCCAGGTGGGCCTGGGCAGGTGTTAAACCCCCGACTCTTGGAATATGAGGCCAGTGTTATACCAACTGAGCTACTGCAGCTCTCTGCTCATAAAGGACAACAACAAGGGCGTTCCTTTCTGAGCTCTTTATCATTTTAACTTTTATGTTTTCAGGACACCTTGTGTGGTTCCTTAAGGTAAGTGTCCTTTGTACAGACTGGTTAACATTTAGCATATGTTTAACCGTTTGAAGTAAAATCATGTATTCATTAAAATTTTATTTCCATTTAAAGTTGCACATATTAAAGTTTTTTTTAAAAAAAAAAAAAGGCTTGTGTCTCTTATGAATTTGTGCTTACTAACTTTGGTAACTATGGGCTCCAGTTCCCGTTAAGAGATAGTTGGTCACCATTTCAAGGGATGATGATTCCCATTTTGTGTGTCATTCCTTGAAATTTTAGGGTGTGTTTTCCCTTGGGAAGAAGATATAATAAGTTCTCTTTATCTCCTCCTCCCAGCCTTCTCTCTTTTTGTTCTCCAGGATAAAGAATGTGGCTCAGGTTTCAGAGCTGCAGTCTTCACCCCCTTGTCTCTTGTCTTTATCTGGAAATGTCTGGCTGGTATTTTCTTTGTCTGGCTCTCTTGTTTCATTGGGAAAATGAGACTACAAAGCTTAGCTTGTCTTTTTTTTTATCATTATTGCTTATCTAGGGGAATTTGTTTCTTTTTCAGTTTGCACTTTTTTTTTAGACAATCGTATACATTTGTCAATAGAAATGCAATTTGAATTTAGACCTATTTCTTGCATAGAATTATGCATCTGGAGAGAGAGAGAGAGAGAGAGAGAGAGAGAGAGAGAGAGAGAGAGAGAGAGAGAGAGAGAGAGATGACGACTTTGTTTTCTGTATGTAAAATAATTCCACATATTCATACAGGTAGATTATTGGAATTATATCAGTTGAGGTAAAGATGTCAGTTACAACCCTTAAACGTCAAAATATTGCTCATTTAATGCAAATTTTCTCTGCATGCATGTATGCATGCATGTACATGCATGTATAGTACAAAAAGGTGTAATTCAGTGTTCACATTTTAAACAGATTTAACATAAAACAATGCACATACATCTGCTTTGAGTAGAAGTTTCAAGGGTTCCATTTTTACATACAATGGTACACATGAACCCTTTATATAAAAACACACCTTGTCATAAAGACCACTTCTAGATGGTCCTGTGTGTGTTTTATATACAGGTTTGACTGTCAATGTCTAGACTGTAATGAAGTAGCTGTCATGGTCACAGGTGGTTCAAGTGTTCTTGACTTGTCTCAATGTGTATGATACATACATAGAGTATTCTCCCACTGTTTTTGTGTATGTGGATATACCAGTGACCATATATCTTGGAATATACATGTAAATAAATCTCACTTTTAAAAATCCTTTATAAGAGTACATGTATATGACATTTCTTCAAATACATAAATATACTTTTTTTTTGTGCAGTTCCAATATTCATAGATTTCATGACTGGTAAAAACTACAGCACTCCCTCACAATAGGTCCCTTCATTATAACACAGTTCCTTTGATAAGGTGGGTATAGTCATCGATCCTGTTTTATCATGTTGTAGGGTGCCATGGTAGATCAGTTGGTAGAGTGTTGGACTTGTAGTCCAAGGGTCATGGGTTCAGTACCAGCCTGGGTCAGCTGCCTTGGTGTCTCCTTGGGAAAGGCACTTAGCTCCCATTTCCTAAGTATGATACAGCCAATAATGTGTTAAAAGTGCCATTAAAAAAAACAAAAACTAAACAAATTTTTTTGTGTAGTAATAAAATTATATGTATATTATACTTCATTATAAGGGGGTTTCACTATAAGATGGTATATTCCATGGTTCCATGGGACAGCGTTATAATGAGGGAGTGCAGTATCAATTGTAATACACAACATAAAGTGCCCTTTGCCATAGATGTAATTTTTGTCAGTGGGATATCCACAAATGTATGTGTGAACACATGTCAGACTTGGACCCCAAGGTGCTACCCCTGGGTAGAAATTTAGCCTCTGGGTCATAACAGAGAAACTATTGAGACCCCCATCCTATAACTATGTATACACTTACTGGACATGAAAATACATATTTCTACATGTGACTTTTCTCCATGCAACAGACACTGACCCAAGGGTCCATCTCTAACCCCAAGCACTTTGCCCCTGTATCATACCTTGGAAACTCTTGAGATCCCCACCCTATAACCATATACATGTATACACTTATTAGGCAATCAAAGAGAAATTTCTACATGCAAATGACACTGACCATGGGATCCATCAGTATTCCCAGGGTCTTGGCCTTTGGGTCATAACTTGTAAACTGTTAAGATCCCCATCTTAAAACTATGCATACACTTACTGGGCATGAAAAGACAAATGCACACACCTAACTGACATTTGCCCCTTGGGGATTACCTACCTTCAGGAACTTACTAAAGAAGCACAAATTTGGCATGGATGTCAAATTGGTAAGTGCAGGGATATGTGTATACAAATACAGAATTCAGGTATTAATAATTTGTGCATTTGTAATTTGTAATCATTCTTCTTGTTGAGGTTATGAATGGGGTATGCTTTTCCATGAGGAGTGCTCAATTTAGAGTAAAAATATTTTGTAGATTCTCCATTGGAAAATGATTCTGGCATGACTAAAACTGCCAAATGTACGTATATGTACACATGTACACACAAATATAACAAGAATTTGCCATATTTACACAATATTTTAAATCCAGCAGTTACGAACACTTTATACTTTAACAGCAGATTGTTTTATATTCAGTGTAACCTCAATGTAATGTCAACTGCTATATTATATAATTGGGCAATATATCAAGGTTGGCTTAAAAAAAGGGTCTAATTCCATGAAGACAATCATGATATTGATATCATATAAAAGGGAAGAAGAATTTGGATTTTCTGGGGTTTTTTTTAAACCCAGGCTAACTTCAAGCAATAAAATTAATGCCAAAATGAATTCTTCTCATTATTTTTGCAGTCAATGTTGTTGAGGCACTACAAGAGTTCTGGCAAATGAAACTGGAGCGTGGAGCTGATCTGAAGAATGGAGCCCTTGTTGTGTATGAGTCCCAGCCTTCCAACTCGCCACCATATGTTTGCTTTGTATCTTTACCTGGGGGAAGCTGCTTTGGTAGTTTTCAGGTGAGAAGCAACATTTATCAATCCCAAGGCCCATTTTTAAAAAAAAAATTATCTTGAGTATATAATTGATACAAATTACACCCTAAAAAAATAGGATTCTCACCACTTGCTGATGCACCGTGTACCTTACAAGAATATTCAAACAAAAATATCCATTGTCAGGAGCAGTCAACACTGTACATTCTGAAGGTATTTAGTTCTGTGTATATATTGTGTTTTTTTTTTTTTTTTTTTTTAAATCGACCCACCATTAATTATAGTGATTTCCTTCCTTCTTATCATGCCACTGCTTCTGCAGTGCTAATGTGGCCCCATAAGAAGGTTGGCCTTTCTTGATGGGAGTACCTTTTTAAAAATAATGTGGTCCCATAAGAGGGGTGGCCTTTTTTGGTGGGAATACCTTTTTAAAATAATGTGGGTCGATAAGAGGGGTGGCTTTTCTTGATGGGAACAGCATATTAAAAAGAACACAGCCCCATAAGAGGGGTGGCCTTTCTTGATGGGAATAGCATGGTAAAAATGGTGTTCATATTCCTCTGTAATTAAGAGAATTATATTCATTTTTTTTATCTATTTGAACCCGGAATAGGAGTGATATGTTGTCTCGAATATACAATGTATGTTCTCAAGTGTGTAATACTTGTCTAGGTGTGATTTTGTATTCAGCATTATCACTTTTCAAAGAAGGGTTGCTTATGTACACAAAGCTTAGAGCTGGAATTTATTTTGATTTCTGATAATTCAGCAGCCAATCAGTTTATTACCTAACAACTGCGATTCTCTTTGGAAAGTTATTTACATAGATCTATTATACTCCTATGACCCCCATGCCAGTATACATTTAGAGATAACACTTGCTCCAGGAAACAATATTATTGGGAATGTTATCTGAGTGTGTGATTGACATATGAAACTAAACACCTCACCTGTTGTGACACCAATCTCCTTTGTACATTAAATTTACCTGGGTAAAGTTATACAATTGAAGGATAAGGGAGAAATTTTAGTTTACCTTAGGAAAAAAAGTTTATGTATTTAAATTTCCCTTCTGGTGGTGTCCTGAAGTTTGTTAGCAGTCTAAACTAGTTAAGTTTGGTTTTCACTGCATAGTTCACATAAGATAAGAAAAGTAGGTTGCACTATCCTACATTCCTCTGATTTCCACAAATTAGGTCTGGCTTTATAAAAGTTTAGTTTCCCAACATGTTTTGAATTATTAATTCATTTGCCTTGAGAGAATTTTAGAGTTCTCAGTTGAACTGGGTGTTGATGAAAATGATTCTTTGGTCTCCTTATTGTATCCAAGGAAGTCTAATTCTGTATGACTTTTGTTTTGCTAGTTGATTAGATGTCTAGGGTAAGTTGTTTGGGATTGCCTATTTCATAATGACATGCTCTTTGGGGTGAAAATTGGACTTTTCACAATGGTTAACCTCTCTGTGTGCACTAATTTAAATCTTTAAAAGAGAGGAACACAAAAATCTGGACCCTTGATCTGAATCAGGTACCAATGAGTTTCTTTACTTACAAAATATCGGATCTAAAAATTTTTACTATTTTGTCCAGAACTTTGTAAAATACATTAAGAATCTACATTACTTTATATCATGTTAAAGCTTAGTATATGCTTGTGAAGACCTTACTTAGTGGTCTGTGATAAACTATGGTGATATCACAGCCCCAGGAAGGTTTACTGCCATATGCCATCTACAGTCATTTCTAGGAATGAAAGTGTTAATTAGGATTGTATATTTTAATAATCATAACTCAGTGAAATTTTAAAAAGTCAGACATCAATCACTTGAATATATGGGGTACTTAAATTTGTAGAATTGCCTATCAAACTTTGCATATTATGGGTATTTAATTTTGTGGATTAACCTCTACAAATACCCAAAATAAGGAATAAAATGAAAAAAATATGCCTACAACAGAGGGTGGTGGTCACTTGAATGGTTAAAACCAGTATGAGCACAAATCAAACCCCTGCCAGGATCAATCCCTCACACTGTTTTTGTCAGATCACTCAACATTTAATGGAGCTTTTGCAGTGAAAAACACCAAGCCAAGCAGTAACTAGAGCACATCTATGTACATGAGCGTGCATCTTAATCTTTCATTGAATTTATTAAACATTTAAACTCCAACTATTACATTTATTACACATGGTAGTTAAAACAAATACTACTGATGTCACATTTGCACAACTGATGTGCAAAAACAGGTCATTGAGACCATGAGAGGAAATGGTAGATGTCACTAGTGAAGATCAGTATACTTTATCATTGGACCTTGAAACATTAACACTCAAGCTGATTCATGTTAAATGGATAATCATGACTAATGCGAATATGTCTAGAAGATCAGACCAAATTGTCTTAGAGAAAGCTGGACTTGCATATTCTACAGTTTTTGAATTTTTTATGTCAGAAACATTTGATTGATACAGTTGCTGATGTTTATTCAGTGGTTTTGTCCATAAATCAGTGAAGTGTGAGCTTTAGTACTGTGTTGTAATTAGTGTGTAATTAAGTGTTTAATTAGCACTTGTGCTTGAAGCAATAGTTATAATATTTTACAGTGTTGTTGTTTCATTTGGATTGAAAATGTGTGGATAAAAATTAAAATGAGATATGCTTTCAAGAGGATTTAAATTTAAACAGGAAAGTTTGTCTACCTGTAATTAGTAGTATACATGTTTGCATTTATGTGTATCTAGGCTTTACATGTATGTAGATTATTCATTAAGAGGGATCACAGTTTAAATCTTAAATGACAGAGAATAAAATAAGTGCAGTTATTTCATACAAGTGTTTTCAACAGCAGTTTCACCTGCAGTGATATAAAAAAGCATTAAATCTAATTTTTGTTCATCATTTATTATTCAATCGTTCATTTTAAATAATATTAGTACCTAAATACTTTACACTGTTTGTCTTTTCTCTCTATCCTCATTGATCTCACAGCACATCGATTTAGGCAGTGAATGGAACCAAGTTACCAGATACTGTATACATACATATGGATTGGAATAATTTAAAATGTTTTATGATTCTTTTTTTCTGCTTCAAAATGGTTTTTAAAAAAACAAGCACATGTTAAAGGTAATATTTTCTTACAGTAATCAAGTTGAATAAACAAATAGCCAAGTTTTTTATCTCCAGGAATGTATCAATAAGAAAACTGAAGAGAGGGGCTTTCTGCATTGTGTGGCTCATTTTTCATTGGGTTGTTAAATGCGTGGTTTAGTGCAATGCCGATATCCATGATAAGTGGTACCCCATCAGAAAAATTAAACCAAAGTAACTCAGATGTCTCACCCAGTCCCAGCGTAAAGCCTTCTCTTGCCTGCTACTCTGGAAAACTTTAAACAGCCATTAATTAGAACCAAACATATAAGTCAGCAGCACTTCAAGTTCTTGAAATTTAAATATTTTGTAGCATCATTAGATTTTTGCAACTTCAGTAAATGTGCAATATTTATGACAAAAATAACTTTAGCAAATATAGATTGACTGATATGACTGAAATGTATACTATCTTGCAACTTAATAATTACTGTGAAAATACTTTGGTTATTCTGTTTCTTGTCAGAATTTGTAAAAATATTATGCTATTTGAAACTTAAATAACTTTAGCATCTCTTTACATCCTGTTCAGGTCCATATATTTGTATCACATAGTATCAACTATATTAGTGTAAAATTGTATTTATTAATACAATTTAAATGATTCCTGTTCATAAACAACTTTTAAATTATGGAAAAAAGTAATTCTTTATTCAAGTGAATTGCACACTTCAGGGCATGAACAAAAAGATGTTGCAATATTTAGATCAAAATATAAATTAAAAAGAATTGTGCAATTTGTTTTAGATTATTTCAACAGCCACTTTATAGATTTTACAACAGTTTCATTAATTCAGGTCAGGAAACCATGATTTGGTACCATCATTTAGTACATCCAGGTAAAACCAGGAAACAAATAAGGCAAATTGTCAAAGCAAATGCTTGATCATAACTTTATGAAACCCAAGCAGTAGAGTAAAAAATTGATGGCTAGTAGGGCTCAGTGCAGTCAGTTCCACCAATATATCAGCTTAATTAAATGTTATTGTTTCTTCCACAATCACCACCAATTGTAAAGTATAATAAACAAAGACAAGACAACAAGATATATATATATCATATGGCAAATCACAGTCTTTCTAGATGCACTGGATACCTAATGATCTAATTAGACAGGAAGTGATTACATTGCACATAATATGAACAAACCGACAACACACTGCAAAACTATTGTAAACTAGCATTAGCACTTTTGTGACCCATGGGTTCCTATATCAAAAGCAGAAACTCACAAAAAACAAAAAATACAAAAAAACACAAGAATTATATACATGTATATAAGAGATCCTGAAATTTTATCAGCTCTTGCCGGACATTTTTCCCCAATAATTATGTGGTGGACATATATTTGTGAAATTTAATATAAAAACATTCAAAGGAGATATAAAAAGTTGTGACAAAAGAGAAAACATTGATATAACTAATTATTAAATGCACTGGAAAATGTGCCATTTTCGGTTCCGGATTTGCTGCTGTTTTAGTGTTAGTATTATCCTTCCATGATTAACTGGTTTCCTCTCAAACTAATTATTTATAAAACTCATCTTTTGTTTGAGAAAACTATGCTATAGAATTTCACGCAACAACAGTATTTTGTTTCATTCTACTGTTTTCAAAAATTAATAACTGACGACAAGCTGACTTGATACCTCGAAAATATGCAACACCCAATTAACATGCATTTCTGGTAAAGTCAGATGGTGAAGTTTTATTTGATCATGTCCCCAAATAAGTCTTGGAGGATGGTAGTAAAAGTTGTTGTAGCTAGTATCTTTTTTTCTTAATTTGGGCCTGGCTTTGCATATTTTGCTCTAAAGATGTCATGTGCTGACACACCTCAACACAAACTGCATGGCATAATGGACTGGTCTAATGTCTATCAGTACTGACCCTGGGGCAATCATTCAGTTAAAGGGTTTTTGAAAAGTCCAGGAGATAAACTTTGACACCTCTTTAGTCTTTTGTTTTGTGGTTATAGAGTGCTTAAACAATTGGGAAATCATACTGACCAAACAAGCTTACTCGACGACAAGGAAGTAAATTAGACCTAGTCGCTTTTTTTGCACTAAGCTTAGTTGGCGACATCTTTATTGATTGCCCAACAAAAAAAAAACAATCTGTAAACTAGACCTAGTGAACTTTGAATTTTACTTTGTTAAGGTGTTTATTTGGCAGTTAAATGGATAAAAAAAATCAAAGATGAGATCCTATGATCAATGTCCAGTTGCTAATAGTATTTGTATGTGGTGGTAAAAAACTTTGATCTGCTGGTCATCATGTCTGCCAAATAAAGAGGTTTTAGGATCTCTGGTACATGTATATATATAATTTGAACATGTGTTTTAAAGATTTGACATGTGTTACCTTTAACTTTTGTTTTATGTACTTATTAAAGAATTTTAACATCTTTACCATTTATATTATTGTACTTCATGTTTACATTTATTTGGAAGGGTTTATCTTTCTAAAGCTTTTGTGTAATTCTTCAGTTTTAGATTTTTTTGGAACTTTACTTTTAGTTGACACCATATAGCCATTATTGTGCTGAGGTGCCAATAAATGCTAATACATACATGCATACATACATACCAGGGCTGAGCAAATCCCATAGCCTGACATCCCGGACTATTCATTTTTGAAGTCGGGCAAGTAAAATTTTCCAAGTTGCTAGTCTGGGACAAGTGCTTTTTCCCTATTTTAAAAAAGTCAGATAAGTCCTTATTTTCGTGCTTTAATCACTATATCTACCTATATTTGGTCATTCATGCCCTCCTGGACAAGTGGATGAAAAAAAAATTTGCTCAGCCCTGCATACATACATACATACATACATACATACATACATACATACATACATACATACATACATACATACATACATATCTAGTGTTTGAGATCACAAATTTGATAATTTCTGCGGAAATCAAGTTCATTCATAGTAATAAAGGAATATGGAAGTGTTTACTGAGTCTCCTATTTTATTTTCTCTTTCTCTGGTCACGTATATTTGAAATCAGTACCCATAAGTTGTATCCTAATGGCTGATGTGTGTAATGACACATAGTGCCCAGGGGGAAGTACATATGTGTGAATTGTCCACTGGAAAAGTTTATACAGGGTGAGTGTATAAGAGAATAGTAATACCGGTAGTTGTAAGGCAATTTGTGTGTCTTTGGAGCATTTCTTGTCACAAAAAGGCATATTGTTCATGACATATTTTATGTCCATGGAGTATTTCTTGTCACAAAAAGGAATATTGTTCATGACATATTTTATGTCCATGGAGTATTTCTTGTCACAAAAAGGCATATTGTCAGGACATATTTTATGTCCATGGAGCATTTCTTGTCACAAAAAGACATATTGTTCATGACATATTTTATGTCCATGGAGTATTTCTTGTCACAAAAAGGAATATTGTTGATGACATATTTTATGTCCATGGAGTATTTCTTGTCACAAAAAAGCATATTGTCAGGACATATTTTATGTTCATGGAGCATTTCTTGTCACAAAAAGGTATGTTGTTGATGACATTATTGGATACATTTTTTTATCTTTTTGTTGTAAAAAAAAAATAGACCAAAAGCAAATTTACTTTTACACTAAAAATGTTAAAGGAGTATGAAGAATGCATCGATCAGTGGACCTAAATATTAACAGTTTTTTTTAGGTTCCTGAGGAAGATGTATAGAGATGGGTGACTTTTATGGCAGATGGGAGGGACATGGTTCTTTTTATGCTGTGCTGTAAAACACCAAACTAAACCAATCTAGTATTTCTGTTGGAGCAGTGTTTTATTTGAATGTCAATGGACAGATATATTAAACACAAATTAAATATTTGAGTGTACATAAACAGTGTTGCACCCTGAGCATGGGATTGCGGGTTTCCTGCAATTTTTTTCCCCTTGTCCCCCAAATTTTGACAGCTGTGCGCCCCCTTGGCACTCTTTTTTGTGAAGAAAAAATTGAAAAATAGGCCTTCTTCTTTTCATTAGTGCATGTTCATCTGTGTCTGTGTTGGTGCTAGCAATGGCCAAAGTCGCTAAAGGTTATAAAAACTGTAAGATGGCAATTAATATCTGTTTTAAACAACATATTTAGCAATTAAAACATTCAAAGTTTGTGGTACAGTCTGCTAACTTGCAGTGTAAAGTCATTCACAGCTGCTAGTGTAACACATTTTTGAGGTTGAAGACACACCTACAGCGATGACGATTAAATTTTTTTCAAGGGTGAAATAATGACAAAAGGGACTCAATTTATGCGAATACACAATTTTTCATTTCATGAATAAATGTCTAATTTATAAAGAAAAGTAATTCAGAAAAAAAAGCAAATTATTACAATAAATGCTGGTAGATAATGAGTGAACACTAAAGTTAAATGAGAGTGAGATCTGGAACAGAAATTCATAGTACAGTTCATTTCAGATGAATCAGATATTCACACATGTTAATGTTTTCATGAGTTACTTGAGCACTTTATAAAATATTTATTACAATAATGTAAGTGTCCAAGGAAAAGATGATAGTACAACAAAGTTAAGGTGCAATATTGCGCAAGAACACATAATTTTATATACATGTGAGTTCATTTCAGATTGTGGCATATTCTTGATCATGCAGATGGAATTTGTGCCTTGGCATGACAAACAAAATAATTATATAGCACCAATCTCAGGCAGGTAATATCAAGATTTACACAGAAGAATACATATTTAGGGTCTGTTTGTTCAGTGAGAATTTTAAGTGTGGGTGCCATTAATTTTCTGTGATGTAAATAGTGCAGTTTTATTTTTACTGCATGAGATATTGAGCAGTTCTATTCAATCTTCATTAAGATTATTAAATCACCCATTCCTAAGTTACATGTTTCTTTTACAGAAATAAAATTTCAAGTTTACATCAAAAAGTCAAGGGCTTCTTGATATTCCTTATTGAAATATTGATTGTTGATGGCTTATTCTGTTGAATGATACATAAACTTTGGCACACTATGTGTCAGGGGTTTCATATAAGATCCTTTGTAATTTTCATTTTAAAAAAAAGACAGTAAAATTGGCCCATTTTTTCACCCATGTGACATGAAATGACTTATCTTCAATAAAATATTTATATAATTGAGGCTATTAGTGCTTTGAGCTGAGCCATTTTTTGTATGAATTGAATGAAGAATGTTTTATGCTTCAGTGCTTCAGATTGCGAGTAAATTGTCGCATTTGTGATTTTAAAAAAACTTAGCATTTACAAGTAAAGAATATCAGTTGATCACCATCTGGTCAGACTTTAAGAATCTCAATGTGGCAAGTAGAAAATGACATCAGCATTTTTCAATTGCAAATAAATTGGGCATACCACATTTCTGTTCTGAAAACAGTACAATAGGCATATGCAGTTTAATTAAAAGAATAATCCCCTTTTTGAATTGTGAGACTGCCAGTTCCCACATTAAGGGGGGCATCTTTACATGCAAGTCAGGCTCACAGCTTATCAAAATGATGTTAATTATTGTCTTGTATTGATCAGTGACCAGTCTAATACATGACCTGTGTAGATAACTTCAGCTGATATTACAGATCCGGAAAGATGCAGACATGGAAACAAATATGGTTCAGTTTGGTTTTGTGGGTTTAACGCCATTTTTCAGCACATGATAGGCTATACATGGCAGCCAGTATATTTGGTGGAGGAAGAACCTGGGAAAACCCTGGGAAGAACCACCGACCCACGGGAAACTTCTGGCAAGCTTTCTCACATAACCACGTTGGCTGATCTGAGACTCGAACCCATGCAGACAGAGGTGAGATGTCAGTGATCTGTAAAGGCAAGCACTTTAGACCACTTGGCCATCTGATGACACTCTCGGAAACAAATACGGAAAAAATCATTGTCATTTGAACTACATGGTTTGTACAACCTAGAAAAATAATTGAATTTGAGGGGTTGCCTTGAAAACTCCTTTAATTTAAAAAAGTTGGTTAGATCCTTGAAAAATCCATGAATTTGTTGAAAAACTCCTTGATTTTTGCACAAAACTCCTTGAATTTATTTCAAGAAATACAAAAAATGAAAATCTGAAAACATTTATAACTTTCAAAATTAAGAATATGATGGGTCTTTTTTGTGTATTGTCCAAAAATAATGAATAAATACAAATTAAATAGAATACAGTTTTGCTGGATCAGATGACACACAACACTGGTAATTAACAAAATAACATATGAAGAAGGTTTAATTTCTGTAAGACAAAATACTCCTTGAAAACTTGGAAGTCCTTGAAGTCTTCTCGAAAAGTCCCTGAAAATAAACTCCCCAGGTCTGTATGAGCCACGAACTACCATAAAAATAGATCTATACAGCTGTGTCTTTATAAATATGAAGTTGTACCAGAAGAAAATTAAGATAAAAATACTTTATCTGAATCGGAGACCAGACAATATGTAGATAGATAGTTTAGAATAAGCCAAATAATGAATTTCAATGACTGGCTTGAGGTTGAAGCATGTGATTACTGTTGTCATTTCTGTCATACATAAAAATGTACCGTATATACTTGCATATCAGCTGATACCAACTGCAAACTGCATGGACCCAGATCTGCCATCACATAATGCGTCAGCAGATCTGGGTCTATGCAGTTTGTAAGGACTAATCAGTGGAACAAACAACATAGACCCTGATTTGCCGGCGGATTATGCGATGACAGATCAGGGTCAATGTTGTTTGCATTTGGACCTGGATTATATGCGAGTATATACGGTAAAGTACTATTAAAAAAAAACTTTTGCTCTTTTATGATGACTCATTAATTTGCCTTTACTAAAAATATCACTTTCTGTCATCTTTTACCATTAACTCCTCACTCTCTCTGTGTTCAATTTCTGTGGCAACCAAATTATTAGGGCTTGGCAACCGAAAATCTAAAATGGCTACAAAATTATTTAAGTTCACCCTAGGGATACCAAACTATGAAAGGTACTTTAGAGAGCTGCACCTTTTCAGTGCAATTATCAATCAAGTGTAAATTAAGCGCTGCTTATTGGTAATCCTGATGGACCTCTGACTAATTAGATTATGGTAATATGCAAGCAGCATGTGAATAATGAATTATTAACCAGGTTAGGCCAAAGAAAAAAATAGATGTGATTCCAGTAACCCGATCTACCCTATTTTAATGGGCCTGACCCAATAACTTTTTATCACATATGCAAAAAAGAAAACGGTGCTGACTGTACCCCGTTTTTCACATCCAAGCTTGTAACTTTTGATTGGAAGCTGTGACATGAACTTACACAAACTGGATAAAAAAGTAATAAAAATTTTACTAAGTAATGATGACATTACTACCCTGTTTTTTTTTCACACCGTTACCAGAACTACACATTTTTGGGGTGGAAAGGGCTTAGTTGTGGATTTTCTGTGCACTCTGGTATATGACATATACAACATATTGTTATAACTTGGCCATTTTTGTAATTCTCTTTTTGAAAACAAAATTCAAGTTGTACTTATTAGTACTGTCAAAATTTATCTGCAAATTTTACAAGAAAAATGCTGGATTCGAAAGAAGTTGATGTGCTGCTAAATAAAAGAAGGAGCATAGTTCAGTCTCATTAATACTACTGATTCATGTGGTAGGTTAACTGTTTTGGGGTCTTTTTACTGCATACAGATTTTTGTTTACTAGTACCATTTTTGAAAATGAAAGGCCATAATTTCATCATCAGCTGCATGCACATTTATATATTTTTAGGGCTAAAAATACTTCAGTTCACATCCGAGACCCCTTAAAATGCATTTTTCTGGGGGAGGCCCCCACACTAGAGGGGACTCCCCTACAACACATATCCTGATGTTCATTTGGTGCATTTTGTGTACTTTTTGCATCGATGTCCTGCATCTGTCTGCCTTCCTATTTCTGTTTCCAGAATGTTGTCAAGTATGCATTGTTAATGGGTCAGTTGTACGAATGGATTGCCATGGGGGGGGGGGGGGGGAGGTGGATGCCAAAAGTTAACCTACTCTTGGAATTCCAGTTAATTCAGTCAAAGTTTTACAATACAACACATCATGATTATATAGACATCTCTCCTTCAGTATGTGACATGGAACAATTATATTTCTGTGTACTGCATCTTCATTGGCAGGCCATTGCCTTCTTCTTTAGCATCATTTCCTTATTTCTGACATGATCATATTTGATTGTAATGGGCTGGCAGTAGATTTTGTTTTGTGCGTTTCTGTTGGTTTAACAGCACTTCTAGCACATTATTAGCTGTATCATGCTCAGGAAAAGGGAGCTACATGTAAGTGCCTTTCCAAGGAGGCAGCTGATGTGGGCTGACAGTAAAATCATGAAAATTCTTTTATCTTTTGGGCTACATATAGCTACAATATACATATTTGTCAATGGTAAAGACATGTATACATTTATGGACTTGAAAGAAGGGTCACATTCCCAGTATGATACATGTATGTTTTACAGCTGGATAGTGAAATAAGATGACTAACCTGACAAATAGATCAGCTAGAGCCGACATTTCTGACCCATTACTCAGTTTTGATAAATTATTAATTACTACTTAAATCATCTTATGGTTGCAGGAGTACAGATTAGCATGGCACCTTTGGTTATTTATGCCGTAATCAGATCAACAAAAATGGCTTCTGAAATATATGTTGAGATCAGATTTGGTTTGGTTTGACATTTCACAGCACAGCAACACAATTAGGTTTTTTAGTGTCCAGGCAATATTGGAGCAAAAAATACATGTACCTTGCCCAAGGACATACCATGGTAGCCTGCCCAGGATGATCCAGTGGTATGACTTGAACCCGCACCCATTCTGTTGATATACAGACTGACTTGTTGCTCATGTGAAATTTATTCCCTTCCATAAACCTCATTGAAGTTTGCAGAAATCCCGGATGTGGATGAGAGCTTGAAGTTGTCCCCACGATCATCTGAACGTGAAAATATTTGATGAAAATTACCATCTGTTTGTATGTATGAATAATCCATTGAAAACAGCAGAGAGAAATGTACTTAAATGAATTTTTAAGCAAGAAAAAACTGTAAAATTAACTCATAAAAAGTTAAGAGCCAAGTACATCAAACATAGCTTCTAACATGCCTAAGTGAATATTCAAATATTTTGTATATCTTGTGCTTCAAGATTATTAGGCCACTTTTACTATAAATGGATGAATTAATAAACATGAAGTACTCAATCAATTCATCAGTAGATAAATAAATACATGACTTGAAATGAAATGAAATACAAATTGAAACACAAGTCAATAAATTCAAAAGATCATGATAAATTGATTGATTGATTGATTAAATTCTGTATTTTCTCCATGCTCTGTAGACTACAATCAATCATACAAAATACATAAAGAATGAACGATATAAAAAAAAACTTAGCACTTGAAAAAAGAAAATATAAACTATACAACAAAAACTATCAAACACAAAATACCCTTGTTAACAAATTTGAATGTACGCTGCATATCCAGCATGCAAATAAATGAGACAATATATACCATTAAGAGATTATGAATAGACACTTCAATATTCGACACCTTGAAGATGTAAAAAGGTCTAGAAGACAAAAGTACACAATCTGACATAAATAAGGTCAGAGCATACATACCTTTTCCACATGGAAGCAACAGTTGTGATACACAAGAGGTGGAAACACATAATATAATCATTACTAATAAGATGTTGTGGTTGTGTGGGTTTAACACCTTTTTCAGCACATGATGGTATATTTGGTGGCAGAAGAACCACTGACCTGCGGGAAGTGACTGGCAAGCTTTCTCACATAACCCTGTTAGCTGAGCAGAGACACGAACCCACGCGGACAGAGGTGAGATGTCAGTGATCTGTAAAGCCGAGCGCCTTAGACCACACGGCCACACAGGGCCCCTAATAGGAACTATAAAATTACAGATAATCTTTCCCAAAAGAGTATTGACAAAATCAATATCAGACCGTAGATCTAAGCATGTATAAACATGCACATCGAATTAAGCAGTAATATGGCACCAAAACCTTTTACAGAGACAGAGAGCGAGAGAGAGGGAAGGAGGTGGGATCTCTTCAAATGTCAAATCTAATCCCAGGCTTCAATACATTTTACAATTAAAGTTGGATACATATACAGTAAGCATCTATGATCTTGACTGTAAACTATTCTGGCAGAAATGTTGATCTTAATATCTCCAACTCTAGACATTTTCAGAGATTTACATATCCACCTTTTCTAAAAGCTTTTGCTCTCTGGCATTGGGGAAGGGTTGCTTTGCAAGGTAGAAAATTCTCTGGCATTTGGGAAAGGTTGCTTTGCAAGGTAGAAAATTCTCAGATAAATTGTTGGGAAGAGCATCTAGTCCATATAATATCACAATGTTTGTTAGGTAGCTTGTTGGAGCTTTCATATGAGCGGGACCATGTGTTAGGTGGGCAGAGTTATTTTTTGTTTGGTCTTTGGTCGGTTGGCATTTCCAAACTGATGATTTATTTTTTTTTTTTCTTAACCAGATTGTTTCATTTTGGGATGTAATTTTGGGCTCTACCAGTTGAGATTGTTTTAACTTCTGTGATAGTTGTTTGTTTTCTCTCCACTGTGTGTAAGCATTTTCTTTTTTAAAAATGTTGTATGTATTAGTAAAGTTTGAAACATAATTTTACATCAGCTATACTTAGTAATATTTCATTTACACAATAATTGCTGGAGTTATGGTGCTGCACTAATATATTTCAGTGTTACCTTTTTGATGCCCTTGCCAGTCCAGGTTTTCTGTGGAGGGGACATTGTATTGACATCCAGTATGTGCACCACAGCAGCTAATTTGAAAATCTTGTTATCACTGAAGAATATCAGAGATGGTTTCAACATTCAGCAGTTGAAAGGAAGAAATGGTCTTATCTTGAATTCCTGAAAATTCTTTTCAACTAGTAGAACCTCAGTCCTTTTGAGGGACTCTTCTTATTAAAATAAGATTAAGGATCTTTTTGTTCCTACAGACTCTTAATTTCAAGACTGTCAAAATCAAATTGTATTTTATACAAGTGTTTTTTTTATTGTAATTTTTTGAAAGAATTTGTGCATTTTACCTGACTCTAGCTGGAACCTTCAGGTTACATGATATTTCACACTGGCAGAGCCTCCTTAGTTATCTAGGCTAATTTTATCACATAGCTCAACATGCTGACTTGTTACAGAGCCAGAGAGCATACAACAGAGGTTGATACAGTATCAAGGGTTGCATATATTTTTTTAGTAAAAGGTGATGTTCTCAACATCAGCCAGAAGATATTTTTGGTAGTACACGTATTCTGTTTTATTTTCCATCCTTAGCAAAGCTTCTAAATAATTTTTTTAAAAATTACTAACCCACCTGAATTTTTTTTATAGTATTAATGTGTGTACTGGTTAGAAAGGAGAGTTTCATGGGATTGCACCAAATATAAATTATTTCAGCAGATTTCATTTAAATTCTTGGCCTGTTGCCAAAAGTTTTGTTGTGCAGCCAAATTTGTCTTGGAGGGCTACCATACCATGGACTTTTAATGCTACCTTCCTCCTCCTCCCTTGACTTTCTAGACCCAAGGTAAAAATAGCAATCAGATTTTTGCCTGAAATTACCTGTAATGATTTGACCTGATATTGTTATGTATAAACCAAGTCTAAATCTGAATTCCAGTCACCTTGAGGTTTGAATTTTTGACCCACCATGAAATAGAAATCTCTCCGTGATATTCAGCTGGAGGGAATTGTGTGTGTTGT
This sequence comes from Margaritifera margaritifera, assembly GCA_029931535.1. Taxonomy (NCBI): domain Eukaryota; kingdom Metazoa; phylum Mollusca; class Bivalvia; order Unionida; family Margaritiferidae; genus Margaritifera; species Margaritifera margaritifera. Next base: position 4,528,789 of record JAQPZY010001631.1, read on the forward strand.
GTAGTAAAAATTCATATTTAAGTGCCAGCAACCTTAACTTCACACCTATCAGTCCCCAGAATTGATTCAGCTGCTGCTGTCCAGGTGTGGTATGCCTATGAAGTTTGATGAAAATTGGATCTAGGAAACAGCAATCTAAAAATTAGTGTCATTTCCAGTGATCTTGACCTTTCACCTCTTCGTCTCCGAATCAATAGTCTACATAAGAAGTTTTATGAAAACTTGAGCAGAGAAACTTGACTTGACATGCAGAAAAGAAAATCACAATTTCAGCTCCAGTGACCTTCATCTTGGACATATGATGTTTGAGAGAAAAGTAGCACAGCGAATTAAAGTTTTGTTGAAGAAACCACCTGTCTACAGACAGATTACTGTCAATATATCTGCCTGCACCTTTGGTTATGGGAATACAAATTTTGCTGGGGTAAAAAATTGCACCCCTTGTCTGCCCATATATTGTCAAGTTACAGTAATCATTATTTTGTACCTTGGAAGCTTTATCTTTATTTTGATATACATTTTAAAGAATTTTAACATTTTCCTTTTATCTTGTAGGAGTAAATGTTTACATTTATATGAAAGGGTCTATCTTCAAAGTGGTTTTCAAATTATTACCTTTATATTTTTAAAACTTAACTTTTAATAGGCACCATATAGGCAGGATTGTGCTGATGTGGCAACATACATACATACATACATACATACATACATACATACATACATACATACATATATACATACATACATACATACATACATACATACATACATACATACATACATACATACATACATACATACATACATACATACATACATACATACATACATACATACATACATACATACATACATACATACATACATACATACATACATACATACATACATACATACATACATACATACATACATACATACATACATACATACATACATACATACATACATACATACATACATACATACATACATACATACATACATACATACATACATACATACATACATACATACATACATACATACATACATACATACATACATACATACATACATACATACATACATACATACATACATACATACATACATACATACATACATACATACATACATACATACATACATACATACATACATACATACATACATACATACATACATACATACATACATACATACATACATACATACATACATACATACATACATACTTTTTTGGTGGTAAATGAATGTTCTTCCTTGAACACAAAATAAAGAAATTTCTTGCTTTGAAGGGAAACCCAGTGAGGTACTGTCTATTTTTCTTAGCTCTATATTGTACTGTTGTACTATCCCAGGCATCGGCATCCACACACATAAAAGCATATATACATATATATATATATAAAGAAATTTCTTGCTTTGAAGGGAAACCCAGTGAGGTACTGTCTATTTTTCTTAGCTCTATGAAGAAGAGGTAAGCTGTTGTACTGTTGTACTATCCCAGGCATCGGCATCCACACACATAAAAGCATATATATATATATAAAGAAATTTCTTGCTTTGAAGGGAAACCCAGTGAGGTACTGTCTATTTTTCTTAGCTCTATGAAGAAGAGGTAAGCTGTTGTACTGTTGTACTATCCCAGGCATCGGCATCCACACACATTAAAGCATATATATATATATATATATATATATATATATATATATATATACACATACATATAAATAAATATACACCCTATATATATATATATACATACATACATACATACATACATACATACAGACATACATAAATATACACCCTATACATACATACATACATACATATAAATATATGCCCTAACTGAATGTCAACCATTCATTCTTTCTTCCTAGGTTCTAGGCATCATTTTGGAGTGGGTTTCATAGTACCTATGCCCAGGAAAGGGAGCTAAAGTTGTACATACATGTACATGTACATTAGTTGTACATGCTTGATTGAAGTTTAGCTCAGAATTTTTGCACACTGTATAAATACCGATATATCTGGAATCAAGGAACTAGGTGAAATGATGCATCTTGATCAGTACTATACCCTTATCACAAATGTGACCTATATTTCCTGCTTCACTGACTGTATGTTAAATTTTTTAGTGTAGTTTTATTTCTCAAGCTCTGTTCATGATAAAATCATCAAATTATATGATTGTATATATCTCTATTAGTTACACACCCTTACCACCATTTTACATGTTACTGACTTAGGTTAAGTTTTTCCATTTAGCTCATGACCAACTAGGTTTTTTGCACACTGTACAGTGTATGTATACTGTTATACCTATTAATGAAATTTGGTGAGTGGATGCACTGTGATGAGTACTAGACCCTCATCACAAATGTAGGTCACTATGATATATATTTCATGCTTCACTGACTTTCGTTAAATTTAGTATTTCAATTTTTTTTCTCACAAGCTCTGTTCATGATTAAATCATCAAAGTATATGATAGTATGTATGTCTATTAGTACCACACCCTTATCACAAATCAAGGTCACTATGACCTATATTTCACATTTTACTGGCTTAGGTTCAGCTGATGACCAACAAGTTTTTTGTACCCCAGGATGTATGTATGTATGTATGTATGTGTGTGTGTGTGTGTGTGTGTGTGTATACATTTTTCATGCTTCACTGGCTTCGGTTAAATTTTATGTTTCAACTTTTTTTCTAAAGTTCATTTCATGCTAGAATCATACCACTAGAAGATTGCATGCATCTCTTAGTACCATACCCATACCACAAAAGAATGTCAATGTGACCCACATTTCACATTTTACTGGCTTAAGTTAAGATTTTGCTTTTAGCATGTGACCAGTAGGTCCTTACACCCAGTATATATATATACTGTTATGCCTAGATTCATGAAACTTGGTGACTGTGACCTATATTTCAAGCTTCAGTGACTTGTTAAATTTAGAGTTTCAAGTTTATGTATCAAGCTTTGTTCATATTAGTATCATCAAACTAGTTGAGTGTATGCATCTCTATTAGTACCACACCCATACCACAAAAGAATGTCACTGTGACCTACATTTCACATTTATTGGATTAGGTTAAGGTTTTGAATTTAGCTCATGACCACATAGGTTTTTAGCACCCTTTACATATATATATATATATACATGTGTGTGTGTATGTATATATATATATATATATATATATATATATATATATATATATATATATATATATATATATATATATATATAGAGAGAGAGAGAGAGAGAGAGAGAGAGAGAGAGAGAGAGAGAGAGAGAGAGAGATTCATGAATTCATGAAAGTTGGTGAGGAGTTGCATGTTGATGATTACTACACCCTCATTGTAGAAGTAGGTCACTATGGCCTATATTTCATGCTTCACTGATTTGGGTAGTATATATACTGTTATGCCAAGATTCATGAAATTTGGTGAGGGGTTGTATATTGATTAGTACACCCTCATCACAAAAGTAGGTCACTGTCACCCATATTTCATGCTTCACTGCCCTGGGTTCAGTCTCAAAAACTGTTCATACCAGATCATCAAACTAGGTGATTGTATGCTTGTCTCTTAGTACCACACACTCTTTCAACAAAAGGTCGTTGTTACCTGGGGCCCCGGGTGGCCGAGTGGTCTAAGGCGCTCACCTTTACCTATCACTGCCATCTCACCTCTGTCCGTGTGGGTTCGAGTCTCTGGCTCGGCCAATGTGGTTATGTGAGAAAGCTTTCCAGTAGCTTCTCATGGGTCGGTGGTTCTTCCTGGGATTGTCCCGGGTTCTTCCTCCACCAGATATGCTGAAAAATGGCGTTAAACCCATAAAACCAAACCATCATTGTTACCTACCTTTAACATTTTACTGGCTAATTATGTTAAGTTGTTGCATGACCACGCAGGTTTTTGGCATGCTTTTTGCATACCATCCTATATAGAATCATGAAACTTGGGGATGCATCTTGATGAGCACTACACCCTCATTTGAGTAGAGGGTCAGTATTTTATGTTTCACTGACTAAGGTTGAATTTTTTGATTGATGTTCATTTCTAAGGCACTGTTCATGCTAGAATCCTGAAATTGATGTTGATGTGCATCCCTGATACTACCACACTCTTCCAACAAAAGAGGCTCATTGTGACCTATATTTCATCCTTTACTGGATTGGTAAAATGTTTGCATTTAGCTAATGACCACATGCCTTTTTGGCATGTTACATGCATACTATCCAACTGGGAATCATGAAACTCAGTGACTGGATGCATCTTGATAAGTTCTACATCATTTTTTGCCAAAAGAGGTATCTGTGACCTAAATTTCATACTCAGTGACTTTCTTCAAGTTTTGTGCTAAAAGTTCATTTCTTGGATGCTGAGCCACATTTATGTTTTACTAACATGGGTTAAGTATTTGTGTTTATGATCACATTGATTCATCCGTGCTTGGCCTATATACGTCCTAGGCTGCTCAGAAGGCCCTTTCTGACCAATGCAGTTGGAAGTAGGAATAAATATTTGTATTCAATGATAAACTATCCATGCTTCACTAACTTGGGTTGTATATATACTGCTATAACAAGATTTGTGAATATGGTAAACTTTCCATATTAATGACTATACATTGTGATATGTTACCCTAGGCAGGTTAACTGTGTATTGTACATGTGAATGAATATAGGAATTAGGTGTGTGGACTTCATGCTGCATGCTTTTCATGTGAGGCCTTACCAGTAGTGGTTAATCAAGGTAATTATGGATGTATCAACTATGGCTGTCACTCCCAAGTTACTAAAAACCTGTGAATTTCACCCAGTCAAATTAGGCTTCTAGGGGTGGACAAAGAAAATAGCTTCTTGAGCAGATTTTAAGAACAATGATTTTAAAGTTAATACAAAACAACATTGACCTTTTTTTTATCAACTTGTTACCTCTACTTTGATATGATAGAAAAGAATGTTCTTTTATTATTGTTATATGTCTTTTAGGCCCTGTCACAGTAGGTATGTAGATAGGTGGGTGGGTAGGTAGGTAGGTGGTGTCACAATATGTCAGAACAATACTGTCTATATAGTGCCACTTAAAAGTTCAAATTTCAAATTTTACAATGATTGAAAGTTTAAATGTAAAAATAATAGATTGCAAAACAAATCTTTACTTATAAAAGGGGCCAAGATCACTTTACTCTGAATTTATTTTCTGCAATGATTATGTTTTTAATGGCTACCAGAGACTCGTGAAAACAGATTTAAGTTTGTTTTTTGTTAGTTTTAACAGTACTTTTAACACATCATTAGCTATATCATGCCATGGAAATGGGAGCCAAGTGCCTTTCCCAAAGATACACCACGGCAGCCAACCTGGTCTGGTCTGGGCGGGTATCGAACCCGTGACCCTTGGATTATGAGACTGACACTCTACCAACTGAGCTACCTGTACCATGGTTCCCTGAGGTACTTGGTATTAATTAATACTGTATCAAATAAGTCACATTGCCAATTCACTTTGTTTGACCTACATTGGCATGTTATAAACTCAATGTAAAATGCTAGAGATCATGTTTGAAAATGCTGAAAATTTTGCAAAAATACTGGAGAATTCTTCAGAAACAAATGTTGATCAAGAATGGTCTCCTTAACCAATTCAAATTTTATATATGTTGCCAATCAAGGAAATAAAAAATGGAAAGGACATAAGTGGAGATTTTTCTGATATTAACTCCATCAATTTTTAAAGCCCAAAAAATCAGAATAAAAACAAAATCAACAAATTATCATTAAATATTATTACATACTTGTATGTTGGAGCAAGGTCAAGAACAGCTAAAAAATGCTGGAGGTTTTCAGCAAGATGCTGAAGATATAACATGTATGCCTACGGTGGGCAAATAAAGTACCTATGTGAACAAATGTTTCCCAGTGACACTAGGTCAGGTTTTAAATTCAGTATGATAATGGTCTGGTCAGGTTTTAAATTCAGTATGATAATGGCCACCAGTATCTTCCCTTTTAATCATGAGGGAACCAATTTTGCTTTTCTAAATGTATTTCTTCTCTTGATCCAGTCAGTTAATCAAGATAATTTTCTTGTGCAAATACTTATAAGCTTTCAACCATTATAATTGTACTTTGTAAAGTATCGTTTCTTATTTCACACACTTGGATTTAGCTTTCAACCATTATAATTGAACTTTGTAAAGTATGTTTCTTATTTCACACACTTGGTTTTATAGCAGTATAAATCATGTGAAAATGGAGCTAGTTCTATTATGTCTGTGCTATTAATCCATAGACCATTGCATAGGATAATAGCGGTGTATCTTAATGATAATCTGTAACACACGGCACCTATTATCCAAATAAGGTGGTGAAATCTTATTGACTAATGACTGTAATACATAAAAAAATTCCTGCTAAATTCATTCTAAACCTCTCCATACTTAGATATGATTAAAAAATTAATCCTTGAGACTGTCCTTGCCAATTGAATTTTGTGTTCTATGTTATGAAAATTATGAACAGCTTGCAAATTCTTGTTTTAAAACTCCACTTACAGTTTTCTGGAGAATTAAGCATTTAAAGTACATAAATGTTTACAGATAAGTTTATTTTTGTTGTTGTTGAGATTTAGTCATTTTATCAACTAGTTTTAGCTAGTATTCCCCTCTGAAATATGTTTCTCTTAAATGTTTAGCTTTACTGGTCATAGACCAGAAGAGCTTATGGGATGGTATGTTGCATATTGTCTGTCTGTCCGTTTGTTACTCCTACTCCTAAAGTACTTGGAGGATTGCCATGAAACTTTACACACACATTCAGCCCAAGGCAAATTGGTTCTAAATGAAAATAGTTCTGCTCAGATATCCAGACATCTTGAAAATCTTGTTATCGCTACTCTTCATGAATGGATGGTCAGAAGAGCTTATGGGATGGTATGTTGCATGTTGTCTGTCTGTCCGTTTGTTACTCCTACTCCTAAAGTACTTGGAGGATTGCCATGAAACTTTACACACATTCATCCCAAGGCAAATTGGTTCTAAATGAAAATAGTTCTGCTCAGATATCCAGACATCTTGAAAATCTTGTTATCGCTACTCTTCATGAATGGATGGTCATATCAGCATGGGGTTTTCACTGAAAGACTTCTTATGATGTCTGCTTGGTCCTAAATGAAGATGGCGCTGATCTGATGTCCAGTATGGCCACCACTCTTTGAAAGAGACAGCCCAATGCTCTCCTCCAATACTGTCAGGAAGGGATCAGCGATCTCATTTGCTTTCAAGGACAACTAGTAGTCTTTCAGTCTGAAGTGGGATCATCTGTATGCTTTTGCCTTCCCACCTTTCAAATAATTCTGCACCACAGCTCCTGGAAGTATGAAATTAAATTTTCACACTTTGAGTCAAATTCCTCTGAATGGATTTATTGTGTCAGCATCAGCAGAATGTCACTAGAGTGATTTATGTTCATCATATTTCAGTAAAATGTTGACTATACAGACTCCACTTCTCTGAATTTTTCAATCCTGTGGACTAGTGTAGTGTTGTTCCTTTGGATACACAGTTTATTCTGGGTTTTTTTTTTTTGTTTTTTGTTTTATTCTGACCATAAAATAGCTTCCTCTGATTTCTATACATAATCCATAAGGTGAGAGTGTATTATGTTATGTTGTTGTTTGTCCATCCATCTGTCTGTCTGTTATCAATTGTGTTTTCACACAATAACTTGAGTTTTTTACAATGTACAGTTACCAAATATTGTTGAAGGTTTGCACTCAGAGTAAGGAAAAAATCCTATCAATTTTGAGGTCAAAGGTTGAAGTCACTGTGACTGAAAGAAGAAAAATGGTTTCTGCACAATAACTGAGTTCTCTTCCATCCGTAGTCACCAAACTTTGTGGATGGCTGGCACTTGAGATAAGGAAGAACCCAATTGATTTTGGGGTCAAGAGGTCAGAGATCAAGGTCACTGACTGAAAGAAGAAAAATGGTTTTTAGCTCTTCTGGGATGGTTTGTTGTCTGTCATCTGTCGTTCGATGTCTGTCCATCCGTTAGCACAAGTTCGTTATTGCTACTTCTCCTAAACTACTTGGAGGATTGCCATGAAACTTTACACACACATACACATTCATTTCAAGTCTTGTTGGTCCTAAATGAAAATGGTGCCGATCTGATGTCCTATATGCCCACAGTGGCAGCCATCTTGAAAATCTTGTTATTGCTACTCCACCTGAATGGACAGATATATTGACATGAGGTTTTAACTAAAAGACTTATGATGTCTCTTTTGACCTAAATGAAAATGGTGCCTATCTGAAGTCCTCCTGAGCAGAAAGTCATATCTTCATAATGTTTTCACTAGAAAACTTCTTATAATGTCTAGTTGTTCCTAAATTAAAATGGTGCTGATCAGACATCCAATATGGATGCCATGGCAATCATTTTGAAAATCTTATTGTAGCTACTCCAGAAGAATGGAAAGTCATATCAGCATGGGTTTTCACCAGAAGACTTCTTATGATGACTAGCTGGCCCTAGTTGAAAATAATGCCAATCTAAAGTCCAATGTCTTGAAAATATTGTTATTGCTACTCCTCTTCAATGGATTGTGATACTGACATATGGTTTTCACCAAAAGACTTATTATAATGTGTGATTGGTCCTAAATGAAAGTGGTGCTGATCTTACATCCAATATGGCTACCATGATGGCCATCTTTACAATATAAGTTATCACTCAAGAATATCAGAGATGGTTTCAACACATGGCAGTTAAAAAGAATAAACAGTCTTATCTTGGATTCCTGGAAATTCTTTTTGGCCAGTATAGCATCAGTCCCTTCGAGGGACTCTTGTTTGGATTAAGATCAATGTTAATGATTTTTTTTTATACTTTAAAACTAAATATGCCCACATAAAAGCAATGTGTCCATTATTCCCCTGCATTCAAATTCATGTCCTGTGATAAGGTCTGATAACTGACATTTGACTGTGCATCAGAGATCCAAGCTGATATATATGCAGGAAGTGGAATGGACCTTAGAAGTCTGTCAAATTCAGATGAAAGGAAAAAAAATGTAGCTTTACCAAAGTGGAGCCATCAACATGACAGAAAATTGCCATTGTAAGCCTTATGCATATATTCACCTATTGCAAACAGCAAAACAGTAATCAACATTCAGGAAAAAGTGATGTTATATGTTTTATATCCGTGATATGACTAATCCAGTTATATATAACTGTGCTATGACTCAAAGTGGAGCAAAATTTTGTTTGAATTTTCACTTTTTAAAAACAATTTCATGACACATTCAAGTAAAGGTTTAATGCTGAAACTGAACAAGTTATTCAAGTGATACAAAGTACTGTAAATTCCTTCATTCTTATGGATATCAATTTTTATGGTTGTGTCAAAAATGACATTTTTATTGGTACCTAAATTCATTGATTTGTGAAGGGGACCTATTATTTTCACAGAAAGATCATGATCATAGTTTATTAAATCTAGATTTGTGGTTTGTATCAACCATGAAATAAGCAAAAATTGGTATCCCACTGTATTTGAGTACTTGATGTTCTAGTTATTGAAGCTTTACTATAATAACTGTGTACCCATTACGCATATCTCATAAATACGAAGGAGTAAAAAACGATGCAAAGGGTAATGCCAAGAAATGGTTTTTGAATTATAAGACTCTGAAGAAAATAAGAGTTATAAGGTTTATGTGGGTTGAATATCAGGCAATGAATAATGCAAAATAATAAAATTGACAAATATTATTAAACTTTGCATGATAATATTTTAATCTTTTCTCTCCCCAGCATTGCCCTACAAAAGCTGAAGCCAGACGAAGTGCAGCCAAGATTGCTCTTATGAACTCTGTCTTTAATGAGCATCCATCTAGAAAAATCTCAGATGAATTTATCGCAAAGGCAGTCCGTGATGCACAAGCATCATTCAAAGTATGTTAAATAGCTTCTACCTCAGCTATTTTGGGCTTCACTATCTTAATTTGCAAGATAATTCTCTTGTTACATTCTGTAGCAGAATGTATGAAAGCTTTCCCATATTTATTTTAAAGACAAAAGAAATGATGATGATAATGATGACTGTGGGAGGCTTCTTTTTTTAGGCTTAAATTCACTCTCCAAGTTAAAAATATTTTTTTTTTTTACAACAACAGTTGGAATTATTGCTTAGAAGATCACAGTATAGAACACTAGTTATTTATTTCTCACCAGTTTAGACATAGTGGCATATCATTTATTGAGCTGGAACCTTTTGAGTCATAAAATTAGCATGGACTAATGGTATCTTTATAAGGTGTCTTTGTAAACCTTTCCTAATAAGTGCAAATTTGGCAATAAATGGACTCAGACCTGTTGCCTATCAGACAGTAATTAACATAGGGTGATTAATGGCATGTAACTTAATGCAAGTTATAAATGATACCTTTATTAAAAGTAACGTGACAGTACAAGGCTAGGAGGGAAATTATTGTTACTTGATATCTATGAAACTTTTATGTAGCATATACACTTTAACTAGTTTCAACCAAAGTTGATAATGCATGGTTTGTTTTACTTGTACAACTAGTATTCTTTAACCTGTTTTTAAAAAAGAAAAAATCGGGAGGAATTTATTATGAGTCCATGACAAGTAAGCTGATTCTCTTGAACCATTACAAAATATCTTATCCAACTGCAAATATTTTTTACACAATGTATTTACTTCTATTGGAGGATATAATTTGTTACATACAATGTAGAAAGCTTTTACAATGCAACATACGAGTTTAATATTATTTTCAAAAGGGAGCAGAGATTTGATTCATGATTTATGATAAATTGGGTGTGCTGTGACCCTCTTACAAGTGTTCTTTTCTTCGTGTAGGGAAACATTGATGAAGCAGATAATCCCAACACGGGAATTGGAGCATTTAGATTCATGCTGGAGGCCAACAGGGGCAGGACAATGTTGGAGTTCCAGGAATTAATGACAGTGTTCCAGTTGCTGCACTGGAATGGCAGCCTTAAAGCCATGCGTGAACGGAACTGTTCAAGACAGGAAGTTCTGGCACATTATTCACACAGAGCCCTTGATGATGACATGCGTTCACAGATGGCCCTAGATTGGATAGCAAGAGAACAAGAAGCGCATGGTATAATTGCAAAAGAACTGGTTATTGCAGAGAAGGAGTTAGAAAGTGCTAGATTAGCTGGAAGGGAGTTGAGATTTTTCAAAGAGAAGAGAGATATTCTTGCATTAGCGCTAAGTCAGATTGGACCAGCAGAAAGCTTGGCATGAGATGCAACCAGTAGGAGAATCCTTACAATTGCATCAAATAATTTCCACATTAACTCAAACAATTTGTAACATATTGTTTTGAAATCATAGGCAAAGTTTTCAATTTATGGAATATGTCACATTTCATGGTATGAAGGATCAAAGTCTATTTCACAACAAATAACGGTTGGAAAGGTAAACCCTTGCAGTTTTATCAATTAAAAATGATAACTACAGACTTTGACAACATGAGAGCTCAGTTATTTTGATCAGGAAAATGAATTTAAATTTCAGTTTTAATTACAATTTGTAGCAGATGATGGCAAATGTGGAAATTCCTGTACCAGTCATCCATTTTTGCTAATCATAGTTGGTAATATTTTGCTAGGAAATTTGCATAGAACTGGTACAATGTTATATTTTCACTTGTTCACCCCAATATCATTAACAGATTTGCAAATTTGAACTTAATACCAGTCAAACCCAAAATACCTTGCAGAAAATAACCCACAATGACTTGTGGAGCTAATTTGCACTGGAATTTCCATAACATAGGCTGTTGTTTGCTAAAAGTTGTAGTTTTAACTGTAATTGACATTCATTTACCTGCTGAAATTAACTGAGCGCTCATGTTGTCAGGGTTTTTTGTTACCATATTAATATGTGTATGCTAAAGTATTTTTTCAGAAAAACTGGAATGATATACCCACTTGGTTGTGTTAAACTATAGTTTAATCTAATATATACATAATAGAAAATGACAGCTGCATAGACAGACTGTTAGATATTTCCCATCAAGATTTTGGGGTTTTTTAAAGCCTGTTTTTAGAAGATGGCACTTTTTTTGCCAATGGCATCAGCATGATGAGTATGTGTTAACATTTTATGGTAAAGTGTGTTAATGTTTTTGCCATTCATACACAGTTGGAGTATATTATAGCAGGAAGCACTGGTGAGGCACCATGTTATATGGAACACTTGTATTTACAAGTTGACTTCACACTTAAGAACTTCATTGATGTTTTTATGAATAATTTCACCTTGATCCGCAAGAAATTTAGACCTGTCCAGCTAACTTTTAAAACAACCGAAAGTAATACCCTGTGTTCCTTAACAATTGTTGTGGTCGTTGTCATCCATTAATAGTCCATTATCTATTATCAAGAAGTTTTTTCTTTCTTTCCTTCTTTCTTTTTTGCTGGTTTGCTTATTTCCTCAGTAGCCAGGAAAGTAAATTTGACTCACAGTTGTAAAAACTCTTCCCAGATTCCTTTTAGGTGCAGGGATAATCTCCATACCTGTACTGCTCCTATTTTGACTCTTTTAGTATTAAAATAGATTGCTTCCATTTCTATCAAGGAATTACCTCCCCTATAGCTAGTATTTTCCTCAAGAATACATAGTGAAAACATGAGATCTTTTTATTTTTAGATGAGAATAGTTTATAGTAAAATCTAATTTATTTAATTTATTTCATATAAATACAATTTTCTGACAATTAATTGTCAGCTATAAAAAAAAAAATCATTTCAGGTTAGAAAAATATTCTTGTAGCAAGATACTGTGTAGCACGGGGAGACAATCCCTTGCCATAAAGGGAGATAATTTATCCAATACATAAATAGGGAATTTGGCTAGTGAAAACTTGATTCATATTATAATTTATTTCTCTTAATTAAATCTTTGCATATTAAAATGTAATTTTAGTGTTTGCAGACAGTAGGAGGTAATCATAGGATTTTGTGTCCCAAGATTAAAAGTTGGGTTATATTATCACCCTCTTACCATTGGTATTCAAAATTATTTCAATATGGAGTTTTAATATGTTTTTTCTCTTTAATTATTGTTAATCATACTTTTATGAGAAGGGCCCATTACAGTGGGTTTATAACTTTACAAGTCAAAGACCAGAATAGCTTATGCAATGGTCCTGCATCTGTTCTCTGTCCAGCGTTCATTAGTAGTTGTTTGTTATCACTACTGCTCATAAACTAAGTGGAGAGGAGTCATCAATCTTGGCACACAGTTTCATCCTGAGGTCTAGTTGGTTCGAAATGAAAATGGTGCACCTGGGATATCCTAAACAGATGGTCATACTGACATGGGGTTTTCACTAAAAGATTTTGTATGATATGTAGATGGTCGTAAATGAAAATGGCGCAAATATAACATCAAACATGGCCAGCATGTTATAAAACTAGTTATCACATCCCTTTCTGAATGAATAGTCCTATTCACATGGAGTTTTTCACTAAACAACATCTTTTTATGTGTAAATTGTTCTAAATGAAAATGGTGCCAATATAACATCCAACCTAGCCACCATAGTCATTATAAAAATTGTACTATCACTATTTTGATGACGTTATCAGTACTCCTGAATGAAAATCTTGTCACATTTTGAAAATCTTATTATCACTTTTCCGGAGCAGATGGTCATATCAACCTAAATAAAAATAATGCCAATCTGACTGCCAGTGTGGTTGCAATGGCAGCCATCTTGAAAATATTGTAATAGCTACTTCTTCTGAATGGATTGTGGTATCAGCATGGGTTTTTCACATAAAGCATTCCTATGATGCATAGTTGTTCCTTGATGAAAATAGTTACAATCTGACCATCTTAAAATTTTAGTTATGGCTACTCCTCCTGATTGAATGGTTTTATTGACAAATTGGGTTTTCCACTGAAACATTTCTTATGATATATAGTTTGTCCAAAATAAAAATGCTGGTCTAGCCTAGTCAGATGGAACCATGTGGTGGAAGGCCAGCTTTAAAATATTTTCATCACTTCTCCTTCTACACAGATAGTCAGATTAACATGGGGTTTTCTTCTTCAAATTATTGCAATTTGTAGCTGGTACAGAATGAAAATGGTGCTAATAATGAGCTCCCAATGCAGTGGTGGCCATTTTGAAACATTTTTGATGGGTACATCTCCTGAAAAGAAAGTTCTGTTGACATAGGGCTTTCACTAAAGCGCTTCCAGCAATATGTAGTTTGACCTATTTTAAAATGGTGACTAACCTCCAAAATGGCTGCCTTGACAGTCATCTTGAAAATCTTTTATGGCTACTTCTCCTGAATAGGTGGTAGTATTGAGATGGGGTTTAGAGTAAAACACTATGACTATGTAGCAGGTCTTCAATGAAAATTGTGTCGCTCTGGCCTCCAATATGGCAACCATTATGGCCATATTAAAAAAACTATTGCATATCCTATTGAATGAATGGTTTCATTGACATGGAGTTTTCACTATAACACCTCTTGCAATATGTAATTTTTGTCTGGAATTAAAATGGTGAAGCTCTGACAACCAGCATGTCCATGCTGTTGCGAATGAGTTTAAAAATTAAACTAATCTGACTTTCAGGTCAAAATTCACTGCTTGCATTTTTGTCCGTCACTGAGTTTATGAACAAAATGACTTTTACATATACAAATGAATTCTGAGCAATAAAAAAGTTTATGGCAGTCCGACATTGATTTCAAGGTCTGAGGTCTTGACTTGGGTTTTTTATCTGTAATAGTAATGAATATTTTTATTTATAAAAAACCCAGTCTGTGGATATATCTGAAGAATGCCTTGAATAATGCCAGTTCAGTAATTTGGGTTTCTTAAAAAAAATATTAAGGAGTTAACCAAACTTAGCATATAGGTGTATCTTGATAGTATCTGAGACATGTTCAGGGATCTTCTAACCATGATATCAGTAGCTCAGTTGGTAGAGCATCAGACTTATAATCCAAGGGTTGCAGGTTCAATACATGCTTAGGCCAGCCCAGATCAGCCTCAGTCTGTCCTTGGGGGGAAAAGCACTTGGTTCCAATTTTCTTGGCATGATCTGGCCAATAGGGTGTTAAAAGTGCTATTAGACCAACAAAAACGAAACAAGCAAATGATAATATCAAGCTTAAGCTTATCGCCTATGACAACAATGTTTGTACTGCATTTTGTGAACATCTTATCTCAAACATATAAGGACATATTTTTCTTACCAAATTTGGTATGTTTTAATTTTTTCGAGAATAGCTAAGATGGTTTCAATACTAAGGAATTAAAAAAAGTGACAGAAGGGAAGAAACAGACTTGTCATGATTCTTACAAATTCTTTTGGGCCAGTAAAGTGTCAATCCCTTTGAGGGACCCTTGTTTTGATGGCTTTTATTAGGTCATTTATTATTAAATACTTAATGCATTTAGAGATTCAGTCCTGCATTTTAGGAGTGTAAGTTTGTTTTTTAGTTTAGATGAACTAACGTCTAATTTACGTCACAATCTTTTGTTTATTGCACAGTCCATTAACTCATAACAAATGATGTCATTTGTAAGATATTTTGCATGCTGGCAAAGGGTTTATATATCCAGAAATAACATATATCCCATGGAATGGAATTGTTACCTTTTCTTTGCTTTTTAATTGTAAGCATTAATTAAATTAATGAATTCATAAGAGTTAAAGATTGCAATATGAACATGTATTTCAAATTGTGCATAAAACGGATTATAAAGCTTTATGCTGATATTTAACATATTTTTTTTATTGTGTTTATGATGTACCTAAATGTTTATTAATTTGTCATAATGTTTTTCCATATACAGATACAAGATTTCATGTTTTTTGAAGAAGGCTATCATTCTTTTTATAGTATATAAAGAGATCTGTGACCTCTTGCATTAAATGGATATTTTATATCTTATTTTGTCTAGATCTGCTATTTTTTGTTCCCAAATTAGAAGAAAAAAGTGTATAATTCTACTTTCATATTTTCACAATTTTTAAGTTCATTTTTATGTGTAAACTACCGTGAATTAATTTATCTTCTTCTGTATCAATTTGTGTGGATTGGAGAGAAACAAATATTTTTTGGTAAGTACTTAAATTGATGAATTGGGGAAAGGGAACTAACTTTTCCACAGAAGGGTAATTTTCATTATGTCTTTAAATTTTTGTTTTGTAGCAACCACAAAATTGGCAAAAATTTATATTTCATGAAAAATAGTGAAATCACAGTACTTTGAGATCCACAGATGTGTTTTTTCCACCCCTGTTTGACTAAGTAGACTCACCTCTGGCCCTGTGGTTTCAAGTCTCAGACTCAGACAATGTGGGCATGTGAGAAAGCTTGCCAGTAGCTTCCCATGGGTTGGTGGTTCTTCCTGTGGTTTTCCCAGGTTCTTCCTTCACCAGTTATACCGGCCACCATGTATAGCCTATCATGTGCTGAAAAATGGCGTTAAACCCTCAAAAGCAGACAAACATTGACTAAGTAGAGTACCGTATATACTCACATAAAAACCCCATGCAAACTGCATAGACCTAGATCTGCCGGCACATAATGCGCCAGCAGATCTGGGTCTATGCAGTTTGTAAGGACTAATCAGTAGAACAAACAACATAGACCCTAATCTGCTGGTGCATTATGTGATGGCATATCAGGGTCTATGTTGTTTGCATTTAGATTCGGATTATACGTGAGCATATATGGTATATTTAATCAATATTTATAGGGATTTTTATTTCTTTACTTGAACAAGTTGCATCTGAAAGAAATCATTCATATATCTAGTCAAATCAAAACCTGTTTAATAGTTTGCTCAGTTTCCAAGGCTCACTGTTGTTAGTCGTATACTGGTCCAAGAGATGAACAGTTGTGATATCTGCTTCAAATTAAAATTACCATGTTTACACCCCAGCAAATAGATTGGCTTCAAAAGCACAAATTTTATTCTGGTGCATGTTTATGTACTACAGGTGGATGTAGACTTTTCTGCACAGTGTTGTCCCTAGCCTGTGTTAGGAGGGTGCTACACCCTGAGTCCCCTAAGTGGTGGTTCTCGGCACTTCGGGGGTGGGGGGGTGGAAGCACTCTGTCCTCCTTGGGGGCTGCCCTGTCTTAAATCTTCAGATCTTAAATTCATGGCATTTTTTTTTTGTCTGTTTTTTGCAGTGCAAATATTGTCTTAAATGCACCAGTGGAGTGCATTAAAATACCCTCTCTGTGTGCCTTCGGAGGAAACTTTACTGTACTTAACATGTCCTAAGAGGCAACCAGCTCCATGCCATGACAGGCAACCAGCTCCTGCCCTGGCTATAGGTCTGGGGACAATACCATAGTATTTTGATTTTACTGTATCAGCTCATGTATAACATATACCCAGCTACAAATAGCATTAACTCAGATCTCTTGTTGCATAATATGCAGGCAGATCAGGGTCTACATACAAATATAAGCAAAATGAAGAAAATAGACCCTGGTTTGACAGCACATTATGCAACTGCAGATCTGAGTCTACATATAATCATAAGAAAAAATAACACATTATGTGATGGCATATCTGGGTCTACATATCATCATATGAACAGTAATGTAGATTGTGGTTTGACAGCACATTATGCAATGGCAGATCTGGGTCTGTGTTTTTTGTAGTTATGTGGTTATTGTACACTGGTAAATAGAGTATTATATAACTTACAAACCAAACATATTTAATCTTTGATTTTGTTATACAGTGATTACTGATATGGGTTATTTTATTGTACTTGTAGCTTCAAAGCAATTTGTTAATGTTGTACATAGCAGCCAGGTTTTCAGTTCTTTAGGGAGCCATGGTAGCTCAGTTGGTATAGCATTGGATTTGTAATCCAAGGGTCACAGGTTCAGTACCCACCCAGGCCAGCCAGGTCAGCTGCCTCTGTATGTCCTTGGAAAGGCACTTAGCTCCCATTTCCTGAGCATGATATAGTCAATAATGTGTTAAAAGTGCCATTAAAACCAACAATTTTTTTTTATGGCATACACAGTGTCAATCATATAACTAAGAACAAAGAAATTGTCACAGATCTTTCATGAAAGTTTCATTCCTCCTTCCTTTCAGTAATAATACTATCCAGTCAACTATTGGAAACACCTGTTGTGGGATGATGAGCAACAAAAATACTCTCAACAATCTTTGGTTATCAATTTAATTATGGTATATTTCATCCTAAATGATTCATATCAAAACTTAATTAAGATTTCTTTGAAGATATAGTAGCAACTGTCATACTTTTGCTTTGAAAAAATACACTTATTTCGTTGTAAATGCAAGAAATACATCGTAGTGAAAAAATACATGCTTGTAATCAATTCGGTCAATTATGATAAAATAATAATTCATGATTTATGACCTCTAGATCAATAGTGCTGATATTCATTGTGCTGTAAGAGCCCTGGCATACTCAGGTTGGTCACCTGATTCCAGGGTTTTTTTTGGCACCAAAATAGCAGAGGCAGAGAACCTCAAGTGGTGACCATTGATGACATGTTAGTTTTACACATGAACACATGATTCTGAAATAAGAAATATGTCATTTTGTCAGAGAATAACTGCGCATCTTTCAAGATGTTTCAGTTCTGTGTGAAATGGCCTGCATTTGAAATCTTTGGCTACTGTATGTTGTGAAAACATTTTCGTATGTTTTAATGTTTTTGGCAGAGATGTCTGTCTAGAACCTCTTGATTTGACAGTTATAAACTTATCCCAACCTATAGTAACCAGATATAAATTTCGAGTTCCAGATATAAATTTCCATTATGTATGTGTAAATGATAGGCGGAACACGAAGTTGCAGCTCAGTGGTAACCAGGCTGGTCCCACCGCTTTTTAGTTCTACTAGTCATGGAGCAAAAGAGCTTATGGCATGGCCTGTGGTCTGTCATCTGTTGTTTGATGTCCATCTATCCATTAGCCCAAATTTGTTATTGCTGCTCCTCCTAAACTACTTGGAGGATTGCCATGAAACTTTACACACACATTCATCTCAATGTCTAGTTGGTCCTAAATAAAAATGGTTCTGCTCATGCATCCAGTATGGCCACCACAGCAGCCATCTTGAAAATCTTGTTATTGCTACTCCTGAATGGTTGGTCATAATAAACATGGGGTTTTCACTAAAAGTCTTCTTATGATATTTAGTTGAATCTAAATGAAAATGGTGCCAATCTGACATCCAATATGGCCACCATAGCAGCCATCTTAAAAATCTTGTTATTGCAACTCCTCCTGCATGGAAAGTCATATCAGCATGGGGTTTTCACTAGAATTCTTTAGATGACTGGTTGGTCCAAAATGAAAATGGTTCCATTTGGACATCCACTATGGCCACCACTGCAGCCATCTTGAATGGAAAGTCATATCAATATAGGGTTTTCACTTAAAGACTTCTTATGATGTCTGGTTGGTCCTAAATGAAAATGATGCTGATCTGATGCCCAATATGGCCATGAAGGTAGCCAACTTGAAAATCTTGTTGTTGCTACTCCTGCTGAATATCAAATTGTATTGACATGGGGATTTCACCAAAAGACTTCCTATGAAAATGGTGCCGCCTGGAAATCCAATATTGGCACCAGAGTGTCCATCTTGAAAATCTTATCACTACTCCACCTGAATGGATGGTCATATCAACATGGAGTTTGCCCTAAAAGACTTTTCTTATAATGTCTAGTGGGTGGAACATACTTTTCTTATTCCTCATGGAAAAGACCAATCCGTACACTTTCTACTAAATCAGTGTGACCGAACCATTACTTATGTGGTGACCAACCTGTAAACTATACCATTGTACAATGTATTTAAAATGGCTTGTTTTTTCAAGTATGCGTGCGATGTAATTGACCTACTGGTGATTCCTCAAAAGAAATCATTCCAAAAATATCTCCATATAGATTTTGAAGTAAACGGGGATAAATTTCAAGCTCAAAAATCAAAGAAAACACACTACCATCTTTTTAGTGTGCACATAACAAAACTTATTTTTTAACTAACACATCCTAGTTGAGACAATTTGACTCCAGAATGACATGCTATTGTGTCGTGATCAAGAATAATCCATCTGTGATTTAGATTTTTAGATGAAATAAGTACAATACTCACCTTTTCTTCTCACACTTCAATGGTTTTATTCAGCATCTGCCATTTTCTTGCTAAAACCAACTCGGAATCGCATGACCAACTTGAGTGCGCTGAAACTCTTACAGTACAGGTGTGTTTTGGTGCTGAGACCAGAATTTTTTTTACCTTTAATTTTTTGTTCAGGTGTGTTGGTAATCTAGCTTATTTTTTATTGAAACAAAAGGATTCATGTTTAGAATTCAGCAGAAAACCAGAGTCACCATAACATCTGTTGTGATGTTGTCACCATAACATCTGTTGTGAGTTGTGATGGAGGCTTAACCATGTTTCTGGTCATAAGTACCAAATCATACCCAGGTCAGACAGTTATGCTAAAGAGCAACCAATACAACAGCAGATGAATATAAAGATATATGTGTCAGTTGTAATGTTCAAATTTCAAAATGTGAAAAATGTGATGCAAATGGTTTTTTTTTTTTTTTTTTTTTTTTTAATTTTAGATAAGGAAAAATTTAGCCATCAGGCAGTGTCATCTTTTCTCTCATTAGAATTATACTTTAATTAATTACATATTATTTATTTATTTTCCAGCAGGAATGTGGTAGGGACAGATGGTGTTGCCCTTGTACATGTATCATCCATAGGTACGTCCTGGTAAATTTTGTGTTTAAGTCAGTTTCTCAGGTGTTATGCTGGGGCATTTGTGTTCCATGGACACTTTTCTAGTTTTTTCACAAATGTATTACTTTTGGATTAATCTCACATTGTATTGCTATGGATGAAAGGTGTAACATCCCTCCTATTGTTTATGTATATAGTTTTATGCATAAAAAATATGAAATATATAGATTTTTCAGAGGAGCCAGGGTAGCTAAGTTGATAGAACATCTGACTTGTAATTCTAGGGTCACAGGTTCCCATGACAGCCTGGATCAGCTGTGTCAGTGTGTCCTTGGAAAATCCTCACTTAGCGACCATTTCCTTGACATGATATAGCCAATAATGTGTTAAAAGTGTCATTAAAACCAACAAACAAACTATTTATTTTGATAATTTTGTGAGTGAGAAAGCACATTTATGTTGAGCGAATTTTCACTCTAATTACTCCACATGCCTTTGTAAATCACTTTTTATCTTTTATTATTGTTTGTCAATAGTTTTGTTGTTCTAACTCTGCATAATAGTCTTGTGTAAATAAAACAACAGAAACATGAATCATCTTTTCTTTTTTTCTAAATTGGACATTGGGCAGGAAGTTAACTGATGTTAAAAAAATATTGCTTATGATTTTTATTATCCTCCCAGTATGTAATACAGGGGGATATAACTATTGCTGTATCCCTCTGTATCAGTCTGTCTCTCCATTTGTAAAAATTGTTTGTTTCTGTATCATAACTCTCAAATCATTCAAGATAACTCCATGAAACTTGGTACACATATCAGACTATTGGTCCAGATGTGCCTTTTGCGGTTCACAATTCTTCAATTTCTTTTTATGTCATGTTTATCTATCCATGCATCTATTCATTAGCCACACTTTTATTTCTGGGGCAGAACATTAAACCATTTAAGATATGTCTATAAATATTGGTGCATATGTTAGACTAGCGGTGTAGATGTGCCTTATGCTATTCACAATTCTTCAGTTTCAGTATTTGTAAGATTTTCATCCACTTGTCAGTTCATCCATTAATCCATATCATTTCAGACCAAAAGTAAAGAATCATTCAAGATATATCAATGAAACTTTATACACATTTTAGACTAGTGGTCTAGATGTGTCTTTTGTATTTGGAAATTTATCAGTTTCAATAATTTATGAGCTCACGCTAGTGGGAAGCAAGACGTAGCAGTCACTTTTCCAGTGCCTGTGCCAGCGGTAGATATGTGAACAGTTTGTTAAGGTTTTTATTAAGGTTTTCCATTTGCTTATATTTCTTAAACCCCTTGATAGCTTTTCATCATACTTGGCTTGAATGATTATGAAGCTAAGATAGTTCATTTTATGAGATGCTGGCTTGCCCCTATGACCTTGCAGTTAAGGTCACAGTCATAGAAAATTTTCATTAAGGTTTTGGTTAATGGTTTTTATTTGCTTATATTTCTTTAACCCCATAATGGATTTTTTAAATACTAGTGATGTATCATTCTGAAGCTAAGACAGTTTATTCTGTGACATGCTTGTTAATCCTTTTGACCTCGGAGTCAAATTCACACTCTTAAATGATAATCCTCCTGAATGAAAAGCAATATTGCCATATGGTTTTCACCGGAAGACTTCCTACGATGTGTACTGTAGTTGGTCCTCAATGAAAATGGTGCTGCCCAGATATCCAATATGGCCACCACAGTGGCCATCTTGGAAATCTTGTTATCGCTACTCCTGATTGGATAATCATATCAGCATGGGGGTTTAACTGAAAGACTTCTTATGTAGTATTCTTGATCCTAAATGAAAATGGTACCATTATGATATCCAATATGGCCACCACAGCAGCCATCTTGAAAATCTTGTTCTTGCTACAACATATCGACATGGGGTTTTCACCAGAAGACTTCTTATGATGTCTAGTTTATCCTAAATGAAAATGGTTCCTCTTGGACATCCAATATGGCCACCACAGTGGCAATCTTGAAAATCTTGTCATTCCTACTCTTCCAGAATGGATGGTCATATCAACATTGGTTTTTTCGCTAAAAGACCTTTCATGATATTTACTTTGTCCCAAATAAAAATGGTGCTGGTATGATGTCCAATCTGGCCACAATGGTAGCCATCTTAAAAATCTAATTATCTCTTCTCCTACTGAATCGAAGGTCATATCAGCATGGATTTTCACCAGAAGACTTCTTATGATGTCTAGTTGGTCCCAAATCAAAATGGTGCCACCTGGACATCCAATATGGCCACCACAGCTGCCATCTTGAAAATCTTGTTATCGATACTCCACCAGAATGGGTGGTCATATCAACATGGGGTTTTCACTAGAAAACTTTATATGGTGTCTAGTTGATCTTAAATAAAAATTCTGCCGATTTGATAGCCAATATAACTGTGACAGTGTCCATCTTGAAAATCGTATGACTACTGCTAGATGGAAAGTCATATCAACATCGGGTTTTCACAAGAAGACTTCTTTTGATGTCTAGTTCGTCCTAAATGAAAATGGTGCCAATTTGATGTCCAATATGGCCACCATGGCAGATATCTTGAAAATCTTGGTATCACTACTTCTCCTGAATGGATGGTCATATTGACATGGGGTTTTCACCAGGAGATGTCTTATTATGTCTGGTTGTTCCTTATGTCATCTCTAGATGACTATTGTTAGAACTACTTTATAACAAGAACTTTGCATCCTAAAAATATAAAATTTTGCCATAGAAAAAAGGGTCCAGATTTTAGCATCCATCTGACTACTTTGTCAGATCTTTGTTAAAGGGATATAATAAAAGAAACAGGTACCAGTTTATTGAAATAACATTCTTTTTTTATTTTGCCTGTTTAAGGATAACACTGCAGTTTTCTTATGTCAATTGTTGCTATTTGGTTGATATATGCTTGTTAGTAATAGTGTCTTTCATTAGTGTTTGATAGATTGCTTAAGTTATAATGGGGATGACAAATTTTCGAAAAATTTCTGTGGCATTTTAAGAAATCTGTGTTTAGTGATATCATATGTTGTATTTATATGTGTTAAAGATTTTCCAAACCTTGAAATAATTATTTTTTGTTAGTTATTTGTCTGTTATGAAAGGAGATAATGATTCAGTGGTTGAACAGTTTTAAAATATCTGGAAATCAGTGACCTGTATGATGGCTGATTTTGGTATTCACACATTTCATATGGTTGAATATTTCATAATGAATTAATAATGGCAAATGATGTCAGGTATTTACAAGAATTTTCTTGACTGTAAAATTTAAATTTCACAAGGAAATAAAAAGATTTAATAATTTTATGACATTAGTACGTATCTAACATGAAAATAAATTAATAACTCGGTTCATAAGTTTTAAATGGATAGATTATATTTGTTTTCTTCATGGTTTTTAACTGCTTTGGTGGTGTTGTGGTAAGTCATTTCAACCACAGATCCAAACTACTCCAACTGTATAGGTTTAAGTCTTGCCAGAGCTGTACAAATTTATTTTTAATTGGCCACATCTGTTTGTTCTTATCAATGTATCATTAGTGTAACTTTGTAACTGGGTTGAGATCCTGAGTTTCTGAGACTTTTACATCAGATCAGTGCCAAGAAACCTGAGTGGAGATTGCTTCACAGCTGTGGACTATAATCCTTTGAGGGGTAGTTTTACAATGACTAAAGCTTGAATTACTTCTGGAGCTCCTGACCTTTTGTTTCACCTGAGGGCTCCAATGAGGTTGAATTTAAGTGTGTAATTGAAACAATCAAACTGACAGTAACAACCCTCCCAATTGATGGATTGCCAGCTCAGTCCACCCATCAGTCAGACATTAACAGACTGCACCTAACAATGGCCTGCTGACCACTGCTATCACTGACTAGGTGTGAGTGTTAACTCCTGTTGCCTGGTATGCTGAGGCAGCTCCAGCACCTTCATTAGTGCCACTATATAACATATACAACCTCAGATTGTCATAACTTCAACATTTCTTATTCAGTCTTTGTAAAATTTTCAGTATATACTTAGAATTCAATGTACGGTACTTCCACTGTAAGTTTTAACCATAAGAAATACTTTAACATTTATATACATGTTGATAAATAGATGGAGCTATCTCTGCACATGTGATCAATCAATTCTCAGTAAGAAGGTGATGATTCATGTCCCCAGTTATGATCAGGTTCACTAAATCTTCAGAGATGACTTTCCCTGGGCTTTGACAGACTAGAGATAGCAGATGGGCTTTTGATACAATTGTAAATAAAGGTCAAAGATAATATGTCAGAGGTCACAAGAATGGCACAAGTGTAAAAATGGATGTGTACAAATTGGATTCAGTTAAACCAGGGATTGGAAATTGCAGTTGAAGTTGCCATTGGTCGGTTGAGCAGTAACATGAAAGGCACAAACAAGGGTGAATTTTGCCCTCAGGCTGTAAACCTAGCTGTGCTTACCTAGGTCACTGGTTGAAGTTAGTTTTAACATTGTTCTGTTGGAAAGCAATTTATATTTTCTGCCCTTCATTTTTTAAATTAAGATTTAATATTTTGCTAATATCAACACCAAAAGAAACGTCAACTTTTCACCTCCATTCTGATATATATTTTGTAATTTTATGATACTGACAATGAAAGATAATGTCACCGAAAAGATCTCTTTTTGCTACCCTTAAATCATCCTTGCATTTTAGTCTGAACCAACAAGGCAGGGGCCATGGTGGCGTAGTGGTTAGTGTGCCAGACTCACAACCTGAATGATGCTGGTTTGAATTCTACCATCAGATAAGCTTGGGTCAGCTACCATGGTGTGTTCTTGGGCAAGGCACTTTACTCCAATTGCCTCCGCACTAAATAACCTACTTGTGCAGCTGTGCCATAAAACACCAAACCAAACCCAATCAAACCAGTTTTGAAGTATCAAAATGGTTTTGGAAAATAAAAGGATACCTTTATTTTTATGTTACTGATGAAATGTAGGAGCGGTGTGGGTTACAAAATTTCATACCAATAATCAGCTGTTCTGGCCTACTTAACAACTGGGAACCTCATTTTCATAGCAATAGGGAACAGGTGATATTTGGTGGTCCGGGTAGGGAGTTTCCAATCCCTGTTTATACTTGTCTCAGATTAAACAGAATACAAACATTACATGGGTATTTAATGTTTTTAAAATTATCTTAAGGTGATGATAACAGACCACTAGGATGATTTCTTACAACTGAAACTTCAAGATTTAATAGCTTACGGCATTTTTCCAAACTGCCATTTTTATACCAAATTTTGCCCTTTCTAATGTTGAACCCATCAAAACTACTTCATAACCAGAAGTCCCTGAAACTTAAATCTAACCTTACCATTGGTAGATTCTACTTGTTTTTATTGAGTCATTGTAGACAGATGTTGCAAAGCTTATAAGGTCTAAAAATTATACTATAAAGGAAGTTGAAAAAGATTCAAGAAAGTTGTTTATCTCAAATGTGAAATTAATATCTGTTTAAGATTTTAAGATTTACAGTTTTTGTGGTTTTGCTTTAGCTGTCGAGGGAGAATAAAAGAACTACATATTTATGATCATGGAAAGTTTACTGTAAACATCCAGTCATTTTAAAACATGGAAGGATATCAATGATAATCATGGGTACATTAATGTTTATATTATCTTTTTACTTCCATGTTCTTTTTCAGAACAGCGCTGTTGAACAATACCTTTGCACCATCCATATTTGTAAATAAATGGATGTCAGGTTTTGACAGTGTTGCTTTGCTGTTAAAGTCATAAAATATGTATATTATTTCTCCAAAAGCTGTTGAATTTAGCATGACCTAATCCATTTAAAATGTTGGGAAAATGTTGAATAATCTACGGAAAGAAAGAGTATTTGAGGAATTTTGTAGTTTGATCCAGAAAGGTAAATAATCTATTGCTTCAAGACAAACAAGATACAAATTCAAGGAATGTTTGTTTGTCTCAGCATATCTTCCTGTCTCAGCATATCTTCCTGTCTCAGCATATCCTCATTACACAAGCAAGCGAGAAAAAGAGGTATGTACAAAAGGGTTTATGTAAATGATGTAGATTATCAACAACAGTCAGACGCTGCAAGCAAGAAAGATACAAGAAACTAGGGTTTATGTAAATGATGTGGATTATCAACAACAGTCAGACGCTGCAAGCAAGAAAGATACAAGAAACTAGGGTTTATGTAAATGATGTGGATTATCAACAACAGTCAGACGCTGCAAGCAAGAAAGATACAAGAAACTAGGGTTTATGTAAATGATGTGGATTATCAACAACAGTCAGATGCTGCAAGCAAGAAAGATACAAGAAACTAGGGTTTATGTAAATGATGTGGATTATCAACAACAGTCAGACGCTGCAAGCAAGAAAGATACAAGAAACTAGGGTTTATGTAAATGATGTGGATTATCAACAACAGTCAGACGCTGCAAGCAAGAAAGATACAAGAAACTAGGGTTTATGTAAATGATGTGGATTATCAACAACAGTCAGACGCTGCAAGCAAGAAAGATACAAGAAACTAGCTCTTGGCAAGTTAATTAACCAACAAGGCATAAAAGAATTATGTCATATTAAAAACAGACCGGTACATCGATAGTACAGATTTACAACAAAACAAGACGTATCAGATATATTAAAATACCAACAGTAACACAGCTACAAATGATGAACTACAATAATTGCAACATACAGATATATGCATATAATTTTATAAAATAAATAATAATAAAACCTGTACATACATGATACATCACAGAATAGGAAGATATAAAACCTTTAGATAAGAATATGCTAACTCTGTTAGTCAAATACATGAACAAAGGCTCAATTCATAATTAAAATGTTAGGAAATGAGTTTGTCCAAAACTGAATCTAAAATAATTTAATTTTGAGGGAAAATAGATGAGTAAATCAAATAAGCAGAAATGGAATAGAATTTAAACCAAAAGAAACCCAGTAAAGCTAGATGAACACAGCTGATTTACATGACCTTCAACTAAATGATGCAAAGCAGATTTCCAATGAGACCATGACCAGGCTTGCATCAGCCTGCTGAATTCTTTGAAATTTGAGATTGTTTTTAATTAATTGGGCAGTCTGTTCCATAGTCTGTGGGCCTCAAATTTACAAGAAATTTTATCCTATCCTGTGGACTGTACCCTGGGTATCATTGACAACTTTTGGTGTCAGAAAGAAGAGTTGTATTGTAATGTGTCAGGGGTCAGGACCAAATAAAATGGAATAGATGGACAGCTCAAACCTTTTTCATTTACTAGATCTCTCCAGTGTCTTGTAGTGCCAACAAATGATGTTTTCACCACAAAAGTTCTATATTTAGATTATACTAGCACAAAACAAAACAAATGAACAGTCAACACAATTTATTCTGTTGCATTAAATTAATAATGATTTGCGTAATCAATAGTTCAGATAATCGTAATTCCAAAACTAATCTTGCATAGAAAAATTATTTAGTGGTTATCGAAAATTGTTCATGTAATGTACCGAAGTGGTACCGGGTTTTGTAAGTCAAATCAAGGTTCAGACCCAGACGTGTTTATATTTTAGAGTTAAATCTCAAATATGGTGGTAGCACAGTCTGGAGCCGGATGTCAATAGTGTGTCGCGTGGGTTGGATCCGACACATGTGTCGTTTTGTAGCGACACTGTGTGTCATTGTGTTGTGAAGATTATTTCAACATCCAAATGACACAAAAACTACAAAATGGATGGAAATCTGTAATTTCAAAGTGATACATGTAACTGAATAGGAAATTCGATAATGTCAATCATAATAAAGATTTTTTAATGGGTTGGACTACTGCAATGGATTGCAGACGTCTATGTTGATGACGACACAGAGACATTGTCGTCAGTCAAATCACTATGTGGAAACTTTTATCTGATATGACGAGGGAAATAAACGTTGAAACAACTTGATTTTTATCAGTATTGTAGCTTGGCTCAACGACAAAGTTTATATTGAAAAAATGACCAAGGAAACACTGTTCTCGGCTATTGTGGTCGGCAGTGTGTGGTGTGTGAAGACACTCGCGCGGTCAGTATTAAGAATTACAGACTACATATTATTAATAGTTTAATGTGTCAAAAATGGATACAATTGCATACTTCTCTACTCAGAGTAGAAGGTAAGTCCAGTGGCGTACTAAGGGTAAATGACGCCCGGGGCGACGATGATGGCCCAAAGGGCCAGAATACGAGGCCATAATTTTTATCAGCTGTTTTTGCGCCCCAAGATCTATGGCGCCCGGGGCAAGGGCCATGTCCCCCCCCCCCCCTTCGTAAGTACGCTACAGGGTAAGTCAAGACAGTTTACAGTACTATCGTGTACAAACTGGGCATCAAAAATATTTCCCCATATGAATATTTTGAACAAATCATTCATATATCATGCCGAGTACCCATGCAATAATTACATTTATTGTATAGAAATTCATCGGTCAAAAACTTTTTAACAGTTAATATCGTTTGCTTTTGAAACAGAGGTACAAACATTCAGGCATGAGGGGAATGTAAACTTAAAAGGAGATTATGTAAAATCTCCATGCATAATGATAAATGCAAATGCACTTGATTAGAAAATAATTTGACTGGTAGTCATATTTGTTTTAGTATTCTTTAAATGTGACCAGATTATTTAAGTAATTAGGCGTTTTTTTAAATTTTTTTAAATTTTTTTTAAAGTATCTTGTATATTTGCATTTCAGATGTGGCATGTAGTTAGTTTCTGAGATTAAGTACTGGGTACGATTCAGAATCCATCGAGACCATACTATAGAAGGCCATTAGCGGTTAAATCTTTGCGAGACATTTAATTCCTACTTTCTGACTGAATTTATATATATAAAATTTAGTTAAAAGTTAACATCTACTCCAAGAAGTTTCACACAGTCCCACCGATTATTTCATGGTCTTTAATGTGAAATTATATACATTTTAATTTCTTCCAAGAAAATGGCTTGTAATTTCTGGAGATTGGCTTGCATACCATTGGCAGCAAACCATAGCACTCATTTTGTAAAACAGATTTGAGATTATTTGGATCTTTATGGGTGTGAGAGATGGATGCAAGAAGCATAGGAGAAGGATAAGAATAACTGATACGCCAACACCCGAGAATTCAAGACAATTATAATCCCAATTGTATACGCCTTCCATCTAGAACAGAAATTAATAAAATTAACACGCATAATTTGAAGAGAGCCGTCATCAGGAGACTGCATGATTCGTCCAGAAGGTCTGTAAATTAACATAGATTTTACGGGGGAAAAACTATCAATATTTGTATTTATTTTTCAACGAAGTCTGTCTTTAAAACTATAAACTAGATCCTGCACATTATTACAATGTACCAGGACTAGCTCATGATATTATGAAAATCAGAAAAGTAGAATTCGACTTACAGACTATGATATGTTTCTGATGATAGAATCAGGAATTATAGGAGGAATCGGCATGATATCGGATATGATACGCTAAAGTCAATTATGAGTACTATGTGGAAATTTAGTTGAGAGTTAATATCGTTCATTATGCACCTTAATAGCAAAAACCTTTATAGTGGGAAATGTTCTAATTAATTCCAGTTAGTAACTTTAGATGGGCAACGAAAAAATTAATAAAAGTCATCGAAGACAATTTATTGAAATTGGAAGATGATGAAAGGATTTATGGTATTTTACAAGTTAATTTATTGGTACCAACACATCTGCAGTATTATTCAAAATTATTTATTAGCACCAGGAAAAATAATTCCACACGAGACTGGTTTATCAAAAAGATATAGACGGGAAAAAGGATACAAAACCATTAGAACCTAAATTATTGTACACATTAAAGAACAAAGAGAAGTATGTCATTCATTATCGTAACATGAAGCTTTATCCACAGTTAGGTTTGAAGCGGTTCGAGATACACAGAGTAATTTTATTTCATCGACAGCCGTGGCTAAAATCTTACATAGACAAAAGGCAACCAATGACGTTGAAAAAGACTTTTTCAAGCTTTATATGAATAATTCTGCGTTCTTTAAACAAATGGAAAATATCCGTAAGAGAAGTAGAGTAAAAAAATATGCGCTGCTGAAAACAAGTTTTGCAAATACCATTAAGATTTATCATTGGCAAGGAGAACAATCATATATAAGGGCTTGAAGCTGGTTAGTTTGAAGAATGCCAAAATTAAATTAACCGGACCCATTTCAAATTTTTGTACAGTGTTATAGGTACCCATGTGCTTAATGTAAACATTCTACTACAAGGTAAAAAAAAAAGACCCCCCCCCCAAAAAAAAACAAAAAAAAACAAAACAAAACAGTATGGTGGTAAAATGAGTTTTTTTTTAATGACAAACAGATTCGTTATATATTCATGATAGATGACTTGTGCAATTACACCAAGGATAACATCAAATTTTATGACACAAGAGATTACATGAAAGATAATGTATTTGGCGTTGCTCAATTGAATAGGAAAGCTTCGGTTGTTTTCGAAGATGGATTATTTTGTGTGTTTATACAGGAGTTGTGTATTCTTAGAAGTAAATTCTATTCTTTTAGAACTAATGAAAAATTGTAAGAGGTTCTGAAGGGTATCAAGAAATGCGTGATCAAACAGAATCTCAGATTTAACATGTCTTTTAAACCAAACTGTAAATTACCAGGGAATGAATATGATAAGATCGTACATTTACGGTAAAGACAGTTGCTTTGTCTGCGTACGATGACAAACGATATTTATTGGATAACATAAACACACTTCCATATGGTTACTCTACCATCTTGTAGTCAAATGAAATTTCAAGACGAATAGGTAGCTTGTTTCTTTTTTTCTGTTTGAGAATATCTATCTCTTCCTTCGTATACACGGCAAGTCAATTTTTTCGTCAAATACGCTGTATAATGCTTTCTTGTCTTTTAAATGGAAGGCAAACAAAACCACCCCCACCCCCACCACCCAAAAAAACAAAAAAGCAAAAAACCCCACCACTTGTATTTCTTTAGCATCTTTCACGAAGAAATTATGATTTGGACAGTTACCCGCACAAATACTCCGTAATGATTACCTCTGAATGCTAGCTTGATTAGATTAGTTGGTTTCTTTTTAGCATCTATAATGAAAGGAGTATTTGTACCCTGGTAAAAGTCAACGCAGATCTTTAACCCCTTGGCTTATTTATCAAGAGGATCTATCACAATTACATTGTGGTTTCGAAAAAGCCATTTCCTATTATATGTTGTGTTGCACATAAAGGTTGGACCAATAATGACAATACTCTTTTGCATTCCGTTTCTATCAAAATCTAGTGCAAACCGTGCCTTTCCACGATTTGTAACACCACATATAATCATGCTATAAATGTATTTCATATACATCATTTACACGTCAGATACAAGTTTCATGTCGGAATCAAAAACGGTGTTACTTTCTTTAAATGTTGTAAAGAAAAAGTGTAAAAGAGGCATTTGCCGTATCATTTTTGGCTTCTACGTAATCGAGAAATTCCTTCTTTATTAATTTTGGTTAAGTTTATAGTAATTTTGTGTGTGTGTGGATGGATGGAGGGGCTATATATGAGTCGAAATTATACATGGAAAATATCTTGTCCAGAAAAAAGGGCATAATTTATGTTATGATTGTTGTATCTAATTTGTATTCAATTAGCAACCAGCTTAAATATACCCATGTGTAAAGCAATATTATGTTTATTTCATAGCCCATTAACTAGTACAGTATCTCGTAAGCTAGTTTATAGTCCTTTACATTAAAGTTATCTTGTAGCATTTTATAAATATAGTCCAAGTTAACATCAGGTTCTGTTATATTATCCCTTTTCATTGCATTTTTTTATTTTATACCTTCACCATTCACGATACGGCTTTCACACTCACCAAAAATACCACCATCTAAAATCTCAAAATATAGGTCATCAACCATTTATTTGAACGTGAACCCTTTAAAACAGTGAAAATTTGGGCATATGAAACAAAATATAAATTTTGTGAGCTTCTACATTTTGTTGTTTATCTCCAGGTGAATACCTTGTTGAACATTCACTAATGTATTATCTGTACTGTGTAATCTATTATCATGTATACGTCTCAAAGCAAGACAGATACAATGGTGATCAGTGTAGAAATTGTTTGCACTTACATTACTGAGTTCCGTGTAATTTTGTTGGCGGTAAAAGAAATACGTTGTTGCTTCTGTAAACTGTTGCCGTGAGAATAACACTTTTTTAAATAATCATTCCACATTAGTCATTATCTTTTCAATTGCTGGATTGAAAAACATTTCCGCCTTTAATAACTTCCGAAATTTTTGCCAATGTAATGGTAAATCTTAAAGAAGAACAAAATAACAAAATGGACAGTGATATGTTACTATCTGGAAGTCAAGTGATATTATAAATTCCTTTCCGTTATACTGTAAAATGAAAAGCCTCATTAACTGTGTTTTGTGCATTATCTTCCCCTGATCTTAATTTTCTTATTTTATCATTCATGATACGTTGCTCCATTCTGTTTGTTCTTAAGGATGCATAACCACAGATCTTTGCATGTCATGAAGATGTTGCAGTTATTCAACTTGAAAAGATCATCACTACCATAAGAAATGGTGATGTCTTTAACCTGCATACTTTACCTTTTTATCAGAAAGCTGGTAGAAATCATAAAGTTTAGGTTATCTAGGTTTTTCTAAAGCTGCTCTAAAGTTGCATAAAGATGAGTAGATGCGTATAGAACAAATGCATTTTTCGAAATTATACCATAGCTGAGTAACCAATCCTTGTTCTCTCAATTTGTCATTCAGGTAGTCGAGTGTGATTGAACTATGGAGTGTCCTTCTGCAAACATTCCATGACATTATCTTTTATGATTCCCTCTTTATCACTTCAATAAGGTTCAAATACTTTGAACATATCATTACTTCCTGTTAATGCTAGAGCATTAGCCATAACCATTGCCCTTAGTATGATAACTACTGCTGTTGCTATTGTTGTCTTGAATGGTAACAAATTCAGATTTAATTTTTACATCACAATTTAGTCCAGGTTTTATTGGTTTTAACGTAATAATTAAATAGTGTTTCCTTCTATAAAGTAAGTCCCTGATTCTTTTAAACGATAAAAATTATATTCTTCTTGTAAATTAATCGTGTAAGCAACTCGTTGATTGCTTGCCTCCAATCCGATGTAAAAGTCGAACAAGCAAAATTCATATTGAATCTTGAAAATAAATCGTATTTAGGCCAGATATTTAAAAACTTTAATGACATATTACTCTAAATCATCGACGTAACTTGTATTCAGCAATGGAGCATAATAATATCCATACGTATTAAATAATTTCTTAGGTGTAATTTCAGCTTTAAAAATATACAACGACCCGTTTGTTTCTTTATACTCAGGATCAATACTACCAGATTCCTGTATTTCTTTGCTAATTAATTTTTTTTTCTCAGAGCTGTATTGCCTATAATACAATACCAACTGCATATTTCTTACTTGAAATGAAATTCAAGAAGCAATATACACCAGGGCATTAGACTGAGTTTCTCTTCAGACTTTTTTGCTATTAAAGATTTAATTTGTTAAATATATCGTTCAAATACCCAATGCAAGACTCGTCATGTCTTTTGTTCTAAATCATTTAAATCTTTTCCTGCATGTTTTATATTATTCTTCGATACTACCCTGTAATCTACCTATAGTATGAACTAGTTCTCGATCAACATATTCTTTTGTAGCTGGTTCTGATTGTTCTATTCCAACAATAAGCTCATTTTAAGAGCTTGTAAAGTGTGATAATTTAACATTTTGATTTTGTCATTTAGATCAGTACTAGACAAGTTATAAGTTGTTCTTATACTGCTTCTCGTATTTTCATTCTGATTTTTTTTATTTTTTTTATTTTAATGTTATTTTTTATTATCTTGATTAAATCATTCATCTTTTGCAACTTTGACAGTATGTTATTATCTTGTTATTGAAGTTTGTAATAGTTTTGTAATATTGGTATTGAATTCATTCATTAGCTTTTTAATTTCTTGATCGTTCTGCTTGATTGAATTATTTAAGTCTTTCTGTATTTATTCCACTTGAGATTGTAAAATGTTATAGTCTTCCACAGTTTTAATTTTTTCTCCATTTCACTGTCTAATACCTCTATCTCTTAAGTTTATCCTTTTGTTCAGATAAGTTGCAAGTACTATTGAATGCTTGGTACGTTATCTGCTCTTTCTTTTGCGGTTTGGAATGTTTATTATCTTTTGTAACTCGTTAATTTTGTTAGCTCTTTCACTACCATTTGGGTCAACAGCTGCTATTATGTTGTCTTCTTGTTCTCTTCATATTTTGTTATCTTGTAAATTGTAAGACTCCAAAATATTACGTATTTAAATAACAATACGTTGTATTACAAACTGTATGTCAACCGCATCGATTGTTTTTAAATTGCTATATTAGATATATGGTTGTTATTCAAGTTTCAGTCATTGTCAACTAATTCACATAGTTCACATTCTTCTTCTCCCCGGAATGAAAACTAACATCACTGGAACCTCTTAAAGATATCTGTTCCATGTACCTAACATGAAAAACATATGTTACATATACACCGTGGAAATCTTTTACATTTCCATCTTCATCTTTTATGATAATGTTCAATCCCTTTATTGTACCTCTTTTTGAATTAGCATGTAATGATCATTAACATGGTAAGAAATAAAGTCACTACGAAAAACATTTCTAAGAGGCAGAGATTAGCAACGTAGAATAATAACCTTTAAAATAATTGTGGGTGTTATTGATCAGATAAAAGAAAATGTATACAGTCTGGAGTTTTAGAAATTCATAAACTGTAAACTGTATCCGATTCATTAAATGTACGTATAGATCTCTGCGTATTGAATCTTACTAACGTCGGAGTTGTTTCAAACATTGAATATAAATACTTTCTTCACTGACATTATTAGCATTTTGAGTGACTTTGATCATGCACATTTCATGGTAATAGAGACCATTAAACTCCTTGTTTTATTGTTGTCTTTGATGTAATAGAGTATGTTGTTTTTTTCAATAACCAACAACACAATTTATTTCCTAGAATGAGATGGATAGTTTACCATTTCTGTCAGAAGTGGTTCTTATATTGTAATCTAACTTTCCGTTTATATAAGAGAAATTTATACAACTAGAGTTAACGCTTTTCTCTTAAATGTGTGTCCTTTATTGTAATAATTACAGATTTCCAATTTGCATGAAACTTCTCCAAAAATATCTTTCTCTTTCAAGTTCTTTCCTTCTTCCAAAAAAGTATTTTTTTTTTAGCTGTTCAATGTCCCGGCTATCTGTGTTCTTTGTATCTGCTATACTAGGTAACGATCAAATTAAAGTCGTCACTATTGATTTCATTATCACAAATTACTTTATTCACCATATTATCAATACTGGTTAGCTTACTTATTGCAGAAGTCACTATCTCATCATGTTTTAAAACTTGGCTGTAAATAAACGTTTCCTTTAAAGGTTTTGCAACAAACCCCAGTAATGAATAACAAATCGACAGAGGATGATCAATCATGTGGCTATTGATGCCACTCTTAACCCTGTAGTTGCTACATCCCACCGGAAACGGTGACCATGCTAAGTTATAACAAATTAAAAACTTTTTACGTTGCTTTCTATTTCTTTTCTAACATTTCTATAATGTTCGATCTATTTAACCAAATCAATCTTAATTTAGTTGATCTTTTGGAACCTAAATAATACCTTTGTCTGTCGGCGGTATAGGATACAAAGTTTGTCTGCACATATTATTTCTCACTGATTTATGTATAGGAAATAAAACTCATGGACATAGCTATACCGTTTGTAAAACTAGGATTGCTAATAGATTTATTTGACTTTTTGGTCGATCAAGCTGTGTTTAATGGTAATAATTAACTTGGTTTATTTTTCAACATTGAAATGTAATTATCCTTTGAACCACTGGTGTTCATTTTGTGTTGGAAAGGTTCTTACATTTTTAGCTAAGTATGTTATTTTACGTATTGTAGCATTGGTTGTTGTGTTGTTAGAGGTGCAGGATTAGTAATTATAACCTAATCAACAAGTACATTAGACCAGCTTATGCAACAATCATCATGATTATAAAGTATTGTTTGTTTTTAATTGAGCTTTTAAATAATGTTCTCACCCACGTTATTTTCTGCTATTTTGCTGTCTTATGACGAACTGGTACCAACTGCTTATCAGCTGCTGTTCTAATATTTTTCTCTACCACGTCGGTACTTATGTAGTGTTGAGATCCAATCAAAGCTATCGGATGACATTTTGACGTTGTTATTGTGACCAATAACGCTACCCTATTGCATTACCATATCACTCGGCAATTAAAAAAAAAATAATATAACTACCAACAGCATA
This sequence comes from Margaritifera margaritifera, assembly GCA_029931535.1. Classification (NCBI taxonomy): domain Eukaryota; kingdom Metazoa; phylum Mollusca; class Bivalvia; order Unionida; family Margaritiferidae; genus Margaritifera; species Margaritifera margaritifera. The sequence goes on from JAQPZY010001631.1 coordinate 4,566,101, forward strand.
GTCAAATCTAACTATGTAATCTGAAATATATTGCTGGAATCTTTCCGTGATGTTTTGATATTAATCATAACCTTGTTGGCCTAAAATTAATTTCTCAAATAACCTGTTAACAATGTCTTGAACGGACTGTTTAGGAGATATACTGTTTTGAACTTGAGTACCTATAAATAGATTGCATAAAACTTGATACTTTTGGTTCAATTTTGCTATTCCGTTCTCTGTGAGGCCGTTACTATCTAGCACAAACAAAAAGTCCAGACTCTTTCTTTTCTTTGTTGCTTTAGCATTGATTTTATTCACTGTTAATTTAGTCCAATATTCAGTTTTACCTCCTCCCCAATAATAAGTATTCTTGTTTCTGATATAAAATATTTCTTCATTAAGTCCCGACTGTTTAAACTCCATGCTCAATAGTTCCATTATCAATCAAGTATTTTTTTTCCCCTTTCCTTTAATATATTCCAGTCATTATTAGTAATAATGTCAAAGTCAATACGGATTATGTTAAATTGTCTAGATCAATGCTGTTATTATTTTGCATTAAAAGCTCGTTCACCAACCAAAGGTATGTTACATTCAGACAACGATTTTCATTGTTATTGTTTGCATTAACAACTTATACACATATATCTGAGAGTAAACGTGAAACCTGTATAGTCATTTTACTAACTCTGGTACACTTTGGTCTATTAAATGCCCGTATGAACCCACAACCAGCTGTTGCCATCTATACTGCCCAGTTTAATTGATTTTGCCAAAATCTCCAGTCACAGTATACTATGCAAATGTTAACAGAGTCACCACTCTCAAATAGTAATGTGTAAGTATCAAAGATGTTTAATGGTTTGTATGTGAAAAATTGACTCAGTGCAGTAGACTTTCATCTCTTTAAACTTTGGTGAAATGTCTGGGATAACTGGAGCGTTAAAATCGTTGCCTTACAAGGATAATGTGTAGTGCTTTTCAAGTTCTTAAATATGAAGTCCATTATTTAATTGTCACAAATTTTAATTTATCAACAAAGTCATATACTTTTCGTTCTTGAACCGGTAACTGTCTCCTTTTATCTCCTTTTGTCTAATAACTGTATTATGGCTATGGCACCGAGCAGTCAGATGGATACTGAAATCAGAACACGTTCTTTCTATTGCAAACTTCTATATTTTCGAGGGCGCAAAGCACTCGTCATAAGTACTTATAATAACGAAAGACAATGCCCTTATTTCAGCACCCACCAGCCCCCGTTGGTATCAATGTTTTCTTAGAATTTACTCTATTTAAATTTGATCTAGGCTGGTCTCCCTGGCAACAATGTGACTTCCGCTTTAATCGGGTGTAAAACGTAAAACCTACATTCTGACGCACTATTCAAAGTGGTCGCTGCTACCCAAAGTAACAAGACTTTAAATAACTTCTTTCCAAAACCACATGACTAATTTGTACAAAACATGGTCGTGAGCATCCAGAAATAGATACAATATAATTGTGATGGTTTATTTTTTATTTTTTATCCCAACTACTGAGGAAGGCGATATAACAATATTCGTCCATCCATCCATAACTAAACTAATATCCACAAAATATCACCGTCTTGCTGAACTAGCTACCATCAGATCAGTAGTTGGCCCAGTCTGTAATTTTATACCCTAAAAAATAGTTCGTTTTAGTTTCTTAGCTCTCCTATTTTTACCATTTGCATTTGCTCTTTCTTATTCAAAAGGCCCCGGGTGGCCGAGTGGTCTAAGCTCTGTTCGCGTGGGTTCGAGTCTCGGCTCGACCAACGTGAAAACTTGCCGGTAGCTTCCCGTGTTTCGGTGGTTCTTCCCAGAGGCCAGGTTATTTTTCTTGAGCTTTTCTGCGATGATTTTTAAAATGCTCTTTTGCAGAGGAAGAGTTGTCTCCCTTGCATCACTCTTCTCTCCCTACTAATCCGGTTGGCATCACACTTGCCAATGAGAACATGCTCAGATCAATAATTGACAGATGGAAGCTTCTTTACTGGCACTAATATCTGAAAAACTGGACGATTTATCCACAGAGGCGAGAGGTAATCGACAGAGGTGTCAGCCTTTCGTGATAATAGTCAATACATCGGTGATAAGTTAAATGTTAAAGGGGACATAACTATATACAGACCCAAGAAATAGTGTTGACAGTGTTGTTTCCCTTGTGAAGAAATTTGCAAAATCATCCTCGAGTGAATATTGAAAATGAAATGAAAATGAAAATTTAGGGTCTTAAAGTTTTACAGAAGAAAGAAACAAAATATTTTGTAAACATTGTTCTGATTATATTTTACTAGTTATTTCTGCATTTATTTTTGTTAATAATGGTACATTATTAAATAAACAAATCAGGACAAACACGTACATTTTGTAAATAATGTGTTTGGCAGTACATGTATATGTTAAAAATACATAAAGTTAAAATTGTATCACAAGCACAAAGGTATGTACATTTTTTCAAATATAATTCAAAGTTTTCTCTTTTTATACTGAAATCCCAGTTTTGTTCCCATGGAAATTGTGTCATCATAGCTTTGGTATAACACAAAATTATCTTATTTATTCAAAATTGACAAAAGCTAAATCAGAAAAGACAAATCAAGCTACAGGTAAATGGATATTTTCAAGAATATCAAAAGAAAATATTTGTTACTAAATAAACAATGTCCCTTTAATAACAAGTGTAATTAGCCAATTTTATCATTTCACAATGTATAACAATAGCAATGCAATGTAAAGAAGAAAATTCTCTTCATACAAGTTAAAGGTGACAGAGCTTTGGAGCTTATTAAAGGTGTAATCATTGTGAAAACAAAAATATGTCTAAACGGGCCTAATTTTGGGTGGGGTGGGTGGGTGTTTTTTTAATTAGGCACTAAAAACCTGCCCATACATAAATTTATCTGGCGCAGGAAATCAGGCAAACAAACAATTTATACTACTGATTGTGCATATCATTTTAGGTAGTTACCGTGAACAGTACAAAATGGCTTGGTGCATGCAGAACATGTGTTCACTGAATAACCTGGGAAAATATCTTCGGTAATTACCCATTTTGAACTAAAGAGCATTGTTCAAAATTACATATTTACTTTCATCCGTCCTGTTTGTCCTATGAGTTTGAAGGTGCCCATGACATCACTGACTAATTGGTTTTTATGAGGAAATGATCGGCTGATCAGACCAATTTGTGCTCAGAACTGTCTGTGGCATACTGGACAGAAGATGACACTTGGGGTTGTTTGATCAACAAAGGATATGCTGCACTTCCAGGATTTATAATGCTCACATTTCTGCACTTCCTCTACATTTCTTCTCGGTATGGATGAGACTGCACCAGGTGGAACAATCCTGTGTGAGATCTTCCCAAAACTCGGGGTCGACATTGTTGAAGTGTTTCATGACTGACTTGAGGGAGTCTTTGAAGAGTTTCTCCTGACCTCCCTGAGATCACCTTTCCTTTTTCAGCTTGCTGTAGAAGATCTTTGGTACTCACCCATCTGACATCCAGGTGATGTGACATGCCTGTCTCAGCTGTGGTTTCATCAGTAGAGTGTGGATGCTTGGAATGCCTGCCTATGTGAGAACCTCAGTGCCTGGAACGTTGTCCTGCCATCTTATCCTCATCAGTTTTCTCAGGCAGCCCATGTAAAAATGATTCAGCTTCTTGGAATAGTCCCTACATATATGCATACAGCAGGGCTGGCAAAATATTGGCTTTGTAGACCTTCAGTTTTGTTTGCAGACTGATGCCTCTGCACTCCCACACATTTGCACATTGCTTTGGCAGTTCTGGTATTTATTTTTGTTGTCAATGTGAACTGCTTGTGACAGTGTACTGATGTTGTAGGTGAATGTATCCACTGCCTGGAGAGATTTACCATTCACTGTGATGGTAGACTCAATATAAAGCTTTCCTGATGCAGGTTGGTGCATCACCTTGGTCTCCTTGATACTGATTGTGAGACCAGATGATGTGGGAATTGAAAGACCCAATCATTCACCTTCAGCTCAATTTACTTCTTTTATTTTTTTAATACTTTAACTACATTTGAATTTCATATCTTGTCATCTATAGCTAGTCAACCAGTAATCCTCAGGATTCAGTGTGTATTTTTAGGTGAAATTAAACTTTTACATATTTATATATCATGTGTGCACACTTAATCTTCATTTATTCAGAGTTGTACCTTGAATCTCAAGTACCCAGACTGAGGAACCCACCAAATCCGTTGGAATTTTACCGTAAATATGTATCACCCAACAAGCCAGTTATAATTGAAGGAGGCATCACCCACTGGCCAGGTGTGAGGAAATGGAGCCCAGATTATTTCAGGTATTTCTTTCAATATACAAAAAATTTAATGAGTTTGAAATAACAATTAATATCCTTTACAATCTACAGGAGCACAGCAGAAAATATCATAATGAACCTATCATATATACTCAATTATAAGTCCAGTCCAATTGCAAACAACATAGACCCTGATTTGCCATCGCATAATGCACTGGCAGATCAGGGTCTGTGTTGTTCTACTGATTACTCCTTGAAAAAAATTGCACAGACCCAGATCTGCTGGCAGATTATGTGATGGCAGATCTGGGTCTGTGCAGTTTGCAGTTGGACTAGACTTATAAGCAAGTATATACGATACACTTTGGTCTAACATTAAAAAAGATCACTTGAATGCCTTGATGTTAGTGAAGTGCTAATGATCATGTATTCAAAGATTTGAGGATATTAATAGTGATTTTATTTCTGTAGTAGTTTTACTAGCAGTGCATCAATAGAGTAGTTAATATGAATATTTGCAGCAGTAAAACAACCATTACTGTCCATAAAATCTTCCAGTTGGAGAGAAATACAATACTCCCTCATTATAATGCTATCCATGGGAGCCAAGGAGTATACTGTCTTATAGTTAGACTGCCTTATAATGCAGTACATGATATATATAATTTTACTACCATTTAATGAAATCGGATCGATGCCCATACTAGCCTTATAACAGAAATTGTGTTTTAATGAAGTACCTTATAGTGAGGGAGTGCTGTATCCCATGCTAACACAATTTAGGTGTAGAAGTGGTCCAAAAGGACAATTTTATGACTGTGTCATAAGGGATATTCATAACATTACAATAAAAAGAAAACTCTAGACTAATTATTGTAGATTTTACTGTCATAAACTTTGTCTTGTAATCAATCAGTTAGTATAATATCTGCAGATGTGCTAAAATGTAGGTTAGCTGTATCTTAAAGTCACATTCAGTTTCATGCAAACATTTTAATGTAAGCTATATGATTTTGGACAGTAACTGAAAAAAGTCATGACAAAAAAATAATTGACCTTTGAAGGATCAACACAAAATTGATATAGTTTTATTCTTTTTTGGATCAGAAATAAGATAGGAGACCTGACTGTTACTGTGGCTGTGACACCCAATGGTTACGCTGATGCTGTAAATGCTGGCAAGTTTGTCATGCCTGAGGAACGGAAGATGAAAATGTGCCAGTTTTTGGACATCCTGGACAAACCTGATAGACATCATCATGGTGTGTTCTACATACAGAAACAGAACTCAAATCTGATAGAAGAATTCTCATCCATCATCCAAGATGTGGAGACAGATATTCCCTGGGGTTCAGAAGCTTTTGGTAAAAAAATATTGTATTGCCTGTTTTATCAGCACTAAATCCCTTTTTAAGCCATATTGGCAACAAGTCTTTTGTATTATGAATTTCTAAGACACAGTTATCCAGGTTTTTATTCATTTAGATAGTGAACATTTATGCAATTTTGTTTTAGTTTTATGTTACTGAGACAAGTATCATATATACTAAGCTATAAGTCGAGTCCAAAAGCAAACTGCACAGACCCAGATCTGCCATTATAATGCACCAGTAGACCTGGGTCTTTGTAGTTTGTTAGTAGTAATCAGTAGAGTAAACAACATAGACCCTGATCTATGCAACAGCATATCAGGGTCTATGCTGTTTGCAGTTGGATTCGATTTATAAGCGAGTGTATATGGTATGTCATAGCTTTTTGGATGGTGAAATCTTTCAAACTATTTTACATTTTATTGTCACTGTATATATTTCCTCTTTTGTTCTGTGTAAACCATCAGACTAGCAATTCTTGTCACTTGGAATAGATTTGGTCTTGACTACTTTATATTCATAGTTGTGAGTTTTTATCCATTGTTCTTAATATTTCCAAGTTCAATACATGCAACTTATTTTACTTCCACAATGTAATGACAAATTTCTGCCAACCACATGTAAACAATTTGCTTTAAAGTTTAAAAAGCATTGTAGACTCTGTATCAAGTAAGAAGATGGTTAAATATTGACATAAATTTACAAGAGTCTTGCCCTCACTTTTCAGGGAAATTGCCAGATGCTGTGAATTTCTGGATGGGAGATGGAAGAGCAATAACCTCAAGTTAGTGAACTTTGGTCAAATCAAGGGATTTAAATTTTCCATGGACAACATGCCATCTTTTGCATACCTTCTAACAAATTTTTACAGAAAAATCTAGGGATAAGAGGGTTGAAAAATAGAGTTTCCTGTGTAAGGTGGGGAGAGAGGTTGATGCTGAAGTTAATAGACCCTTTTCATAATCTCCAATCGGAGTATCCTTGGCCTTGTCTCGTGTGCTTGGAGTGTAAGGAGAACGAGGCTAAAAGTGTAAAGCCACTGCCTGACATCAGTGTGATGCAAAGAACATGATGTAACATTACATGCTGCTCTCATATTTTCTAGAGTATTAAACTTGAAATAATCCATTTATTTAATTACGTCAAATTTTTATTTAGTATTTTTTAAATAAACAAACTTGTAAACAAACTTGTTAAATATGTGCCAAGCATTTTGCTTGGCCTCTCCACAACCATCACCCTCCTTCCTGGCAAGTCATTGTATTGTATAGGATATTCATTTGTTTATTTTTCCAAGTGAGATTTTATTTAGATTAAGGATATGCAGTTAGTATATACACCATGTATTTTACTTTATTTATTAATATGCATATGATTACTTTGTACAACAGCCAATCAAGGGGAAGGATGCATCCACAACCTGATCCTATCACAAAAAATGGATAATCCCTCTGTATTCCTTTTGTTTTCTTGAGGCAATCACTAATCTTTTCAAACAATTTTATATCTTTATCCCTTCTTTATTCCACACTAGTTGCTGTATATTCATATTTACAGAAGTGATGGAAAATTTCTGTTTCTTGCAGCAAACACCATTTATCTTTCTTTAAGCACATTCTCATGTCCTGATTACTTGTAAATCAAACAGCTGATGAAAGTTACATTGAGGAAGTAATTTATGGTTATTATCTATCATAATGATTGACCTTGAAAGGTCATTACAAGTAATTTAATTTTTTTAAAATCCATCTGGCTTGTGCATTTGTTTTGATGATGCATGTCACACTTGCTCAAGTTTTTGGCGTCGGGGATGGGATCAAGAGTATAATATTTAGCTATTAAAATGTATTTATCCTCAGACCCTTTTTTAATTTTTATTTTTCATTTGATTTTAGGGGCTATTTCTCAAACTAGGATGTCCAATAACAGAGTTAAGTAGGCTGTTCTGCTATTATAGTCCATCAATGTCTCTGGTACACATGCTTGAGGCATACACCATAAGCTTTGGTTTTGATTAGCAAAATAATGCACTAACCCACATTACCTTTGATTATTGGCGATTGTGAAGCTTATCTGTTCAGATATTTAAGTATACTAGAAGCTTCAATTTGAAACGAATAATTTTTGTCCCAAAAGTGTTACTCTTTTTTCATATGAAAAACTGTTAAATTTGTTTGCCTGGAGATTTCTGATGTCAATTTGTAAGTCCAAAATTGACAAGTATGCTTTTACATGACTCATAATCACTGACCTATTCAAAAGCTGGTAAGGCCTAGTTGAACCACTTTGGTAACTTTAAATACAAGAAGAGTTCAGTCTATTTACAACTGCAAAAATATATTCTTTCTTTATTGATATAAATGCTAGCATGTCCAACTAAAGATAAAGTATGATATTTCTGTGGATATGTTACAATAATTAACCAATCTGAGTGAATCTTTTCCAAGAACTATTAATGAACTTAATTTATTGACACTTAATCCTCATGATGCCCAGTGGGATATGCTGCATCTACACGTCTTTGTCTCCTGATGCCCAGAGGTGTATGTGGCATCTACATGTCTTTGTCTCCTGATGCCCATTGGGGTATGTGGCATCTATATGTCTTTGTCTCCTTTAAACTGATCTTGACCTCTCTAATCTCCCTGTGGTTTCGGTTAGGTGGTATTTGATCTTCTATTCTTTGTCACCCCTGGTGGTGTTTTAAATGAAATTTCTTGACTGATGCCTCTGTCTTATTTATAAGTAGATGTTCCAACCATATCCCTATCAATTTAATCTCTTTATCTTTATGTCACAGCTCACAGAGACCATTATGAGAATCTATACTGTGTGGTAAAGGGTTGGAAAAAATTCATCCTGATACCACCCACTGATTTACCACATGTACCATATAGTAAGTACCAACTTTTTAAATTTCCCTTTCTCTCCATCTGTTGTTAACTAAACATCTCATACTGTCTAGATAGTCAGTGAACTTAGTGATAATTTAAATTTCAAGTATGATAGTCCAGTTCATATTTTGAACTCTCTGCCATGGATTCTATCAAAAAGCCACATGATAAATTACAGTGAATTCATAAATTTTCATGGGTTTCACTTTTCATGGTTTTGGGAAAAATTACTGGTACATTTTCATATATACTTAAATTATTAGACTGGGTAAGTGGTCTTATTGCTTCCACAGAAGGATTACAATATAGACTTGCGATAGTCGAGTCCAACTGCAAACTGCACAGACCCAGATCTGCCGTCACATAATGTGCTGGCAGATCTGGGTCTACGCAGTTTGTTTGGAGTAATCAGTAGAGCAAACAACATAGACTCTGATCTGCCAGCACATTATGTGACGGCAAATCAGGGTCTTTGTTGTTTGCAGCTTGATGTGTAAGTGAGTATATACTGTATTGTGTGTTGTGCCTTTAAATTCATGTTTCATAGCATCCAGGAAATGGACAGAAATTGGTACTCACAAAAAATAGGAGATTCACAGTATTTGACTAAAACATTTGATTTAATCACTTCACTATTTCAGTTGTATTTTACTAATAAATGCAGTTACTTGTTGTGAATATAGGTTTTACATGTACAGCATTCTCTCACTATAAGACCCTTCATTATAACACAATTACAGTTATAAGGTTATTATGGTCATGAATCCTGTATTATTATATATTAGTAAAATTATATATATATAATGTGCTTCATTTTAAGTTGATGTCACTATAAGGCAGCATACTCCATGGCTCCCATGGACAGTGTTATGATGAGGGAGTGCAGTAGATGTAATTTATATGACATCTCTGGCTTAGTAGATACATACATGAATCTTCCCAAGGTTATCTGTTATAGTTTGCTCCATCTTTCCATCGTAGGTCAAATATTATCGGATAAATATTCTCTGTTATTCTTTGTTCCTTTTCTCCATTCAGGTGCAGTTTCATATGATAAATATTTTGTTAGTCTTTTTTCCATTTTTCCATTTAATTGCAGTTTTATCTGATAAATATTCTCTGTTATTCTTTGTTCCATTTCTCCATCATAGTGCAGGCGTTATCTGTAAAATCATCAGTCTTTTTCTTTCTTTTGGTGTTTGAGCTGTGGGGGCTCAGTGGTTAGTGTGCCGGACTCACGACCGACAGGGCGCAGGTTTGAAATCCTACCATCAGAACAGCCTGTGTCAGCTACCATTGTGTGTCCTTGGGCAAGGCACTTTACTCCAATTGCCTCGGCACTAAATAACCTACTTGTGTTGCTGTGCCGTAAAGCACCAAACCAAATCCTTTTGGTGTTTTAAATAACTTAGATATCATAAGATGCAAACACTTTACAATTTACATCTTGTTTCATGACAGAAACATACCAGGCAGCAGTGTACAAGCAAGATATGAGTGGACAGTTCCAGATTATTGATGATGACACCACAGGACTGGTTAGTGGAACATGTTACTGTGTTTGTCCCGTGATAAGCCCGAAGAGCCAACTTTGTAAATGTAGAAAAGTGCAATTTGGGCTTATCATTGGGCAAAGCTTCCTTAAATATAAATTTGTCAGAAAATGAGGGATGGGCTTATAACTCTAGGGAGCCGCTGTAGCTCAGTTGATAGAGCATCGGACGCATAATACAAGGGTCATGTGTTCAATACCTGCCCAGGTCAGCCACCTCAGTTTGTCCTTGGGAAAGGCACTTAGTTCCCATTTTCTCAGCATGATATAGCCAATAATGTGTTAAAAAAGTGTTGTTAAAACCAACAAAAACAAATCATTTGTACTTGTTAACAGGTCACACATACAAGTGTGGAAAGAGCAATATGGGAATAAGATCTTTTTAGAATGGGTTAATTTTGTACTTAACAAATATTGAAATGTTTTCTTATCATAATGATTAACTCACTGAATATCTATTTATAACACTTCTTGGATAGACAGATACTTGTATTTGTTCTTTACAGCAGGGTTTTTGACCTGCATCTGCATCAGTGATTGTTGTTCTACTATGGCACTGATTATACAAGCAAAACACTAGTTAAGTGCTGTTGTACCAGTGGATTGCTTCTGGACTATAGGTGTGAAGGACATTGTTTCCCTAATGTGAATTTTTGGAGAAAATGCAAGAAACTTTTAGAAATTTCAATTGTTAGGATACCAAGAAAATAGCATTTAGGGGTCAAAACGTAAAGGTCACTTTAATTGTAGATAGACGTTTAGAATATCTGCACATAAATTCATGTGCATGTGTATATTTCATGAGAAGGGAAGCCATTTAATAAATGAATTGAAAAGTCATTAGTCTTTACATAAGATGACAGAACAGAGGTTAGCTTAGGACAGATCAGGAGATTTGAAAAATTTGGTCAGGAGTTTTGACTTCAAATCAGGTGGACTTTCATCAACCCAATTTTTAGCTTGCAAATTGACAAAAATGACAAATATTCAACAAATGTTTTGTATTAAAATATGAACATCATCTCATCACTTCAATCCTTTCATAGTAACTTGTTGTTTTCATACTGTCCTTATATGTAGCACAAGCATTTTTAGCCTGTCTTAGTATATTTGTGGCAGTCATTATCATTGTTGATCTCAACATTTAGGAGATTATGAATCGTAACTGGATCCAGGTTTCCTCTGGAGACAGCCTGAATTTTCCTCAAAATAGAAAATGTCCTTTCAGTGTCTGCATTGGAATGTGGCAATGTTACTACAACTCTACTGTTTGTTGAATTTTGTGTGATACTTCAGTTGTTTTGATTTTGGCATTTTATCATTGGGAGATAACACACACTTATGTATCTCTACAAACTTTAAGTACTGAAGCCAAACTGACCCTGTTTTATGCCACCTGAGCTCTTTAATAATGACAATCCAACCATAATTCATTAACATCTTTAATCCTTTCCAAATTACTTCTGATCACACATAGTATCAACCATTTCAACAAACTCTAAACACCAAAGCCAAACCGACCTGCCAAAAAAATCCAAGTAAAGTTGATTGTTTTATGCTACTTATGCTCTTCAGTAATCCAACCATAATCCATTAACATCTTGAATCCTCGCTGAATTGCTACTGATCAAACATAGTATAATCCAGTGATTACTTTTATACTATTGTCTGTCGAATTAGCAATTCAGTGTCATGCTCGAGGGCATAAGTCATTTCACAGTCATGTGATCACAGGAAGCCTTTACTGTACATATACTGCTTTGGAAGGAAGGTGTGGACAAAGCAGAACAATAAATTTCTGTCCCAGAATTTTTTTGATAATAATTTTGAGTATGCAGGAGATTTCAATCGGTGATGGGAGGGACGGGAGACACCTCTCATCTCAGGAGGAAAACCCTCCCGGCTTAGAGGTTCGCAGGTATAGATATGTTATACCACTCTGCTGGTCAGAATGTTAGAAAGTGATGGTGATCATATTTGCCAAGTGCAGTTTGGGGTTTCTGCACATCACTTATGTCTTTCAAGGCAAGGGAGGTCGTCTTATGATAAGTTTAGTTTACTTCAGCCTCATACAGTGTCATTCCTATGTCACATTTTTTCTTCTCATCATGTTAGGTCCCCTGGGTTGCAGTTGATCCTCTGAATCCAGATTTGGAGAAATATCCCCAGTATGCTAAGTGCCAACCAATTGAAGTGACTTTAAAGGAGGGAGAAGTGTTATACTTGCCTTCATTGTGGTTCCATCATGTACAGCAGTCACATGGATGTATTGCAGGTTTGTATTTGGATTATACAATTAAGTCTTGTTAATCTAACTTGTGACATGCCCATTAGAAATGTTGGATGAACCTGACTGTCACATAAACTTATAGCCATACATGCCTTAAAGGATCTCTGTTAAGCAATCACCTGACTTAAACAGACACTTTTTCAAGACTCTAAATTTACACCAAATTACTTGGCATAAAAAACCTCTAGTAGACAGTCACCTGTCTTAAGAGGCCATTATTTTCATTTCTCAGAGGTGGCTGCTTAAGACAGTTTTTGGAAGCTCAATATAGTGATCAGCTTGGCATTCATGTGGGCAAGGAGAGCAGTTTTAAAATTTTTCCAGCACTGTATGTTGTAGAATGATAAATCTGTCCCAATAATGAAATTATATTGGCTCACTGCTAGATGGTATAGCCAACATGGAGGATATACAGTCACAGCGAGTTGATCAAGGAGTCTTGCAAATAAAACTCGTAAAGCGTAATACAAATTTTCTTTTCAAATCAAAACCACAACGGATGAAAAGAAAAAAGCTATACATACCTATATCTGTCCCCATAATGACCATCGGAATAAAATCATTATCGGGACAGATTTATCTTATCTGTTTTTGTTCTTGCTTTCTAGTAATATATCAGTGTCAATGGTTCCAACAATCAATGTAGTACAGTTGTGTAAGGATTTTTAATTACAAGATTTATAAACTTCAGTAGGAAATACGCAGTATTATATGTAGAAATTCTTACATTAGTGTTTAATTCATATCAGATTTATGATACTAGTTGAATAACTTCATTCTTTTGCAAGCCAAGGCAATGAAGATTCTACATCTAATTATAACATGACAGACCCAATCCCCTCAATTCTTTGCATAAATATTTCTAAAATTATATTGGTTTAAATGAGGAAGGATTTGTCAATCAGACTTTACTAACTTGAAAATTTTCCCTATCTGGACATCACTACCGGTAAGTAGTGCCCTTTTCTTGTATAATGCCATGATAATTTACTGCTGGTAGTTCAGTATTTAAAATGTACCGTATATACTCATGTATAAACTGGGTTCAAATGCAAACAACATAGACCCTGATCTGCCATCGCTTAATGCCTCAGCAGATCAGGGTCTATGTTGTTTGTTCTACTGATTAGTCCTTACAAACTCCATAGACCCAGATCTGCCGGAGCATTATGCGATGGCAGATCTGGGTCTATGCAGTTTGCAGTTGGTATCAGATTATACACGAGTATATACAGTAATTGAAAATGAGATAAAGCAGTGTCATGGATGTCCTCATGTGATAAAGACAGTAATATTTAGTTAATCATGAAATGATATTGTACATCATTACTTTTTGGTATAGTAAGTATGATATTGTACATCATTACCTTTTCATATTGTAAGTACGATTTGGAAGATTAATATTTTGCACTGCTTGCAATTTTTAAAATTTTATTAGCACATTTTTTCACTTTTCGGACACGGATATTTTTGACAAAAACCTTTATTAGCTTGATGAAGCAAAATCGCTTGAGCTAGACAAATCTAATTTTGGTAAGCGTATCTTTATTTATATATAGATGAACTGATTAGATTTTGAGGCAGTTACACATTTTTGTTGTTGAACTTTTAACAAAAACCTTATTAGGTTAGCAAGATTAAGCAAAAACCACTTGAGGTAGAGAAATTAAATTTTGATGGGCAAATAAACCTATTAGCATTTACTGTCTGTGCTCACTTATAAGTCCAACTACAAAATGCACAGACCCAGATCTGGTGTTGCATAATGTGCCAGCAGATCTGGGTCTATGCAGTTTGTAGGAGTAATCGGTAGAACAAACAACAGACCCTGATCTGCTGGCGCATTATGCGACAGCAGATCAGGGTCTTTGTTGTTTGCAATTTGACTTGACTTATAGGTGAGTGAATATGATATGTATGGATTGACTAGATTTTTAAGCCATTATAGCATTTTTTAAATGTTTTTAAACATTTTGTAATTTTTGGGACTTAAACTTTTTTGATGTAAAACTTGTTAGCACCAAGAAGCAAAACCCACTTGACATAGACATATAATTGCAGATTTTTGCCACGTCTTTGTAACAAGCATTTGGATTGGTTAAAATTGCATCATGTGACACAGAAATCTAGAAGTTATTAGTTATTAACACCAGAAAGGAACTATTACTTCTTGTGTTCTTTGACAATATTTGTAAAAAAAAAATTAAAATATAGTTCTGCTATTTATTTCTTGAGATTTGTGTTTATTTTTATGACTGTTTGTAATTATAAAAATTGAACTTCATATTTGAGAGAATTCATGAAGTCATGAAGCAGATAACCCGAGTAAGATGTTTATATACATATGCAGATGACCAGAGTAAATTTTCATATCATTATACATGTAGCAGTTGTTCAAATTTTTATAAACTTTTTAACTTTTTGGACTTGGACATTTAGGTTTGTAATGGAGCAGTTAGGGTCAAACTAACTTCTTTTTTACACTTTTCAGTAAATTTTTGGTACGACATGGAATTTGACATAAAGTACAGCTACTACAAGTTTATGGAGAATATTGTCAGTCTGGTAAGATAACACAAGGTCAGAGTCTTACAACCAATGGCTTCTATGCAGATTTTCTGCAGTCATAACACATATTGCCTGCTCAAATCCTATTAATAGGGTTGCTACAGTGCTGCTAATTTACTAAAGAAAAAAAATCATGCTGTATTTTGATTTTGATTGTGTGTGTGTCTGATTTACAATGAGATTTTATGGATTTTTAATTCCATAAAGCATGGTTAACCTTTGTTGAAGGCATACAGCAACATGGCAAAGTCAGATTCCTGCTCAGCAGTTTCAGTCATTGATAGAGGAATTTGGAACTAAAAGGGAATGTGGAGGCTGAGCAGATTGAGTGTTAGCATTCTCTTCATTCTTCATGTATGGTTACAGGTACAAAATGGTGCTGTAAGAAAGCACAAAATACACACACAAAGTGAGGCACATAAATCATAGAATTGCATATTGTAAATGCTTCAGTTAGATAGTCTTACATAATCAGACTTGTACCAGTCAATTTGAGATTTATAATTTTGTGATGTCAACTGCCTGTGTTATAATTTTATGAGCAGATTCCATGCAGTTGATGCCAGTTTACTTGTGCTTATTTAGAGCTGTGTGACAGTCAACTTATAGGTGTACATTACTATGCATGGCCTTAACAACAAGTACATGTATCTAGTTCAGGTAATAACATTAGAACAAAACTCATTTTAGGGAGGGTTTTCTTTTAAATTTAATCATTGAGGTGTATTGTTTATGCATTAATAATTATCATGCACTGGTTAGTTCAAACATTTTAGTGTCCAATCACAAAGGAAGATTGTGAACCCTTAGGGATCAACCATTTAATTTTAGTGGGGGGGGGGGGAGCGCTGGGAAATGTTTTGAAAAGAAATTTCCAGCCCCCAAATAGCTTGAAAAAAAGAACTAATTATATCCATTATATTAGTTGAAAAAATTATCTTGGGGTAAAAGAACAAATAACCTGGTTAAAAAGAAAATTCCAGGCACTTCCCCCAAAAATTAAATGGTCAGTCCTTTATGCATAGCCAGAAGTTTCTAAATCTTCTTTGCCGTGGTCAATTGTTTTTTTTTAAAAAAATGTAACATTTTTTTTTTATATTATATATTCAGTTAATGCAGCAAAAGAATTTAAACTGAGTAAAAAGAAACTGCATTTACTGTCATTGCAGTCAACCTATCACATACTTGCCTTATTCCCAGACAGTGTTGGGGGGTTTTTGAGACTCAAAAAGTGTGTTTTGAGGTCCCAAGGGGGGTCAGTGCACGTGACCCCCCAAAAGCGACGGCATCCAAATGGGAATAAGTTATCTTTTCAAATCAGCCTATAGCAAATGACTGGAAATTCAAATCTGAATAAAGAGAAAATG
The DNA here is from genome assembly GCA_029931535.1 of Margaritifera margaritifera. Classification (NCBI taxonomy): domain Eukaryota; kingdom Metazoa; phylum Mollusca; class Bivalvia; order Unionida; family Margaritiferidae; genus Margaritifera; species Margaritifera margaritifera. Next base: position 4,582,441 of record JAQPZY010001631.1, read on the forward strand.
ACATCTGTTTTCTGTGAAACACTAATATACTTACAAAAAAAAAAAAAAAAAGATAGACTCAGCATTGTCAAATAACATCACCACAAACATGGTCACAACCTCACAGACGTTAAATACAAAATACACCAAGTTACTGTCTTTAAAATCCATTGGACAGTGAAATGTTGGTCTGACGTTAATGCAAGTGTCATTTGTGTTCACAAATATGCCTACACTTTCCTTCGTGAATGTGCATTCACATCTATGTTGGTGCAAGCAATGGCCAAAGTCGCTAAAAGTGATAAAACCTGTAAGATGACAACGAATATCCATTTCAAAACAATGAATCTGGCAATGAAAACATTTAAGGTTTGTGGTAGTCGGCCGAGTTGCTCAAGTGTTTGACCGCTGCTATTGTAACGTATTTTCGAGGTAGAGATTTAATTTATTCTCAGGCTGAATTAATGAAAAAAGGTACCAATTTATGCAAATACACAATTTGTCATTTGATTATTGATTTAATACTTTTATATTATTAAAATTCCATGGTGCAGTTCATTTCAGGTTAACAAGATATTCAAACAAGTTGACGTTTTCATGAGTTACTTGATCACATGACAAAATGTTTATTGCAATCATGTAAAATTCCAAGGAAAATACGAGAAAGTTAAGGTAGCAAAACTGTCGAAGCAAATAAGATTATCTCATTTGTTAGCACTTCTAGTGGATTATGTACTACAATATTCCTTTGTCCCTTTAAAATGTTGCATGTCCCCCAGTTCTGGAGGGTGAGGGACACAGTATCCCCTGACCTTTGGATCCTAGGTGCAACACTGCATTAGAGATTGAATGCTGCTGTTGTTCAACCTACCAAAATAATCATGTTTTGAATTTTATATATGGAGTAAAAATCTGACTTCAAAGAAATGTTGCTGCTGATCACAAACTTTAATAAAGACGGCTTCAACATTCTCATTCAATGCAGTCATTGATGTGTAATAACATTTGTTTTTCAACATGCATCTGTTTGATGTATTTAACTTCAGACAAATTGGGTTGTTCCACTTAGTTTACGTAAAGTAATTAAAATTAAAGGTGAGGCAGGCAGCGACAAACTGACACCTTTCAGAGATTTACTGAACTGGTTCACAATAGCTTGGGGATGTATTGCGTCAAATCCTTTTAGCACTGCTGAGGGAGAGCCCATTAGGCTAATTGCATAGGTAAATTATTGTGAACCAGTTCAGTAAATCTCTAAAAGGTGTCAGTTTGTCGCTGACCGCCTCACCTTTTAATTGTCTCTAAAATATCTGTATAAACTGCCCCGAGCTCTGAGCAAGACTATTTAATGTCGATACATACCACAGATTACGGGCTTATATCACTGTGATCAAGAAATTTACTTTTTTTGTGGGAATATATATATTTTTTTTTAATTAAGATTGCTGAAAATCGTGTTTTTCGAAACATGACCGTGTCGGGGGGTTTGGGAGTCCAAAATCGTGTTTTTCGCTTGACATGTCGTGTTATGGCATGTATGCTATCAAAATTACTGCAACTGACTTTTTCCCACAATTTTGAAGAACTTCTTTTGTGTGCAGACAGTTGGTTAGTTGATTCATTGATTTAATATTTTTTAAAAGTGAACCATACAACTTATAGGGGCATATCTAGGCAACTTAGTGATGTACGCACCATAATGGGTTATAGGACCTAGTGCTCTCCCCCCCCCCCCCCCTTTTTAAAGAAAATGAGGAATCTGGATTATACATTATGCACATGTATCTGTGTGTATGCCTAGCTAGGCACTAACTTAGTATTTTGTCTGTTCCATATTACTAGTAATTGAATAAAAATTAAAATGCATCATATTGTAAAAATTGCATGAACAGTGTTCTCATTTGTATCAAAATATGGTGACACAGTTTTTAACTATTTTTTATTTCTTGCACAATATATAAAACATGTTTGCATTGAACCAATAAATGATGCAAAATAAACAATTTTATGTGATTTGCACAGCCTCTTCATGTTCATAAAATGTTTGCTTTTCCTTGCAGAAACTTGGGGGGGGGGGGGGGGGCAGGCACTGCTATACAACAACTGTGTGGGCATGTGCTGCAGTAAATACAACCATTTTAATATTGCTTGTCCCAACAGACCCCTTTTTCTCAATATTGCCCCCACACCCCCGTATTTTCAACCTGAAATGCTCTACAGACCCCTCTGGAGCTGTCTGACATGCACTGATTGTTCATTTTTACATGGGCAGTTCCAAAACTTTCAGGCACTTGCAGATCCAAAAGGTTTTAATGGGGGGGGGGGGGGTGCTTGGTCAGTACCAGTAGATCTGCCATTTTATGACTGATGAGTTTCTCAAAACCCCTATTACTAACCCGACAGGACACATACATTGGAGTAGTAGCCCAGTGCTAAGCATACTTGTACTTGCTGAAAATATTTAATGTCTATGAAAAAGACAAAGTTTTAATTTACTATCTTTGTCTACTGAAGAAATTAAATTCAAAATCCACATATTTTAAGATAAAAAAGTTAGTTATTTCCAATAGAAACCATTTTTAAAATCTCTTTTCTGTCATAAGATAAACCATATTGATTTAGTGCTAACTGTTCACTGTACAATTGTCCATAAACCTTATGCAAAAAAAACCTGTCTTGAGAGACCAGATTCTCAATGCTAGATGTGGTTTGGTTTGGTGTTTTACAGCACAGCAGCACAGGTAGGTTTTTTATTGTCAGGGCAACTGGAGTAAAGTGTCTTGCTCAAGGACACAACACAGTAGCTGACCAGGGCTGATCCATTTGTAGGATTTGAACCAATACCCTTTCAGTCATGATTCCAGCATGCTTACCACTGAGCCACGTCTCCATTAGTTGCCTCTTACGACATGTGGGAGGGCACATTCTACCTATTCTATATCCCCGAGTCTGCAGGTGGTCTCAATGCACAGATTTATTAATTATGTATGTTATGACCTATCATAAGAGATTGCCTGTCTTAAAAAATCATGATTCTTTATATGCTGTCCATAAGGTAGAGTGTATTATGCTATGCATCTGTTACTAATTTTGTTTCTGCACAATAACTTTCGTTGTCCACTATCTACAGTTACCAAACTTTGTGATTGGCTTCCACTTGGGGTAAGAAAGAACAGTATCAATTTCAGGGCTCACAGGTCAAGGTCACAGTGATTGAAGGAAGGAAAATGGTTTCTGCACAATAATTCAAGTTCTCCACCATCTACAGTTACCAAACTTAGTGTATAGCTTGCATTTGGGGTAAGGAAGAACCCCATCAGTTTCATGCTCAAAGGGTGAAAGGTCAACATCACTCTGACTGAATGAAGAAAAATGTTTCTGCACAATATCTTGAGTTCTTCATAATCTACAGTTTTCAAACATTTATGGATGGCTTGCACTTGGTGTAAGGAAAAACCCTGTTGATTTTGGAATCAAAAGGTCAAAGGTCAAAGTCACTGTGGTTGAAAGAACAAAAATGGTTTCCGTGCAATAACATTAGTTCTACATGACATAGCACAACCAAACTTTGTGGATGGTTTGCACTTAGGATAAGAAAAAAGGCTGATAATTTAAGGGCCAAAAGGTCAAAGTTGCTTACTGAAAGAAGAAAAATGGTTTCCATACAATAACATTAGTTGTACATCACAGACTTGGCTAAACTTTGTGGATGACTGGCACTTAGGGTTAGAAAGAAGTATGTCAAGTTTGGGGCCAAGGTCACTCTGAAAGAAGACATGGATTCTGTTCAAACTTTTAAGGTGTTAGCATAGAGGACTATTAACATGGGGCAGGCATTGCATGTGCAATTCATGGTGCTTTTGTTGGCAAAAGGGATAGTCTTTCAAGACAGGTTGAATCTTGTAGTATCTTAAAATTAGGCATGCTCATCTATGCATCCTTTATATATATATATATATATATATATATATATATATATATATATATATATATATATATATATATCCACTAAACTGTCATCTCAGCCATCTATCAATGTCCCAAGCTGTACACATTTAGACAGGCAGAGTCACAGAGAAATGGTTTGTATTAAAGGAGGAACCCTATTGATCTGGAGAAGAAGCTGAAATTGATTTTCCACATTTTTGTGATGGAAGCAATGTCATTGTTATTGAAGCGTCCAGAAAATAATTTAAGTAAAGCATATCCTGGGGCACGCTCCTACCAAGTTTGATCAAAGCTAGCTCAGCAGTTCTGGAGAAGTAATTGTGTAGGTTTTACACCTGGATGCTATGAAAGCCACATCATTGCTAGGGAAGCCACCAGTGACACAGTTTTGTCAAGCATGTCCTCAGAGTAACCCTTCCAGGTTTTATTAAAACTGTCTCAGCCAATTTGGAGAAGCAGTAAAAAAAAAATTTTCACCTGGTGCTGTGAAAGCCATGCTGATGCTAGCAAAGACACTGCTTTGGTAGAGCAACATTTCTTCTAAGTTTGATCAGACTTGACTCACCCATTTTGGAGAAGTCAAAATAGTGTATTTCCACCTGGTTGCTAAGTAAGACCCACTTTTGCTAGGAAAGCCACCCAGGACACAATTTTTGGTAGAGCTTGCCCCAGAGAATATTGCCACCAAGCTGGATCTAAATTGGCTCAGCTGATCTGGAGAAGAAGTTGAAAATACCGGTAGTCTTTTCCACCTGGTTGCTATGGAAGCCACACCATTGCTAGGAAAGCCATGCCTGACAGTTTTTTTCATAAGATGTCTTCAAGGAACATTCCACCAAGTTTGATCTTAATTGGTTCAGCTGCCCTTCAGATGGAGTCAAAAATAGGTTTTACATATTTGAAAATGGTGTATTTCAGCTACTACTATCTGGTATGTATATGCCCATCTTAAGACCTGTGTATATTATTGTTACTATGTCAGGATTACAACTTTTGAAACATCAAGTAATTTTTTTCACGATACTTCACCCAGATATATATATATGTGTCATATACACTGTACCACAAAGGGCAAGGCCACAAACAAGGTACATGTTGAACTATAGGAGATATTATGATGAAACCTTTACTCAGACAAACATAACTAGACAGTGTGTCACATATCACAAAGAGAAAGGTCACAGGAAAAGGAAAGTGTTTAACTACAGGAGATATTATGATTCAGCTTGTACTCAGACAAACATAACTAGACAGTGTGTCACATACCACAAAGAGCAAGGTCACAAGAAAAGGAAAGTGTTTAACTACAGGAGATATTATGATGAAACCTTCACACAGGCAAACATAACTAGACAGTGTGTCACATATCACAAAGGACAAGGTCACAAGAAAAGGAAAATGTTTCACTACAGGAGATATTTTGATCACACTTTACACAGACAGAGATAACTAGACAGTGTATCACATATAATAATCAGGTCCCTAGCTCAAAGGTCAGAAAATGGCAAGAGACATTTAAAAATAAATGGATGTATCATATGTGCCATTTGCAGTGCTTTTGTTTAGAGAGGCAATACAAAAATCCCTGAAAAAAACCTCTTGGTTATGTTTGTATCCATGTAACGGCATTCATCCATCTTCAGGAAATTCTACTTTCAGGAATGTTGTTAGTTCCTATTGCAGGATGTTTCACAGACTGATACATTTCAGAATTATTCTGTTAAATAAAATGATACATGTTCATGTTTATCAACTTTACACTGCTAGTATCAGAGCTGCATGACTATACAGGATGTTTATTTTAAAAAGAGATCTTGAAATTCATTTATACTACTTACTCTCAGGTATATGAATGCTCTATTTGGTTAGATCACAGTAGAATCTTTGTCATTGATAAGGCTCAGGTCAATTCCAAATCTGATTCTCAGAAGAAAACCATAATCTTCTTTATAATAATAATAATAATAATAATAATTTTAATATAATAACAATTTTAATTATTTAACGAGAATAATACATTTTCTTTCACCCAGACTTGCCCCGTACCTTCCTTTCTCATCATAGAAGGATAAATGGAAATCATTCTCATGTTGCTTTTAAGTGGTATACTATATTTTGGTCCCTTCTAAACAATACTAGAAATATTAAAAGTTGAACAATTCTGTATATTGTGCTTGGAGAAAGTACAGTATACCATCTGAAAAGCAGTAAGAATGCAGTTGTATAATAGATTGATCAGTTCTCATGAGAAAATTTTTTTATGCAAAAATCTATTTTTTTTATCATAAATTCAATTTTATGATGTGTAAATGTTCTGTTTTAAAGGCAATAATTTTTTATTTCTCATTTTGATTTATTTAAAAAAAAAATTATGATTCCCTTTTGGATATTTACAAGCCATTTCACACATTGAAATTTCTAATTTGTTACAAATCTTTTAATTTTACAATAAATTTTATTTTCAATACCAAATAGTATTTGGAATGCAGGTATAAATGAAAAATATCCACTTAAATTATTATGCAAATAATAGCATAATGAATTCAAATAGTGTGTATGTATCATATGTCATATAATATTGTGTGCCTTTTTCTTTTACACCATTTGGAAAGGTTTTACCTCTATTCCAAATCTTAAAACTAACCATTGTATGGAGACCTTTCTGGTGTTTGTGTGTATGTGTGTATTTTAAAGTATTTCTTCTCAGCTATTGCATATTTGAATTTTATCAGTGGTGCTGCACAGTATTATTACAGCCATAGCAGCATTGGTAGTAGTTACAAATATTTGTCATTAAAGATCAAAATGTATCTTTTAAATCAAATTTTGTAACATAATATATGTAAATATAGTTTATTACAAATCATATTGTATATTTTTTAAAAATTGATTGCATGATATACAAAATTTGATTTTGCTAAATTAAATATACTTGATTAATTGATATTCAAACTAATTTCTGAGGCTAAAATTTATATTTGATACCAAAATTAGATTATTAAATATATAAAAAAAAGAAATTTCTTGACTACTAGTATACTGAAATTGACTATTTGATATAAAAATAATGAAGAGATTATAAAACTGAGCCTCTTAGTAAAGCATTGCAGAGATCAGTACCAGATTAAGGTGGGGGCACAGGGGCACCTGCCCCGGGCCCCCCTAGTCATGGTTGCCATGGGATAAAATTACATGTGTTTAAATAAACCATATTTAGGTCTAAACCATCTAATACTTAGCCTAATAAAGCTATAATATACACATATAAAGGGCAGTTTAAGGACAGCTTTCAGGCTGTATTTGTAGATCTATATCTTAAGTGCCCTGGACCCCCCAAAGCTGAAGTACCTCGGGTCCCCCCCCCCAAAAAAAAAGCCTTAATCTGCCCCTGGGAGAGATGATAATACAATAAAGAGACTGTAGTGAATAAGTAAATTTATTGAAAGCAACACTTTTAAAATGTAACAAGCCACAAAAAGAAAATGAGCAATAGTCATTCACAATAATGCAGATACTAATTTAAAGTGACTGCCTTCACAAAGTTAGTCTCACAACAAAATGTATAGTCTTATCAGAGAGCAATATTTGCATCTATAAGGCTCTGTTGTAGCCATCTAACTGTTACATTTGTACAAGTATGTTGTATCAGGGACCTATATCTGCATCTATAGGTCCACTGGTGTAGCCATCTAACCGTTACACTTGTACAAGTATGTTGTATCAGGGACCTATATCTGCATCTATAGGTCTCTGGTGTAGCCATCTAACTGTTACACTTGTACAAGTATGTTGTATCAGGGACCTATATCTGCGTCTATAGGTCTCTGGTGTAGCCATCTAACCGTTACACTTGCACAAGTATGTTGTATCAGGGACCTATATCTGCATATATAAGTCTCTGGTGTAGCCATCTAACCATTACACTTGTACAAGTATGTTGTATCAGGAACCTATATCTGCAGCTATAGGTCCACTGGTGTAGCCATCTAACCGTTACACTTGTACAAGTATGTTGTATCAGGGACCTATATCTGCATCTATAGGTCTCTGGTGTAGCCATCTAACCATTACACTTGTACAAGTATGTTGTATCAGGGACCTATATCTGCATCTATAGGTCTCTGGTGTAGCCATCTAACCATTACACTTGTACAAGTATGTTGTATCAGGGACCTATATCTGTATCTATAGGTCTCTGGTGTAGCCATCTAACCGTTACACTTGTACAAGTATGTTGTATCAGGGACCTATATCTGCATCTATAGTTCTCTGGTGTAGCCATCTAACCGTTACACTTGTACAAGTATGTTGTATCAGGGACCTATATCTGCATCTATAGGTCTCTGGTGTAGCCATCTAACCGTTACACTTGTACAAGTATGTTGTATCAGGGACCTATATCTGCATCTATAGGTCCACTGGAGAAAAAAAAAAACCATTACTCTTATACAGGTATATTGTATTCTGTATCTTGGAGCCATTTCATGTTCCATTTCACAAAACAGGACATCAAAAAATGAAAGAAAATTTTAGATTTCATGTTAAAGCATCTTTTACGATAAAATTTCTCCTTCGCAGAACTTTTTCCCTTTGAGATTCAAAATGCCTAGTTAAATGTTGGTATGTACTTTGTCAACTTATTCACATGCACAATTTGAAATAACATATGTATTAGTCCAACTGCAAACAAACAAAATAGACCCTGATCTGACATTGCATAATGCACCAGCAGATCAGGGTCTATGTTGTTTGTTCTACTGATTACTTCTAACAAACTGAATAGACCCAGATCAGCCGGCGCATTATGTGACGGCAGATTTGTGCAGTTCACAGTTGGACTGGACTTATAAGTGAGTATATACGGTTATCGATAATTATGGCAAATTTCAACATAAGACAAAGTATATGCACTCATCTACAATCACACTGAGATATTGGCAGTGAAACATTGGTGCTCCTACATAGTTGGGACTTGTGCTAAGTAGTAAAAGTCTAAGGACTGGTGTCTTAACTTCACCCCGACAGTTTATATGTTCAAGAAAAGATTTTCTTGTAGTATTACGATCTGTTAGAGGTAGCTACATTTATTGGAGTAGAGTCTGTGTCTTATGTATGTATAGATGGGGATGGAGTTTGTTTCTCTTCTGTCTTTGTAGTACTTTGTCTGTCATCAATGATCTATTTCTTCCAGACTTTTTAATTTTACCATATATCTTCGCCGATATTGAACGAAAATAAATTTATCTTTTGGATTATGAATGGTTGGTGTGAATCAGAGACACACAATGTTTCTGGTTTGGTTGGGGTAAGTCGGCTTTAAGGTGTTTCGCCTATTGGTATATGATAATTTTGTTGTGCAATGAGAGTAACTTGTCTTGCCAAAGGAGACAACATGGCAACTGACTCGGCCTGGTCTGGGAATTGAACCCGGTGCTCTACGTATGCATCTAGCACGCTAGCTACTGATGTACCAAACAGTAAATGCACACAAAGCAACTTCTGTCAGTAAGCCTATTCTGCTCGAAATTATCAAATTCACTACTAAACCATCTAGTAAAGAAACTTGTCACTTCCTAACACGAGAGATTTCCTCATGACATCAAAAACGAATATAGGGATGATCAGTCTCAAAGAGAAGCTTTGTCATGTTACGATCATACACAATTTGCTGTATGCAAACATTTTCCGTAGCAATTAGGGACAGAAATTAAACCCGCCGTAGCGTGAGAAAAGTGTTTTAACCCGACGGTTAAAACTCCTTCCTGATTGTTCCAGCAAACGCTTGCCGTCAGCAAACCGTGTGTGATAGTTATTTTTACATGATCAAGTACTAAGTACATAAATTATGTATCAAATATTTACAAAACGTAGTTTTAAACACAAAATACATGTACTGAAGCAGCACGTGCCATTCCTATATTTGAGTACGGCTTATGTCATCACATCGCATACATCATGTTAAATATTGACACTAGCGCGCGCGTGTGTGGTTAACATGACGCGTGCAATTTTATGATGTAAGTTGTACTCCAACAGACACGCACACACACTATTAAAAAACCGCAGCCTTAAAGCCCTCCAGGTTGTACTAGTATCTGAAGACATGCCGCCCTTTGAGGTGCATTTTAAACCAGTAGTTGTCTTTTCAATACATTCGACGTACATTATTAGGTTCTTATCACTGATTCTTAGTACTTGAAAACATGAAAAGGTCCATAATTTATAATTTATGATTATGTAGTACTGGATTTGATAATATTATCAAGAATCATTTTGATCTAAATAATGAAAATTGATACACGAAATGAGAAGACATAAATACACCACATTGAGAATCACCATTTCCTGATGAAAGTTAAATATAATCGGTATCGTTTTGTAGCTAGTACATGAATAGGTATGTGGATTTAAAATTACTGTGGTACATGAATGGGTATCAAATTGGGACCCTAGGATGCATATTCGTATCCAAAATACAGTGGAATTCCACCCCACCTCCGGGTACATACAGTACGTTTAGAACACACTTAACACCCTTGTGCACTACATGTTCACTATGTTTAAACTGGAAGTTCTTTGCTAGTTCTCAGCTGTTTGAACAATTTTGCACTAGGTAGTTCACTTCGAAGTAACTACAGACTGTCCTAGGTCACTTCATAGTGCACTACAGGCTGCCTTGGTAACTGTAGAAAGTGGAGGAATTTGCTGCAACGGTCGGAAGTGTCTTTCTTCATTAGGTATTGACGAATGATTATTTATTCCTAGGAGCTCACATGAAACATTTTTGTTATTGTGATTTACTTTTTTATTTTACCTCTTATTTCATGTATCGACTGAGACTGAGAGGTCACACTAATTCTGCTGGAAATTTTCAGAAAATCGTGATGTTGAATTGTGAAATGTTTGATACATGCAACTCATTCATCAGTTATGCAGTAAAGTTTTGATTTGAAAGAAACTATTTAAATAGGGGAAACATCGTATTTGCTCAATTCTAGCTGTTGACAATTATGTTTTTATTTGTTTGCTATCTACACAGCTAAGAAGAATTAATTTTGCGAAATAAATAGTGGTAATTTCAACATACTTTTAAAGGTTGATTTTATGGGGAAAATACGAGCTATTTGTAGCGACTTGGTTCGGATTTCGAATTGTCTTATTTGTGGGGGATTTAAAATACACAACCAGGACTAATATTGGCGGATTTATCTAGAATATTAGGAATTTGGATAGGGACTTATGAAGAGAATTGACTTGGGAACGGTTGATGTCCGGTAACCCAATAGAACCAGTTTTATGACCAGTTCGGTCAAAAAGGTCGTGGATGTTGGCTTTAAGTAATAAGCTATGCCAAACATATATTGGTAAATGTTAAGGTCCTTCATTTAAATAATCAACATAACTTTCTTAATTCATCATTGCTAGGTTGCATTCCTGTCATTATCCCATAATACAAATCCATCTTTTTAATAACAAACCTTGAAAAGTGCAAGAACATTACACACGCTCGAAATATGGAGCATTAAAACGGTGAGTAAACATTAAAGCACAAATAGACATGTTCACATTTAAAGTATACAGAATTATGAAGATTTCAATATAAATTATGCTCTTTTTTATATCGATTAATCATTTAATGAGAGAACATTAATTATTAGTATCAACAATGACCTATTATTTAATTAGGGTAATTACAAAGCTGGTCTCTTGATGCCAGTCTTTGAGATCCACCAAAAGAGGATGGGGACTGGAGACCATCCATAAATTTCGAGATTTATCTGGAATTTCAATAAACCTTGATGCATAGGTAACTGCTCTTAAAGCTGCAAGATGACAGTAAATAATGCATAATCGAGTCAAAAGTCAACATTGATCGTTATGCGTTTTGAACACATTACTTTAGTTTGTACGATTCAATTTATGATACGTAAATTAACGGCCCTATCCAGAATGTTTTTATTACTGACGCATTTTGATCTGATTCATCCAAATTTAAGGTTTTTCTACATACATTACAGAGTGCATGATTCATATGCTCCAGTGAAAGCTTGGAACACTAGCCTTGTTGCATTCTCTCGGTCATTAACATTCATGGTCCCTATGTCAACAACTTTATCTGCCATTTAACATTCTGGTTACTTCAATAATAACAGACAACATCACAACAAATCGTCATGGATATGATGCTAGCCAACGCCATTCAAAAATGTGTAGTACAGTTGCCGTAATTCATGATTTCTGATTTACACGACTCAGTTCTTTGTGTTTTTAAGTAACCTTGATGATACACTTATTGCTCAAGCTTCTTATCCATACACTGATTTATATTTGTTTTCAATTGGGGCGAACTTTATATTCTATTTCGGTCTATCAACGGTAACACTGTTTTCAACGCCTGGACAGTGTCCAAATAAATAAATAAACTATCATTTCTAAAATTGAAATTGAATATGGTACTGTCCTTCATTTCAAAAAGAATTGTAATTTAAACGCGCGAAGGTGTGTATATGTGTGTTGTTGATCCTAGTACTGACGACATTGGTTTAAAGTGTAACTCTGGTAAAAAAAAATTTTTTTTAGAGATGTCGGGACCCCCACCACCACCACAAAAAAAACAAAAACAAACCACGATTAAAACCACATGTGTCTTGGAAAACCATATTCAGCAGAATATCAGTGCACCCTTTTGATGTCATGGAACAGTGAAAAATTATTGTTCAGTGTCAAATGAAATTATCTAGTCACTCATATAAATATTGTATATGATACATCGTTCTCGTGACTACTACAGATTCCATCGAACGCTGGGAACAAACTTATATCTGTAGCATTTTTATATTTGTAACTTTTGGATAATTTTGCTTGTAGACTTTGTATAGATACAACCTTGGCATTTCCATCATACTGATTCAAAAGATAGACGCCAAATGACGACACTTCGGCTCCATGAATACAACACGCACCGATCCAAAAGGCTGCTGGGACATGGACGTCATTTCCTATGGTCTCCTCCGGTTGAAGGGAGGGGACGACGCCTGAAAGAAGGTACATTTCCGGAAATTGACTTTTACGGACCTTTGATCGATTAATATCTTTTTCTGTATCGTTGGTCTCTTTTTCACGAAGTGGGATCTTACAGTCGGTTAGAGCGAAATGCCTCACAGCCGCAGACGTCCGTCTCCAATACGCTATCATGGTTGGGTGCATGGGCGCTGTGTTGGTCAGTGTGTAGGTGGCAATTTTGTCGCCAAGCCCAGACTCTACCAGGTCGGGTGAAAGAAGCTGAGCTATACGGTAGCCAGAATTGTCATAGTCCGATTCCAATGCCTGCTTTTCGCCGTGCTTACATGGATTATAACCCCCAGGCTTTGAAGGACAGGCATTGTTACCATCCAGTTGTACCTGTGTGGCCATCCCCTTACCGCGGCTGGAAAAGAGCCAGGTCAAAGGACCTCTGTAGTTGTCTACAAGGCCTGAAAAAAGCAGGATACAATTCAATATCGGAGAATTCTAAATCAAAGGAAAGGAGAAAAAAAAAAAAAAAAAAAAAATACACAAAGGAGGGAAAAATGCAAGAGGATTAGCAGCATCAAAAGAAATCTTACTGTCATAAATAATACACATAAGCCTTCTTCAACTTTCAAGTGTTTGCAGTTATCAACATATTTGATTAGTTTGCTAAACAAACTTTGATGAGACTGGAAACTTATTCAAAGTGAACTTTTTATACCGATCGACGTCTTGGACGTTTAAATGCCTCAGTTTATTCATAGTATACACAAAAAGTTAAAAATCCTCTTTTTCCTTAGAAACGATAGCTTTCGATTTATATGTGGTTTCAGTACTTCAGTTGGATGATCTTGCATGTATATTTGTGACCTAAAAAATGGTGAAAAAATGATAAATTATATGATTTTTACATCTGTTGGCATAAGGTGTACATTTTTTCAAATTTATTAACTTGTACAAGGAGCTAAATTAGATTATCATTGATCTCTGCTGATCATGTGACAGAGCGCTAAAAGAATGTGACCTATTCCAGTGGCCTGGTGCAGCTGAAGTCGCTATGTATTCTCACGTAGGATGACTAAATGAGCCCTGGTTTGACCGTTCAGACTTATGAAGTTCAGATCTTCACGCTTAAACTTACTTTTCTCGATCATGTATGGCACATGAGGCCACTTCTCATTGGACAGATGACGCACGGTTGTCATTGAGAAGACTGGTATTCTTCTGGAAGTATCATACAAAGTGGCAAAATACCCTCTCTTGTTATGAAAAATCTGTCCCAGTCCGCTGCTGATGTCAAATCGCTGACAGATCATAAAATGGCTTCCATCGTCTTGAAAACCTGCTGGCAACTGACTTCGGAGAACGAATCGTTCCCAACATGACTTTTGCATATCACCTTTAAATTGCAAGCTTTTCCTCTTTTTGTCGTAACTACACTTCGTTCTTGTTTTGCATAAAATTTCAAGGTTACGGCGGCAGACCATCTTTGGGGTGTATAGGGGGATGTATGTTTCACGAAGATCACACCAAGACTTTGTATCCTCGTCCCTATTCAGATCCATACTGGTGTAATCGTCTTTAACAGCAATATTCGTTGTCATGTCATACAAGCTATAGCGGCAGTCATCTGACAAATAAAGTAGATGAAGTGTTATACTTATTATACTTATATAAGGGAAATATTAATGAGGGGTACATTGCAAAGGCCCCCACTCGAGAAAGGACCATAACCTCGTCAACATTGTACCTGAAAAGACGAAACCTTTAAATGGCACATTTAAAAAGCAGTTCACCTACCAAATGGGATTCAGTTAATGTGTAAGGGTTGCAGTGCTATAGTGGTTACAAGAAGTGTCAACAGACGGACAGACGGGAAAGATGAATACAGTAGGATTACCGCATCACGTCTCTTGTGTAGAAATCAACAACAACGAAAATGTTCACATACCATAATATATATGACAATGAATCTGATGGGGTTAATTAAATATATACATCTTCTGTGAAAGATACAATTTTATACTTGTATTCTGAAATTGCTTCTTATGGAAATAATGTACCGACGTACTCGCGTATACCCCAATACAAACTGCAAACTGCATAGACCCAGATCTGCCGTCGCACAATGCGCCGGCAGATCTGGGTCTATGCAGTTTGTAAGGACTAATTAGTAGAGCAAAACAACATAGATCCTGATCTGCCGGCGCATTATGCGACGGCAGATCAGGGTCTATGTTGTTTGCATTTGGACCCGGTTTATACGCGAGTAGAGACGGTAAATAATTCACTATTTTACACATGATGCTTAAAATATTGTATGTTAACCGAAGGGCAGATTGGTGATTTAACGGTAAGTCCTGTAAAAGTATGTCATACTTACCAATATTGTCATAAGGGTTCAGAATTTCATCTGCAATAGAGAAGAAAATAATATACTTACATATAATATTATTCAATTGTGAATTTTAGTGTAATTTATTTCAATCAGTGGATACTAGCATAATTCGTGTCCAGATTTCCCACTAGGTTAACCAAACTAGCTATCGATCAATTGATACTAATATAAATCGTGTCCAGATTGCGCATGCCCACTAGGTTAACTAAACCGAATTTTCAAAATAAAAAGTTACAATTTTAAATGAAAAAAAAAAAAATATCACATTTGGAAGCTCCTTTATCAAATTCAGTGATAAAAAGGATAAAAAAAAAAAAAAAAAAAAAATAGCATATGCATGAGGTATTTTATTGGGCTCCAAGCCATCCCTGAGGAACATTTTGACATCACTTTTGCGGAGTTCATCCATTATTACCACTATTCAACCAATAATGACGCGCCCTTCGATTTTACTTACTAATTTGAGTAGGTGATTTATCCACATAGGCTCTTTCACTGTAGTGGATTCAACGATCATAGCATTAGACCAAGTTTCCTCTGTCTGTAATCGCTTTTCATTATTTGGCTTTTACTGTATATTTCCAAGACAGAACGTGGACATAAATCGTGTGCGGATTATAGTAACATTTACCAGCAATTTTGATAGGAGTTTTCAAGGATTTTCCTAGATTTAGGAAGCATAATATATACGCGGTTAGTCTGAACATTCATTTTCACTTCTAGACAGCTATCGTTCTAATCCAGCGTGAATATTTCTCCATATCGCCTTTTTTAGTCGGATTTCCAAGTCTGTTATAAACATTTTGCATCTCGCGCCAAATACTAAAGGTTGTTTACTTCTAAAACCCGCGTCACGGCTTATACATGCCATTACATTCCATATAAGGCTTCATAAATTCTTAAGCCATTCCATATTCATCTTTGCTAACGAAGGGTCGTCGATCCACTTTGTTCCACATCAACCCTTGTCATCTTTAGCTAGTGGAAACGGTGTTTTGAATAAGTGCCCTGTTGCGGATAAACAAGTCTTTGCCCACAGAAAGCGAAATCAATTAATCTATGAAAGAGCTCATTACGTAATATGTTATGTATTTAATAAGCCGATTTCCACAATGTCCACAGGCATTGATTTGAAATTTAAAGTTGTATGAAATGTTTAAATTGGAGAATATGCGTTCGATATGTGTCGTTGCGTACTGAGGCCGTCTTGACTATTCCTAACAATCTCCCAATTTAAATGTAATATGGGATCTGATTGTATCAGTTTACTTAAGCTGCATCCAATCAGAGAGCGGAGCAGTAGATTCCGTTTCTGCTTGGTAAAGAGGCCAAGGGTTGATGTGAAACAACGTGGATCGACGACAGTAGTAATGTTTGACACATGAGAGCCAAACGAGAGCCCCATGTTAAGCGGTAAATAATTTACGGGGCATCAGGTGATTTTAGTATTAGGCCGCCATCTTGGTTCACAAGTTTTTTCACAGGATGAGTCTGTTTGTAAGAGCGTATTATGTTGATTTTGTTTTTTGTTTTTTTTTCGATGGGAAATGTAATCGATTGGAGTTTGTCTGCCTCTGACTGAAATGAATATTACGTCATAAGTTTCACATGACCGATCTGTCTGTTTTGTAAAGTGTAGCATGTTAAATGTGTTTGGTAGGAATGTGAGTTTGTCTGCCCTCTAACTGAAATGTCATATTATGTTTTGCACGATAAATATATTGACTTAAATGTACATCGAAGTGATGGCAGTCTGGGGACAACCTAGTCATCTACTATCCATCACCTAGTTATCTACTGTCCAACAGTTAATTATCTACTATCCAACACCCCGTAGTATACCATCCAACATGCCGTGTATAGTGGCCAACACCCGTCACATACTATCTAACACCCCGTTATCTACTATACAACATGCCATATGTAGTGACCAGTGCCCCTCACATACTATTCAACACGTCTTATATAGTGACCAATACTTAGTCATCTACCATCCAACACCCCACACTATACCGTACATTTACTATCCAACACGCCATGTGTAGTGACCAAAATTCCACATCTACTATCCAACGAAAAGGGTAGGATGTAAAAAAGGGGGATGAAATCACACACAAGAGGTTAGGAGTACTAATACACGTACAACATTTACATACACATAGACATACTGTCACACGCCAAAGGGTAAGAATATTTATATACGCACTCACACTTCTTCGTTGCTGCCGTGATCTTGACTTTAATCAAATCTCCACAAAGCTTATCTTCCTGAATAATCGTCGTTCGAAGTCCCGCGCCCCCTATAATGTCCCTATCTTAAGCTGCTCTCCTTTTTTTAAACAAAACTACCATCCCCTTTTCTATTCTCATAATGCATATAATTTTACCAGTCGAGTGAAAGAAAAAATAAAAGATGGCCACCATTTTACGTCACGGGGAAACGCGAGTTTCCTGCCCTTCAACTGAAATGCCCTATTTTGTTTTACTTGATAAATATATTGACATAAAAATATATCGCCCCCTCCATAATGTCCCTACCCTCTACTTCCCTCCTTTTTTAAAACAAAACTACCATCCCCTTTACTATTCTCATAATCCCTACAATTGTACCAGTGGAGTGAAAGAAGACAGAAAAGTAGGCCGCCATTTATTCTTTTGCGGCAAAAACGGGAATTTAATATGAGAATAGCAATCTGGGAAAACATAAGGGTTTAACATTGGAATGGAAGTCTGGACCCAAACGGAAATGTAACATGGGAATGGCAGTCTGGTGCATAAGGATGAAAATGTATTGAATACATTCACTAAAACAATTGCTACGTATGTTACAGAAAGTAAGTTTTAGCACAAAGTCTCAAACTGGCTGATTTGAGTAACAAATATATCAGCTATACAATCAGTCCGTTATATTTTGTTCCCATAAGGCTGGCAAATTTTTCATTTATCAGTTTCTGAAAACCAGTGTTATATTGCAATGTTGTCTAGTGAACATAGGTAATGTCAGTCTGAATTGCTTATAACCTTGGCTTTCGCAAGACGTGTACCAAAAAGTTAGAATATTAAAATTCCCCACCATGGATTGTAAAGTTTGATTTTATGCAAGGCTTGGAGTAAATATTTGTCACTTCTATATCTGTCGTCGTCTGAAAGCAAAGAAAGAAAAAAAAAAAAAAAAATCAGGTCATAAATTGTTAACATTTTTTAAATTTTGACAATGCAGTGCAAAATATTACGGCCAGATACCCACGTTAAGATTCCTGACATACACAAAACCAAATTAAACTCTAGATTTCATACAATCAGTGAAATGTACCCTATGAAGAACACACAAATGTTCAAAAACATTTTGGTGTACAAGTTTTTTGAAAAAAAAGGCAAAACTAAAGTAACATAGCCTTCTATTTTACGTAATCTTTGGGATGTGTGTGTGTGTGTGTGTGTGAGAGAGAGAGAGAGAGAGAGAGAGAGAGAGAGAGAGAGAGAGGGTGGGGGTGGAACCTTACTCAATTGAGCTTCAGACCATAAGTTATTATTATTATTATTAATTTTCATGATGTGTGGGATAGTGAGAGTATAAAATGTGCATGTCTGTGTGTGTGCGTGAAAAACCTGAAGCATATTTTGAGAGAGAAAAAGAGAGAGAGAGAGAGAGAGTTCATTATGAAATGTGTGTGAGTGAATACTTCATTCATACTTTTAAAAAATAAAATCAAACAACATTGTCGAATGAACATAGGTATTCTGTCAGTCTTCATTGCCTATAACCTTGGCTTCCGCAAGACGTGTGCCAAAAAATTACAATGTTACAATTCCCTACCATAGATTGTACATTTTGGTTTTACGCATAGCATTGAGTTAACATTTTTCACATCTATCTCTGTCTCCGTCTGAAAGCAAATGAACTAGAATCAGGTCATAAACTGTTAAAACAATTTTTTTTAAAAACCAATTTGATCACATTTGGCTTAGCTTTTGAAGACAACGCAGTGCAAAATATTATGGCCAGATGCCCAAGTTAATATTTCTGGCATACACAAACCCAAACTAAACTCGAGATTTCATACAATCAGTGAAATGTACCCTATAAAGAAAGATACAAATGTTCAACTTTTATTTTTTTGTGTGTACAAGTTATTATTTTTTTTTTAAATTTAAAAAAAGCCAAAGCTAAAGTTAAATAGCCTTCTATTTCACTTAATCATTGGGATGAGAGAGAGAGAGAGAGAGAGAGAGAGAGAGAGAGAGAGAGAGAGAGAGAGAGGGCCTTACTAAACAGGCTACAGACCATAACAAGTACTTGTTATTGTTATTATTATTATTAAGTTTTCATGTCGTGTGGGATAATGACCTGAAACAGAGAGAGACTGAAAGAGATTTTGAGAGAGGGAGTGAGAAACCTCATTATTAAAGGGGTATGTGAGTGAATATCTTATATTTCAAAAAATAAAAAAAAAATAAAAAATAAAAAAATTAAATAAAAACAACATTGTCGAATGATACTCTGGTACTCTGTCAGTCTGCATTGCCTATAACCTTGGCTTCCGCAAGGGTGTGTGCCAAAAAAGTATGATGTTACAATTTCCTACCATGGACTGTAAATTTTGATTTTGCACAAGCTTGGAGTTAACATTTTTCACGTCTATCTCTGTCGCCGTCTGAAAGCAAATGAAACAAAATCAGGTCATAAATTGTTTTTTAAAAAAAATCATAACCAATGGGATCGCATTTTGGCTTAACTTTTGAAGACAACGCAGTGGAAAATATTACGGCCAGATACCCAAGTTAAGATTTCTGACATACACAAACCCCAAGTTAAGATTTCTGACATACACAAACCCAAACTAAACTCGATTTCATATGATCAGTGAAGTGTACGCTATGTTCTACATTTTGTGTGTGTGTGTGTGTGTGCAAAACTAAAGTAACATAGCTTTCTATTCTACGTAATCATTGGGTTTAGGCAGAGAAAGAGAGAGAGAGAGAGATAGAGAGAAAGATACCATAAAGTGGAACAGTGACAATTATGATTTAAATCTAAAACATTCTACCATACGTTTTGTGTAGGCTAGAGATTTTAACATGGAGAGAGAGAGAGAGAGAGAGAGAGCGAGTGTGTGTGTGTGTTTGTGAGAGAGAGAGAGTGTGTGTGTGTTTGTGAGAGAGAGAGAGAGAGAGAGAGAGACTTCGTTATAAAATGTGTATGTGTGAATATCTTATTCAAACATTAACAGGTTGATCGATGAAAATGCAACTATCGGTGTCGAAGTAAAGAACTCGGTCTCCTAAAGGTTCAAAAACGGTCTTCATGGCAACATGGTCGGTCTTGATTATACGTTTCAGCTCAAGTACGGCATAAAGGAAATCTCAGTTTTCCGTGGCAATGATGTGGTAAAACATGATGGTACAAGTTCGTCGATAGCGATACTTATTGAGAATTTCTACGTCGATGTGTTCTGTAAACATTTCAGGGTGTCCAGCTGGGAATCGAGCATATTTACACACCCGAGGATACAGCGAACATATATCAATGTATTTGATTTGTTCTCTTTGAGATTCGTTCACGTCGTACAACACGCGTGTAGTATTTATTGGTCCTTCCTCCAAACAAACTTTCGCGTGGATTCAAAAGTTCAATGTCCACCACGTCGTACTCTTCGATAATGCCTCTAAATTTTGGATCTGTTTTGAAACATCGATCGTAGTCGTGTTCCCACATTTCTATCACTTGGTATCCTTGACTTTCGAAATTCTGGCGTCGTTGGTATGTTTGATTGTACAACTCTTTCATGGTGGTGGACTCAGGATTTTTCAGGTCTCGCTGAGAAAAACAAATCGGTCATCCGTGAAATAAACATCCTTAAAATTCGTACAATATCTGGATTTTCTAAATTCCAACCATCCACAGAATAAGAAATCTTCTTTTCTCCACCACCGGTTATAGCATGTTGTATCCTCATCTTTTGAGTCTCACACAAGTAATGTTGCCAGTACACAGCTTTGGCTGAATATCGACGACTGATCGCTTGAATGGATTGAGGTGGTATGATGGCTAGTGTGTTCTCGGGCATGAACTTTTTTTGGTACACTAATTCATATGCTTTAGTAATGTTAGATGCTTCCTTCAAGGGAGCGATACCTCCGTGATCCATAATAATTGTCGAAATTTTCCAAACACCGTCGTAAAATGTCCACATCAGATCGGCAATATTTCAACATTTCTTCTTGAAAGTCAAAAGGGTCTGAAGAATGAGTTTGGTACCAGGCGTACAATACTTCTCGTTGTTCTGTGTGCATACCGTCTGGGTCGTAATCGTGAACGTCTGATAAATGCGGGAGCATAACGTGTTGATTGGCTTCAGTACTAAAAAAAGTGCGGAAAATAGCCTGTAGCCATTTCTGTCTATTCAAACGTTGTTGGCATTCTAGCTAAAGGCATGGGTAAATAACTCGGGGAATCTTTAAATTGTACTTGACCTACTTTCATGGAAAGGCTACGTTCGTGACGACTGATGGATATTCGGTGCCTTGATCTGAACAATATTTCAAAAGAAATTGTCCGTCAAACCCGAGAAAATGTGAGCCATGACTGTAACATATTGGATGGACTTCCTCTTCGCTCCAAGTTTCGTCGCTAGGGTCTAAAATCCACTCCGCAAAATCAGTAAGTGTACGAGAGCCCCGAAATATCTTTTCACGTCCTCCTGGACTCACGCTACAATTTGGACCGTGATGAAATAAAGGTTTTAGAATGCATTTGTCGCAAGCACGACGAGCTAAACGAAAATTAGTGATGTGAATTCCAGTCTGTTGTGAACATTCAAAGTAAAAAAATAAAATCCATACGATGGTATTGTTTCTTTTTCTTGTTCTGGTTGTTATTTGATACTTCCTCGAGTTCGTTATCATATTTTACAATGTAACATTGATGATCAAACTCGACGACTTGCTCACAAAAACGACATCTTTTCTTTACTGCACAAACGTGCGACTTTTAGTTATTCGTACAAACATGCTGTCCACAAGTAGAACATACTGTCAGTAATTCACATTCACTTCTCTGTTCTTGAACTTGTTTCGTGCAATGTTGCTCGTAACACGTAGAACTGACGAATGTTCGCTTGCAAGTAGAGAATGGAATTCTTTGTCGTCCTTCAGGAATGCAAGGTTTGGAAGCTAATTAGACACGACATCTCTCTCCACAATGAATCTGTTGCTCCCGACTGTTACATCTATGGTCACATTTCTCGCAATAGTAACTGCATCCGAGAAATCATGTGATGGTAATAATGACATCGAAATGATTTTCATGATTTGAAACCTGAGACTTTTGTTTATTCCTACAAACATGCTGTCCACAAGAGGAACAAACTGTCAACAATTCACACGCACTTTTCTGCTGTTGTAATTGTTTCGTGCGATGTCGCTCGTAACACGTTGAACTGACAACAGAGACACTCACTTCGCTCCATGTTAAATTGTTATATACTCTCTCTTTTTCTCATACCACTTATGAAAAATTAATAATAATAATAATAACAAAAATAATATTTCGTGTGGTCTGTTGCATTTTTAGTAAGGCTCTCTCTCTCTCTCTCTCTGCTTAATCTCAATGATTACGTAAAATAGAGGCTATGTTACTCAAGTTTTGCCTTTTTTCAAAAACTTTAACACTAAATTTTTTTTAGAACATTGGCGTGTTTCTTCATAGGGTACATTTCACTGATTGTATGAAATCTCGAGTTTGGTTTGGGTTTGCGTATGCCAGAGATCCTAACGGGAGTATCTGGCCGTAATATTTTGCACTGCGTTGTCTTCAAAAGCTAAGCCAAATGCGATCCCATAGGTTATTCAATTTTTTAAAAACAATTTATGACCTGATTTTGGTTCATTTGCTTTCAGACGGTGACCGAGATAGACGTAAAAAATGTTTACCCCACGCTTGGCAAAAATCCAAAATGTACAGTCCATGGTAGGGAATTGTAACATTGTAATTTTGTGGCACACGCCTTTCGGAAGGTTATCGGCAATGCAGACTCACAGATTACCTATATTCATTAGACAATATTGCAATATAGCACTAGTTTTCAGAAGCTAAATGAAAAATTTACCAGCCTTATGCAAAATAAAATATAACGGACTGATAGTAAAGCTGGTATATTTGTTACTCAAACCAGCCAGAGTGAGAGCGAATGCTTTCTGTAAACATACTTATTCATATGTTAAATTTCCGTTTGAGTCCACATTTAAAAATTCCCTTATGCCTTCCAAGGCTGCTATTCTCATGTTAAATTCCCGTTTGTTTCCAGAGTGCAATTCCCATTTTCAGTTCTAGTTTGAAGTCATAAAATTGTTACCCTGTTTAACATGGGAATTTCGATACATTCTAGCATAGGATTTGCCCTTGTCACTAGAAACCCATAAAAAGGGCAACCTGGCGGTAAATTGTCATCAACATCTATAATGCTGCAAAAGAAACAACGGCGACCCACTTTTGTGTCTTCTTTCACTCCACTGGTAAAATTATAGGGATTATGAGAATAGTAAAGGCAATGGTAGTTTTGTTTTATAAAAGGTGGGTAGTGGAGGGTGGGACATTATAGAGGGGGCGATGTATCTTTATGTCGATATATTTATCAAGCAAAACAATGGGGTGTTAGTATGTATGGGGTATTGGTCACTACACACTGCATGTTGGATAGTAGATAACGGGGTGCTGGATAGTAGATAACTAAGTGTTCGATAGCAGATAACTAGGTGATGGATAGTAAATGACTAGGTTGTCCCCAGACTTCCATTACTTCGATGTACTTTTATGTCAATATATTTATCAAGCAAAACATAATATGACATTTCAGTTAGAGGACAAACAAACTCACATTCCCTCCAAATATATCTACACGATTACAAACCAGACAGACTCGTCATGTGAAACATTTGACGTAATATTCATTTCAGTTAGAGACAGACAAACTCCAATCGATTACATTTTTCCGCAAACAAACACAGCATAAAACACAGTTACAAACAGACAGACTGATCCTGTGAAAATGCATACGAACCAAGATGGCGGCCTAATGTTAGAATCCCTTTATACCCCGTAAATATTTTATCCTGTTTAACATGGGGCTCCCGATTGGCTCTCAAGTGTCACACTATACTACTGACGACCCTTGGCTAACAAATATTTTCTATATTAGGAACAGCAAAACCTGAGTGAACAAAATGTTTTCACATACCGCAAACATAAGTCCACACCAAATGCACAAAAATCATGAATTTATAATTTCAGTATCAAACCAGAATATACATTAGTGGTGTATCGTCCCGACGCTTTTTTAATTTGACCCCCCCCCCCCCCCATTTTGCTGTGAAAATATTGATGGAATGATTAAGACTGCATCGTCCCGACGCTTTTTAATGACACACACACGTTTCATGTAAAAATGTTGATGGTATGATCAGAATTCTGAATATCTAAGGTCGTTAGGTAAATTATCAATATCTGTATTCTAAAGGAACAAGGCGCTGTGTTATTCTGTACATGAATAATTCATGACTGTTTTTGCGTTCCTATGGTATCAATAACTTTGGTGACTATTTCAAGACCGATTTATTTCTTTAAAACAAAAGTTATATGTTCAGGCAGTGATTACATTATACCGATTCTGTATTGCTTAGGGTAATCTCTGGGCAGAATTCAAGAGCTTGTTATTGACAAGAATAAATACAAAGAGATGCAAGGAACCTATGGTTTGTCATTAATCTTTCAATTTCTGCTTATCGTGAAGGAATTAATTAAGAAGCCCTCTTGAATATTTTTTTGTTAACAAGAGAGACCTCTAGAGTCTACAGACTCCTCTCAGTGAAACATGTCTTGTCTATATAAGTGGTCCTATGCAACTGCTGAACAACAACATTGCACTACATCCAGTTGAAGCGTGGTGCCGGGCTTTGCCCATATATGACATGAAATATACAGTGTTCTCGATTGTATTGAATGCCAAACTACTCTCCATGCAACGTAGTTAAAATACCAATGCCTGCATGCAGGGCCGAACCAAGAGTTTTTGGCGCCCTAAGCGAACTATGCAAAACAATTTACTCCCGTCTAACTTTGCGACCCTTACCGTCTAATTTGGCGCCCCTTAAAGCCTGGCGCCCTAGGCAACCGCCTAGTTCGCCTATATGGTCGAGCCGGCCCTGCATGTGTGGACATTTTGACACCTGGATTAGGCTCGTTCTGAGTTTTACTAAGTGTATCCCCACCCCACCCCACCCCCAAAAAAGTATAAAAAAGTGATAAATTAAGAGCAAAAAGCTTGACTTTTCAATCAATGGGGAAAACTTAGATATTTCTTATACATTCTGCAAAAAATCTGAAAAACGAGAAAAAGAGAAGACATTTCAATAAGATTTTTGGTGGAAAAAGTCTGAGCTGGAAGTAACATTGTGAGCAACACACGCAGAGCAGTTAGACCAAACGGAACATATACCCGTATGTTCTAGGTCTTCTAAATCTATCCCCTTGCAGGATATGTCGTATTCTTCCGTGGGTAAAATCATTGTGTCCAGACATTTACGCCTTTTAGTAGGAGAACACTTCCGAATTTCAAAATAACTGCCATTACACATGGGGTGGTGGGAATTGTATGTGTGGCGTACAGGACATTGGCGGTATCTGATGTCAGCTTCACCAGCTTGTATCCATGGCGACCAGACGCTCCATTCAGTATCTACAGGGGAAAAGTAAATGATTAAAAAGAAAAATTTTTCTGGTTTCGTACGTGAATATGGTTTGGCATACTTTATCTAGGCGATATTTCCGAGTTATGCAAGGGACTAACAGGGCAAGTCATACTGCATATTTGAAATTTATCTGAAGAGCTATGCTCGATACACTATGGTGCAAAATATGAGGTATCGAAAAATTATTGACGGCTACAATAGTGCATAAACTTAAGGAGAAGAAAGGGAGGAGCTCGAGGTCAGAAAGAAAAGAAGAAAGAAGAGGACGGGGCGAAATAGAAGATGAGGAGGAGGGTGTTGGCTATACAGTAGTTAATTGTAAACCCATTTGGTATCATAGAGTCAGCAACAAAAATGTTGCCAGCAACAAAAATGTTGCCTGAATAATCGATTCAAACGCATGTACAATATGACCAGAAGCTATCAAAAGAAAATGATACATACTATGAAGTATTTCACAAATAGGTAACGGCTGGGGCTTGTCTTTCACTGAAAAAAAAAAAAAAGATATATGGGAAAGTTACTGGTTTGACACAGAACGCAAGTAAACATACATTTCGAAAGAAAAAGTAAATCAAGTTCTTCATATAGAGTTACTTATTTCATGCTATGATCAGTGTAGTGGCGTATACAGGAATATTTTTTTTTTGGGATGGGGGGGGGGGGCCTAAACAAGTGGGCCAGGAGTCTGCGGGACAAAACTCCCAGGGGGCGAAGCCTCCGGAAGCTCCTGCATTTTAAGCGTTTCCATGGCATAATTTAAACATTAAACTGTAAAGAAAACTTACTATAGAAAACGTGACGCTTGTTTTATGCTCATGTGTTTGTTTGTTTGTTTTTTTTGTTTTTTTTGGGGGGGGGGGAGGCGCCAGATCCGCCTACCCCACCCTCCAGATTCGCCCCTGCGGTGTTCCATACCAATGAGAACAAAACGCGAAATGTAAAATATTTTAATACGGGTAATTTGTCAATATATGTAATTTGAAAAATCAGTTGTGGTTAGAAACCATCATGTGTGTGTATGTACGTATGCATATACGTGAAATGTTTGTACCATCGAATATGTTGGTAAAACAGTTAACTTTATTTTAAAAAAGAATGAACAATCACAATGGCCATATCCGAAAGCAAGGTCAACACGGACCTCGTCAACCATTTCGGTTAGCCGGATGCTCAGTACAGTTGCCCCAAATGCTGTCCACTGAGTCAAATCACAGATGGACTAACAATGAACGCGGCTATAAAGAGAAATACTGGATACTGCAGATGCGAACCTATGACGAATTCGACTTAAAAGAAAAACTCGTGTCCAAAAGTGCTCTGTTTAACCCACCATACGTCAGTTTCTTTCCTGTCAGTTTGTTTTGCCTCACTCTTCTCTAGTGACATCAATTTATTATTATTATTATTATTATTATTATTGTTGTTGTTGTTGTTGTTACGTATTTCCACCACCTTCCCTTGTAGTGTAAATACATTCATATCTTTGTTTCTCGTTGTGGCAATCTGGGATATAAAGCTAGAAGCGATTTTCTTTATTGAATGGTGCCCTGTGAAACGCATTTTCTCGCCATAACGTAAATAACTAGGTCACGCCAAGCAATATATCGCTATTGTGCTGATAGCTTACATAACTCGTTCATCATATGCACAGATAACATATCCCTTTTATAGACCTGTAGTTATTTCTTGTTTCGTTTTTTATTTTTTATTTTTCTTAATTATGTTTATATTTATTTTATTTTATTTTATTTATTTATTTATTTTTTTTTATTTTTTTTTATTTTTTATTTTTTTGGGGGGGGGCATTTTCCTTACTTAGACCTCTTCATTATTCTGGATGTTTTTTCTTCTATGTGCCGAAATGCAAATATGTATTATTCTACGCATATTGTGTGTGTTTATTTTCCCAGCGCCGTTCTCCAACCTTCGTGATACATTCGAAAATAAGCCATCCAATTTCTGTGATTTCGCTCAATATAGGTAGCACTGTGTGGACACAAAAACCGTATCGGAAACAAGGTCAACACAAAACTGGACAATCATTTCAACTCAGCTGGACACTCTGTTCAATCCCTAGAAATGCCATCAAATTACAGATGGACTAACAACGAACGTTGCTAAATGGGAAATATTGGATACTGCAGATGCGAACACAAGGCAATTTGATTTAAGCGACAAACTCCAGTCCAAAAGTGCTCTGTTGAACTCGCCGTGCGTCAGTTTCTTCAGTTTCGTAGTAAATTAGTCACGCCTTGAGAACGTAGAGTCTTAATGTGCCTCAAGCTTGCATCTACACTTGTTCGCCTTATTCATAGATAATAGGTCCAATTATAGACATGTAGTTATTTCTTCTGTGATTTTGTTCTCTATTTCTTGATCTTAAATCTCTTCTTTTATTCTGGATAGTTTTGCTTCTCTGTGCCAAAATGCAGATGTTTCTTGTTTTACGCGTGTTAGTCTTCGTGTGTTTTTGGTGGTGGTGGTGGTGGTATGTTCTTTATTAGCCCCTGAGGAATACCATCTGAAACGTAGGGAAGCTTTGTTATTTTCCACGCGCCGTTTTTCAACTTATGTGTTATCATATAATATTTGTGTTGTTGGTTTACACTAAGTCGGTGCCTTTTTAATATAGTAAATGAGCTCTAAGAAGTATTTTGTCTTTAGAAATGTTACGACTGAATTTGCTACAGATTGTTTATAAAGTTGATTGATATAATAGCTTAATTCTGCGATACGTATTGTTGCCTTCGGTGCGAAAATGTAAGGTGTGTGAGTGAGCCGAATCTCCCGTTTTCCTAGGTCAGTCAGGGACAGATAACATCTTGTATCGTGGAGAAGATAAGTTGGCCAACCTTTTCCGTTTCCCTATGTCCATCAGATACAGATAAAATCTGATGTGTAGTATGGAGAAGTTTCTGAACTCAATCCGAGATCATGTGCCTATGCCCTATCTATGGACTTTTTTGGCAAGGAATGTGTTAAGTGATAGCTTCTCCACACTGTTACGAAGTGTTACTATAGTCGCCCCTTCTCCGTGTCCATTTTGGGTGAGCTTTGGATTCTATATTAACTACTCCTGGGGAGGCAGACGCAAGCAAATTGTGTCTACATCCCTGCCAGTACTCTTTTCGTTACAGGTATGTAATCATCATATTCTTTGTAAATTCTAAATTTTACAACTTTGTTCTTTGAAGCTTTTGGGTTATTTTCTCATATGCTATGTCAGCACATTGATGTAAGTATCTAAGAACAATGTAGCATTTGTTTCAATTCTATACTGGTAAAAGTCTCAATAAACGCTATTCTCTTTATATTCTTAAGTGTGAAATTGTAAAATATAGTCTGGTAGAAATTTGTATATATTAATTTTGGAAAATGAATAATAGGAATTGATTCTTATTAATTTTGTCATTATTGTTTGTGATTATAATATTAACTTTGCTGTTATAAACGTTTTTCACTGCCAACTTTATGCTCTACTATATTTATGTTCTGGAAATAATTTCTTCATACTTTGAAAGTTATGAACCTTGATTTTTTCAAGTATATTTACTTTACGTTTAGTAAATTGGTAATTTAATCATTTACAGAATTTCATATATTTTAAATATAGAAATTCTATGAAAATATGAAGTTGGTAGTCCTTAATACAGTTTTAGCATAAAGTAGAATCATTTAATGCTTCTTTTCATGTGTAGTTTTAAATGTGATTTGATTTAATAAGGCAAATTGTATCTGCTTCCGTGAGAGTTCTCATCTCTTCGTTACAAATAGTATCGAACCTGGACACGTCTCGCACGCTCCAAATGTAACACTTATTCCGAATCTTAATGGAGTGACACCTCTCAAGTCACTGTGACGAAAAGAAAGTCAAAACGTTCTCACTAACTCTCACCTTTCGGCAGGAGTGTACTGGGTCAGCAACTCGGCCCTGGACTTATCTGCCGGGACAGGCCCGGGGTTTTGCTCACACCAGTAAAACACCGGTAAAAACGGATTTTTTTGCGGCGCCCCACCGGGATTTGTCCCGGTATGCCCAATGGCCAGTACACCACTGCCTTTCGGTCTGCGTACAGAATTCGATATAAGCGATCAAGTAGGACTGCATGTTTATGTTTTTTTGGAAGGGTTCATCTTCGAAAAGCTTCTTTTTTGGGGGTCGGGGTGCGTGATAATTTTTACCATTTACGTTTTGGAAACAACTTTTAATTGGAACTATATAGCCAGGATACATACATTTGATTTATGATTGTGACCAACGAGCTTTGTGAAATCGCCTGTAAAAATAATGAAGAATAAAATACATATAATGTTCCAAAGACAATATATATTACACCACAGTGGAAATTATTTTTTCAATTTATATTGCAGGAAAGGTTAGAAATAATCATTATTTCAAGTCATTTATATCTGCCCTACCCGTCTCTGATACAACACAACATCAAAACACGCGATCAAGCTGATAATTTGTTTATTTATTTTGCTGCTTTTAACGCCACTTTTCATCAAAACTATAGAACCAAATACGATTTAAAATGCGCTAAATGATGGTTTTCGTAATACTATCCATGTTTCATAGGATACATGAGTTAATTTTGTAGTGCATATAAAACGTAATGTATATGTTTTATTTAGCACATTCTTTACTCGCGGAGACCCATCTTTTCATACTGTATATTGTGTTATTTTAGCTTAGAAAAATGTCGTCGATTTTGATCCTTAGAGGTGTGGTTTTATTTGTACTCATTTTGTTACATTTTACAAATATATAGCCAAAATAGAATGCAGCTGTCGAATGACTTCAGCATAGCTGGACAGAGAACGCAATTATTTCTCCCGCATCTTGATGTACCTTAATAAACTAAAAGAATTGAAACTATACTTTGACTATAAAAGTCTTTATTGTCACTGCCAGATTTATTAGTTAATATGATTTAAGCTATCGGTAAAAAGAAAAAAAAATTGAAATACATAAAAATTGTATGCATGTGTGAAATTACTTCAACATAGCTGGACAGAGAACGCAATTATTGCCCCCGCATGTTGATGTGGGACCCTAATAAACGAAAAGAAAAGAATTATAAAACCATATTTTCATTACGAGAGTCTTTATTATTACAGCAAGCTTTATTAGTTAATATGACTGAAGCTATGGGTAAAATAAAAAATAAAAATATAAATTGTATACCTGTGTCAATTTAAAGTAATGTAGAAAATATTAATAACATAATCATTCTACTGCTTTCAGTTGAAACTCCTGGGATGAACGGAGTCTACTATGCCACAATTAAAAAGCACTCCAGAAATTGTCGATATATGGCATATACGCCTCATCTTGTACACAATTCTGTTCTGAGGAACCGAAGATAAAGATCACCTCCAGCTAAATAAATTGTATCGAAATATTACCCCCCCCCCCCAAAAAAAAAAAAAATAAAATAAAAAAAATCCAAAAAAAATCCATATTTGTTCTTTATGCATGCACATTAGACTGTTGGACAGAAATGTTTCAGACTTTAAAAAAAGTACTTCTCGAACTCGTGTAAATAAACTTTAAGATCTAATTTTATCTGACAAGGATATTGTAACAAACCTTTGATGTGTACTAATTGTATTTACGTCTCCGTCTATAGCTTTGTTACATTTTAGTCATTATTTGTTTGATTATGGGAAATCGGTGTTGGGAAGATATTTCTCAAACAGAGTAAATAGCAATGAACTAGATACAGGCGTGATACTTAATCGTATTCACCGGACTTTATGGTAGCCTGAATTAGTTTTGTAGATTGGCACCTGTCAAATTTCTTAATATCAGGATTTATTGTAATATTCTCAGAATTTGGTAATTAGAGATAGGAATAATTATGAGTATTAGATGTTTGGGCCCTGTTTTGTGGTACGTGGCATAAAATACCTATTTACAGCTTAGAATGGCGTGATGATAAATTATACCAGTGTAAATTATTTGACAAAAAAACCCCAAAACCCCATACAATTGTGAAATTTCAGTCCAGTGAATTTGTGCTCTTTAGTTTCATTAGAGAATTTTTTTTGTTTTTATTAGCTCGTTTTACAGAATCTTCAGTGACAACTACAATTGCATTGAAGTCTTTGGAAATATAGGTGAAAGAACGACCTCTAACAAACCCCATGATGTAAATGATGAACTAGCTGATTTTAGACCCTGATATATATATATATATATATATATATATATATATATATATATATATATATATATATATATATATATATATATATATATATATATATATATATATATACACACCTTTTATGTCTTAATCGTTCATGCGATAAAATACAAGAAAACTTTCTGTTTTTTTATGATACTCTGAGCTTTAACTGACTTCAAAGACTGGTTTATCACATGCTGATATAGCAAAATCTTTTTCTTTCTTTTTTTGTTTTTTTTAGACAAATTCACCTGTCTGTGAAATAAACCAAACTGCAAAAATATTTTGCCTAATCAAAGCAATCGATAAAACACTATGACTTAGTGACTGAACTCTCCGACGAAGAATGTTGCCTCCATCTCCATGCAAATAATCCCAAGCGCCCTCTTCGGAAAGTATTATCTCGTAAAGGCCTATATTAAAATGTGCGAATATTCAGTGATTAATTATTGAGTAACTTGCATCCTCACGTGAATACTCTAACACCGATAGAAATACCCAGTATGGAAGGCAACAGTATAAATATTTTACATAAATATTCGAATAAGGTGGTTTGGTAGGTCCCAGTACACCTTTTCTTTTTTAAATAAGGGCTGTGTAAAATGGGTGAGATAGTGAGATTAAACTATCCTGACAAAGTCCTAGCTTCTACACATAATTAATATGATTACGAATTTAAGACTTTACAAAATAATTCCTAATGCGTTTTTGAACTCTGAAATGAAGCATTGGCTTTTAGTGACAAATCAGGTATGACATACCAATCAAACTTCCTTGAATTGGCATAAGTTAATACTGTAACAAGCCAGGGGTCAAAAGTCAACTAGTTCATAAGTTCGTATCAAAACCGAGCAGAAAAATGTCGAATACAGTGCGTGAGTTTGGCTTGAGGTCGTTGTTTCCCCTACATGTCCAATGACCTCAAGACAACAGTTGTTGTCAATGAAATGTTCTATAACAACCGCAAATAACACAAATAATTTTGCTCCCATAAATCTAAAGACCACAAATTCACGCGATTCTAATTTCATAATTGATGAGTTGTTCTTTTACTTCACACTCGTATGATTTTATCAGTACGCCACAGTTCGGTATTTCATGCCACATACAACAAAACATGATCCAAACACCTAATATGCATACTTATTCCTATTTCTAATTACTAAATTTGTATAGGTGAGAATATCCCGAGAAAACCAAATATGAAGAAATTCGGCATGATCCAATTTATGAAACTAATCCATGCTACCATAAAATCTAAAGAATACTGCTCAGTATGACGCCTGTACCTTCTAAGTGACTAATTATTCGGTTTGAGAAATATCTTCCCAACACCGATTCCCAATAATCAGACAAATAATCACTAAAATCAACAAATCTTAAAACTGAAACGTTAATATATATAACACACACCCAAGGTTTGTTGCAATAGAGAATTACTGACTCAAGTCCATCAAAGGCGGACAATTGTATTTATGATGTTATGGACAAGTATGGTGAAGCCTGAAATGACCATAACTCTAACGCAAATGTGTCTAATTCCATTTTTTTAAAAAATTCTCTCTTTATTAACATTGATACCAATGAAAGGTGTCTATATTGCATCCATGCAAAGATTTGGTTAATTCACAAGAAATATAACCGCCATAAGAATTATAGTCCGGTGAAACAGAAAAGGTTGAATGTTTAGGTGCAATTATCTTTTATATGCAGTAGAACACATGAAAGGTTATATCGTACCGAGACAATCTGAGTACAGTGTTTTTTTTTTTTGGGGGGGGGGGTAGGGGGGGGTGGCAAATCGTTTAGCTCATGGAAGATGGGTCGTTCCACAATCCATACCAGGGAATTTTCTTTATCGCCAAACTAATTGCAATTTTAACATGCGGTTGAATTGACCGAATTAACTGCAACAACAAATTCATCTGAAGGAGGAGGAGGGAACGTCATGAATAAATCGATAAACTCAAATTGCAGATTTCGGTCCAACATAAACACTCAGCTTTTCAGGATCAAGTTGTCACGTAAGTAGCGGCCGCTGCAGCTCACATATTGCAGCAATGCCTCCTTAAACTCTGAAATCAACGATGGATCCGCTTGAAAGCAGTTCCAGACTTAAAAATGTAACAGTTATTATCCTAAAGAAAAGTGATATTGATTGGTTTACGACTACAATTATCGTTTCAGGCATCGATAGAAAGTTCTCGGACAAATCCCGGGTCGACTTGATTGTAGTTGGAACTTTAGTAACCCCCTTCAATTCCTGAGTTGCTATTTCTGTACTGGAAACAATCAAGATGGCTACATTAGGACAGCATATTCCTAAGCTGACGAATGAATTTATTTTAATTAAAGGAAGATGGATTTGAGATCCAAACATTTGGGTTATTTCAGAGTCACTCAGAACCACTATTCTGATATTTTACACAGCTTACTAAAAAAGTAAAGAGGAACAAACCAGCTGGAACCTGTTTAGCTGAGTAAGACAGTTTATTAAGGAAGGCACAGGTAATGGTGGGTAATGGTGTAGAGTGGGGGAGAATGTATACGATATCTATTCGAGTTAAAAAAAAAAAGTACGTCACCTGGGTACTCAGAATATTAATTTATCACCAAAAGATGATATAAGGCAGTTATGATTTTTTTTTTTTTTTTTTTGTGTAAAATGTCACATCATTGTTTGGCTTTAGCGAACATGATTTGAGATACCTTTTTGTTGTCAATTTTTTTCTTCTTCTTCAAACTTATGAAATATCATAAGTTCTGCCCGAAAGTAATATTCAGGCGCTTCTAAAAAGTACGAGTAACCAAAGTGAGCAATTTAAAAACACAAGTTTGGACAGCATAAACAAATATGTCAAAAAAAAATATTATGATGAGGATAATATTTTTGCTGTTGCTGCCGCTATTAATGTATTAATGTTGCTTTACTTTTATTAGAAATAACTGACAAGTGCCTGCCACCCCCCACCCCATGCTCATACATATGCATTTTTACTCCAGGAAATTTGGCAATCAAAGCAGTGTCAGTTTTCCGACAGATGACTAAGTTTAGCGTGTGTTTAAATCAATGTGGGAAGGTAAAACTGATGATGAAAAATTGAACTTTCTTGTGGTAAGGTTTCCAACAAATTTGTTTTGCATACTTAAAAAAGCACTATTGACATGTATACAATGTTTACCTCTCTATGTAGTAGTAACATAATTATGCTTTCAAATTCAGATAAAAAATGCCATGTGAAATAGAACCGTGTTTTATAGTAGTGAGCGCCATTATTCATCGTGCCAAGACGGGGTAATAGGGTTTCTGACTTTCTTTTAACTGCTATCTAGGTATTGACTCAACGGAGGGAAAAGTCCATACATGTGCTGGGAGTTAAATTTGATCACCTACCTCTACTTCTAAACTGTTTACGAAAAGAATTACATCTGAAAATGAAGTATTTAGGTTTAGTAACCCTATCTTTATGAAAGGTTATGTCTTTGTCTTAATCAGCGGTTATCCAGAAGTTTTGTTTTCCTTAAATAATCAAGGGAAAGATAACTTCGAGCAATATTTTATAGAGGGAGACATTACAGTATACTTTAACTCATATGGCACTACACACTTTCTCTCAAATCGAACGATCCGTTTTCACTCTTACCAGTTTGAGAAATCGGATGTCATGGAGAACAAGGCACGTGCTCCACGAGCAAAATGATACTACAAAATTACAACTATACTTCAACAGACACTGCCATTTGTCTTCATCCAAAAACTAAAGAAGTTCACAGTCCGTTTGAAAATTATGGTTTCAGGTTGACATACAACACACGTATTGTAATAACTTTTTTCTAAATGTACAGTCATATTTTGAATAAAATACATAAGAAATCAGTAGAATTTAATGTGCTGACAAGTTATATTTAATAAACTGAGCCTCTAATTGCCTCTATATATGTCGATATGTACTCGCCAGTGTTTATCAAGCTGGGCATTAGTAGCCCAGTCGACCTAAAAGGTGGTGTTTGTTACCACATTTAAATTTATACATACCAAAGTTCGGGTCAGCGGATTCGTTGGAATTTGTATCTTCTGTTAGCAGTCCAGTGAAAACAGCATCATCACTTTGGATGTTGTCTGAATCTGGAAATATGAAAACAAATTTTAGAATATTCATGGAATTTGTATTTTACTGTCTCCCTGCGTCCCTTGATAAGAAGCTAAGCAATGTCACAGAAAAATAGGTCAATCGAAATGCTCTGTCAACAGACATATGTTTTACAGTATTTGCTGGGCCACATCTTCTGGACCTCAAATCTGAAAAAGACGCTAAAATGACACCACTCCCACCCCCGAGAAAGATTAAGAGTGAACCGAATTATATTATCCTCCTTCAATTTTTGACAATTATCTTGAAAATTAATAATCAATCTAACATCACCGGCCATCTTAATGATAAAGTGGATGATTGGCTGCAGGGAGGAACAGTCATTAGGAAAAACAAGAGTACGCCTACAGTTACTTGAGCTGTGTTCGAGGAATGCAACATATCACGGGCACGTCACATATGCTATGGTGAGGTAAATGAAGTATTTAGCAAGCATACTGATTTCATAATTTCTATGATAATACAATCCAATACTTAGTTACGCATCTGAATGAGAAATTTAAGATGGAGACAAAATATTTAATAGAAGTACTCCTATCTTTTATAACACTGTATATAAGTATGTATCACTCGTTCTTTGAATTGACAGTTATAAAATTTTGAGGACAAATTTTTCAGTGCGGTGTTAGTGCTTGCATTGTTTTTCCTCTTTTTAAGCCAGGCAGGTTCGATTTGCTCTTTTCTCAAACAGCAGAACATATGCAGAAAAAGCAGAATTCGGCGTCTAAAATCACGATCAGGACACAGTATTACACCGAGGCTGTTGCTACTATGTGACTTTTGAATCGAAATTGTTATACATGTAGCTATATTTCCTGACATTTTCGCTAAATGTCCGTTTGATTAGCAGGCAACGTTTTCAATGTAAACATTTTTTTTTTAAATTTAAAAACTTATGATTAGGCGTAGTTGTAAATCTGCTAAACGGAAAAGCAGTCATTGTACCAAGTTCGAATATATTGCTTAATACAACGTCTGATGATCCCGAGTTTATATCATAAAATGAAGACTTTGAATAAGCTATACGGCCGAACAAGTATATAATACATGCATATGATTGTGTCTGTTTTCAACATATTCTATTGTCATCTACATATTTTGTCCTCAAAGATTAATGATGAAGGGATGGTATTTTTACATGGAAAAGTATACCGAGGATAATAAATCATGGGGATAAATTAGTTTCCAACCTTTGTTTATTTAACGTACATTACACAACAAGGTATGAAAACACGATGTGTTCCCAATGGCCCAGAAGTTGGCGTGATGTGGTGTTGAATGTGCAGGAAATGGAGAACCCGGATGAAACCACCAATTTTGGACTGGCGACCACTGCACGTGTAGGATCCAGAGAAAAAAAATTGGGAACAATAACGACATGGATTGGACTCAGTGTGTAACTATCAAATATGTTTGATGTTGATATGCAACAACGATTGACGTGGCCGATGCTTCATTTGAACATCTTCTAAAGAAACACTAATTTCCGATCTATTTTCATATCTTTTTCTCTTTCAGTAACTCACACACCACAAAGGATGGCAATAGTTAAGGTATGAGAGAGAATATGATCAATAACAAAACTGAGATGCGATTGTTTGCCCCCAAAACCAAATTAGACCGATTTGTCCTCTGATGCAATCAGGTGATGATACCGGAAAAATATCACCAGCACAACATGCTGGTGATGGAGACGGATTAGGTGACACAATTACACGGAGAGATCACTTCGACAAAATCGATACTCACGTGCTCGTCTGCTCTTCATAATGACAGCATAAAAAAATTGACGTCTGCAATATACGATTGCTAGAAAGTAACTAATCGCTTTACGATATTTTCTGAAAGCATGTTAATTTGATCTGGTTCTATAACAAAAATGCCTGGCGTAGGGGGAACAAAAAAAGTGTCGCCCATATTAGATTATTTTGTGCTTAAACAATGCGTTCTGTCACGGGTAATTTGTTGAAAGAAACAAAAATACGAAGCTATTAATTTTCGCTCTTTGCTGCTTCTTCTTTCCTTCCAGCGTATTCTTTTGGATACAAAATTCACGACTACGCGTGGATATTATACTGTTATTTCTGGCCTTGCCGATTAAAATATTTACCACTTTGACCATATGCAGTTATTAGTCATGTTGAATAAAAGAACTTTAGAATTTTGCCCGAAATAAAAGGTATGGAAGTATGATGTAACGATCAATGATAGACGATAGCATTACGTGGAGACCATATGATAGTATCTTTCTTTCCTATTTTTTTATATTATAAATCTTTGATCCATACTCCTTTTGTTGAACAAAGAGTGATATTACCTGTATTATTGGTCATAGTCATCTTGGAGGTAATATTCCACATCTCTTCAGCCTCGATTTCGTTGTCACCGGAACCGGAACCAGAGAAGAAATTCCCATCCTCTTCATCCCCTGACCCTGTGAAAACATTATCTTCCCTACTGGCAGTGTTTCCTATTAATTTTTCATACAATGGAAAAATGGCATCCTTGGCATCGAGTGATACACTGACGTAGTCATCATCTTTATCTATCATATCGGAGTCCCCTTCGTCGATTATGAGTGAGTCATTTGAAGGATGTTGTCCGAAGGCATCCAAATCTATGATATCCCCTGTCTCCTGTCCCCGGTTGTCGAGATGTATATCTGCAATACACATTTAAACATTTGGTGTGTGACTAATACTGTTATTAGGTCAGACTAGTAGTGAGCATCCATCTTTCCATAACAACTCAACACAGAAGTGAAATTTCATTGCTGAGATTTCTTGCAAGCCATTCGGTGTAAAATCTTAGTAACCATCATTACATAATCGAACGGTTGAATTGGAGATGATTCGTTTCTCGTTTAATCTGTCTACACCACAACCGCAATCCGTTTTGTCACTTTGCCTAGCATTCATAATTGTAAAAAAAATATACCGTCAAGATTTCCCTGTAACTATGTGGCGCATCTTGAAATTTTGTACAAGCATTTAATATTAAAGTTGTAATGTGTCTTCAGTTGTTAGCTTCTTAAGGATCTGATATTAAAAATGATTATCGATAAAAACTATGGATATATTTGTGGTGTAAAGCATGGAATGATATTCAGTTGATGCTTAAAGGAGATAGCCATTGGTAATTTCTTGAACTGATACAGCAACTAACTTAATAGAACGTTTATTTCCTAATATCGTCCAAATCGTACAATTGTATAAACTCCTAAAATTGTACTGGCCCGATATATATATATATATATATATATATATATATATATATATAGATATATATATATATATATATATATATATATATATATATATATTTGTGTGTGTGTGTAAAAATCGCAAAATAGTATACACTTATGTAGTGCATAGACCCAAATCACAAGATATGTATCTGCTTATGTAATGGTTAGGCCCAAATCACAGAATACGTATACACTTATGAAGCACATCAGCCATTTTTGTACAAGATTAGTAAAGATTGTACCTATAGGTTTGGAAGTTTAGTAAATTAATATTTCATATTTAATTGCTTTCATTGACAAAGACCTATCTGCAAAATATCTTTCTGTCTCTCCTGTATGTATTCTGTACATTTTTTATGTAATTAAGTATGTACTGTTTTATCCAGTTTAAGACTATATGAAAAACTGCATTAGGAAAATAGTATGTTCGTTTTGTAATCAGTGTTCTTGTACTAGAAAATCAAATCCGTTGTTGTCGACCAAAATAGCTACTTTGTATATCAGATATCTAGCAATCTATCTGTAAACAAGTTCATGTGTAGATAAATTACTGTGTGATATATAACCTATTACTTCGATCTGCACAATCTTGTATATGCTATGAAGCAAAAGAAGTCGTAACCTACAATATACATGTAATTCCACTGTCTGCCATATTGTGTCACTATATATAGACTGCGATCAATCTGCAATGTGTAAATATTATTGTAAACACAAAATAATATGATCCAACTTTTGGAGAGAAGGTTGTATTATTTTAAGTAACAATTAAGTCAGAAACTATGAATAATCGCAGATGTAAGAATCGATTCACCTCCATGTCCCTTTTGGTCCCTTACTCTGCAGCTAGGACAAAGGTTTCAGTAATTATCTGAAATTCATATTATTGGTTTGTTTATAATCAGAATGCTCCCTGTTTATATGTAAGATGTACTCGTTTTTGTTGCTGCAGATTTATCTACCACGAGTTTTATCATCAAAGGCCGAATTTTTAAACCGACCGGTTGGGCTATAAGGGTTAGGTAGTATATGTTACACATGAGTTATGTTTGGTGCAGTATCTTAGTATCAACATGTATTGGTTCATCATGCTTTGTAAGCAGCTGTAAGGTAATTAACCTCCATATACAGCCGATTGACATTAATATATGATCAATTCTGGTGTTATGCTTCATTCTTAATCACCATGTCTGATTTTTACAAAGATCAAACAGCCAGTCACATTCCAAGATGGAACAACTTTTCCTGATGACAACTAACGTTAGAATGGCCTTACCTAAATTTCTTTCCCTTGTAATGTGCTGTCTCGGCCTTCAAGTGGCAATGTTTGTTTATAAAGCGAGTGTGTAGGACTACCTTGGATTAAAATAAATATTGACTACTGGGCTTTTTTTAAGTAAGGAAGAAAATTTCTTAACCGAAGTCACGACATGACACGGAATTTAATTTGGGCCTTAAGTAAGCTTGAAGGGCGGACAAGTGTTTATTTGACATGGAAGCATGCATCAGAAATTCGACGGAGGTCACGAATGCATACTTTATGGGAAAAGCAACAAATGATCACAGAGTTAAGATATCCTTTGATTGATGAGTTGCAAATAATTAGAATATTGAAGTATGTGGGACGAAATATGTACTTGTCGAAACACGTACACATTCTCTTTGTAATTTTAGACCCAATGTTTCTTGATGAATGTGGGCACTAATCCAATCGATGTAGATTTCCAAAAGCACAATATGGGGAAACTGAGAAATGTTGCTTGTAAATTTTGTAAAACATTACAACTTACTGTTTTTAGTGTATACTTTTTATAGGTAGGTTTTATTTTGTCAGTGAAAATGGATTGCCGACACAGAAAACATAGCGAGTTTAAGATATTATTGACGAAATGTTCTCAAAGATCAATGGCCAGATCTGTATATTGTCTAGTATATTAATATTCCTGAAATATACTGAGCAAAACATTGAATAACTGACGATTACCTGGGTGTGTCTAAAGTTCTTAAATGCTTGCAATAAAAACCCTTACTACCACCTACTAAAAGAAAGTGCCATGCAAAGCACTACAAGAAATTAGGCTATTCGATCGTTACGGAATTTATATGCCATTTTAGCTACTGCTTAAGCAAAAGTACGATTGGATAGCATTCTATCTGACTTTGAGGCCTGACGTTGTATTTACTAGTTAAGAACTGAACTTAATATTTTACATGATTCATAAAGTCAAGTCGTGAAGCTTCAAAATTAATTACACACTGCGTGAAAGGCATTCGCTTCGCTACGGCAATTCATGTATAGTGTGTAATCTATTTTCAAACTTTACGACTTAATGAATCCTGTAAAATACAAAGTTCAATTCTTATCATTACAAATATTTATATAAATAATAACGAATCTCAAAAAAATAAATAACAGAACTATATTTTTGCCATTGTTA
The DNA here is from genome assembly GCA_029931535.1 of Margaritifera margaritifera. Classification (NCBI taxonomy): domain Eukaryota; kingdom Metazoa; phylum Mollusca; class Bivalvia; order Unionida; family Margaritiferidae; genus Margaritifera; species Margaritifera margaritifera. The sequence continues at coordinate 4,624,554 of JAQPZY010001631.1, forward strand.
ACAGATATTGTAAAAACACGCAATATGGTCGCGTGAATACACAAGAAGTTCCTTTCCGGCGTTGTGCACTAACAACTTGTTTCTTGCTGCGTCACATGATATGATTTTGACAAATCTAAATGCTTGTTACAAAGGTTTGGCAAAAATGTGCAATTATATTTGAATATCTAAGTTCTTTAACTACTTAGGATTTTACAGCACTTGACCTCACGCTAGTGTACCTAGATAACCTAGTTCAAAATGTAAAAAGATGAAGTCTCGCTATTAAGGAATAATCTACCGTATCAAAGATAACTCTGATCAAAATTTGAATCTCGAAAAGTTCATTTACAATGATATTTTCTGACAAAACAAACACCAGTTGCCCTTTCCAGAAGCAGCAATAACCGACCTTAATCCAAGCGCCATAGTCGTGACATCGAATGGAAAAATTAAATAATTGACTGTGACATACAAGTCTATAAAAGACGACGGTAAAAACACAAGTTGCTGAAAAAGCGTTTAAAGCAACAGAGCAAGGCTGTAAATATTTGTATTGCTACGAATTACCGAGCGCCTGGTGTTGAAATATTCCAAGTTCCAGAAGTGAGAGAAATGAAAATAATTGGGAGTATCATAAAGAAAAGGAGAAAGCGAGGAAGAAAGAAGGACGGAAGGGATGTTTACGAAAGTAACGGCGAGTACGACAACGACAGTGGACAGAGAATTAAAATTCTTTATTCTCAGAACCGATTCGAGCAAAGGAAATATCGACAAAGTAATGCATAGATTTCAGTTCCTGTCTGGGTCTCCTGCCCTACTCAAAGGTGTCCACCATCTTTTGGTTCATCCTTCCTTAGCACTTTATTTATTTATTTATTTTAAATAATGATACACGTATAATAAGACAGGGCAAGAGAAATATAATTTATCTTGCACTGGATCTTTACTTTTAAATTGTTGCTCTATATGTTTACGTTTATCTTCCTAAAGGTTTCTTTGAGGTGGGGGTGGGGGTGCAATTCTTTATCTTTATATCTTAGAACTTTCCTTTTAATCGGCACCACATAACCAGTATTGTTAAACTCTATACATACATACATACATACTTGCACTGGGGGTGGGGCTGACTACACATATGGCGGACATCATGTCAGTACTAGAAGTAGTTATAAAGGCATGTGAGGCCATTTTAAAATTATCCTGTTAAAGGATGAACGTACAGTAAGCGATATATGATGTGAAGAGAAAGTTCTATAAGCGCAAAGACCGACACATATTCGTTAAAAATGTATAGGCTGGGAAATGAGAGAGAGAGAGTTTCATATGGCAAACTGGAATGTAAAACACGTACCTCGTGAGCCCGCTTTGTCCCACCCACCTACCCCCAATATACGTGGTTTGGTTTTTGGTTTTGTGGGATTTAACGTCATATTTCAACACATGCCAGACTATACATGGCGGCCGGTACATTTGGTTGAGGAGGAACTCGGGAAGAACCACCGACCCACGGGAAGCTACTGGCAAGCTTTCTTACATACCCACGTTGGTCGAGCCGAGACTCGAACCTACGCGGACAGATGTGAGTAATCTCTAAAGGCGAGCGCCGTAGACCACTCGCCCCCCCCCCCATATATCTGACTCAAGGGTCTAGTCCCAAGGGTAAGAATATACACAGGTCAACTTAAGTTGCATATCTGAATTCGTCTTTTCATGCCTCATACGTGTTTATAGGGTGGGGATCTAGATAGTGTCCAAGTTATTACCCACGAGCTTAGGTCCTGAGCGTATGGATAGACCTGGGGTCAATGTTATTTGCATGTTTAAGCCTTTGGGGGTTAGGAATGGACCCCAGGGCCTATGTACGTGTATATATGATTATAGGGTGAAGGTCTCAATAGTGTATATGTTGTGACCCAAGGGCTATTTTACTTGCGATAAGAATAAACCCAAGGGCTATTTTACTTGCGATAAGAATAAACCCAAGGGCTATTTTGCTTGCGATAAGAATAAACCCAAGGGCTATTTTGCTTGCGATAAGAATAAACCCAGGGGCTATTTTGTTTGCGATAAGAATAAACCCAGGGGCTATTTTACTTGCGATAAGAATAAACCCAGGGGCTATTTTGCTTGTGATAAGAATAAACCCAGGGGCAAAAGTAGATTGGGTAGGTTGGTTGATTCATTTTTATTTTAACGGCACTTTCAGCATTTTGACTATTTCATGCCTGTTTCATGCCGAGAGGAAAAAATGTGAGCTAAGTGGCTTTCCCAAGGACACACCGAGACAACTGACCCGGGCTGATCAGGGTGGGTATAGAACTGCGAAGTTTAGTTTGTGTGCATGAGTTTTAGGAAAGATATTTTGTTTTTTATGTTTCTTTTTTCTTCAGTTTAGTTGGACTTTTTTAGTGTCGCAGGTGAGATATGTGCTTGTACGGCTAACTGTGTTACCCTCTTTAAATAAAGTATTATTATTATTATTACTATAAGGTGGGGATCTGGATAGTTTCTAATTTGTTACCCAGAGGCCACAACTATATGACTCCTCCGGGCATGACCCAGTGGTCCCAATCAAACCCTCCCCCCCCCCCCCCATCTGAAAGCTCATGCCAGTCTTGTAATTTTTGGAGTTCTTTTCAAATTTGGTCAAACAACACCGATCCCTAGGTCCCTATCCCCACCCCAGGGACTGTTTCAAAATTTTAAACTTTTAAATCTTGAACGGTGTAGGAGGAGTTGCGTGATATTACTCACGCACATATGCACGCGCGTTCAGACGGGTAGGATAGCACAATCCCCGCCTTGGAAAAGCGCGGGATAATAAATTTGATCTTCATTTCCATCGGTTAGACAATAGTCTTCACGCTTGTTAAGATCTCATAATTTATGCTACATACTTTTATCACGGGAAAATATGTACCTGTGGTCATGTCGACACAAGATAACTGTAATGTCATAGCTTCTCTCAGAAACAAAAGAGAGAAAAGGCATGATGTACGTTGTTATAGTCTGAAATATATTTTAAGTATTTCATAGTTTTTGTTCTCAGGATAAAAAAAAAATAATTAAAATTTCTGCAATCTCGATAGCAATTTTTACAAATCGCTAATGAAATCGAATCTGAATAGCTTTTTATAACGGAAATTTAGTGGCTTGAAGTTTCCTGCTTATGACTTAAAAAGTGCTTGAGAAACTTAAGTTAAATCGTACCATTATTATTCTCACCATTTTCTTTAAAAAATGTATTTGACAATGAGCGTTTCCTCTTGCCCATATAAAGTTTTGTTTACACTAGTGCTTATTTCATATGAAATTAATGAAACGCAACCGGTCAAGGCAGCCTTCTCCATTTGTTATTCCTATAATGTTATTATAGGTCTAATGGAAGTACTATATGAAGATATATCGTAGAACTTATAAGTTACAGGGGTGATCGGAGGGGGCAAGGGGGGAGGGCGGAGCCGGGTTCCATCCCACAGACTCCTTGCCTACTTGTTTACGCACCCCCACCCCCCAAGATATTCCTGGATCTGCCACTGAGTTTTGTGTGTCCACTGCCAATTCAAAATTGTTACACCTTTTGCAGATTGAAAAGGCTTGTGAGTCAGTCCATCATCGGTAGCCAAGGTTCCGATATCATAACCTATCAGAACCTTGGCTAGCGAAGATGGAGGCAGACACCCCCCCCCCCCACTCCCCTTCCCATCCTCGAATAATTCTTACATCAAGACTTTCCTTCTTGGTTTGTCATATAGAAAGGAACTTTTATTTGCCCTAAAAAAAATTAGCTAATTATTCACGGATGGCGTGATTTCAATAAAACAAATTCTTTACTCCATCTTAGGGAAATCGAGTTGTCTCATTACGTAAGGGTGTTATATTTAACTATTGCATGAGGTGGTTTATTGGAAGAATATTATCGCAGCTTTCTAATTAACTCCATCAGGATATAACATAGCTTACGAAATATTAGCCTCATTACAACATCAACGCCCATACTAACATTATGATCGCCAAAGTTTCCTCGATGATGACTGAGATGTTGCGCTTGATATTGAAGGAGGGTTGTATAGTAGGCACTCTTGACATCCAAGATGGTGGCTTGAGGGTATAATTCAGGCAAAATAATCCGGTGTACACCTTTGAAGCTGGACGCAAGATAACCGATCCTTATACTTGCAGGCACCGGTGATCGAACCCAGGATATCAGAGGTGCAAAGCAAATGAAATGACCTTATTGCTGCGCAAGTTAGAGCTAATTGCTGCAGCCGGTTATTGTTCACACGTAGAGGTATATATATCGATGCGTTTGGCGCAGCCATGTCCGTTTAACCTCTGTGGCAAATAAAAACACGATAATCTGTGACATACCAGTTTCGTGTTCCTCTTTTTTATCATCAAGAAAAAGGAAATAAAACAATAACAACTTTTATAACGTGGAATAGTTTTCTTCTGAAATAAATCTCAAAAAACATTCGGAAAGAATGCTATAATGACATCTGATTATTTCATAGTTATCGTAAAAATTGGTGTAATAATAATAATCATAATAATAATAATAATAATAATAATAATAATATTGTACAGCTTTTCCTTTCTCCTGACCGTTCTGTGCATGACAAGTAACAACTGCAATCCAGACTGTGAGACGTTACTTGGTATACATTATTGCCATTAAAAAGGTCCGTATGTGCTATAGATAATGACACTAGAGATCGCTGCTATTCTGTAAGTGTTGATGCTTGGCTTAATATCACTGCCTTATTAGAACCATGCAGTTTGATTTGTACACTAAATTTATTGATACTTCTGATATGAGAAGTGTCCAATTAAGAATTTTTATGATAATACGGCAATTTCTACCACATTCTTTTATTTACATATAGTATTCGATATCTTTATCGTTAAAAATATTCTCGTGCAAGTAACGTCAAAACTCTTCTTATAATCTTATAATCTGCATAAATAGAAGTTACGAGCGCTAAATAAATATAACACAAAATGTAATTGATATTTTCCAAACAATTTACATATTCAAAAGAATTTTCAAGCAGAGTTTTATTTGGAGAATATCATATTAAATAGTCATACATGTCAAAAGAAAAGAAAAAAAGAACAATACAAGTTCAGCCATGATTCTCAAAGTATGTAACTATTGTAACTTTTAAAAATCACAATTTAGCATGACGTCTTCCGCAATGGTTATTATAATAAAACACAAAGCAAACAATTATTTGAACTATTTGCCTCTGGGCACGACATCTTTCATACTAATTGTGATAAAACATCCCCAATATAAGTGTTACTTTTAAAAAACTGTCATGAATGCATGTCTAGCGGCGTTCTCGGGAGGAAAATCGGAAACGTTAACGAAGTCACGGATTACCCAACTATATTCAATAAAATGTGCAGACATTTAATTATCAGAGCCAGTTCGTGTCCCTTTAGACGTTCCGATAACAGCGTATCATGTGCTCCGTCAAGCACGAAATTAACTGTCTGGGAATTCACAATCTGAAAGCAGCCAAGCGGCGATTTTTCCTTACAGCGGTTCAATTATTAGACTAGTCACTGGAAGAAACCTTTTCGGGTAGTTGTTCAAGACCATGCAAAATGTCCATAATTATGTGTAATAGTAAGTTCACATGCAATGGAAATACTTCTAGCTACTTCACGTGCATGAAAGTCTTTTTCAAAATGGTTCCCGAGGGAGCCGCGGTAGCTCATTTGCATCGGAATAGTAATTCAAGGGTCGCAGGTTCGATACCAGTCCAGGCCTGTCTGGGTAAGCTGCCTCGGTGTGTCATTGGGAAAGGCACTTAGCTCCCATTTCCTCGCCATGATATAGCCATTAGTGTGTTACGAATGCCGTTACAAAAATATAAAATAAATGGTTCCTGCATTTCTTCGATAATGACACTGTTTTTCTTGAAAATAATTAAAATGATTTACAGTTTAGGATACATTTAGTGATTACTGTGACACACTGGAAACTTAATTTAGTGAAAACTACAACATTGGTATTTGGCAAGGATTATAAGAAGAAGAAAAATAATTTCGTGTATAAGTGACAGAGGTTAGAAGTGGTAAATGAGTACACATATCTTGGAGTCGTTTTCAGCAAAACTGGAAGATTTTTTTTCAAGCAATGAAGTAGTTTCAAAATGTAAACAAGAAATACATCTGTTGAAAAGGCGTATTAAAAATCAAGACATTCCAATCGACTGTTAACTGAAACTCTTCCACTGTACTAGTGTGCCCAATATTATTATACGAGGTTGAATGTGGAGTTTGGAGAGACTTAATACTATACAGAAATTCATACAGACTTTTTGAGATAGATATTAAAATGTAAAAAAGTACTGCATTATTTATGCTTTACGGAGAAAGGAGTACTGCATTATAAATGCTTTACGGAGAAAGGACTACTGCATTGTAAATGCTTTACGGAGAAAGGAATACTGCATTATATATGCTTTAGGGAGAAAGGAATACTGCATTCTATATGCTTTACGGAGAAAGGAATACTGCATTCTATATGCTTTACGGAGAAAGGAGTACTGCATTATATATGCTTTACGGAGAAAGGAATACTGCATTCTATATGCTTTACGGAGAAAGGAGTACTGCATTATAAAATCTTTACGGAGAAAGGAATACTGCATTCTATATGCTTTACGGAGAAGGAGTACTGCATTATATATGCTTTACGAAGAAAGGAGTACTGGATTATAAATGCTTTACGGAGAAAGGAATACTGCATTCTATATGCTTTACGGAGAAAGGAGAAGACCACTTATAATCCACACTAAATTGAATATTGTTAAATTCTGGTGTAAAGTGATAGAGCCTAGAGAAAATAAATACCCATAAGTTACATGAAAGATAGTTCTAGATGATATGCATAATGGATAGAACAATAGTTCTTTTTTTTTTTTCAAATCTCAAGCCCCCTCTAGAAAATTAAATGGTCTGCCCCCAAGTTACATAAAATCTATTTTTGTAAGACTGCGGACATGGATATGAATAGCATTCACAATCTGTTCTTGGTAAACAATGGTTAATACAGACTGTAAAGAACAGGCTCTCTGACATGTAGACTCTTCCAGTAAAGTAGTAACCTATACAATCTTTGAAACAAACAAGAATCTAGAAGACTATTTATTATATTTTTCTAATACGAATAATATATTATAAATGAAGAACTTCCAATCATTGTAGAAACTAAACTGGTAGATGGACAAGGTTTTGGCTTTGAGGGGTTTAACGCCATTTTTCAGCACATCATAGGTTATATATGGTGGTAAGTATATTTGGTGGAGGAAGAACCCGTGAAGAACCACCGACCCACGAAAAGCTACTGGCAAGCTTTCTCACATACCCACGCTGGTCGACTCGAACTCACGCGGACAGAGGTGAGACGTGTGAGTGATCTGTAGAGGCGAGCACCTTTGATCACTCGGCCTGGTAGAGGGACAAATACTACTAAAGAAGAAAGGTTATGTAACTTATTTGGTGGACATGAATTAGGCGACGAATTTCGTTTTATATTTGAATACAGGGCCTACATATAGTAACAATCCAGGGGTCTAATAGCACCTCACTTCCGAGCGAAACAAACAATATCGAACACCTATGTGAGGCTGGCTTGAAGTCGATGTTTTCCCTATTTCCAAGGACCTCAAGACAAGAATCATTATCAATTGGAGGTTTCTTAAACGCGCTAATGCAGCAAATAATTTTCCACTAATCAAACTAAGGACAACACATTCATGAGACTCTAATTTCACACATGAATGGTTTTTCTTACTTCACATTCGTATATTTATCAGGACGCATTTGTAAGCCGTAAATCGGTATGTTATAAAACGTACTATGAACCATGAACCAAACACCTAATACACATAATTATTCCCATCTCGAATAATCCAACAATTATACGTGAGAATATCACCAGAATTCCTATTTTAAAAAATTAGGGTCGGTCCATTTTACGAAACTAATCCATGCTACCGTAAAGTCTCATAAATGTTGTACATTATGACACCTGCTCCTAGTAATTGGCTAATTACTCGTTTTGAGAAATATCTTCCCAATATAGACTCCCCATAATCAAACAAATAATCGCTAAAATCAAACAAAGCTATACACGGAGACCTACATACAAATAGCACATAGCCTACATTTGTTACATTATTTCAAGGTGCAATCAAAGTTATATCTGTAAATAGCATTTTATAATAGACGGCGATCTTCTGAATGTATGTATGTTATTCATTAGCTTAATTCAAATGTTACAATATTATATATATTTCTCTATTGTGAACTGATTAAACTTGCATTCTAAGGTTATACCTATAAAATGAAAATCAATGTTGCATCTTTATATAATTTGCAAGACTGACTTATATGATCAGTTTAAGCATTTATTATTTGAATCAATAAAAACGTCTAGATTTTTATTTAATTTAATTAAATTTATATCAGTTTATATGTTCTCCGTAAAATGGAAATTGGTTTTTTTTCTTCTGTTAAACGCACGCTCATATATATGTAAATACAATACTGTATTCCTCAATTATCACATTGTGTGGTCTGAGTGTAATAGAGTTTGTATCTTGTATCTATGTTCAACCTCGTTTTCAGTTGGAGAAATCTGTTCTTGTACCAACCCCCAATTTTAAATTTTTTTTTTTACATTAGAATATATACGTAAGAGATGAGATTTTTCGTGATCTAGTCGGTGTCTTGGACCATTAAGCTCACAACATTTCACAGTGTGTGCAAACACACACACACACACATACACACACATGCGTACGTGTGTTTACGTGTATATATACAGAAAGCCTCTATTAAATTTTAAATAACAAAATTCTCTTTAAGTTTCCCAACATTTCGGCTGATTTGCCCTCATCAATGGATTATGAATGAAAACAAATGGATGCTGATGTCATGTACATATTGTCATATAAAATACATTTTTGTGGTACAAGAATATATGTGCGTGCGTGTGTGTGGTCCCTCGAGATGCTACCAACTGAGTCTAACCCAGGGTGGAACGATATAGAATGTACACGCCAGGAATGATACTGGATACTGCAACTGAAAACTCCTGGGAATTCTGCCTAAATGAAAGAAATCTAACCTTCCCAATGCAATCTTATCAAAATTCCAGTCAGGCATTACCTTATCACCTGTACGCATTTCTTGCGATAATATTTACCCAAGTAGATATTCCTTAATTCTTTACATGAATTATTATTATTAATATTAATATTATTATTATTATTTCTCTTGTTCAGTATCCCGCTACAACTTTCTCATGACATATTTCCTTTACTGCCTCCTCCACGTATAACTTTACCTGTATATACAATCTTTAGTACATATTGTAGCATCTGGTCTAAGATGGCATTCATATTCGTCAGACATGGTTTCCGTCCACTCTGCATAATCGTCGCTACGTAAGCGCCTCTGCTATCTGGCGATTTTCTATCTAATTCTGGATATTATCCCTACGCCGACCAGTTTGGCGGACATATGTATGTTAAAAGTCCAACAAAATAGTTCTAAACATTTGGCCCCTTTACTTTGTTTGCTGTGATGGCTTACTAATGTCAATCTAATATATGTCTTGATTGTAATTTCAACTAAGTAAAATTCTTCGTAAAAATGTGTTAACATGTGCTTTTGCAAAACGAAAAATTGCCCATGCTCATTGGAGCACTTCCGTTGTCAAATCTTCAGTTTCTGAGGCGCGTAGTTTTTACACGTTGTCAAGTTTTTCAATTTCGGAGGTAAGTAAATCTAGCACGTAGTCCGCAATCCCATAATGCCTAAACGGAAGTGATCGGTTAAAAAAAAAACACCGGAACTTATGAAGTTTGGGTTTCCGTCCTTTGGGTTCCGCTCTATATTTATTAAGTGAAATTGTGTGCATTTGCAACAAGCACAGCGGAGAGAATGTTGGCATACCTACCTCTGTGTTACTTTCATATACTGTGACTGAAATTTCTTTTAATGAAGTTTTAAGGGGAAAACACACTGCCAAAAGCAGACAGCTGATCGAATGGTTGCTTCAATGTGCTCGAGAAATTTACATGAACTAGTCCAAAGTACACTAACTTTACCAGTTATTAAAATAGAGAAAAGGACGTTCCTTAGATTAACCAATATACTAGCTTCTGAAAGGGCAATAAATGAATTATTAATTCTTTTTTTAAAGTTAGCAGCTACTTTTGTTTAAAATTTACCTCTGAAGTCCAGTGAAAATGACAAAGCGGAGCTAGCAGTCGTTTGAGATATGCACACCCGAAGTAAGACCAAACTGTATACTCTCCGACACAAATTACATCATCAATCATACGCCTAAATAAAGGGAATTAAAAAGTTCTTTTAACAATACCTAAAATATACAAGATCTTTTCTAAATAACCAGGATTACAAGTGATGAAAATCGGGGTAATTCTTTTTCTTAATAAATAAATAAATAAATAAATAAATAAATAAATAAATAAATAAATAAATAAATAAATAAATAAAACTCTGTGCAAAGTATGAAACCGTAGAGCAGTACCTTGTCCCCACACTTGAAGTAGGTTAAAACAATTTGGTACTCTGTACGATAAATATGATCTCCACATCTTTGATTTTTGTTATGAAACTATGTTCATCTGACATCAACACAGACACGTTGTTTACTTATTTTAAAACCGTTTTCTGTTATTTCTTCTTTGTTTTTTTCCATTACTTAACTCTGGTTTGTAGATTTCCCCTGCCATTCAAAAATGTAATAGTGCGTGTTTTCCCTTGTCTTTTGTGTTTAGTGTTTGTTTCGTAGATATGATCGAGTTGTTTCTTACCCTGACGAAGCGTCTGATTAGCTAGAAACGCTGGAAAACTGTTTTATAATTACGCCGTTACCAATTTTTGCGTTTATATATATATATATATATATATATATATATATATATATATATATATATATATATATATATATATATATATATATACACACACACACACACACACAAGATTTCCCGTCATGCCACGCAACGCTTGAATATGTTCCTACAGGAGTTATATTTGCAGCAAGAAAAGCAAGCAATTCATGTAAATGGATACTGCATTACCTTTCAGGCACGGAACTATCTTTATTTATTAATATTGGGGTGAATTGAAGTGAATGGTGAGTTTAATCTTCTAAACTCCGATCAGGAAGAAGATTGGATTAAAAATGTGTTGACGGAATTTGAAAGAGAGCGTTATTAAGAGCGTTTCCTAATCATTGTACTTAACCTGAAGAAGTCAAAACCGAAGTCGTACATGTACCTTCAAACTTTGAGAGTTATGTCCCTTAGACCAAATTACTGTATTTGCCAGCATATTTTTAACCCAAAGAAACTATGACAAATTCTCTACCCGGTAACAAAGGTCGAGTGGGTCCCTTCTGCATACTCTAGAATGGACCATCTATTTACCTATACTTGCCCCCACTACCGCAAAGTAAGTAGGAGCTAACAGTTGGTCAGATGGACCGTACCAGTCCCCAAGTGTCTCGCCTCCGGAAATAGCATTCATGTAGTATAGGTACAAGTTACCAGCATTATCCATACATTAAATAGTAACATTTATGATGACAGCCAGACCTTTCGCGTGAGATTTCCGCCATACGAGGGTCTGGTGAAAACATTTTCCTTTTAACGCCAGAATGAGGCTTTCCCAAAAATTAGAAAAGTGATTTAATTGGTGGGTGAAATCTTTCTTCGTTGTGATATTGAGATGACGTCATGTTTCACGTACACGTAGACGTTTTCATAGGCTGACTGAGATAAACGACCTGCGGTAGCGTCTGTGTTAATTTATATTCTTTCGAGGTTTCAATATAAATTTGACATAAATGATTGCAGAAAACATGTATACAAGAATTTTGAGATAGGGAGTGATTTTTTTGTACACTCACTTCTACAAAGTTTTTCTATTGCTTATCTTGCTATTAGTGATGACACATCATCTCGTCTTTGTGACGTCAATGAAGTTATTATGACGCAATAATAACCGCGCGCTTGAGTGCAGTTCACAAAGGCCACGATTTACATACTAGGTCTTTTACTAGCATGCAACGGAAAAGCCGACAACTTTCCGAGTGACATCCAATCAAAGCGTAGACAGAGTTACCTTGCCCGCTTCGGCTTTCATCGCTATGTATTGGATAGCCAAACAGGAGCCTGGAGGAAAAACGAAGTGAAATGAAAACAAGGCGCCTTAAAGTATGGGGCGCTAGGCGGCACTGCGAGTTTTGACTAATATGAAATAAATTTAATAATGAAAACAAAACATGCCAATTTACGTCTTTAAGACAAAGACAAATCAAGTTTATATCAATCGGGAGGAATGTTGTAATAATAATTTAGCTGTATACAAGCCAAGCATCGTTTTGACTTTGGGCTCATTATGGAGTCATAATTTAAATGATGTCAGATCCAAGAGTGAGATGAAAACGTATCCGCTTGATGGAAACAAATCGCAAGAGGGCGTAGTTTTCCCGTATTATACCCAGACTGATATCTGCAAAGTCTCTATGCAGAAATAGTCTTGGCAGACCGAAACTAATCAGAGTGATGGATAAATATGGATACATAGTTACATAAGGGACGAACCGGGTCTGCCCAGTTGTCCAGATACAGACTATGGCGCACTCAAAGGCATGATAAACAATATGTCTCGACTAAGTACCCTATTTTATATTCAGGAAAAAAAAAAGAAAAAATAATGAGTTCAAAAAAGAAGTCGTAGAATACCAAATTCATTCAAATCTTACCTAAATATAATAAGAAGAAATAGGTAAAACCTAGTATTAAGCGAAGGTTGCTGGTTGTGTGTATGTGTGTGTGTGTGTGTGTGTGTGTGTGTATGCGCGTGTGTTCCTACTGACATCGGATGATATCATTGAAATGTGACGTTATGTTTCATGCGCGTTCTTTGCCTGTGTAAAGTAATGTTTCTGAGTTCGAAGAAATATTTTTTTTCGATACCGTCCTCGAATTGAAAATAAGAGCACAAATTTTAAAGACTTTAATTCATATCTTAAAAATCTTAAATAATATAACGGTGTAAGTCCCATGGCCGAAAAAAAAAATATATAATCTGATGAACGTTACGAACACTTACTCGTCCTTCGTTCTTTTCCGTAATGAAGCATGCGCAAAACACCGCGAGATAACGGCAGAGACCATATACACTTCCGGTGTCACTGCTTTCAAAATCCAAGGGGCATGGTTTTTACATGCCTTGTTTTACTTATACACGTTAGTTATAGAGACCAGTACGCTCAAGCTTTGTTCGTTATAAAATCAATGAGCTTTAACAATTGAGTGCAACATTGCTATTTTCCAGAAAGTTGTAAAAAATATAGACTCAGTTACTGCATTTACAGACCTAAATTGATAATATGGCTGAAAATTCTTCTGGTTTGAAAACAATGCATTAACATGAAATAGGTAGAACCTTGGAATGAGCCAAAGTTGTTGGACATATGTGTACTGACTACTGCCGCGTGACGTCATGGAGATGTGTCGAATTGTGTCTCGTGCCCGTTCTATGCCTGTGTAAAGTTTTTGAGTTATAAGAAATATTTATTGAATTTGTGGTTGAATAAAGATAAAAAATTTGATATATTTAACGGTGAATAAGTCTCATGACCTAGAAAATAATTAATGATAAACATGAAAAACACTCGTTTTTTTCGTTCTTGTTCGTGATGGAGCATGTGCAAAACACATGCAGATAATGGTGGCCACAATAGGCACTTCCGGTGCCAACATTTTTCAAACTACTTGGGCTATAGCTTTCACATACCTTGTGATACATATACTCGTTATCTAAAGAGCTCTCTATAAGATAATGAAGTTTGGTCCCTGCTATATTCGCTGACAGTGTCCCTGATGTAAGTGTCAACTGGCTGCATACCGCTGGAAAGGAGTCATTATCCAAATGCAGACCAAACTGAATAGGTCTTATCTCTCCATATGAAAAACAATAAGCTTTTTTTTACCGTATACCTTGTCATATGGAACACATACAGTGTTCTGTTCTTGCAGCTCTCCTATACTTCAAGGCACTCAAATGCAAGTACTTTAATGCAAACAAGTAGAAAACAATTTACGACATAACTGATTTAGACCCCTTTCCAGACAAGACCATTTTGTTATCTATTAACGGCTCCTAAGCTCTATTGCCTTTGTATTCATGATAACATATCAGACAGTAGCTCCCCTCTGCACTGGTAAATAGAAAATCAAAAGTTAATAATAAATAATAACTAAAGATTCGTTCAAATGTGTTCATTTGCCAGTTTCATCATCATAATCAACCTCATCATCAACAAAGCCATTTTAATCAAGTATATGTGTCGTATACGTGATAGAGACGATACCACCTCATCTCTGCGATTTATTTTATATGCGAGATGCCACTCTCCTAAGATGGGTTTGATGTTACGGAACCTGTTTTGTGGAGTTTTCATTCCACATACTTAGGAGTGAAATATAGAAACTTATTGTTGAAATATTTTTTCATATAATTATTTCCTCATCCTATATTATTTCAAATGTTCGGCTTCTGTTTTACCATGTGAAAATACAAGGTTTCCAATGATGTCATGCGCCGCTTTAAGATATGTTCCTACAGGAGTTACAACCGTATCATAGAAAACGAGCATTTTGTGACATAGAGCAACAAATAGAAACCGCATTCCCTTTCAGGCATGGAAACTATTTCTTTGTATTATTATCATGGAGTGGTGGTGGTAAAGGGTGAGTTTAGTCTTCTAAGCTTTGATTCAGGAGCAAGAGTGGTATATAATAAAAATAAATGTTTCTTTTTCTGCGTTAATAACCGGATACATTTGGAAGTTGATACACTCGACAAGAATGTGTTCCACTGTCTATGGACACTGGCAGTCACACACCCTGCTCGATTCACACCCTTCAGGAAGTATCCACGAGTGAGGCATGTGTCCTATACGCATCCTGGACAATACCACTTCACCTCTGCGATTTATTTACATGCGGGATGCCAGACTCTAATGATGGGTTTGATGTTACGAAACATGTTTCTGGAGTTTTCATTCCACATATTTTGTCAAGTATATAGAACATGCCGATTTATATTATATTTGAAGTCAGCGTATGGAATCTTCCATTCGGAAACGGATGACTGCACATCGGATTTGGCTGCTTTATCTGCTGTTTCATTACCCTTTATACTAATTGGACAATGGAGCCAACAGTTCAGAATAATTTTCCCAGATTGTATGAGCAAATCAATTTTTCTGTGAAGATCTGGAGTATTAACGGGTTGTCAAATTTAAGGTTTTGCTAGGTTTTCTGTGTGGTAAGGGAATCCAAAAAGCTGAAGAATTTTTTTTTGGAGAGGTTTCAATGCAGTTCAAAAAATTTAGTACGGCTGTAATTTCTGCGGTACAAATGTAGGTTTTATAAGATTATAGGCTCTAGGTGGTGCCATGGGGTGTTGCAACGGCAGTTCCAACCTTGTCTCCATCTTTCAAACCGTCAGTATATAGGGGCGTATGGCCACAATAGGAGGCTCTGATTTCATTGAATTAACTATGAAAAAACGAGATGATTTTTGTTGAGGATCCATTGAACTGGCAAAGATCATTTGTTTTAAAATTTTGAAACATAGAATTTTGCATTATTTGCAACATTGATTTTTGCTGCTTCTGTTTGCGGACAAATACGTATGCCAAAACGTACAATGAAATTTGGGTTTCTGAGCGTACAATGTTTGGTTATGTGTCTGAAGACTACATCATGTACGGGATTAGATGGATTAGATTACAGTTTGGTAGTATACAGAAGAGCCAGTTTGTGTGATGGTTCCTTTGCCGCAACATAGAGGCTTTCTGAAGACGAAGTTCTAAATGTTTCCATACAAAGTCTAATTCCCTGACTGTGTATCGGATCAAGCATTTGCAAGTATGATGTACAAGCTGATCGGTACACAATTGAGCCATAGTCATGTTTAGATCTTATTCAAGGCTTGTTTAATCAGTGCACAGTGCAAAACCTTCCGGCCTGCTCTCCAATCTGTGGTTGCCACGACTCGTATTAAATCAAGTTTTTTTTTTTTTAGACATTCGTCTGAGGTATCTAATGTGTGGAAGGGAAGCTAGTTTACTGTAAAAAAAAAAAAATTCGTCTCATCTACAACAGCGATAAGACGACCGTCAAAATAGAACTTTGGGTCATCATAAATTTGATATAATTGGCAGAGGTTCATGCAAACAGTTTTAGATTTCGCTACTTCGAACCCGATTACTTCTGCCCATTTCTTAACTCTACCTAAAAGCATATATATATATATATATATATATATATATATATATATATATATAATATATATATATATATATATATATATATATATATTTCACGTTTAATAGTATGCCTACTGTTTGATAGCAGGTCAGAAAGTCGTGGACTTTATAATTCTCCACCTAAGCTGCGCTGGCTTGGGATTTGCCAAGGTTCGTACAACCTTGAAAAATCCTTTAACAAAAGGGGTTGCCTTAAAAACTCCTTGAATTTTGATAAAGTTGGTATTATCTTTAAAGTACTTGAATTTTCTTCACAAACTCTTTGAATTTTAACAAAAACTTCTTGGATTTATCTTCGTGAATACAAAACATTTAAAACTGAAGACAATTACATCACTTTGTAAATTTTTATGATGTAAATATTTTTCAAATATAATGAATAGATAAATACATAAAACTGAATACAGTTGGGTGGATCAAATGACACATGACACAGGTAGTTACCAGATGGAATAGTGCCGTTTGCTTTAGGAGCGTGCTAATTAGTTATGTGTTTTTTTCCTCTTGTTTTTGTACCTATGCAGTGGCGGCGCGAGGGTTCGAGGCGCCCGGGGGCAATGTTCCTCAGTGGCGCCCATACTTTGTCACTTTGTCAAATAGAACAGTTGTTATGTCTAGTTGCCCCCCCTGCCCCCCCCCCCCCCCATCTAAGAGCTTCGGTTACAGATTGCAAAAAAAAAAACAACCTCTCGACAGCCTCTTGACAAAAAAAAAAACTTCGCCTGGCGCTCGGGGTCAATTCCCCCCCCCCCCCCCTTCCTCCCGCTGCCACTAAACCTATGCACTGGTAAACAAAGTAACATATGGAGAAAGTTCAGTTTCCGTAAGAAAAAATACTCATTGAAAACTGATAGAAATCCTTGAAAACTCCTTTAAAAATCCTTAAGAAACAACTATCATGGCTGTAAACATCATGGTTTAGTGGAGTTGTGGCCTCCACAAACTTTCAGGCCTTTTTCATGCTATACCGGTTGTGTTTCCTTGTCCTGCTTCTTCTTAGCGAAGTCTTTAGAGTAAGAGAAGTGGTCGCTCTGGCAATTGGCATAAGACACGAAATCTTCTCCGTGCAGAAAGATCCACCATGACCCTCCTGACCACTGGTTTCCTCTTGTAACCATCTTTGTGGTGGCCATATTTCAACGCGAAGGATTAGGAATTTTTGGGTCGGCTTGGAGAGAGAGAGAGAGAGAGGCTATGTATAGTATGATTCTCGTCTCACACAGTTTTTGCAACTTTGTATCACTGGTATCGTGTAACACTGTAGACAAATCCCACAAAAGTGTACACATTATTATAACGACGCAGGTTCTGGTAGGTTACTTGGTGTACGTTGAAGTTAAAGGTTTTTCATCCAGCTCAGATTCTTTTTCTTCTCTCACTCCATATATTTCCACGTCTTTTTCTCTTATGGCAAGAATATATGTATGTAGTAGTGTTTTAAGGGATCTCAGCACAAAAGTGGCTATGCATTGCCAACAAAAGGTTAAGTTAAAAAAATGTAAAAATGAATTGTGCAAACATTTAGGGAGTTAAACCTTTCCCAAAAATATATAATTAAATACAACCAGATAAAATGTAAAACGTAAAGATGCTAAAATTCTGTATAATGTATATAAAAAAAATAAAAATATAACACGTGTAAAATCCTTTAAACATGATTACAATTTCTTGTATAAACCGCATTCTCTTAAAAAGTCCAATATTTTCTCGGGTGGTACGTCCTAATACAGTTTCTTCAAGCAGTTCACGTCAAAATACTTATGTCTCACAAAGCAGAAATCGACACACCAGAGAAGAATGTGTTCCACTGTCAGTGGACACGAGCAGGGTACACATTCCGGTCGCGGTACACCTTTCAGGACGTATGCATGAGTCAGGAATGGGGGTGTCGGATACGCGATTGGCACAATATCACCTCCTCTCTCCGATTTGTTCTATATGAGGGATGCCACTCTCCAATAGTGACATAAAAAGTTTGTTTGTGGATTTTTCATTCCACATATTTTGCCATTTATGACGATCATTCTGATTTATACAATATTTCAAGTCAGCATATGGAATCTTCCATTCGGAAACTGACGACTGCAGGGTAGCTGTGACTTACTTTATCTGCTCTTTCATTACTCTTTATGCCAGTATGACCAAGCAGCCAATAGTACAGAATACTTTTCCCAGCTTCTATGAGAACATCATGTTTCTGTAATATCGGGGATTGTAACGGGTTGTCAGATTTAAGATTTTATCAGGCTTTCAACGTGGAAAGGAAATCCGAAAAGATGATGTAATTTGTTTTGTGAGGTTTCAACGTAGTTCAAAGCTTTGAATATGGAGAGAGAGAGAGAGGGGGGGGGGGAGGGAGCAGATGGAGAGAAAGAGAGTGAGAATAGGGAAAGCTAAGGTGATCTCGATGAAACTGTGTAACATGTTTTATTCATTCAGAAAATATAGATTAAACGGTGAATATGGATATTTTGCTCGTTATTTGTCTATTTTATTAACGAATGATACGTGAAAATTCAGCATGGGTCTGAAGGGTATAGCAGCAATGATCTACTATTGAAACCATAAATATATGCCATAGGGAAATCATAATTTAATATACCCACGTCATTGGTATATCAAATTTCTTATATATATATATATATATATATATATATATATATATATATATATATATATATATATATATATATGTCAGGAAAATTAAATATTCTCTCTCTCCCTCATTGGTAACAGCGCAGTTACAAAACAGTTGCCGTACATTTTCTGCTAATCAAGCTCTTTTTAGTTGAAGAAACAACTCACATATTCAAAACACACACGTGAACTATTTACATGTTTGAATGACAGGGGAAATCTACAAAAAGAGTTAAATAAATTTAAAAAATCTGATGAAAAGCAGTTTCAGAATGTGTAAACTACATATCTATTTTGTGTCAGAATAGCAAAAGTTTATAAAACATAATCAAATAATCAAAGGTGGGATGAACCGCGCAGATGTGTGTGTGTATATGTATATATATATATATATATATATATATATATATATATATATATATATATATATATATATATATATATATATGTGTGTGTGTGTGTGTGTGTGTAGGTATTATTACTAAAGACTCATACATAGCTCGCGATGAGAGAGTGGGTTCCTTGTAATGTTTTATGTGCAACAATTCAGTGACAACAACAATTCAGTGACAACCAGCTCAGTTGTTAGAAGGTCGGAATCGTAAGTCAAGGGTCACGAGTTCACTACCCGCCCAGGCTAGCTGGGTCTGCTGCTTCTGTGTGTCCTTGGGTTTGGTTTGGTGCTTTACGGCACAGCAACACAAGTAGGTTATTTAGTGTCGAGGCAATTGGAGTAAAGTGTCTTGGTCAAGGACACACCATGGTAGCTGACCCAGGCTGGTCTGATGGTAGGATTCGAACCCGCACCCTTTCGGTCATGAGTCCGGCACGTTAACCATTGAGCTGTATAGTTCCCATTTCGTCGGCATGATATAACAACTAATGTGTTAAAGTGCCGTCAAAACTAACAAAAAAAAAAAAAAAACAACAATAAAAAGACAACTGTTAGCAGATATATGAAGCTTCGTGGTTCATTACCTAGCGACTCCTTTTTCCAGATAGCGAAATATGAAGTTTAGTTGAAATGATGATGATGATGATGATGATGATTGTTGTTGTTGTTGTTGTTGTTGTTGTTATTAAATTGACCTTTAAAAACTAAAATGGTTGGAAAACATAAATTAATTCAAGTGGGTTGATATATACAATGCTGGTTCTATTTATCCTCAGAAAGAATTATGCAGTTAGTGACTGTGCACCAATTTTCAGTGAAGACCAATAATAAGTGAACAAGAACCATTTGGTCCAGTCACCATTATTATACACGCTAGCAGTCGTGTTTGATGGTCAACATGAGCAAGTACGCGTGTGAGCTCTCATATGTGTCCAATCTTGCATTTGTTTTTGAAGGAGGAAACGTGCAATGAATACTAGTAAACTCCGAAAACAGGGATAAAAAGGCGATGTTCTAGAAATGGGAAAATGATATTCAGTAACAGAAACGTTAAAAAAAAAAAAAAAACAAAAAAACAATCAACCATAGGTCACCATGATTTTCTCCTTCAAAATCATGTAGAATAATTTCCGATAATCAGAAATAAGAAAACAAAATGATCAAGGCTTCGTTGATTCGTTGGTGGCAATAAAATGTTAAATTGCAAATGATATCAGATCTGTGTATTTTAATTTCCGATATCTAACCTTGCATCAGTTTTATGCTTTTAATGCAAGTGCGTGACACCATTATTATTATTATTTTTTTTTTTTAATCATTCACAGATAAACCAACTAAAATAATTGGAAACAGTAGAACTTGCATATCTCAGGAAAATATATGATTATCCTAAAGATAAGACAGGATGAAACGTATTATTATCTCAAATGTTTCAAATTTGTCGATATTTCTTTGAAATATTCATATTTTACTGTTTATTATATGTGAAATAAATACATACAAATATACGTAACATAGCATCAAATATATTAGACTTACCTGCATCCACCAGGTTACTATGGTAACAACATACGACGATGAAACCCAAAAGACTATTCAGCACAGTGGACCACTGCACCATCTTGGACGTGTAAAATGCCAAACCAACCGTACGGTTAACAAATCCTATATTTCTCAGCTTATTACCAATCGGATACCCGTCTGCTCATCATCCAAAATGCCTGATCACTGTTACTCATACGCCTTGCCAAGGATTTTCATTTTGCTAACACTGTCTTGTTTAGGCAAAATATTGATTCAACTTCAGTCCAGGGCTCGTGTGTTCAATGGCTTGATGAAAAATTAAGCATTGCGGCTGGATTCAACTAGCGTGCCGCAATTCCATGCTGCATTATTCAACATTGTTTTTGGTATGACTTCAGTGTTCATGTACAATGAGGCGCGATATGGGATGTTCAAAGACATTTCAATCGATTTTGAAAAAGATGGAAGCATCGTAAAGTTTATTACGCTGAATATTTTTTAAAATGCACGATGAAACTCAAAGACCTCTAGATAATTTCTAAGCTGGCCTGAGCATTCTTTCGTATGAATGAAATTCCAAGATTATTATTTGTCCGTTACTGCTTTAAGACCCCCCCCGTTGTGTGTCACATAATAAGACGCTGTGAGCAATGTTTTGCTACCTTTAAAAATGATGTGTCATTTTTCATAGTTTTGACTCATTTCAGTATTGTATATCAAAAGAGATGTGGCACATGGTGAAATTTATAATAATACGCTCGCGTATAAATAAAAAATAAGTCGATAAATTTAGAGAAATTAAAATTCACTACTGTCAATATGTACACTGCTCTAATAAAATTATCGCAGTATAATATTTTCACTAACACACACGTATAGAATACAAGAAAGGAAAGTGAAAAAGTACTAGCCCAGTCAGACTACAGAGAAGACAAGCGACGTGAAACGGGGGAACCAAGACTAAAATGAAATTTGTACGCATCATAAATAATGGCACAAAGCTACATTCTATTGAATGCAAGGGTTTTCAGGGAGGTGATAGAAATATTTTACGAGTCAAATATCAAAGCAACATTGTCGGTTTCAAAGGATAATATATATATGCTTTGAGAATAAAAGTGTTAATTCGTTTATTTCAAACATCTGAAAAGATAAGCTCCGATTTTGTTTGAAATGATGCAGATTTACGATTACTTTCAATGATGATAACACTGAAATAAGCAGTATCAGTCCTGATAGCAAGATGGTTAAAACAGTGCAGTATGAGGAAGGATTTAATTACGTACTTGATGCGGGTGAATGCGCCAATTTGCATGCGGCTAAATGTACTCGACAACTTCAAGATCTCGTCATCGTGCAAAGTTAAGTTACAATGTCTAGACAAAACAGAGAAGGAATTTATAGAAGATAAAGTTTGATTTAAAACAACACACGGTGACTCACCATATGAAATAGCTGTAAATGTTAGTTCTGAGGACTAACGACACTATTCAAATTTATACAATTGTGTTGTATATTAAGATATATAATTCTAAACTTATTAACGCCGAATATAATACAAGCAAGATGCTTGGGTAAATGCTAGAGTACATTGTCATTCGTATCGATGAGTACATCTATAGCGCTAGCTCATTATTTGTTCACTCTCTATGATCTTTTCTTTTTGCTAGCTCTTGAGATAATAGAAACTGATACAATTGACGTTGCTTTAGTATAATTTGGTAGTTATTACAAAACAAAGAAAGCAAGGTGTTGAAAGAGAGAAAAATGTTTTGAGCGCATTGTTATTTCTTTTGCTGAGTATATTTACAGCGGCAGCTGTTCATTTATTCACAATGTATTGTGTTTCTAACTGTTTATTGATATAATTCACATCGATACAAGTAACCTGTGTGCTAATATATTTTTCTACTTATCACTGAATACAGTGAAAGCAGGATTTCTAAAGAGAAGAATTTTTTTTCTTTGCATTATTATTGCCCTGGATGACTACAAGCATCGCCACAGCTGGTGATTTATTTCTCATAATGATTGTTTGGGGTGTGTGTGTCATGTTTTGTTTTGTTTTTTCTTTCCCCTCAGTAACTGTTATTATAATTCACATCAATTCAAGTGACATATGTGAATATTCGCTTTCAAACTCATCAGTGAATACAATACAAACGAGTGACGTATGTATAACGACACTATCGCTGTTATAGGTGAAAACAAAGTCATTAATTAGAAAACATGCTGTCTTACTTGTTATTTCTAATTTTCGAACAGTTTATGTAAACAATGACAATCACATACTCTAAAGACCGTTTAACAATTTTCCTTGTTGTAAGGTACAACGAACGCAATTTAGTTGTAATTAACAAAGCTTTAGTTAATTTTAAACGGCATCGCGAATAGTATATGATGCTGCATCTAACAATGTATAAATGCATAGTCTGAAAATGGATAAAACAATTTCCCTTTACGTGGGCTTTAATTATTTTCATACTGTTCTTTTCTCCGTTAATGCGAGTAGTGTGCATACGATTCATCCTGTTAAATTTAAGACTCTCGTAATGTAAACTTTCAGCACCAGAAAAGAGTGGTCAGAAGTTGGTATAACCCTGCTGTGGTTGTCGCCCTTGAACACCCACGTGCATGCCTCGTAATCTGCAATCATAATTTTTGTTTCTTTAAATGATTAATAATTAAAAGAAATAAACCCCTTTAAACGGATAAATTTGTTATTAAACCAAAGACAATGTTTAATACAAATATATTAAACAGTAAATGACCGGAAATAGCTGGAACGTTGGAGCTTTCAAAAAGATCCTAACCGTCCAAAGGCCAAATAAAAGATCAAAATAAAAATACTTTAAGCAGGGCCTCTGATCGTTCGTATGTTTAATTCCTATGTATCTGCCCACAGTTTATAGAATTCTTCCATATTTATCCTCCATATTTTTAAAAAATTAACTTGACGAACTTTGCTCACACCTTTTCCTAATGTTTGAGCAGATTCCTGACTACAAGATATCCAAAAGTGTGTTACATTAATATAGTTTAAGCAATAGATGGCATAGTCCAAAGTGTTCATATCATCTGTCATCTCTATCAGGCTTTAAGGTAACCAAGCCATAAGAACTCTCCTATTTCCCCAATTCCGCTCGACGAATTTCGTCAGTACTTTTTCTAGGGATCCAAACAGATATCAAATTTAAAACCTTAAATAGTGGTTTAAATACAAATATATTAGGAAAGGTATCTTATAGTCGATATGTGTACGTAAGAGGCAAGAGGGTTCACATCAAAATACTTCAAGCAGGTGTTTGCGTAGTCCAAAGTGTAAACAGAATCGGTCCTCTCTGTACCGGCATAATACCCATAACGAAACTCATGCTTCTCCGATTCCGCTAAGTCGACCGATGGTTACGAATGCCCGAAAAAAGGTTCAAATCACATTTTGTAATTTTAGAATCGGGAGTAGGTAAATGGTTACTTATTCCTTATTAAAAAAGGAATAAGAAATATGGAATAAGCAACAAACTTGTTGTTCTTAATCAGCAGGCGTTCAGAATCCATACACACGGGACTAAAATATTGTTGCAAGTGCGACTCGTCCAACACAAAATGCTGTCAAAACAGTTTCTAGACAAAAGTACACCAGATCTGAACTGTAAACTAATAGTGAATAAACTTCAAAAGGAGAGTCTTGCAGCTTTTGATTTGTGCTTTAATTTGAACATAAATTTTTGACCTTTTGAAGTACATATATAGAAACAAATTTTCTTATCTGAATTAAATATTGCAGAGATATTTTATGGATGCATTTTACATTTTATTTGTTGGAAAAAAAGGATTTCCTTATAGTTTAAAAAGAATTTTTAGTCAGTTTGAATATATTTGAAAACAGAAATTTTTTACTTTGGTTCTGATGCCAAGTAGTCATTTAAAATTACTTAATAAAAATGTTGCCTGAGGAATGTTTTTGCATCTTGTGTTCATCTTACATATCATGGACTTTGAGCTTCATTTGTTCATATTCAAACTTTGATGTAGCTTAGTCTAGTTTGGAAGTACACTGGACTTCAATCTGGTCATCTATATATATATATATATATATATATATATATATATATATATATATATATATATATATATATATATATATATATATAAACTTCTAAATATTTTGTTATGACTTCTTTGTTTCTTTGAACCTGTCAATAACTTTATTACTGAAATCAAGGCCGACTTGGATAAAGTTTACGGATGTCATTCTCTGTCATATCCTACAATTTTGAGGTGGTTTCATTGTTTTAAAGATGGTCGCGAATCCATGGAAGATGACCCATGTTCTGGAAGACCAAAAACTACAAGACTCGCTTAATAACGTTAAAATGAATACACATTTCAAGCTGGAAAAGATATATATATATATATATATATATATATATATATATATATATATATATATATATATATATATATATATATATATATATATATATATATGAAGAAGTCGAACCATAGTTATGGAAATAAAAGGTAGATAAATTGGACATATTTAGGTTCAGTAAAACTCCTGCTAGATTTATATATTCAACTCGTAAGAATAGGAATAGATGAAGATGGAGTACAAAAATTAATTAAAAAGTAAAGTTAAAGAACTGTTTGATATACTAGATACAAAATTTGATCAGGAAACAAGACGAGATACATTTTTGGTTTTTAATAAGATAAATTATTAAACTTTACATGTTTATCAATTGACAACGATAGGAGGAAGTTCATACATAGATTTACCCAGATAAAAAAATACAAACCTGTATTAATGTACAGAATAGTAACAATAAATTTTTTTATATGCCGCCTAGGGGTCATCCGTAAAGATCACAAAAATATAAGCTTGATAAATATAAAGATTCGTATAATAAATGTTCAATAACAAAGCAAAATATAAAAGTATTTGAAAATGAATTTAATATTTCTGTTAGTGTATATAAACCAGTAGACCAACTTATAAAACCAGTTAGAATAACAGAAAGAGAAAGAGACACTGATTTATCAAAACTGGCATCAACTCAAATTCACAAAGAAGAAACAAAGAAAGAGAAAAAAACTTGTGCAAAAAGTGCTTGAATTTTACTCAATTTTGAATTAAAATTACAGGGACACGAAAGATTATGTAAACAAACAATTAAGACAATATACATAATACCAGAAGAGGCGTCTGTCGTTTAATTGTAAACTTACCAAAATTAACCAAAGGTTCCTTTTGTGCTATATCATGATTTTGAAAGTAATATTAAAACAATAAGTACTATAAACAAGGACCCAAATACGTCATGGACAATAAAAATAGCAACGATGACCCAAATACGTCATGGACAATAAGTACTATAAATATGGACCTAAATATGTCATGGACAATAAAAATAACAAAACACACACCATCAGGATTTTGCCATTACCTTTAAGCAACTCACAAGGAGCGTAAGCCCACTGTTTACAGAGAAGAAGGCTGTATAAATAAATGTTACGAATATTTACAATTAATTGCAGAAACTGTTTATGAAAAGGTTAGACCAAGTAACGCTGCTGAACTGAATTTCACTAATACAGATACAAAGCATTATAATTCCACCAATATATGTCATATATGTGAAAAACGCTTTGCCGTTGACGACGAAAACTATAAAGTAAATGATCATGACCTCTGAACTGAAAAATATAGAGGTCATGCACATTTTAAGTGTAATTTAATTTTTATATATCCAAAATATATTCCACTATTTATTCATAATTTATCTGGATACAATTCTAATCTGATTATCAAAGCCTTAGTAAAAAACGATCCTGATCAAGCAGTATCAACAATACCAAATAATGATGAAAAATATATTTCGTTTAGGAAAGATTTTATGGACGATAGATTTGAAAAAGACGGTAAAGAAGTTTGTAAAAAGTGCAATTGGATTTCTAGATAGTTATCGGTTTATGGATTAATCAGTAGATCAACATGCTTGAAATCTAAAGGATAATCAATGCAGAGAAATAAGAAAACATTTTGGGGAAATGGAAATTGCATTTTTGAGAAAAGATATTTATGCAGACGACTACATGGATTCATTGAAAGATTTCATGAAACTGAATAACTACCAAACGAGAAATTATATTGAAAACTCACCGATTCAGGAATTAGCGCATCAGATCACTAGTATGTAAAAGATGTTAACATTTCAATTCTCTTGGTGATCTTCACGACTACTGGGTAAAGAAAGATACTTTAATGTTATGTGATATTTTTGAGGAATTTAGATCTGTGTGTATGAATAATTATAAACTAGACATGAACATTATTTAACTGCATCAGGAATATCTCATTAGGTATGTTTGAAAATAAGTAAGGAAGAATTAGAATTACTAACAGATTATGGTATGTATTTAACAATTGAATCTGGAACCCGAGGAGGAATATATATGATACCTAATAAATGCTCCAAAGCAAGTCATCAGTATTAGATCGATGAGAACAATAAAATAAGAAATGATGGTTATTGTGGCAAGACTAACCCGAAAGAGTTTATTATAGTGTAAACTTCAACAATTTATATGATTGGGCCATGTGCCAATCCCATGCCCGTTACAAACTTTACATGGCCAGACGAGGAACAAATAAGAGAAATGAAAGAAAATTTAATGTCTTGGAGTGATGATTCTAAAATTGGCAAAAAAAATATATTTAAAAAAAAAATAAAAAATAAATGATGCCTAGTGATAATGATTTATCTTCACTAAAGAAACAAATTTAATTTCTTTTAAATTAAAAAATTGTGTAGAAAATAAAATGTGTACAAAAGTTTCAGTACCTAAATTATTGTGTATATTAAAAACATATAAAAATATGTTATTCCCCATCGCAATTTGAAGTTTTATCTCGAGCTTGGAATAAATCTGAAAAAGATTCAAAGAGCAGTTACATTCGATCAAGAGCAGTTCTTTAGTTTGTTGTAGTAAAAGTCATGGTGACAAAATGACAGATACTGATTCTCAGTGCATTAGTGTAGAAGCAGACAAATTGTATAATGATGTAAAAGAAACTACAGAGTTTTACGACAGAAGCAATTACAAAAAAGACAACATATATGAAATACCATAAGCTAACAAAAAAGATGTTGGATTGCTTAAAGATGAGATGAATGGTGTATCCATCAACAATTTTATGGCTATATGCTGTCTGAACAGACATTGGAGAAACAAATGTATGCAGTGGTACTAAGAAACATGTTGTTAAAAATAATCACAAATTAGATATGAACAAAGACTGCTTATTTAACCAAGCCATTAATCACCAAGAAATGAATTTAATTAGATCATATCAAGACGAGTTATATAACGTCACAATAAATAAGGTTGCTATTTTACCATATTATGACAAACGTTATTTAATTGATAACATGAATACTTTACCTTATGACTATGGGATTATATAATCTCCTTCTACCTTGTAATCAAACGGATATTCTAGCCTCATTTAAACTGCATTTATTTTATTTTCTTTAAAATTGTCAACTATTTCATCCATAATAACTACTGGTAAAATACCATTTTTATTTTTAAAAAATTCCGAAATTGTATTCTTTTGAGTCAAAGACTACTATAAATCTAACATTTTCACGAAGATCTTTTATGACCGAATTATACTGTTTCTTACTGTTACCCATACAAATATTCCATAATGCTTACCACTGAATGCTGGCTTTGTTTGGTTGGTTGCTTTCTTTTTTACGTCATCTACATTCGCACTATCGTCGATAAGAAATAAAGTATTAGTTTCCTCGTATATACTAATAAGTAGTTCTAGTCATGTATCTAACGTATCTCCAGGATTTATTAGAATTACATTGTCGTCTCTAAAAAGTCATTTTCTGTTGTAAGTTGTATCGTACGTAAGTATTAGACAGGTAATTCCAATAAAATAAAATAAAAGATAAATATATGTTCTGTTTCAATCAAATCTAATGCAAACTTTGTCTTTCCGCAGTCTCATATAATCATTTTTTGGGTACACTCATCAACTCTATAGTTAAGATATTTCGTGTTTAATCAGGACGTCAGGACTCTTTGACAGGCTTCACCGCCTCTAGATGTGAATAGATTTTAATTTGTTATTCTGAATATTAACATGTACATCAGAAACAAAGTGAATATACATTTTGTGTGCATCTGTACTTTTTTCTGTTCATTTGTAGATGTATTCCTCGCTGAACATTAGCTAATCTGTTTTCTGTTCCATGTAATCTATTATCATGCGTGTTTCTTAAAACAAGTCATAAACAATGATCATTTGTACAAATTATTTTTACACTAATACTACTCATTTCTGTGTCTTTATGTTGTTCATCAAACAAATATGTAGTTACTTCTTTAAAGTGTTGATCTTATTTATACCCCTGTGAATAAAATATGTTTAGGTAATACTTCCACATTAATCATTAATTTTTTCCATTGCTGAATTCAAATACTTTTCAGGATCAGTTTATCTGTCTTTTTTTTACACATTATCAAGGCTGCTTTGAAACTCATTCTTGGTGAATCAAGTATTACATTTGTTAAGGTTGTATTAGAAGCTATATCAATAATTCTCTGTGGTGATATAATCATAAAAGAAATAAATTCCATTTTTGTATTTATCGATCACAGACATGGCCATTAGATCAGAAGTAATCGTATCATACTGGAGGCATATATTCTACAATTCATAATCTTAAATTGCACCCTTTATCATTTCCGATGTTGTTTTCCAGTATAATTGTGAATTTCAAATCTCGAGGAAGAACAAAAGGATACAATGAACAATGATCGGTCAGTGTCTGAAAATCGAGTGGCATTATACATTTCTTTGAGTAAACAATAAACTGAACAGTTTCGGTACCAGTGTTTTCTTCATTACCTGATCTGGATCTTAATTTTCTCAGTTTTACATTCATTATACCTTGCTCTATTTTATATGTTCTCACAGTCGATGGTAACCACAGTCCTGAAAAGTGATGAAAATGTTGAAATCATTCAGTTAAAAAATATCGTTATTACAGTAAGAAATGATTGTTTACAACTGAATTATCTGCATCTTCTTTAACCTTTATACAGAGCGTTATTAAGAAGAAAGAAAGAAAAAAAGAAGGAAAAAACTAGCAGGAACAATTAAAATATTCGGTCCTAGCCTAAGTATTACATGTTACAAATATTGTTCAGTTTTTATACTACAAGGTGTGTGTGTAATACAATGATGTGCTGAATTAAGATGTTTAACAAACTGTGGTGTTTTTTCCTGTTTGTGAGGAGTTATATATTTTCCTTATGTCGAACTCCTATTTATTGAGTTCAATTTCTAGGACGTATAAGAACTTATGTTGGTCACTTCTCAAAGTCCACAAAAACACAGGCCCCAAATACAACTGCAATAAATAAATATTCATAATTCAGAAGATTGGTAAAAATAGGTTTTTTAAAGTGATACTAGCGTCAGGATGAGTAGAAAAATATAGACAAAACGTTCATCTAAACATGCTGATAAATATTTATATGCTGAGTAACTAAACTTTGCTCTCTTACTCTTTCATTTAAGTAATCAAGTAACTTTGTTCTGTTTTCATCAAACTCGTTCTTTTTTCTCTGCATTTCCACAGATACATTTGTGTCTTATTCTCCCTTCATCAGTTCCATTAGGATCAAATAACTTGAACATATAATTAGAGTCTGTGAATGCTAAACCATTAGCAATTGCTCCCTCGATTATTACTACTACTGTTGCCATTTAATTATAGTCATTTTGTATGCTGTCTCCAAAATCCAAAACAAACTTCATATTACCAGAAAATGTATCTTCATCTCCTTTAACTGAAAATAATAGTGTCTGCTATAAAATATTATGTTTGAAATTCTTGTATTATATGATCTCTTAATACTATTTCTTATCCAACTAATTTTGGTTTTCTAACTGCCATTCTTTTTTTCAACATGTAAAGTGTAAGAAAGAATTTTATGATTTACCAATAACCCAATATAAAATTCAAATTTAGATTCAAATTTTACTCCAGTTATATATCTTACGTTTAGGTTTTCAAAAATATGAATATAAACCTTATTTTTTGGGGGGAATAATATATTTCTGTATCAGACCCTCGCCTATTTATTTCTTTTTAACGTATTCAGTAAAATATGATGGTGCATAGTCAGATCCATGAGTAGTAACTAATGTTTGTGTATTTTGAAACGAGAGAAGATATCTGAAAAACTGAATGCTTCAATTATTTTATCTGGTTCAATTGTAAAATAACAACATGGTTCTTTAATTGTGATAGTACCAGTTTCATCTTTTGATGTATTATCAAAAATCAAATAACAATACTATTCTAGGTAGTTCATTATCAAATTAATCTAACCTTGTATTATCAGCATTCCACCTGATATTATAATCATTCAACCTTTTATTAATATCATCAATTGCAAGCGTCTTTACTCCCATATCTGCATTTAATTCAGTTAATAACGTCTCTTTTCTGATTTAGCTGTATTAATTCTTTCACTTAATACTAAAGTCCCGCTATGTACGTCATCATTGATGTCTTTTAATTTCACCTATTTTTGTTATCTTTTTTTCTACGGCATTATAATCTTTTCTTAAGTCGTAAATTCTCTTTGAATGCTGAGAAATTCTGTATCCAGTAATTCTGCAAGTTTTTCTAGTGTAGTAGATACTTCATTTTTGAGAGTTCGTAAGTCCTGTTCTTTTAAATGTTCTATTTTAACAACTAAATCAGAGACTGATAAATCGTACATTGTCTTCATGGATTCAATCGTACTTTCACTCACATTAATCTTATTCTTTGAGTCTTCTATATTCTATTGACTTCTTCAAAGCCATTCTTCCTCTATAATTGTGAAAGACTATTAGGACAGCTGTTGGTCTATCTTCCAACCCTTCCACGCTAGCTTTAAAGTTCTCAACTATCTTTTTACTATCTTCATCATTGTGTTTCTTCTCATCATTTAATACCTATTAAACAGTTGAAGTTGTGATTGTAATGTATTATAATTGTCTATAGACTTCGTTATTTCCTCTACGTCACTCTTTAGGACCAACATTTGAGCATTTACAATTTCTTCAAATTGTCCTAATAATTTCTTCACATTTTCTACAGGTCTTATGTTTGATTACGTTCTAAAAACAGGTATTAGGTTTGATTCTGCGCTAACAGTTTGTAAAGCCTCGAAAGCACTTGATAGAACCCTTAATCTCTTGGTAAATAAATCTTGAACATTTGAAATCTTTTTCTTGCTATCACTTACTTGCTATTGCAGTTCTGAGAGTTTACTAGATTTTTCTGTGATAATCTTATCCACATTTGTTATCAACTTGTTCTCTCCATGTTTAATCTCATTGAAAGTCTTACATATTTGATCATCAAGATGTTTTACACAAAACTGTATTAACTGCATCAGATTTTTTTAAACCGGATCTGCTAAATTTTTCAATACGTTTATTATTCAAGTTTAAGTCATGGTTTTAGTGATTAACTTAGCGCTTCAGCATTCTTATCTCTTTCATCTTTCTCTATGAATTTCAAACTAAAATAACGATGACCTCTTACAAATATTTCTGTCATTTATTTAAGATGAAACAGTTATTCTAAAGATATACGTAATTGGAATACCATTATAATCTATTACTCTCGAGTCTTCATCTGTAATTTTGATATTTAATCTGTTTATAGTACCTCTTTGTAATTGTTTATATGGACTATTAACGTCGTATGATATGAAATCAGCTTGAAATATGTTTTTAATAGGTAAGGACTCCAATAGAGTAGGATATGAGCCGTTGCAGTAATTCTTTGTATTGTTTAGTTGATCAAGGAAAATATGTTTTTAGGCTTCAAAAATCCGCAGACTGTGTCTAATTCTGTAGATGTATTCACAGATCTCACACTGTTAAATCCTAGTAGTTTATAGTTGAAGCTGGTTATATACACGGTGTAAATATTTTTCGGAGTTACTGAAACTTTAGAATTCTGTTTTTCACAGTCGATATCTATGCTTTCTTCGTTGTCGCCATTAGCTGTCATTCTTTCTTTGACTTTTCTTTATGTAGATCTATGTTTCATTCTTATAGGTTATTGTATACTGCTTTTTGGATCATTTTGAAACATAACTAGACTTTTTCTGTAGGACGTCAGGACTCTTAACATGTTTTGCTGTTATATAACTTGGCTTTGCTTCCAGTTAACCTACCAGAAAGATCTTGCTTATGAGCCGGCTCGCAGCCCCTGGCATTACTGACGTTACGTCCTTGCAACCATTTATTGTTTTCAGTAACTATCCTATTAAGTTTATCGTGACACATTTCATTAGCGCCTAATGTTTTGCTCAACATGTTATCAGCTTACTTATAAAAGAGGTTACAATCTCATCGTGTTTTAAAACTTTATTATATACCAGCTTATCTTTTAAAACTTTTGTAATAAAACCTATTACAGTTGCATCAAACAGAATAATAAATCCTGTAATACCCGCAATTTCTAAACTAGAGCGGGAACACCCATTCCACCGGAAACAATTCCCATACCAACCTCTACAAAGTTCAAAATGTATATACTGTTTTATACTTTTTATTACATATCTGTAATGCTCTATCTCTTAAAACTAAATCATTCTTAATTTCAATAATTGTAATCAGCCTAAAATTAATTCCATGGTCGATAGGTAATCATTTATGAACCATTTAAAAGCATTAATCATTTCACTATATTATTTTGTTTGGCATTATCCCTTTTGGTATTAAATAGTCAATAGTAAACTGACTCAGAGAAACTGGAATAACCAATTTATTACTTATTCCATACCCATGTTACTCAGAAAATCTATTTTAAAATTGAATATCATTTTCCAAAGCATACTGTAACTTACTGTTATAGTTGAATTTAATGCTACATGATACATAGTGTTAATTATGTTGCTCTTTTATCCTTTGTGAAGTTAACTTCTCTGATGATATAGGAACATTAGATGTAGTGGAATCTTCAGTTTATTTTCACCACCTTCCATTTATTTTTTGTAAGTAAATGACACTTTTTCTGAAGAGCTATCCAAGTTATTTTTAAGTTACCTTATCTGGTGATTTAGGAACCTTAGACGTCATGGATTCTTCATTTTACTTTCACAACGTTCCATTTATTTTGTAAGTAAATTGCACTTTCCTAAAGAGCTATTCAAGTCATATTCAAGTAACGCTTATATCATGTTAGAAATATCGTAAATAGTATTGATAGTTACTGACTTTCAAACGTAATTACGTCCTGATTTTCACCTTCCTTTTTAAAACGAATGTGCTTAAAAGTTATCAAGCTAGCACTTAATGCTGAAATTAGTAATCCAAGCCTAAAAGTTAAAACCCCAGAAAAGTATTTAAATCTGTTTGTTTTTAAGAAGTCTTGTTTCGACTCTTTCTGTAATTTATTTGAGGACATTTACTCATCAAAGATGCTATTCCTAGTATTATTACATCTTACAATGACTTTGAGATTTTGCAGATCTAGCATTTACAAGAATGTCATACGTTTCTTAATTTGTTTTGATCCATTTTATCCAACTCCTTGTCGGTTAAATGTTTACCAGTTGTTTCATTGTATGTTCCATTTAATATACTAATTTTTAATTCCCATTTGTAGGCTTTGCGTATTCCATCTTCATTTAGAGTAATGACATCCTTTTTATAGTACTGACCTTTATATCTTGTTCGCATTCTACAAATCACAATTCTTTTCCAAGCTGATTTTGATTCGTTTGAAAAGTGTAAAATAGCGGAAGGTTGTTATGGTCGAGAGCTTGCCAATCCTAGATATGAAGAAGATTTGAGTGAATATGATCAGGTTATATCTATAATAAATCAAAATACTTTTACTGATAACTTATAAAATGAGGGATCTGAAACCCATATACAAGCAGATCAACAATTAAATACACAAGTAAATGGTCTGTATAAAGAAGACATTGAAGATAAATTTGAAATAAATGACTTCATTTATGATTTCAATATAAATAATTTTTCTATTGAAAGAACAACATTGTGTTTCCCAAATAATTGGTGAGGACAAAATTCGAGTTTTTTAAAAGGTTGGGTGAGAAGTGTTTGGTGTCGACTTTCATGGTATTCATGGAACATATGGTTTTCACGTTAAACAAGTATTTTTAAGAGGTCCTAATTTTTCCTTGAAACATTGAGACAAAAACAGAATAGAAAGATGTCACTCTAGGTTAAACAATGAACAGTTACATAAACCTCAACAATAACCGTATCACAAAGTTACGTTATCCTGTTAAATTAACTGATGCAGATACTAGTCTTTTTGTACAAAGACATCTTGATACGCAGAATCGTAGGAATCTGGAGGATAACAATTCAAAAGATATCAAAACATAAAGGGAACAAGCCGGCAATAAATTGATAGCTATTGAATAGTGTTGTAATTAAAGAGTTAACAAAATCGAAAATCTACAGAAACTGATTGGCGAGGATAGAATTAAATATTTTAGATGCTTAAGACTGGCTTAAACAAATATTCAACAAATTGTCTAATGCAATTCAAACTTTGCAAGCAGTAAGAGAAAGAACAGGGGAGATAATATACAAGAATATTTAAGACCAACAGTGATATAGATGTTTTAGAATCATATATTAAGTAGATTTTTTAAAAGAATCTTTGGAAGATTATGGTCATATTACAATCTAAACTGCAACATATTAGGACGGAATTCATTGTTTAACTACAACCATTTTTCTCGAGATTAAAAAGATTTTGGATAAAAATCCTGCAAAAAATTAGTGACTTGAACAATAAGATAATTGCTAACTCTGTCAGCGTTGCAGAAGAAGAATGGATTAAACGAAATAACCCCAGAAACTGAGGACAACACCAGGAGCTTCTCCTGGTGCACTATAATAGTGCGCCGAGTATAGCGTGTACCTGTTAACACAGACATTCATCGAATCATCAAAAAATGTCACATGGCATAAAAGTATCATCCATGACATAATATTCATATACATTTCCGAGTGTTTGAAGGTTAGCATGTTTAAGATACGACTGGCAGTCGTTATTTTATTTGTTTTAATCATTCAGTAAACTTTTCTATTGCAAAAAGAGCTGTTTCCTTAAACCGTTCAGAGCTATCCGTCTATTCAAATGGGTAAATATCTATCAATCTATTCATATGGGTAAATGTCTATCTGTCTATTCATATGGTTACATTTCTATCCGTCTAGTCAAATGGGTAAATGTCTGTCCGTCTATTCATATAGGTAAATGTCTATCCGTCTATTCATATGGGTATGTCTTCTTCAAATATTTAGGTGTCAGGTCTATAAAATATTTCACTGTCTCTAAATTTTATATCTTAAAATTTTATTCATCTGTTCTATAAATTGTCTCATAAATCTAAATCTGCCAATTAACCTGATCGTTCTTCTATTATTTCTTCTCTTATTTTCTTTAAATTATTAACTATTATTTTTTTTTTCTTCTTTCGTGAAACTATTAACTATTATTTCTTTTTCTTCTTTCGTTAAATTATTAGCTATTATTTCTTTTTCTTTTTTCATGAAACTTAATTATTATTTCTTTTACTTTTTTCATTAAACTTTTGAATATTATTTCTTTATCTTCTTTCATGGAACTATTAACTTTATTTCTTTTTCTTCCTTCATGACACTATTAACTTTATTTCTTTATCTTCCTTCATGACACTATTAACTTTATTTCTTTTTCTTCCTTCATGACACTATTAACTTTATTTCTTTATCTTCCTTCATGACACTATTAACTTTTATTTCTTTATCTTCCTTCATGACACTATTAACTTTTATTTCTTTATCTTCCTTCATGACACTATTAACTTTATTTCTTTATCTTCCTTCGTGACACTATTAACTTTATTTCTTTATCTTCCTTCATGACACTATTAACTTTATTTCTTTATCTTCTTTCATGACACTATTAACTTTATTTCTTTATCTTCCTTCATGACACTATTAACTTTATTTCTTTATCTTCCTTCATGACACTATTAACTTTATTTCTTTATCTTCCTTCATGACACTATTAACTTTATTTCTTTATCTTCCTTCATGACACTATTAACTTTATTTCTTTATCTTCCTTCATGACACTATTAACTTTATTTCTTTATCTTCCTTCATGACACTATTAACTTTATTTCTTTATCTTCTTTCATGACACTATTAACTTTTATTTCTTTATCTTCCTTCATGACACTATTAACTTTATTTCTTTATCTTCTTTCATGACACTATTAACTTTTATTTCTTTATCTTCCTTCATGACACTATTAACTTTATTTCTTTATCTTCCTTCAAGACACTATTAACTTTATTTCTTTATCTTCCTTCAAGACACTATTAACTTTATTTCTTTATCTTCCTTCATGACACTATTAACTTTATTTCTTTATCTTCCTTCATGACACTATTAACTTTTATTTCTTTATCTTCCTTCATGACACTATTAACTTTTATTTCTTTATCTTCCTTCATGACACTATTAACTTTATTTCTTTATCTTCCTTCATGACACTATTAACTTTATTTCTTTATCTTCCTTCATGACACTATTAACTTTATTTCTTTATCTTCCTTCATGACACTATTAACTTTATTTCTTTATCTTCCTTCGTGACACTATTAACTTTATTTCTTTATCTTCCTTCATGACACTATTAACTTTAATTCTTTATCTTCTTTCATGACACTATTAACTTTATTTCTTTATCTTCCTTCATGACACTATTAACTTTATTTCTTTATCTTCCTTCATGACACTATTAACTTTATTTCTTTATCTTCCTTCATGACACTATTAACTTTATTTCTTTATCTTCCTTCATGACACTATTAACTTTATTTCTTTATCTTCTTTCATGACACTATTAACTTTTATTTCTTTATCTTCCTTCATGACACTATTAACTTTATTTCTTTATCTTCCTTCATGACACTATTAACTTTATTTCTTTATCTTCTTTCCTGGAACTATAAACTTTTATTTCTTTTTCTTCTTTCATGAAACTATTAACTTTTATTTCTTTATCTTCCTTCATGACACTATTAACTTTATTTCTTTATCTTCCTTCATGACACTATTAACTTTATTTCTTTATCTTCCTTCATGACACTATTAACTTTAATTTCTTTTTCTTCCTTCATGACACTATTAACTTTATTTCTTTATCTTCCTTCATGACACTATTAACTTTATTTCTTTATCTTCTTTCATGACACTATTAACTTTAATTTCTTTTTCTTCCTTCATGACACTATTAACTTTATTTCTTTTTCTTCCTTCATGACACTATTAACTTTATTTCTTTATCTTCCTTCATGACACTATTAACTTTATTTCTTTATCTTCCTTCATGACACTATTAACTTTTATTTCTTTTTCTTCTTTCATGACACTATTAACTTTATTTCTTTATCTTCCTTCATGACACTATTAACTTTATTTCTTTATCTTCCTTCATGACACTATTAACTTTATTTCTTTATCTTCCTTCATGACACTATTAACTTTATTTCTTTATCTTCTTTCATGACACTATTAACTTTATTTCTTTATCTTCTTTCATGACACTATTAACTTTATTTCTTTATCTTCCTTCATGACACTATTAACTTTATTTCTTTATCTTCCTTCATGACACTATTAACTTTATTTCTTTATCTTCTTTCATGACACTATTAACTTTATTTCTTTATCTTCCTTCATGACACTATTAACTTTATTTCTTTATCTTCCTTCATGACACTATTAACTTTATTTCTTTATCTTCCTTCATGACACTATTAACTTTATTTCTTTATCTTCCTTCATGACACTATTAACTTTATTTCTTTATCTTCCTTCATGACACTATTAACTTTATTTCTTTATCTTCTTTCATGACACTATTAACTTTTATTTCTTTATCTTCCTTCATGACACTATTAACTTTATTTCTTTATCTTCCTTCATGACACTATTAACTTTATTTCTTTATCTTCTTTCATGACACTATTAACTTTTATTTCTTTATCTTCTTTCATGGAACTATTAACTTTTATTTCTTTTTCTTCTTTCATGAAACTATTAACTTTTATTTCTTTATCTTCCTTCATGACACTATTAACTTTATTTCTTTATCTTCCTTCATGACACTATTAACTTTATTTCTTTATCTTCCTTCATGACACTATTAACTTTATTTCTTTATCTTCCTTCATGACACTATTAACTTTAATTTCTTTTTCTTCCTTCATGACACTATTAACTTTATTTCTTTTTCTTCCTTCATGACACTATTAACTTTATTTCTTTATCTTCCTTCATGACACTATTAACTTTATTTCTTTATCTTCCTTCATGACACTATTAACTTTATTTCTTTATCTTCCTTCATGACACTATTAACTTTTATTTCTTTTTCTTCTTTCATAACACTATTAACTTTATTTCTTTATCTTCCTTCATGACACTATTAACTTTATTTCTTTATCTTCCTTCATGACACTATTAACTTTATTTCTTTATCTTCCTTCATGACACTATTAACTTTATTTCTTTATCTTCCTTCATGACACTATTAACTTTATTTCTTTATCTTCTTTCATGACACTATTAACTTTAATTTCTTTATCTTCCTTCATGACACTATTAACTTTATTTCTTTATCTTCTTTCATGACACTATTAACTTTAATTTCTTTATCTTCCTTCATGACACTATTAACTTTAATTTCTTTATCTTCTTTCATGACACTATTAACTTTATTTCTTTTTCTTCTTTCATGAAACTATTAACTTTATTTCTTTTTCTTCTTTCATGAAACTATTAACTTTATTTCTTTATCTTCTTTCATGAAACTATTAACTTTTATTTCTTTTTCTTCTTTCATGACACTATTAACTTTATTTCTTTATCTTCTTTCATGACACTATTAACTTTAATTTCTTTATCTTCCTTCATGACACTATTAACTTTATTTCTTTATCTTCTTTCATGAAACTATTAACTTTATTTCTTTATCTTCCTTCATGACACTATTAACTTTATTTCTTTATCTTCTTTCATGACACTATTAACTTTTATTTCTTTATCTTCCTTCATGACACTATTAACTTTTATTTCTTTATCTTCCTTCATGACACTATTAACTTTATTTCTTTATCTTCCTTCATGACACTATTAACTTTATTTCTTTATCTTCCTTCATGACACTATTAACTTTATTTCTTTATCTTCCTTCATGACACTATTAACTTTTGTTTCTTTATCTTCCTTCATGACACTATTAACTTTATTTATTTATCTTCCTTCATGACACTATTAACTTTATTTCTTTTTCTTCCTTTCATGGAACTATCAACTTTTATTTCTTTTTCTTCTTTCATGAAACTATTAACTTTTATTTCTTTATCTTCCTTCATGACACTATAAACTTTTATTTCTTTATCTTCTTCATGACACTATTAACTTTTATTTCTTTATCTTCCTTCATGACACTATTAACTTTATTTCTTTATCTTCCTTCATGACACTATTAACTTTATTTCTTTATCTTCCTTCATGACACTATTAACTTTATTTCTTTATCTTCTTCATGACACTATTAACTTTATTTCTTTATCTTCCTTCATGACACTATTAACTTTATTTCTTTATCTTCTTCATGACACTATTAACTTTATTTCTGTATCTTCCTTCATGACACTATTAACTTTATTTCTTTATCTTCCTTCATGACACTATTAACTTTATTTCTTTATCTTCCTTCATGACACTATTAACTTTATTTCTTTATCTTCCTTCATGACACTATTAACTTTATTTCTTTATCTTCCTTCATGACACTATTAACTTTATTTCTTTATCTTCATTCATGACACTATTAACTTTATTTCTTTATCTTCTTCATGACACTATTAACTTTATTTCTTTATCTTCTTTCATGACACTATTAACTTTATTTCTTTATCTTCCTTCATGACACTATTAACTTTAATTTCTTTATCTTCTTTCATGACACTATTAACTTTAATTTCTTTATCTTCTTTCATGACACTATTAACTTTAATTTCTTTATCTTCCTTCATGACACTATTAACTTTATTTCTTTTTCTTCTTTCATGACACTATTAACTTTATTTCTTTATCTTCCTTCATGACACTATTAACTTTATTTCTTTATCTTCTTTCATGACACTATTAACTTTTATTTCTTTATCTTCTTTCATGACACTATTAACTTTATTTCTTTTTCTTCCTTCATGACACTATTAACTTTATTTCTTTATCTTCATTCATGAAACTATTAACTTTATTTCTTTATCTTCTTTCATGACACTATTAACTTTATTTCTTTATCTTCCTTCATGACACTATTAACTTTATTTCTTTATCTTCCTTCATGACACTATTAACTTTATTTCTTTATCTTCCTTCATGACACTATTAACTTTATTTCTTTATCTTCTTTCATGACACTATTAACTTTAATTTCTTTATCTTCCTTCATGACACTATTAACTTTATTTCTTTATCTTCTTTCATGACACTATTAACTTTAATTTCTTTATCTTCCTTCATGACACTATTAACTTTAATTTCTTTATCTTCTTTCATGACACTATTAACTTTATTTCTTTTTCTTCTTTCATGAAACTATTAACTTTATTTCTTTTTCTTCTTTCATGAAACTATTAACTTTATTTCTTTATCTTCTTT
Organism: Margaritifera margaritifera; assembly: GCA_029931535.1. NCBI lineage: Eukaryota > Metazoa > Mollusca > Bivalvia > Unionida > Margaritiferidae > Margaritifera > Margaritifera margaritifera. Next base: position 4,666,309 of record JAQPZY010001631.1, read on the forward strand.
CATGAAACTATTAACTTTTATTTCTTTTTCTTCTTTCATGACACTATTAACTTTATTTCTTTATCTTCTTTCATGACACTATTAACTTTAATTTCTTTATCTTCCTTCATGACACTATTAACTTTATTTCTTTATCTTCTTTCATGAAACTATTAACTTTATTTCTTTATCTTCCTTCATGACACTATTAACTTTATTTCTTTATCTTCTTTCATGACACTATTAACTTTTATTTCTTTATCTTCCTTCATGACACTATTAACTTTTATTTCTTTATCTTCCTTCATGACACTATTAACTTTATTTCTTTATCTTCCTTCATGACACTATTAACTTTATTTCTTTATCTTCCTTCATGACACTATTAACTTTTGTTTCTTTATCTTCCTTCATGACACTATTAACTTTATTTATTTATCTTCCTTCATGACACTATTAACTTTTATTTCTTTTTCTTCTTTCATGGAACTATCAACTTTTATTTCTTTTTCTTCTTTCATGAAACTATTAACTTTTATTTCTTTATCTTCCTTCATGACACTATTAACTTTTATTTCTTTTTCTTCTTTCATGACACTATTAACTTTATTTCTTTATCTTCTTTCATGGAACTATTAACTTTATTTCTTTATCTTCCTTCATGACACTATTAACTTTATTTCTTTATCTTCCTTCATGACACTATTAACTTTATTTCTTTATCTTCCTTCATGACACTATTAACTTTTATTTCTTTATCTTCTTTCATGGAACTATTAACTTTTATTTCTTTTTCTTCTTTCATGAAACTATTAACTTTTATTTCTTTATCTTCCTTCATGACACTATTAACTTTATTTCTTTATCTTCCTTCATGACACTATTAACTTTTATTTCTTTATCTTCCTTCATGACACTATTAACTTTATTTCTTTATCTTCCTTCATGACACTATTAACTTTAATTTCTTTATCTTCCTTCATGACACTATTAACTTTATTTCTTTATCTTCTTTCATGACACTATTAACTTTAATTTCTTTATCTTCCTTCATGACACTATTAACTTTATTTCTTTATCTTCTTTCATGACACTATTAACTTTAATTTCTTTATCTTCCTTCATGACACTATTAACTTTAATTTCTTTATCTTCTTTCATGACACTTTTAACTTTAATTTCTTTATCTTCTTTTATGACACTATTAACTTTAATTTCTTTATCTTCCTTCATGACACTATTAACTTTATTTCTTTATCTTCTTTCATGACACTATTAACTTTATTTCTTTATCTTCCTTCATGACACTATTAACTTTATTTCTTTTTCTTCTTTCATGACACTATTAACTTTTATTTCTTTATCTTCCTTCATGACACTATTAACTTTATTTCTTTTTCTTCTTTCATGAAACTATTAACTTTATTTCTTTTTCTTCTTTCATGAAACAATTAACTTTATTTCTTTATCTTCCTTCATGACACTATTAACTTTATTTCTTTTTCTTCTTTCATGAAACTATTAACTTTATTTCTTTTTCTTCTTTCATGAAACTATTAACTTTAATTTCTTTATCTTCCTTCATGACACTATTAACTTTATTTCTTTTTCTTCTTTCATGAAACTATTAACTTTAATTTCTTTATCTTCCTTCATGACACTATTAACTTTATTTCTTTATCTTCTTTCATGACACTATTAACTTTATTTCTTTATCTTCTTTCATGAAACTATTAACTTAATTTCTTTTTCTTCTTTCATGAAACTATTAACTTTATTTCTTTATCTTCTTTCATGACACTATTAACTTTATTTCTTTATCTTCCTTCATGACACTATTAACTTTATTTCTTTTTCTTCTTTCATGAAACTATTAACTTTATTTCTTTTTCTTCTTTCATGAAACTATTAACTTTATTTCTTTATCTTCCTTCATGACACTATTAACTTTATTTCTTTATCTTCCTTCATGACACTATTAACTTTATTTCTTTATCTTCCTTCATGACACTATTAACTTTATTTCTTTATCTTCTTTCATGACACTATTAACTTTATTTCTTTATCTTCCTTCACGACACTATTAACTTTTATTTCTTTATCTTCCTTCATGACACTATTAACTTTATTTCTTTATCTTCCTTCGTGACACTATTAACTTTATTTCTTTATCTTCCTTCATGACACTATTAACTTTATTTCTTTATCTTCTTTCATGACACTATTAACTTTATTTCTTTATCTTCCTTCATGACACTATTAACTTTATTTCTTTATCTTCCTTCATGACACTATTAACTTTATTTCTTTATCTTCTTTCATGACACTATTAACTTTATTTCTTTATCTTCTTTCATGACACTATTAACTTTATTTCTTTTTCTTCTTTCATGACACTATTAACTTTATGTCTTTATCTTCTTTCATGACACTATTAACTTTTATTTCTTTATCTTCTTTCATGACACTATTAACTTTTATTTCTTTATCTTCTTTCATGACACTATTAACTTTATTTCTTTATCTTCTTTCATGACACTATTAACTTTTATTTCTTTTTCTTCTTTCATGACACTATTAACTTTATTTCTTTATCTTCTTTCATGACACTATTAACTTTTATTTCTTTATCTTCTTTCATGACACTATTAACTTTATTTCTTTTTCTTCCTTCATGACACTATTAACTTTATTTCTTTATCTTCCTTCATGACACTATTAACTTTAATTTCTTTTTCTTCCTTCATGACACTATTAACTTTTATTTCTTTATCTTCCTTCATGACACTATTAACTTTTATTTCTTTATCTTCCTTCATGACACTATTAACTTTTATTTCTTTATCTTCCTTCATGACACTATTAACTTTATTTCTTTATCTTCCTTCATGACACTATTAACTTTATTTCTTTATCTTCCTTCATGACACTATTAACTTTATTTCTTTATCTTCTTTCATGACACTATTAACTTTATTTCTTTATCTTCCTTCATGACACTATTATCTTTTATTTCTTTATCTTCCTTCCTGACACTATTAACTTTATTTCTTTATCTTCCTTCGTGACACTATTAACTTTATTTCTTTATCTTCCTTCATGACACTATTAACTTTATTTCTTTATCTTCTTTCATGACACTATTAACTTTATTTCTTTATCTTCCTTCATGACACTATTAACTTTATTTCTTTATCTTCCTTCATGACACTATTAACTTTATTTCTTTATCTTCATTCATGAAACTATTAACTTTATTTCTTTATCTTCTTTCATGACACTATTAACTTTATTTCTTTATCTTCTTTCATGACACTATAAACTTTATTTCTTTTTCTTCTTTCATGACACTATTAACTTTATTTCTTTATCTTCTTTCATGACACTATTAACTTTTATTTCTTTATGTTCTTTCATGACACTATTAACTTTTATTTCTTTATCTTCTTTCATGACACTATTAACTTTATTTCTTTATCTTCTTTCATGACACTATTAACTTTTATCTCTTTTTCTTCTTTCATGACACTATTAACTTTATTTCTTTATCTTCTTTCATGACACTATTAACTTTTATTTCTTTATCTTCTTTCATGACACTATTAACTTTATTTCTTTTTCTTCCTTCATGACACTATTAACTTTATTTCTTTATCTTCCTTCATGACACTATTAACTTTAATTTCTTTTTCTTCCTTCATGACACTATTAACTTTTATTTCTTTATCTTCCTTCATGACACTATTAACTTTTATTTCTTTATCTTCCTTCATGACACTATTAACTTTTATTTCTTTATCTTCCTTCATGACACTATTAACTTTATTTCTTTATCTTCTTTCATGACACTATTAACTTTATTTCTTTATCTTCTTTCATGGAACTATTAACTTTATTTCTTTATCTTCTTTCATGACACTATTAACTTTATTTCTTTTTCTTCTTTCATGACACTATTAACTTTATTTCTTTATCTTCTTTCATGACACTATTAACTTTTATTTCTTTATCTTCTTTCATGACACTATTAACTTTATTTCTTTTTCTTCATTCATGACACTATTAACTTTTATTTCTTTATCTTCTTTCATGACACTATTAACTTTATTTCTTTATCTTCTTTCATGACACTATTAACTTTTATTTCTTTTTCTTCTTTCATGACACTATTAACTTTTATTTCTTTTTCTTCTTTCATGACACTATTAACTTTATTTCTTTATCTTCCTTCATGACACTATTAACTTTTATTTCTTTATCTTCTTTCATGACACTATTAACCTTTATTTCTTTTTCTTCATTCATGACACTATTAACTTTTATTTCTTTATCTTCCTTCATGACACTATTAACTTTTATTTCTTTATCTTCTTTCATGACACTATTAACTTTTATTTCTTTATCTTCTTTCATGACACTATTAACCTTTATTTCTTTTTCTTCCTTCATGACACTATTAACTTTTATTTCTTTATCTTCCTTCATGACACTATTAACTTTTATTTCTTTATCTTCTTTCATGACACTATTAACTTTTATTTCTTTATCTTCTTTCATGACACTATTAACTTTATTTCTTTATCTTCTTTCATGAAACTATTAACTTTATTTCTTTATCTTCTTTCATGACACTATTAACTTTATTTCTTTATCTTCTTTCATGACACTATTAACTTTATTTCTTTTTCTTCTTTCATGAAACTATTAACTTTTATTTCTTTTTCTTCTTTCATGACACTATTAACTTTATTTCTTTATCTTCCTTCATGACACTATTAACTTTTATTTCTTTTTCTTCCTTCATGACACTATTAACTTTTATTTCTTTATCTTCTTTCATGACACTATTAACTTTATTTCTTTATCTTCCTTCATGACACTATTAACTTTTATTTCTTTTTCTTCTTTCATGACACTATTAACTTTTATTTCTTTTTCTTCTTTCATGACACTATTAACTTTATTTCTTTTTCTTCCTTCATGACACTATTAACTTTATTTCTTTATCTTCTTTCATGAAACTATTAACTTTTATTTCTTTATCTTCCTTCATGACACTATTAACTTTATTTCTTTATCTTCCTTCATGACACTATTAACTTTATTTCTTTATCTTCCTTCATGACACTATTAACTTTTATTTCTTTATCTTCCTTCATGACACTATTAACTTTATTTCTTTATCTTCCTTCATGACACTATTAACTTTTGTTTCTTTATCTTCCTTCATGACACTATTAACTTTATTTCTTTATCTTCCTTCATGACACTATTAACTTTTATTTCTTTTTCTTCTTTCATGGAACTATCAACTTTTATTTCTTTTTCTTCTTTCATGAAACTATTAACTTTTATTTCTTTATCTTCCTTCATGACACTATTAACTTTTATTTCTTTTTCTTCTTTCATGACACTATTAACTTTATTTCTTTATCTTCTTTCATGGAACTATTAACTTTATTTCTTTATCTTCCTTCATGACACTATTAACTTTATTTCTTTATCTTCCTTCATGACACTATTAACTTTATTTCTTTATCTTCCTTCATGACACTATTAACTTTTATTTCTTTATCTTCTTTCATGGAACTATTAACTTTTATTTCTTTTTCTTCTTTCATGAAACTATTAACTTTTATTTCTTTATCTTCCTTCATGACACTATTAACTTTATTTCTTTATCTTCCTTCATGACACTATTAACTTTATTTCTTTTTCTTCTTTCATGACACTATTAACTTTTATTTCTTTTTCTTCTTTCATGACACTATTAACTTTATTTCTTTTTCTTCTTTCATGAAACTATTAACTTTTATTTCTTTTTCTTCTTTCATGACACTATTAACTTTATTTCTTTATCTTCTTTCATTACACTATTAACTTTTATTTCTTTTTCTTCTTTCATGACACTATTAACTTTATTTCTTTATCTTCTTTCATGACACTATTAACTTTATTTCTTTATCTTCTTTCATGACACTATTAACTTTTATTTCTTTATCTTCTTTCATGACACTATTAACTTTATTTCTTTATCTTCTTTCATGACACTATTAACTTTATTTCTTTATCTTCTTTCATGACACTATTAACTTTATTTCTTTATCTTCTTTCATGACACTATTAACTTTATTTCTTTATCTTCTTTCATGACACTATTAACTTTATTTCTTTATCTTCTTTCATGACACTATTAACTTTTATTTCTTTATCTTCTTTCATGACACTATTAACTTTATTTCTTTATCTTCTTTCATGACACTATTAACTTTTATTTCTTTATCTTCTTTCATGACACTATTAACTTTATTTCTTTATCTTCTTTCATGACACTATTAACTTTATTTCTTTATCTTCTTTCATGACACTATTAACTTTATTTCTTTATCTTCTTTCATGACACTATTAACTTTATTTCTTTATCTTCTTTCATGAAACTATTAACTTTATTTCTTTATCTTCTTTCATGACACTATTAACTTTTATTTCTTTATCTTCTTTCATGACACTAATAACTTTTATTTTTTTATCTTCCTTCATGACACTATTAACTTTATTTCTTTATCTTCTTTCATGACACTATTAACTTTTATTTCTTTATCTTCCTTCATGACACTATTAACTTTTATTTCTTTATCTTCCTTCATGACACTATTAACTTTTATTTCTTTATCTTCCTTCATGAAACTATTAACTTTTATTTCTTTATCTTCCTTCATGACACTATTAACTTTTATTTCTTTATCTTCCTTCATGACACTATTAACTTTTATTTCTTTATCTTCCTTCATGACACTATTAACTTTATTCCTTTATCTTCCTTCATGACACTATTAACTTTTATTTCTTTTTCTTCTTTCATGACACTATTAACTTTTATTTCTTTTTCTTCTTTCATGACACTATTAACTTTATTTCTTTTTCTTCCTTCATGACACTATTAACTTTATTTCTTTATCTTCTTTCATGAAACTATTAACTTTTATTTCTTTATCTTCCTTCATGACACTATTAACTTTATTTCTTTATCTTCCTTCATGACACTATTAACTTTATTTCTTTATCTTCCTTCATGACACTATTAACTTTTATTTCTTTATCTTCCTTCATGACACTATTAACTTTATTTCTTTATCTTCCTTCATGACACTATTAACTTTATTTCTTTATCTTCTTTCATGAAACTATTAACTTTATTTCTTTTTCTTCTTTCATGAAACTATTAACTTTTATTTCTTTATCTTCTTTCATGACACTATTAACTTTATTTCTTTATCTTCCTTCATGACACTATTAACTTTATTTCTTTATCTTCCTTCATGAAACTATTAACTTTATATCTTTATCTTCCTTCATGAAACTATTAACTTTTATTTCTTTATCTTCCTTCATGACACTATTAACTTTATTTCTTTATCTTCCTTCATGACACTATTAACTTTATTTCTTTTTCTTCTTTCATGAAACTATTAACTTTTATTTCTTTATCTCCTTTCATGACACTATTAACTTTATTTCTTTATCTTCCTTCATGACACTATTAACTTTATTTCTTTATCTTCCTTCATGACACTATTAACTTTTATTCCTTTATCTTCTTTCATGACACTATTAACTTTTATTTCTTTATCTTCCTTCATGAAACTATTAACTTTTATTTCTTTATCTTCCTTCATGACACTATTAACTTTTATTTCTTTATCTTCTTTCATGACACTATTAACTTTTATTTCTTTATCTTCCTTCATGACACTATTAACTTTTATTTCTTTATCTTCTTTCATGGAACTATTAACTTTTATTTCTTTATCTTCTTTCATGAAACTATTAACTTTATTTCTTTATCTTCTTTCATGACACTATTAACTTTATTTCTTTATCTTCCTTCATGAAACTATTAACTTTATTTCTTGATCTTCTTTCATGAAACTATTAACTTTTATTTCTTTATCTTCTTTCATGACACTATTAACTTTTATTTCTTTATCTTCTTTCATGACACTATTAACTTTTATTTCTTTATCTTCTTTCATGAAACTATTAACTTTTATTTCTTTATCTTCTTTCATGACACTATTAACTTTATTTCTTTATCTTCCTTCATGACACTATTAACTTTATTTCTTTATCTTCCTTCATGACACTATTAACTTTAATTTCTTTTTCTTCTTTCATGACACTATTAACTTTATTTCTTTATCTTCTTTCATGACACTATTAACTTTAATTTCTTTATCTTCCTTCATGACACTATTAACTTTTATTTCTTTATCTTCTTTCATGACACTATTAACTTTATTTCTTTATCTTCCTTCATGACACTATTAACTTTATTTCTTTTTCTTCTTTCATGACACTATTAACTTTTATTTCTTTATCTTCTTTCATGGAACTATTAACTTTTATTTCTTTATCTTCTTTCATGACACTATTAACTTTATTTCTTTATCTTCCTTCATGACACTATTAACTTTATTTCTTTATCTTCCTTCATGACACTATTAACTTTTATTTCTTTATCTTCTTTCATGACACTATTAACTTTTATTTCTTTATCTTCTTTCATGACACTATTAACTTTTATTTCTTTATCTTCCTTCATGACACTATTAACTTTATTTCTTTATCTTCCTTCATGACACTATTAACTTTTATTTCTTTATCTTCTTTCATGACACTATTAACTTTATTTCTTTATCTTCTTTCATGAAACTATTAACTTTTATTTCTTTATCTTCTTTGATGACACTATTAACTTTTATTTTTTTATCTTCCTTCATGACACTATTAACTTTTATTTTTTTTCTTCTTTCATGACACTATTAACTTTATTTCTTTATCTTCTTTCATGACACTATTAACTTTTATTTCTTTATCTTCTTTCATGGAACTATTAACTTTTATTTCTTTTTCTTCTTTCATGACACTATTAACTTTATTTCTTTTTCTTCTTTCATGAAACTATTAACTTTATTTCTTTATCTTCCTTCATGACACTATTAACTTTATTTCTTTATCTTCCTTCATGACACTATTAACTTTATTTCTTTATCTTCCTTCATGACACTATTAACTTTATTTCTTTATCTTCTTTCATGACACTATTAACTTTATTTCTTTATCTTCTTTCATGACACTGTTAACTTTATTTCTTTATCTTCCTTCATGACACTATTAAATTTATTTCTTTATCTTCTTTCATGACACTATTAACTTTATTTCTTTATCTTCTTTCATGACACTATTAACTTTATTTCTTTATCTTCTTTCATGACACTATTAACTTTATTTCTTTATCTTCTTTCATGACACTATTAACTTTTATTTCTTTATCTTCTTTCATGACACTATTAACTTTATTTCTTTATCTTCTTTCATGACACTATTAACTTTTATTTCTTTATCTTCTTTCATGACACTATTAACTTTATTTCTTTATCTTCTTTCATGACACTATTAACTTTATTTCTTTATCTTCTTTCATGACACTATTAACTTTATTTCTTTATCTTCTTTCATGAAACTATTAACTTTTATTTCTTTATCTTCTTTGATGACACTATTAACTTTTATTTTTTTATCTTCCTTCATGACACTATTAACTTTTATTTTTTTTTCTTCTTTCATGACACTATTAACTTTATTTCTTTATCTTCTTTCATGACACTATTAACTTTTATTTCTTTATCTTCTTTCATGGAACTATTAACTTTTATTTCTTTTTCTTCTTTCATGACACTATTAACTTTATTTCTTTTTCTTCTTTCATGAAACTATTAACTTTATTTCTTTATCTTCCTTCATGACACTATTAACTTTATTTCTTTATCTTCCTTCATGACACTATTAACTTTATTTCTTTATCTTCCTTCATGACACTATTAACTTTATTTCTTTATCTTCTTTCATGACACTATTAACTTTATTTCTTTATCTTCTTTCATGACACTGTTAACTTTATTTCTTTATCTTCCTTCATGACACTATTAAATTTATTTCTTTATCTTCTTTCATGACACTATTAACTTTATTTCTTTATCTTCTTTCATGACACTATTAACTTTATTTCTTTATCTTCTTTCATGACACTATTAACTTTATTTCTTTTTCTTCTTTCATGACACTATTAACTTTTATTTCTTTTTCTTCTTTCATGACACTATTAACTTTATTTCTTTTTCTTCTTTCATGAAACTATTAACTTTTATTTCTTTTTCTTCTTTCATGACACTATTAACTTTATTTCTTTATCTTCTTTCATTACACTATTAACTTTTATTTCTTTTTCTTCTTTCATGACACTATTAACTTTATTTCTTTATCTTCTTTCATGACACTATTAACTTTATTTCTTTATCTTCTTTCATGACACTATTAACTTTTATTTCTTTATCTTCTTTCATGACACTATTAACTTTATTTCTTTATCTTCTTTCATGACACTATTAACTTTTATTTCTTTATCTTCTTTCATGACTCTATTAACTTTATTTCTTTATCTTCTTTCATGACACTATTAACTTTATTTCTTTATCTTCTTTCATGACACTATTAACTTTATTTCTTTATCTTCTTTCATGACACTATTAACTTTTATTTCTTTATCTTCTTTCATGACACTATTAACTTTATTTCTTTATCTTCTTTCATGACACTATTAACTTTATTTCTTTATCTTCTTTCATGACACTATTAACTTTATTTCTTTATCTTCTTTCATGACACTATTAACTTTATTTCTTTATCTTCTTTCATGAAACTATTAACTTTATTTCTTTATCTTCTTTCATGACACTATTAACTTTTATTTCTTTATCTTCTTTCATGACACTAATAACTTTTATTTTTTTATCTTCCTTCATGACACTATTAACTTTATTTCTTTATCTTCTTTCATGACACTATTAACTTTTATTTCTTTATCTTCCTTCATGACACTATTAACTTTTATTTCTTTATCTTCCTTCATGACACTATTAACTTTTATTTCTTTATCTTCCTTCATGAAACTATTAACTTTTATTTCTTTATCTTCCTTCATGACACTATTAACTTTTATTTCTTTATCTTCCTTCATGACACTATTAACTTTTATTTCTTTATCTTCCTTCATGACACTATTAACTTTTATTTCTTTATCTTCCTTCATGTCACTATTAACTTTTATTTCTTTATCTTCTTTCATGGAACTATTAACTTTTATTTCTTTATCTTCCTTCATGACACTATTAACTTTTATTTCTTTATCTTCCTTCATGACACTATTAACTTTTATTTCTTTATCTTCTTTCATGACACTATTAACTTTTATTTCTTTATCTTCCTTCATGACACTATTAACTTTTATTTCTTTATCTTCTTTCATGGAACTATTAACTTTTATTTCTTTTTCTTCCTTCATGACACTATTAACTTTTATTTCTTTTTCTTCTTTCATGACACTATTAACTTTTATTTCTTTTTCTTCCTTCATGACACTATTAACTTTTATTTCTTTATCTTCTTTCATGACACTATTAAATTTTTTTCTTTATCTTCTTTCATGACACTATTAAATTTATTTCTTTTTCTTCTTTCATGACACTATTAAATTTATTTCTTTATCTTCTTTCATGGAACTATTAACTTTTATTTCTTTTTCTTCCTTCATGACACTATTAACTTTTATTTCTTTATCTTCTTTCATGACACTATTAAATTTATTTCTTTATCTTCTTTCATGACACTATTAACTTTTATTTCTTTTTCTTCCTTCATGACACTATTAACTTTTATTTCTTTATCTTCCTTCATGACACTATTAACTTTTATTTCTTTATCTTCTTTCATGGAACTATTAACTTTTATTTCTTTATCTTCCTTCATGACACTATTAACTTTTATTTCTTTATCTTCCTTCATGACACTATTAACTTTTATTTCTTTATCTTCTTTCATGACACTATTAACTTTTATTTCTTTATCTTCCTTCATGACACTATTAACTTTTATTTCTTTATCTTCCTTCATGAAACTATTAACTTTTATTTCTTTATCTTCCTTCATGACACTATTAATTTTTATTTCTTTATCTTCCTTCATGACACTATTAACTTTTATTTCTTTATCTTCCTTCATGACACTATTAACTTTTATTTCTTTATCTTCTTTCATGACACTATTAACTTTTACTTCTTTATCTTCCTTCATGACACTATTAACTTTATTTCTTTATCTTCTTTCATGGAACTATTAACTTTTATTTCTTTTTCTTCCTTCATGACACTATTAACTTTTATTTCTTTTTCTTCTTTCATGACACTATTAACTTTTATTTCTTTTTCTTCCTTCATGACGCTATTAACTTTTATTTCTTTTTCTTCTTTCATGACACTATTAACTTTTATTTCTTTATCTTCTTTCATGACACTATTAAATTTATTTCTTTATCTTCTTTCATGGAACTATTAACCTTTATTTCTTTTTCTTCCTTCATGACACTATTAACTTTTATTTCTTTATCTTCTTTCATGACACTATTAAATTTATTTCTTTATCTTCTTTCATGACACTATTAACTTTTATTTCTTTTTCTTCCTTCATGACACTATTAACTTTTATTTCTTTATCTTCTTTCATGAAACTATTAACTTTATTTCTTTATCTTCTTTCATGACACTATTAACTTTATTTCTTTATCTTCTTTCATGACACTATTAACTTTTATTTCTTTTTCTTCCTTCATGACACTATTAACTTTATTTCTTTATCTTCCTTCATGACACTATTAACTTTTATTTCTTTTTCTTCCTTCATGACACTATTAACTTTATTTCTTTATCTTCCTTCATGACACTATTAACTTTATTTTTTTTCTTCTTTCATGACACTATTAACTTTATTTCTTTTTCTTCTTTCATGAAACTATTAACTTTATTTCTTTTTCTTCCTTCATGACACTATCAGCAATAAAATATTTGCGGAATGTTTTGTATTTCTCATCTTGTTCGCTATGATTTGTGCCCAACATTATTTTGTTTATCATATTTTAAACTTGTTTTGATGAACAGATGAACATATAGTTGTTACAATTGGACAAGTTATAAATGAACAAAGGTATGTATTTTGGCTATTTAAAACTCAAATTGTATTCGCTATGTGCTGGACTTTTACATTTACAAGTTCAATGGTAATGATCTCTTACTTTGTTTTCAGTTATTTCTTTCTCACAAATGTAACATATGTTGCTGAATTAAAATATCAATGATCTTCCTTTGTAAACACCATATATTTTGCATTTTTCGGTCTTAATTCCCCATACTCTCATTTTACAGTCTTACCATCGACATCGCATAATACCTAATACAACCGATATCTCTGAAAACTATTGGTTTGTATCTCTCGTACATTAATCTGGCTACAAATAAAACCTGTATTGAATGTGTTTGGCTATTTTGCTTTTAGAGGATATATTATCATGGGTGTTACACACTTGGCGTAACACTAAGGAGTAGACGAGGTGTACTGAAGGGACATCAAACTTATGAGTACAAATTTCAGTTGGACAATCTGTGTCCGTGCAGGAAATGGGAGTGTCCGTTTGCCGTGATCTGCACACCGGCACACTTCGCATCTGTGGCACTGTGATACTTTCGAAATGACAATGACAATAAATACAATAGGGAACTTTTAATTGACACTGTATGTTTTTGAATTTTCATCTATGGAATTATCTACATTGTAACATATTCTTTTGTGTTCTGATAATTCTTCTGGAGTATAGAAAAAATTAAAGCATCTTTTACAGATGTGTTCCTGTCCGAAACACCTATTTATCTCTGAGGAGATAAATTTTGAAAAATGTTTTATTCCAACGTTTAAGAAATCTTCGGTCTTTATAGTCATTTTTAGGACACTCTATAGTCATTTTTAGGACATTGAAATATAATTAACATGCTAGAATGTCTTTTTGAGATTGACAGAGGCGTAGCTTCAGCGCAAGCAAACCCCACAACTGCTTGGGGAGAGGGAAGGGGGCAAGCCCATTGGGGGCCCAAAATTCCCATCAAACAACTTTTATATTGGGAGGGGGCCCCATAATTAAGTTTTGCGGTGGACTGGGGAAGATATTCTTGCTACGCCACTGCTCTACGATTTACTATGTCTGATCTGATGTAGTTTCTCTCAGTTTCACCTCTGTTGTTTTCATCTTCCAATATTTCATACACACAAATATAGTTCAAAGGCAAAAAGAGAACAATCATGTTACAACGTTTAAGTCCTTTGATATTATTATTTTTAAAAAAAATGTATTTATTTATTTACTTTAAATGAAGACCCCACGGTAAAGGACTTTATTTGTCATCTTAATTTCATTTCTTTTCTAATAATATTTCGTCCAACAGCCTGAAGTCGTTGAAGTTCTTGAATCGTGCGCCATGTTTCTCGCGACCTAACGCGCTTGTTTCGAGATAATGACGTCATCAACTGTGTCACCAGCGTTCTTCAAGAGTGACAGGAAGTATTTTACAAGTGAAATCAGACAAAATGAGATTCAAACAGGCAATTTCATGTAATTTAAAAAAATCATAATGAAAATCTATATTTTCACTAATGCCTTATTTGTGCCAGACATTTTGTCCTTGATTTATTTTCTATTATATGCTAAAGATAGGTCCGCCGATCACATGATGGCTTTGTTTACTTATCTTGAATTGGAAAACCCACTTTGGGAAATTATACAACGGGATAGCCAGTGTAAATATTTGGTTTTAATCATGTGGGGTTCTTATACAACGTAAGAAAAATGTATCCAGGAAATGTATATTCACTATGGACTTTTTCGTTTCAGTATTATTTCATAATAAACATATATTCTACATCAAAAGACATTTAATCTATTATAATAAGGGGGTGGCTTAGTGCTTAGAGTGCCGGACTCATGACCGAAAGGGTGCGGATTCGAAATCCTACCATCGTGTCACCCTGGGTCAGCTACCATGCTGTATCCTTGGGTAAAGCACTTTAGTCCAATTGCCTCAGCACTAAATAACCTACTTTTGTTGCTGTGCTATAAAGCACCAAACCAAACCAAAATCTATTATAATAAAATGTGTATCCATTCACCAGTGTTTATTTTTAAATTTCTCTCTCCCTCTGTCTGTCTCTCTCGCTCTCTTGATTTATGTATTTATATGGTAAAGAACAAGCAAGCTGTAATGTAAGTGCACAAACTGCATATAGAATTAACGGGAAAAAATTCATTTTTTATTAAATTTTTTTTATTTACAAAAATGGAGACGCTATAAACTAATAATATCCATACCTTGGCATAACTGGCACAATCCGGTCATATGCCACGTGATCTTTTAGTCAGTGTCACGAACCAATGTTGACTTTCCGGAAATAAGTAAAATTGCACACGCTCGGAAAAACGGTAATTCTGAACTAATGTACATAAATTGCAAAAAAATTTTAACGATGATGAAATGAAGTAGATATAGTTGAACACTTTCTATGGTTATTTAAATAGATTCTCACAATATTATATCGAACGCGTTAAAATTCACGTTAAGTCCACGAAATATGGCTGTTCGAGGACTCTTGTACCAAGAAATAAAAATAAAAGTGTATTTAGACTCTGCAAAGTGTACAAATCCTAATTATACAAGAACGATTATAGACAAACTATTACTACTGCAGGTAATCATGGATACTCCTCAGAGCGACTGACGTTTGATCTTTTTTTATTTTTCGCTACAGGCCAATACACTAGTAGAAATGCGGGTGTGCATACCATGCACAAAATGTGCTATGTGCAAAACAGGTATATGTATCCAAACATTTTTCCTGTTACCTTTATAAGTAATTTTATAATTTTATTTTGTATCCAATCAATGAAACTTACGGCTGCTTTACAATCAAAGATGATAGTTATGCGGGTTCGGTAATTAAATGCCCTTTAGTGCGCATTACCCGCCAAGAAGGAATGTGACGGAAGTGTTATAAAAGCCTCTTTGCCATTGGCTGAATGACTGGAATGACATTAAGTTACACCAACAATTCCCTTTCTTACTTAGCGTTTTAGCATCCACAATCTTTTCCTCGTGCTCTGTAGTCTGGAGGGTGAGTGTCAGACCATGCTGATTTTAGAATGTTACATACCCTAACATAAGCAGTTTTTTTGAAGTCAAAGTCATTGAAGAATACAAAGATTAGATATGTTCAATCAATACATATGCGTTTGATCAGTTGCTAGGAATAGATAACCATACTTTTTTGCGACAAAATTCGGCGCCATTTTTCTTCGTCATTCTCAATTATTTACGGTTGTCATGTGTTTCGGGCGTGCTTTGGTCGGTTTATATAATTTATAACGCTTATTTTATTTTATTAATATTTGTATTAATCCAGTGTCATTTATTTAGTTAAAAAAATATGGTACGAAAACCAGTACGGATGATTTTCGTAAAAAAAAATTGCTGTGCAATTCAGATAATTCTTTATTCTTACACCATAGGCATACACAGGCATTTATGGTGTGACCATGCCTTTGAACACATAATATCCCATTACACTATTAACAGAATGATAATACAATATGATGTTAAGACAGAACTCTATAAGATTTAATCCATTTGCAATGCATTCTTTAGATAAACGTGCTGCTGTTTTAATATTTGTAAGCATAACGGGTCAAATTATATCAGGTTCATAAATATGGTATATTTGTGAAGGTCAGAACATCAGAAATTACAATTGGCAAATAAAATATAATCCTTTTCATGGTGTTTGCTCATAGTAAGTGCCAAAAAGCTATTTTATTGCAACAAAAAAAACCTTCAAAAATGAGTATTTCTTGTACAGTGTATATAATGAATACATATCGGGTATCGTCAACCATCCTAACCTAGTGCCCATCCATGATTCTCGCAACCTCGCGCTTGATTTGAGATCCTGTTGTCGTAAACTGGGTCACTAGCATTCAATGACAGTGACGATACGTGCCAATTAAGAAATATTTGATGAAATTTAAATACATACTACAATTCAAAGTGAAAAAACACAATGAAAATGGCTAAGTTTACTAATGCTATATTTGCCTTAACTTTGTGGCCCTGGCGTGAGTGTTAGCCCTTCAAGCCAGGACCGTTGTTCACATATTGGTTTTCTTTACGTTTTAATTAGTGGGAAACACACGACATAGATTTTTTAGACAGAAAAGGCAATGTACAAATTTGGTCACTATAACTTGCACTTCTTATATCATGTTAGAAAAAATAAATCCAATGAAAAACTATAATGTTATGAAATTGTTAATTGAAATATTTTAATACAAGTGAAAAAAATGAAATTGCAAGACAATTTTTTTTGTTCAAAATTTACTATATCTTTAAATGTTCTCAGAGATGCTGCCAGGGTGCGCGAGTGCATTTCAAGTTAAGCATCAGGGGTGAGCAAATTCCATAGCCTGGCATCCCAGACTATTCATTTTCCAAGTCGGGCAAGTAAAATTTTCCAAAGTCGCTAGTCCGTGACAAGTGCTTTTACCCTATTTAAAAAAAAGTTGGGCAAGTCCTTATTTTCGTGCTTTAATCGCTATATTAATCTTTATTTGGCCATCCATACCCTCCAGGCGTACTGAATACTCGATTCTACCCCTCTCCATGTATACATTTACATCTGTATAACACCTACAAGTGGTCAGTAATAACTGTTGCATATGTGCACGTTCTGTTACTGCTTGACTGCATATTGGGCTTAAGCTACCAAATTATCAGCCAATCAAAACACGTCAACCAAAACAAAGCTGATATGATTAATTAGCAGTGTTCTAAGCGGCTTTGCTGCATTGTGTTTACTCAAACCAGACCCTCACCAGCGGCTCACTCTGATTTTAATCCAGCGAGTCAGCGTAATTAAATTAATGAAAGATACTTTACCGACATCAGTTTTGGTTTCCTTTATGAACTGTTTAAATGACAGTAATGATTCTTTAATTTTTAATTGATTACACAGAGGATTAACTTCAACATGCGATATTGCGTTTGAAGCGAAACAATTGCGCTAATTAATGAGCTGTCTCTTCGTATTTTAAAAGAGAAAATGCATGTTATGATCACTTTAGAAGTAGTTGTCCAGCAAGCTCATATTTACTCTGTGGATAAAATGAGTTTGCTAAATTATTTTTGCAAGGAAGGTAAAAAGGACGATTCGGAGAAGGAACATTTTTTTGAAAGTGGAGGGATAAAACGTAACACTGCTACTGAGTTTGAGAATTCCTTAAACCTAGAGAGTTTACAAATTCTAATGAACATTTCAGCAAATGGACCAGAGCTTGAGGACTTTAACCCAGACACAGCTATCAACTGCTGGCTTAGTTCTGGTGCAGGTGGCAGACATGTACATACACATTTTTTCAAATCCAGCAGCCAAAACATATATACCTGAAGGAGCCAAATGTATATCAACCAATGTTTTTGAAAAATTAAATTCTTTTAAGAAATAATTGTATTGTATATTATTTTGTTTGTTCTTTCTATGGATTAAGTGCATACATCTCATCAAATCTTGGCACGTGATTACCATTTTGTAACAAGTGAAAAGTAAGATGGGACAAGTGAAAAGTGAGGTGGGACAAGTTCATTTTCTGAAACCACTTATCCTGGGCAAGTGGATGAAAAAAATATTTTTTCAGCCCTGCATGTACATGTCTGCTTTTGCTCTTCTAACTATATCTGCATTCTAACTCCTTCTAATCTATATATCTTCATGCATTATTTACATATTTTTTGATAATTTTTATTATCGGCATATGGTTTCAAGGTGACAACAGATACAAAGAAAACAAAAGTTTCAATAAATATAATGCAATTTCCTTAAGATATACCATTTTGTATATTATTGTTTTACTTATGCTGGGATATTATATTTGGGGCAAGCTCAGTTTTTCCGAGGGCAAGTTCAATTTTCCAGTCAGCTTGCACTGGGAAAGCTAACTTTTATAAAAAAAAATTAAATCCCTGATGTGTATTCCTGCACATTATGAATAGGAAATTAAAGTCTGCGTGTGTTTTCTCTCTGGAGCTGTGGTAGCTTGGATAGTAGAGTGTTGGACTCGTAATCTAAGGGCCATGTGTTCTATAACCCCCAAGGCCAGCCTGGGTCGGCTATCCGTGTCCTTGATAAGGGTACTTGGCTCCCATTTCCACAGTATGTTAAAAGTGCCGTTAAAAGCAACAATGTTCCTTGCCCAAGGATACACCATGGTAGCTAACCCAGGCTGGTAGGATTCGAACCCACACACTTTCATACTTGGAGTACTGATTTGAGACATTTGCACTGCTGGTCAAAAATAGGGGTTAACTGATGTCAGTTTGAAACCCCAAATGCACATGTAGAATGTTACCTTATGTTTTGTATTAAACCATAGAGATTTACAAAAATGGGAAGCTCCCCAAAAGAGCAGGTTGCAAGTCCTAACACAGGCTAGAGACAGCACTACTTGTACAGCTACTTAGAAGAACATGAACTTTTTTCTCCATTCATCCCTTTTTCAATCCTTCCAGTGCATAATCACTATGTAGGTCATAAAAGGGTTTTCCATGACATACCACAAGATGGATGAATTTATCATTACTGTTCATTTTTTTATTATGGTTCTGAAAAATGTAGAGCTGCTAACATTGCTTAACATTTTTGTTTTCTTTGTGTGTCCATTTTACAGTAAAATAGTATAATTGTATTGTGGAGCTCGGTAACCCACTCCCCATCCCCCTCTCAGTGCGGCATATTGGATCCAGTGAACTAGGGACGAGGTGTCCTCGTGTACCCCTAATCTGGATGGAATTTTTTTTCAAAAGGGATAAATAATTTCTTTGCATTAGAAGTAATGATAAAAAGGTGCGCCCATGGGACAGGGCCTGAAAATTTGTTGTTTCTAATTGGGTTTCATAGCACCTTACACACGGGGGGGGGGGGGGGGGCTGATAGTGCTAACTTTCTTTATGTTCGTTTTTACTTAGGCTTTTAAATTTAGCTTAGGTTTTTTGCAACCCGGTATAAATACTGTTAAACCATAAATCATGAAACTTTGTGAGGGAATGCATCTTGATGAGCACTAAAGCCTCATCACAAAAGTAGGTCACTGGTCCATATTTTCATGCATCACTGACTTGGGTTAAATTTGGTGTTTTAAGCTGTTCATGTTAGAATAGTCAAACTTGATGATTACATTTTACTGTCTTGGGTTAAAAACTATTGGTGGAAATCGATTATAATTTGTGATGTTGCCATTGGGGTAACAATCTACAAGGGGTGGTGGTGGTAGTGTCAGCATTGGCTTAAATCCCTGGGATCTGTGGAGGGGGGTTAAAGGTCAGATTTGCAATTTTTTTTTATTAAAATTCAAATAGTTTGTGACCAAACTTGATATATGCAGTTATACTGTAGCAAGCATGTGTGTCATGCATTTACCATATTTAACATAAAATACTGCACGCTTTAAAAAACTTATTTGGGTAAGTTTTGGGAGGTTGAAGCTCGTCATAATAAGCACACTGATGATGTAATAAAGGGTGTCCCCATCATAAGAGGTAGGTTCCCTTTACCAATGTTGGCAGCTAGCCACATTGGAATTACATTTTCTCTTCAACATTATCGTGGTGAATAAAGCCAATGTTAGATTTGGTTTTCGAGACTTTTGCCAATAAAGTTAAATGGTAACAAGACATCACACATAAATTGTAGCAAGTTGCAATAAAATTGTGATGTTCATGGCAAGTTGTAGCAACTGCTTTTTTTTCCATCCACTTGCCTAGCACAAGTGGTTTCAGAAAATTCACTTGTCCCACCTACCTTTTCACTTTTCCCAAAATTCAATCACTTGTCAAGATTTTATGAGATGTATGCACTTTAATCCATAAAAAGAACAAAGGAAATAATGGAAAACATATTTATTTCTTGAAAGAATTACATTTTTCAAAACCATGATATTGTACATTTTGTTACATCAGAGATTTTCAGTTTTCCACTGACCATGTATGCACTATTCTTTGCTCCGATATGGTAGCATCAGTACTTCCATCAACAAGAATGGAAAGGAATTTACTGGAATTCAGACTTTAAAAAAGACAATTCGAGGAGTTTGCGCAAATGTTCACACATTTTATCATTATTCTTGTAAAAAAAAAACCTAAGTATTTAAAAAGTAGGCGCATGTGAGTGTATATGTTTGTTGTATGCGTTTTGAAAAATCTTTTTTGCGTTTATTTCCACCTAATATGTTGTGGAAAATCCCCAATTTCATATATGCCAAATGTGGACAGTTGACCTTTCAACCATGAATACATTCGGATGTAATAATGTTGTCTTTTTACATATGAAAGCGGATAAAATGCCAGGTGTAATTAGGTTGCCATTTTGAGAAAATGTTAATCTTGATCACCAGCGCCCTCAAGTGGCAGCGCATGTTGCTATTAAAATGCAATATTGGATGTGGAAGTAAATCCTCTGTATAATCAATTAAAAATTGAATAATCATCACTGTCATTTAATCCGTTCATAAAGGGAACCGACACTAATGTCATTAAAGTGCGTTTCGTTCATTTAATTGGATTGATTCGCTGGATTGAAATCAAAGGGTGAGTTGTTCGTGAGGATCTGGTTTACACAATGCAATGAAGCCATTTAAAACTGCTAATTAATAATACTTGTTTTGTTTCACATGTTTTGATTGGTTTAATAATTTTGGTCGATTAGCCCAATATGCAATCAAGTGGTAATAGAAAGTGTGCATGTGCAACAAGTTATCAACGATCACTGGCAGGTGTGATACAGGATGTAAATAAATACATGGAGAGGGGTAGAATCAAGCATTCAGTACACCCAGAGGGCATGAATGGCTAGATGAAGGTAGATAAAGTGATTATGGCATGAAAATAAACACTTGCCTTGTCCGGGACTAGTGACTTTGAAAATTTTACTTGCCCGACTTCGATAATGAATAGCATGGGATGTCGGGCTATGGGATTTGCTCAGCCCTGATGAGGCATACCGAGATCGGCAGATGTGTGCTTAATAAAGGATAGTTTTAACCAAAGGAGGGGTGTGCGCTTATTAAAGGTGTGTAGGGGTATTATGTTGAATACAGTCTATGTGACTGATTTTGCATTATGACTCAAGGGTCGCGGTCTGGAGGTGGGGGTAAGTATAATGTTTGTGGGATATGCAGTAGAAAATGATTAGGGATTTGTGATTGCAAGCCATTGCAGTTGCTCATTTGTATTGTTAAATTGAAACAAATAATTGCTATTCTCATATTGATTGAATGATACTTCTATTTTCAGATCCAGAAAATACAGTTATGGCAGATACTGATGGGTATGTTGAACTCTCTATGCTGGATGCTTGCTCTCACTCAATCTTTGGTCTAATATACTTGTCCAAGATATCTTCTCAAGCTGCAAACAGACATCATTAGTAGAAACATTTTTTTTTTGAAACCATTGCAACCAAAAATCATGCTAGTTGATGATGTTAATGCATGTACATCAGTCAGGGTTCTCCGGGACACCAAAATCTGCGTAAAAGCGTGGATACTTTTCGGTTTTGGACACATGAAAATTCCAACAGCTAAGTCATCTGTACGCATGTTTTGTTGGCGAAATTCTGTTGCTACAAAGCGGGCATCAATCGTGTAGTGTGCGGGCTATGAAACAAATTTAAGCAATTGTAATGGGATTAGGTGAAGCCACAGAAGCTAGATCTTGTTGTCATTTCCTAATGATCATTTTGATCAAAAGACTAATTACACACACCTCTTTGATAAACATTACACAGCACAGTTTTAATCCATCATATTGTAAATCCTTATGCAATGTTTGGAACAGTTGCATTTTGTATACTGTATTTAGAAAAATAGTGCCAAGATTTTGAGACTTATTTGTTTTGTTTGTTGGGGGAATAAAAAATTCCCATGAGTGATTATGGTATGTGTACTTTTCCAATGGCAAATTTACATGATTTCTTTGGTACCATGCGCAAGGCTGCAGATTGTGAGACTGGCTGACAGAATTTAGTTGATGCATCCCATTTTGATAAAGAAAACAGAATGCTAGATAGACTGCAATATATGTGGAATGAATCTTGGAATAGGACATACCCATGGGCTGATAAACACGAAAACAATGGATCATTTTTTTTTTGTATGCACATTGTGCCCTGACTGTAGAAGGAAAAATGGAGTGCCAAACCAAGGAACACCTGGTCCAGAACTTGGGAATTTTGATCCAAAATCTGTTGTAGAGAAATTTGTTAAAGTTTGTGTGAGAAAAAAAATTTGACGTATTATGTTGTGTTGCTTAATGGTGAAATGAAAAAAAATCGTGGAATATGGTCATTTGTTTCTTCTTCCATTGTCTTGGAAAATTTCTTGATTTGAAATGGAATTAATCTGATTACATAAATTAATATAAAAAAGAAAGTGTAATCTCTTGATTCCTTCTAGCTGCACACAAAATTGAAGAATGGCAAGGTAAAGGCATTGAGAATTGTTACAGTTGTAACGTCACAATGATCATAATTATCTCGATTATCAACTGCCTTTATTTTTTTATTAATTTTATATAATACTAAATATTTCACAATGAGCATTAGCAATCTGATGACATATATTGGTCACTCAACAATACACACATAATGTTCTGAATTATTGCATGGAAAAAAGGCTACATGATTGATACTCGCTTTGTACAAATGGATCAAAACTAAGAATTTTGCCAACAAAAAAGCTTGCATACTGAGGACTTAGCTGTTGGAATTTTCATACATCCAAAAATGAAAAGTATGCATTCTTTTACGTTGATTTCAGCGTCCCAGAGAACCCTGGATGTGTCATATCTACATGTTTTTTTTTTTCATTAAAATGCCTTGTTTGATGTCTGGTTGATTCAAAATAAAATGGTGCCCGACAGATATCCAACACGGCCATTTTGAAAATCTTTTCATCACTAAATTTGAATGGTTAGTCATATTGACATGGGGTTTTCACTAAAAGGCTTCATATGATGTCTAGTGGGTTCTGAATGAAAACTGGTTGAAAATCTTTTTACTACTACTCTTCCTGGACAGATGGTTGTATTCATATGGGGTTTTCACTGAAAGACTGCTTATGATGATTTATTTATCCCAGATGAAAATGGTGCCCAATCAGACATCAGTATGGCTGCCAGATTGGATATCTTGAATATCTTGCTACACCTACTGAATTGCAACTGCATGGTGTTTGTGCTAAAAAACTTGTGTCTACTTGGTACTAAATGAAAATAGTGCCAATCAGACCTCCAAAATGGCTGCTAAATCATTTTATTGCAACTGCTTCTTAATGAATGGCCATAGCTACATGAGTTTATCAACAAAATACTACAGTTTGTGGATGTATCAGAAGAATACCTTGAATGAGGCCGCTTTTTTGCCCCAAGAAATATTACAGATCTAACCAGATGTGGCATGTGGTCATATCTTGATATCAGGTTTAATGTCAAAGGCCAAGAGACAGCATTTTGTTCTGCAAATACAGATATCTTGTGAACATGTTAATGCCAACATAAGCAAATTTGGTATGTTGGAGTTTCTCAAGAATATCGGAGATCATTTCAATACTCGGTAGGTAAAAAGAAGAAATGGTTTTGTCTTGGATTCCAGGAAATTCCTTTATGCCAGTAGAGCGTCAGTCCGTTGAGGGACTCTGTATATTCCTGTTTTTAAGTCCGGTGTATTATGTCATTGTCCATCCATCCATTCATTAACATTTGCTTGCCCGATCCATACCATTGAATGTTGATATACCATAGTCGGACCTCCTTCCTCAAGTTCAAGGTCACAGCATGGGAAAATGAATTCTGAGGCATGTATTCTTCTCCAGATTATAACTTATGAACCAAGATGCCTTAATGAAACTTTAGTCAGTTGTATATCATGTATACACAGTGTGAACCATACTATCGCAAGATCTGCCGCAAGTTCAAGGTCACAACTGGGAATAATGTAACTCTGTGCCCTATTTCCTAATCCAGGTTGTGACTTTAACCCCTACAGATATTTTGATGAAACTATATCTGGTTTCACATCTTAGTCTTGTCTTCAGCTCAGAGGTAAAGGTCATTAGCAGGGAAAAGGTCATGAGAAGTGTATCATGAGCCATTTGTGGTACTACAGTATTACCGACTTATATAGACAAACCGCCAATGTGGACCAAAAAAAAGCAAAGTCCCAGTCACCTGGTCTATTTTTACTACCAAATTTGTTATGCTTATGTCAACATCGAGATTAAAAAATGTTTGTCAACATAATCCCTAGGTCCCAGCTTGAATGAATGCTTTGTTTTCTGACCATTTATGTCGACAAGCTGCCAGTTAAACCCATACTTTGTTTTACAATTATTTGATGTTGCCGTTGGATTAACAAATAGACATTTGTTTGGTCCTCCAAAGTTGGCCTTTTACCGCAACATCAATAAGCATGCATCCTTCATCAATGCAAGCTGGCTACAATCTTGAATATAAGCAATGCACCCTTGGTCAAAGTAAGCCATTATCAAACTTAAATAAAAGCAATGGAATCCGATCGATTGTTACATTTTCCAAAGTGAGTGGTGATTGAAAAATGTATATTTTGCCGTAAAAGTTTCCTTTTCTGCCTGAAGAAAAGTAACTTTATGCTTATGATAGCTACCAACAGTGGATAAAAACAAATTCTACTTGTGCCTAATTGAAACTTACTTTTAAAACCGTCAAATGGCCTGAGGATGTCAACATAAATGGATAGTACTGTAGTGGTTTTTTTCTGGCAAAAACAATTACCTTCTAATTTACATATGAAAACAGGCTCAGTGAGCATTATAATTGGAAAAAATACTTGATTGGTCAGATTTTAAATAAGATTTTGATGGATTCCATGTAGGAGTAATGCCTCTATCACCATTTCATTTTGAAATCGTGCGGAAAGTTTCTATGAGATAAGGCAAAGTGATGCATCTTAAACACCGTCTTTATCAGCATCTTACCTTGGGCTTAATTTGACAGTTTTTACCTTTATATGACTAGAAAGTTTATGAGAGGTGTCTTTCTGTATCGCATTTATGAACTTTATGTACTGTAGTTGGGTATTGTTGTTTTTTTCCACACAGAAGCATAGATGAGGTTTTCCTGGCATCAACTTTGACGACATAAGATATATCCAAGTTCATGAAAGTCATTTAATAAGAGGGTAAATCGTAGCAGTCATGGTTTATTCTAAAAGGCATAATTTTATGGGATTCATGCTAATTTCTAAACAAAATAATAAAACATGCTGGAAAAAATTAACAGAATGCAAAAAAATGAATGCACAATTTTTGTGCATCATAGTTTCAAGTCCTTCCTTTATTTCTTCACTGAATTTCACCTATATTTCATAAATGTCTCTCCCCCCCCTCCCCCCATATTTTTTGTTTTTGTATTTTAAATGGAGATTGCTGTGGGGATTTCCTGCGTACATTTTTAGTTCTAGAATAGACCCTGCATGGTTTGGCGGCAAAATGTTCAAATGAATCCTCACTTTTAGCTGTCTTATGTAGTTTTCGATTAGTATTGCCTGCCAGTGTGCAAAAGAAATAATTTTTAAAAAATCACATTTGAGGCAAAGTTCATACAAACATCTTTTTTATTAAAGGAAGCCAACAGAGGTAGCTGAGGGGGCAGAAGAATTGGAGGAGGTAGAAGAAGAGGCCAGTGAAGGGACAGGTTCAAAGACTTTATATTCATTAGGCATTGCTAATCTTTTATGCAGAAAATGTCCCTTATTTGCTCTCAACTAGATGCTGCAACTTGGGAAAGCCTTTCAAGTTACATGCTCTTCCTAAATCAAAATTTTAAATATATAATGAACACTTAAATTCAATTTTAAAATGAATTGTTTTATATCCTGAATCCACCTGCATCAGGTTTTTCTTGAGTCATAGTGGGTGGAAACTCAACATAGCTATCACTTTCGCATGCACATCCGTGCTCATCTGTCCACACCTTAGATTAACCGAAAGATTTGTATATGGTCAGTTTTTAGCTCACCGGAGCATATGTTATGGCTCTGTGCCTGTGTTCTGACACTACTACACAAGCCTGCTTAGTGTATTGGTATATGTTGTTCCACACAAGATTACTGTATTCTGCTCACTTTATCCATCCTATAAATTAAATCATCACTGACTCTTACAAAGTATTACTGGTTTTGGTTTGTTTTGTGAACCATGAAAAAATTGTAATTTAACTACTAGGATGACTTACAGAGGATTAGCTCTTGTTGGCCAGCTTGTATATTTAGGCTTAGAAACGGCTGTTCACACTTAAAACAATATCTGGATTACCCTGTTGCTCAACTTGCCAAGACCAAAAGACGTTCACCTTATTTGAGAGGTCTGCCAGCTTGAAATTTTTTTTATTGCTATTCCTCCTGAATGGATAGTCATATCAACATGGAGTTTTCACTAATATACTCTTATAATGTCTAGTTGGTCCTAAAGGAAAATGGTTCTGCTTGGACATCTGATATGGTCACCACAGCTGCCATCTTGAAAATCTTGTTATTGCTACTCCTCCTGAATGGATGGTCATATCAACATGGGGGTTCCACTAAAAGACTTCTTTTGATGTCTAGTTGGTCCTGAATGAAAATGGTCTTGATTTGACATGCAATATGGCTGTCATGGCAGCAATATTGAAAATCTTGTTATCACTTCTCCTGAATGGAAAGTTGTATCCACATTGGATTTTCACCTGAAGACTTATTATGATGTCTAGTTGGTTCTAAATGAAATGGTCCACCCA
The DNA here is from genome assembly GCA_029931535.1 of Margaritifera margaritifera. Classification (NCBI taxonomy): domain Eukaryota; kingdom Metazoa; phylum Mollusca; class Bivalvia; order Unionida; family Margaritiferidae; genus Margaritifera; species Margaritifera margaritifera. The sequence goes on from JAQPZY010001631.1 coordinate 4,694,127, forward strand.
GACATCCAATATGGCCACCACATCATCCATCTTGAAAATCTTGTTGCTACTACTCCTGAATGGATGATCATGTCAACATCAAGTTTTAACTAAAAGACTTTTTATGATGTCTGGTTAGTACTAAATAAAAATGGTACTGATCTGATGTCCAAGATGGCTGTCATGACAGCCATCTTGAAAATCTTGTCATCACTACCTAAACAGAAAGTCATATCAGTATGGAGTTTTGCCAGAACACTTCTTATGATGTCTGATTGCTCCTTAATGAAATGGTGCAGCCAGGGCATCAAATATGGCCACCACAATGGCCATCTTGAAAATCTTGTTGCTGCTTCACCTGAATGGATAGTCATATCAACATGGGGTCGTCATGAAAAGACTTCTTATGATGTCTAGTTGGTCCTAAATGAAAATAGTGCCGCTATGACCTCCATTATGGTCACCACAGCAGCCATCATGAAAATCTTGTTATTGCTATGCCTCCAGACTGGAAAGCCATACCAGTATGGGGTTTTCATTGGAAGACTTCTTATTGTGTTTAGTTGATCTTAAATAGAAACTGTGCCGATCAGATATCCAATGTGGTTGCCATGGTGGCCATCTTGAAAATCTTATCGCTACCCTACACATGGAAAATTGTATCAACATGGGGTTTTCACAAGAAGACTTCTTGTGCTGTCTAGTTGGTACCAGATGAAAAAGGTGTTGATCTGACATCCAGTATAGCCACCATGGCAGCCATCTTGAAAATCTTGTTATTGCTACTCCTCCTAAATGGAAACTCATATCAACATGAAGTTTTCACCAGAAGACTTATTATGATATTTAGTTTGCCCTGAATAAAAATTGTGCCAATCTGACTTCAAATAACATATTAAAAATTATGGTACTAATTCTCCTGAATGGATGGTCATATTAACATGGAGATTTCACCAAAAGGCTTCTAATGGTGTCTAGTTTGTCCTAAAATGAAAATGGTGCTGATCTTACATACAGTATGGCTGATACAGTGGCTAATTTGAAAATCTTGTCACTCGAGAATGTCAAGATGGTTTCAGCACTCGGCAGTTAAAAGAAGAAATGGTCTTGTCTTGAAATCCTGGGCATTTTTTTCTGACAGTAAAGCAGCAGTCTCTTCGAGGGACTCGGTTTTGCATGCTATATACATCCTAGCATACACAGAAGTCCCTTTCTGACCAGAGCAGTTGGAAGTAGGAATAAATCTGTTGATTCAGTTGTACACTTTCCATATTACAGACCCTGAAACAGGTAATGTTACCCAATCTACATTTTGTTTGGATTTCATTCGCATTGCACTCACATTTGCATTTCACTTACCATCCTGACATTTTTCATTTACGGCCTCAGAAAAGCATTCTGATTTTGTGTTTGTTGCTTATGTTAATCGTTTCCCTTCATTTTCGTTCATTTGAAATGCGTTTACTTAAGTTGGGATTTCCATTTTACATAGTATTAAATGGAAAGAACTATTGCTTTTGTGTTTTATTGTATTAAAAGTGTGCATTAATAAAATAGATATGTATAAATTTCAAAAGATGGCATTGAATTTATGATAAATGCCAACCATTCTGCTTTTTTTCGCCTATTTATATCTTGCGCTTGCCTGTTTATGGATTATGCTTTTTTGGGTACATTAAAATAAAAATAAAGCAAAAACAAAAAAAAAGCAATAAAAAGTTCAATTTTTCATTTTTATTATCGTCTCTTTAATCCCACACAATGTATAAATCTGAGAATATTCTAAAAAAAAGAACACAGCTGCATAAGATTAGAGTAAGAGTACATTTTTCATAGACCTCCATGTACTTTCCTTATTTTCTATTTATAGCAGCTGTATACAACATATTTCCAAGAAAACAGACAGGTTTCTTCAATTTGAAAACTTGTCTCACTGATTCATTATATAAATACACAGAATTTGTTAACAGACCAGTCTATACTTAAAATAATGGTGGCAGATGTTAAGTGAAACGGGCTTAATTGATGTGACTCTCGGATATTATATGGCTGAAAAATGTTAGAGAAGAGGGATCTTTTTAAACTTTAAAACATGTTGGATCATTTAAAAAAAGACAAATCAATAGTGCTTTACAAATTTAAAAAGAACATGAGAGGGGTAATACAGCACTTGGGTTGAGCACATGGTAATGATTTTTGCAGAATGTATGGAGTTGACTTTACGATCACTCAATGAAAATTAGACATGTAGACTTGTTGAAGTAAGTGTTGTGTATATATAATTTGTCAGTTTGTTTTGTGGTTTGTATTCTTTAACCAGCTGCAGATCCAGGTTAGAAGCAAAACTTAATGTACATTTTTCATACAGTTTATTGTAATTATACTCTTTATGCTCAAATTACGCTTTTTTGCCACTTAGGTTACGCTTATACCTCTGTAGCGGTTGCCAGGTATGTAAATAAAAACATTGCTACAACAGCAATAAATGTAAAAATATAGTTGTTGAATAAGTCATCAAATTTTGTTTCTTATTTGATTGTGTTCAAAGAAAAATTGTGTAGATACATCTTCTGGTGATGATGTCACATGAGTGGTGGTTATTGGAACAGTTTCACAGCTGCAGGTATTGAAAAATTTTGTAAAGATTAAAGAATCTGATGACAGATTATGCAAAAGGGCTTTTGACCATGGAAATTTAGCGGCAGCGCAAAGTAAGGTAAATAGATGTTCAAATCCATTCATGAAATGCATTTCGTTTTCATTATCATTCATTTTGCATTTGCATTATCCATTTTCTTCATTGCATTCATCATTTCATTCACATTATACATTTCATTTTCATTCATTCTGCATTCATTTTTTGTTTCACTGGTAACATTACCCTTTTCTGGGTTGGTAATGACAATACATTTGTATATTGTAAAAGGTCAACAGGTTAACTGTGTTCTGTACGTGTAAATGAGTGTAGGAATTAGATAAAAGATACCATGCTTTTCATGTAAGGCCTCATCTGTAGTGGCTGATTAAGGTTATTGCTGATGCATGAGCAATTGTTCTTAAAATCTGCTTCAGAAGCTATTTATCGCTGGCCACTTTTAGAAGCCATATTTTACTGGGGGGTGGGACGGAAGCCACAGACTTTGAGTAATCTTGGAGTGACAACCAGTGTTAGAAGAGGTCTCTGATTCCCTGATGAAGTGGGCAATCCTAGCTCCAAGGATGGGACCAGGGATGAAATGCAGACTCAAATTTAAGTGGTTTATTAATAGACAGAATCAAATGGCATTAAAAATTCAAAACTCAAATATCAGGTGAATGACTTCTTTATAAAGACTTGTTGACTTGACATCACAGTGGTGGTTTGCATTTGACCAAAAAATACTTAATTTAACGGTTTAATATGTTAGAATTTGATATAAACCTGTACAGATATTGAAGTTTTAATGTTCAGATTTAAAATTAATTTATTATTCAGTGATAGACTTAGGAACTTGGACTAGAATTAATTAGATTCATTTGGTTTGAACTTTCAAAAGAGCTATGGAAACACTCGATGGCTATAACAATAATAAGTAACAACTTGTATACAAAACTTTGAGAAACTCGGTCAGCTTTACAGTACAATTAAAAACTTTACAGAGCCATCAGAAACACATTGGTTTCACAATCAAAATTGCACATTATTATTATTATTATTATTATTTCCTATTTCTGTTGAACTGAAATAAGTATTATTTTGATAAGGTCTGCAAGAAACACTTGACTTGATCTTACAGGGTCATGAAAAACGTTGTCTGTATACAATTTTTCTGTTCAAGCCAATGTTTAAACTAAAGTTGCTGATTTCTAAAACATTAAAATGAAGTAATACATATCCTGACTGTTTTACATTAAATATATGCAAGATTTCAGAACTTATTGTTAGACCTGCCCTAAAATTGCAGTCAAAATGTTATTTTCCTTGGAAATATGTTTAAAGGTATCATGAAATAACTAGAGATTACTGATTCCTAACAGTGTAATAAATAATAGTTACCTTTCTTTTGTGCACAGCCTTATATAGAATTTGTAATAAAAATAATAGTAAAAATTTTCCATGGAATGTCTGAACATACAAAACCTTCGACATGACCATCAGAAATGGGAATGGATCCAGTCACAGATGCTGACAAGCATTTATATCCTCCCTGCAGAATTCTGCACCATGCAGGGAAAATTCTGCCCTTCACTGGGTAGCAACCACGGGGAAAAATTCTGCAAGTGCACACTCGTAGGGGCAACTACTTTTCTACTGATAACAACAAAACTACACCTGAATTAATAATGTAATTGAAAAGCTAGTTTACTGAGAGTATTAGCTGAGTGTATGTACATTAAATGTTGGTTCTGATGAAAAAAATTTGAAATATCAATGTTTAGTTTCAGTATAGTAGATACTGTAAGCAACTGCTAATCAATCTGGTGAAGTGTTCAAAATGTTGCTGATAGTGATGAATGAAGTTGCAATCGACAATTCGTGAAATAAAATCATGAATTTTAACATTTTAAAGAATTATTTATGATCAATTTATATGCGAACATGATATTTAAATGGGAATCATACTAACCAATGCTTAGTAATGGATAACAGTAAGTATTGTTAAAGAAATTTATAATGATTGCCCACAAATGTTGACAACACCCATGCACCTGTTTTAACAGTGAAAGCGTTACAATCAATGAACTTCATTTACTAAAAATTTACATTGCTATACTGCCTACAGATTACAATATGTTGGCCTCACTGGATCTCGACCCTTCTCCCTAGATCCTAGGCAACAGATAAAGGGAGCGTTTCATAGTACATAAGCCCTGGAGAAGGGGCTGAGGTGGCTAACCATGTACATTCTTGGTTAATTTTGCATATAACTTCGTTGTATTTCACCCTGTATAAATACAGTTATACCTGGAATCATGAAATTTAATGAGGGAATGCAATTTGATGAGTACTACACCCTTTTTCACAAAAGTAGGTCACTCTGACTTTTATTTCAGACTGCAATGACTTCGTTAAATTTTGTGTTAAATTTATTTCTCAAGCTCTGTTTATGCTAAATAATCACTATATGATTGTATGTATCTCTATTAGTGCCACACCCTTAACAAAAGAAGGTCACTGTGACCTACATGTCACACTTTACTAGGTTAGGTTAAGTTTTTGTGTTTAGATCATGACCAGTTAGGTTTTTGCCACCCAATATATATACAGTTATACCTGGAATCCTGATACTTGGTGAGAGGATGCATTTTGAATACTATACCCTCATCACAAAAGTAGGTCACTGTGACTCCTTTTTCACACTTCACTAACCTGAGTCTTGAGCACTTGCCAGAATCACCAAAATAGATATATTACCACCCTTACAACAAAAGGTCACTGTGACCTATATTGTGTTTCTAGGTTGTGTTATGTTTTGTAATTAACTCGCTGCCACATACTGTTAATCTGGAGTAATGACACTTGGTGAGACGATGCATCTTGATGAGTACTACACCTCGTCTTGAAAGAGTGTCACTGTTGCCCATATTTCACACTTCACTGACTTTTGGTTAAAATATTGTTTTTACTATTGATGCTTGAATCATGAAACAAGATGATTGTATACATCTTAGTACAACACCCATACAAAAAAAGTCACTGTAACCAACATTTCACATTGTACTGGCTTAGGGCAAGTTTGTGCATTTAGCTCCTGACCACATAGGTTTTCTGCATGTGATGCATATACAATCCAATCTAGAATCATGGAGCTTGGTGTGGGGATGCATCTTGATGAACACTACTCCTTAGTTTCAATTGTAGGCCTATATTTGATGCTTCACTGACTTGTGTCAAATTTTGTTTTCGTATACTGTTCATGCTGGAATCATGAAATTGATCATATGTGTCTCTGATACTATAGGACCCTTGCACGAAAAGAAGCTAATTGTAACATATATATTTGATCTTTTACTGGCTTTGGTTAAGCCTTTGCATTTAGTTCATGACCAACTGAAATTTTGGAATGCTGTATTTATACTGTACCATGAATCATGGAACTTGGTGAGTGGATGCATCTTGGTAAGTTTTAGTTACATACATCCAAGACCTGCCAACCCTTACGATCTGACCATAAGTTAAATTACGGACTTGTGTAATAATAGAAAAATTTGCTATTAAATCTGGATACTGGCTTGTCTGTTTGATCTGGATCTGGGTTTTTATATTGGATTCAGTGGAGTTCATCAGGGAACCAGTCTAACTTTACAGGAGTACCTTGTAAACTTGGAACTGCGCATATTATTCATGCACAATGCCTGCATTATCACTCTGTTGCTTACATAGCATTTTCTAAAAATGGCATCCAGTGAAAACATGTTGCTGATGAGAAAGACAATAAGCCTTTTAAAAAGTTTAAACAATCAGCACATAAGTATAAAAAAGAATGTTCAGATTCTTGGGGGAAAACAATCGGGGGGGAAAAGCAACAATTGTTTATTGGGCATCATGTGTTGATTGGAGAATGTCTCATGGAGGGAGAGACAATAGCCATTGCCACATGAAATTCAAAATGAACCCAAAGATTATGTCAAGTTCGGAGAATAAGCAAGAAGCCTTGAAGTTCCAGGTGGTTTGCAACTGCAGTTTCTGAAACCATACTAGAGGTAATTAAGGTCTAAGTGTACTTTACAGATGTTTTAGTTGAACATAAGATTTGCCTTTGCTGCATCTGCCTCAGACATCTGAACTGTTTAAATGCATGTTTTCAAAGTCAACAATAACAGTACATGATATTTTGTTGTACCATACTAAAAATTGGTCCAACTTGGAAAATATTGACTGCCTTATAGAGAAAGTCTTGTTATGATTGGCAGGTCTTACATCTTAGCCTACTCAGAAGGGCCTTTCAGACCAGTGCAGTGGGAATAAATATGTTTATTCAGTGGTAAACTTTCAACATTAATGGCACTACATTATATATCATGGTAGGTTACTCTCAGCAGGTGAACTCGGTATTGTACATGTGAAAGATTATAGAAATTGGAATAGTGGACTGCAAGCTGCATGCTTTTCGGGGTAATTATAGATGCATAAATTATGCATGTACATATACTAATGGCTGTCACTCCAAGGTTAGGCAAAGCCTGTGACTTTCACCCAGTAAAATCTGGCTTCTAGGGGTGGAAAATGATAATAGAAGCTATTAAGCTGATTTTAAGAACAATGATTTAATCTCCGGATTTTGTCAGCTTATTGTAGTGCCTCCATTGTTTTTGGTTTTTTTTTTTGCTTAGTTGGTAGTTAGATAGACGATTAAAAGTTTAAATTTTTAAATTACATTAGTTAGAACAGAGGCCAACATTACATTGTCACCATTACTTTAGTCTAAACTTATTTTTATTATGATACTGTTTACAATGGCTACTGGAGACTACAGAAAGTAGAGGTAAGCCATGTACGTGTTGATTACTCAGGTTATTGGGTTTCAACAATATAATTGTGCAAACTGTTTGATGGGATTTTTTTTATAATGTTTTTAGATTTTCATGCATTAGTTCATATCGTGATGTCAGAGAAGGGACTCTAGATAAAATCCTACTGGTACACTGCATATACATCAGTGTTACATTTTTGTAAAAGCATCTGAAATATGGAATTTATCACAGTAATTTTTAACAGTGATGCAACAAGGCTGTGCAAGTGCACTAATCCAGCAAAATTGACCATTTGTCATGTGATTTAAAATTGGCTATGAGTGGGTAGATGTGCAATGAAACCTGAATTCCCTGAAATAAAGATATACAAAGCACAAATAATCTAAATGAAGTCTGGCCATGTTTTGTTTTGTGTAAGGTTGTCCTTTTTAGACTTGATCACCACAATGTTTTATTGTGTCTGTCCTCCTTTTCCATGTGTCTTTCACACTGCCCAACTGCGCATGACCAGAAATCCATTCATGTGTGCTCAAGACTGGCCGGTCATAAGTTGATTGCTTTCAAGTTCTTCTGTGGGGACTAGTGACATGGATCAGGATACTGAACGTGTCATGGATAACTTGGAGACCATTAATACTTTGGATGCATATCTGTTGATCTCTGATCGAATGAAAACGATTGAAATTTCTCAGGATCAGAGTTGTCCAAGACTGACTGCATGTGATGAACTCCCAAAGAGCAAGAAAAAATTTGAATTAAAATTTCGGAGGTCGTGGTTGTGTTAAAGCTAAAAAAACTAGCCATGCACATGCTTATCCAAACCACAGATAGCGAGAAAGGTTTCTCAGCATAGTCTAACATTCACGCTGCAATCAGAAACAGATTAACTTCTGAAAATGTTGACAGAACAATGGTAATCAGCTACAGGGTGGTACATTTAGGATATTTTCAACAGAGCGCTGGATGTATGGAAGGGAGAAAGGAAGGGCACAATGTTTTTTTTTTATTTTTTTATGGCACTTTTAACAGATTATTGGCTATATCATGCCTAGGAAATGGGAGCTAAGAGCCTTTCCCAAGGACACACCAAGGCAGCTGACCCAGGCTGGCCTGGGCAGGTATCAAACCCATAACCCTTGGAGCATACAACCCTGTAATTTTCCCGACTCCATCCCATTCTTTTTAGAACGCAAGGGGGAAAATCCCCCTTTCCAGCTAATTCCTGGCAGCATCACTGTTTTAATGGGTTCAAATCCTGTCGAGACCAGCTCGGGTCAGCTGTCACAGCGTATATCTTTGCAAGGCTCTTAACTCCTGTTGCCTCCATACCAGTCTGCATTGTAGGATGCTCCAAATGTGCTCCTGTTGATGAGGCGATTTGTTTACAAGTAAATTCCTTGTTTACAGTTTTATATGCGTGCATAAGAACAATAGAAATCACCCTAGCTCATTTACATGCTCACACCCACCCACCCCTTGTGTTCATTACATCCATCCATTCCATACATGTGACTCGTCAGTGCCAAAATGTTTGGTGCACAACTACTCTTGTATCAGTTGATGGCATGTGCTTAACCTTGGCAAACCTTATTGACTTGATGGAGATATTGTTCTATTTTCATGTGCTGAGAAGTTCTTACCAAGTTGTTCTCAGTTTTTTTTAAAGGGAAGTAGCTCCGACTTTAAAACATTAACCAAATGTGTGTATCTAGCATGCTACATCACTCAGAAGTATTTTTGTCTCCTCTTCACTATAAAGTAGTGTCAGATGAGTTTCTGTGACATGTTAATCAAAAGTAGGAGGAATTTTTTTTAAATCCAAACAAAAATGGTAAATTCAAGAAGACTGCATGATAGAGATTGTATTAAAAATGCAGTACCACCATATACTTTTTGGATCCAGTTAAGAAGGATATAAAAAGCCATACAAATTGGAAGTGTGTAAAACCCTGTTTTAAATTTTGTATTATTGTTAACATTAATTTAAAACAACTTTTTATAATCAAATCTTTTCCAGAAGGCCATGATGAAAAGTCTAATACCACCCCTGCAGGACTGGCCAGTCAGCTGATGCTGAGTCCATCAGTGTTGGCTGCAATGCAGGAGCGTCTTGGTAGCCTTGTAGGCTCACCATCTGGATACATTCAAAGGTAATCATATGGGATTTTTCTTAAGATTGATTGGGAATGGAGCTGGAGTCCATTACTGTGGGACAAAATTAGACCAGTTTGGAAAAAAAACAATAGCTGACTGGGCTTCACAAATCTGCATATATTCAATAGCATCTGTGGTGAGCTTCAAGGTAGGCAAATCCATGGACATGTTTGGATGCGATGTCTGTTGTATGTGACTTTGTTGACCAAACATTATTGTCCACATTAGAGACAGGTGTCCACTATATAAAGGACATTTGTTGAAAGATTTTCATTGGGGATCACAGAAAAAGTTTTTATTGTGAATGTGTGTGTCTGCTATATGGAGTTTTCTATTATGGAAGGTTACACTGTATTTCGTATTGGTAGATTTTGTAGAATTTTTTACCTTTGGCAAAACAGCTAGGTAACTGTAAAATAATATCCATTCATGTATGCAGTATTGTATGTGTAATGTCATGCAGCTCTTTATGTTTACAGATATCTGCTTTATATAAATTATTTTAAATTGAATGCATTCAGAAAGACCTCTGCAGCAAGTGCAGAGATGCCAACCATTACTATTTTGGCATAATCATTCCTATTTTCAACCTCACATTACACCATTCTGATCATGTTACATTCTGAATTCCACTCAGATTTATTTAGATATCTAAAATGCTTGTAATGTCTGGTTGTAATTCATTTGTAAAAAAGCATACCTAAGCACTTGTATCACAAAAGGAAAGAAATATTGTCCAACCAAAAATCACTTCACCATGGTGCTTTAATTGACCTGAAAAAGCTTGAGAAAGATATTAAAATGAACATCAATGAATACAGATTACACTTAAAACAAAAAAACTTCAAAAATTTAAAACGAGATATGCAAGGCATCAACACTGGATGAATAACAGTCTTTTCTCAATGGACTTGAGCATGACATCTTGCAGGAAAGGCAACTTTAGGAAGCTTGTGTAAACTAAGAATCACTTCAGTCAGTAATGTTAAATTGTTGGATAGAAGTTAAAAGTATTCCTATTTTTATGTTCATATTTCAGTTTTTTAACCCCTTTTTATTTGGAATTTGATTCTAGTTGTACTTCACCTTTTCATTTGGGATTCAGTTCTGTTTCACTGCATTCATTACCATTTTGCCAAAGTGTGCATTTAATTGTGTAATACATCATTAATTTAGGCATAGACTTCTGAAAAGAAGGAAATTAAGGTAGAAGATAGAAGGTACACAATTGCTACGTCATGGAGTTACCGCATGACTTACAATTTAAAAAAAAAAACGTTACAATTTTATTTTAAAGCTGAATTTTAACTTGTGGAGATAAAAATGGCAGACAGTACTGAAGAGGCAAGTGATTTGGATGCAGAATTTGTTGAAAATATACAGTGTGTGTGGGGGGGGGAGGATTGACATTTTAAGTTGTGGGGATTGTGATCTTGACTTTGAACCGAGTTGATAATAATAACTGTTTCGTTTGATTTTCTGACTCGGATGTTAACAATAATGAAGATTTTGAAGATTTTCAAGCAAACTGGACAGTTGAGAACATTGAAATGAATTGTACAGAATTTTAACGTCATTACGATTTATATTTTATCTTTTTGTACTTTATATTTAAATTTATCTTGAAGGGTTTATCTTCCAAAATTTTTGTGCAATTCGTTTTTAAATTTTTCTAACTTTACCTTTAGTGGGCACCATATAGACACTATTGTACTGATGTGCTGTAAAATGCTACTACATACATGCATTGAAAGTAAGTTTAAAAAAATTTAAAGTGTGTTTCTTAGTTCGCTTATCTTTCACTTGCACTGAATTTCGTGCTCTTTAAAATAGTGTACAACTTTGAATTTTTTTTTTTGAAACTTGTCCTGTAAAACCAGATTGACCAACATCAGTGCATTCTCTTGTGATAATACACCACCGACTGAAAAAATGTCCAGTTTTACACATCTTTATGTCTGATTGTGCTTCAGTATAAAATGAGTTAATACTCACATTCCTATTTCATGTTGGTGGGGGTTGGGATCTCGGCAAGTGTTGCTAGAAATGAGAAAAGTGGTCATTGTGATACAAATGTTGAAAAATTTAAACTAGAGGAAAGTCTATGACCTCGCAAAATAGCAACTGTTTTCAAATGGTGTCCTATCAAGATTGGAAACATTTTGAAGTAGTGCTACTTCAGTGGCTCACCATCGCAAATCCACACATCTCCCACCACCAAGCTTTCATGACATCATCCAAAGAAAAATTATGCAAATACCCTAATCCCGTGGGCTTTGATTTTCATGCAAGAGAGATCACTCAGTGAGAGACTGATAAGCTCCTTTAATAGTCAATACAATCCACCTGGAGATGGTGGTCGCCGAAATGTCAGCAGTACCCTTGATAGGGAGACCAAGACCGTTACAACCCTTTCTTTTCTCTTTTGATTTAGATGGATATAGACATAAAGCTCCAATTGATCAAAATAGTCCATCTTGATCATCCTCAGCACATACACGACTGAGACTGGAGATTTTGATAGGAACAGGAGCTACAAAAAGTAGCTGATTCTTGGTCAGAAACCCAGGTTATCAAACAAGAGACTGAATCATAGTTACCATTGAACCATAAACAACCATTTTACAATGATAAGGGATGAATTTTACTCTTTTCCTCACCAACACTAGGGAGAGAAGGAAAGACCATTTTAATTGTAAGGTTCTTGAAGGAGCTTCGCTCAAAGGTTCAAAGGCGGTTTAGATAATGACTAAAGAACACATGAGAGGTTCCACCTCGGCATTAAAGAGTGAGAGATTGGTCTCTGGAGCTCAAATTACCTGATCAATTCTGAAAGATGTTGGTCTCACCATGGTGAAGCAGATAGGGAACTTAAAGACTTTTGGACAGGCTGCTCTGTTGCTCTTAGTAGTGGATACAGAGCAGTCTTTTTCCTCAAAGAGAAAAAGAAGAAAATCTGCATCGGCAGTTAAAGAGGAGCAGATATGATCAATGCATTTCCAACTACACCAGTTGCAGAAAAATCTCCACTTAGCATCATAAACCTAGGAAGTCATTTGCCTTCTAGCGTAATTGATGCATTTAGCAACCTTGCTCTACCATGGTTCTGGTGTATAGATTCTTTGATGTGAGCAGGTATGAAGGTGGAGAAACTGAGTTTACATTAAATTATTTTGTTGCCCAAGTGGAATAATACACTACATTTATTTCTGAGGTTAGATCCAAAGCAACCATGTGAAAACCTACTTGGTTTGACTTCTCAAAACTGTTGGGCTAATTCTGATCAAACTTGATTGATGTTTATTTAGGGAACATGATGCATCAAATTTGTTTCCAGTTTGGCTTCTCTATTAACAACATGGCGTCCATTGAAGCCAGGTTGAAAATTGATCTTTTCTTGAGTTCAAAAACAAATGACTGACATAATTTACCAGCTATGCATATGACTACTTGGTGCATCATTACTACTACTCTACTGATACTGTCATTGCCAGCTTTTTTAAAGATATTTCTTGTTAAACTTTAAGGTAATATAAACACTGTAAATGAATTATTTTAGCATCCATTTGTGTGAAATTGGTGGTCAGCACATTTGAAGCATAATTTGTGATTTGCTTACTGGCAATATCCAGAGATGCTGCCAGGGTGTGCGAGTGCACAGATCGTGCAAAATTTGAGTTTGTGCACTTGAAAAGCGGTGATGCGCAAGAACAACTGCAAATTCATTCAAAGTCACGCATAAAAAAATGTACTCTGCGCAGTATACCATTTTTATTTAGCTGTTAACCCTTGAAGTGCTTTTTGCAACATAAGTTGTGCTGCTGGTAGAGGCGTCATAGCACTTGTCGCAACATGTCATTTTTCAGGTAGGCAACTGTTTACACATCTGTGTACTTCAGCTTGACATGATGGCTGTTGAACTAAATTTGATTGGTACATTGTGCCTTGGAACAAGTATTCAGTCATAGTTCTAACCTTGCATTCATTGAGAAGTTTTACAAATGCTTGTTTAAAATACAGGCTACCCATAAAAGCCAAAATGGCTGACTCCCAACATGGATCATCTTCAGATGACGATTTCATTAAGCAAAATAGCGGCTGATGATGGCGATGATGACAATTATTTTGAAAGTTTGGAAGTATATCAGATATTTGAGCTGGGAAAGTTACTGGAAATACCAGTGAGTGATTTTGAGCCCGAAAATGACATTGAATACAAGCTGGATGGACAAAATAGACGGTATGCTGGTCAACCCCCTAATCTGCGGTATTTCAAAATTAAATGTAGAAATGGAGAATACCAAGCCTAACTAAAATAGTAAATATAAAACTAGAGTGCAAATTTCATTTCTTTTCTTAAACAATTAAGCACTGATGGATCTTGTGCTATAAAACTATATTGCACTTTAAGCTGGCTAAGCCAGCAATGCATATGCTCCCTCAGACAGCAGACTGAAATGGGTTCTCAGCACAGAACAATATTCATACACAGATACAGAACAGATTAAGCTCTGAAACAATCGTTGCATATACAGCTAGAGGGAACATCTTTTGAGGATTTTGATTCTGTAGAGCCCTAACCTAGTGGAACAGGAAGAAAGACACAGATATTTAAGTGTTAGGTAAATACTGAACTATGACCGCTTCCTTGCCCCTTTTTTTGTCTACTCCCCCCTTGTTTGGGTGACGAGGGACAAGGATCCCCCACCCCATTAGATGAAATCCTGGCAGCGTCTTTGAATATCCATATTGTATAAGTATGTTATTGATAATGCAAACAAAATTGGGGAAAGTTGTGCTATATTTGCAACAACAAAAAATTTTCTTATGTAAATTGTGTGATTTATAGCTGGGTTCATGCAAGAGGGCACTTAGGGTAAAATACTCCGTCATTTAACCTAAACTTGCCCAAAAGCGAAATTCACTTTGCCTTGCCTTGGTTTCAGGGCTCGAATTTAATGCCCACATACTTGCAAAATGCGAGTTATTTGTGGAAAGTGCTGGTCAAGATTTTAAGTTCTTGCATATGTTTGCAAGTGCTATACAGTCAATCATTATAAAATTCCTGATTTGTGGTGTGTAAATGCAGCGAAATACACATGCATAATTACAAAACATAAGATGACCTTTATAGACTAGGACAATTTCTCATATATGTTGCTGCATAAAGCTTAGGAGGCACTTTCGAGGATTTGGGTATGCTGCAACCAAATATTTTGTTTGTCACTCTCTAATTTGATGTTTTAGGTGCGAAATCGGAAAAATAACAAAATGGCTGCCATTTGAAACTTCAAATGACCATAACTTTGGAACTGGGGTTGTGAATGTCGTGATCTTTTCATCTTGATACCATGTTTTTGATGCCTACAAACACACTGAACACACCAGAATATGATTATTTTTAATATATCTTTGTGGAAACTAGTTATGGAAAATGATGTAACAACTTTCTTCATATAACACTAACAGGTATTCTTTCAGCCAAATTTATTAATATAAATGCTGTCAGTGTCTGCACACTTGCAAGCTGCAGTGCATGCCAGTTTCCTCTTCCTGCAGGTGCAGTTGTGTGATGTGCATCCAATTAAGACAATATCCTTGCATGACTTTGGAATTAGATTAAGTGATACAAGTTTTGGTGACAGCTTTCCATATTCCATTTTCCAGCCCATGGTTGCAGGTAATGGTAGGACAGGCTGTGGATTGGTGTCACATATTAACCCGACTATCTCCTGAAAAAATATGATTGTTTTTTATACATTTTGTTCATTCTTGGTGAAGCTAATTGCCTATGAACCTTTCATTGTCGAAAAATACAAACTTGGAAGTGTGTATAAATCTACAATTATAAACAAGAAATACAATTCATCTGTACATTTACAGAGTCTACACAAAACTCACATTTTGTCTAAGTGTTTCTCCCACCAGAATAGGGTGAAATTGGGGAAAATAGAAAGAAGTGAGTGTAAAACTGTTGCTTAAAACAGCCATTTCATTAAACCTTTGAGCCAAATAGTATAAAAACAAAAGTAATATTTATTAGTTTGATGCAGCAAATTTGATTAATGACATCGTTTTTGCATAAGACTGTAATTTCAAAAGTTGGTGCTATAAAAAAAAAAATGGGTGACATATCAAGGAACAAGTCCTCCATACTTTTACAGGATTAAAAACATGTGATAGATCTGTTTATCTTTACTAGCAATTTGCCTATAAACCTCAAAAGAGTGATAATTTGCTTGATTAGCTACAACTCCACGGAATTTCACTTGTACAAGTTTCTTGTGTCAACGGTTGGCAGGAATCTCATAGATTAACAATTGATAATATAAATATTCATTAAATTGTTACAAGGTCATAAAAACACTCTGTTGTAACTGCTTTACATTGCATTTTATATGTGTGCCATAAGTTCGTTTTTACATCCATCTGTTACCAATTTGGTTTCTGCACAATAACTTCAGTTGTCCACCATCTACAGTTACCAAATTGTGGATAACTTGCACTTGCGATAAGGAAGAATTCTATCTATTTCAGGCACAAAAGGTCAAGTTCACTTACTAAAACAAGGAAAACTGTTTCCATACAATAACTTGAGTTCTGCACCATCTACAGTTACCAAACTTAGTGTATAGCTTGCCCATGGTGTAAGGAATAACCTTGTCAAATTCAGGGTCAAAATGTCCATGATCAAGGTTACTCTGACTGAAAGAAGAAAATGTTTCCATACAATAACTGGTGTTCTCCATCATCTACAGATACCAAACTTTGTGGGTGACTTCAAATTGATATATGGAAGAACCCTATTGATTTTGGGGTTAGAAGTTGAAAGGTCAAGGTCACTGGCTAAAATTTATAAAAATGGTGTCTGCACAGTAACATTAGATCTCACTAACTTACCTCACCAAACTTTGTGGATGGCTTGCACTTGGGATAAAGGTCAAGGTCATTCTGAAAGAAGAAAAATGGTTTGTGCACAGAAGTATCAGTTGTCTGCATAGAGGACTAGTAAACATGGGGTGGTTGTATAATGTGCTGTTCATGGCACTCTTGTTGAATATATAAAAAAGACGAGTTGATATTTTACTCAAAATACTAAAGCACTCAGTGGCAAATAAAGTAGACAGTGAAGATGTCTATGTGAAAAAAGACCATGTCAGTGTCACTATCTCTGACTATCTGGGGATAATGGCACCCCCTCATAACAATTAAAGTTGAAACTGATATAAAAGGATCACAGTTTCTTCTTATTCCTAAACTCGTTGATTGCACTATAGGTAATAACAGTAACTGGTTTTTGAAACATCGCAAATAGAAATAGAACTTTGCAAGTTGATTCTTTTTTTTTCCACTTGTGAAAAAGTGCAAGTAGTAAAAAAAGAAAGTTGAATTTCAAACCTTAGATTTGACACCATTCCCCTACTCCATTTGTCATGATGGACTGTAGTCAACTTTTGTTCTAATTTGATGATCATATATGAATGCCAGAAATTACATAGTTATTTTTGGGACTTGCACACATGATTCTTATTAAAATGAGTATTAAAAAAAGAACTTTTGTAGCTCAGTCAGAAGTGAATTGCAACTTGGTGGATATATCCAAGTCCATTACTAATACAATTAATCATGTTATCCAATATTGCATCCTATATATTTACGAAAAAATGACTTCTTCAATGGAAACAGTTGCTAATTTTCAACTGTAATGCATTTCCGAGGTTGCTGTTTTATACAATAACTATGTTGTACAACAACTGTGGTGAAGTCAAATGAGAAAAGTTTGTAATATTTGTATTAAGTTTGAATACTTTCTCATCGTCATTTTAATCATCTGACATGAAAACATGCAAAAACAGACATTTAAAGTGACTACTTTTACTTTGAACATTTTAGAGTTTGAACTGTATGCACTCACTTGCCTGTTTTTTTTTTTGCCAATTTTGGCCACATTTAGTCTGGAGAAAGAAGTCATTTTGTCCAAATATTAGTCACATGGATCCAGTTATAGTAAATAAAAATCATTTGGAGTTGCAGTCAGAGCTTAATTTTCATACATGTCCAATTTGTGCAGCCTTCCAAAAGCTGTTAAAAGGAGAATCAAAGCTTTGAAGAAGCAGCAGTTTGAGTGCACCAAGATTGAGGCAGATTTCTATAAGGAAGTACACAAGCTAGAATGCAAATATGCTTCGATGTATGCACCTCTCTTTGAAAAGGTAAGTTTTTAATTTAGGGTTATTCCATTTAAAATGTACAAGCCATGACAAAATGCCAGTGAAATCTTCTTTTTGGATGAGGGGGAGGAAATACACTGGATGGAGTGTAAATATACTTTGATTATATGTACTTTTCCTGGAAAAGGTAGGTTTTAATTTGGAAAAACCACATTTCTTGTTTTGTAATTTCATCTGAATGCAAATCTTGCAAGAAAATGTTAAGGATATATTTCAAATAGATAATTGTACATGAATGTTCATTTCAAATAAAATTTGTGGAACAAGTTCATTAGTTTCCATCTTGAGAATCATAAGATTAAAACTATTCAGAAAGTCTCATAAATTTCTGTAAAAATGAAATCAAATATAAGATTTTATGAATATCTGGACAAAAATCTGAATTTATTGAGTAAACTTTGATTGTTTTATTGGCTGCTAACATTTTCCTTGATGATGCAACTGCTTTAACCCACTTAACCCTTTACCATATGTAAGCACTTTTGGATGCCTCTACCCCACTCTCGATGAAGTGCTATTGGACACCTCCATCCGATTCGCATGTTTGGACACCTCTGCTCCATCCGTGTGACAGCAGGTTTGGATAACTACAGTAAATATCAGCCATTTGAGCTGGTTTTTGTAGCACCACCTTCGGGGAGAACCCCCTATTAGGCACTACAGGCATTGAGGTAAATGACCATTACATTACATCACGTGGTTGCTATTTAAGATCTAGTTGTAATCTCTTATTTAAAGTAACGGGGTTGGATTCTCCACTCTCCAAACTGGAGGCTGCGGATTTTGTTCAGCACTTTCTTGAGTTTGGATGATTAGAATTACGACAATGAAGGCTTCAATAAGTCAGATATAGGTTGCTGTGTCTATGTAGGCAACACTGATTTTTGATAATTTATCAAATTCAGATGATTTAGCAATGTAGATCTAGACAACAATTTCGAGGTTGAGAAACGTCAGCTACGGTTATTTACACAGCTTCACTGATTGAAGGTGAACAAGTTCTCTCCAGATTTTAAAGAATACAAAGAATTCTTCTGTGAAAAATAATTATACAGCTATAAAGATCAGAATTTACTGTTAAACCTATCTTTAGATAACAGATGTATTAAAAAAAAGTAAAATGGTTAAAATATGTTGAACGTAACATATACTACACTGCTATAAATTTTACAGGCAGGTCTCTATTTATAGCACACTGTACTGTGTGGCTTGGGCACATGTATATCGACAGCCTACACAGCAACAGACTCTGTGAGGTAAAGGGTTAAATGAAAATAACTTCGGAGGTGTAGCCTATAAACCATACTCTAACTTCCAGGGTTTGGAAATTAGAGTACAGCTAAGCTCCACCCTCTTCGTCAGTTGTCCGATACAGAGCAGGTGTAGTTTCACCTTAACAATGTCAGTGACACTAAATACAGACAGGAGGGATAAAAGAGTCAAGATTAACAGTGAAGCAGTAATTCATCCAGAAAATAGATCGTAAACCCATTTTCATTAATGAAAAGTAAATAACCCTAATGCTAACGTCACCCTTGTAATAATTGATTTAAGTGAATACATTTAGACATTGAAAAAGAGAGAGAGAGAGACAAATGCCATAAATAATCAGAGACAATGATGAGAAAATATGACAAATATGTTATCTTTTCATATAATAATTTGACTATTCAACTTTTAGCATCCATTTGAAAATCACAATAGAGTGAAGAAAAAGAATTGTAACTTGCGGTATACGTGACTGCATTTACATTGAATCATCTGCATAGAAAAATTTCTAATGTATTCAGCTACAAATAGCTAAATTACTAAGGAAGCTTCTGTACTTGCATACACCTATAAGAAAAAAATGTTTGTAAAAAATCATACCCAAACAATATTCGACAAAATTAACTTCCAGTTGTCACCAATACAGTTATTAAAACAAACACCATTACATCAAAAGTGTTTGTTCCATCATTCCCATGTGAATACATGTGTATGTTCCAACGGTCCTTTCAGTTTTTGTATGTACATGTCTTCCATCAATCCTTTCATTTTATCCAAGTGTATTTCTTCTGTCCTCCCATATTTCGAGACATTTTTCTAAAGCAACATTGCGCTATTCTGCTGTTCCATGCTTTAGTAATGAGTTATATCCAACACAACCAATATAATCCTAAAAATTTTGCATCGAAGTCTCCATTCAAGTTACTACTTGTTTGATGAATCAAATCAATTTTCAGCATTGTATGATGCATACTAAATGCTTGTAACATGAATACATCTTCATGAGGAATGGGTTAATGACAGTGTGAAAGACTGAAACTGCAAGAAAAGCAGTCCATATTTCATGGCAAAATGTCAGCTGTTTCGTATAGACGATTATATTATAACATTTGTTGACATAAACAAGAGGATGGGCAGAGCTTGAAAATTTTGATGACCCATAATACAAGCCATATAGAGAACCAGCTGTACATGTCTAATTTAATCCGACATATGAGCTGTGCACTATTCTTTCTACATAACTTGTGTAGTGAATGACTTTGGAACATATTTGAATGTTTCGGACAATACATCTTTTGCATGAATTGTAAGGTTCGTGACATCATGATCATTACTCTGTAATCTCTATAAATGTGAAATGTATTTTGGAATCATCATATCAATTTATCATTAAAGTACTGTGATGTATATATAAATGAAAAAGCTGAAAATTAAAAATGCATTACAGAGGAAGGCAGTGGTCACCGCATGTCAGGAACCAACAGATGAAGAATGTGAATGGCCAAGTGAAGACGAAAAGGATGAGGAACTAGCTGTAAGAAAGACCGTTTTTATTGTTTCACCTCTGTAAACATGGCAAGTTATACAGTTTTACTTTTCATCCTGCAGAAACGTGAACATTAAGATTCTATGTTCAAGTCTTCAGGTTTTCGACATTTTCAGTATTGCACCTGTAGTGTTTTTGTCTAGCCCACCTTGATGGAAGCTTGACGTAGCAATCACTTGGGCCTTTGTGCGCATGTCTGTTCAAACATTCATCCTCACCCAACATTGCAGTGCTAACATATTTTCCTTAGGTAAATAAACGGCAGACTCACCAAAAAGGGGGAGTTTCTTGTTGTGTAATCGATGTATGTTTGTGACAGCCTGGTGCAAAATCTTAGTTTTGTGGACCATTTGTGCCATAAAATATCTGTAGTTTGTGCATAAATTAATTTCTAGTGTGTCGTACGTAATGCATCCATCAACAATTGCTACTTTAAAATTCTTCTATAAAAAAAAAAAAGAGACCAATTTTTACCAAATTTGGCACCAAGCTTCCCATGAAGGGCTTTAAAATTTTTACAAATGATGCTGATCTGCCATCAAATATGGCAACCATTACTAATAATATAAATATAAATATATTGAAACAACTGCTTGTCCAAAACCACTGATGAGAAATTGATCATATTTGAGAGAAAGCATGCTGGCATGAAGAACTTTAAGACTTTTACCAATGAAGCCAATCTGCCATCAGATGGACTAAGAGTACAAAAACCTTTATAAGACTTCTTCTCAACCTGTATTTTTTTTTAAAAATTTAATCACACTCGAAAGAAAGCATCCTGTCACGTAGACCATTCAAATTTTTACAACTGCTGCTGATCTGTTGTCATATGGCCACTGAAACTAAAAATAGAAAAAAGAACGTTAAATGACTAAAAAAAATTACTCCGCTGAATTTGACCAAATTTGACACAAAGCATCTTGACATAGAGGGCTTTCAAATTTGTACAGCTGATGCTGATCCACCATAACATGAGATTTCGTATGATGCCCTTGGGAAAGCTGACATTTTTAAAATTTGTCCAGCTCTGAACTGCTCAACAGAATTTATCCAAACTTTACAGAAAGCATACTGGCATAAAGAGCTTTCAGATTTGTACCAATAATGCCAATCGACCACTAAATATAGAAAAACATTTGCACAACTTTTATGTAGAAGAACTGCTGAGCAGAATTTGGCCAACTTCGACAGTGTCCTGGCATAAGGGCCTTTCAGTATTGGACAAATGATGCTGATGTGCCATCATATTAGAATAAAAGCATTAGAGAAACCATGAAACAGTTGATGTCATAACATGTGATCAATAACATTATAAGAAATTTTGACAGAAAACATTCTTAGCCAACTGCTTTTGCTTATGGCAATTAGGCAAATGTCGACCCAATAAACAATCTCGGGCCTTCGGCGGCCTCTTTTCTGTTTGCAAAATTTTTTTATCGCTACACCTAAACTACATTAAGGATTGCAATGAAACTTTATACATGCATTCATCCCGGTGTCGAGTTGGTCTTAAATGTTAAGTTTCTGCTTTGACATCCAAGATGGCAACCAAGGTGGCCATCTTGAAAATCTTATTACTATTCCTCCTGGTCATATTGATGTAGGGTTTTCACCAAAACACTTACAATGATGTCTAGTTAATCCTAAATTAAAATGGTGCAAACCTGATGTCCATTAGGGCCACCATGGTGGCCATCTTGAAAATCTTGTTACCGCTACTCCTACTTAACAAATGGTCATATGAACATGGGGTTTTCACTGAAGACTTCCTATGATTGTCTTGTTCGTCGTAAATGAAAATAGTGCTGATGCAACAGACAATATTGCCACGATAGTGTACATCTTGAAAATCTGTTATTGCCACTCCTTCTGAACAGATGGTCATGTTGACATGGGGTTTTCACAAAATAACTTCACACACTGTCTGCTTCCTATATAAAAATGGTGCCGGTCTGACATCCAATATGGCTGCCATGGTTTCCATCTTGAAAATTCCACCTGAACAAATGATTATCTTAACATGGGCTTTCACAATTGTGCCTGTTTGACCTCTGATATAGCCACGATGCATTGTGAAAATCTTGTTATCGATACTCATTTTAAGTGCAAGGTCATATTTTGACGTGGTTTTCACTTGAAGTCTTGTTATGATGTCTAGTTGGTCCAAAAATGAAAATGGTGCCAGTCTGACATCCAAGGAGGCCGTTTTGTCAGAAAATCTTGCTGTAGCTACTCCTCTAGAATGCATGGTCTTGCTTGCATGGGTTTTTCACTAAAAGACTTTTTTATGAATGTCTAGTTGGTCCTAAATGAAAGTGGTGCCCCTTGGATATCCAGTATAGCTGTCATGGTAGCCATCTTGAATTTTTTTTTATCACTACTTCTTCTGAGGGAATGGTCATATCAACATAAGATTTTTGCTGAAAGACTTAATATGATGTCAGGTGGGACCATATGTGGCAACCATCTTGAAAATCTTGTTATATTTCTAATGCTCCTGAATGGATGATCATATTCAAATAAGATTTTTACTAAAAGACTTCTTAAGATGATTAGGTGATCCTAAATCAAATTGCATTGTTGCATCCAGACTGCATGATCATGTGATCCCCTTCCCCCCCCCCCCCCCCAATTCTTTGAATAACTCCCACAAGAATACAAGTTCCGAGAAGGAAGAAGTCATGCAAAGGAAATTAAATTCCCACATTTTATATAATGGTGCATGATAATTAAAATAAAAATTGAGTCAACTCAAATAGTTTTATAATTCCCATCAAAACTAACAGTCTCCTTTCTGTAAGCCAGTACCATTCTGCACAGTATATTTTTAGCACTAGGACTCTCCAGAAATTAGCCAGTGTGTATGTAATTGTGCCCAGAGTGGTATTGAAATTGCTACCACATCACTAGGACATATAATGATGTACTTACAACTTACCAAGGATTTGAACTCGTAAATTAAAGTGGATAACTGATTTTTTACCTCTACAGGTCATAAACCAGAAGTGCATATGGGATGTTTTTTTGTCTGTTGTCTGTCTGTCTGTTAGCACAAGTTTGTTATTGCTACTCCTCCTAAACTATTTGGAGGATTGCCATGAAACTTTACACACACATTTATTCCATGATCTAGTTGGTCCTAAATAAAAAGAGTACCGCTTGGACATTGAATATGGCCAAAACGGCAGCCATCTTGAAAATACTTGTAGCTTCTCATCCTGAATGGGTGGTCACACCATTGGGTTTTCACTTTATGATGTCTATTTGGTCATAAATGAAAATGGTGCTGATCTTACAGCCATTATGGCTGCCATGGCAGCTATCTTGAAAATCTTGTTATAGCTACTTATGCTGAACAGAAAGTCATATTGACATGGGGTTTTCACCAGAAGACTTCTTATGATTTATAGTTGGTCCTAAAAGAAAAGGGTGCTGATCTGATGTCTAATATGGCCCCCACAGTGGCCATCTTTTAAATCTTGTTATCACTACTCTGGAATGGATAGTCATATCAACATGGAGATTTTCACAAAAAGACTTATTATGATGTCTAGTTGGTCCTAAATGAAAATGGTGCCTTGCGCACATCCAGTATGGCTGCCACTGCCGCCATCTTTAGAATGTTGTTGTTGCTACTCCTCCTGAACGGATGGTCATATCAACATGGAAATTTTACCAACAGACTTCTTGTGATGTATAGTTGGTCCTCAATGAAAACGAGTGCTAAGCAGATCCCCAGTTTCATGTCCATTGTGGTCATCTTGATAATCTTGTTAACACTACTTCTCCTGAATAAGATTTGATAGACGTGGCGTTTTCAGTGAAAGATTTATTGTATCTAGCTGGTCCTAAATATAAATGGTACTAGTTAATGGTTGCCATCTTGAAAAGTCTTCTTATCACTACTCTTGAAGGGATGGTCACGCTTACAAGTGGTTTTTGTTAAAATACATCTTTATTTGTAGTTGGTTTTAAATGAAAATGATGCCAGTATGACCTCACAAAATTTGAAAAATCTCGTAACAGCTGCTTCTCCATGATGGATGGCCATACTGACATTAAAAAATGTAGTATGTAGTTATTCCAGTATTAAAGTGAAGCTGATCTAACTTCTAAAATGCCTGCCTTGACAGCCATTGTGAAAATCTTTATATGGCTACTTCTCCTAGATGTATGTACCTGTGTGCACAAACACACTTCAACATCTTAGATTATCCTCAATATGAAAACTTTTTACTAAGCTAAATAGAATGTGGACTTTTCAAAAAGGGGACATCTTCTTGTGGTGTTGAAATTTTATATCTCTCTTACTTAATTTAATTGTTTTGATCCAGCAAATATATTAGATTTTGTTCACTTCAGGATGAGGTGAAGAACAAAGTGAAGGTTGAAGAGAAGAAACAGGAGAACAATGAAGGTTTGTTTATTATAAATATTACTCATATGTTGAACAATTGACTGAAAAGGGTTGGTCAACAATTGCAGATGCTGGTATCGATTTACAGCAGTCATCTAGAAAAAAGGGTTTAAAGTGCCTTCCCAGGAGGTACATGTCAGTGGATAGTGTGGGCCTCCAACACTTTATCTTAAGGATCCAGAAGGCAGCATCTTTTTGCGTGTGTGTGTGTGTTTGTATCTATATATATATATATATATATATATATATATATATATATATATATATATATATATATATATTTTCTTCATTTAAATATATTCGATGTGGTTAAGTGTAAATTGGGGGTTTACAGCAAGTGACTATTTATTGCTGCTGATAATCTTATATCGTATTCCCATGCAGATCTTACGACGTAATGACTTTTTAACAAATAATCAATGATGCAGGAACAAATTGCAATTGTTCACTTTTAATAGTTGCCATTGGTACTACAAGACATTTTTTTTAGTCTTCGCGGCTGCAATATTTTAAAAAATGCTGCTTACTCAGATTTCAGCAGCTGCACAAATGACCAAAGTTTACCTTCATATTTAACATGAAATTCTTTTAAATTACAAAAAGTGTTACTGCCACAAAAACGAAAATGATCAACATCAACATGTCTCGGGCTGCCAGACAAGGAGTTTGTTCTGCCCTGTCATTATGTCATGCTTTTGTATTGCTACAAACTTGCTATTGTCATGTACTAAAAAAAGCGAACATAATCTTGCAATATTTCCAATTGTTACTTGAATACACAAACCAACCATGTGGATTTGAACTTGTGCATTAGTTTTGAGTGTTCACTCGAGTTTTTACATAGTATGTACAAAGTGGTATAACACTAGTTAGAGCAAAATGTTAATGATTACAAAAAAATATAAAAGACAGTTGTACATCATATTTAAAAATATATTGTACATGCATGTATAATGCATTATGCACAATATTTTGAAGGAGTAGAACTGCCTTGTACCCTTTGGATCCAATTCAAAAGGGTATACAACCTTTAGATTTTGGAAGTTTGAAAATTCCAGGTTGATACATTTTTTTTAAAATTATGCCAGATTTGTTAAGACAATATTGTAACAAAGTATTCTTTCCTATTCCTTGCATATTTAAAAAAAAAATTATAATAGTTCCAGTTAAATTCTTTTCAGTTTATTGTAGGTGTCAATTCTTTTGCAAGACGCTTCTTGAGAACACTATAGATTGCTCTATTGGTGCTTTGTACTTTCAGAAAATGAAGACGTAAAAGGAATACCCCAATTCTGGCTGACCATATTCAAGAATGTAGACATGCTGTCAGACATGATTCAGGTAAACTGTGAAGTAAAATGTGTTACAAGAATAAAACTTGTACTATTAATCATACCTTGTGCCCATAAATCAAATTCTTTAACAAGAATATAAAGAAAGTATGATTTTGCCCATTTGTAACACATATTCAGAGAAAGTGATTCAAAATTGAGTGTTAACTTCTTGATTTTATGTTTCTCAAGCAATTTCATGCCTGAAGAAAAGCCGTACTTGTGTTGGAGGAATCTAAATTGCCTATGTTTATTGATATTTGCAGGAATAATCACATCTAACGCATATCCATTTCTAAATTCAGGAATAATCACATCTAATGCATATCCTTTTCTAAATTCAGGAATAATCACATCTAATGCATATCCATTTCTAAATTGAGGAATAATCGCATCTAATGCATATCCATTTCTAAATTCAGGAACATGATGAGCCTATACTTAAGCACCTTCAGGATGTCAAAGCTGTATTTTCTGAAAAGGACCCTATGGTAAGCATACATGGGACTCTGGTTTCAGAATAGAGCAACCACCCATAGATGCAATTGAGAATTTTGTAGGATATTCACTATAACTTTGAAAAATGGGAGTGCTGTGTAAAAAAAATTGTATTCTATACCATGACAGTTGTGTAGCATGTATAGTGTTACCCTTGTCTGTCTGGACGTGTTTATGTCCGTCCATCACATCTATGTTAAGTTTTGTGTTTATGTCATTTTTAGCTCTACTGGTCATATACCAGAAGAGCTTATAGGAGGATCTGTTGTCCATCGTCCTTCCATCCGTTAACATCAGTTTGTTACCACTACTCCTAAACTGCTTGGAGGATTCCCATGAAACTCTACACACATGATCATCACCAATAAACTTCTTAGGATACCTAGTTGGTCCTAAATGAAAACGATGGTACTCAGACATCTTGAAAATCTTGTTAACGCTACTTCTTCTGAATGGATGGTTATATCAACATGGGTTTTCATTGAAAGACTTCTTAAGATGTCTAGTTGGCCTGAAATGAAAATGATGCTGTTTTGGACATCTAATATGGCTGCCACAGCAGCCATCTTGAAAATCTTGTTATTGCTACTACTGAATGGATGGTCATATCAGCATGGAGTTTTCACTAAAAGACTTTTAATGTCTAGTTGGTCCTAGATGACAATGGCGCAAATCCGACATCCAATATGGCTGCCATCTTGAAAAACTTCTCACTATTTCTCCTGAAGAAAACGTCATATTGAGATGGGATTTTCACTGGAAGACTTCTTATGATGTCAAGTTGTTCCTAAATAAATTTGGTGCTATTTGAACATAAATATGGCCACCACAGTGGCCATCTTGAAATTCTTGTTTAAATAGCAGTAATATATTACCTGCTACTATTGCATTGCTTACCTTTTCCGGAATGGTAAGTCCCAGTCCAAGATAAATATTCATTCCTCGAATTACAAATTGGAGGCCAAGAATTGGAAAGATCATGATCCCAGTCTGATTCCTTAGTCATAGCCAACATGTGGAATATTGTCCTCTTTTGACTTGGGCTATCGTGCACCAACCCACAGGAGGCTATTGGCAAGCTTTCTCACAAGACTCGAACCCATGTGAACAGAGGTGAGATGTGAGTGATCTGTAAAGGCAAGCACCTTAGACCACTTGGCCACCCAGAACCCTGCCGTATCTGTGTATAAGGGTTCTTTATGGTTCAGTCGTAACACTGATTCTTTCTTTGCCAATCCGGGTTTCTGGCTAAGAATCAGCTACCTTTAGTTGCTGCTGTTTCTATTGAGATTCCCAGTCTCTGTCTTATCTCTGCTGGGGGGTGATTAAGATGGACTCCTTGGCTCAAAGGGGTTACCTACAAGCATCGAGTTATTAATAATTTGCCTAAATGCTGGCTCTTTTTATGGTGCAAAGACTTCAGATTACCCTTTTGTTAACCCTAATCTGTGTCAGTGTGCATGTAAAGTATTGTTTTAACCTCGCATGCCCTTCTGACATTTTCCGGGTCTTTGTCTCTCAGATAAGCCTGCTACAACCCTTGCTAACCTTAATTAATCTGTTCGAGTATTTGTCAGGAATTTACCAGCTAAAATACATTTCCAATTGTGAATGAGTTTTGGTTTTATGGGGTTTTGGTATTCAGAGTTGAGGGGTTTCAGTTTACTGGCGGGAAAAATGATCTTAAAGAAAGAAATATTCAGGACTGCAAAAAAATTTTGAACTTTAGGGAATTTCTATATACTCAGGGTTTGGTTTTAAGGAGTTTCACTGTATATATATATATAATTTTCGTAGGACATGCTATTTAGTTGAACCAAAGTTTCAGATTGAGGTTTGGGATGATTGGGTACTTTGTGTGAAATCAATATTGCATTTAATAATACGTTATAAACACTTTAGTGTTGAGATAATTATTTTGTAGAAGATGGGCTTTGGATGAGCAAATTAAAGAACAACAGCAGAAAATATAGAAAATATCATGGTGGCCTTCATGGAAGTCAGAATTTTCAATATTATTTGTAACTTGGAGGGATTTCAGCATGCAAAGTCTACGGCATATTGTGTAATCCTTGTTACTAAGGATAGTTTGTGTTTTGAATAAAAATGGACTTACTATATTTAGTTTATTTGGCCTTTTGATCTAGAAAGGTCAGGCTAGACAAGATAAGGAACATAACTCAAACTCCAATCCTGGAAGGAAATGGTTACTTACAGTAGTTACCTTTGACAGCTTATATGGAGCACTTCAAACAATACAGAATCATTTCAGTATTAAAAAATGCGCATTAAAGGTAATTTCTTAAGGGTTGTTCCAGTAAAACATACTTCGGATCCAGGGAAGGTACTTTCAACATGGATTAGTCACTTGTAGCATCCATAGGTGTGATTTACAATTTTGTATCATTTTCATATGAACTATTTGAGTAATAAGAGTACACTCGTATATCTTTTTTTAAACCGACTTCCCTGGATACCATGTATGTTTCAATGTAATGGCCCTAAATATTTTTCACAATATTACATGATTTTTTGTTTTTTAAATTCTCTTCTAAGAGATAAAGAAAAGACTTGAAACATTTTATAATTAAGGTTACGTGTAATTTGAGGGATGATTGGTATTTGCTTATGATCATAAAAAGGGAACATAATTACCAGCATCTTAAGTTATGTTCATCCCTATGATCCTGTTTAATGTATCTCCTGAACTCTCCAAGCCATCTGTATTTTCAATACTATTATTATTGTATATAGTGGATTGTGTAACCTATCTAACTTTGTTACTAGTTAGGTAGTAAAAGCATAATTCATCCAAGTTGTTTTCGAGCAGCTTTGTGAAGAATTACTTGCCACTAGAGGTGCCATCTTCAACTATGCCTACTTTCAAGTTTGTAAGATGTATACAACTGACATGCACAAGTTCTCAATGTTGGTTTTCTGCATTGATTAGCCATATATGTTGCACTTGTAACATTTTTTGTTTCAAAACATGCTAAACTCTACAAATACATTTTGGCACATGTTTTTCAGCAATAGCTTTATTTTTAAAGTTGTCTGTTGTCCATGGACATCTTTTTTTTAACAAGATTATATAATGATCCACACAATAAAGCATTTGGTAATGTTATTAACTTTTTGGAAAATCAGGGGGATGGACATGCATGTTTCTGCTAAAATGAAACTGACCCAAACTATCAAAATTTAATATAAAACTATCACTGAATAGCACCTTTTCATCAACAGTCTCCAAGTTTTTATGGTTTTTAGAGGCAACATTTGAAACAATATTTTTCAAGAATAGCATAAGAAGATTTATAGCAATATTCCACAAGTGTTAAAAGATCTCCAAGATTTTTCACAGGAAAATTAAAAAATCTGATTCCGTAACTTTAGCTGACAGCTAAAGGTTCAGATGAAGTTTTCCACTGGCATATATTCATTGTTTTGTCAGCATCATCTCAGGTAATGTAGTTATTGCCTGCATACAGCTGAAGTTGAAAAGTGACATGTGCATGTTTATTTAATTTCAGGGTTTTACATTAGAGTTTCATTTTGAGCCAAATGAGTACTTCACAAATACTGTGTTGACAAAACAATACACAATGAGATCAGAACCAGATGAAGGAGATCCATTTTCGTTTGAAGGACCAGAGATTATAAAATGTAGTGGGTAAGAGCTGTTATTTAATAATCTTCAATAGAGTTGATGCAGAATCTATGACCATTCTTTCTATTCCATTAATTTTGAAATTTGATTTTTCTGACTTTTTAACATTACACATGATACCAAAGTTGTGCACATTGATAAGTGTGAGCACCCATACATGAAAGGTGTAAAAGGTCAGTCACTGAAACTGGAAATTGCCATTTAGGTTGGTTGGTTACTTTCTAATGGCACTTTGAGCACATTATTGGCAATATCATGCAAAGGAAATGGGAGCTAAAAGCCTTTCCTAAGGATATGCTGAGGCTGACGACCCCGGATGGTCTTGTTTTGAATCGAGGTAGGAACCTTTTTTTTTTTTTGTTTCACTTGTAAATGATGAGGCATCATTGTCTCTTTTCTGGTGATGATGTTGTCATGGTCAATAATATTGACATACTGTATTAAAGTTTTTTGGAAAGTCACATATCTTCAGTTACAGTATTCAACTGAAATTTTGGTACAATATTATTATGTCTAAAGTTTGTATCCAGATATACTAGGAGTTTCAGTTTTTCCTTATTAGGCAGGAAGCTATGTCATATTAACACCATTCACAAGTGGGACACAGTATTCAGTGGAACCCTTGTCGTTTACATGATTTGTACAACCTTGAACAATTCTTGAATTTAAGGGGGTTGCCTTGAAAAGTTCTTGAATTTATTTAAGAACACTTTGAATTTTTCCAAATCTTCTTTGCATTTACCTGAAGGAATATAAAACTTTAAAACTGAATAAAATAAATACTTGTAAAAAAAATTAAAATATTTATTTATTGTCCAAAAATGATGAATAAATAAATGAGATAAAATGTGGTGGATCAACTCAAAACTGGTAGTTAATAAAGTAACATATGGAGAAGGTTTAATTTCCATAATACAAAATACTCCTTGAAAACTTTTGGATGTCCTTCAAAACTCTGAAAAGTCCTTGCAAAAATATCTGCAGGGCTGTATGAACTATGTTTTACCACATTCTCGTGCACAAAATTTGCACACTGTTTATTTGCACATGTGCGGATTTACACATCTATGTATTAGAAAATTGGCAATGCATTCACAAGTTTTAAGATGGATATGATTATTAGAAATATTTTGGTACAATGGCATTTTGTGTTGTGGGGGAGTCCCAACTTACAGTCCTCGTAAGGAGAAAGGGTTAGGGTTAGGGAAAGGATATGTGATGGACACAACACTAATACTAATGCATCTGCTGATCATGCTAACAAAAAGAAAAGAAAGAAAAAATATTTTTTGGTAAGGTATATTCTGTGATGATAATTGTCATCATGATGTCTCCATAACAGTCATCATCTATCAGTAAGAGGTCTAATCACATTTACTTAATTTTTAGCAATATTTGGAGATGCAGTTAAGTGCTGTACATATTGACATCTAATTATTATATATATATATATATATATATATATATATATATATATATATCAATCGACCTATCCATGCACACACGGAACAAAAAAATTAGATGCCATTAATTAACTATGATTGTTGATCCAGTTGTTTTAGAGGCTAGTTTCTCTTTAGTCTTGGAAGAAACAAAATAAATATGCATGCACAATGTAAAGATAGGGGCCTGCAATGATTGCAGAGGTATGAAAAGTTGGTAGAAATTTAATTTAAAAATGTTCTATGCTTTCATCTATTTGTTTTCAAGTTTTCCTTTGTCATGACTTGTTTTTACTCTCCAGCAAAAAATACTAAAATATGGTCGTTGTGGTCAGATCTAGATGTTGGCTTGTCTGGAACCTACTTGGTGGCATTGGTCAGGGAACCAGACAAACATTACAGGAGGTAGCTCCGATGCTTTAATCTATCCATGGTGTTCATGTTAAACACTTACGCTTTTGCTTTTACAATATAATATTGTTTGGTAATGTCCAGCAAATGAAAACACATTGAAGGCGAAGAGGACAATTAGCCTTTTAAAAAGTCCAAACAATTGGCACAGAAGTATAAACAGCAATGTTCAGATACTTGGACATGCCAGGGGAAAAAACATGGAAAGGCTCAAGTATTACTCATGACAGGCATCAGCGATGATTACTGCTGGCAATCTGGTATGTAAGTTTACATCATCAAGATCTCGGATGAGTTCGATTATGGGCAACATCCACTTATATTGATGAGGTGATCTTGCACCTGATTGGTTGAGCTTGTGAACGCTCTGTAGGCCACATTTTTTGTCAGATTTTTACTAGATTTGGTATTTTGGTTCAGCTTGTGAACACTCTAGAGGCTATATTTCTGATCAGATTTGGTATGTAAGCTTAAATCATCAAGATCCTTGTTGATTATAAATGATATCATCCATGTATATTAATGAGTTGGTCTTGCATCTGATTTGCTGAGCTTGTGAACACTCCAGAGGCCATATTTCTAATCCTATTTGGTATATAAGCTTATACCATCAAGATCACAGATGGGTTTGTTTAGGAGTACCATCCTTGCATATTAATGAGATGATCTTGCATCTGATGTGCTAAGGTTGTGAACACTCTAGAGGCCACAGATTTGGTTTGTAAGCTAAATATCAGATAGATATTGGATGCGTTCGATTATGAGTGACATCCATGCATATTAATAAGGTGATCGTGCATCTGATTAGCAGAGCTTGTGAACACTCATCAGGCCATTTCTTTTGTTCAGATTTGGTATGCAAGCTTGTATCATAAATTTCAAATTAGTTCGATTATGATTGAGATCAACACATTTTAATAAGGATAAAAGTTGATCAGATGGTGGGAATTGAATATGTTCACAAGTCTGATGCATTAAATACTGAGCCACCACGGCTCTCTTAGGTGGGGCGCTCAGTAGTTTCTAAATTTGGACTCCAGGGGTGTGGCTCCAAAGGTGTAACAACAGACCCAGTAATCCATGCTGACTGCATAGATTAACTCCCATATTATGCCAAGGTAGTGTATATACTTTAAGGGTGGGGCTATGAACAGTTTCTAAGTTGTGAATCGGTGATGTTACCCAGGGGCAGAGAGAGGTCCAGGGGAGAATGCTGTTTGTATAATAATAACGTCCTTTTTATGCAGATTAATTAGCAATATTGCAACTTTGTGCTCCAAGCTTTTATTTTCCATCTACAGTTTAAATACGTTTGAATTTGCATTCACAAATTGACACGTGTCAACTACCCAGGTGAACAATATCAGGTCCACTTGGGCCTCCTGTTAAATTATGAATATATCCTAGGGCGATTAATTGTTGCACAACAATAATGGTTCAGTCCAATTTTACTTTTATATTTGTCTGCCACTTACATGTGCCTCGGTAGCAAGGGTATTCTTTGAGCTTCTGCTCATGAACAGCTCTCATTTGTTTCATACCTTCAAGCCACTTGACCACAGGTCAGTATTATAGTACAGCATATGGATGAGAAAATCATAGTCCAATTTAAACAAACAAAAGTCATTTTGATGGTGTTTAAAATACTGTGAATCCATTTTTTTCTCATGGATATCAATTTTTATGGTTTTTGTATATAAAAAGAAGTGAAATTGTCAAGTCTAAATTTTGTGGATTTGGATTTGGGTCCAGTTGTATTCACTGGACCATCTTTTTTTGTATCATCAGAGTTACTTTTCCTTATTTATTATGTATAGTTGGAAAAAAAAAAGGTAATGAAACCTGGAATGGTATAAAAATTTGAGCCCTATTATATTGTAATCGATAAGGAAAACATTGATGAAGTTTTTGTGGCAGATCAGCCAGCATTAATAGAGTTTGCATGCTAATTCTCTAAAATACATGGTAATGTAACAGACAAGGCCTTTCTCTGCTTTTTTTTTTTCTTTCCTCTATTTTTCACAAAGTAATTGTTCTGGTATTTCAGTTGTAAGATAGACTGGAAGAAAGGCAAGAATGTGACGGTAAAGACTGTGAAGAAAAAGCAGAAACATAAAGGAAGCGGTACAACAAGAACTATAACAAAGACTGTTCAAAATGATTCCTTTTTCAATTTCTTCACTCCACCTGCAAGTAAGAAATTAAATTAAAAGAAAAAAAAAGTTATTATTTTTGGAAGGAATATGTAAAGTTTGTGTTTTTTTTTACAACAATTTTTTTTTAAAAAGCAAGATAAATAAGGCTTTGTACAGTGGTCCCCCCTCTTGAACGGCCCCTCTGACAAGCAGCCATCCACTTTATAAATTCCTTGGCACCAACAAGTTAAGTACTCATCTAGGACAGCCACCCGTGACACCTCAGATGTGACAACAGCCAGCATACTAGTGCACAAACTGTCAAATTTACCCCTCACAAGTGGCCACATAATGAGGTTTACAGATAAAAATCTTGTGAATATTTCTTGATTTCTAAATTCAACACATTGATATTTGTTCCAACATGCCAATAAAGCATCTAACTTTAATCCTTCCAAAGAGTCAAGTAATCCAGTTATCGTTACTGCTGTATGTTCCTCAGACGGTAGGTGTTGTCACTTGGATAATTATTGGCTATTATTACCATTGATAATTATCATGATGACAAAAGCTAACTGCTGCGAGTCACAATATTGTTCAGTTCAGGTCAGCGTGATGTCTGGTCACCATAAAGTACAAATGGTATGTTAGCTGTTGTAGCTTCTCTCTCTTTTACAAAATTTATTTTAAAGGGTATCAGACTAAAACCAGTTGATCGTGTGACAAGCACTTTTCCATTGTAAACACTGTTGATAATTTTGTGTAATAATTTCAAATTGCCAATGAAGGAACAGTGAAGGCAATTTTACTAAATTGACTGGGGCCCTGGGTGGCCAAGTGGTCTAAGGCGCTCACCTTTACAGATCACTGACATCTCACCTCTGTCTGTGTGGGTTCGAGTCTCAGGCTCGGCCAACGTGGGTATGTGAGAAAGCTTACCAGTAGCTTCCCGTGGGTCGATGGTTCTTCCCAGGGTCTTCTCGGGTTCTTCTACCACCAAATATACTGGCCGCCATGTATAGCCTATCATGTGCAGAAAAATGCCCTTAAACCCATAACAACCAAGCAACCAACTAAATCGACTGAATGAAAAGACGGAAGGTCCTTTGATCGCTGCTACAAAATTTGATACAGGAAAGATTAAAATAAACATTGTCAGTTATACTTCCCTCAACATGGGACTGGACAGACAATGATAGAGGCAGATGTTTGTACCTTGATTTTATTGACAAGGTGGTTTTGTACCAAGATTAATGATTATTCATAATTATTTTAAATAACATTAATATAAGTTTTTTGACATTAATTCCATAACATGACTGTTATTTTTAAATGAAAATATTAAATATTGAAAGGGGGCCCCGGGTAGCTGAGTGGTCGAAGGTGCTAGCCTTTACAGATCACTTGCACATCTCACCTTTGTCCATGTGAGGTTGAGGCTTGGCTCGACCAGCATGGGTATGTGAGACAGCTTGCCAAAAGCTTTCCTTGGGTTGGTGGTTTTTTCTGGGTTCTTCCTCCAAATGTACTAGCTGCCATGCATAGCCTATCATGTGCTGAAAAATGGCTTTAAACCCCACAAAATCAAATCAAATTAAATATTTAAAAGTTGCACCTTTCATACTTTATATGTAATTATTACTTATGTCTGTGTGATCCATCTCTAGAACGGCCACCCTGTTATAAGGCCCCTTTCCTGCAGCAGAAGGTGACTTTATAGGACTCGTGGTACTAGTTCAGCTCCCATAGTAAACCTATGCAACACTATGATATTAAAAATTCAAGAACTTTACATTTTTGAATGCTCATGAGCAAACCCAAACTCAAGTCTGTAAAGGGACAGAAATTCCATCAATAAAACAGTCTCGGTCACAACTAGAATAAGCTCTCAAAAGATTCTTGTTACTAAAATCTAACTTTCATTATCAACCAATCCTGGCCTGTCAAACCCATATATACTCTTTTTATCTTCACCCATTTCTAGACTGGTTCCTGTTCTTCCATATAATTAGTACCGTGAGTCCTATAAGAGTTAAAAAACATTACAGGATGTTGTGTTTCATTCAGCTAGGTTCCTATGCTACTGAATAGTAAAAAGACAATAGTAGACCTTGTGCTGTATGCAAGTCACTGTTTAGTTGAAGAATGTGTACATTTACCAGCTTTCAAAAGACATGATGTTTTCTCCAAGATGATTGATTAGGCTTATTGCCATGAAACTTAAGGGATTTCACTCCACCCCTGAGGGAGCAGGTTATGATCCTGTGCACAAGACATGTTGATCAGGCTTGTACAACTTTGAACCTTTCAGTAACTTGGAGTGATCTTATAAGCACTTTATTGCTAGATCATGCATCAAAATAAAGTTTTCGTATAGCAAATACAGGGACTATTCTAGGACGTGTGATTGCAAGATTCATGCCAATTTCTAAAAACAATATCATGCTGAAAAAATCGGCAACATTTGCTACAATCATACACAATATTTTTAAGCTCCGCTGTTGTATGTTCATTAAATTCCTTCTATATTTTGACAGTTCTCCTATGTCTTTCAAATGGGGAGGATGGGGGAAACTCTAATTTGTCAATTCTAGAATAGACACTGCAAATAATACCTCACTTTAGTATATCGACTCCATAGAAGTGACCAAATTTAAAGAACGAGTTGTGTTATTTCAAATCTAAATGTTAATGTTTCTTAATTGGATATTGAGATGGATCTTTATTATTCCCTCACTTTTAAAGGAGCACTAGGATATTATGATACAGTCCATATATATGTGTAGTTGTATATGTGTACTGTTCTTAAATTTGTCCTATACCGTTGAAACTAGACACATGAAACTGTCATTGATAGTCCTGTGGGTGTAGATGGTGCCACCGCTGTGTTGGTGGTGGTTTGGGGTAGAGGTGATTTTACACAAATTTCAAATAGCTCTTAAGTTGTGTGTCTCTCGTGTCTGAAAATCAGCACGTGATAAATAACTCGTATCAACACATAGACCCCTGGGTGTTGCCTTGGGTCTGTTGCTACCCCCAAGAAATTAGCATTTGGGTCATAGCATGAAAACTGTTGAGATCCCCATCCTATAACCATATATATACTTACTGGGCACAAAAAGATTTGTAAATGTAACAGATATTGTCTCCAGGGTCCATCCCTACCCTCGGGGACTTGTCCTCTGGGTTATAATGAGGAAACAAATTAAATCTGCACTTTCTGGACATAAAAAGACAAATTAGTATATGAACTGAAAGTTGGCACCTGGGTGCATCTTTACCCAAAGGGAGTTATTGCCAGGGTCATAGCTTGAAAAGTATGAAGAGTCCCAACCCTATAATCATATATATACTTGCTTGACATGAAAAGACAAATGCACATGTCTAACTGAAATTTCTCACTGACCTGCCCAAGAGGCTCAAACTTTGGGTTTTACCTCAAAACTGGGAAGCACAGGAAAATGTTTTACAAACACAGAATTTAATTTTTGTTTTTTTTTTTTTTTTTTTTTTTGCCAGTCCCAGAAGATGAAGAAACAGAAATGGTGAGTGGAACTTGTCTTACTGATGATTTACTTCTAATGCCACATAGCATCCACCACACCACACCCCCACATGCACACTCCAATGGTAGATTCAAGAGATTTGCAATAAATGTGTTGTGAAGGAATTCAACTTTTGAATACTCTTTTGGTTAAGCAGTTTCAATCGGCAATTCCATTTGAAGAAATCACTAAAGCTTCAATTTCTTGTGCTGGTTTCCAATGCATTTTTAAAGGATTAGCCTATATTTGTCAGCGATTTGTTTTAAAGCTTGAGCTCATAGTGAACGTTTTTAAAGGGAATTTGTCTTCATCTGCAAAAAGTCTTAGAATCCGGAGACTGTTTTATCAGGAAAAATTGGGAAGTATTTTAAACATAACATTTATGTGGACAACTCTAGCTAAAGCTATTTTTAGGACACTTAGCACGAGTTTTTCTCTATTTTCATAAAAAAAAAATAATAATAATAATTCCTGTCTGAAAGTAATTGTATAAACCTTAAAATTAATATTTTCCAATATACTGGGCTTATAAGAGATCATGTCCAATTAGATTAATTCCATTTTGGTAAATGATTGGTTCATATGAAGATTTTCCAAGGATTCTGGCACAAAATGACAGCCAGTTTGGAGGGTAATGTCCCAATGCAGGGTTGCCCCAGTATGTGACAAGAACAATAATGCATCAAAGTGCTTGTGTTGCAGCCGGAACACCTCCTTCCTTATCGATTCATCCAACATTGATGCAATCTATCATCATGGTTTTCCTCTTAGACTATCTGAAACATAGTGTAAATCTGCCATGGCTAGATTTTCATACCTGCCAACCATTACGCTTCTTTCACCTATTTAAGTCTTACGCTCGCCTGTCGATGGATTACGCTTGTCATTTTTATTATCATCTCTTTTAGGGGGTAAACAATATACCTGTGCCGCATATCGATACGATTCACGATACACAGCCTACGATAAGATAAATATCGATTCTCAGTTTAAAGAATAAGAAGGCAAACGACTAATAATTATTCATGACTGCTGAAGATTAAAGTAACTTAAATAAGGTAAATATCGTTTTGTATTGATTCTTCACCTCTTGTATCGATACGTGTATCGATATGGCAAAAGTATCGATATATCGATGAATCGTTTCACCCCTAATCTCCTTAATACCACACAATGTAAAAATCTGAGAATATTCTAAAAAAAAAGAAGAGTCCTGCATAAGAATAGCGTAAGAGTACATTTGTCATAGACCTCCATGTACTTTGCTTATTTTCTATTTATAGCAGCTGTATATGACACATTTCCAAGAAAACAGACGGCTTTCTTCAATTTGATAAACTTTTCTCACCGATTCATTTCATTAATACACAGAATTTGTTAGCGGACCAGTCTATACTTAACAATAAAATGGAGGCAGATGTTAAGTGAAACAGGCTTTATCAATGTGACTCTCGGATTTTATATGACTGAAAAATGTTAGAGAAGAGGGATCTTTTTAAACTTTAAACATGTGGGATCAGAAAAAAGACAAATCAATAGTGCCTTAATAATTTAAAAAGAAGAACATGAGAGGGGTAATGCAGCACTCGGGATTGAGCACATGGTAATGATCATTGCAGAATTTGTGGAGTTGACTTTACAATCACTCGGCAAAAGTTAGACATGTAGACTAGTTAAAGTGAGTGTTGTGTATATATAATTTGTCAATATGTTTTGTGTTTGTATTCTGGTACTAATCCTCATGGATTTTGCCCATTTGTGACAAGAACTGTAACCAGCTGCAGATTCAGGTTTGTAGCAAAACTAAATGTACATTTTTCATACAGTTTATTGCAGTTATGGCATGTAGATTACACTTTTTATGCTAAGATGACGCTTTTTTGCCACTTGGGTTACGCTTGTATCTCAGTAGAGGTTGGCGGATTTTCCATTTTTCTTTGTGAAAAGACTATAGCTACTTTTATTCATGAATATCATGCTTGTTACTAAAGAGAAAGAGCTAATTAACATTATTGTCAAGAAAAAATGGCAGTATAGGCTTATTTACCATAAATTATACATGCTTTTTATATATCTGTCTGAAGTCAGGCATATTATGTTAAGGTGTTCTCCATCCATACATTAATATTTGCTACTCTGGCGTAGAACATTTCACAGTTGGAAGATTTTCATGTAACTTTGTCCAAGTAAATATGATGACTAGACAGTGTCGCATAGTATAGCCATGTCCCCCATATCAGGGTTAAAGTCATAGCAAGCGATTCTGTGATTTATATCCTTGTCTGAATTCGACTTTTGAATGACTGAAGATATTTTAATCAAACTTTAGCTGTTATATATCATGGATAGTGTATTGCATACCATAGCCAAGCCCCCAGTCTGAAGGTCAAGGTCACCAAAGGGAATATGTAACACTGACTTTTATTCTTGTCCAGAGTAGAACTTTTGAACTGCTGAAGATATTTTAATGAAACTTGAGCCTGTTATATATAATGATTAGATGGTGTGTCACATACCTTAGTCATGCCCCATTGCCTCATGGTCAAGGTCAAAGCTGGAGAAAATATAAATCAAAGACCTATCCATGTACATTATAAATTTTGACCCCATGAAAATATTTAAATGAAACTTGAACCTGTTGTGTATATCTTTACAGTGTTTCACGTATTCAGTCATACATCCACCTCGAGATCAAGGGCACAACTAAGGACATTTTGGTTGCTTGTTTCCATATCCATACTGTCACTTTTTAACCCAGTCCACATGTTGTTGTACATTAAAGTCCTATGCTCAGAGGTCAAGGTGATCAATAGGGAAAAGGTCATGAGATGTGCATATTGTACAGTTTGCAGTAATTTTGTTTTAAAACTTCAGAGAAAGAAAAGAATGAAAATCTTATACAGTAGCAGGGTTGCATCTAGGACGTGCGATCGTGAAAATCCCCCGCCCCAATGTAAGATTTCCTGCAAAATTTCAAATTCTATGTGGACAAAATCGGGCAAAAAATAAGAATTGTGTGCATTTTTTTGTGAAGAATGCGCTATTATGATATATGTTTTCTTTTAATATAAAAATTCCAGTTGTCACTTTCAGTGGATATGTTGTCCTAGTGTAGTTGTGAAATATGTCTCACATGCTCAATTCTGAGTGGTTTCTAAGAAAGATCAGGAGAGCACATTTGATGCAATAGGAACATCCTCGGCCTTTGTGTCAATTTGACAAAGACCTATTTCACAATCTGATGGAAATGGCCTATCGATGTTTGATGCTGAGGCTAGCTTGGCGGGACAATCCGTTAAATAGCAAAACCAGTTAAAACTCAGACACATTTTCATTATTTTATCAGTAATACTTATAATAATAGTGAGAGTGCAGATTTTTCTGTCAATAGGCACAGCGACAGTGAACAAACAAATCCTAGTATCAGACCATACTAAAGATGGCAGTGCTGAAACTGAGGTGTCCTTCCAACATCAAGAAAAAAAAATCTTTTAATTCAGACTGAGGAAAAAATTGACCATGACTGGAAACGAATGAAATAAATCAGATACTTTGCAATTGGTGTGTAAAAACTGTCAAAGAAAATTCCTTCACACTTGGAATTGGTAATTTCAGGACACCAGCCCCTGACAGACATGAATTCAGCTCACAAACAGGCGATTCAGGATTTGAAACGAAAAAGTGATAATCTTAAAACTACATGCATGACATTTATCAAGTGACACACAGTAAATGTGTGACAGTTTTTTAAGATATAAGAAGGAACAGAGGAGTGACAGGATTTGCAGCACATTGCAGCACATGGTTTGATTCTTTAATGGCCAGTGTGTAGAGAAAATACTGTTCGTATAAAAGACAAGATTTCGGTTTCAGTGTAATATTGTAATATACAGAACACAATATGCATTTAGTGTTATACTGTAATATACAGAACACATGTATTTAATGTTAAACTGTAATATTCAGAAGATATTATATGCATTTAATACACTTTTTATACTTGCTATTGCTTTGTTTGAAAGTTATTTTTTTACATCATCATGGTAGGTCCCACATTTACCAAATCCTAGATGCAACCCTGCAGTAGAAATTACTGTTACTATCATTTTTTTTATATATTTTCTTACAGGATGAGGACACGGAAGCATTGCTAGCAGCAGATTTTGAAATAGGCCATTTTATTAGAGAAAGGATAGTACCTAGAGCTGTACTTTATTTCACAGGGGAGGCTTTAGAAAATGAAGATGAGGTTAGTACATAGCAAGAATAATGACTGCATATAATTCTGAAACGTTACAAGATTGTCAAGTCAAGTTTGATAGTGAATAGTGTTTCACACCTGTCGTCTGATACAAAAGCTGAGAACATAACCTAAAGTGATAAAATGGTTTATAGATGAAGACAGAAAATTTTAATCCTCATATGTCATTTACAGTTGGCTTGTATCCTTTCATCTTGCTCATGTCATGTTCTTGACTATTAAGAAGTGTGTTCTGTATTAAACTAATTATGCGGCCAGTGTTACAGTTTTTTTGTTTTAGTAGAAAATTTAACATCAGTGTTGCAGCACTCTTTCAAGTCAGAAACACCTAATATATTGGACATGTCCACTGTTTTTGCCTCACCACAACAGTGGTAGGGGCTTGTAGTACAGACATAGGGTGGAGTACGTTGTACTCAATTACGTTGTACTCCTGAATCCTTAAAAGATCGCAATACTTTCACTCTTATTTTCCTGGACCAAATACTTATATTCTTGCATTGATATGAAAAAAGTACTGTACTCGGTACATTTTGGAGTACATCATATTTTAGATTCTTAAAATTTGCTTGTCCTCTTGAATTTATATAAAAAATGAAGTCTGAAAAAAATGAAGTTTTTAGATGAACTAAACCAAAACCCTCACAGAAAAAAGAAAACGTAAGATGTACTGATTCTTAAATATGAACACTATTTTTCCTCGTGTATCTTTTAAATTGTTAACAGTAGGAAGAAGTTTATTCCCAAGTAGTGCTAAAATGCCATTTTTAATGTGCTGATTTAATGCCAAATTCTAATGTATTTCTCTGTATAAGTATATTATAATATTAGAAACAAAAGAAAAGAACTGCCTTGAACTGTTTATGCAACTAAGCATACAAAAAGAATTTTTAGGTATAACAAAATTTTTATACAAATTCATTTACAGAATGAATAATAAACTCTCTCTCTCTCTCTCTCTCTCTCTCTCTCTCTCTCTCTCTCTCTCTCTCTCTCTCAGATTTTTGTTATGTCTATGTTTATTTAGTTGTTTGGGTATTGATTATGCTTCTCTTTATTGAGCTGATGTTAGCACGAGGCAAGACATAGCAGTCACTTTTCTGATAATGGTGGCCTAAATCCCATGATAGATTCTCATCATACTTGGCATGAATCAATATAAAGCTAAGACAATTCATTCTACAACATGTTTGCTCTCCAAATTTACGTTGGGGTCAAGGTCTTAGTCGTAGAAAATTTGCAATGAAGTTTTTTCTTTTTGTATATATTTCCTAAACATGTTGACAGGTTTTCTTCATACTTGGAATGAATCATAAAGCATTGACAATTCATTCGTTGACACGCTTGCTCGCCCCTTG
Organism: Margaritifera margaritifera; assembly: GCA_029931535.1. NCBI lineage: Eukaryota > Metazoa > Mollusca > Bivalvia > Unionida > Margaritiferidae > Margaritifera > Margaritifera margaritifera. Next base: position 4,737,829 of record JAQPZY010001631.1, read on the forward strand.
GACTTTTGGTCAAGGTCAGGCAATGAAAATTTGTATTGAGGTTTTGGTAAAAGTTTGCTCATTTGCTTATATTTCCCTAACCCCTTGATGGATTTTCTTCATACTTAGGATGAAACATTATAAAGCTAAGACAATTCATTCTGCATCATGCTGATCCATTTGATGTAGGGGGCAAAGTCACAGTGATAGAAAATTTGCTTTAATGAAAGTGTTTTCATTTGCTTATATTTCCTAAACCCTTTGATGGATTTTCTTCATACCCCAGAAACATAGACAATTATATTAATTCTGCAAGATGCTCATTCAGTATTTTGACCTTGGTTATATCAATGCTTTGCTTGTAGGCTTCACATGCAGGCCCTGGCCACCTTGTTAGCTCTTCTGGTCATCAACGAAGAGAGGTTATGGGATGGTTTGTTGTCTTCTGTCTGTCCATCTATTAACACGAGTTTGTCATTGCTAATCCTCCTGAATTACTTTACTACTTGGAGAATTGCCATGAAACTTCACACACACATTCACTCCGTGGTTGAGTTGGTCCTCAACGAAAATGGTGCCGCTTGGACATCCAGTATGGCTGCCACAGCAGCCATCTTGTTATTGCTACTCCATCTGAATGGATGGTCATATCAACATGGGGTTTTTACTAAAAAAACTTGTGATGTCCAGTTGCTCCCAAATGAAAATTTTGCCAATCTGACATCCAATATGGCCATCACAACAGCCATCTTTAAAATCTTTTTATTGCTACTCCTGAACATAAAGTCATATTGGCATGGGGTTTTCACCAGAAGACTTCTTATAATATCTAGCTGATCTTAAATGAAAATTGTATCAATCTGAAGTCCAGTATGGCCACCAAGTGGCCATCTTGAAAATCTTATCACTACTCCTTCTGAATTGATGATCATATCAGCATGAGGTTTCACTAAAAGACTTCATATGATGTCTAGTTGGTCTTAAATGAAAATGGTGCCACTCTGACATCCAGTATGATTGCCAAAGTGACCATCTTGAACAAATTTGTATCACTACTCCTCAGTTGATGGTCATATCAACATGGGGTTTTCACTGAAAGACTTTGGTTCTGCTCTACAGTTATTACATACTTATGAAAGAGGGACAGGTAGAAAGTGAAGTTGCGTGCATTTACAACAAGCAATGGAGAGAAATGTTGGCATACCTTTATGCTGCTTTCATGTACTGTGAATGAAATTTGTTTATATATGGTATTAGGGAAACAACACGCTGCCTAAAGCAGATAGTTGATCGAAATGACCACTCCCATCTGCTCGAGAAATGAACTTGAACAAGTCCAAAGTACGCTCACTTTAGCAGGTATCACAATAGGGAAAATTGAATTTTGCCAGAGTAGACGATACTAACATCTGAAAGTGCAATAAATGAAGTATAAAATATAAATTTAAAAAAATGTTTAAAAGTTATCAGCTAGTTTCTTCCCAATTTACCTCTGAAATCTATGAAGTCAAAATTACCAAGCGAGCGGAGCTAGCATTCTTTTGAGAGATGCACATCTGAAGTAAGGCCAAGCTGTATACTCTATAACCCAAACTACACCCATCAAAAATACACCAAAATAAAGGGAATTAAGACGTAATTTTAACAATAAGATATACAAGGTCATTTTTAAATGATGAGGATAACCAGTCAGGAAAACTAGGGAAATTCTTTTTCTTTAAAAATCAAACCCTGTGCAAAGTATGAAATTGTATGGTGGAACCTTCTTGTAATATCTAGTTAGTCCTAAATGAAAATAGTGCCAATCTGATGTCCATTATGGCTGCAACAGCGATCATCCTGAAAATCTTTTTATCGATACTCCATCTGAACAAAAAATAATATTTGCCATGGGTTTTTCACTAGAAGACTTATTACGATGTCTAGTTGGGCCTAAATGAACATGGTGCCAATTGCACATCCAGTATGGCCACCACAGCAACCATCTTGAAAATCTTTTTATTGCTATTCATTCTGATTGGATGGTCATATCAACGTGGGGTTTTTACTAAATGACTTCTTATGATGTCTAGTTGGTCCTAAATGAAAATGGTGCTGCCCAGATATCGACCACTCCTGAATGAATGGTGATATCAGCATGGGGTTTTCACTGAAAGACTTCTTATAATGTCTAGTTGATCGTAAATTAGAAGTGCTGATGATCTGACTCCCAATATGGCCACCACAATGGCCATCTTGAAAACCATTTTATTCCTACTTTTAGATGGCTGGTCATGTTGATATTGTGCTTTCTAGCAGTCCTTAACAGAAATGGTACCAATCTGATTCAATATGGCCACCATGGCAGCCATCTTGAAAATCTTATTATCGTTACTCTTACAAAACGGAAAGTCATATCAACACAAGGTTTCCATCAGAAGACTTCGTATGATGCTTTGTTGGTTCTAAATCAAAATGTTGCTAATTTGGTGTCCAATATGTTCACCGACGCAGCTAATTTGAAAATCTTGTTGCAGAAGAATATCAGAGATTGTTTCACACTTGGCAGCTAAAAGGATGAAATGGTCTTATCTTGAATTCCTGGAAATTCTTTTCGTTCCAGTGGAGCATCTGTCCCCTCAAGGGACTCTTGTTTCTACAAATTTGTATACGCCTGCTGTATGGTAGAGCGTATCGCATTATGAAGTTGGGTTCCCTATTTCATTTGTGCATATTAACTTTTTACTAAACCTTGTAAGTAGCTTGCATTGGGGATCAGGAAGAAGCCTATTGATTATGGGCACAAAAGGTGGAGGTCACAGGGACTGAAAGTTGGAGAATTGTTTCCATTTAATAACTTGACTTGTATACTAGACAACTTGACCAAACTTTGTAAATGGTTTCCATTTGAGATAAGAAAGATGGCTGTTGATTTGTGGGGGTAAAAGGTTAAAGTCACACTGTGGATCTGAAGAAAAATATCTTTCACACAATATTTTCAGTTGTTTATCACCTTTTCTTTTACCAAACTTTGTGAACTGCTTCATTTTGGGGTTTAAAAAGTCAAAGGTCAAGGTCACAGACTGGATCATAAAAGACTTTTCACAGAACTAAAGTTCTGTATCACATGCCTTGACTAAACTTTAGATGGCTTGCATTTCAGACAAGGAAGACTACTCTAGATTTTAGGGTTCAAAGGTCAAGATCAGAAGGACTCGAGAAGGAAAACAAAAATGGTTCTCACAAAATAATTAAAGTTCTATGCCACAAACCATGACCAAACTTTCTTTGTGGCTTGCATTTGAGACAAGAAGGCATCTATCAGTTTTGGGGTCAATAGGCCAAAGATCAGGGTCACTGAGACTGGAGGAAGAAAAAAGTTTTTTGCAAAATAATTTGAGTTCTGTATCTTTATCTTGATAAAATTTTGTAGATGGCTTGCATTTAAGACCACAATACCTATTGTTTTCGGATTCACATGGTTAAGTGTCCCACCAATGAAAGAAGGTTTGACATGAAAGAAGTATAATAATACTGTTTACCACATGGTGGGCAGATAATGTATTGTTTATGGTACTCTGTTGAACTTCTTGAACCTGTTGAAGTTTGACAAAGACCCTGCCCACTTAAGCAAAAAAACCCACTCAAGGTAGACAAATGAATTTTTGTAGGCATATATGTGGATGACCTAATTAGATTTTCACCTTATTTCAGCAATTTTTCAATTTTTTTTAAAACACATTTTTGAACTTTTTAGACAAAAAGCTGGACCAGGTGAGATTGAATTGAATTTTGATATACATGTTTATTTGCATAAATAGATGACCTTTTCATGCCATTATAGCTATTTTTCAAATGTTTCCAGTTTTTAATTTTTGGAGGCACACGAGTATGATAAACACAAATCTAGTTTACTTAGCTAAATAAAAAATGGGCTGAATAAACGGGGGATATTTTGTGATCAGGAAATCTTTGTAAAATATTCTTTGATGATGTATTTCCTTATTGTTTTTTCTTTCAGTATGATGAAGAAGGAGAAGAAGAAGAGGTGAGTCTTGCATATTATGTTTTTATCATTTGTTCTTTGTTTATTTCATGTTCTAGTATCTATAATAATCAGATGTTTGATATACTCAGTGATGAATGTTCAACAGGCAATGCATAATATTAACCAGGGCTTTACAAATTTTATGAAAGTCAGCTTGCCCCAAAATATGACATGACATCACAACGAAAGTAAAAAATATAAGCAGGGTTCCCACGCTACTGGGGAATCGGTGGAAAAAGTCAGAAGAAAACAGGTTTGTTCCTGACAAGGAAAAACCCTTTAATTTTGCAAATATTGGTCAAAGTATAGGGGAAAACGGAATTTTCAGCATCCACTTGATGACAGAAAAAATACACAATTGAGTTGTAATTGAACTGATCGGGAGTTAAATTTGTTGAACTCTTCCCAGAATTTTTGGAGGTTGCGTTACTCTTCAGTCAGCTTAGATGCAATTGCTCTATGGATCATTTGGGTGCTGGCCCAAAACATATTTGTATAGTCAATCCAAGTGCTCAGGGCATTCGGATTGGTCTAGTAGACTGGTTACCCATTACTTCACTCCATATCGGTGTCTTTTCTTATGTTGAAGATAAGTCTAGCATCACACTAGGCCAGAACCTCCGCAACACATGATCTCGGGAAATGTTGGAGAAAAATAATAAAGCTTGTCATCCCCAGTTCCCCTTTTGATCTGTAATGTCAACAAAAATGTATTGTGATAAATCTTTGCTTATTTTAGGGAGTTGGCACTTAGAAGATGGTGTTAAGCATTATCGTCAATAGTAATTCAACACCCCCAACTCGCCTGTTACTATCAGATCTTGCCATGTACGTAGAAATCCACCGACTCTTGGAGCAATTTTCAATGTAAAAACCCATGTTCTGGGTTTCTTTTACAATAGCTGCATTAAATATACAGTCCATAGTCAGATTACATTGAAAGTAGATGTTCTGGCACCAAGCAGACAAATTAGCAGGGCTCGGGAAAACAACTTGTCAACTTTTGACAATGTAAAAATTGGCTGTGCCAAGAAAACTCTACTACTTACTTGTCACTGGACCCAAGTAATGCAGATTTGCGTCTTGAGAATATCTCTGTACGTTTTCTACCCTTAAGAAGATCTGAACCTCATTGCTTAAAAATTCTAGCGTACCTCAGTTATAGATTAATTTTGCTTATTTTGCCTATTTGTTGTCAGCCGTGAACATATCAAAAGGGACCCGACTTGTGTTATTTACACAAGCTCGTGATGCAAACTTGATACTAAAATGGGTTCAGATCATGAAAATATTATGTTCAGAGTGGAGACAGCAGGTTTAAAACCCTTCTAGTATCAAGCTTGCGTCGGGTACCAGTGGTTTTTTAGTAAGAGTATAAGTTGTGTAGTCATACATGTAAGTGTACTGCATTGAGTAAATTGATGACGGGGACAAATATGTGTTGCAACTCGCCCTAAGGACAAGTGCTTTGAAAAATTTCCCCGAGACCTGCATAAGTGGATTTTTAAAAAAATAAAAAATTCAGCCTCTCTTTTTATACAGCGGTATATAGTTTTAAAGGACTTCTTGTCAAAATTTTAAACAACCCTTTTTTAAAATACTATCTTCATACCAGCATATGCAATTAATCAGAATAAAGTTAACATTTTTGTTCTTTAACTTAAAATGAGTTGCATGCAAATTTGTATGAATTTCAATAGTTACACTTGTTTCTAATGATACATCCTGTGGTTTAATACATGGTCATGTCTAATTCAAATGTTACAAGAGAGTCTAAAAATAGAAACAGCTTTTTATTTTAAAAATGCACATTTACTGAGCCAAAACGTTTTTTTAATTCTGTTCAGAAAGGGTAATAAGTGAACCATGAAAAAATCTATTTCATTCAGGAAAAAACCTGGAAAAGGCTTGGAAATATTTGTTTCAAAAAGTTGGGGAAACCTTGGTTGGTCCTAGATAAAAAATGTGTCGATCTGATGTCCAATATGGCTGCCACAGCACCATCTTTAAAATCTAATCGCTACTTCTTTTAGATGGAATGTCATATCGACATTGGGTTTTCACCAGAATTTTTGTGTTGTCTTGTTGTTACTAGATGAAGATGGTGCCAATCTGACATCCAGTATGGCCACCATGGCAGCCATCTTGAAAATCTTGTTATTGCTACTCCTAAATGGAATGTCATATCAACATAGGGTTTTCAACAGAAAAGTAATTTTGATATCTAGTTGGTTCTGAATGGAAATGTTATTGATCTGACCTCAAATATGGCTGCCACAATGAACATATTGAAATGGGGTCTGCAGTGAACCTGAGAAACCTCAAAAACCCTAAAAATTTCATTTTGACCTTAGAAACCTAAAAAAAAACTAAAAGAAAACTGAAGAAGCCTAAATAATTTTTAAAAATCTTTTTTTTTAGATTTGAAAAAATGATGAACAGCTCTACCCCGACCCCACATAAAATGCTTTCTTTGCACACTGTTTTTCGTTAGACTCATCGTTGTCGGATATCAACAGTGTTAGCATTGCGTTCGCTTCAATTTTTGCAGTTTGAAGACTGTTTGCTTCAGCCTTTGTTCGGATTAAGATTCTTTTAACAGAAGTGTTTTAGAGTGTGTCGACAGAGTAAGGGGCCATTGTGTCATGGTCTCCTTCGACAACACTCCCATCGTAGCGTATCTCCGATATCAAGGGGGCTCACATACCCCTTCTCTTTGTACGGAAGTGGAACCTCCTTTTGCTGGATGCCTTGGCTGAGGTAACCCTCTGAGCCAGCCACATTCCAGGGAAGAAGAATGCATTAGCGGACAACCTGTCCAGTTTGGGCAAAACAGTTCTCGTGGAATGGTCTCTTCACCACTCTGTAACAGAGTCTTTTATGAGGATATTCAAATTTTTTATAAATGTTATGCTCACCATAGAGATAATCTTGCAACTGCTTGTGCCTTGAACCTCAAAAAACTTTTAAAAGCCTGAAATTTTAAAACTTAATTTCACTTCTAACCCTGTTGAAAATCATGTCACTAATTATCCGGAATGGATGGTCATATTGGTATGGGGTTTCCACTAAAAGTCTTCTAATGGTGTCAAGTTGGTCCTAAATGAAAATGGTGCCAAACTTTCATTCAATATGGCTGTCACAGTGGATAATTTGAAAATCTTCTCGCTCGAGAAGGTCAGAGATTGTTTCAACACTTGCTAGTTAAAAAGAACAAGTGGTATTGTCTTGAAATCAGGAACATTTTTGTAGGACAGTAGAGCGTCAGTCACTTCGAGAAACTCGTTTATGAACTCATTACAGTACCTCTACAGTAAAGTACAGATTTTTTATTTGTATTAATGTTTTTTTATGCCCTGTCACAGTAGGTAGATAAGTGGGTGGGTGGGTAGGATGTGATAGTTTCACAGTATGTCAGCACTACATAGTGCCAATTAAAAGACAAAATTTAAATTATAAAACGATTCAAAGTTCTGATGTAAATATAAAAGGATAGCAAAAAAAATCTTTAGTTAGGAAAGGGGTCGAGATCACTTTACTTTGAATTTATTTTCTGCATGATAATGTGTACAGGGGCCGAGTGGTCTAAAGCGCTCACCTTTACAGATCACTGACATCTCACCTCTGTCCATGTTGGTTCAAGTCTCGGGCTTGGCCAAAGTGGGTATGTGAGAAAGCTTGCTAGTAGCTTCCTGTGGGTCAGTGGTTCTTCCCAGGGTTTTCCGGGTTCTTCCTCCACCAAATATACTGGCTGCCATGTATAGCCATCATGTGCTGAAAAATGGTGTTAAACTCATAACAACAACATAATGTCTACAGTGGCTACTGGAGACTACTAAAAGTAGAGGTGAGTTGTGTAATTATTGATAACAATCTGGTTTTTACTTTTGATTGGCATTATTGTCGGAGGTGCTGCTAAATGCACATACAGACATGCATATTGTCCTTCAAACTTTTCACCGATTTTAAGTAATATAGAAAATATATGCAATTGCTCTTGTGAGTTTTGTTCATCAAATTTGTCGTGGACAATCTTATTGGAAAGATTCAATAGTCCCACCAAGAATTTCACTTGTCCTGGACATAGGTTATGGAATTTGCTCAGCCCTAATTTAGTGATAAACATATATACTCGTTTACAAGTCAAGTCCAACTGTAAACAACATAGACCCTGATCTTTTGTCACATACTGTTCCGGCAGATTATGGTCTGTGTTGTTTGTTCTACTGATTACTCCGAACAAATTGCATAGACCCAGATCTGGCAGTGCATTAAGCTCTTCCAGAGCTGGGTCTGTGCAGTTTGCAGTTGGACTTGACTTGTAAGCGAGTATATATGGTAATACTTTGAATTCATGTATTTTTGTGGGTATCGGACTGTTTTGCAAAATAATGACCTTTCTTTGGCACTTAAATTCATGGATTGGGGATGGGTTCATATTCATTGCTCAGTACGTCTTTAAATTCATGGTTCAAGCAACCACAAAATCCTCAACAATTAGTACCCAATAAAAAATAAGGAATTTACATCAAGTAATTCTGTATTTACAGGGTGGAGAAGAAGGAGATTTTAATGAAGATGATGATCCAGATTACAATCCTCAGGTAAGCCAGCTGTCTGAACATCATCTTGATGCTCATTAGTGGATACTTAAAATACACACAAGTACTTCAATTTTGACTTGGGAAGATTTTAAATGAGAGGAACCCATATTTAAGCATGGAATAATCTTGGCTGTAGCCCTTTTTTCTCTGCAAACTACTTGACTTACTCCATTAAAGTAACCTAAAGCTAGATCTGTTTAGATCTAAAGACAGTCAAACCTGTTCTAACAGTAACCTTTATTCAGTGGTCACCTGTTCACAATGGCCATTCAAATTTCCTCCCAGCAAATTTTCTAGATAAATGCCCTTGTAAAGGTCACCTGCCTTTAGAGGTTAGCAGCCATGTGTTTCCTAACCAAACGATGGTTTCTCCCTGACTGCTCAGTCTATGCAAACTGAATTTTAGCTTCATGAGGAAGGCATCATTTAGATAAAGGAATATCATGTGAATTGATGTGCAAACATTTCTTATCTCGCTTGTACTTGTAACTCCAGTCACATTGACAGTGTAACTCAAGGTGTCAATATGTCAAATTCAGAAGTGAGGCAGTTTCTATCTTTAGGGTAGAGGGTTGAAGCAATTTGTTTGCTGGATCGTGGGAAAAGTAGTTGTGCTAACGCAGTAGAAATGTGCCTGTATGACAGGTATAGTTTGATATCTTTATCTATTTGCCTGTGAATTAAAGGTATCTCTGAAGAAAAAGTTTGTCTTTGGAAGAGATACAAGTTACATCCCTTTGCATTAGGGTCGGGGGTCATTCAGTATTTAAAACCTGTCACTAAAGTCAGGTGAAGTTTCGGTTCATCTGTCACAAAGAATAACCATATACAGCTTCTGTGGATTTCCTATTCATCACAGGCTTCTCACGTAAGCTGACTGTCTTTTGATCTTGTGGATTTGAGCAACTTTCTTATCCAGATATTCAGAGATGTTGCAAGGGTGCACGGATCGAGCAAAATTTGTACGAATTTGCGCACTTGGAAAGCAGTGATGCGCAAGAACTCCCACAAATTAGCTTAAAGTTGCGCATATAAAAATGTACTCTGCACAGTATACACTTTTTATTTAACTGTTAACTCTTAAAGTGCTTCTCGTGGCATAAGTTGTGCCGCCAGTAGTGGTCTCGTAGCACTTGTCTCCTTATCTCTCTTTTTTCCGGTAGGCAACTGTTTACACATCTGAGTACTTCGGCTTCAAACGAACGGTTGTTAAGCTAAATTTAATTGGCACATTTAGACCCTGGAACAAGCATTGTCAAGGTTGAACATTGCATTCATGAAGGAAGTTTTACAAATGCGTGTTTCAAGTAAGAGCTCCTAGAAAATCCAAAATGGCTGACTCACAACATGGTTAATCTTCAGATGACGATTTAGTTCGGCAAATACTGGCCAATGAAAGCGATGATGACAATGATTTGTAAAGTTTTGAAGTATATGAGATTATTGGAGCCCGGAAAGTGTAACTGGAAATACCAGTGAGTAATTTTGAACCCGAAAATGATGTTGAATATGAGTCCGATGTACATGCTGGACAGACAAAAACAGACAGCATGCCGGTCAACCCCCTATTAAGCGGTATTTCGAAATTGAATGTCAAAAAGGCAGAAATCTAAGCCTAATTAAAATACAGGCAATTTAAAAGTAGACTGAAATTTTCATTTCTTTTCTCAAACAATTCTGCCTTGAGCGATCTTGTGCTACAAAACTATATACCATTCTAAGAGTTAAGATAAATTGAATAAATAAGAATCTATAAAGAAATTAAAAAGTAAGGATATTAATTTTGATTAAAATACCTCTGTCTGAACAAGATGACTATGGCATTCATGGACTTAAAACCCTAATACAACATTGTGGAACAGATAAAAAAATCTGGCATTGTAGTCAGTAAAGCACTGATTAAAAAAAGTGAAACTTTAGCAGAGCTCTTGTTAGTGAAAAAATTAAAATATTATTTTGGAGCAGAGATATCCAGGAGACCATACCTATGAGCTGTTGAAAATTGTACATAACAACCATAAAGAACAGTTTTCCATCTTGTTCAATCTGGCTTAGCTAGCTATGCATATGTGAAAGGGGGTTCTCAGCACAATATTCACACACAGATAATGAACAAATTAAGCTCAGAAATGATCAACAGATTAATGCTTATACAACTAGAGGAGACATCTTTTTAGGATTTTGATTTAAATAGAGCAGGAAGAAAGAAAGAGGCGGATATTTATGTGTTAGGTAAATATTGAACTATGGTCGTTTTCCCCTCCCCCCCTTGTTCAGATAAAATCCTGGCAGCATCTCTGGATATTTTTTTTAAAGCTTGAACAGCTGTTTACAAGTGAAACTTGTACTAGTTGACTGACAAAAGAGTTGGTCCTCTGTTTTACAGTCATATGTCAGCTGCAAGTCAGTAGTGAAATTATTGTTTTGTCATGGTGCACAAAACACTAAGATCAGTGGTTATTTCAGGTCAGTGATGATTTAATTTATAGGATGGATTAAAATGAGCAGAATACAGTAATCTTGTGTGGAATATAATTTGGGAGAGAACAACATATATGCGTATTTTATGATATTGTTGAATAGTGCACATAAAACAATAATAATAACGTAACAATAATAGTAACAGTAATAATGTTCGCTGCATGATATTTGTTCAAAAACAAATTTTAAAAGGTGAAATTGTGTACAGAGGTCACCTGTGTACAATGGCCAGTTTTGCCTTTTCTCATGGGTGGCCACTGTTGATAGGTTTGACTAGTTCTTTCAGAGTTTTACTGATACTGCTTGTGAGAGAAGGATAATAATTCTACAAGTTCAGTATCTGCATATTAAAGTTGCTAAATTGACTGACAGCCTTGAATTACAAGTCCAGTGGTTTATGGTTCAAAAACTGGTCCATCACATTTTTTTCCTTGGACAAATATTTTGGGGCATTTTACAAGCAATGCCCTCTTAGGGTGGTATACTTGCAATTTTATGTCCACTTTTAGTGTGACACTTGGGATGTTGAGAATTTGATCATAGATGATCTTAAATGAAAGAGAGCTAGAAATTTGTAAGCAATTTTGTGCACCTTGCATCACAAGGGGGAGGAGGTACATTTCAAAAAGAAGAACAGATTTTAAAATGTAATAAATACAAGTATTTCAGGTGAAGAATATTCTAATTCTTCTTTTTCTTGGTTTAGTATATTCGGCTTATCCATCGTTGATACAAGACTGGCCTTACTTCTGCACCATCTATTTGCACATAGGTTTCTGTGGATGAATGTAGCTGTTACTCATGGGCAACCTCTGCAAATGCAGTACATCAGCACTAGACTCACAGAGTTTAAATGGTAGCATGTGATCCCTAAAATCCTTCTTGTATTGTTTGGCCCTGACTGGCAGTTCAGCATACATGAGCGATTTAGTTGATATTTGTTTCGATTTTAAACTGATGTAGTAACTGGAAAGCATTGCAATCATAGTGTTGTCATGATGAAGTTGATAAGTATTCTCTAAATGTTTGTATCTCCTGTTGGCACAAGTATTCTCTAAATGTTTGTATCTCCTGTTGGCACCAATTGAATACTCATAGACTGTTCTAGAAGACGAAACTTTCAAGGGATCTACAAGTTAAAAAGTCATAGATAAAAGTCTGGACATGGCTTAACTTGTTTGTACAGGATATAATCAAAGTTTAAGAAATCATTTAATAGCCCTCTGATAAAAGTTTCTTGTCAAGCTGTTGAAACATGAAAAATGTCATGGTTGTATAAGGATAACTAAATTGAGACATATACTTGTCCCCTGCCCAGTAAGACTTGTCATAATGGTGTCAGCTCATTAGTTGGTTACAAGTGGTATTTAGTAATAATATATCAAGGCAGGCATGGTTGCTCATTGGTTAGCATGCTGGACTCGCATCTGAAAGGGTACAGGTTCAAATCCTACTTTCAGATCAGTCTGAGTCGGCTGCTGTGGTGTGTACTTGGGGAAGGCACTTTAATTGCCTCAGCACTAAATAACCTATTAGTGTTGCTGTACCATAAAACACCAAGCCAAACTCGAGGCTGGCAGAGTTAGATTTGCAGCTACTGTATATGCACTCACACAGTGACTTCTCATCTTGTCCCAAGAGTATTTGTGGCACCAATGTTTTTTTTCATGAAAGAACTTGGCTTCAGAATTTTTAACTAATGTCTGATTTGATATTGTCTATTTTTCGATCATCAGTCTGCAAATTGTCACTTGTGTCTGTGTTTTGCACTCTCATTGGTGATAATTTTCAATCTGTTAGATTTTGCTATGTTGAAGTGGCAGATAAGTTGTAGTTCATTTATTTAAAATCAGTATTGTAAGTGTTCCTGTTGAGACATCTTTTATCTAGGTAGATAGTTTATAAAGCAGTACTGTACAAATCAAGACTTGTAAAAGATTATTTTGATACAAAAATGCTCATACTGCAAAGTTGTATTATTCATCGGGGCCCCAGGTGGCCAAGTGGTCCAAGGCGCTTGCCTTTACCAATCACTGACATCTCACCTCCGTCTGTGCAGGTTTGAGTCTCAGGCTCGGCAAACGTGGGTATGTGAGAAAGTTTGACATGAGCTCCCATGGGTCAGAGGTTCTTCCAGGGGTTTTCCTGGGTTCTTCCTCCACCAGATATACTGACCACCATGTATAGCCTATCGTGTGCTGAAAAATGGCATTCAATCCACAATAACAACATATCATTCATCAACTAGCATGCTTTTTGCCATGAATTCCCAGAGCAATCGGCAAAGATAAATAAGAAATTACTGTATGAAAATGAAAGCAAAACTATAACTGCAAAAAAAAACATTTTTTCATATTTAAGATTTTCAATAACATTGCTGATGGATATGTTGTTAGTAACTGACAAAAAAAACCCCCCATTTTTTCATTTTTAAGATTTTCTATAACATTGCTGATGGAGATGTTGTTTAGTTTTAATCTGTATTCTGTAATTTTAAGCTCTCAAGTCTTTTCTTCTTTTCCCAGGGGTCAATCTAGATAAAGTTTTCTGATATAGCTATACAAGTCAGACATGTACGTACCACAATGCTTGGTTCTTTATTGCATGACATGTTTGGATTTCCTCCAGCAGTGGTAATTTTCAGTAGTCGGTATTTCTTCTGAATTTCTACCTTTGTGCTTGGGTATCAGGGTCTGTATTTAATCTGACATTGCATAACCACAGATAATATTCACCAACAAATTTACTTACATTGCACATCAAGTGGTGCACAAGTTAAAAATTTGCTTCATACTTGCTTCAAATAGAACTCTCCAAACAAGAGACTGAATCTCCACCCCACCCAAACTTTGAAGTTAATTTGATTAGAACAGTAACTGAAATGAAGAAAAGTTGTATCTTTAAAACATCTATTGATTTCAGTTCAGTTTAGTAAAAGTTTAAATGTTCACTTGTGACTGCCAACATTTGGAAAGGCTTTGATACTGCAATTGCAGTTTTGAAGCTATGTAGACAATACTGGATTTATTTTAATTAAAATAAAACAAAAGCGTGTTGGCTAAGGATAATTTACTTTCAGAAAAAGTTCTGCATCCAGAATCCTGGTATATTTTCACTCATTTGGGCATTTTATGAAATGCCCCAAATATTCAGATTGCAAGTTTCTCAAAATTTCTCCACAATGAGTAAAGTTTCCTCCATTTATTATGTACATTTTTGTTTTGAAACTGGTATAATGTTAGGATGATGAATTTTTTAACACTAATTTCACCATTGTTTTTGTAATGTATTTAAGTGAAATTCTTGTTTGGACATGGCATGGAAATGTTATTAATGTGTTTTCTGCTTTTCTGTCTTCTTGAACTTTAGTTCTCTGGTCAATCTTGACTATAATTAAACTTTATTTGTAACATGAGAATGTGTGCAATAATAGATTTGGGGAAAAATTGGTTTTAAGTTCAATGGAATTATTTTGTTGGAGAGAAGTAGTTCTGGAAATGTCCTAGCTTTCATTCAAGAGATGAAATTATATAATAATAATATACATGTTGTAGATGTAATGACACTAGTAGGAGATTAACAATCTCTTTCCCATTGTAATGCTTCAAAGGCAATGAAACACTGTATTCTCTTGAAAAGTGTCAGGTTTTTTTTGGTTTTTTTTCATGATTGACCCCTGTTGAACAATTTCTTTAACTTATTTTACTGTATTTAAATACAGAATGAAGGCATGGCATGTTTGTGTAGAATGTGACACAAGGTTTAACAGCATTAGACATTTTATTCTGCTTGCTATATTTTCGCTAACTTTATTATCCTCTCGCCAGTGAAGGGGTGGGGGATATAATATTTTTCCCATGTGTGAGTTTGTTCATTTGTTAATTTGATGGTGTTTTCAATCATTCATGTTTGTTTGTTACCCTCTCAATATTTAATTGTATTTTCAGCTGTTTGTTCATTACACCCCCAATATCTTCAACCCTGTTTCATCCACACTCCTGAAAACTAGTATGTAGATACATCTAAATGAAAGTGACTTGACCATACTAAAACTAGTTCAGTAATGAAATTTGCATTCTTGAGTGACTTGTGCATTTTTCAGCTATTCATTCACACGCTAAACATCTTGGACTCTGTCACCCACACTCGACTCCACCATGCCAAAACAGGTCACTGTGACCTAATTTGCACACTGGAGTGACTTTGTATTTTCAGCTTTTCATTTTTTTTTTTTTTTGTACATCCATAATATCTTTGATCCTGTTTAACCTACTCCTGAAAATTGGTAGATGGATACATCTGGATGAAAGTAACTCTACCATAACAAAACTAGGTTGGTATGAACTAATTTGCATGTATGAGCGACTTTTGTATTTTCAGCTGTTCATTTGTTACACCCATGATATCTTGACTCCAGTTTCACCTACACATCAAATTGGCACGTTGATACATCACAAATTAAGTAACTCGACCATAAAAAGACTAGGTCAGTTTGACAAAATTTTCATACTCTAGGGACCTTTTGTATTTTCAGCTGTTCATTTTTTTGCACCATCAGTATCTTGTGACCTTATTTCACCTACACATGAAATTTGTTTATGTGGATACATCCTGATAAAAATAACTCTTCCATACTCAAACTTTTTCAGTATTACCCAATTTTCACACAAGTGACTTTTGTATTTTTAACTTTCTGTTTCTTACATCATCAGTATCTTGGACCCAATTTCACCAACACTTACAAAAATTGGTATGTGATTACATCTCAAAGAAAGTGACTTAACCATACTAAAGCTAGGTCAGTGTGACCTAATTTTTACACTTGGACCTAATTTTTACACTTGGTTACTTTTGAATTTTTAGCAGTTTGTTGCACCCTCAATATATTGGACCTTATTACACCTACACTCTATATACTTGGCAATATATGTGGAATAAAACTTAACAAATGCTTCTGAACATCAGACTCGTCATTGTAGAGTGACATTCCTCATATAAAACATATCGCACAGATGAGGTGATGCTGCGGGATCGCGGGTTTCTCGCAAAAGTGATAGTCACGCAACTTTTAAAAGCCAATGGGGGAAAGATCGCGCAAGTTATCTGTGCTTCCGCGATTTCTCAAACCCAATGCGCGACTTTTTTATTTTTTGTTTTTTAATTGGGTTGATCAGATCGTCTTTTTTTACTTTTCTCCATGATCTCAATTAATCCTATATCTATGGAGAATATTTGAATACAAGCACCTTTATGATGGAGATCTGTTGGAGTATTGCAGAAACTATGGAGGTATTCCGATTGAATTGTTTCCTGGTGCTGTGTAGTAAATTGATCCATCGATCAAAATGTCTAAAGCGCGACAGTAGTGTGTTATGTTAACAAAATATAACAGATTTCTTTAGGAAACTCAGCGAGATGGAAAGATCATCTGTTAAGGACGAAACTAGGGAGGATGAAATATCTGCCGGTTTGTTGCCAACTGAACATAGCGCAGAAAGCTGTGATAGAGAAATAACCGGCATGATGTCGTTTACTACGGTTTAGGCCATGCAAAAATTCTGATACATCGACAGAAATATCCAAGGAACAACATGCCTGAATTGTGGAAAATTGTGTTTTGGATACCTGAAAACCAGTTCCCGAAAATATTCAGACTGTTCATAATTGCAGCAGTTCTTGCCCTTACGAAAAACTGATTGTGAAAGGTGATTCAGTTCTCAAAGCAAAATTCACACTACTCGGCGAAATAGGGTAACCACAGACCTTTAAAACTCTATCACTGTAGTAAGAAAATGTCAGAATATCTGAGAACAAAACAAAATAAAATCCTATAAAGATATATAATTTGGATTAAGTATTTTCTTTTCCCATTTTTTTTTCTCTAAGATATTCTGGCATTTTCCTACTACAGTGATAGAGTTTCAAAGGCCTGTGAGCTAACATCTGAAACAATAAATAAACTGATTATACAGATGTGTGTGGTCCAGTAAATTATTTTCAGTTTGCAAAGCCATATTTGAAGGGCAGTGATAAGAAACAAAGAAGAATATTTACCAGCTGAGCAACAATTGGGTATGCAGCTACCTTATACATTTATTGTCAAAGAAGTGATACAAAATCATTAAATGCTTGTTTTAAATTAGGTGTTTCTATACCTTATATTAATGTTGTCACCCATCTTCTACCATTCAGCTTAGTTTACCCTTGCCCCTCTCCCCCGCTGATCCCCCCACTGAGGGTAGGTGTGGGGGACCTCCCCATCTTTAGAAAATTTCTGGTAGCATCTCTGTTAAGACTCGTCCATACCTGATGAAGGGTTACACTCGACCAAAAGGCATACACTGCCAGTGGAACACATTCTTGTCAAGTGTATTGGCTTCCAACCCAGTGAAACATAACTTTTGTATGTAAACCTTATGTACCACCAGAGAAAATCTGGAAGACCCCCTCTATTACCAGGAGGGGTCTAGGACACTTCCCAATTTAGGGAAGTTGCCAGCTTCTGCAAGGGAGGGATCCATGGCTCCATGGTAAGGAAGTCACTTGCATCTTCTAGGGTGGGATTCACTGACACATGGTAGAAAGTTGTCAGCGCTTGTGATCTCGGCACTTCCAAGTGTAGGGAAGTTCCCAGCACCTAATAGTGAGTCCCACCTTCCCAATGGAAGGGAAGCATGATCTTTGACTTGGCGCAAGTAGACCTGGGTTTAAATCGAGAAAATCTCGCTCATCGGTGTTGAACTCCCCGAACAGGCACTCCCCAATAAGGTTTACATCATCTGACCGGTCATTGCCCAGTGACTGGTCACTGGGTGGTGTGTCAAGTGACAGTCACTGAGGGTCTGTCACCAGGTACTGGGCACAGGTGACAGGGTAATGTCCAAAGTGACAGATGCCAAGGGTCTGTCACCAGACACTGGGTATGGTGATTGGTGCCAATCTGCCGTTTTCTATGTCAGATCAACTAGCATTGAGCGCCAAATGCCAGTATTCATACCAGGCTCCCAAGTTTTGACCATTGGCCTAGGGGAAGGGATCGGTTCAATACCTCCTCCCCCCTTCTCTCTCTTTATCTGCAAACCTTCTGGCTTATGGGGAACATTCTTCAAGTTTTGATGACCCGTCTAGGGAGGAGCTCAAGTGGATACCCCTCACTTCTTGATGTTACTGTTCAACCCCGGCAGAGCTTGCAGACTCCCACCAACCTGGTGGCGCGTCAGTGAAATCTCCGTTTCCAACCTTAGTTTGCTTTGGCTTCTTGGTGCTGTAGATCATCCCCACCTCCTCTGGCCTTGTTATTGAGGGAAGGGGAAGGGACAGCCATATGCTACCTCCAGTATCGAGAGGAAATCGTTGATAACTTTCTCCAGGGAGATGGGAGCAACAGGTTAGTCACTCCGCTGTGAGCAGAGAGGGGACAGTGAATCCCCAGTCATGAAGTCCTCTTCTCCATGGAGGCAGATGACACAAAATAGTCTTGCTTCACCCTGAGAGTGAAGACGGGATAATGAACTGTGGACATAGACAAGTTCCCAGATGAACCTGTCACGTCAGGACCTTCTCATCTTTTGGGGTCTCCATCTTCATCTCGACCTGCATTTCAGGTGACCTAATTCTCCAAAATCTGTGTCCAAACCTCTTGGGATCATCAGACGCTAGAATCCTCTCCAGTTTCGAGGTGCATTCTGAGCACACCCTAAACCTAACCGGACCTGCTATTGCTCCCTTACTCTGCAGTGGTGAAGGAGCTGACTCAGAAGTTTTCTTGAGGCCAGTAGGGGGTCAAACAGCAGAAGGGGTAGTTTTTCCCCTCTTTTTTACTTAGTCCCAGTTCAGCCTCTAATTAGAGGGTCCATTTGCTTGTCTTTTAAGCCCACCCCACCCACCACCCACCCTTAGACTCGCGTGCTTCCCATGTGAAGATTTCGAAAGGGCTCTTGGCACATCTCCCCATCAACACTCTTGAGGCTTTGGAACTGAAGGCTTGGACACTACTTGCCATAGCCTCACATGCTGATATTTTTTTGGCTGCCTCGTTTAGTCTTTTGAAGGAGGAATCATTATCTCCAGCAGCATTGCATGGATTGTTAGAGGCTGTTGCTAAGACATCAAGACAGCGCACCCTCTGCAGAGCTTCTTCACCTCCATGGGGATGCCACCTTGGAGCCATCGAAGATTTTGCTGGAGCACAGTACTAGCCTTTTGCAGGCCACCCTCTTGATGAAGAGATATATTTCGAGGACTAATCCCTAAAATGGCCTCGCAGGACCGATTAGCAACACCAGGGCCTGGCTGCAGTACTGAGCCCGGCTAAACCAGCGAAGAATTGCCCCCATCCTGGAAGATCCACAGCCCTCTCTTCTAAACATTTTAAACAAGGGAATCCACAGCACCATCAGACCCAGTTTAACGTTCCTTTCTACCCATCTAACAACAAGGTGGCTGGAAGGGCCAGGGGAGGAAGTCTATGGACCCTTCCCTAAGGAGGGAGGCAATCGTCACATCTCGCACCATCTTCTGCCAAGTTTGCCTCTTCACAATGTTCCAGTAGGTGTCAGATTGAGTCTTTCTTCAGCGGCTTGGTCGAATTTCGTGGATTGTGTGTGGTCCTTTCCACAATAGCTTTGCTTCTGGGACCCTCCACCTCTTTCAAGGACCGCCATTTGGTTCCACCAGTATCTCTCTATGGGTTTGAACTGGTATCTCTATGGGCACAGATGTACACCCTTCCAAGTACATACAAAGTCCAGGATTTTATTCCTGGATCTAACTAGTTTCAAGAAAAGGGTAGAAGTTTCGACTCATCATTGATCTTTCCCCATTGAAGAAGTTCCTTCAGGAAGAGTGCTTAAAGATTGCGACATCCACCTCAGTCGGGAGTGCCATCAGGCCAAATGACTGGGCAGTCTCCATAGATCTCCAGGATGCCTATCTTCACAGCCTGCTGGAAATTTTTGCAGTTTTGTCTGGGACATGACATCTTCCAACTTCAGGCTCTTCCTTTCGGTCAAGCTTCCTCTCCAGAGCCTTCACCAGGGTGATGGGTGTAATCGTGGCTGGTTGATGCATAACATATTCAGGTGTGACCTTTTGAAGGATATCTCTCTTTTGGGAGACAGTGACTTGTTTAAGCCTAGTCCCCCAATCAGGAGTAGTCAGATTGGATCCCTTCTCAGAATTTGATTTACATGGAGATGAATTTTATCACCTATCAAGGAACAGTCTATGTTCCTCCTGACAGAATTTGACAAATACTTGCTCGCATAGCAAGACTGGGTGAGAAGACTTTGTTGCCTGTTTGCCACTAGCTCTCTTTTTCATGGGGACTCCGAATGTAGCAGCATACTTAGTTCCCCTCGGAAGGCTTCACATGTGGTCTCCAGTTCTTGCTTCGAGCATACTGGAGGCCTCACAAGGACACCCTGTCCCTTCGAATCCCCTTAGGCTCCAAAATTTCATCACCATCAGAGTTTGTGGAAAAATCAAGACAGGTTTCTCAAATTTGTAAATATACTAGTTCTTCTGGCTACAAAGAAATTTATGTTAAATTCTAGGCCTGAAAGCATATTGCTGTCATGTTTTAACGGGGTGGGGGGACTTTTCTCAACCCATAGACAACAATATGTTTAGTTTCATGTGATGGTTGCATGTACGTGTTTATTCAGGTCATAAGGCGATGTTGAAATTTTTTTGTCTTTTCATTTTTAAAATTAAAAAAAAAAAGTTTGTAAATTTTTTGTTCAACAGCATTGGAAAAGGGATGTTTTGTTGGCATGATTTTACTATTGGACCTCTGATGTGGATATGTAGGCTGCAAGATTTGGGTAGTCATGTGACTAGCAATTCAAATAGTGAGAACCAGGTTGTATTTTGTCAACATAATAGTTTGTTCTGCGTGTCAACAAATTAAAGACATAACAAATGTTATACTTGCAATTTCAGAGAAGATAAATCATCTTCCTATCAATTTCATGTAGGTAGGGCTCGATGTAATTTCGTTTAAGTTTGCTAGGTCTGGTAGTAAGCGGCTACTCTATGTGCTCTGACTTCACACTCCAGCATAAATGTCAGAATATCTAAAATGGGGTAAAACTTGGACTAACAATCTTTTGACATACAGCTTTACCTTATAAATCTAACAAAACCGGTAAAGATTTATGCAGCCTCATTTTTAAATATGATTTGTAAAATCCTCATTTGTTCTAACCCTCTAGGGGAGCAATTGAATCTCGGGGATTTATATAATTAGCTCAGAGAGAACTTGGATATTGTCTAATCATTCGGATTTTCAAAAATTACTTATGATAGCTTAAATAAACACTGACTGGTGACAACTGAAACTTTACTAGCCATCGGACTATTACAATTATGAAAACTACTAGTCAGACAGGAAATTTACTAGCCTCGGACAAGTGGACTACTGTTAATTTCGAACCTTTCACCTGTATTCTAATTTGATTGTTCAGATATTTGTTTCAGCTCTAGCCATGAGCTTATGGTATAGCTGCATATTGTCCATTTACTATTTCCTACTTCTCAAAAAGTCACTAAGAATTTCAACCCAACTTGGCAGAGAGCATCCTGGCATGAAGGCCTTTTCAAGTTTTAAGGACAAATGCCAATCTGCCATCAAACATGGCTACTGTTGCTGAAAATAGACCTTATTTCTCACAGAAACTTCTCCACATAATTTGACAACATTTTTCAGAAAGCATCCTCGCATAGCAGTCTTTTCATTTATGTACAAATGATGATGATCCGATATCAAATATGGTTGCCATTACTAAAACAGAAAAACCCTCAAGTTACTGCTAAGAAAAAACAACTGCTGAGTAGAAATTGGCCCAATTTTAAAGGAAACATCCTGACATGAATGCTTTCACATTTATACAAATGATACAGATTGGCCTTCAAATATGGCTACTATTAGTAACAACAGAAAACCTTGAAATTACTTCTCAAAAACCTCAAAACAGAATTTGACAAATCATCCTGGCTTGAAGGGCATTGAATTGTTTTTTTTCAATGATGCAATCTGCCATCAGATATGGCTGCTGTTAATAAAAATAGATATATCTTTCAAAGCCTTTTGCTCAAAAACTGCTCAATAGCATATGACAGTATTTGACAGATAGCACCCTTACATGAAGGGCTTTAATTTTGTACAAATGATATTGATTGGCTGTCAGATATGGCCACCTTTACTAAAAATGAAAAATGCTTACAACTTCTCAAAATCTGCTCAACAGAATTTGACTTAAGTCGAGAAAGCATACTAGCTTGAAGACCTTTCAGATTTATACAAATGATGCTACTCCACCATCAAATATGTCTGCCATTACTAGAAAAAGAAAAACATTCAAACAACTTAATCAAAAAATCAAAATGCCAAACATAATTTGACCAACTTGGACAGAGAGCATCCTGGCATAAAGGCCTTTTAGTATTGGACAAATGATGCTGATGTGCCATCAGATACGGATGAAGATTGAAAAGAAAAAAGAAACCTTGAAACAGTTTTCATAAAATATACAATCAACAGCATTGGCAGAAATTTCTACAGAAACGTCCTTCTGACCCAGATTTCTTGACCAACTGTTCTCACATTTGGTTGTTAGGCACATTTCAGCCAGGGAGCTGTCTAGATCCTGTGCTGTGGATTGTAGATCTTTTATGTTTCATATAGTTCAAATTATTTGTAACTTCTAATAAGAGCCATTTAGAATTCTACTTTATCCACCTGTTCACAGATTCTCAAAATATTATTACTCTGGATCAACCTTTTATATGCTAGTCATAGTGGTGTAATGATGTATCAATAAATCTGTATGTATCAGTATTCTACTGTATATCACAATTCATATTGGTACAGATTTTTCGTATCAATATTTTAACCCTAACTGTCAATTAGATAAACTGGTTGTGAAACTGTGTTTACTGAAAATATTGCTTGGTATTATGGACAACACCGTAAACAGTCAAATGCATAGTATAGTAATGGCTGGTGGTCAATTACTGTTGAATAAGCCTGAACCAGATCTTATACTCAATAAGCAGGCAAAATATGCCAGTTGGACTTGCTTTGGCTTCAAACACAAAGAAAATGGTGAAATTAATAAATTGTGAACAATATGTCCTAGAGGCTTAAATGGTATGAACTATTCTGAAGGGACTACTAGTAATCTCCCCACAAAAATCTGTTGACATCACCCATCAGTGAAAGTTAGTCATTACTTGTTGTTATTATAATCATAACTCCTGTCTCCTACATGACCATACACATAATCCTTAATTTTTCCCAACATATGGATAAACAAAACTGATGGAACAAGCTATGTTTTATAATAAAACCTTACAGGCTCAGCAGATCACACTGACAGTTGGTATCACATGGGTTTTCAAATTGGTCATCTTGGTAGCAGTACTTGTAGATACATATTGCCGTACAATCGTTTATATCACAATACAATTTCAGCTGGCAATACTCACCCCTAGCAAGGCAAAATGTAAAATGCTATGACCTCTGGTTATCCATATAGCTCTTCTTGCCAAAGACCAGAAAGCTTATGGAATGGCCTGTCGTCCATCATCCAACATTCGTTATGTTCATCCATCTGTTAGCACAAGTTTCTTGTTGCTACTCCTAAACTACTTGGAGGATTGCCATGAAACTCCACACACACACACTCATCCAAAGGTCTTGTTGGTCCTAAATAAAAATGGTGCAGCTCCGACATTCAGTATTGCCACCACAGCAGCCGTCTTGAAAATCTTGTGTCTACTCCTCCTGAACAGAAATCATATCAACATGGGGTTTTCACCAGAAGACTTGTGATGACGTTTGGTTGGTCCGAAAAAGAAATGGTTCTGCTTGGACATCTCGTATTGCCACCACAGTGGCCCGCTTGAAAATCTCATTGCTACTTCTCCTGAATGGATGGTCATATCAACATGGGGTTTTTACTAAAAGAGTTCTTGTGATGTCTAGTTTGTCCCAATTGAAAATAGTGCCATCTGACAATATGACCACCACGGCAGCCCTTTTGAAAATCTTGTTATTGCTACTCCAACGAATGGAAAGACTGATCAGCATGGAGTTTTCACTAGAAGACTTCTTATGATGTCCAGTTGGTTTTAAATGAAAACTGTGCTGCCCGGACATTCAGTATGGCCTCGACATAGGCCATCTTGAAAATCTTGTCGTTATTCCACCTGAATGCATGGTGATATCAACATGGGGTTTTCACAGACAGACTTCTTGTGATGTTTAATTGGTCCTTAAGGAAAATGGTGTCATTCTGATGTCCAATATGGCCAACACAGCAGCCATCTTGAAAATCTTGCTGTCACTGTTCCTCCTTAACAAAAAGTCATATTGACATGAGGTTTTTAACCAGAAGACCTCTTGTGATGTCTAGTTGGTCCCAAATGAAAATTGTGCACACAAACATCTAATATGGCTGCCATCTTGATAATCTTGTTATCGCTACTCCTCGATGGATGGTCATATTAACATGGGGTTTTTACTAAAAGACTTCATATAATGTTTAGTTGGTCCTAAATGAAAATGGTGCCACTCAGACATCCAGTATAGCCACCACAGTGACAATCTTTAAAATCTTGTTATCACAACTTCTCCTGAATGATTGATCATATCAGCATGGGGTTTTCACTGAAAGACTTCTTAATGAAAATGTGCCAACCTGACCTCCAATATGGCTGCTACAATGGCTATCTGAAAAATCTTATTATTGCTACTTCTCTTAGATGGCTGGTCATATCAACATTGTGCTTGCATCAGAAGACTTCTTATGATGTCTAGTTGGTCCTAAATGAAAAGGCTGTGCCTCAGATGTTCAATATGGCCACCAAGGCAGCCATCTTCAAAATCATGTTATCCCTACTCTTAAATGGAAAGTCTTTTTGACATGGGGTTTTCATCAGAAGAGTTCTTGTGGTGTCTAGTTGGTCCTAAGTGAATATGGCCATCATGGTGCCCATCTTGAAAATATTATCTCTACTCCTTCCAAATAATGGCTATATCAGCATGGGTTTTTCACCAATATACTTCTTATGATACCGAGTTGGTCTTAAATGAAAATGGTGCCAATCGTACATCCAGTGTGGCTGCCATGACGGCAGTCTTGAAAATTTTGCTGTCGCTACTTTTGGCATCTTCAAAAGGGAAAAGGAGATGTAGGGAACGACTTTTATTTCCCTGATAGATCTTGGCTGATATTTCAGCATCTACCATCTCTAGATGGATTTCACTCGCTATCAAGAGAGCTTATTGATCACTCACCACTGGAGACCTTTCATTCACGAGAATGAAAGCCCATGAAGCAAGGGCTATGGCAACTTCTTGGGCCTATCTCAATCATTTATCTTTGGAGGACATTATGAAGGCTGTGTTTTGGCGATCATATATGACGACCTACTTTTACCTTTGGTCCAATAGTTGCATCACAAATAGTGACTGCTGTATATCAGTATTGGAGTGGCTCAGCTACAAGGCGAGTATTTAAATTTTTACTCTTTTGGAGGTCATCAGCCTCCCTTCTTTCCTACAAATTTAGCTAAACAATACTGATAGGTATTGTATTACTGATATTAAAATGTAGTTTGGGGGGGAGCGCAACTAATTTTAATTATGTAATGCATACCTGTCTTTTGGATGCCCTTCTCCCACCGCGCTCTGATGTCCTTCTATACTTAAGGTCCTAAAAAAGAATGAGGTGCTGTTGTGCATGTGCCTATGACGTGGAGTTAGACAGGGTCAATGCATGTGTTCTAAGAACTTACTAGAACAGGAGAATGGTGCATCTGGCACAGATGAGGGTTTTTCATTGCATTGAGGGTAAGCTAAATAAAAGTGACACATAAGTATTACATAACTAAAATTGGTCCCCCCCCCCCCAACTAAATTTTAAAGATATGAGCAACTTTTCTCTTACAGAATAACTCACAATTTCAGAACTTGATAGAATCCTTTAAAACTTTTAACAATAATAATAATAGCAGTAACAAAGCAAAAGAATATTTTAAGTGTGTACTTTTATCTCTTGCCTGTGATCACATAAATAAAATAAAGATCGATAGTATACTTAGACAAGGGTCTAAATCTTATCTATTGCAACATGTTTAAAATCAACAAATTAATTTTTCCATTTTCTAATTGCTGTCTCCACACTAAATAAGAAATTTAAACAGGAAGATCTTAAGCAGGTTTTGATGCAGAGTGGTTCATACAAAGAGGTGGGGGAGTAAATAAACATCAAATGATGGATGAGTGCAGGGGAAAATAATGCAATTCATATAAAGCAGGATTTCATTTTAACAGTTCATAGTCCTTGGATTCAGATGTACTAATAAAACTTTAATTCCCTTCACTAAGTTTGCTTGTAGGGAGTTCTTCCTCTTTGCATCATGATAAATGATGAGTAGATGCAGGCAAGCTCGATCAGCAATCAGCAGTTTCTTTCTCAGGTTTTCATCTCTCCATTCTTTTATCTTTGAAATTGAACATATTTAAAGCTAGTGATCAAATTCAAAGCATCAGACCACCTTAGACTTCTTCCCATAAGATTGTCAACAATAAAAATTCTGGAAAGATACTTTTTTGAAAGTTTGTGTAGTTAGTTACTGTGGGATAATTCAAGAATAGTTCTCACTTGTTTTCTGATATCAAATTATTCTGTGTGCTTATAACTTTCTGATAAGGCTCTCTGTTGTGTTAGTACCATTATTGTGTTAATTTCTATATGATCACTCCTTTATGTGTGGTTTGTTTTCCATTTTGGCTTGGAGGGATCCCTCCAAACCTATAGTATGCTGTCTACTCTTTTTACTGAGAAATGTTTTTGTTTCTAATAATAAAGCACTTTTCTCTATTTAGCTCTATTAACCTTTTGGCCTTGAAAAAGTCAGTAAAAGCTTTATAAAGGGATAAAACTCATTCTAATCCTAAGAGGAAATGATTATACTCAAAGTGGTTACCTCCCTTTATATTGTACAGCTTCTGTATAATACATCATTTCAGTAGAAAATGCGGCCTTTTTTCCTGGCACTATACCCCAGTCCAAGGTGAATATTCCCTCTTCCAGTTAGTAACTGGAGGTCTAGCACACAAATAACTGATCACAGTTTGATTCCTTAATTGTTTCTGTCATTCAGAATATTGTCCTTCTTTCCCTTGGACCTTGTGTAGTTCTTCTGTCTCTGGATGCTAATCCAAGTCACCTTTTGGCTTATCTACCATCAAACATACATTTTTGTGTTGTAATTAATATTTTCACCCCAATTCCTTGAATAAATGTCATTTATTTGTGCCTCTTTTTATTACATTTGAAGGTTTTTAAGATTTTAAGATTTCCAAAATGGTAATCACTTGCCGAGATTTTATGAGATGTCTGTACTTAATCCATAGAAAGAACAAATGAAATAATATACATAATTATTTCTTAAAAGAATTTAATTTTTCTAAAACATTGGTTGATGTACACTTGGCTACTTCAGGTACTTATATATATGTTTTAGCTGCTGGATTTAAAAAAATGTCCATGTACATGTCTGCCACCTGCACCAGCACTAAGCCAGCAGTTGATAGATGTGTCTGGGTTAAAGTCCTCAAGCTCTGGTCCATTTGGTGAAATGTTAATTAGTATTTGTAAACTCTCTTGGTTTAAGGAATTCTCACACTCAGTAGAAGTCTTACGTTTTATCCCTTCACTTTCACAAGAATTTTCCTTCTTTGAATCGTCCTTATTACTTTCCTTGTGAAAATAATTTAGCAAACTCATTTTACCCACATAGTAAATATCAGATTGCTTGACAACTACTTTTAAAGTGATCATAACAAACATTTTCTCTTTTAAATACAAACAGAGACGGCTTATTAATTAGCGCAATTTTTTTGCTTCAAACGCAATATTGCTTATGAAAGTTGATCGTCTGTATATTCAATTAAAAATGAAAGAATCATTACTGTAATTTAATCAGTTCATAAAGGAAACCAACACTGATGTCGGTAAATGGGATCACTGGATTAAAATCGGAGTGAGTCGCTTGTGAGGATCTTGTTTGAGTAAAGACAGTGCAACAAAGCTGCTTAAAACACTGCTAATTAATCATACCGGCTTTGTTTTGTTTGACCCGTTTTGATTTGCTGATAATTTGGTAGCTTAACCCAATATGCAGTCAAGCAATAACAGAATGTGCACATGTGCAATTGTTATCAATGACCACCTGTAGATGTTATACAGGATGTAAATGTATACATTGAGAATCGTGTATTCAATATGCCCGGAGGGCATGAATGGCCAAATAAAGGTAGATGTAGTGATTAAGCATGAAAATAAGGACTTGCCCAACTTTTTTAAAATAGGAAAAAAGCACTTGTCCCTGACTAGCGACTTGGAAAATTGTACTTGCCCAACATTGAAAATGAATAGTCCAGGAAATCTGGCTATGGTATTTGCTCAGAACTGCCAAAATTCAATTTGTATGGGGAATGGGCTCCAGGCTTTGATCACCGATTTGATACATTTAGCAACTAAAAAGGGGGCTGATAAACTCCCTGTGAGTTTTGATGACTTTTTAGTGGACATGTATTATTTGAATGAAGGTGTGAATAGACAAGTGGAACTAAAAGTTCTTCAGAGCCTTCGTGGAAAAGAGCAGAAAAAAATATTGAATCATTGTGTAACAATATGGTTGTCTGTTGGTAAATGTATAAGGAGATGGCTGGAACAGTGTGAACCTTTACAAATGTACTTTGAGAAAGAAACTAAGAAACGAGGTTACAGGCAAAAAGGCTGAAGCCCAAAGTAGCACGTCAGAGAGGGAGTCTATTACCCAGTAACAAAGAAGGAAAAAAAGACAGTGCAAGTACATATATTAAAACTTTGAGCTGTGATAAATCTTGAAGTCAAGCTAGTACTACCCCGAAATTTGACACAGCAGGCAAGACTGAGAAAACAAAACCCAAGAAAGGTGCCTTGGAGAAAACTAAATCACAGAAATTGGTTGAGAAGGAGGAGTCTGGATTTCAGACATCATCAGTTAGAAATGACAGGAGGGACTCATAAAAAAAATCAGTTACAGAGTGGAAAAGACCGAGTTTGTTTAAGGCTTCACTGTCCCAGAGGGTGAAGCTTTATTGCTTATTTCTAGACCACATAATTCCATTATTTTACAAACATAACCTAATCCTGCAACAGGTAGAGCCTGTGATCCACAAACTTGAAGAAAACATGCTTGAATTATTCCAGCAATTGCAGGTCAGATTCATAAATGCTACAGAAATTTCACAAGCCAAGGATCTTACTGACATTGATTGTCAGGACTTTCAGAAACAAAAGGATAACTTGGAAGCAGAGTTTCTGAATTACCAAGTGGATGAATTAAATCCTGAGAGCTTAAGCACTGAAAGAGTTAACAAGCAACGGGATCTTGTCTGTAAACTCCAGCTTGCTAATGGCCATTTGAAATTCAAATTGTTGTCCAGCATCATAAAGGCAGTGCCTATTCCATATTCAAATGCAGTTTGTGAGGGGGTGTTCTCATTCGTTTTATAAAAACATTTTCAAAATCCAGATCATCTATGCCAAATTATATCTTGGAAACATTGCTGATGAAAGTGAAGGAAGGAGAATGCTTCAAATGGAGTTAGACCAGAAGTTTCTCAGAAAGTGCAAAATTGACATGTACTAGACACAACAGGAGCTATATAGTGTAAGTTTATACAAGGAAATGAACTGTAACAGTTCTTACAACTTTATTTGTTGCCAGTACTTGATATTTTTGACACCTTACTGAAAATTGGTCAAACTTACTGAAAACTATCGACTGCCTTACTGAAAATGTCTTTTTAGGGTTGGCAGGTCTGACACACTTTCTCTATGCCCCTGTTCAACCTCTCCAGGACTAGGGGATTCTACTACCCATTTGTCAGTTGGCCATGTCCCCATTTCCTCACATGACACCATTGATCACTTTCCTGTGGCTCCATGGGTTGGCAGAAGAGGCAGGGTATAGGCCCTACCCGTCCCCTCTGACCTTGTTGTCGAAGAAACAAGATTGGGGGGGGGGGGTCACCACTCCTCTCCTTCAGACATCGTAAATTCCCTTCTCTATGTAGAGAGGAACAATGGGTTAGTACCATTTCCACCCACCATCACCACCTTCCCTCCCATAAGCAGAGACAGACCCACAATCATAAAGACCCCTTCTGCAATGAGGGAGATAAGAAGGAATAGTCCTGTCCCTCACTAAGAGCAAAGACAGGACAACACATTTTAAATTTCAGTAGACATAAATGAGTTCCAAGAAGTCTGGTTGCGTTGGGCCCTTCTCATTTGGGGTTCCCATCTTCATCCCACCCTATGGGTCGTGTGATGGAAGAATACAATGTTTGGACCTTTAACAAGGTGGTAAACGAGGTTAAGTCCCCATTAAGTCCCTTGAGGCTTTTTAACTTTAGGCTTGTATGTTAGTTACTATAGCCTCCCATGCTGATCTCTTTTTCTCTGCTGCTTCCTTCAGTCAGTTGACGGAGGAATGGTTGTCATTGACCGCTTTGCCAAGATTGTTGAAGGTCATTGCCAAGACATCAAAACGTGCGCTCTCAGCCTGTCTTTTCCACCTCCACAGGAATGTCACGTTGAAGAAGTGAGAAGATTTTACTGGAGCACAGCAAAAAGCCTTTCGAGGGCCACCCCGCTTGATGTGGAGATTCTATTTGGAGGGCTAGTTCTTAAAGTGGCCTCGCAAGATATGAGGGATCAACAGCACCGGTCTCAGGCCCAGCTAAGCCATTCAAGAAAACTCTCCAATCCTGGGTCCATGGGTCCTCCTTCCAAATGTTTGAAGCAGGGACCCCAGCAGAACTATCCAACCCATTTTAAAACCCTCACACTTGTCTTTTACATGATGAGGTAGTTGGAAGGGTCAGTCCAGGAAGTCTGTGGACCCCTCTCCTGCCAAGTCCCCCTCTTCCCAACATCCCAGTAGATGTCAGACCTGCCCTGTTGTCAGAGGCTTGGTTGGACCTTGTGGATGATGTGTGGGTCCTTTCAACATTAAAGGCAGATGATCAGCTTTACTTCTGGGACCATTCACCTCTTTCATGGACCTTCATTTGGTTCCTCCAGTCCCAGTTGGTATTCCTGAGGGAAGAGGTGTACACCCTTCTAAGGAAGGACTTGATAGAGAGGGTGACAAGCATCCAAAGTCTGGAATTTTATTTCCAGATCTTCCGGGTTTTAATAAAAATTGGGGAAAAGTTTAGACTCCTTATCGATTTTTTCCCCATTAAACTAGTTTCTTCAGGTAGAGTGTTTTAAAATGGAGACATCAGTCAGGAATTCCATAAGGTCAAACAACTGTGCAATCTCCATAGATATCCAGGATGCCTATCTTCCCAGCCCACAGGAAAATCCTATGGTTTTTGTCTGGTTCAGAAGATCTTTCAGTTTTGGGCTCATCCCTTCAGCCTCACCTCTGCCCCCAGAGCCTTTACCAGAGTGATGGGTGTAATAGCCGCTCGCTTGAGGTCTTTAGGGATCCCCATCATCCAATATTTTGACAACTGGTTGATGCATATCATCCTTACATGTGGCCTTTTGAGGGACCTGTCACTCTGTTGGAAGACCGTGACTTATTTGTGACTAAACCCCAACAAAGAGAAGTCGGACCTGATCCCTTATCAGAATTTCCTTTATGTGGGGATGAATTTCATCACCCATCAAGGGACAGTTTGGTTTTGCCCCAACAGGATTTCACAGATTCAGTCTCTCACAGCAAGTTTGTCTTTGTTGTCTGCTCATCTCTACCTCTATCCTGGAGACTCTGACTCTGAATGCAGCAGTAGACAGAGTTCCCCTAGGAAGACTACATTTGCAGACTCTCCAGTCTCCGCTGCTAGCAAACTGAAGAATGAACATGGACCTTCTATCTGCTTCAATCCCCTTGGAATCTGAATTTCATCACTATCTGAGTTGGGGCCAAATCATGAACAGTTTCTAAACGGAGTCCTGATATATAACACAGAACCTCACTCCTTTCTGTACACCAACACCTCAGATTCGGGTTGGGGTTCTCACCTGGAACCTGATGGACTAGTTCTGCAGGACTTTTGAACTAAGGAAGAATCACACCTTTATATCAACAACCTAGAAATGTGGGCTGTTTTTCTAGCACTACAAGGGTGCAGCAACAATATAAGACATCATGGTCACCAAGGTATGATATTCCAAATGACGGAAATAACTAAGGAATAAGACTTGGATCATGTTGGGTTTTATTTGTGCTAGACCTCTAATTACTAGTTTGAGGAGGGAATATTCACCTTAGACTGGGGACTAGCACCAGGAAAAGAGGTAACACTGCAACCATAGCAGGTAAGTATTACATAATTTAAATTAGTTTTACCCTCCAAAAACTAGATTTCAGATTACATGTATTTAGAGGGATATTGGTATTTGTTCATGATCATAAAAAAGGAACATGATTATTAACCCTTAAAGTGTTGTATAGTTTTGTCGCACAAGATTCCTCAGTGCTGAATTGTTTGAGAAAAAAAATGAAAATTGCACTCGCTATTAAATTGCCTGTATTTTAATTACTGTACATAATGGAATCACAAATCCTATATGAAAAATAATTATTGATGTCTGAATTTTATTATAAGCATCAAGTCATATATGTGACTTTATCATATTTGCACTTACAGGTGCAAATGCAGGTAAAAATACAAATTACCTTTGTATTTCATCTGTATTTTTGTATCGTTTTTAATGAAAAAGTTCAAATATGTCTTTAAAAAAAAAATTACTCCATTCTTTCATGGCTCAACCATATATATGTATGTCGGTTACAACTTTGTATCCAAGTTGTGAAAATCAAAGGTGTAGAATAGGTAACAGTTTATGAGTATCTAGTCAAGGGACACCACAAGTAAGTTTACTCCCCCTAAAGTCTGTAATAAATGTTCACAAGCTTTGTAGTTTTCTTGCTATTTATTTTAGTATATCTCTGTCATCTAATGTTTACTTGTGAGTTTATAAAGACAGTCACCTGTCAAGTTCATCACCCATTCAGATGTTTGCTTAGAATATTAAGAAATATATCCGAACTCATTTTTTTTTTGCTGGCTGAAGAATGGGGTTGATATCACATAGTCAGCTGTCCAGTAATAATTGAAATCAGATTTATGCACCAAACCCTCAGCCATAACCAATGCAAAGAAAAATAAAAAGAGTAATAATTCATCAGGTGCGACAGGCTTCCATTTTCTCGTGCGGCTGTTGTCATTCAAGTCTGCCCCATTTATTCTCTACTGTGCATGAAGATTCATTTGATCTATGATCAGCTGCAAGAAATTCTAAAGCAGATATAGCCTTAAATGGTCTATAGGCTTGATATTCTCCGTTTATACATTTAATTTTGAAATACCTCTGAACAGGGGTTTGACTGGCATGCAGTCAGTTTTGTCTATCCAGCATGTACATCGGACTCGTATTCAGCATCATTTTTGGGCTCAAAATCACTGGTGCATTTCCAGTAACACTTTTCTAGCTATAATCATCTCGTATACTTCAAAACTTTAAAAATCACTGTCATCATCGTTGTTAGCAGTCAGTATTTGCCAAATCAAATCGTTATCTGGAGATGAACCATGTACAGAGTCAGCCATTTTGAGTTTTCTAGGTAGTGCCTAACATAAACGTGCATTTGTAAAACATTAATGAATACAAGGTTAAAGATGTGATGGAATGCATGTTCCAGGGCCCAATGTACCAGTCAAATTTAGTTTAACAACCATTCATGTCAGGCTGAAGTACTGGGATGTGTAAACAGTTGCTTACCTGAAAAATGACTTAAGTCGCGACAAGCAAAACGAGACCTCTACCGGTGGCGCGACTTATGTTGCGACTAGCACTTTAAGGGTTAATATCTCGCAAGTTCCATTCATCCCTTTGATTCTGTTTAATGTATCGTCAGAATTATCAAGCAATCTGTATTTTCAATACTTTCATTTTTTGTTTTTCACCTTCTTTTGTTTTTTGTTTTTTGCAGAAAGATCAAGGCAAACCTCAGGAGTGTAAACAGCAATGATTGGATATAACGTGGATATAAATGAAGATTTCTGCCTGATGATAGTTCCACCAGAGGAGAACATCTGCTTGATGATTCCTGCCAAGTTGCGATGTACAGATTGTTTGAGAGTTATTTTTATTTGCCACATCAATGTGTAATCTATGTTCAAGTACTTTTTGGTAAAATGTAGGATCAAAAAATTTGTCTGGGATACAAGAGGCTTGTTCTGCCATGCTGTGTGATTTTTGTATATTATTTTTTAGGGGAGAATAAGAGAAATACATTCAGCACAGCTTTTGTCAACTTTGTTATTTTTTTTATTATGTCATTTCCACCAAAATTCTATTAATATCTTGTGCTAGGAAAAGATATATATGAAAGGGAGTTAAATAGCCATGGATTTATTGAGTGATTCCTTCAGACTCTGAACACGTTTATAGTACAAGCACACTGCTGTCTGTGGCATTTTGTTCCATTCAGATTTGGAGGTGTTTCGGTGGGGAAATGGTACAAGATATTTATTCATTTAATGCAGCTACTAATAATGTTCCATGGTTTTTTGTTATATACAGAGATTATAATCTACCACCATTTCATTCAGCCACATTTAAAGGTATATTACTGTATGTACTTGCTTATAAGTAAATTCCAACTGCAAACAATATAGACCCTGATCTGCCAGTGCATTATGCGACAGCAGATCTTTGTATGTGCAGTTGGACTTGACATTAGCAAGTACATATGGTAATAATTTGTAAGTATGTGTTGATTCAAGGAGTGTACAATCTTTAAACGTTGCATAGTTAACTTCTTTTCAACTAACAGATCTAACAAGGATGTAACACTCACAAAACTTTGAATATTTCTAAAGTTAAAGACCTCAATCTTGTTTTCCTAGAGAAATAAGATCTTGATATATGAATAATTACACAACAATTGTATATTTTACAAAAGAGCATGTATAAAGACTAGTCTAAACTATAAGTGTGTAACAAAAATCATGTGAAGCAAGTCAAGCAATCTCCGCAAAAAAATCTATGCACTGAGTTGACTTTAATTTGAAATGTAGATTTAACATATAATCACATAAACAAGCATGCGTGAACCCTTTGTTACCTTGAAATATAATGACATCACAAGAAGTATGTAATGTTTCATATCATAAATAGCTCTGAGGTGTATTATTAAATTTGTTACATTCTTTGTTCCTATCCCCTTTTACTCAACACAAAAACGGTTGTCTTTTGCTTTCTTTCAGCATTGTAGTACTATAAGTGTATGGCTCTTCACGGCAGGGGAAACTCAGTTTGTTCTAGTCCTAGGTTTCACACTTTGTGAAAATTGTGTTAAAATCGCTGCACAGTCACTGAAGATTGGAGGGGGCCTTATCTGAAAGGACTAATGTGGACATTACATTCTTTATACCATGGCCAGGATATACATTTCATATAGTCAGAATAGATTAATGTAAATTGTAGTGAAGCCATGTTTATCCAGACTATTTTTATTGGAATGACTTTTATCTGAACAACAGTTTCTGGGGATAGATTTTATGTTAACATCTATACTCGCTTTTAAGTTCAATCCAACTGCACAGACCCAGATCTGATGTATTATAATGCTCTGGCAGGTCTGAGTCAATGCAGTTTGTTAAGAGTAATCAGTTGAACATAAAACACAAACCCTGATCTGGCGACGCATTATGCGACAGCATATCTGAGTCTATGTTGTTGCAGCTGAACTTATAAGTGAGTATACACAGTATTCTTCAGAGCAAATTATAGCCTGCCATGTGCTGAAAAAATGGTATTAAACTCCACAAAACCAAACCAAATCTTGATTATCAGAACAAATAGACTGGGAGCAAAAGTGTTCGGATCAAATTGGCTTAATTGTGTTTCAAATAGAGGAAATTAAATGTGTTTTCTTTTGTAGTCTGTTTAGACTTTTTAACGATGTTTAGAGGCATTATGAAGGCTATTGAAATACAGCTCTGTTCGTAACTCAGTTATTCATATTATTCTTTACTTTAAAAACTTTAACTTTACAGATTTCTCGTGTCTTTACTTTTTCCTCATGTTCCTTTACATTTGATTAAAAAGGCCCATTTATGATATTGTTTTAATAGCTTTTGTGTGTTTTTCACTGTTTGTCCCTTGTATTGATTGGTCATCATTTGCATATTACATGAAGCTTCTACTTTGTTCTTGCACCAACATATTTTCATGTTTATATCTGAAAAAGTGTGTTCAGAAGTTGTGATCTTCAGTTTTGCCTCACATGACATATCTTCACAACTGAGTTGTTTGTTTTTGGTACGAAAATCCAACGTCATAATTCCATATAAGCTGTTATCTAATTTAGAATAGAATGAACTTTTGACCAGGGAAACTTTGCAGCTAATTATTCTTATACTGGTATCTCAATTTAAACAGTAAACTACTCGGACTTGTGTAATGTCCCAAAACCCTTGTTTTTTTGTCCCTGGTTAAAATAACTTTTTGCTTAAAATTCATATCTTGCAGTCAGTGTGGATACTGGTTTATAGAGCTGTCTTGCCTTAGATATGAACCAATTTCAGAAAGTGTTGTACCTCCACAATAACTTGAACAATAAGGTGCCATATATTGGACAATTTCTGCATGTTTTTGTCCAGGCAATTTAAGGTATGCACTTTATTATAATAGCAGATTGCAAATATGAGGAGTCACATGTTATCAATACATCTTGTTAGTAAATCATATAAAATACAATGGTAAAGTTTGAGAAATATAATGTCTGGTGATTTTTTTTTAAATTGTTGTAGTAAATATTGAACTTTAGTTTCCCCAGGAACTGGAAAGATAACTATGTTGCTCATCACACCTGTTTTTCAGAAGAAAAAAATATTTTTCTGTACTTACATTTACTTACTTAAAAATAAGGGGTCAAGAACAGTAAAAGAACACGGCAGAGAATTGTTCTATTTTGATGTTCTTTAACTTGTACTCTTAAGATTTCCATAGGAGAATAATAATTTATCGTGTCTTTCAACATCTTAGATGTTAAGCAAGAAAAAAATAGTTATGAATCTGTAGCCTCTGAGGAGTAAAGATCTGTTCTTGAAAATAAAATGGGGTTTCTGAAAAGGGGAGGTGGTTCGGTTGTTCTTGTGTCAGATTCCTTTCCTTAAATCTATAGCTTTTGACTGTTCTTTACATTCATTAGATGCTCCAGTACATTCATATTAAAGATGTGAAGGAAAAAGATAAAAATGCATTTGGTTTCTGAAGAAAAATGCCTATTTAGTACCTAAAGTGTCATTTAAGTCTAATTTAAATGCACAGATCTGATTCTTGAATTATTAGCATCCTCGACTGCGGAGGGAAGAGACGGGTAGCCAATCAGTGTTGGCCTTAATGGATACTTCAAGGGGAAGCATTGAAAAACAGCAAATAAATTTTTCCAGATTACAGCAGTAATCTCTCTTCTGTTCAGAACTACAAAAGATCTTTCTTGCCTGTTATTCAAGCATTTATTGCATGTTAGAGATCAAATTTGCAGTTACTGTTGATATTTTTGTACATGACAGGACCTAGCTGCAGACTGTAAAGGCTGGGATATGCCTATATGTAAAGCGTTTTTACACAAGTATGATTGTTTTCAGGGTATGCAGTATAGATCTTGACTTTTCAGTTTACTGAGCATTTTTAAGTGGGAGGGGGCGTAGGCAGATATATACTAAAACCAAAAACCTTTTATGGACAATTTACTTTTGCTATTTGGAATCCAGTTGAGCTATGGATTTCTATCACTGCAAATATTCTACAGGATTTTCTTATCCCTGTCAAGAAGTAATGTTGGTGTAAAGAAAAGATAATAACTGTCCTTTAGCTACATTTGCACCTACACAATTTTATTGTTAGGGAAGTGATTGATTTCATTACAAACTTGATTGTCTGATATTGAAGTATTTTATTACCTTTTTTGAAATAATTGGCGAATTATGTATGCATTCTCTAGGTTTTTCATGCAGTTCATCTAAAACAAACGGTTGCTCTCTCTTACATAAGGTATCTGGGATTTATCATGGTGCATTTGTAAAACCCTGTGTAAAAATAAAATTGAACGAGTTAATTTAACCATTGTTTATTTTTATATTGCTGTTGGTTGATGGTAAGATATAGGCATCACTTTCCCATTTTTAGTCATCCATTGGTGTGTCGGCACAAGTTATCACTACCACTACTAAACTACTTGGAGGATTGCCATGAAATTTGACACATTCTTCCCAAGGTCTAGTTGGTCCTAAATGAAAATGGTGCTGCTCAGACATCCAATATGGCCACTACAGCAGCCATCTTGAAAATCTTGTCGCTGCTTCTAAATGGAAGGTCACATCAACATGGGGTTTTACAAAAAGATTTCTTGCGATGTCTAGTTGGTCCTAAATGACGACATTTCGTTTGTGGTGGACTCGAATGAACTCCCAAAGGTCCTTCCCTTCCAATTGGGTCCCCTGCTTATTCCCACCTGTCGGGTCAGGTGTTGGAGATGTGCCCAGAGCCTTCTGGGGCTGAGTACACTAAGATTCTCTCCAGTTGGAGAGGTCTACTCTGATTCGGATCTTCTGCTGTTCCCCACGTTGTTATGGTTCAGGAGCTTGGGCTGACGTTTCCCCAGGGCCAAGAGACTGCCAGGCAGCAGAAGGGGTGGTCTGTCCTCTTTTACACTCCTGGTCTCCCCCATTGGACTCGAGTGCGTCCTAAGTGGGGATATTGGCTGGAATCGGGGCTCGCATCTTGGTAAAGGCTTTGGAGTTGCAGGTTTGATCCCTAGTGACGATCGCCTCCTGTGCCGATCTCGTTCCAGCTGCCTCAAGTCTTTAGAAGGAGAAATCGTCATCTCCAGCGGCGCTTAAGCATTATCTCGAGGCTCTGGCGAAAATGTCAAAGCATGTGCTCTCCATGTCGATGTCAATGTCTGCGGAGTTTCTCAACCTCTGCAGGGATACCTCATTGGAAACGTCTAAGATCTTGCTGGATCACAGCAAGAACCTTTTGAGT
The DNA here is from genome assembly GCA_029931535.1 of Margaritifera margaritifera. NCBI lineage: Eukaryota > Metazoa > Mollusca > Bivalvia > Unionida > Margaritiferidae > Margaritifera > Margaritifera margaritifera. The sequence goes on from JAQPZY010001631.1 coordinate 4,777,062, forward strand.
GCAGCACTTGAAGTGGAGACACTCTTCGGAGGTCCCATATAACCTTTACCAGAGTAAAGCACCCCGTCCCGCAGTGACAATGAATAGCTGCTGTTTTCGGTCATTAGGGATCCCAATCTTCCGGCATTTCGACGACGGGTTCATGCAAAACGTCCTCCGAGATACTCTCCTGCAGGACTTATTCCTCTGTTGGTCGAGGGTGACTCGCCTGGGTCTAATTCCCAGCCTCGGGAAGTCGGATCTCGTCCCTTCTCTGGACTTCGTGTATGTGGGGATGAATTTCCTCATCAAGCAAGGGAGGATTCGCGTCTCACCAGACAGAACCGCTCAGATTCTGTCCCTCATATCAGGTCTTACGGTCAAGCCTTTGTTGTTGACTCGACTTTACCTCTCCTAACTAGGAACTCTGAACGCGGCTGCAGATTTAGTTCCCTCTTCAGTTCCTGTATCTGGCAAAATGGAAACCGCACAATAACCCGCTATCGGCTCGGATTCCTCTGGAATCCGATTTTCGGTACTATCCGAGCTAGTGGCTATTTTGGGATCGGTTCTTGACCGGAATCTCGATTCACAGACGGATTAGATTCGGGAAAGGTTGCTTACCTGGAACCAGACGGGGTGGTTTTAAATGACTTGGGTCTTGGGAAGAAGCTGTCCTTCATATAAACAACCTAGAAATGTGGGCAGTGTTTCTAGCCCAACAGGGACGTGTCAACCTCATTAGGCGTCGTTGTGTTATGGTTGCCTCGGACAGCACATCAGTAGTTACGTTCTTCGAGCGTCAGGGAGGTACACGTGATCCTTATCTTTGCATGAAGTCTGGAATCTCTTCCGATGGTCCACCATATTCCGGGCAAAAGGAATATTCTGGCAGACAGCCTGTGCAGATGGGGCTGTGTCGTCCCCACGGAATGTTGTCTGCACCAGTCGGTAGCCGAGGCGCTTTTTCAGCTGTGTGTGAGATCATTAGTGGACTTGTTTGCTACGAGACTGAACAATAAGCACGCCAGTGCCAGATCAGAGATCCTGGGCGATAGACACTTTCAATCTGAAGCGGGATCGTCTGTACGCTTACGCCTTCGCACCTTTCAAAATAATTCCACAGGGTCTCCACGTCCAGGCTCATCTTGATGGCCCTCCCCCGTGGCCACAACGGTCGTGGTTCAATGATCTACTCGACCTGTTGTAGTCGAGCCCAGGAGATTACCCAGAGGAGGGACCTGCTGTCGTAGCACAAGGTGTCTTCAACACAACGATCCGCAGATTATACACCTTCATGCTTGGCTAATCTCAAAAGATAGATCCGCCAAGACCAGTTTTCGAGTAAAGTTGCCAACTGCATAGCCCAGGTTTGGAGGTAGTCCACTTTAAAAGTTTACGATGTAAATTGGAAAATCTTGTGTAATTGGTGCAGTAGGAAACGTGTTGATCTTAACTTAAATGTAATTGCAGACTTTCTTCTCATTTTCAAGAAAAGATAAATGTTCTGTTTCAACTGTAAAGGGCTATAGGGCTGATCATGCTAACACTTTAAAGTTATCTAAGGGCTCCGCCATTGGGTCAGACCCTCATCTTTCTGATTTCATAGTGCATTTTGAGCTTCAGAGACTGGTTTCTCGCTCATTAATGCCTACACGGAACATTTCGTGTGTTCTTTGGGTGTGATCAAAACCCCCTTTCGAACCTTTGAGCGATGCTGCCTTAGAGGACCCTTAAGACGTCATCCTCCTCCCCTTAGCGTCAGCGAGGAGGAGTGAGCTTCATGCCTTTTCGGCGGAATAAGTGTTTTTACGGTTCAGTGGTAACAATAATTTGGTTTCTCATTTTTTGCCAATCGGGGTTTCTAGCTAGGAATCGTCTATCTTCACTAGTTCCAATTCCTAGTCTCAGTTGTATCTGTGGTTGTGATGATTAAGATAGACTCCTTTGCCCAGTCAGGGCTTTAAGGTTTTATGCTGGCTTCCTCTAAAGGGAGAAGACAGGGTCAGAATTGTCTCTTTTTATCTCGGGGGTGGGGGGTGGCCGAGTAGTCTAAGGCGCTTGCCTTTACAGATCACTGACATCTCACCTCTGTCCTCGTGGGTTCGAGTCTCGAGCTCGGCTAACATGGGTATGTGAGAAAGTTTGCCAGGGTTACTAGAAACACCGAAATACACTGAAACACCGAAATACACATGTATTTACATCTTCTCTCTGTATATATCGATTTTCACTCACAAATTATTATTTGTTTTTGTTTGAAGAGTAATATAAAGCAAAATAAAATATGATTTGAGCAATTTCGATACGACTTATTTACTTTTTCATAGTTGTAGCACTCGTCAATTGGTCGTACTTTATTGGAAAGGTTGATCGTTCCGGAACGGAGGTGTTATGATAAACTACTGATAGTTCCGGAACGGAGGTAATCTCCGGAACGGACGGTATAAGTCGGCTTAATTCATATTGTTTCAAGTCGCTTAATTATTGTTTTAATTGACTGCACTGCACACACATTTATTGTTCTCCCTTTGATCTCATTTCTTATTCAAGTTAAGAAAACAATTTTTTCTTCTAAGTCGCTTCATTCGGAACGGACACTGAAAGTCGGCTTAATTCATCTTTTAAGTCGCTTAATTCATTTTTGAATTGACTGCACACACTTTATTGTCATCCCTTTGAACCCATTTCTTACTCAAGTTAAAGCCATATGTCGCGCACATTAAAGAAAAGGCACCCTTTTGCTCAACGTTGTCATTATTCGTTAATTGCGCACTTTGATTATGCACACATTTCATAACTGAGAAGTAAATGTTTTGATATAAAAGCGTTATACAATACTGATATTATCACATACACAAACATACGCAACAAGGATGGATCAATATCCATGTGTTATTTGTTCCAGTGAATGTAAAACTGATGCTTTGCAATGCACAAATTGCCGACAATGGGTCCACAGTGATTGTATTCCCATGAGTGCAAAAGACTTGAGATCATGGTCTCGCGATTACTTGGAGTTTCTTTGCACGACGTGTTCTTTCAATGGAGATGTATATGATGCTGGACAAGCCTTACAAAGGTAATACAAATCTATGTTTTCTCTATAGATAGATAAATCGTAACCTTAGATATTATTCATCAAGTAAATATTTTGATCGTGATATTCAAAGATATTAATAAGATTCTATTCGTGCCGCTTTTCTCGTTGAAATGAATGTACACGTTTGCGACAATTACATAGTTTTCCTGTATCTCTCTATGTATCCATCTATATATTCTGTCCAGTCAATACATTATTAATGTTATATTCTTTACATTTGCTCTTACTATTTGGGGAGAGAGTACTCTAATATGCTCGTGCTTTCTACTAAATCCCCGTTTGTAATTGCAATTGACAAAGTTTCTTAAAACAAATGATTTAAACTATATGTGCCTAACCTATATCTGACCATTCTTGCCCTCTGGTCATACTTAATGCTTTAATCTACCTTTCTCGATGTGTCCTGCACACATTCTATTATTCATTTTTTAATTGACTGCACACCCTTTATTGTCCTCCCCGTGATCCCATTTCTTATTCAAACTAAGATAACAATGTCGAGCACATTAAAGAAACGGCACCGATTTTGATAGCGAATGTGGCTATGCATACGTAAGTTATAAGATAAAACAAACAAAAATTTCACTTATATTTCAATGACACTGTAAAAATATATTTCCAGACTGCAGAAAGCTTTCCATTTGAAGGAAAAGAATGCTCTGACCAATGCCGCAAAGTCAGAAAGTAAGCTTCTCATCACCTACGGGATTTTTATTCCAGAATCAGAGCACATGTCTACCAATGGAGAGAAAGATGCCGTTTCGGTGGAAATTTTAAAAATGTATAATCCAGCAATTTTATGGGAACTTGTACCAATGTCAGTTTGTGGTGATGGAAACTGTTTATATAGAGCAGTTTCTAGAGCACTGACTGGTTCAGAAAACTTTCACGAACTTCTGCGACTACGAACTGCAATAGAACTGATATTGAATCCTATCTAGTATGATGAAAAGTCCAACAATTTTTTCGATTTGATCTGTGATAATCGCATTGTTGTTAGTGACTATTCAAAGCTTGTGAAAGACGCTATTGAGGCTGGTTCCTACTCTGAAATGGCGCACATTTATGCACTAAGTGCTAGCATCTCCCAACCTATTCGTTCTTATTATCCGCCACAGTTACAAGCCGAGTTTGCATCAGAACCTTTTAATCGTAAGGTTGTTGGAAGGTCAGTGAACAAATCCGCATCTCCCGTAGCATGCATAATGTGGACACAAATGTCGGTCCCAGAAAGAACAAACGGGTTTATACCCAATCACTTTGTGCCTCTGTTATATGAAAACAAGGAGCATATGGTCATTGTAAATGTAGATGACTCAGTAGATGACTCATTAGATGACTCAGTGGATGTTATTTCTGTTAATTCTGACATGACGGCAAAACACGTTAGTAACGAGTCACATACTGATATAATCGACGACGTAACTGAGATACACAACGAGGTAAAAGACGGAAATGACACATACAAACATCCAGCAAAAGGCAAATTAGACCAGGGTCATTTTCTTGACACGGGAAAAGCAGTGGATTTTTTTGTTAAAATCAGAATCGAGCGTAGAATGCATTCCATGTGGTTTGAAAGAAAATGTATATTTCATTGTGAATAATGCGAAAAACCTCGAAAAGAGGTCGAATAATGGCAAAAGTTCTTTTTCAGACGACTGTGGTGTATGGGATACATCTGCTGGTGCATCCCCTAAATCCTACTATTTGCTGTCTGACAACGGGAATCTGACCATGATTTTTTTTTAAAATGGGAAGTATTCTTTAAAAAGACAAGTCCAGCGGAAAACTGTGTATCGACCTTTTGATCCGCAACCTGGCAAAGATCAAGTTGTCGTGATCCACAGATACTATACTCAGTTAAAAAAGGACAATATGTACAAAAAGAGGGTCACATGGCTTGGGGAGGGGGGTCTGGCAAGTAATTTGTCACTGGTTGAATATGTAGGGAAATTTCCTGGCTTAACGCCGCATGGAAACTCGCGACAGACGACAGAATATTTGCGGATTCCTGACCTTGTTTTAGACGACATTACAGAAATGACTGGAAAAATGAAACCCCATCAAATATTAAATAAACTTACTTCAAAATATGGTGAACTGTCATAACCGACAGGACTTCAACAAATTTATGACAAACAAAAATATCAAAAATCAAAGGACAGAAAATCTACCGGACACTCCAACAATATTGCTGACCAAATCCGACATTTCGAAAATTTGGTAACTGAAAATAACCCTTTTGTAAGATCAGTTATCCGGACCAGCGCTAAACCCCCTTGTGTCATTTTGTACACAGACGAACAGATAACAGACATTAAGAATCTTTGTTGCTCCGGGCAGACTGTCCTTGGCATTGACAAAACTTTTATGATGTGTAAAATGCATGTGACGGTCACATGTTACAAGCAACTTACGGTAAAACGAGTCAGAACAGGCGAACCACCAATCTTTCTTGGACCGCTCTTCATTCACGACAATAGCGATTTCGAAACTTACAGTCATTTTTTTCATCATCTGAAAGTAAAACTTATTGATTTGAATCTTAAGAGCCTTGTAATTGGAAGTGATGATGAGAAGGCTGTAGTCAAAGGCATTACGGCAGTTCTGCCCGAAGCAACACACGTTTTGTGCACACGCCATTTACAAGAGAACGTTAGACATATATTGACAGACGACGCAGTTACCATGACTGACCGCAACAATATCTTGAAAGAAATTTTTGGGAAAGACGGACTAGTTGACGCCAATGACAGTATTTGCTATGACGATAAATGTGAAGTGTTAGAAAATCATTGTGCTGGAATTTCAGGAAAATTTCTTAATTACTTTCGGAAAAAACTAAAGACAACTATCAAACTAAAAGTCAATAATCCATTAAGAATATATCAAATAGACCGCATGTGGAAAAATAATAATTGTGAGTCCATGAACCACGTTCTAAAACAGACAGTTGACTGGAAGACGAAAACGCTGACGGAATTTGTACAACTAACACATGAATTAGTAACCGGACAATTCAAAAATCTGAGGAGTGCTCTGGTATGCACTGGAGAATTCCGGCTTGCCGACAGTCATAAACAATTTGAGTCGAGAAAAACAGACTGGATAAAAATGACAGAGCAACAACGCACAAACTTGTTCAAACGCTTCAGACGCCACATCGACATAGACACAAAATACATGATTTCTACGGACGGTCAGACAACTGTTGTTGCACCAAGGACTAATGGACGAAAACCTGGACAAAGGAAACGAAAAATTAATGTACGAACTGTGACAATTACACCTAAAAAATCTAAACATGAACCAGAGATTTCATCATAATGTGCTATATTTTATTGTTTTCGGTTAGGTTTATTTTACCTTGTCTTGTCATTGATTGAAACCGGATACATTGTGTAAATGTAAATGTAAATGTAAATGTAAATATTAAATTCTGCCAAATAATGAATAATATATTTTATTGTTTTCGGTTAGGTTTATTTTACCTTGCCTTGTGCAACATGACTTGTAGTTCGATTTTCAAGAGGAACATAATCTTGAATACTATTCATCTGCGTGCTTGAAACCTGATACATTATGTGTGTAATTAAACGTAAATATTAAATTCTGCCAAATAATGAATAATACATGTTTTTTACAAAAATGCTTTCTTGAGTTGTCTTTGTCTATCATCATCATATATCGTGGCTTGTTACGATCACAACATTTCACTTTCACTTTGTGTATATATTTCAATTCGCCGTTTATCATATATATGTCAAATCAAGTAAAGAATAAATTATTCATATAAATTTAAATTATTTTGCTTTTTATTATTATTCAAACATGTATGACTATTCCCCGTTCACATATTTCCAAGAAGAAGACTTTCTTAACACCCTTACAATCAACTGTCATATCATCAAAAGCAGTATATATAAGTACATGTTTCACTATTGCCAAATATTTGGAAACCTTTTAAACAAAAATTAAATTAAATGTTATTTATTTGTCAAAAACTATATCATTAAAAGTTAAAGTAAATATATAATATAATGTCGGCAAATATTTTTGCTACTTCGATACTTTTCACTTTCACTCTGTGTATGTATTACTACGATTCAAAATGTATCAGGTCTGTCGAATCGAGTACGACCGAGTGACATCATGACATGAATTGTGCTATAAATAGGTAAAAAGTAAATAATTCGTATCGAAATCACATAAATCATATTTTTTTTGCTTTATATTATTATTCAAACAAAAACAAATAATAATTTGTGAGTGAAAACCGATATATACAGAGAGAAGATGTAAATACATGTGTATTTCGGTGTGTATTTCGGTGTTTCAGTGTATTTCGGTGTTTCTAGTAACCGAGTTTGCCCGTAGCTTCCCGTGGGTCGGTAGTTATTTTCTCGGGGTTTTCTCGGGTTCTTCCTCCACTAAATATACTGGCCGCCATGTATAGCCTATCATGTGCTGAAAAATGGCATTAGACCCATAACAACCAACCTCTTTCTACCTCACAAAGAGGGGTGGCAAGTGGTCTAAGGCGCTCGTCGTGGGTTCGAGTCGTGGCTCTCTCAACGTATGTGAAAAAGTTTGCCAGTCGCTTTCCGTGGATCGGTGATTCTTCCCGGGGTTTTCCTCCTCCGCCAACTATACTGGCGGCCATGTATAGTATATCATGTGCTGAAAATGGCACCCACAATACCACAAAAAAATCTACCCCTCAAGGGTTCCTCGGCCACCGTTTCCAGATGGATTGCCGTCGAGATCATATTATCCCTGACCGAGGGGAACCTTTCTTTCATGAGAATTAGAGCCCACGAGGTTAGGGCTATTGCTGCATCTTGGGCCTACTTGAATCACTACTCTTTTGATGACGTTATGATAGCAGCCTTCTGGCGGTCTCGCACTACCTTTTATTTTCGATCGTTGGCGTACCAGACCGAAGGCATTTACTCGCTGGGTCCAATCGTGACAGCACAGCATGTGGACAAACCATCTACCAGCGTACAGTAGTGAACTCTCCTACCGTAAGGGTAATTGCATTGTTCTCGTACCAGTTTTTGCTTGGGGCCATCAGCCTCCCTTCTAACTGGTAAATTCAGCAATGCAACTAGTAGCATGGAAAATGCTATTAAAATGAGGGGGGGGGGAGTGAACTAATTTTAATTATGTCATATCTACCTGCTACTATTGCAGAGATTCCTCCCACCCATCTGATGTCCTGTACTCTCCTTCCAAATCAAAAGAGAAGGTATTCCATAAGTTAGCTGTGACTAAGGAGTATGACTGGAATCGTCTGGGGCTACAGTTACTAATTGGATGAATGAATATTTCGCTTGGACTGCGGACTTGGCGTAACAAAAAAGGTTAGCAATGCAATAGTATGAGGTAAGTAATACATATTTAAAATGGGTTCTACCCTCCCCCAACCCGAAAACAAAAAAACTACATTTTTCAACTTCTCAAAAACCACTGGACCAGTTTCAACCAATGTGTTATGTTTACTACAAAAATTACTACCACGAGTGAACACTGTTTAAAAAAATAAAAATAAAAAAAAGGAAAAAATGCTGTAAGAGTCCAGTCTTGAATTTATCAAATCTTTTGACTCGTCAGGTACGTGTCATTGATGAAGCAGTGTGAAAGTTAAGAACACTGTTGCTCCTGGTTTCAAGAAAATGTAATAAAATGTTGTACTCTTGATTGCACAGGTTATTTACAAGTTTGCTTATGGAAGGTTTAGTATTTACTAGACTAGATTTATTGTTTCCCACCCCCACCTCTCCGCCTTTTCGAAAAAAAAAATTGGAGGACTTGGTATCCACGTTTCCGTCTGTCCGCCCGTCACATTTTCGTTTCCACTCTATAATTTTACAACCGTTTGTGATTAAGGAGTGAAACTTTTTATTCTTATACATCAGTTTAAGAAGGTGTGTTGCGCTCCACATTGGGAGTCCTACCTTCAAGGTGAACGTTGCGGCTCAATATTTTAAGTTCAAAGCCATTTGAGATTAATGGATGAAACTTAGTATACTTGTACTTGTGCATGATATAGAAGGTATTTCATAGATTACATTGGAGGTCCTATCTTCGAGGTTAAGGTCAGATCTCAATATTTTATGTTTTCATCACATTTTCTCTTCCGCTCCATAAATTTTAAAGCCGTTTGAGATTAAGAGATGAAATTTGGTATACTTGTACATCATCATTAGAAGTTGTGTCACGTACTGGGGGAGGGATATCTTCAAGGTCAAGGTCACAGCTCAATATTTTACGTTTTCCATCACACTCTACCTTCTGTTCTATGAGTTTAGACATTTGAGATTATTGGATGAAACTTTGTATGCTCATACATCACCTGTGTCGTGTTCCACAATAGGGTTCCTATCTTCAAGATCAAAGCCACATCTCAATATTTCTATTTTCCATCACACTTGCCTTTCAGCTCAGTAACTTTAGAGCCGTTTGAGATTAAGATATATAACTTTGTATACCTCTATATCATTATTAGAAGCTCTGTCAAATACCACATTGGGGTACAATCTTGAAGGTAAGGTTTTGGCTCAATATTTTCCAAATTTCGGAGCTGTTTGAGATTAAGGGATGCAACTTGGTATGCATATATGTCATCGTTAGCAGGTGTGTTGTGTACCACACTGGCGGTCTTGTCTTCAAAGTGTCATGGTGTTGTATGTTGAAATTTCCATATATTTTATGTTGGATCTGCACAGTTTGTACAGACTTTAATTGGCCTTCAATAATAGGGTGTTTTCTGTTAGATTTAGTCAAATTCTGTCTAGAGATTTTTTTAGAAGTCGTTGCTTAAAGGTTTTCTATTTTTAGAAAAGGTGGTCATATTTGATGGCGATCGGAATCATTAGTATAAACTTGAAAGACCTTAATGCAAAGATGCTTTCTGGCAAATATTGTATAATTCTGTCAAACGGTTTTTGAAAATCAGTCGTTTAAAGGCTTTTCTGTTGTAGTAATGATGGTAATATTTGGTGCCGAATTGAAATCATTTCTACAAATTTGAAAGGTCTTAATGTCAGAATGCTTTGTGACAAATTTGATCAAATTCTGTTCGTTTTTTGAGAAGTTTTTCAAAGGTGTTTTTATCTTTAGTATTGGTGGCTTTATTTTATGTAGGATTGGCATCATTTGCACAGATTATATTTTTAGTAATGGCAACTATATGTGATGGTAAATTGGCATTATAAGTATAAAACTGAAAGGACTTTTTGTCAGGTTACTCTCTTGCGATAATATTCCTACTATCAGAGCTGCTAATACGATCCAATAATAGCACATTAAAATGATACATGACATATAGAAGCGCCAACAACAAAAAAAAAAAACAACAACTAACATCTTGACCACGAAATAAAGAAACAATTTTTTATTTTGATACTCGTGGTTTTGGGAGCTGCTATGGGTTGCTTTTTGTTTTTTACATCATTTATGAAATACGGACAAAGTACTACTACTAATCTCTTACTCTTCTCTAACTTACTTCTGCCATATCAGCTAAAGTAGGTTCTCCAAAATCCTGATGCACAATTTTATGTTCTTCGGGTCTTTTATCAATCAAGTATTTATTTTTTCCATTATAATTTCCAAACTTGATAAGGAGGAATATTAACATTACAGATTATGTTCAATTGTTTTAGATCTATATTATTATTGATCATCAGGTAATGTTAATCAGCATTCAGACAACAGTTTTCGTATCTGCAAGTAGATGTGAAACCTCTATAGTGATTTTACTAACTCCGGTATACCTGTATCAGATAAATGCCAATATGATGTTCCAAGTCCATACTGCCAAGTTTAATTGATATTGACAAAACTCCATATCACACTTTGTTCTGTATCAGTTAATTGATTCATCATTGTCAATTTTAATGTGTAATTTAGACAAATGCTCAATTGTTTGTACGTAAAATAACTTTCCTTTTGTATAGTATATTTTATCTCATTAAATATTTGTGTGATATCTTTATTAACTGGAGCATTAAACTGATTTGCAAAACAAGGATAAGGTGCAGTGCTTTTTATTTTTTTAAATATTTTTTTTTAGATCTAGAGTCCATCATTTATTTGTCTATTTCAATGTTAAATTTTTTTACAAATACTGCAAGCACGTAAGTAGTAAAAGATATAGAAGTTGCCAGTTACAAAGCGGCATTATTTAAGATCATTTTTGTCATGCATAATTTACTGAAGGGAAGGTTTAAGTAATAAGAATGGTCAGCAAAAGATGGTATACAAAATACCCCCTTATGCGACTGGGAACTTTTATATCTTCTATTACAAGTGAATGATCAAGACAGGTGAAGATCTATGATCCATCCTTTTTAAACGGGTGCGAAATACCCCCCCCCCCCCCTCTCTCTCTCTCTCTCTCTCTCTCTCTCTCTCTCTCTCTCTCTCGCGTGCTAAGTAGACAACAAAAATGTAAGATACGAAAACCTGTTACAAACGAGTATTTCCTCTAGTTCATAAATATGAGATAAGGGTACCATCATCCCTTTGGCTGTCGAGACCAACATTCAACGGGTCTTGATGGGTCTGTACAAAACAAAGCCAAAAACTTGAGTTTGAGTTATTTCAGAATTGGTCAAGTTGGTGACAAATTAAATAAATGGGACAATGGTCTTTACACAGTTGGACATATCTGTGGAATTCAGATGCACTTTCTGATTGATAATGGTTCTGCATCTACACTAATGTCATACGTAGTGTTAAGGAAAATAGAAGAATATGACAGGCCTCAGTTGAAAGAACAAGAAATAACTGTTCGAGACATTATAGCAATCGCTTTCATGTGTATGATCTACAGTGGTACTAAACGCGGTGCCCGCGGGCGCCATGGCGCCCGCCACGGTTTTTTGTGTGCCCTCGGAAGAAGTTATAATGAATAATAAAAAATAAAAAGATGGTTCAAGTTAATTGGTTGGTGCCCGCCACTCTCTAACAAACTCACAAATGCACCCGTAGGCACAAAAAGGTTGAGAACCACTGGTCTAATAGATGTGGACATTAAGATGAATGCAAAGACATTTAGCCATCAATTTCTTATGTGCGAAATCAATGAAGAAAGTCGAGACTTTCTCCTAAAATTTGTTAATAAAATTGACTATAAAGTTCTTAGACTCATAACAAGAGAGGGTGACATAAGTTTTTGGATTGGTGGACAACCCGAAATGATAAGCCAAGTGACGATAAGAAGGACAACAAAACTTCAAGGAATACGGTTACCTGGGTTCCAATTTCTATCCCAAAATCAAAATTTCTAGCTAACGATGGCATTTTATAAGGATAACACATTGTCAGTGAGACACATAGAGTCTGTCTCTTAAATGGTGCTATCAACACGAGAGCTGATGACAAATACGTTAAAGTAATTAATTTTGGTGAATCTGGAACCATTTTAAATGTAAACACTGACATTAGCATGTGCGACTCTTGTTATGAATTGACCCAATCATCACTCCATAGGTGTGCTAGTATAACAATTAAACTTGAAATCTCTGCAGTAGATTATCTGCCAGACAATCTTAAAGAGATGTTTGAGAGACAATCTGCTGAACTTACACCAGATCCAAAAAGAGGCCTTTGCACAATTGTTGAAATATCAAAACATGGCGATCTTAGTGGGACTGACAGAGTACAACATCAGATAAATGCAGAACGGGCTCTGCCTGTACGAAAACCTCATAGAAGACAGCAATTTGGCAAACGCAAAGCGGATAAATCTAAAATAGAAAAGATGTTGCAACAAGGTATTATTGAATCATCAAACTGTGCTTTGGTCTCGCCTATTGTCCTTGTCACGAAGAAAAATGGAAGTACCATAGTTTGTTGACTATAGGAAATGTAAAGACCTAACTGTGAAGATGCCTACCGTTTTACCGGATTTGATAACTGTTAAGACTCTTTGATTGGTCCAAATGGTTCTGTAGTGTGGATTTGAATTATGAATATTGGCAAATAGGCATGGCCCCTGAAGATAAAGAAAATACAGCATTTGCTTCAAGTTTTGGCCTCTATCAATTCTTAGTTATACCCTTCGGATTATCTAACGCACCATCTGCTTTTAAACGTTTGATGGAAAGTGTTTTGAGAGGATTGCAAGGGAATGAATGTCTTCTTTGCATGGCCGATATAATAAATCCCTGCATCTACCATCAGTCAAGGTGAAGAAAGGCTCTAACACGTTTTTCAACGACTACAGGAAGCAGATTTTAAATTAAAACCTTCCAAGTACATTTTCATTGAAAGTAAAATTAAGTTTTTGTCACATCGTGTCTCAGGAAGGTGTCCAAACAGACCCTGACAAAATTGCTGCCATTTGTAACTGGCCCATTCCAAAGAATGTCAAACACGCGCAAAGCCTTTATGGGCTGTGCTCATACTATTGGCGCTTTGTCAAAGACTTTGGTAAGATTGCATGCCCGTTGCACAAGCTATGTGAGAAAAGAGCCCACTTCCAATAGAATTAATAGTCTGAAAAAGCTTTAGAGAGGTTGAAATAAGTTCTGACGGCTGCTCCTATTCTAGCATATCCCTGTGTTGGCTAACATTTCATTCTGGACACTGATGCAACTGACGTTGCTGTTGGTGCAGTCCTGTCACAGGAATATGATGAAACAGAAAGAGTCATAGCCTATATGAGTAAGGACCTGAATGTTCATGAAAACTCATACTGTGTGACAAGGAAAGAATTACTTGCTGTTATTACTGCCGTTAGAAAATTACATTCATATCTGTATGGACAAGACATATTGCTTTGTGTAGTGTGTCCTTGGTGTCATCAGGGCGAGAGGGGTTTTAAGAAGATAAGTGACCTAAAAAGCATGCCAATGTCCAGCATAGGCTGGATATCAAAGAGCTGCATGATGATTATCGGGCTGCTAAGATGGCACGCTAGACAGTTCATATTGGTTGGCTAGATGCAAAGAAAATCAGAGGCCTGTACTGATTTTGTCACCATATTCTGAGGCCAGCCTTCCTGGGTGTAGAAAAGACAACACTTATGAAAATCTGCAGAATTATCATCGCGAAGTATTATAAAAGAATCATCAGACGTAGCAGGACATGATACAGAGCCAAACAATATTCCACCTGACCTGACTGTAAATTTTCCAACACCAGGCACCAGACAGAAACCATTAAGCTTGAACAGTCGTTCCATTATCAAGCAGCCACAGGTCACCAAAGGTGTAGCCTCGGAGACTCCTTTTGACCTCTCAACTGCCTCTTTTAAAGTTATTACGTCTCCTCCCAAGAAGTCTCCAATGACCAGGAATCAGGAAAGAGCGAGGATATTGCTGAATGCTTGCATTCCCTTGTTCCCACCTGCAAGGGCGGACTGGGACAAAAAAGAAATGGTTGAATTGACAGCAGGCGTGACCAGACAAATGCGCTCACAACAAAAAACACCGATAAAAGAGCGCCGACAAAATAGCGAGACGACAAAACAGTGCACGACAAAAGTGCGCCGACAAACGATCTTTAAAATAGTATATTATAGAAAACATTAAAAAAGTTACAGATGTTATTTTCGTTTATAATCTAATTTACAAAATATGAAAAATGTCATAAATATTAGATTAGAAAAATAATTATTATCATGTTATTTTCGTTTATAATCTAATTTACAAGATATGAACATGAAAATAATATGTCTCAGTGTTCGAGTATAAAGTTATATAGCCAAATTATGACCAATGCCACTTAGATAATCCATCAATGGTATCATTATAAGTAGGCACGATGGCCTGCAATCTTTCGTTCAGCTGAACATATTTCTTCTTTGAAGCTTCTGGCTGACGGATTCAGGACTGTTGGCGTTCAATTTTTATTTCAACGTGGTCTTGCTCTAGGCGTTGCTCGATCAATTTTAAAAGAGAAGGGTGATTGCAATCAACATTTTGTTGAAATGCCCTATGTCAAGCTTCCACCGAGTTGTTTGTACGCGGTAGACTATCACCGACGCGACCATGCACATTCCACACGTCGATGGCGAAGCGAGGACTAGCTCTGATATTTCTTCTCCGCCTTTCCATATAAGTATCCTCCCAATAGTCCATGAGTGGTGTCATATCTTCTGGACAAGCCTCTATCAAATCTTCAAATGAAGTAAGAAAGTTGATTGTAGGCAGGAAACTCAATGCCAGCAGCATCTTTACTTTATTCCGAAATTGCTCGTTGTTACGATGCAGTTGCGAAAGACCTAATTCCTGAACTTTTCTCCAGAGACACTGACCAAGGTGAAAAAGACAGTCCACAAGACGAGTATCCGGATAAACGTGCTGTATGGCATTCTGCGTAGCTTTTTCAAAATCAGACATAACGCTTGCTTGCTGCAATGATCGTTTAAGCTCTTGGAGTTTTTCGAAAACCCGTCTGTATGTTGTTTCTGCTTTGTCTAGAATGAGAGAGTAAATCAAAGGCATGACCTTGTTATCAATCAAAGCACGAATTGCAAAATCCTGAAGAAAAAAAAATAAAAAAAATTGGCGCCACTTTGAATGTCCGATCGACAAAGCAGTGTGTATGACGATCCAATAGATCTAAATTCTCCTGGGTTACGAACATCAAATTCTGCTATCATCAACTGGTCATGAATCCCACAGCAAGAAAGACCCTCCTCTTGTCGTCGTTTGTAGACTAACAGGTGTCTGGATGTGTCCGACTTCACTATTCGATGATTTCTAATAAGTACTTAATAGATTTCATATACGAAGCATCCTATTTTATTCTCATCTCAGTCGACGTGTTTACAACATCTAAGTAGCCTAACGGCGCCATTTTGTCGGGGTGAAAATTATTGCGCTCTTTTTCAGCGCTGTTTTATCGGTACGCGGACAACAGGTCCAGTGTCTATTCATGGGTCACCTAATTCATGGAAGAAAATGTCAGCTGACAGAAAGTTGCTAGTATGCTGCCATGATCCAAGAGGCAAGTTCCACTCGGGCCACAACGCTGATATTGAGAGGGAGTTGACCGCTATAATTTTTTGGTGCTTCTAGGAACCAGTTTAACACCTACCAGCCACCCATTCAGGAAATGCAAATATTAAAACTATCAAACTCATCGCCTCACTGCCCTAAGACATGACATCCCTAACTGTTTACAAGTTTCTAGACATTCTGGAATAAAGTACTAAGCGTTGAGATCAGCATCTGGATTCCATCATCTCCATACTAGACAAAGTCAGTTCAGTATTACGGTTGGAACCATGAAAAGACTCGGTAGACAAATTGAGGAGAATTAGGATTTTTAAGAAGGGGGTAGTGTCAGGGTTAACTTTACAGTGCACCATAATGGGGTGGGGTGGGTTGGTCGTGGATATTTGCTACAACATGTGATGTCACTAATTATATGTGCTCAGGGATATTATTTGCTTGAAGATATTGGTATTAAATCTTTAGCTCTTTGGACATTGGGTAGCAAGAGATCATGTGGTTGTGGAGAGTTAGTTGCTCTTTGATCACAGAAGTTTACCATTTGAATAGCTTCTCCCTATTTTCGATAATGCACATCTTCGTAGCCATATTCTCAAACTTCCTGCGATCAATGGAGTCAATTTAAACTCAACTACAAGTTGACTAATCCGTATTTATTATGTCTGTAAGAAATCTCTGTCAATGCGTTTCGTCTAATATCATATCGATCACTCTTTTCTTGTCAAAGTTTGACATTTTACATTCAGAACCGTTTCATGGGCAAATTGTATACCTATATTACCTTATTTAATGCCAAATGAATGTTCTCCATTAAGGTGGCACTCTCCAGTTTAGTAGTTTGCATAGGGTTAGATTTTTAAAGAAAAAGAGTTACCCAGGTTTTCCTCACTGGCTGTCCTGGCTATTTAAAAAAGACCTTGTATATCTTAGGTATTGTTAAAAGAACTTTGAATTCCCTTTATTTTGGTGTATGATTGGTGGGTGCAATTTGGGTTATAGAGTATACAGCTTGGTCTTACTTAAGATGTGCACCTCTCAAAAAACTGTTAGCTCCGCTTGGTCATTTTCACTTCCTGGACTTCAAAGGTAAATAAAAAAAAAAAGAGCCGATAACTTTTTTTACTTTTTATATATTTTGTAATTCATTCATTGTACTTTCAGAGGCTGGTATTGCATACTCTGGCACAATTCGATTCCCTATTTTAATAACTGCTGAAAATAGTGTACTTTTGACTAATTCAGGCTGATTTTTCGAGTACTTTGGAGCGGCCATTTTGTCTGCTGTGTGCTTAGATAATGTCCAGTTTCCACAAGGACAATATGTAAAGAAATTTCAGCCACAGTACATGAAAGTAACATAGAGGTATGCCAACATTCTCTCCATTGTGCATGTTGCAAATGCAAACAACTTCATCTTACACCTGTCACTCTCTCAGAAGCATGTATTATCTGTTGAGCGCCCCCATAAGTGATTGCATCATATAGGCATCGTGATGCATATACTTGTATTAAATATGGAGTTTCATGTTGCTTGTGTTTCGCGGTAAAAGAACTTTTATGAATTGTGTCAAGCTCATATGACACGCTATTTTTGTGTGCGATTTGTGATCCATGACATCGATGTTTCAATTTTACAGGTATTGGATTCATGTACATTTACACTCAAATGAAGTAACAGTGAATTTATTGCCATCAATAATATGTGAAACATGCAGACTCTAGATGACAAGTTGATAGATTAATTCAGTAATACAATTATAGGACAGCACTATAATGTGCCTAGTTGCAACCTCCCTAGAACCACATCTCGTTTTGCTACCGTTATACCCTGGCATCGGTCCGCCACAATCTATCCGATGTAGAACTGTTGTTTTGCTGCTGAAAACTGTATAGTCAATATACCATAGAGTCTTTATACATAATAAAAAATCACACTTGCAAATGTTTTATAGACCGAAGTATGCTGAAACTTATTCAAGTCGCTAGCGTAAGAATAGCGGCAGATGGAGGTCTGCCAGTTTGCCACATTTGATTGGTTGGTGGGTTCAGTCTGCCATATCCGATTGATCCAGTACTCGCCACACAAATGCTGAGCGCGGTCGAGTTAAAAAAAAGTCTTGAAGTCCTTCACCCTTGTAGGTAACAAAATTTTCAAGACTATTCAATTAAATAATTAGGAATTCTTCCTTGAAAGAATAATAGTAATAAAGATTATTAGACTGGCACTATAATAATAATACATATAAATCTTTTGACATTTATGCCTATATTTTCTGTTTAATATTGTAAGAGACTTTTATATCAGTGACGGCTGTAAAAAGCTGATAAAAGAAGCAATATTCGTATAATTTGAACGTCACTATTTTTAATTGTGCAGATGTAGATATTTTGGTAATTATGTAGCTTTTATCTGCCAGCAAATACTTGAGTAAGTAAATTCGTCTTCCAGCTTTTCTTGCAGTTATCTCCCACTACATTGGTAATATGGGTTAAATTGAATAAAAGCAAATCTTTAACTTTTCTCTGTTTGGTTAACTGCATGATCTTCAACCATTATTTCAACCGTTATTTCACTTTTTCAAACACTGAAAGACTATTTGGTTCTGAAACATATTATTGAAAAAAATGTTCACAGTCATCGAAAAAAATTAACGTCCGTCTCTATTTGATACTATACAAGAGTGCAAGCAAATAGTGTTTCTTTGCTGGAGTCATACGTGTATGTTTGAACCAAAAATATATTTGTACTGATGACATCTTTCCATCTTCTTCCTTGTGTTACTTTCATTAAACATTTGTGTTGGCTTTATTCTTGAGTGGAACTTCTTTAATGAACTCTCCTAAGCAAACGGGAAGTACAGGTCGCTTGCAATTTTTCATGTTTCCATTTATAATAGTAAAATCTGTATGCATTTTAGGCTTGCAAATTCTCGTTACATACTCAATATCACAACATTCAATCTTTTGTGCACATCCAATGCCACAGATACACACTGGTGCTTTAATATACCATCCCATTTTCTTCATCTGGAATCCTGATTTTCTTGTTTTGTTTTTATGCCCTCCTCCCCACCACATCCCCATGAAGTTGGAAGGGTATATAGTCTTACCTTCATCCGTCCGTCTATCTGCCCGTCCATCTGGTACACGTTGGCGTATTGGTAATATTGCGCCATCATAGAATCCTTCGTTTTGAAGCACTGGGACACTTGCCATTACATTGTCAGAGATATACTCCATTCAGATTGATTCTCTTCATATTATTTCAAACATAATTTCATCACTAAAGCATGCAAGTAAAATGTCAATGACATAATCTCTCATGCTCTTCTAGGCATTCTTACTACCAGTTGTCGTGTATTACGTAATGTGTTTTGACGCAATTCCCATTTAATCTACTTCTAACTATTACACTGTTGTACATATGATCAGCGGAAAAATATATGACAGAGCAATATCAATATCGCATAGAAAACAAGTTGATCGGGAAAATCACAGAAAGAAACCTGATTCCTAAAACTGTTCTTTGTTTTATCATAATTTTAAGAGAATCAAATTGAGGGAAATCATTATGCAATTGTAAGAATTTTTAGTTTTGCTTCTGATGAAAAAAATTTGATTTAGATTGTGAACTAATTTTTAAATACTAATTTAAAATGTGGTAATGCAAAACATCTACATCTTGAATGTTCCGTTTTTGGAACAACAAAACTCATTTTACTCGAATGGAAATATTCTGGGACGAAGAAAAAAAAAAAAAAACACAAAAAAAACATGATTTTGTTTCTATTTTCTTACCCTTCTTACCATTCTCTAAAAATAAAGAAAAGAAATTACGTAAAATAAGTTTTTAAAAAGTATCAACATTTAGTTAAACAAGTATGGAAAGGAAAAACAAAACAATACTGTTCAAGTAAAACTGCTAATTTACTATCAGTTTGGAAAGAGAAATAATTGGATAGAAATAAGGAGAAAAAATGACACTGATTAAACTTTGAAAATGACGGTGTAAGTATGCACAAAATCACAAAGACCCACAACTAATCAGCACTGACGACAGCTCCACGTGACACGTTATAAAATACTACATTGTTCTAAACAGTATTACTGATGCAATTGTTCACTTTGAGTCACGTTGCTATCACATGCTCAATATTCCTGGATCCCCTGGTTATTTTCATGGTATGTCTCTTTCATTCAATTCACAACTATTAATGACAGGCTTTATCGGCACTTGTTTCTGTTTACCTGTATTAATGTTCACAAGTGGAAACAGATGTTGTGGTCATGACGTCATTGTAAGCTGTGTACTCCATAGAACCGGAATTGTATGAAACTGCGTCAAAACACAAGACGGGAGGACATATAATGAACTCCCAAATATTTATTGAATAGATATAATTTTATGGGGGGAGGGGGTGGCAGTGTACTTCAGTAAGTTAAAAAATTGAAAACTATATGGATATTTCAATCCTATGTTGCTGGCAAATACCCCTTTAGATTTTAAAAAAAAATATTCCCAAAACGAACAAACATTTTTGATTTAAACAGATTCAGTAGAAGAATCTTCTACAATAAATTGATAAATATATACTACAGTTTTACTTAACAAACGCCAGTATGATCTATATAATTCAAAGCATGCATCTGGCGTGTAGTCACTTCGTTGGAATTCAAATACATACTAACATTTGAAAAAAATGGCGTGGGATTTGTTTATTCCAGCTGTGAAGACCTAAGCGTCAAGCGGTACGAATGTTCCATGTTGTGGTTTGTGGTCAGATGGGAATTCACCTGCGGTTACGTCAAGTTTAGGCTTTATCAAACTCCATTTAGCATTGATTGACATGAAATCCTACCTGATTTGTAGAAATGAACACCTTACAAGAAAATACTAACACCTGTCCGCGGGCGGTCCCTTTGAAGTTTGGAAGAGGATCAAATCTTGTGAAATGAATTCATAATCTCGAGTGATAGCTCCATTTTGAGAAAGGAATCAGTTATGGTGATTCGTGCACTAATAAAATTGTTATTAGCCATAATTAATCTCTCAGTGGGGATCACTCCTTGATCCGCGTTGTAATCAGGACTATATTTTGTTAACAAGAAACCAGCTTACACAAACGTTTTGGAAGATTTTACAACTTAAAAGGGAGAAGAACGGTTCAAATGAGTATAACTGAGATGTGGACATGCCAGACACGTTACACATTGCACTCCCGATCTTTGAGACTGCAGGACACGTAGATAGTAGGAAATTAAGTTTGGAATTTCAAAAGAGAACTTTATCGTTGATTTAAAATGTAACTTTATTTTACATAGTGGTTTGGGAAGATCAAAGGATTTTTCGAAATGCTTTTATCTCTTGTGTGTACTCTATCTGTTTATTTTCATAGAGAAAGTTTGAAACGTTTCTTTTAATCTTCCAGCGATTTGCGTCATCTGCTTTTTAATGAAGTTGTCGTTATTCTCTAATTGTTTTAATAATAATAATAATAATAATAATAATAATAATCATCATCATCATCATCATCATCATCATCATCACTACTACTACTACCGCTACAACAACAGCAACAACAATATAAATAATAAGAACAACAACTTCTGCTAGTACTATTACTTCCAACACCACCATCACCACCAGTGGTGCAAGAAGATTTTAACTCTTACCGGTACGGTACCGACACCCGACCCCGTCTTTCAGGTACGGCCTTAGCGCCAATAAATGTCTTAACGTTAAAGTGTACCTGACCGTACCGGCTTACTTGCACCTTTGATCACCACCACCCTGAAAATAAAGCAGATGAATTATGTCGAGATGATATTCATATCAATGTTGTGTAAAGACGGTGATGTTTGTATAAAGGAACTATTAAAACACCATAGTTTATACTTTCGACTAGATAAACAAATAATGTTGGTGCACTTAAGATCTTTGAATCTTTGTAACGTTATACTGTACCAAACAGGTTAAACTGTATTGGATGTGCTATTTCATACTGAATTGCAGTTTAAGCTTTGGTGATTTTTCTTTATCTGAGGGGAGTCTTGCCTTTTGAGAGAGAGAGAGGGGGATGGGGGGGGGGAATAATGATGGATAGGTAACCATCCATATACATAGAGGGATAGACGGAGTATCCAGCTGAATTCTGTTCGCTCATTTTGAAAGTAAAACTCATCTTTATTTTCTTCCTACATCTAATTGAAAATTCCGTCATCAAAACAACAGTGCAATATAGAGGTATCGTAATGATCGACTGAAAGAAAGAATTTGATTTTGCAACTGAATCCAGAAAAGATACGTTTTATGTGCGAGACAGACCAGCCCTTACGTCTCCATTCGGCTCGCTATGAAGTTCTAAGACACTGAGACCCCAATTACTTTTCTGATCAAAGGCAATGTTCTGTTAGATAAGTAAAAAGTATGGAACTTAGTCAAGGTGGCGTGATCATTATCAGTTTATCGAGGTCAAGTGATTTTTGTTCTTGGAAGCAGACGAGAAATCGGACGCCATTTTGACTTTGATGTTAATATTTCTACCGGCTTCTGCAATCGATCACAAGATTATTTCCAGAGTCATTTGGTGCGCTTCATTTCGAGATTGATATGATACTTAGAAGCATTTAGCGTGAAATTTCATCAAATATTTATGTATTTATTAGTGCTGCTACAGTTTGAGATAGCTGATATAGAAATATTCAACGTTAGTTGTCGTCCAATGTATATTTATAAATACAGTCAGACCTATCTTAAGCCGCCATCTGTGGGAAGTGAGAAAAGTAACCTCATAAAGTGGTTTCTTAATGGAGGTTAATTTCCCACAATAATGTGGATTAAGAGATTTTGAACTGTGACTATTTAATAAAGATAGTTGCCTAATAAAGGTTACCTTTAAGGCAGGTTTGACTGTGAGGCTGCGTACACTCAACGTCTCATTTGTAAGTATGAGATGGTCTTTTGGGGGTGAAGTAAACAAGAAACTATTAACCTTGGAAGTAGATGCAAAAGGCAAAGTTTGCTTCATTCACCTCACAGCCACCCCCGCAGAACTTCAAGCCGCCCAGCGGGGAAAGGGGGGGGGGGGAGCTTAAATTGCTGTTTTTGCACCAGCAGCACTGCCTAGGGGGATGCAAACTTTTACAAGCCCCTTATAGACTGATGCAAAACGACGCTATTTTCTCTTACCCCGCTAGGTCTGCCGACACGGAGGGTTTCAATGCAATTCTGCCACACATACTACTATGATCATGTTGATTATACATTACTCATGTGTTATTTTTAACTTAGTCAACCCACAGCATTCCAAAATTATCGATAGATAAAGGCAAGCCTGTCTACAAATAGCGAATCGCTTGACTATACGCATAAGGTTTGTAATTTAGGCTGTCTGCTAAAACTAATAAAACCAAGGTTACTATTTAAGCCTTCTGCGTGCTAAATTTTAAAACCAACATGCAGACTATTAAACGGTTTTTGACGAAAACACAGGGCATATTCAAATTGGCCAGCACCATTCACGCACCATGACCATTATAATCAATTTATTAGTGATTTTCGAGCCTATTAAATTCAGCACTGTCTGTGTTATCTGGTCTATGAACGGTGCATTTCAGTACTTGTCGAAACTTAAAATGCACAACCAGAGAAGTTTCCTATATGTACTGAAATCCACTTTTAGAAATTAGACTTTCTCCTAGTGTGGAAAATATATGGGTTGAAATTATATTATATTTTCCGCACTCGAAAGAACCATAAAACAGAGAGACAGATTTTGTTAAAAATTAATACTTTATTTTTTGTACAGACACATTTTGAGGCCAGTCGAGAGAGTTTTTTGTTATAAATTAAACAGGTGCATTGTAAGTGAGTTGTTAGCCGTTGTAAAATATGAGTTGAAACTGGATCTGACGCTTACCACTTAGAGTGCGGTCGAACCCAGCACGAGGAATGAAGTCTGTTTTTTATTAATTGGGGACAGCTGTTAGCTCGTATCAGTTCGTTCTCTAGTATGAAAGTCTATTGCGTGTTAGTCGTGAGTTGAAACTACTGACATACGCAGATACACACAAGCAGTTACCCGCACTTCATCTTATGTGGTTGACTGCTATCTAGTTTGAATTACTTCCGGAATTTCTGGCGTTTCGTTTCGCACTAGGAATTCCAGTGGGGGTTCAATTCAAACTCGTGATGATATGTATAGGTTGAATTATTCTGGAATTTATAGTTACGTTTCGCCTAAGAAAGTCCATAAAGATTAAATTCAAACACGTATGTAATAAGGTAATAAGTGGAGGCGACAACCACCACAACTGACCGTAAGAAAACGGAATTATTTCTGTCCGAGGACGGTTTAAGTGCATAAACCAGAGCAGGACTGCCCGAGAATTAACAGATATAGGCTAACAGATAACCTTTGCCTTTGATAATTCTAATCTTTGCCTACGGTTATTTAGAGATGTTTTAGTAGGCCCATTAACTAAAATGTGTACTGGCTGTTTTCTTATCGATGCTTTTGTGCCTTTAGCAGCTTTCGTTATAGCAGCCTTGGTTTTGTTTGGGTGGATATATACGCGGCTCGTCAAAACGAAAATGTTAACAACAATATTGATAGGTCATGGCCTTCTACTGCAAGCATGCAGGCCATATCAAATAAGGGCGACAGCTTGTAAGTGAGCTACGGTTTTTTCAAATGTGCTAAAAGATAAAACATGCACGAAAATGGACAGCTTTGGCGTCACATTTTTCCGCTGTTAAAAGAGAGCATAGTATAGTAGAGACGCGCTGGAGGTGGACTGAGGAGCAGAAAGCTGCCGCTCCGGCAGTTATGCTTCCGCAGCTAACGTGCCAACGGTTTCGGCGGACACCACTCAGCTTATCGGGCATCCCCAGCCGTATCTAGTTATTTCAAGAGCACTGAATGAGCCTCTGCTCTTTAGCGGTCAATCAGTTCGTTTATTTGCAACTACATTGATGGCGACGGAAGCGTGTGCCTTATATTTGTCATCCTCTTCGAAGATGAGTTTAAATCCACCCTCTGAGATGGTATTGTCGTGCAGAGTCTTAGAAATAAGATCTGTAATAGTATTCAGTTTGGTTTCCGCCAGGACGGGGTCTCATTGTAGGTCCCCCCCCCCTCCACCCCTTTAGGGAGAGGCGCCGGCAGACAACATTTCAGCCATGGATACCAGCCCGCAGGCCAGAGCTGAGACTTCAAGGGCAACCGCGATGGGGGCGGCAATGTTGGTTAACAGAATCCCGATGCCCGCCACACCGGTGCACAGAGACACGACTGTCAGTGTGGTATTAATGCCATCCACCAATTTACTTCGCGCCGGTACTTTTTGAAAAGGCTGTGGCGCTGTTCGGCCTCTGTTCGTAGGTCTTGCTCAAGCTCTGAATTTTTTTCAGACGAAAATCTTGTGTGTCTTAGAGTTTTGGGTATAGCGAAATTATAATTCCTCTATGAGGAGTGTGATATGAAAATTTAATTGATCTGGAGAGCTGGGAGGGAGGGGGTTAGCTGTCATGCAGGACCGCACCTCTAACCTGTCGTAGCGGCGTACTGGCAAGGCGGTGATGTAGTGAATGAAAATGTAAGTTTCCTTAATATCTTTAGATCAGGAAATTGCATGGTCTATAACACGCCCGCCACAACCAGCGTGCCTTCTGACCGCACCGCATGTTTTTTTGTTTTTCTTTTGTTTTGTTTTTTGGTGGTGGTGGTGGTGGTGGTGGGCCTGAGCCTGTTTTTTTTTTTTGTGTGTTTTTTGTGTGTTTTGTTTTGCTTTTTATGGGGGGGGGGGGGGGTACCGATCACTGTAATGCGACAAAATATATCTATTTCAAAGATCACACTTTTTTTAGCCTGATGAGTCGAGTGATAGAGGGCGTTACATAACCCGAAGGAAACGTTTTTGCCAGTGTGGGGTTTGTCAAAAGCTCTTCGCCAAATACCACCTTGGCAATGTAGTAGCAATCGCGCCCGCGACCACTTGAGGGCGGTACGTTTGGTTTTATTTCCAAGAGTGAAACCGCGGGTTGGCTTAGGGTGCTCTAGGTGGTCCCAATGCTTAATATCTATCTGCTTTGCATTCTCGTTCCATCTTAATGTAAACCAGGGCGTGTCAACCTCATGCTGGCCCAGATACTCTTCCGTCAGGGGTTTGTATTTCCTGTCGTTGTCAGGGACTTATTTTGGAAGCTGCTTCAATACTCCGTCGTCGATATCAGGATTAACAGGCGGCACCAATGAATCGTATTTTGTGTATGATTGCTTTCCCATGGTTCGCTCTTGAGCATGTTTTAATCTACATGTGTTTTAACTGCGAAAACTGAAGATGGTTTGAGTGGCTGAGAATCCCGTTGGCTGTACGTTGACGTTGAGACCCTCGCACCTAATTGTGTCTCTGGTGGCAAACATAGACGCAAAACTAGTTGTAAAGCTTTCGTGTTTGACGTTAGCCGGAACGGCAGTGCTGCCATTATTTACCATTAACACCCCGTTTAGGCGGATTGAAAGCGAAGCCCACATTTCGCGATTCCCGTGAAGGTTAATGAAGTAAAAACCAGCACCCGGGACTGTGATAGTGTCGTTGTATTTGCGGTGTGTAAAACCACCAACATTTTGAACGTCTGGGGTTGAATCCCAGCAATACAAACCGGGCGCATTTAATGCCGTAACACCACCAACTGACGTGATTCTGTCGGCCGTTGAGTACCCAGCCTTTAAGGCGGCGGTGGCCGTGCTAACAACGACAACCTCGCAGCCGAAGATTTCAGCCTCTGCGGCAAACGATGGCGATGACCCTAAGGCGACCGCAGCGCCGCCGCCAAAGAAGTCAGGACCACGTAGACTTATAGCGTGCTTGTCGTTTGCACTCGTGCGAGCACTAATGCTTAATTTCAAGGGTAATAGTGCACTCCTGCATATTAACTGGTGTTTGTTTTTCATCTAAAATACATATCGAGAGTTCATGGATGCCGCCTTCACGTAATCTGCGTCAATGGGGTTTTCCATAGGAGATTGTGGCAGGGTACTGTTTTTCCCCATCAAGAATACTCTCAGTTGTCTTTATCTGATTGAGGTATACTTAACACTGTGATATGTTGATGAACACAGGTGGATTGGGTGATACTTCTATATCCCTGATACGAAAGCCTTTTTTTTTTTTTTTTTTTTTTTTTTTTTTTTGTTGAACCCAAAGATGCGGGCTAACGGCCGGTAGAGAAAGAGACAATATATCTGGTGGATGGAAGGGAGCGTGGTGATGTTCTGTCAGGTTGCCTCGTTCTAGTCTACAGTCATTCCAGGAATGGCAGCCTGAATTGCTTTCGCGATTGTTGGTATGTTAGAATACCATTCCGGAATAGTACGGTTTGCCGAGACTACTGTGCTGACGCCCTCACTTCTGTACGATATCTCCAGGATCGCCTACGTGCGCACTTGAGTCGGTGCATATCACCTGTTCTAGCCACGGGCCGGACTAGAGGTTTTGCCAATACAACACACATTATTAGAACCAGCACTAGTGCGTGGAGAGAGAATTACCATTAGTACTTCGCTTTAATAGAGTCGCGAAATATAACGGCGGCATCTTCGACTAGAGTCGACGCAGAGAGAGCCCAGATCCACGAACTGTTGCTCAACCTCAACGTGTATATGCGGGATGGTATTTCGTTTCGGACCAAATTTATTGACATAGCCGATAAGTACGTTCCACGCAGAAGGCGAGATGAAGTTTTGGCAAAATCAAGTGAACTTTGCCGTTTTGTGCGCGACCAGCGGTTGTGGCAACAGCGTTCGCGGACCACCTGTTTCCTGCTGAAATGGCAAGACTGCCCGAGAAGGCACGCAGCTTTTATCGATTCCATGTATTCTACTATTTGAAAAGGATTCTCACTCAGCTGCGGTGTTTTTTCCGGGCCAAACAGAGTGGAACGCGCTTGAAAACAGCATCGACATGGTTGCCTACGAGCGCTTTTGAAACGGTTTAATGTGGGGAAAACTCTGACTGGCGGCAGCAGCACGGCGAAAGCCAAGGCTTGAGTACGATATACAACTATAGTGTCAACAGCAGATACCAGCCAATCCGTGGTGGTATATGAGACCCCAACGTGTATGCGTTTGATTATTCAAGAAACGCAAACTTGACTACTTCACATATGGCAGCGAAGCTAAATACGGTTTTGTGTATTTTATGTCGGACAAGTCGCAAGACTTTACCCAAGCCGAGGTAGAGCATCTCAATGAAAGCGTTCTAGTGTACGTTTGGGCAATCCTGGGCTCACAAACCGAAATACTTACCTCGATAATGGAGCCCGGAAAAGTCTTTAGCGTCCAAAAACATTTTATTGCAAATTTTGAAAAGATGGCCGGCCAAGCTGAGAACGCCCCCGAGTTGTTAAATAAGTATCAGTAATTGCTTCGACAAGCCAAAAGCAAGCTAGATTATGTCGTTTTGTGTGTGGGGGGGGGGGGGAGGGGGCAGCCTCTACATGATCCCAACTGATATGGAGCTTAAAAGTGGCGCCTATGAGGGGTATAGCAACAAGCTTCTTGTAGCTAACGATAACAGGACGATAGGCACTAAAGTCGATATTAATTCAAAAAGGATGCCCGCACAAGTGCAAAGCACGCCCCAACAACGGCAGCCAACCAAGCATGAAAAAGGTTGGCTTTGACCCGCCAGCACAACGACACCAACCAGCTCCAGGCAAAATCGGTTCTCGTTCCTCCTTTAGCTGACGAATGCGATCTCGTATTTCCTGGCGCGACGTTTCGTCTTCGGCTTTGGCTAGCTTTCTTTCTCTCTTCTATAGTGATGTGGTTATCAAGCTCTGTAAGCTTGGAGAGGTTATTTACAAGCTCGCCAGGGGTCCGCTGAAGCGCCGCGTTGATTCCCAGGGTCTCTTGCGTGGGGAGGCTGTCAGGTGCTTCTGCTTTGAGCGCTGTGCCCTCGGATCCCAACACAGCGAGTAGTTCGACATCTGTGAGTCCACTTGTGTCTGCTGGCAACTCTTTTTGCACATTTATTAGTTTTTCTGCTGTTTTACTGCTTACCTTAGGTCGTTGTAGGCTTAGTTTTTCATATATGCCGTGGGTGTGTTTTGTTACTAGATAGGAAAGCTTATAAGGCCTGACAGCATAGTCGGCATATACAAGCCTGTTTTTATACCATTGGCCTTGAAGAAGGCGTCAACCTAATATCGCGGATTTCTGAGCTGTTATTAAATCGTCTCCACGGAGGGTTTGTAGGCGGCTTTCCAACACCTGCGATGTTTGGTCAGCATCGGAAGGGCTGGTAAACGAAGCTTCTGCTATTTCATCCGGCAGATCAAGGTCAGTCACCGGCATATCAGCGCCCTCCCCCACCCCCACCCCTGGCCAGTCATTTTAAAGTCAAAACCTCCTTTAGCCATGTTTGATGTTTGTTCAAGCAACTATGCGCCCTTATTAGAGAAAGGAGACGTTATCTCCAATATTACTGAGAGCATGTCTCAAAATGGAAATAAACTCGACCTCTCATCTCTATCCTCTATGTAAAGGAAACCCAAAGAACCGTAGTCGTGACTAATAATCCGAGCACCATAGACCAAAATCAGCTCCATATTGTCAGATTTCCCAACCTCGGTAGCAACGATGTCATTGTGCCCGGCATCGCCAGTCTGGCATTCACATTTGTTTTGAGCAACGGCACAGCAGCGCCGGTTGACGCCAACCGTACAATAATGAAAAACCTGGGCTGCGCCGTCGTCAAGAAGATAAGTGTCAAGCTTGAAAGCAATGAGCTGGCGTGTATTGAAGACGCATACGTCTGGGGCGTTTAGAAAGATCTTTAACTGACTGAAAAAGAGAGGACGAAGGCGGCCTACCAGGGCATCCTGAACGCGAATACTGCCGCTCTACATCTCGGCGCTGGCAATACCGTTGCCGCCATCCAGCCCGACTATCGCTGCCGCGTTTGGGAGCCGCGTCTTTGTGCCTCTCGACTTCGAGCTGCTAAATAATCACATGCCATACTACCAGTCTGGCCTTTCAGACTGCCTCACCTTTGAGCTGACGTTTAACGACAACACGAGGGAGATCCGGGGCACTAACAAAAGGGCTAGTACACCATCAGCGGTATCTCTCTGGAGTTCGATGTCGTGACCCACGCAGATCTCGCACTCATGATCCTGCAGCAGAACATGGGAAAAGTGGCTATCGCAGGGTAGAGGTGAACAAGAGTGAGAGTATGTGGAACATCAACCTGATCACGCCGGCAAAAAGTATGATGGCAATAGTCGTACTCTTCAAGGACGCGAGACAAAGCGCTGAGTTCGCATGCGATACTGAGTATTTCTAAAAAATAAAATAAAACCTTATCGATAAGGTCTCGGTGACGATCGAGGACGTCCCAAACTATGCCCATGGATAGGCGCTACACCAACAGTAGGAAGAGGCGGGAAAAATAATGGCGAGTGAGTCTATCACGGACATAGAGCTGCTGGAGATCGATGTTGGTGACTTTTATCAAAACAAGTTTGCCCTCGTCATCGACATGAGGTCGACGAAAGATCACGCGTAACTCTGCAAACTGAAAAAACAGCCCACATGGCAGGCGTGTTCAACATGTACTTATATATCATCATGGACGCGCAGCTCAACATATAAAAAAGCAAGTTTCTGTCAGCCATCTATTAGACTCGTGGCACGCCCCGCATCCCTCCAGTGGGGCAAGCTCTACATACCGGAGAGAAGCCTGAACGAATTCTTTGATAATTTACAACTACACTGTGCCATGATCGTTGGCAAGATCGTGTTTGCCTGCGAACTGCTCGAACCGGCTTTAAAGGACCACTTCGATTTTATTGTCGACATCTGCCATACTATGAGCCTCAAAAAGGCGTACGAGAGCCCGTGGGCCTCCGGCAAAAAGACGCTGGATTATTTCTGGTCAACCCTAAGAGCCATGATCTAGATGCCCTGCTTTGTGCGCTCGCTTAAAAGTTCGAGAAAACCACCACACTTTTTCTACTCGACGATTGTACCTTCTTTCTGACGTCCGGCATAAGAAAACGGCTCTTACTAAGTTCACCTATGTCAGCGTGTGGGTCATAACACAAAACTGCAACGGTGTTGCCTGTAATTTCCGTGAGCAGAGCTCGTCCATGCCCTCTTTTACTGCAAAGAGGAAGACTCATTTAAGGACACGTTGAGAGAAAACGATATCATTGAGGCCTCACGTCGAGCGGATTCTTATGAATTTGCTAAACCGGAAAGTTTTGGCATGCTCCTTAATCACACAAACTCGCCAGTGTCCTATCTGTTTGTTTCCACCGGCGATGTTGCGCAATTTGGCAGCTTTATGTGTTTGCGCCGTCTGCCACGCCGTAACACTTGTGGCCTGAGGCTACGTAATACTTACAGTCAAGAGATCAGTGAACTATACCCAAAACTTCATAAGGACCACAATGATGAGTTCCTCAACACATGGGCTGGTGGCCAAATTAGAGGGCACAATGACGGCCCGCACAAGTGCAGCTGGAACAGCATCACATCAGCGTAACCGCCTGTCTGAGCTAGTGGCTTCTGGAGCGGGGAAAAAAATAATTAGACCAGCCTCTTACCTTTGCGGACCTAACAGCCATGAGCGTTGAAGAGGTTAAAAAAAGCTATGCCATATACAAGGCTAAACTGGGGGCCAGGATGATTGTTTCGCTCGGGTCGTCTCTGCTTGGCCTGTACACGGCGGTCTTGAGCCACTTCCTGTTCATAGACAACTGCGATATGTTTCCGAGGGATTTAAAAGATGACCTCTCATCCGGGCGTCTTTGACAAGCATCAGCAGACACCTCGACCCGGTACTAACGCCAATTGCAGCTGGTATGATAACATACAGGCATATTTAACGAAATCAGCATAAAAAATAAATAACAAACGATGAATGTGACAGCAGAACCGCCACCAAAGTCGGAACTATCAGCGGTACCATCTCAGGAATCAATGCAGGTCACTAAGGTTAAAAACCCAGGTAGAGTTGCTTCTGGTAAAAGACTTTCTGTGATTATGATGGCTGCATGAATGCAAGATAGTGCGATGCCATCTTATGTTCACTGGGTCGGCCTAGTTTAGGCGGCTGGCCTTATTCCGCAGCTCACCACCCCTAGAGAGGCAGGAAAAAGCTGCGGGCCTGTCGGAACGACAAACGCCGCAGGTGCCAGCAGCCGATATTAGACACACGCCCGCCTCTTTTCATATGAAATAGTAGTGTGCATGATGTCTATACCATCATACGCCAGAGACCTCGGAAACCTCCTTTACCGTGAAGCAGTACTCGGCTGCTAGTTTGCAGACCGTGAAAATGTGATCGATACCAAGCTCCCGGCAATATACTATAGCCCGCGAGGTTACTGTAAGGACGTGGCAGCGGTCAAAAAGCTGGCAGAAGTCGCCAAAGTCTCAGATATTTCCATGGGATGGCTTAAGAAGCATGCTATGTGGTAAATGTACATACCCGCACCGCGTAATATTTCCCGGTCGCGATTTGATGTTATAGTCCTTATGAGATGCACCAGGCCTACCTCTTGTTTCTGCCGCACGGCAAAGTTGAGCGATACATATACAATTATGCGCTGATTGTGGTTGATGTCGCTAGTCTTTATCCTGAGCCCTTAACCACAAAGGAGGCTTCCAAAGTCACCGACGAGTTGGCACGTATCTATAAGAGGGGTCGCTAAAGTGACCCAAACTGCTGCTGCAGGTTGACATCGGCTGTGAGTTTATGGGCGCCGTGTCGCAGCTCCTGGCCAAGCACAACGTACGTGTGCGGCGGGGCGGGGCCGGTGTCCACCGTGCGCAGGGCATTGTGGAGAGGTTCAGCCATACTTTTGTCCAGCGACTGTTTGGACATCAGTACGTCCATAAGATATTGTTTTCCGAGAGCGAGACTGCAAAGCGTAGCCATGAGTGGATTGGGCGGCTGACAGTGGTTGTTGCGACTCTAAATGGCGAGGTAATGCGACTCAGCAAAAAGCCTATTGATGCCATGCTACGTCTGCGCGGTCATTGACGTCTGCAGCATCTGTAACACGGTCGGTTTGCCTAAAAGGGCAATGCCTGCTCTCAAATTCTACAATGAGGTACCTATATGAGCCTGGAGATGTAGAAGGTGGGCAACGCCCTGCTGCCAACCCTGTGTGGTCTCTCGGCACAAAGGTGCATGTCGATGTATGTAAACAGCTCGAGCGTAACACCAGTCTTCTTTAGAAGGCGTCCCAACTAATTACCGGAAAGCCGTAGTAATGTGCCGTGTCGAGGCCGTAGTGTTTCAGCGAAGTGTCCCGAAACGCCTCAAACACGTCACCAACAAAAGCACATCGGTCTTCAGGTAGAGGTCTTGGTAGTCTCCGTGGTTCCAATAATTAAACACCTTATACCCACTCCTTGAGCGCTCATAGACTTTTTCAGAAATTCTGGCTCGGGTGAGTTGGTTATAAAAGGCCTCCATCGGCGGATGCTGGGTTTCTTCAAACTGCTCCCAGCTGCTCGTGTATTCGTACGAGTAGACGCCCTTTCGAAGCAGAAGCCTAATGTCGTGCTCCGTGCAGTGTTCCGTGACGCGAAACGCCTCCTTAGGCATGTTGGCGGCCGGCTTATCGAGGCAGTGTTCAGAAACTCGAGGCTGTCAATAAACTGCAACTGTCCCAGTGAAAATGCCATGAACATTTCCATGTTATTTTGGACGGCACTATTTTTCTCCATTTAGGCTGTTCAGATGGCCTCCATAATGAGGTGACCGTCATAGCCGCACAGGATATGCAGCATAACTGGCACATTCATTTTTCTGGGTAGATGCGCAGCCTGAAATTACATTCTTTGTGAGCTGCGCCGAGGTAACTTGCCGATAATTTGGCAGTGGTCCCGCTTCCTGAAAGGCCTAACTTTCGCCTCCGTCCATGTACATCTCAGCCGGTTTATGGAACACCTCTCTGATCTCCACCATCTCGCTCTCGATGTTCTGAATGAAGGTGGCAACGGCCTCCTTACCGTGGTATAACACGAGTTTCTTGCATACTCGGTTGCCCCCTCCCCTCACCCTAGCAAGCAGCAGTATGTCGACCTCGTGTGGCCTTATTGTCTCGCTAACGCGTAGTGGGTAGAGTCCTTTTCCCAGCCAAAGACGCTAACTGCAATTTTTTTGTGGGGGTTGCGGTGCACACTTGTCAGTGTTGCTCAGTCAATGCCAGCGAAGTTTAGCTCACCCAGGTCTTGGCGGTACTTGCCTGGCCGGGCAACGTTTCTATCGTCTGCTGCGTATAGAGCTGACAGGATGTCCCACTCGAAACAGCACTGATAACTCATCGAGGCGGAATGCTATTTGGCGTTGGAATGTAGCTCCGACCTCGAAACGACTGGTACTTCGACACACCAATGTGTAGAGTTTTACATTGTACGAAATGCCACCTCGCGCATATATTCTTCAATGCGCCCTTGAATTGTTATGTTGGCTTGTGCGACAATGTCTGGAAATTGGCCGTCACTTTATTAATTCTTTCTAGCTCGGCTTTTTCGGCGTATACGCTCTGCTGACCTGGTGCAGTCTTCTCAAGCTGCGCCGTCAGCTCAAGACTAAACTTTACGCCACCAAGTTCCGTAAGTTCTCTGACGATGATGCCCTGCGCACTAGGGGCGCTATAGCATCAAAAAATGCCAAAGCGTTTGCTTCGAGTCTATGCTTTTCTGTTATGGTGGTACGGTAGTCTTTCACAATCGCTTAGACTCTACCTCGCCGCTCTAGAAAGGCTGGCAGGGCCAGAGGCTCAACCAGAACTGGTCGTTGAGCCGGCTGCCCGAGTGACATAGCTATTAATTCGTCAAGGGCCATCTCAGGCTCAACTCTGCGCCCAGAAGCCGGAACTGGCCGTCGGGCCTAAACTGGTTGTCGGGTTGGCTGATGAGCCCCACCCACCAGTAGTGCGTCCTGCGCGTCACCATATTCACTTAGGGTTATCTGTTCTTTTTGGAGCAGTTCGTTCTAATGAGTGGTAGTAAGCAACGCTTAAGGCTGTTAATCAATAAATGATTAATCGCTATGCCTCTTACCGCTGTACGCGTCTGTCTCTAATATAGCATCAGTATGTGTATGTCCGAAAAATTCGCACGACAAAATAATTGTCCGCTCGTCTGCTAATCGAGCAAACCATGCTGAGAATCTAATCTTATTCAAGTTTTGGTGGGTATTCTAGCATGTGCTCTACCAGGTGCGGCGTTCGCCCTTACAGCTCCTCCATTACTATCTTGAACGCCTTTTAGCCTTCGTTTTATGTTTCGCAACTTATCGTTTGCCTTATTACTTTCGCATCGCTGGCAAAACCCTGTTTTTGACTGTGTCAAATGCCACAGCAATTGTATGGTACTGGCGGAATTCAGCCCCTTCTCATCATTTGCGTGTGAATCTTGCAGCACCCGTTAATACATGATGCAGTACCCGTTCACCCATGAAGCCCCATATTCATAATACCTGCAATGAAGAAGCCACATGCAATTATAGCACCCATGCATTGTTGTGTCAGACACAACACCTGTATATCGTGCGTCCAATTTTTTTCAAATAAAAGTAATTCGCCTGCGGCCGTTGCCAGTCATACCAGTTGACAATAATCCCACTACACCCTCGTGAGTGATAAAGACTGCATTTAAAATCCCCAGTTTCGGACGACCAATCGGGGTAACGGTCGCCCGGAAAAAATCGTTTTGGACCAGTCTATAGGGGGGTTACAAAGTTTGCATCAGCCCCAGATGGTTATATGTAAAATCGGACCTACCAGCACAAATGATTCGTGTGGCAGGTTACCAATTTGGGGTCTTTTAACCGCATACCGATTTTGTAGACTTATACCGTTTTTTAAATATGATTTGACATTTTTTTTACTGAGTAGACATTTATGATATGCTTGCAGTATCTCAGTAAGCAAAAGACCTTACTTGGGTTTCTATCTGACATTTAGCCGCATTATCAATTCTCTTGCACCGTTGCAATACTATCTGACCGCTAATTGATGCCATCACCTCATAGAAAACTCTTCCGGCGGAAGTCCCACAAATCCCCCCTCCCCCTCCCCCCACCCCCGTTAGAGGGGACTCCCCTCCAACACCATTCCCGATGCACCTTCGGCAAGTTCTGTGCGCTTCACGAATTTCCTGCAACTAAGTCTGCCTACCTATTTTTGTCAGGGTACCGGGTAGCCGAGTGGTCTAAGGCGCTCTCCTTTACAGATCACTGACATCTCACCTCTGTCCTCGTGGGTTCGAGTATCGGGCTTGGCCAACGTGGGTATGTGAGAAAGCTTGCCATTAGCTTCCCGTGGGTCGGTGGTTCTTCCCGGGATTTCTCGGGTTCTTCCTCCACCAAGTATACTGGCCGCCATGGTATACTGGCCGCCATGTAATAAAGATCATAGTCTATCATGTGCTGAAAAATGGCGTTAAACCCATAACAACCAGCCTATTTTTGTCTCCAGAATGTTAGCAAGTATGAAATCGACGTCTGGAAAACTACATCACAGCTTGATCGACACGAACTTTTCCCGGAAAAAAAATGGTTTATAGCGTACAAGGTGACAAAGCTGTAATAAAGATCATAGTTAAAATATATTATATCATGTACTGACTGATTTACATGATGATGATGGTGGTGGTGGTGATGTTAATATAATAATAACAATAATAATAATAATAATAATTGTTATTATTATTATTATTATTATTATTATTATTATTATTATTATTATTATTATTATAAAAACAATGACAACAGCAATGTATGTCAATAAAAGTGGTACATGTATTCACAGAAACGGAGAGAAGTAAACTTTATGCTACAAAAGTATTACTAAACTACGAAAGCTTCTGGATATTCAAAGAATACGAACTCTATTCGTTTCAATTTCGTCTTTCCAAATCCAATGGGGACCGTAATCTCAAAGTCGAAGGAGATGGCTAGCCCTCAGTAGGGTCTATTCAAAGACGCGCAATTGCAGGATTCACGCTAATATATATATATATATATATATATATATATATATATATATATATATATATATATATATATATATATATATATATATATATATATATATATATATATATATATATATATATATATATATATAAACTCTACGCTGACGCCTATTTTCAAGTTTCACCTATATGTCTTCATTAAAGCGCTTTTATAGTTAGGGGCCATCCATATATGACGTCACGCAATTTTGGCGGATTTTGTACCCCCCTTCCTCCCTCGTCACAATTCGTCACAACAACTAAAAACCCCGCATATATGACGTCACAAAGCTTTGACCCCCTCCCCAAATAAAAAATTTCAAAAATAAAATTGGTTTGAAATTGCATTGTATTGGAACAACACACAAGAATACAACACTGCGTTCTGAATTCGGGTAGATGGTGCTTGTGTTGTGTTTGTGACGTCAAATTTTTGAAAATCCCCCTACCCCATCTCCCATCGTCACACAAGTCGGAACTCTCCCCGC
Organism: Margaritifera margaritifera; assembly: GCA_029931535.1. Classification (NCBI taxonomy): domain Eukaryota; kingdom Metazoa; phylum Mollusca; class Bivalvia; order Unionida; family Margaritiferidae; genus Margaritifera; species Margaritifera margaritifera. The sequence continues at coordinate 4,814,653 of JAQPZY010001631.1, forward strand.
CCCTCCCCCCCCCCCCCCGATTCGGTGCGTGACGTCATATATGGACAGCCCCTTAGAAAATTTCCCCCTGTCTTTGAAACGGAGGGAAGAACTCCACCCCACCCCCACCCCATCTACAACTTTTCAGTTCTAGAATAGACCCTGCTTCAGGAATGCTATTATCATCCTCAGTATTGTTGATGGAAATTCCGAACTCGAGCACAAAATTTTTAACAGATTTTTTGAATAGATCAAGTTATACATCTGATCATATTAATTTATCCCTTTTGGTGTCTTAAACGGAGATTGATACGAACAATATACGAGCTTTATTATGGCTTTTTTTAAATATATATGTACTAATACTGAATGCACCAAAACTGTCTTCCTGACATTGAAATTAGTCTCTCTTCATTTTAATTACGAGTAAGGCCCGTGCTCACACCCTCTCCAGCTTCCCCCTCACTCCTCTCTACCTGTATTGCATATGCATGAAATTATCTGGCACTCAAAAGATAAAAGGTGCCTGAGTCACATTATATGGTCCGATGATATCAGTGTCTGCACGAAAGATAATCCTTGACTGTTCTACGTACCACATCGCACTTTGCGGTTAATTTTGGGAATTATCTCCGGAATCAACCCTGACACAGATGAATCTTCTGCAAGATAAATTTGCAAGTGATAAATAGCATGTTTAATAAATGCATATTGCAATCTGAGCAAACTGAAGATAATGAAAGTGGGCAATTGTGACTATTACCTAAAAGTGAGATTCGACAGCAAGATATTCCAGATAAATGAACACTCCAAGGTTAGGAATTTGTGCAGAGTTTATATGTAAAAAAAAGACAGAAAACAAAGATAAAGAAATGAGGAGGGTAAAAAAAGGAATAAAAACGGACTGTGTGATTTTGATGTCAAATTGGGCATCGCAAATTCCTAGTATATCTACCCTAATTTTAGTTCGTATCGCATTGAATGCTATCAGATTGTTTAATGTAGCAATCAATTGGGAGGGAGGAGAGGGCATAATTATTTTCTATCACATAATTTGTTTCATTCACAGCATCATCGTTATTTGGATTATCGATCAACTTTCAAAAGGATTGAATATAAAGGGAAATATTAGCATGAGCGTTAGTACTTGCAATATAAACTGCGGAACCATTTTATATCACAGAATATTTACAGTATATACTCGTTTGTAAGTCGAGCATAGTGTGCCGGTATATCAGGGTCTGCGGAATTTGTTAAAAGTAATCAGTAGAACAAACTGCATAGACCCAGATCTGCCGGCGCATGATGCAATGGCAGATCCAGATGTGCAGTTGGCAGTTGGACTCGACTTATAAGCGAGTATAGACGGTATTTATATGGGATATGTGTTAGTAATAACGGGAAAGTACCTTAGGACTTAAGATTTATTTACATTTCCTTCTCTTAGTTTAATTCATCAACATTATTTTAATACGATAAGAACAATGAAAGAGTAGATATTATAAAGAGGCGAATATGTTATTTATCAAGTCGAACTCCTTAAGTCTGTCTCCACCCCCACCCCATCCCCCGCAATCGATTTAGAAGATGATCAACTTACTACTCTGATTAATTCCTCAATTCTTCTGCAATTATCCAAATCCGATGTGTAACCCACACTGAACTCACGCGTGAAGAAATTTCACCACTTGAAATAAACTAGAACCGGTATACGATTCTTAAATTTCTTCTTTTTCACTGCGCTCTCTTTGAAGTGGGCGATACTATTACAAATTATTGTGTTGGCAAATGTCTATGTCTGACCTCACTTTGTAGATAAAATCACGAGAGAATATTATTCGTTTGATTGTTAGTTTCAGGTAGTTAGATTGAAAATTATATGCTAATTGTTATCGAGGATAATGTTCAAAACACGCTTACAGGGGGTGATAGCCTTTTTTTTTTTTTTCTTCCCCTTTGACGCCTAACCCAAGATACCCGTTCATTTGCCCTGGGACAAAGTTTCATTCAGAAAGATGTTGGAGAGTGACAATAAGTTAACAGGTGAATGGAAAGTATTTATGTCTTCGTCTTCACTTTCATTATCCGGAAAAAAGAAGATTGAGTCCTGAACAATCGTAGCCATGCAACTGTAACTTTTACCTTTTACCAATTATACACTTTTCTTCCTTACTTTGACAGTTCTACCCAATTTGTTTTCCTACAATAGAATAGAACTGAATTAGAGGTGACAACCTTTCTTTCTTTCTGTGTTTCATTTAGTATACATTTTTATCAATTTATTATACATTCGTTGTCTTGAGTAATCAATTAAAAAAAGCTTTTTTTTTTTTTTTAGAAGACAGACAGACCAGCAACGCCGGGATGACACATCAATGGTAAGGCGAACAGTATTGGTAATGCATAGTATAGGCTATGACTTCATTGATAAGTGTAATGAACATTCAATTCGCTTTGAGAGCTGCCGAGACAGCGTGAATAATTTAATCTGATTGGCGAGGAGGTGTCAGTCACGCCTACAAGGCGAGCTCTTTTTCCATACTCGAATTACCTAATAAGAAGTTCACGCTAAAACACCTGAAAGGTAATTTGATATGAATATCTGGTTAGAGTAAATAAAAAAGTTACATATACCACGCATGATCTTCTATCAAACTTTATACGCCCCACAAATTACGACCAATTGGAACATGCGGTTGAAGCTAAGATTTTCCAAACACGTGTTCGTTGTTAAATGATACTCAGCTCTCTATAAATACTGGAGATTCACGATGTTGAAATCGAACTATAAATTGCAAGTCAGTGTAATAGCTAGAATTTTTTTCTGGTGCCTTGTGTATACAAATCTGCAACGATAATCGTCTTCTACTTTGATCACATCCATTCATCTTCGAACATGTATGTAATTTCATCGGCTTTATACATGAACATGGCACCCAAATATATTTCTACTAGAACGTTGAATTTGTTCTCGATATTGATGGTCTTAAATTATATTCATGATGGTTTGGGATCTCGTTTGTACAAAGGAATAGACCGCTGTGAACCTATTAAGATCCCTATGTGCAAGGATATGCCTTATAATATGACGAGAATGCCAAACCATCTTTACCATAGCACGCAAGAAAATGCCAATCTGGCAATTGAACAGTTCCATGAGTTGATCAAAACAAACTGTAGTGCAGATTTACTTTTTTTCCTGTGCGCAATGTTTGCGCCGATTTGCACCCCAGAGTTTCAACCGGATGCTATTCCGCCATGCAGAAGTGTCTGTGAAAGTTCCCGCCAAGGCTGTGAGCCCTTGATGATCCAACACAATGTTTCATGGCCCGAAGCTCTGAACTGTGATCTTCTTCCGCAATACGATCGAGGTGTATGTGTGTCACCTGATGCCATCGTATCTACGATGCCTAATTGTAAGTAGTAGTAGTAGTAGTGGCAACATAAAAATATGGACTAGTACTCTATATACATTTGGATTACTGTAACGTACTTTCATACAAATATCTCTCCCAAAACTAAGCACAGGGAAGCCACTGGAAAATTGAGGTTGAGTCTGTTTAAGGTCATTTGCTCCATGATAGACTCATTACTGAATATTATAACTGCCTTACCGTGTGCTATATAAATGACATATCTTATTCAGATCTTAAAGCATATATCATTAAAACTATGTCAAATACTTTACTCACAATATGCCGCAATAAAGATAAAATTATATCTAATGTGTATATTGATATCAGTACCTGTGAGTTTTCCATTGCTTTTTATCTTAATGGCATTCTTTCAGATGCAACGACATTCACTGTACGTAAGATCTGCAATGAATCAGACACGTATATGTCTAAAACGATTTGATATTAGTACCTTGCTGTCTTGACTTCTCCAAGCAGCTCACCATCCGTGATTTATGGTCATCTCTATGCGGCCATAGAACCGTGACATGGGCAGTCTGAGTCATCACATTGAAGATGAGGAATGCGAAGAAATGTGCAATTAGCCATCCTACTTCAATGAAAAATTATATACCCAAGACCTTAGTGCAAATGTATCCCTCTAAATTTACGTATATGGAATCCTCCTTTTAAACTAACATTGTTCGGCAGCTACATAAACTGTGTAAACGGTTCCCCCACCCCCATTCCTGACATAAATTAAAGCAAGAGAAGACCCAGAAAATTAAACTTTATAACGATTAAGAATAACCGTGGGATATGAAATAATACCTTACAATATACCGATATGCTAATCTGCCAGATACGGTACACCTTATGTTTCATAAACAAGAGAACAAGTGGGCCTAACATGGCTGACAATAGCCAATAGCTTAATGCATGTGGAATAGTATGCTGTCGTGAAATTTAGTATAATTCGGTTGAGCAGTTTTTGAGAAGTAATTTTTTTTTTTTTTTTTTCTTCTTCAAACTATGGCCATAATCAATGGCGGATCCACATACTCTGCGCAAAATAATTGAAAGACTTTTATGCAAGGATGTTTTCTGTCAAATTTGGTCAAGTTCTTTAAGCGGATTTTAGATGTTACTTAACATCTTTTCTATTTAAGTACTGGCAGTCTTATTTAACGGCCGATAGGCATCATTTGTATAAAATTAAAATGCCTTCATGTTAGCGTGGTCTTTATTAAAATTTGGTAAAATTTTTCAGAGCTGTTGTAGAGAAGTCGTTTAAAAAGTTTTTACACTTTAGGCAACGATGGATATACTGAATGACGGATCGACATCAGTTTAATAATTTGAAAGCTCTTGATGCACAATGCTTCATGAAAATTTACTTCCAATTAGCTGGTTTCTGAGATGTAGTCTTTGGGTATGGAAGTGAGTGATATATACGAAGACAGCTGCCGATTAAAAAACAGGGCTCCAGCAATCCTTTCGGATTACGACCCCTGAGGATGAAATCTGACTAAGACTCAAGCGGTGCAAAGAGAGTGTTGCACCAATGTTTATGGACGTGTCAGTTTAATTCGAAAAAACAAATGATCATTGAATGTGTACTCAATATTTAGCCCCTTGTGTGTCAGTGATCAAAACCATTCTGCATTGAAAAACATTCCAAATCATCCGCATGGGTAAGTTTTGAAAGTCATGAAAATAAATTAGTCACAATTGTTTCAAATACCGCAAATTAGTAATAAGCAAGGCCACTGAGTAAGATGCTAAATATCGAAGGACACGATCAAGATGAAAGCCTTGTGTGACGAACGAAAAGTCATTACATGTAATAACAAAGCAATGATATCATTCAACGCACTTTCGTTAGTACCTGGATGTAAGTGGTTTGCGTGTGACAAGGAAATTAAGCATACGAAGGTGATTTGATTGTCGCCAAGTGTAATGAATGAATCAGCTGTAGTTTTAACAACATTAAAGATGTATCATTCTTTTGACCAGAACAATCAAGTTTTATCTATCTACTTATCTTTATAAAAAAAAGAATAAGTAATAAGGGTAAATTTGTCTTAATTTATGAACATGTGCTTTCTTCTGTGCATACAAATTAGCTCTCAAAGGCAATCGTGACACTTTATTGTTTTCCAACAAGGAGATGTTTATAGCACGATGTGACTCATGCGGTAGATTTGATTATAACAGCGTTTTGAATTCATAAAGAAATCTTTCAGTCATTTTTTTCCCTTCAGTAATCTATAAATCCGGCATATATTTATTTGTATCTTTATTTATACCAGATAAATGTGATGTTGCATATTGGTTTGATTATATACGTCTTGCTCTGAAAATTTAAAACATGTCGAGAAGTTTTTATCTCAGCGCCATCTGATTTTATGTGATTAATTTACTTGACTTCTAGCTAGCATACCAAGCTCTTGGTAATCAACTATTTTCTCCAAACTATTGCCAGCATACTTCTGCCGTTCTGTTAAGTATATATTGAAAATTGCAGCAAAACAGGGTACAGTAATGACAAAATTAAAGCTATGTTATTGGTATAAGGACTATAAGCTATACGGTGAAACTAGCCGGATGTCTGAGTTTCTTTTGTCTGGACTCTAACAAACGTCTGGACCATTGATTATTAGGCCTCGATTTACATGATTTGATTTGTTAGTGGTCCACTGGGCTCACCGATAAGCAGTAACCCTTGTTAATGGTTCACTCAATGTTTTGACTAGAGTGTGAACTCTCATAGGATTATTGACTGATTGATCAGATGCTAATCATTGATATCTACACTACTATTCATGACGTGTTCACCACGTGACATCGGCTTCGCTGGGAACTACATGTACACTATTCAGTGCTGGATATTTACAAGAGACAAACATTACGCAGGGTGATTTGGACCATAACTGGAGAAATTGGTACGGTGGGGTGGATGGGGTGGCGGTGGGCGCTCTATGTGTTACGGCAATAACAAGAGAGGAAACTTGCCAGGACTGTGTTCTCACCCTTGTCGTGTTCAAGTGTCCGTACCAAAAAGTACAAAAGGCTAGGCAAGGCATGACTTATATCGATCGATTTGTCAAACCTTTATCTATCTAGCATTGCCGTTCCATAACTTTACATCTTGTCTACAAAGTGTACGCTAGGTGCGGGCTCAATGGAACTTTCATATCACAGGTCAACGTTCGTCGTTAACAAGTATAGTTTGTAGATATGATCTGAAGTTATTGAATAGCAATGATAGATAGATAAATGCTTTTCCACAGCTAGTCTGATTGGTTGGTTATAAAAAGAATGTCGCCATTTTATTTTTTATAACGAAAAGAGCTAAGGAAAGACGGAAACTTTAAACAATTTTTAAAACAAAATGTACGTCTTTTCTAGGCGATTTATAGAAGAAGAAAAAAATGGCAAAATGCTTTTTGACTGTATAATTCACCACTCAGATTAGCTGTGTGTTTAGATGCGGGGCTCTACGGAACTTTCATATCACTGATCAACATTCGTCGTTAACAAGCAAAAATTAAATTTGGTCTACGAGAGCTGAAGTTGTTGAACAGCAGGGATAGATAGATACATGTTTGACGAATCGATCGATGTAACTGATGCCTTGCGTAGATTTTTATAGTTTATTGTACGGACGCTTGAACACGACAGGGGTACGGAACATCATCCTGGCAAGTTTCCTCCCTTGTCAAATCTGTAACGCCATTCCCTTTTATCTCCATCCTAACCCCTTCATTGTTTATTTCTCACGTTTTGCTGTTTTAATAATGCTGAAAAAGGTTTTTTTTGGATACTGTTTTAAAACTACATTCCTTCTGGATATTTGTATATTTATTTAATATCCTCTAAAATTTAAATATAACAATGAAAGTATTCCTACACATGTTAATATTGTAAATGTACGAAATCTTGTTCTTAGTCACTTGTACTATTCACAATACCAATATTACTAATCCTGTAAAAGATTTTCGTTTCGTTTTGTCGGTTGTAACGGCAATTTTAACACATCATTGACTATATCATGAATAGGAAATGGGAGCTAAGTGGCTTTCCCAAGGACACACCGAGACAGCTGACCAGGCTTGTCTGGGCGGGTATCGAACCCGCGATCCTTGGATTACTAATTCAACGCTCTACCAACTGAACTACCTCGACTCCCGTAAAATGTTTTAAATTAAATTGCCTTGCATATTAAGTTTAACTGTTTAGACTATATATATATGGCCCTCATGGAATATAGAACTAAAATAGATTATATGCCATGTTACTGCTAATTTAAAAGTACACATTGTAGGACTGGTGAGTAAACATTCTAGTAAGTTTGGCATGGACACCAGCAAAGTTAATTGTGCGTGCGTATTTGGGTGTCTATTTTTACTGCTTCTGTCATGAGAAATAAGTTATCTCAATTTTCATTAGTCACAGTCAAAGGTCACTGGTTTCCATACTAATTATACTAAGTGAAATGCACAAAGTAAATGATATGCAATTCAAGTTAATATAGTGTCCTTGTAAGGAAGAACTGGTGAGTTGTAAATCATTACTTTAAGATCTGAGAGCACGCAAAGAGATCCACTAGACATACTAGACACCATATCTTCTACGTGTTTGTAACAGCTGTCGTGCTCATTCTACCCACGCTTTTCAAACAAACTAGCCGAGAAAAGCGTTGCAAACTTCAGATTGCTATTACTAAAGTTTACGTGGGCTCATAAGAAAGCAGTGAAGGCGATGCTATTATGTTTGTTTTTGCTTACAGTTTATAGCAAAGCTGGCAATGTATAGCAACAAATCAATGTCATCGACATCATCTGATATTTCAATGTATAGCGACAAATCAATGTCATCGACATCATCTGATATTTCAATGTATAGCGACAAATCAATGTCATCGACATCATCTGATATTTCAATATATAGCGACAAATCAATGTCATCGACATCATCTGATATTTCAATGTATAGCGACAAATCAATGTCATCGACATCATCTGATATTTCAATGTATAACAACAAATCAATGTCATCGACATCATCTGATATTTCAATGTATAGCGACAAATCAATGTCATCGACATCATCTGATATTTCAATGTATAGCGACAAATCAATGTCATCGACATCATCTGATATTTCAATGTATAGCAACAAATCAATGTCATCGACATCATCTGATATTTCAATGTATAACAACAAATCAATGTCATCGACATCATCTGATATTTCAATGTATAACAACAAATCAATGTCATCGACATCATCTGATATTTCAATGTATAGCAACAAATCAATGTCATCGACATCATCTGATATTTCAATGTATAGCAACAAATCAATGTCATCGACATCATCTGATATTTCAATGTATAACAACAAATCAATGTCATCGACATCATTTGATATTTCAATGTATAACAACAAATCAATGTCATCGACATCATCTGATATTTCAATATATAACAACAAATGAATGTCATCGACATCATCTGATATTTCAAGTCTTTATTTTCATCATGACATGACAATTTACAGAGTGTGATATGCGCACAAGAAATTACCATCGTGCCATGAAGATAAACAATGTTTCGTATCAAAGTCACCTCAGTTGTTAAGATGTATGTCGATGAAATAAAATTAGGCTTTTCTCTTTATTTCAGCGGCAATTATATAGTCTTGACCAGTATGTAAAATAATAGATTCATAAAAACAAATAACATATTTATCCATGTTCATTTATTTGGCATTAAATGTAGTATAATACATATAACCAGCATATACACTGTACATACAATTATCGTGTGAATATTAACAGCATAAACAGTGAGTTGGTTGGTTGGATTTTAACGGCATTTTAAACACATTATTAGCTATATCATGCCGAGGAAATGGAAGCTAAGTGCTTTTCCTAAGGACACATAGAGGTAGCCTGGGCGGGTATTGAACCCGCCATTCTTGGGTTCCAAGTCAGACGCTATGCCAACTTTTCTTCCGCGGCATAAATAGTGAAAATAACTTATTTTCGCACAACATAATTAAAGGAACAAGTAGAAGAAAATAAAATGCAAACTATAGTAATCTATGAATATTTCAATAGTATCACATACTGTCCTTGATGCTTCAGTAATAGTAATCTATGAATAATTAAATAGTATCACATATTCTCCTTGATGCTTTAGTAACAGTAATCAATGAATAATTAAATGTATCACATATTCTCCTTGATGCTTCAGTAACAGTAATCTATGAATAATTAAATAGTATTACATACTCTCCTTGATGCTTCAGTAACAATAATCTATGAATAATTAAATGTATCACATATTCTCCTTGATGCTTCAGTAACAGTAATCTGTGAATAATTAAATGTATCACATATTCTCCTTGATGCTTCAGTAACAGCAATCTATGAATAATTAAATGTATCATATATTCTCCTTGATGCTTCAGTTACAGTAATCTATGAATAATTAAATAGTATTACATATTCTCCTTGATGCTTCAGTAACAATAATCTATGAATAATTAAATAGTACCACATGTTCTCCTTGATGCTTCAGTAACAATAATCTATGAATAATTAAATAGTATCACATAGTCTCCTTGAATCTTCAGTAACAGTAATCTATGAACAATTAAATAGTATTACATAGTCTCCTTGATGCTTCAGTAACAGTAATCTATGAATAATTAAATAGTATCACATATTCTCCTTGATGCTTCAGTAACATAACAGTAATCTATGAATAATTAAATAGTATCACATATTCTCCTTGATGCTTCAGTAACATAACAGTAATCTAGGAATAATTAAATAGTATCACATATTCTCCTTGATGCTTCAGTAACATACTTACTCAAATTTTTTAGACTTTTCTGTTTTTGTACAAAAAATAATTCTTATAAATATTTGTACTGTAGACCGATGGCAACAGTAGCGAGACATATATTTGTTCCTCAGATCTTAATATTTCTGGAAAACTAAATGAAAGTGATAATCTAATTCTATTAAATCTGAATTACAGTGATTACACTTTCTGACACGTCTTTGAGTACCGTTATATATTACTGCTTTCTTTTTTGTGCTGAAGTATGCGAGAGTACAGCATGCTCCGACTGCAAACAGCGTTGGCCCATATATGCCTTGTATAATGCGTAGGCAGGTCAGGATCTATGCTGTTAATTTGGCTCTTTCGTAGAACAAAGAGGATAAACCCTGATCGGATGACGGCAAATCTATGTCTGTGCAATTCGCAGTAAGGCACGTGTTACAGTTCTTCTGGCAATATTTACCATGCGAGATCTTTGTCAAGAATTTAGCTAATGTTGATAACTACTGCAATTTGGATCGTAACGTTTGCCAACGAGGAAATCAACTGCTTCTGTGTCGAAAAGAAATAGAACATTGGTATGAAAGATACAACTATTGACAGAATAGTATGGAGCGGCATTTAATGTTGGGGGGGGGGGGGGCTGGGATATTTTGTAAATGAAAATTTCAGGCCCCCAAAATAATTTGAAAAAACCCCAAACTCTTTCTCTAATTATATGAAAAACAATTTATCTTGAGATGGAAGAAAAACAAATAGCCAGGTTGGAAAGAAACTTCCAACTCCAAGACCCACCCCAGAAGACTAAATGACAGGTCCCATACCAATTGCAACTTCCAAGGTATTACGTCTTTCGAGCGTTCGGTCTCAAACGTGTATATTGACCATTCTAACTCAGATTACAAGGGTAAGTAGTAGCCCACCCAGGGTAGGTGGTTTGATCTGGGTTTTCCATTTTACTCCTCCTCGAAGACAACATTATGTGTTCATGTGAGTCAATGAGAACACATGGTTTGACGTAAATCAAAAAACGATTACATCTGAAAAGACAACATACATACAGGAAATTATGTAACACGGGTCATAGTCTGCGACCCCCCGAGTAAAATCGTGGCTTTGTAATTAGCATTAAGCCATGGCGTATTGAACCTAAAATCGCCTGATCAATAAACGTTCGGTAGCAAACAAAGTCAATTTACGATTGCAGTTCGAGTTGACGTACACTTTTATATAGTAGCAGAGGCCTAGATTTGAACCGCGAGTACTTCATAGAGTCACCCTTGTCGCCAGGAACTGTCTGGAATAGCCTTCCACATGTACATGTTAAATTTTCCTTTTTTTTTCTGTAGTTTGCACCATTTTTGCCCGCGGTCACGCAGGATTATAAGAAGCAACCGTCTTCTTCTTCGTCGTTGTCGTTGTCGTTGACACTGTTTATCTTGTAACACAATCTGACTTATGGAAAAATAGCATCACCGTCTTGTACACTCGTACTCGCGATCGCCGACTTCAAAGATATTCTTTCTAGATCAACGACGTAACAAAAACTCTGTACAACTTATCATTGCAACTACCACAGAGCCTCCTTTTCAACATTAAACTAGATTGTTTACTGGAAACATAATTTAGAGTAATCTATCGCCATGCTTTGAATCGCAGTAAGAGGAGAAAACGTTTGATATTTGTTAAAGGTGTGCGAAATTCGGTACAGCCAAGACATGTATACCAAAGCTGACATCATGAAAGACCTATTGGGTGTAAGTGTAAAGGATTCAAACAATACTGTTTACACTATTTGACCCGAGTGGGAAGTTAATGCCGGTGTGTGTGTGTGTGTGTGTGTGTGTGTGTGTGTAATTTTCAATTTTGTTTTAATCTGTATCTACCCACCTATCTATCTATCCAGCTACGTACCTACCTATCCACCTATGTATGTATGTATGTATGTATGTATGTATGTATGTATATATGTATGCATCCATCTTTATGTATGTATGTATGTATGTATGTATGTATGTATGTATGTATGTATCTATCTATCTATCTATCTATCTATCTATCTATCTATCTATCTTTATGTATGTATGTCTTTTGTCTAATACCTAAAGAATATAGTATTCGGTATGGAATAAATGTGATTGAAATGTTTAAATATTAACTACCTTTCGAAGTATAGAGAACAAGGAAAAGTGTTTAAAAGTCAAGCGAGAGTTTATTGTGTAATGCGAGAGTTTATTGTGCGATGCGATATTCAAGATGTTGTTAAACACCTTAAGTGTGCTCCGTGACCTTACTTCAAAATAAGAGGGGCTTTCCAAATAGATTGCCTGTGTTCAATAATTTAGGAAGAGGGTCTGAGATCAAACAAATTTTCCATTTTTTTTAAAAATGCCGTATCGATTCATGATGGAGAGCTATTTTACAAATCGGAGTTACGAATTAAGCAAACAAAACCTAGTCCTCTATTTGTGAAGCTGTCTACGCATAAAAATTAAATTCAGACCAAGGACATAACAAGAGTACCGCGAACGGCACATTATACGCCCGCCCCGTATTTAATAGTCCTCTGTGTAGGCACTTGTAGGGTATGGTTGACTCTAGAGATTATGGACCAACGAGTTTCAATGACCTTGTCCTTTGGTCAAAGTCTGTGATCTCGAACTAAACTGAATGTGCAGAAGCAACTATTTTCTTACTGGGCTTGCCACGACCGTGACATCTGACATTTAGCCTCCAGAATTTGTTGGTTTCTTTATTATCCTAAGTGCAAGCCATCCATAATGTTTGCTCAAGGACCTTACTCTAGAACAGAAGTTATTCTGCAAAACCCATTTATTTAGCCACAATGACCTTGACTTTTGACCCCCAAATCATTCGGGATGTTCTATAACGTAAGTGAAAGCCCTCTGCAAACGTTGGTCAAGGTACATGGTCTGGAACTAAAGTTTATATGCAAGAACCGTTTTTCTTTTTAGTCACAGTGACCTTGGCCTTTGATCCTTACATCCCAAAATTAACTGGCTTCTTTCTTGCCCAACGTGCAAGTCATCCATAAACTTTTGGTGAGGATACATGGTCGATAAGTGAATTTTGTTGGCAGAAATCATTATTCTTCTTTCAGTCACAGTGACCCTGACCGTGAATTTTTTCATCCCAAGATCAATCGGCTCTTTTCTTAATTAAAGTGCATACCATTTACAAAGTTTAGTCTCGGTACGTAATGCAGAACTAACGTTATTGTGCGGGAACCTTTTCTTTCTTTCATTCATAGTGACCTTGGCTTTTGAGCTTTTAACAGCAAGATTCAGATACTTCTTTCTAATTCTAAGTGAAAGCCATACACAAAGTTTGGTAACTGTAGATAGTAGAAAACTCGAGCTATTATGCGGAAACCATACGTTCTTCTTGAGTCATAGTGACCTTGACTTTAGAGCCTTTGACCCCAACATCGATAGGGTTCTTTCTTACCATGATTGCAAGCAACCGGTGGTGTACTGGCCATTGGGCATACCGGGACAAATCCCGGTGGGCCGCCGCCAAAAAATCCGTTTTTACCATCGGTGGGCCGGTGGGCCGTCAAAAAAATCCGTTTACTGGTGTGAGCAAAACCCCGGGCCTGTCCCGGCAGATAAGTCCAGGGCCGAGTTGCTTACCCAGTACACTCCTGCAAGCCACCCATAATGTTTGGTAACTGTAGATGGTGGAGAACTCGAATTATTGTACAGATTTTTCTTCTTTTAGTCACTGTGACCTGTTAACTTTTTTACTCCGAAATCGATAGAGTTCTTCCGTAACCCAGGTGAAATCCATCCCCAAAGTGTGGTCACTGTGGAAAGCGGAAACGAAATTGCTAACATACGGACGGACTGACGTGCAACATCATAACATAATACGCTCTGCCTTTTGGCAGGCATATACAAATTAGAATCGACATAAACAAGTTCCTTTGATGGCTGTAAAATTTGACAATTATGTATAGCAAATAATTTTAAGCTTCCGGTAATTTTGAATTTTCCATTTCTAAAGAAGGTTATCTACAATCAAAACTCTTACATTTGTAGTCTGAGACCAAATTGTGTGCTTCAGACATTTCGTGACAACGGGACCAGGACGTAAGATAAATATGTTGTCTCACGCAATTGTAAACAATTTTTTTTACCCGAAGCGTGTGTACTCTTCCAGTTGTCAATAATCAGCTCATTTATTTTACTGTCTTAAAACTAAAAATGAACTTAAAAAATGTTATATTTTTAACTGTATTTCTCTTTGCACTAGTCTCTGAAGAGGACTTCGTCTCTTTTGGCGAAATACAACAGCCCATCGGCAAGAAAATAGAGTATTTGTAATCCACAACTTAAAATCCGCGTGAAGTCAAACATACACATCTAGCAAATTTCTTTCTTCACTCTTTTCCTATTGATGGATTTTGTCCACAAAACATAATCCACAACTTAAAATCCGCGTGAAGTCAGACATACACATCTAGCAAATTTCTTTCTTCACTCTTTTCCTATTGATAGATTTTGTCCACAAAACATAAAATGTTGTTATAAAATTATACATCAGTGTTCTAAAATGTTGTTATAAAAGTATACATCTGTGTTCTACAGCATTGTTATAAAAGTATACATCTGTATTCTAAAGTGGCGATTTTTAATACATTGCTTTATATGCATGACTTTGTAACCCGCCCCGCTGGTAATCAAATTCTGAAACTGGAGTTTGAATGTGACTTTTCGTTCTCCGCCAGTTAAGAATGATCTTTCAAAATTAAACTAGTATTTGATTTCAAGCTCAGACCTAAGAGCTTCCTAATTTACAAATCAAATATAAACAAGATTTTCATCTCGAGAAAAATATCAAAGCCGCAAATTAACGATAACGAGTTTAGGACTCTAAAAAATACACATACAAAATGTGAAAACGTTGTAAATATTTTGCAGCTTCTGTCTACCGAACTAGGTATTGCACCAACGTGTCTGATCGACCACGGCAAAATATTTAGCGTTTAAAAATTACAAAGTGTTAATAACTTGTTTTCTATATTTCTTTCAACACACTTATCACCAAAACTGTGCTGAACCATTGACGTTCAGTAGCAGAAAAATCTTCGGTCTTATAATATTCTTTTATTTAAAACAGTTAAACTGACCATATATTGAACTCAATTTCTACGCGGAGAATTTGAAAAGAATATATATATATAATATATATATATATATATATATATATATATATATATATATATATATATATATATATATATATATATATATAATGTCCCTTTCCTTCAACCTTTGTTCGGATTAAGATTCTTTTATCAGAAGTGTGTTAGGGTGCGTCGACAAAGTAAGGGGCCGTTGTGTCATGGTCTCCTCCGACAACACGCCCATTGTAGCGTATCTCCAATGTCAAGGAGGCTCACATGCCCTTCTCTTTCTGTGAAGGTGGAACCTCATTGCTGGATGCCTCGGAAGGGATAACCCTCTGAGCCAGCCACATTCCTCGTAAAGCGCCACATTCCGGGGAAAAAGAACGTATTAGCGGATTGTCTGTCCAGGTCGGGCAAAACAGTCTTCACGGAACGGTCTCTTCACCGCTCCGTAACAGAGTCCCTTTTTTCTTTATGAGGATATTCAAATATTTAATAAATGGTATGCTCACCATGGAGATAATCCTCTACATGCTTTGTGTCTTGAACCGGAAAAAAAAAATTTAAACCTTGAAAAAAAACTTTAAAAAACCCTAACATTTTAAGAGTTAATTTCACTTCTAACCCTTATATATATATATATATATATATATATATATATATATATATATATATATAGTATATATATATATATATATATATATATATATATATATATAATATATATATATATATATATATATATATATGTATATAATTCAGAGTTAAAATTCTGAATTAAATATACATACTTAGATCAAATTTTTTTATTTAAATGAACTTTGTGCAACATTTGTTATCACAGTATTGTAGCTTCATGAAATATTCACGAATTTCGTAAATTCTCGTTCAATTCTCGCAAATTTTGTGCTCGTGGACTCCTTTTTTATGGTTCAGTGAATTTTATATGACCACGTTCAATTGATAAATTCATAAATATTGTGCACATCTCACGAAACGGTTGATTAAAGACTGATACCTAATGTCAGATTAAGTTGTTCGGTCAGGTACATTACGAAACTGGTATTTCAGGATTAAAATAGTTTTTCAGAAATAGAATAGAAGTTCTCGATCTCAATCTGCCTCATTTAGTACATTTTTACAAAATAATAGCTTCTTTATTTTTAGAATACCCCTACAGAAAGTGAAGATCCATTAGATCCATTTTCCAACAAGAAGAATTAGAGTATTGTAAAGTTTCTTCATACAGCACAGAGTCGTACTTTTGAAGTTTTAATTCTTATTTTAGTCCTCTTGAACTGTTTTGCTAATAAACAGGCTGTTGGAACGATCATCAGGAATGTGTTAACAGTGTGCTTTTGAAGAAAGAGCAAAGGAACGGCCGATACGAAAATCAAAGCTGAAATCAAACACCAATCAGAACAAATATTAATATATTCACAGGAAAGGGCCTTTTGGCTGTATTTGACAATCTCTTTAATCTTAGATTTAGCTTAATGTTGAAACCATTTGTTGAAGTCTCGGACGTAAGAATATCTTGGGCTTGGTCTTTGATCTTTACACCGGTATTTACTAGTTCCAGATGAAGGGCTACTCTCCACTTTGAAGGTAAAAAAGAACTGGCTCTGTGATAGCCGAGACATAGGAGTTTATTGGCGAGATGAAAGGACAACAAAGGAGATATGTAGTTGTAATCCTGTTGTTTGTTTTTATTCTACAGACACTACAACTGAGGGGCAAGGCAAATATCGACCCGGCGATGGAAACGGACACGGTACTTCTTACATCCATTTAGATTTCTATTTAGTTTGAACATTTTTTCTTTAGTACATGATATGTTATGGAAAGAATATATATATATATATATATATATATATATATATATATATATATATATATATGTGTGTGTGTGTGTGTGTGTGTATGTATGTATGTGTATATATATATATATATATATATAGAGAGAGAGAGAGAGAGAGAGAGAGAGAATTACTCCAGTGAATAATGATTACGTCTTACATTAGAAATTGAAATAAATTTGATATGATTTGATAAAAGCTCTAAAACCATTAGCTGAAAGATTTTATTTTGGACATATGTTTTCTAAAAATGATATTTAAATACAGGCTTTGAATTTGATGAAGAGGAAAATATGTATGTATGTATATATATATATATATATATATATATATATATATATATATATATATAGAGAGAGAGAGAGAGAGAGAGAGAGAGAGAGAGAGAGAGAATTACTCCAGCGAATAATGATTACGTCTTACATTAGAAATTGAAATAAATTTGATATGATTTGATAAAAGCTCTAAAACCATTAGCTGAAAGATTTTATTTTAGACATTATATGTTTTCTAAAAATGATATTTAAATACATGCTTTGAATTTGATGAAGAGGAAATTAAGTTTTTTAATCCGTTTCAATGAACACTTGCACACAATCTCAATTTTTTTGTAGGTTTCATCGATAAAGCCACAGGTTGGTGTGCAAACTTAACTTCTTTAAATACATGTGTTGTTTTTTTGTTTTTTTTAAAAAAAAAAAGGTAGTGTCAAAGTCGTTATGAATTTTGTGGCATTAACTAGAGACTTTTGTTGGAACTTGCAGCAGATGCAGGATTAAAGGCAGGAGAAAAGTTTGATGCGCTTTTGTTCTTCCATCTTGTAAAGAACTGAAATTTCGAAGATAAGTCACGATTTTCCTCTTGGTAGAGAAATCGCATTCTTCTTCCGTATTGCAAAGAAACTGTATTGTTCTTCTGTATTGCAAAGAAACTGTATTGTTCTGTACTGCAAAGAAACTGTATTGTTCTTCGTAATTGCAAAGAAACTGTATTGTTCTTCTGTATTGTAAAGAAACTGTATTGTTCTTCTGTATTGCAAAGAAACTGTATTGTTCTGAGAAGATTCATATCAATTGTGCAGAAAATGTAATGTTTTCCAATTTCTAATATAACGATGTTTCTCTTCCGTATTGTAGTTGTTCATTTTGCGAAAGATGGGGATCATACACGGTTTGTTATGTTTAAACGTTATTGGAACATTAGGGACGGACCATTTCATTTACGCGTGGGGGGAGGGGGGCGGACACAGGTTTTCTTTTTCTTTTCATTTTTATTATTAATGTCGGGCTCCCAGCTTGAAACAATTCTCTTGCTCTGATCTGTAGAAAAATAACTAATTATATCCATCATATTAGTTGAAAAAAAATTATATTGAGAGAAAAGAAAAAATAAAATGTCTTGGTTGGAAAGAAAATCCCCGAGCACCCCCCCCCCCCCCCCCCCCCCCCCCCGCTCTCCCTTTGGGTAGAACGCCTGAGGTTGAAGTATAGAGGCGGTACAGCTGACGTTACAAAATCATAAGCTTCTAACCAACTAGAAGCGGCCTGATAATGTTTGAATTCTTAATAAATGTGACGGTTGTCGGATAATAGTGTTATTTTGCCTCGTCGATATGTGTCACACTCAACACCGTGTGTTACCTCCCTTTGGAAGGATAACCCCGCTGCCACAACGATGTAGATGCGGAAAACAGGGCTGGCGACGTTACAATGTAGCACGCGGCAGACTAAACAATATACTGACAACGTCACAATGAAGCGCATCTGAACCGCCTTACATAGTCTGGTTGTTTATAGATAGTTTTTGATTATATTTTAATCTGTGATAATAGATGAAAGATAGGACCTAGTCAACGTACTCGTGTATCAATGCACAATGTACTAAGGTTTACATGGCCCCGGGGTCAAAACAGCCTTCGGGCAGGGATATATTCTGCAAGAGTATGAGCTGTGAGGAGCGTGGACATGTGTCTGGAACCATATAGTCTTCAAGTCATAGACCTGATGATGTATTCAGTCTGCTAGAACCTGTAAAACAGATGATAATCTTTAAAATTTTAGATTACAAACGGAAGAAAGAAAAAAGATTTTTTTCTTTCTATTTTCAGAATGTAAATGCAAAAAGCCAACCCAACCCACCAGAAAGTTGTATCTCAAGGGAAAATATGAGTATGGTAAGTTAGAGATTCCATGCAATTAACAAAAAAAAAATTTGGTTATTATTTTTTAAAAATGACAGAACTAATGCACATTTACATTTACAGCTTCATAATGGTTTTTTTTTTTTTTGGTTGTTGTTGTTTTTTGTTTTTTTTAAAGTACTAGTCAAGTTAAATAATGTACAATGAGTATGATGTCGTAGTCTTTTTATTTTAATTAGAGAGACCGATAAGATGAAGTTATCTTAAAACTGACATCTTGAAGCCTTTAGAATTTCACGTAAAACGGAGATAAGTTTCAGTTGAGGTCATTCTATCCGTCTCTATTTGCATATATCTATTTTACAGAATTACAACTCCAGTATTCATATATAATATTGTACTTTTTCTGCGTACTTAAAGGAGTATTGCTTTATCTCTGAGGAAACGTTTAGGATTTCATCAAATTTTGAGGAATTCGTCAACTATTATTTTTTTTAAAATAAAAGGTTCAGCTGTGTTTAAATTTCAAAGGAAAAAGTGATTTGCATCCTTTTCGTTATCGCTATATCAGACGAAAATATTGATATTGTCTGAAGTATCATGAATAACATAATGTAAACTCTCAGTCATTTTGAGGAGACATTTTGAGAATTTTAGTGAAACCGCGGCTAGGACTTGCAACTGGAGATCCTAAGTATATGACCTCACAACATAACACTCGGATGTATGATTAATGGATAACTGGACGCATAGAGAGATAGATAAATAGACACATGAAGCAGATATGTAGGCAGGAAGGTATGTATCAGTTATTATCTTTGTCGAATTGATTCTATATTCTAAAAAAGAAAAGCTTGTTATATACTTTTTTTAATGAAATGATTAAAAAAACAAGACGAAATTATTAGTAAAATGAAATTTGAGGTACAAGAGCGATACATCTTGCCAAGCTGGTATACATGCCGATACGTCTATTATAATAACCTTAATGCATGGTTTATAATTAATTCCAAAAATTACATAACAGAAAGCCATCGAGCATTAATTACGGTACATGCTCTTCCCAAAGGCTATGAAAAGTGCAAAGTCGAACCAACGTCAAATGTGCAATAGCACTTTTTGGCGCAATACAGTTACAAATGTAAAGAATTGAGGGGAAAAAATCTTGATAACAAAATTACTAATCAAGATAACAAAATTTCTAATCATGATAAAAATGATTTGGTCCTTGGTATTGTGGTGTCTTGACAATAGTTAACTTCCCCTACACAGAAGGATCGTCACAAATCCAATCGTCAGAACTAGTACCAGGGTTCTATTACTTGTATTTTCCATGATTATAGATAGGGTGTTGTACATTATCTATAATCGATGATAATTCATTAACCACGAATTAATAGCTCAGGTGAAGAGGAGAATGGACGTTCAACGAATGAAAAAGCGAGTCAGAGTTTATCCTAACAGTATTTAAATAAAGTTCAATATCACTTTGAAATTACATTCATCGCTTAAGTATATCAACAAATAGCAATGAACCGAAAAACACTCCCGGTCAATAGGCTACAGAAATAACTAGATGAAAGGTCACCTTACAAAAGAGCTCGATTGATAATAAATAGAGATTAGATAACAATAAGTACAATTATAGAATGTTATGTACCTTTTCAAGTCAATAACTTGAATTGCTATGTGCAGCTTCGGTCGGCAAATAAAGCACGCCCATTCATAAACCCTTGCGCACCAAACGCGAAACGTTTATTCATTCATTAATGTACTGATTGACATCAAAAATTTCAGTGCCAAGACGAGATTAGCTGTCTTTATTTCTCCTACACAACACCTGTGGGCGTCATTGTCGATGCTCTGGTCTGTGTCGCTACAACGCCTAGACCTCGCTCGATACACACAAGAGCGCAAGCACGATGCTGAAATTAATTTTTAGGAAATCCCTGGGCGAATTCCTTACACATTCATATAGTTGCTCTTTTATTCCCGGCAAGTAAATATTAAAGGTGTCAAGACTTTTCCAAAACACTTAACATCTCGTATGAAGCTGCGTTCAGATATAAGTGATATTTTAAAAAATCAAGTGTTAAAATTACGAGAGGTTTTATTTGCGCACGAAAAAGTAAAATCATACGGACCTGTTTTATTTGATCCATTACCATCAGCTCATGATGCCGACAGCGTTTATAGCCAAATCATTTTATAATGAGACACTCTCATGATCGAAACACACGGAGCATATTTATAGTCTGTTTCTTGAGATTACTACAGATGATATTTGTGTGTATTAGAAAATATTTGGACATCTTGATATTCATCTAATTGAGAAGAATAGTGCTTTCTGTGTGTTTACTCATTTTTTTCAGAAATCAGACTTTAGTAGTGTTCGTCTACAGTTCCTGACATCCTCTAACTTATATTTTGAAACAGACCATATTATTTGCACACCATATGAAGGAATCTAACAATCTTCACTTGTCTCAATCTTGTGATTGCGTCAGGCATTGATTGTTATAGGAATTGCGACTTTAGCCTTAATAAAACTTACAGTGCATATAGATTTTAAAAAAAAAAAAATAGAGAGCCCTCTGAAGAAAAAAAAAAAAAAAATCATTGTCTCGCATCTGCGGATTTTTTTTTTTTTTTTTTTATGCACAAGATCAAAGCATTTCAAATTCAATGTACAAACATTATGCATTATTTAAGCTAGTTATTTAAGTTGAAGAGAAAAACTGAGATGTCAGTGTTTTGTTAATTTAAGGGAACTCCCGAAGCGTTGTTTCATATTACCAATTATTTTCTTTTTGTTAGGCGTAGAGGTGGAGGTCTCTGACACAGGCAAGCTAGAATCGTATTACATATACTTATTGAAAATTGGATATCAAAAGCTATACTCTTGTAGGATTGGGATCTAATCAAAATATTTTATAACATTCAGTCCTTTCTTGGCAATGTTATGTACAGAAATCTTTGAACAGTTTTAAAAAGAATATATCTGTTTTGCAATCCTATTCCATTGGGCCAACAAACACTTATAAATACGTGTATTGTGTACCATTAATCCATGCACTTCATTAACTCAAAGACATTTGCTTCCATGCTGTTGGCTTGAAGCTAAAGCCTATTTAAAAAGGGTCAAGTAGGAATATCCCTCCTGTTTTCTCCAAAAATACCACACCAAATTCAAAATAACTACAACCCTTGATGACACGAGAGACTAATTACTTTGTGAATTTTAATTTCGGTTAGAGTATAATTTGTTGCAGACGATAGCAAACGCAACGGAAATTCCTGTAAAAATCGGGGACAACTTTACAAGTAATTGTGGGTGATTTGTGCAGTTGCGTGGTGACGACCTCTTTGGTTTACTTCCTGGCTTATGCTAGATTGAGCGTTCGAGGTTGCAACCGTATTTCAAATAATTATAGGTATTACTTGGGTTTGAAATACTTTTGATATAAGGGCTGAACTAAAATGATACCCATAATGCCTTATAGAAAATTAGCCACAATGATTTGCAAATACGGGGCTGATGGTACAGGAATTTCCGCGTGTGCCGTCCTCTGCCACAATTTATATTTCTGACCGAAACAGAAATTCATTTACTTGCGCTTGTGTTGTTAAGGTTTGCAATTATCGTTTTTAATTAAGTAAAGTGTATTTTGTCAAAAAAAAATTGAAGGATATACTCAACATCTTTGAAATATACTTTAGAAGTGTACAGTAACATGGTTAGTTTCTGTAAGGGCACCCGCCAAACGCAAATAAAATGTACGAGTGTGTTAAATTGTCAGTATTGTGTTTTCTTAGCGTCTCATTGGCAACTTGCTCTAAATGCTGGTGTAATAAAGTGCATCTCGAGCTGCCAATGGAGAACGCCAAGAACGCGCAACACTCGACACGAGTCCATATCGAGTGTAGTTTTGAGTGTCCTCTGCGTTTTATTGACATACTGGTGATACTAGTGTCACACTAGTGGAATGCGTGTTGGCCTATCAAACATGTCCTCTTTAGTTTGTACCTCACACAATTTCGTGCCATGAACCGTTATAACCGTACAAAAGAGTAAAGATGTGTGTGTGTGGTGAGGAGGGGCGGTGCCTGCAACTCGTGTGCATCCTAAAATGTACATTTCAAATTAAAAGGTACAATTACTTATTTGAGTGCTTGGAAAATGTGTATAGAATCTGAGTTTATTCCGAAGAGTAATGTTGACTAAGCGTAAAAGCAGACGACACGTTTTAAGAGTAACGTCTATAAATAATTACGGTATTTAAATTGTTAAAATAAACTTGTACAGATAACATCAAAGTTTTTAACATTCATTCGCTTAAGTTCCACAGATTAATGAGGTTGTAATAATAAAAATTTTAATTTGTGCTAAATTTAAATGGTCTCAATTAATGCAATCACATCAAATGAAGAAAATCTTTCAATTTGAGTGATGAGTGATAAGGAAAGCGACCTTTGTTTAGGGGCCTGGGGCGTAGGAAGATCTGATATGGTATTTTTGATTGTCAGAGTCATGGTCAATTCCATTTAAATGCTTTCGATAATGAATCGAAATATAAGTACGTGACGCAATGCATTTTCCATCGTTTCCATAACGAGAAGAGTGTGTATTCAAAGGGGTGAAGCACTGACCTTTTCGGTGAGAAGTCTACTATTTTGAATAGAAGTTGTTCATGTTTTTAATTGATTGATCTATAATCCCCTGGAATCAGTTACCGAACGTTTTTCATAAAACTGTTGGTAATGTTGTAATTTATATATATATATATATATATATATATATATATATATATATATATATATATATATATATATATATGAATAATATCTAAATTATCTTTTGAGTAAACTTTGATTCATATAGAATGAATCAATTAAGTCCAGAAATTGAATTATTGTGAGGGGCATGGGGTAGTGTGGGTTGAGTCTACGTTAGAACACCGAGGCAAGCTATGCTGAAGGTATTTTTTTTAAATATTTTGTTTCCATGAATAATCAGTACTTTTGGGGGTTTATTGAAGCCTCAATATTTCATATTTATAATGTATTTTTGGGGTTTTTTTTCTTCAACTAAACTCCTAGGATATTGCAGAAGGGGCAGCTCCAAGTTATAAAAATAGCACGGATTCACCATTTCTAAAATTTGGCTATCAACGGTTTTCTTATCAGCAAAGGAATAATTTGACACATCTCCAGAATGAAAATGTTTTTTAATACCTTAAAACAAAGAAAGTATATGATATTCAGGCATTTCCAAAACTGAATTCAAAAGCGATGGAAATATTTTCTTCTATGTATGGCCAGTCATCCTTGAAGGTATATTAGAGTTCACCTCATTTGATTTACTCCAATGTATGGACAGTCATCCTTGAAGGTATATTAGAGTTCACCTCATTTGATTTACTCCAATGTATGGACAGTCATCCTTGAAGGTATATTAGAGTTCACCTCATTTGATTTACTCCTATGTATGGCCAGTCATCCTTGAAGGTATATTAGAGTTCACCTCATTTGATTTACTCCTATGTATGGCCAGTCATCCTTGAAGGTATATTAGAGTTCACCTCATTTGATTTACTCCCAAATATAAGTATGATTCATCAGAAGCAAAAATTAAAAAATGTTATAATATTTATTTTTTACAATTTAAAGCGTTATAGTTCCTGAAAACGCCGTACTGAATTAAAAATGGCAAAAATACTTCACATGACTTGCCGAAAATGGCAGAATGGTGAATCTATGTTCAAAACTTTCTAAATGGCGCTAGCAATCGTAAAAATCACCCAAAACTGCAGCATAAAAGTGTATGACTATTCAGTTGGCGATCATTTAAACCGAAACAACACATTTGGCAACTGATCAGTTGGATAATAGTTTTGCTGACTGTCGATTTTTGCCTTGAACTTTACCGATTTTGTCTTTGCAGCCAATGACGTGCATATAGACACGGTTTTCTAATTATCGCCCGTTGTACTGATATCGTTTGCTAGGTGCCTAGCAGTAGTGTCCGCGATATCACTAGTGAAATAGATTGTAAACAAGGCGAATCGGTGCGTAAAAATACCCAGGATTCCACTGATTGGACAAATTTTATAAGAGAAATTTTTATAAGAGAACATTTACATTCCAACTTTGCAAGAAATAAATTCACAAACCACGGACTTCAGAGTGAAGTGGCAGCAAAACAATATTTAAATTCTAATGGATATTTCTGTTGAAATAGGAACGCGTGTTTCTGTGCAGGAAAACTGGTTGTCAGCGAGCCCAGATAGAATTTAAATTAAGACACGCTGCTTGGAATTAAAAGTCCAATGCCTACTAACTGGACCACACTGGATGAACTTTTTTTCAAACAAGAAATATGATGTCCAAAAGAGTGGCAATGACAGTCTGATTATTAAGAAGAAAGGGAATAGATGGTTCTTTATGCAAATACAGATGACAATGTTTTGCACTGGTCTTAGAAAATGTAAACTTATTGTGTGGCTTAGTGCAGATGATCATAAATTTGTGAATGTAATGTATGATGAAAATTATGTAAATGGCCATGTTACAAGACTACGTACATTTTATGCAGAGAAAATAATGTCACGCATAGTTGATGAAATTGAAGAAGATGGCTTATTGTTCAGTAAGACTTTCAAAACATGTGTGCGTCTACGACTATAAATTTATACAATTATAGTTTTATGTTGGTTCTGATTTTTCAATCATGTTATGATGTTAGTGAATGTGTCATTTATTTAAATTACAGATTTGGGAAAATACAATTTAGTCATTCTGTGTGTCAGTTCAAGTTTCACCTTTAGTCAGGTGAAATTTCCTTCCAGCAAGAAGGACTAGTAAATTTACTCGTCCTGCTGAATCTTCACTAGTCCTTCCTACAAAACAATGTTATCTATATCTAGATTAACAACACTCCACGGAGAAGGTAATTTAAAAATTCGTTTTTTTTTTTCAAATATGAATTTATCACTTGCCCGTCCACCTAATGCCTCTGAAATAAACATAATTTGCCCATGTGGAGATATTCCTACCATATATTTGGCAGTGTTGTGCGATTTATAATTACCGTAAGTCTCACCTCTACTTTTGATATTTGAGATTAGTTGGCCTTGGAATAAATGTTTCTGCACAATCAATAATACATGTAGTCAGGGGTAGTTTTCTATGAAAGATTCCGGGCAACAGTCTCTAATTATTTCTCTTGGAAGTCATATTATCAGTGATTTCAACTTATCTGCTAAGATTGGAATTCAAGAACTTAAAATCTAGCATGCCCATCTGACAGCATAGACTGAAATTTAAATGGTACTAAACACGCACAGTCTTCATGCACTTGTCCGTGTATTTCACACATTGATTTCTTCCATAAATTGTGTTAGCGACGATTATTTGAACATCCATTGACGGAACATGAACTACCTCCACCTTTTTTATATTTTACATTACTATCCATGTCTATTTTTTAAGAGAAAAAGAGCAAATATAATATAAACAAAAAGACTGTTGTTTTTATCGCGGCACGTGCGGTATTTAATGTTCATTTCACTATCGTCATGGCTGACACATCACGTGATTGATTAATGGATGCGCTCATGAAACTGGGGTCAAATACGGATAATGGTGTCTACATCTAAGTTGGTAAGCCGCCATATTGGTATAGTTTGTGTCTTACTTCTGGTTTGAATGACACAGACCCATTTATTTCAAAACTCATTTTCAGGCAAGGCGCATCAGTTAAAATTCTGAAATTTGTCTTTAAAAATGTTTCGGAGGTTGCTGTTTAAAAAAATGTATGTATTTGGAGCGTATTTTGCAGATTAAGAAGATCAAATGGAATTTGGATACCAAGTCACTTAATTACTGACCTTTAAACGTGCACTAAATTTATCACGAGCCCAGATACGCAATATTTGGGGTTTTCAAATAGCATAAATACCCACAATTCTATTATAGAAGCGATAATGTGACTAAAAATAGACCTATGTAAGTAGCCTTTACCAACGCCATTTTCGAAACATTTTTTTTTTTTTTACAGTTATTCCCCCTTTCTTGAGCATAGCTACATTTGTCGACTCCCACGATCCCGT
Source organism: Margaritifera margaritifera (assembly GCA_029931535.1). NCBI lineage: Eukaryota > Metazoa > Mollusca > Bivalvia > Unionida > Margaritiferidae > Margaritifera > Margaritifera margaritifera. Next base: position 4,842,149 of record JAQPZY010001631.1, read on the forward strand.
TACGAATGACACGTAAATACATAGAGGATATTTGCTTGTATCGAATGAATAACGGATATATTTCGTCGAATGGGCGAAAATACTGGAGTTTTTCACCGATGAGAGGAAATATATCCGTTATTCACTCGGAACAAGCAAATTTTCTGTATATGTTATGCTCAAACGTATTGCCAGGCTAAATTATATAACTGAATCAAGTAGCTGATTTCTTGCGGCAGTCTTAGCTTTTTACCGTTTTTTATGTTCTGCTGTGTTTTGAGTAAATTAGCACAGAAAATAAGAGTAGTAACATAATTTCTCTTTCCTAATTCAAGCACATACTTCGAAAAAAAAAGAAACAAAAATTCCATGAGAAATCGTTTTTTTTTTTTTTTTTTTTTTTAGCTCCTCGCAAATAAGAACTGAATTTATGTGATACTTTTCAGTATCTGATATCATCCAGAAAGTAACACAGGTAAATAACATGCAATGAAAATTTTAAAATTGCACACATTTGTTTGTGTCTACGGCACTCAGTGTGCAGCTGTGTCTTGGTCATTTTTTGACCCACAAAAGGTTGTATGATACTGTAGTATGATGAAGTGCACACGGCCTGTCCTGTTTCAATTATCAATATTGGCTCTCAGTCAGTTGTCTGTGCTTAAGAACAAAGAAGATTATGTCTATTTTTGGTATACATGGAAGATAATTCAATGGTACTTTATATTTATTAAGGAATGTATAAAATATGAGTGATACAAAAAGTAGTTGTTTGTGTACTTCGTTTGAAATTTTGAAGCAAGTAAATAAATTGCTCACAAAGTTTTCGTCATTTGCTTTTCGGTTAGGCGACCAATATGGTTGGGAAATAAACATACATGAGGTAAGGATACAATTATCGAGGGGTATGATTGTATCTGAACACTGCTGGTTATAAGAAGCAGTTTGGCGTGAACAGAAAACTTTATTAGTGTGGTAATTGAATGATGAACGAGGATATTCACGCTTGCAACTGTGTCTGTGCCATTTTGGCAGCAGCACGTTGCATATCAGGAGTTTATTTTACCGTGAAAATGAAACTTTTGAGTAAGGAAGGAAGCGCTATGGGATGTCACGGTATGTTTTCATAGGAAAATGTATGTCGTCTGCAAGTTGCCCCCCCCCCCCCCCAACAAAAGAAAACAAACCAACGTGCATCTTCGCTACTCCATGAATATACGGAAACTCGCGTAGGATTAGAATAAACAGCACTGAGGCTGCTATTGGGATGATTTATATTTTATAAAAAGAACTAATTATATATTATATCCATTATATTAGTTGAAAAAAAATAAATTATCTTGAGGTAAAATAAAAATAAAAAATATCCTTGTTCAATAGAAAATCTCGGGCCATTCTCCACCCACCCCTCCCAAAAAATAAACGTAAAGGTAAAATGTTCGGTATCTGGTTTTGGGGAATTAGACACTGTTAAGTAATGCCGGTTTTGGGTGGCCTAAGGAAATTTTTATATTGCCCTGCCCCGTGCTTTCCTTGGTCCCTCGTGAAAAGTACAGGGTAACGAATATTATCCAGATATTGTGCTCAGTTTTCATGGGGTAAAAACAAGTTTGCAGTTTTCGACGGTACGTGCTGAATTGCATTCTATCGATCAACAGTGCGCACTATGCCACCATTCAGCCTAAAGGTATACGGAATGTATTCAAATGCAGCACAATCGACCGAATGCTCAGCATCTTTGCTAGCCAAGGGCCGTCGATTCACTTCTTTCCACATTGACGTGGAACGATGTGGACTGAATTGGCTAAAGAATTTGAAAGCTATTACCATCTCGGTCGAATGCTAAAGTCGGAAAGAGGTTTTACCAAGCACGCCTTGCTCACCATTTGAGATTAGCCTGGTTCCCCTAATATTTTATTCCATATCTAAGCAATATCCTGTCCACTGCAATTATTAATGGAAGACAACTAGTCCTCAGGTTGAATCATTCGAAAACACGTCGTTTTGCGGTGGCTTGATTCTAATTGTGGAAAACAATTGTTGACTTATTAGGACTCTAGACTTATTAGGACTCTAGACCATGACTTATTAGGACTCTAGACCATGCCTTATTAGGACTCTAGACCATGGCTTATTAGGACTCTAGACCATGGCTTATTAGGACTCTAGACCATGGCTTATTAGGACTCTAGACCATGGCTTATTAGGACTCTAGACCATGACTTATTAGGACTCTAGACCAAACATTGGGCACAAAAAGGTCAACTTTTAACAACAGTTTTACGAAAGTGCGGTTATCATTCTCCATATCCAACGTCGGAGGTTTCCTCCACCACAAATGACCACACAAGAACAGCATCTGGGCCATTGAGAGTGCTTCATATAAACTGTGACTCGTCAGCAAAACTAAAGGCAATCCATCTGTCATGAAGCGTGCCTAATCCAGCATTCATTCTAAATGAAACAACTTGACGTGGTCGTTTACAGGATTTGCTAAAACTTGAGTACAATATATCAATACTGTGCGTATAATCTTATGGGTTGTCTCTGGGTGCAGAATGTTCCTGATCGATGTCTATTTTCAGCTATTGCAGCCAGACTTGAGTTTATCCGAAACATCAATGGAGAGAACAGTATTTCCAAAGCGATTGTGTTCAAAGTGCTGAAGAGTCGTAAAGTGCAGATATTCGACCACACTGAAGTGGAACTGTGGACTAACTCATCGTGCGTCTGCCCTCAGCTGTCATCTGGTAGGGAATATTTTATTATTGGATATGAGGATGATGCATCGAATAAGCTCCTATTCACGGATTCAACATTGGTCAGTCGATGGAACAAGAAATGGGAGAAAAAGTTTCTGGTAGGTTACTTTTCCAATTTCACAAGTGAGTTTTAGTGCCTCTAATTTTTTTTTTTTATGAAAAGATATACATAAACTCCTGATTTCCTATCAATATCGATGCTTGATCAATCGAAGTAGTAAATCTAAATATTAACGCTAAAATTCTTCCAACTTTAAAAAGGTAAAATAGGTATCCAGTTTCAATTCAACTTTTTGTTGTTGTGTTTAAAAAAAAAAATTTAATACTGAATTCATCGTGTTATACAATACACCAGATGTGATATCTTCATTGATTCCATCCTGTTTACTTTAGCGGTGGAATACACCCAAGAAGGGAAAGGAAAGCAACAAATGCAAAAGAAACAAAGATAAGGACAAAGAGAAAGCAAAATGCAAACAAAAAAAGACCCCAAAAGAGAAATCTGCCGAAAATTTAGTTAAGAAGAAAAACAGAGAGGACAAAGGAAAAGGGTAACGATATAAAGCCGGCTATTTCGCCTCGTCAAAAAAATCCAATTTAATTCTTTACAAAAATTATTTGGTAATATGTTCCGTTTATAGTTAGGTTTTTTCTTCTCTCTCTCTCTCTCTATCTCTCTCTCTCTCTCTCTCCTGCCTAACGAAATGTTCTTGCCCAAACAAATTAATGTTCAGACTATGTTTTCAGCTCAATATTTTCAATATGGTTGTATCCAGCAAGTTGTTTAACATAAATACATTGATGTTCAAATCTAATGTATGGCACAGTTATTTAAATATTTTGTTTTAATCCAAACTTTAAGCAAAATCCATTTTAGGGCTGAAGTAAGTCACTTGCGATCATAATTTTATGTATATGAATCGCAATTAATGAATAAATTCATGCAGCAGCAATCTTAAGTTTGAAATTTTCACGAACATCTGAATTTCAGGTATAAAGGGAAGTCAAAACCCACAGAGAACAATAGAACAGGGAGAGCACGGACCCGAGAAATTAACGGAGATCCATGAGTATGTTCATTACTTCAGTCGCTTTGCATCCCTTTTCCTTAGACGTGAACAGGAAACATTCTTTTGGTGTCAGAAGTGGAAGGTTTTACTCCAATTATTGTATCTGCATAGTATGTTCTTTTTTTCTACAGTTTGTTCTACATTCTTTTAATAAATATAATAAGAATGAATACTGAATTGAATTTAACTGCGGGTTCTTCCTCCACCAAATATACTGGCCGCCATGTATAGCCTGTCATATGCTCAAAAATGGCATTAAACATATAAAAAGCAAACTAAACCAAACGAAATTAGGAATCTATCACATGTATTTAAGGTTTTGTGCGTAGGCAAACCTCGTGATCATCTATCGGCTCCATCTCGTGTTCCTTGTCAAATTATCTTTCTCGCAGGTTAAAAATAGGATGCTACATTTATGTTTGGTGTTGAAAATAGTATCTAAACATTGGATTAAAAAGTGGTAATTCTAACACATTTGGTATTATAACTCTTGCTGTTTGGTCGAACACTCGAACTTTGCAACGGTCAAATGTACAATATTCTGTTGAAAACTCGACGCCTTTGTGACGTCCTGACCCTCTGTAATGTAATGCCAAGTAGAATTACATTTTCGCTATTTTTTCGACAAACGTGTGCAAATTATGTTGGAATGGGCATAAGAGTCTTGTGTTTGAAGATGTGAGGGCGTTAATCGTGACTTTACTTGTTGCAGATAGACTTTTTACCGGCAATGAGCTAAATTGCAACTGTAAAAGCAACATTAACGTCCTCAGATCCTCCAATACAAGACGATCGTTCCCTAACGGAACTCTCACAAACATACACATTACTCCTTCAGATGGAGTATATGTACCATATACCTATTGGTTCCCTATTTTAGACATTTGAATCATGAGTATAGATTCTGAAACAAAACACCAGTCGAAAAATCTTATAGTACACTTGCACCATCTAGCGACAGACAATAGTGGTTGGTGAGCTCCATTGGCTAATCACCAAGCTGTACCTATCAAATACCATCTGTCCATTTGTTTATTTCAATTTCAACAGACGGCTTGCAAGTTTTGTGTGGGCTTGGCATGAATTATTACATAGTCACACATTGACTGCCAAGTTTGACCAACTCTGAGGCAGATCGATCACTTGTGACCAGACTCCTAGGCAGTTTTCACTATTTATATTATTTACAAATTCAGATTTGTATTACTTCACAATCTTTCGTCGAATTTTATGTGTAGCCTTCACTATTAACCGAAAATAGTTTAATAACATTGTTATTATTTTTAAAGGAAACACTTTATAGAATCTGCCGTGCTCATAAGCAGGCGTTGATATCTTGGCTTTGGTGAAACATCAATTATAATTGATCAGATTTTTCTTGTATTTATGCATCACTTTTTTGCATTTTGGATGCAACATTGATATTTAATCATGTAAATATACTGCACTTGTACCAGTGTAAACAAACTTTGTTCATATTTTGTCCGATTTCAACATTTTGTATATGTAGCTGTCATTGTTGTCATCATTATTTTTGTTAAGTCCCTTTCAATTCTTTGTGTCACTCTAGTTCACGTACGGCTCCATAATAATTTTACACATGTTGAAGTATAAAGTGTAACTAATTTAGTGAAACCTAAGGAATATTTGTATAATTATTATTATTATTTTTTTTGGGGGGGGGGGATACCGTGGCAATGAAAGTATGTCGCATATACGGAATTTGTTTATATACAGAGCAAACTGCTCCCCATATGGTGTTATTAACGACTCCACAACCAGCAAAGACCGATTAACCCCGATGTCAGTTTTGTTTTAAGTTGTCATTGAACTAATTTTTCGTTGAAATCTGACGAAAAAGGTTTGTAAATATTACAATGCTTGATCTGCTGGTTCAAGCCTTCAGATTTCTATATTTTACTTTACTGTTTGCTAATTCCTTTGAAAAATGAGCTAGAAAGAAGAACAGGAGTTTCTGTAAGTTTCCTACATAAATCAGCTTGTAGTGGCAGTGGCAGCACATGGAGAACAGTTTGATATCAAGAGATAGGATGATACGTCTGACACTTTAGGTTGTAACATTTAATAATGTTCACAGGCTTCCGACATTCAGTAATATTTCTCTGAAAGGGTTGAGCACCCATTTTCAGGGGAGATTAATCTTAGTGGTATAGGCGTTTGGTTGATTAGATTTACATTTGACATATTACGAAGCGTCAGAAGTTTTCTGATAGTTGATGTTACTATTGTGGAAGCCCGACAAAAAGAAAGTAGATACCATTTTCAAGGAGATAAATCTTAAAGGTATCAGGAGATCTCCATTAATAAAGATTGTACGATTAGAATCTACCTTCCTAGTGGAATCTAATTAATTGTAATAATAGAGGCACATGGGAAAAAATTTCAAAGCATTATAATGTAGTATTATCTAAATTTAAGTAGACTGTCTTCTCTACTGTACCACTAATTGTACAATTTATTTCAATTTTTTATTTTCATTTTGGCTGTTCATTCATACTTCATTGTTGACTTTGATATACTTGTTTGTACTCGTATACCTCGGAAGTGGCCCTGGAATAAAATAAAAATCTTTAAATGATGAAATACTGGACCATAGAACATGGCTACTAAGAATCAATAATTTGAAATGTTTTCCAAAGGTAGATGTATACTTTTAATGTTGACCAGCTGGTTGCAGTCTCTCATGGAGTTATATAGAGCATCCAACGTTAGACTGTGAATTGATGTCGGACAGTTTTCCTTAATGTACAAATGCCTGTCAGAATGAGAAGACATTTTGTATAAACACATTTTACAATTTTTGAGTTAGAGGTGTCTAAACTTCCATGGCTTAATCTACTTCTTACTATGTCAAATTTTCGGTTGTTATAATATAACAAATCCCATAATGCTGTTGTAGTGTGATATGCTTGAGCATGTAATAATAATAATAATAATAATAATAAAAATAATAATAATAATCTTTATTTAACAAGGATAATACATTTAGTCATGAAAGACCTATCTTTCACGTGGTCCTCAATGAATTAATAGTAATTCAATTGTATTTTGAGCCCTACATATGACTGGTAAAGTCTCTTGGGTGAATGAGGGTGATATTTTATGATCAAAAGATTAGTGAGAAGACCTAAAGAAAGTAGGCAGGGTATAAAACTTGAAGCATTTTGTTTTATAGATCATACCTGCTTTAGACCTGATGAGTATTTTGTTTTATAGATCATACCTGCTTTAGGCCTGATGAGCATTTTGTTTTATAGATCATACCTGCTTTAGACCTGATGAGTATTTTGTTTTATAGATCATACCTGCTTTAGGCCTGATGAGTATTTTGTTTTATAGATCATACCTGCTTTAGGCCTGATGAGAATTTTGTTTTATAGATCATACCTGCTTTAGGCCTGATGAGTATTTTGTTTTATAGATCATACCTGCTTTAAGCCTGATGAGTATTTTGTTTTATAGATCATACCTACTTTAGGCCTGATGAGCATTTTGTTTTATAGATCATACCTGCTTTAGGCCTGATGAGTATTTTGTTTTATAGATCATACCTGCTTTAGGCCTGATGAGTATTTTGTTTTATAGATCATACCTGCTTTAGGCCTGATGAGCATTTTGTTTTATAGATCATACCTGCTTTAGGCCTGATGAGTATTTTCTTCTGTGAATGCTTCTTCAAAAAGACATGAGATTTAAGTCCTATGGAAGACCTGCTGTATATACATTCTTAAAGTGATGTATAGCAACGATAAGTAACTGTGATTACATACTGCATGACTGTGATTGGATAAAAGTGGTTACCTTACTTGATGTAAATGTCAGATTTTGTACATAATAATTTAATTGCAATAAATTATTGGCTTTGTTGTATTCTGCCATGTTCTTGTATTCTTTGAGTGGACATCTGAGTGACCATGAGAGTCTGCTCCACTCCCCATTCTCTCTCTCTCTCTCTCTATCTCTCTCTCTCTCTCTCTCTCTGGTTTATTCAACCCTACTTTGCAAGGACATTGGCTTTCACACCTGTGCTATGATGATACCTGCCGCGGAGTTGGAAGATACTTTCTCAATGCCTTTTTTGAGTAGCAGGCCTTTGCTTCTTTTGAATAGCAGGTCTTTGCTTTTTTAATAGCAGGCCTTTGCTTTTTTGAATAGCAGGCCTTTGCTTTTTTGAAAAGCAGGCCTTTGCTTTGAGTGAGTAGCAGGCCTTCAAATTCTCAATTCATAAGTTGCAGATTAATATTTGTAATATGTTTTAGAGATAATTTTGTGAGGATACATTATTCTCACAGTAATAGGTATTTTATCTCGTTTTGGAGAGAATACTATGAGGACACCTTGTCCTTACAATTGGACATGAAAAATGTTTGTCTCATTTTCTCTAACTTTATAAGGTCACTTTGTCCTCGCAAAATTATTATGTTGGAATATTATTCCTGTTTTGAGGACACTTTATAAGAACACCTTGTCCTCATAATAACCTGTATATCGAAATAGTTATCATATTTTAGAGACAAAAAGTTGCACGAACACATTGTTCCTACAATAATTCATAGTCTAGACACCTCAGTCAATGCAACTTAGGACCTCTTTATCTAATTCAGGTTGTTACATTGCTTTAGGTAAATGTCTGTTGGCGTTATCAAAATGTTTCACAAAGACTATTCTAATCTAGAATTATACAGTAACTCTAAAGTTTAATCACTCAAAGTATTCCGTTTTGATCTCACTCAAACTTGTCAATTTTCTCTCCTGAATAAAAACTAAAGTTATGGAAAATTTAACTTTTTATTAATTAATACAGATTTTCTAAAGCAAATGTGTGAGCGAAGCTGAGACTAAAACTCTTAAGATATGAATTTGTAAATTAAACTGTGAATTTGATTTAATAGTTTGCAAATTCTGAATATTACTGCGATCTACAACAAAGTCCTTTATTACTGAAGAGTACATCAGTGCATCCCCTCAAAGTACTCCCCATGCACCTCTACACACTTTCTTAGTCTGATTATCCAATTATTAAATGCCATTTTGTATTCACATTTTGGTATGTTGTTCATACACTGGAAAATTACGCTTCCAACTGTATGGCATCTTTCAAATCGTCTGTCCCTCAGCAAATCTTTGATAACGGGATTCAGCCAAAATTCACTTTGAGCTAAATCAGGACTGTATGGAGGACGTGGCAAAGTTTAGATGCTGTGCTCCTTCAGAAAGTCTGTCATGACGGTGGACTTATGCGTCGGTGTGTTGTCATGGAGTAGATATCTCGGGTACCGGTGCGCGGACGGGTGGTTCAGTTCCACAACTTTTAGCGACACTTTGGAGGCATTGAAATGTCCATTGACACTAACAGTAAGGCACATGTACCTGGATGACCGAATCATTTGCATTTTAAAATATTTCACATAAAACTCTCTTGACAATCTAACTATATCAAGAGATTTGTGGTCTCTGCTCGTTTTTTTCCGATCTAAACTTTATTATTTTCTCTAGATTCGGGTTCAAAACAGTAAATCCATGTTCCATCACCTGTGACAATCTCATTAAAACGTCTCTGGTCGCTCTTTTCATATTTGGCGAGTAGTTGTTTGGCAATTTCAACCCGAGTCTGTTTTTGATCAGCCGCCATCAAATGCGGGACCAATCTTAAACAAACCTTTCGAGCAAATGATATTTTAATAGATTAAAAAAAGCTGATGACTTAATGCCCGTGATAATAGAAATATCTACCACTGTATATCTTCATAAATTGTACCCTTCACAGCAGCAACTTCCCGTTCACCAATCGCAGACAACGATCCTCCAAAATGTGGGTTATCTTCCATGGATTCGCGACCATCATTAGAACGATGAGACCACCTCAAAATTGTAGGATATGACAGAGAATTACATCCGTAAACTTTATCCAAGTCGGCCTTGATATAAGTCAGAGTAGCAGAATTGTTCTCCTTCTCCAACATTTTTAGGTGACTATCATTGACCTATGTTGCTTAAATGCATATAATTTCAGGCATCTGGCGTGCAGCTGCAGATCATTTTATAGAACGTTATTTTGTCTATGGATCGACGTTAAATTTATTGAAAGGTTCAAAAAAACTAAAAAGTTATAACAAAATATTCAGAACTTGTCAGATACCCCTTGTATGTACAATAAAATGAGAATCCCATTTTAGAAACAACTTTATGAAGACACATTGTCCTCATAATAATGTAGATAGGGTATTTTAAATCCCAATTTAGAGGGAAATTTATAAAGACATCTTGTTCTCATAATAATTTGTACATTAAAATGTAAATCCCATTTTAGAAAGAATTTTGTATATTGAAATGTTTGTCCAATGTTATAGACAACTCTATCATGGCACATTTTATACATAATAAACATGGAAATGCTAATCCCATTTTAGAACAAACTTTTTAAAGTGGTTATGCCATTTAGGGAATACTTTATGAAAACACTTTGTCCTCATAATAATTTGTATAGATATTTTATTGTATATGCCACGTACTGTAAAGCCCTATCTAACATACCTAAATAGTCATCGCTTAGTAAGAAAGATTCCAAATCATGTACCAGAGTTTCTGCAAGCAATTCGAAGCTCCGATCAGAAACAGTACAAATATTACATCGTGTTCCTAACATTTGCGCCCCTGCATCATAAGCAAACTAAAAAAAAAAAAATCACGAATTTAACAAACAAAACATGCATATCCAGTGGTTTTCTATCTTACTTAGATATTTATCCCAAATCGTCAGAGCGACGTCATGCATTTAAATTCAAACTAATGTCTGTTGAGCTGCAGGTACATTTATAACAGATGTACCAAAGGAGCCATGTACAAGACTGTGAATTACAACAGGCCTGGTACTTGCAGTTGACACAATAACCGATATACATTAGAGAATTCAAATGGTGGCTGTCATAGGGATATGGTTTTACTCCAGATGGGGAGCTCATGACATGGCAAAGAGAAAATCAATACCTAATAGAAGGAATGTATCAGGAAAAATCACTACACCATAGAGGAACAAAGGCCTCTTTGGCTAGACTTCCCCTCCTGGTAAATCTGCGTACTCTGAAACCTCTTGCAGCATTTAAACGATGCAATGTCTAAAATCCAATCTGCATCGCCAGCTGTAATGTGCATATACATCTATATCCGTGGTTCCCAAAGCCCGGGTCGCGACCCAAATGACCCTATACTGGTACTTCATTTTGGGTTGCAAAAGATAGTATTTAGGGTCGCGATCAAAAAAAGTTTGGGAACCACTGATCTATATGTATGTTGGCTGACCCAGGCACTAACGTTTTAGACCTGTTAAAATTTTGCCTTTATAAAAGATCTGGAACCATGCCGAAATGTTAATATTTAAAACGTGTTGAATAATAAACCGTAATTATTTCATATGGAATGTTGTATTTAAAAGCCAAAGTGCAGATACATATCTCTTGTTTAATTTGAATTTTAAACTGGTGCACCCTTACGTTCTATTATCTCCTTCGTCCACATAGTTACAGCTTTAACTGGCTCTGTTAAGATAGCCCTAACAAGCTCTAACCAATCTGGAATAGCCACCACCTTGAATATGGCAAACCAATATAACCAGATACAGCAGACTTATCCACATGTACGTACATATAAGTATACAAAATGTACAAATAAGTATGAATGCAAATGTGAACAAAATGTCATGTCACATCAGATGTACCAGTAAGAATTTTGAAATGTTTGGAAACATGTTGTAGTCAGTGACCTTGATCTTTGACCTTTTGACCCAATATATATATATATATATATATATATATATATATATATATATATATATATATATATATATATATATATATATATATATATATATATATATATATAGTTTATCTACGCTGCGCTGCGCCCTTGTGCCAGTGACCCTTATTTTTGATCTTTGGCGCATGAAAGTTCCCTCTATGGTGCCATTGCGACGCATAATAAAAGTCCCAAGAAAATAAATATAAATGATCATTACGGTTGATTTCAGACTGTCTGAATCGAGCATATCCCAAGCTTACTGAATAGGTGCAGTCATTACCAAAAGCAACAGACAATCAATTCCGTTGGCTGGCAGAAATGTCTTACTGATTTTGATTGGTGACCAACCAAGAGCACATGGTCCACACTCATTGATAGAAAATGTATAGAAGAGAAGATGAAATCTTCAGCAAAAACAATGCTGCACATAATTGCAAAGTAGTGTACAGTGAGGAAAAAATGTAGACTCAAATGTCCAAAAAAAAATTATCGCGGGGATTGGCTACTTGAACATGAGGAATTCAAATCCCAGTAGGAAAGGCACGCACAAGGGGGAAGGATGAAAATGATCACTGGCACTCAGGTGATGGATTTATTAATTTCTGCAAGGAAATTTTACTTTTCCAGCGATATATGCTTTGAATCTGTTGTATTGTAGTCGGACTATGGCACGGTTTGCTAAATTTACCTTGTCCACTAAAATAACAGTTGTCTTGAACAGTGGACACGGTTATCTTCGTGGACAAGGAAACTGTAGCAAAGAATGCCATATTTTGACTCTACAACGGCTAATTCAAAGCATAAAATGCTGAAAAAGTGAATATTTATTGCAGAAATTATTAAGTGCCTAAAATAATGTATTTGAACTTTTTAAATAAACAAAAAACCAGTAAGGATATTTACCACCCCTGTTTCATTTTAAATGACCCCACTTTTTGACCTTTTTGGGGCCATTGAACCATTGTTTTCCTATTTCTGGAATATATATATATATATATATATATATATATATATATATATATATATATATATATATATATATATATATATATATATAAAGGTAATTGGTCATTAATGTTGCAAATTTGACAGATTGTTGTCTTTTCCAAATGCTATTTCACATTGTTCACATATATGTTTTTATTTCTTATTTTTATCCATGATATACATTGTAATTTGCTGAAAGAACAGACTCTATGGAATCTTCAATTGTGATTATACTGAGATAAAGAAAACGTTTACTTTCTTAAACTTGGAATTATTTACTCACTACAAATTGGCTACTGACATAGTCATACTTTTTACCCATAATTTCCTTAAAACTGCAACAATATTAACTAATATATTTTACTTAAAATTACTTAGATATACATGTCTTTATTTACACAATATGGCGCGTCATGTACCACACTAAACAATTACGATTAATTACTGAAAAAAAAGGTTCTTTTACTCGAGTGCAAAATAAGTGAAAAAGTTTGTCAAATGGACGAGTAATTACTAGGAATTGCAAGTAATGCTAAGCAAAAGAGAATTAAGTAATTGGAAGTAAAAAAATAAGTACATAGTAAATATTTTACTTAGTAATTGGTAAATGATATTATTTTACTTATCGTCTTTTACTTGCAATAACCGCATTCTATTTTACTTAGCATTACCAGTAATTACTCATCCATTCTTACCTATTTTTTACTTATCTTGAGTCAAAGAAACTTTTTATAGTAATTACTAGTAATTTTGTTAGCGTGTGATGATGTATATGAATACCAAGTTTCATCCCTTAATTTCAAAAAGTTTGAAAATTATACAGCAGAAAGGAATGTGTGGTGAAAATGTAAAATATTGAGCCGTGACCTTGACCTTGAAGATAGGATCCCAAAGGGGTCCACAACACACCTTCTAGTAATGTATCGTAAGTATACAAATTTTCATTCCTTAATCTCAAATAGCTTTAAAGTTATAGAGCGGAAAGGAAAGTGTGATTGAAAACGTAAAATATCGAGCCTTGACTTTGAAGATAGCGCCCCTCCCCCCCCCCTCCCAATGTGGTACACGACAAATCTAGTCCTCTCGGCAGGTAATAGTGTCAAAGAAACTGAGCTAAATGCAAAGATTAATGAAGGTCTATGTAGCGTGAAATATAGGTCACAGTGATCTACTTTTTATTGAAAGGTGTGATATACATCTAATGAAACATTTACAAACCAACCTATGTGGCTCTACAAGAAAAAATGTCATAAAAATTACCTGTACATAAACCTTAAGCACAAAACTTCACCCAGACATCATCAATCCATAATTATGCTGGAATGGCTTTGCAACTTCACCCAGACATCATCAATCCATAATTATGCTGGAATGGCTTTGCAACTTCACCCAGACATCATCAATCCATAATTATGCTGGAATGGCTTTGCAACTTCACCCAGACATCATCAATCTATAATTATGCTGGAATGGCTTTGCAACTTCACCCAGACATCATCAATCCATAATTATGCTGGAATGGCCTTGCAACGCAGCCGAAAATGTGAAGGATCTAATATTTCCAATTTTAGTTTGAATCTGTGCCACTACATGAAGGAGTAAAATTTAATTTCTGCATCAAATTTGATCTCAAAGCTTTTGCTTGAAATGACATAAAAATGTAACACTCATCAAACCTGTCAGAGGCGCATATTTGCACCCATTTTGGGGATTAAAAATTATATATCAATCTGAGAAGGACTTGATTGAACTAAGATACTTACAAATATAAATAGGAAAATCTTTACAACAAACTAATAGCACTGGATACAATAGATATATTTTCAATACTACTTCGAGTGAAATACATACTCTCCTCCGTTCCATAGACCTGGTTACAACCTGACAGCACATACCTCTGCAGCAGCGAGAGTAATTCTTCAAGGGAATAACCATTGCTGCCACCACACCTATTCCTTTCTAAATGCTCTCAAAGTTTAGACGAGCACTTAAAGCAAATGAACACTCAAAGTACACAAGGGGATTTCAGGCACTGCTCAGAAATACTATAAAAAAAATATAAGTATGGCAATACTGTATCGATAACTATTTGAGAAGAATGAGACAGAAGAAAAACAATGATATAATTATAGACCTTTACTGAGGTTAATATAAGTTTTATGAACCAGTAAACCTCATAATGACCGATGCGAAGCAGAAGCCAATATGATAGGTTTAATGGTTTATCAAACTTTATCTTCATCGAAACAAAGATCTATACTTGTTTTATTACATGATTCAGGCCTTGAATTTAAAAAATTTCTTTGTAATCAGAAGGACTAGTAGATTGAGAAATTTACTAGTACTGTTGAATCTTTACTAGTCCTTCCCTCAAAAAAATGTCAGACACATATCAATATAAACAAGCCAATGGACTATTGAAACTATGAAAACTACTAGTCCAGCAGGAAATTTACTATCCTCGGGCTGGCGGATTACCGCTAATTTCAAAACATGATGATTTAGAGAAAAAATTAAAATCTGCTTTAGAATTGTACAAATGCCATTTTAAATGCATAACACTAAGAACTTAGCGTTACAACATCACATATAAGTCAATGAAATTATGATCATGTGATATGAAGAATAAACATGCAACAAGAAATTAAAACCATCTCTCACGGGAATCATTAGTTATCCTTATTGTTTTTTATGTCATCATCATCATCATCATCATCATCATCATCATCATCATCATCATCTACAATAACAAACAACACATGGTGCCGTTAAACACTCATCTGCAAAAAGCACTATACTGTGCATTAAATTTTTATAATTTATGTAGATCTGTGTTTGTGAAACATATATACCCCGACTGCAACACACACACACAAACAAAAAAACAAAAAAAATCATAGCCCAAAGGGTTCAAAACTTTGTAAAAAGCAGAAACTTGCATTGGAGCCATCAAATCAGTCAAGTCACATCTTGCATACAAATATGCCTTCCTGATTTCATTTGTCTATATTAAGTGATTTTTGCACACTTGTACTAATAACGCTTTCACCCTCTACGCGGAAAAAATCCAAAAAGATCAAATATTTCTTCTCAAAAATCTAATTTGTCTGTATTCACCATTTTTAGTGCAATTATGCTAACTAGTTTCTTGGATTGGACAAACTGACAATACACAGATGTATGGACATAGGGATGGACAGAACAAATGAAGAGGCACTCCCCACCTGCGAACAGCTGAGATATAAAAACATACTTAAACACAACACCACAACATTGTTAAGGCAAATGCTGTTCCCGGAGCTGATTGCCACCAGTAGAAAAATGCTAACTCCTTGTGACAATATGCTGATGTAGGTGTTGTTGTTCTTCAAACAGACTATTTTTGTGATGTCAGCCAATTAATGACCAAAGGAGCATTACAGACACAAGTACAGCATTGAAATAACAAGTGTTCTGTGGAATACAATATCTGCTAACAGTACCCATGATCTACATTCAGTGTAAGTGACTTTCAAATGCATGTACTTCAAACTTGTATATTAAAAACAAAGCCGGGAATTGCAATACATCTGTCTTGAAAATTACTAAAAACTGGCTCAACACCAATAATCCAACGCCACAGACATTTAAATACCGACTCGAGATTATATGCATCTGAATTTAAGCTTAAAAAATTAAATGAACTAAAAAAATTTGGATACATGATTCACCCAAAGGTTGCAGGTCCTAAACCTGCCCAGATCAGCCAGAGTCGGTTGTTGTGGTCAGTCTCTGGACAAGGCTCTTTAATCTCGTTGTTTCTGTAAATATAAATTTAATCGAAGAAACAAAATAACAAACCGTTGAGATCTGTATACAACAGATCGGGCAATGCATGATGATCGAATGATGCTAGGACCATCAGGATCCAATATAATACCAATTCCAGTAAGCATAAGTTTACTTCTCTAAAACAGGGTCTTGAATTCATGGAATTTTAAAATTATTAAAAGTTGTAAGAAATGGAGAAAAAAGGAGGGACATAAATACCATACAAAAGAGAAATTAGAGTGTTTTATATCCTACAAGATGCGGATATGCCGGTGCAACTGATGGTGATAATTGCTATCATCATCATCAACATCGTCATCATCAACATCGACATCATCAAGAATAACAATCTTGAAAATAAATAAAGAAATTCAGTGACTTTTTGTCTCCTGCCTACCATGGCGAGGTCATAAATGTACACAAACATAAAATCTGATAATGGCCTTTAAGACGGAGCTGTAAAGTTACTGGGCAGACATCAAAAGTAATAAAGTTTCATTGCCCTATCTTAATGAACATTCGAGGAAAGGTGCATAACATAGGTGACAAAATTTATCAGTGACCTTAACTTCGGATAAAACCTTTACATGAGATGCCATCAAACTGAGAAGCATAAGTGTAACATGGTTCATCCCATCACTCCAAATAGATTTTATGATATAAAGTATAAACAGAATTAACCTTAAAATATTGACCTGTGACCTTGAGCTTGAGGATAAGACCTCAAAAGTGTAATGCAATACATCTTCCTGTAACCGTATACAAGTATATCAAGCTATATCCATTTATCTTCAACAGATCTAAAAGTTTAAAAAAAAGCAGAAGGGCAAATGTGACTGAAACCTTAACTATGGAGACGTAACATTGACGCTGAAGACACGACCCAAATGTGGTATGCAACACACCTTTTGTTTATACCAAGTCTCACCCCTTCTTCTTAAATAGCTGTAAAATTATGGAATGGAATGGAAAGTGTAATAGAAAATCAACATATAACACCCTAACAACGACATTGAAAAAAAGACGCCCAAAACACACCTGCTGATGATGACACGTAATAAAGAGAAATCCCAAAAGTGTTTTTTTCACGGAAGGAACAACAAAGAAAAAGAATAGAAAGTTTCACAAGAAAAAACTGTCGGCAAACCGGAATGTCAATAGTGTCATAACCCTGTCATCGGTTAAGTTGTCTGACTCTGACATAAGTCTTCTCTCCAAGGGCCTCAACTTTTGTCCTCGGCCCAAAACGCACCATGTACTGCAATTGAAAGAAGACTTCGCGAGTTTTGCATGGAGAATGAGACTCAAGGACAAGTTTAGTGACGATGTTGGGGAATCCAATGACAGTAACGATGAGCCTCATAGATTCCGCCCAAAAAGCGATTATGTTCCACCCCCTTGTAAAGTTCCGGCTCTTGAGGCATTATTGTCTGTGGTAGAAAATAACATTAGCTCGCACGAACAGAGCCATACCAAAACGAACAATTTAACCCGACAGGAAAAAAGTCGCTGAAAAACTCTGCAAGAAGGAAGATATTTTTATCAAGCCAGCAGACAAAGGATCCTGCGTTGTTGTCATGAATACGACTGACGACATCGCTGAGGCGAGCAGACAACTTTCAGACGAGAGATTTGATAAGAAAGTCAGTCATGACCCAAAAGCTGAACACGCTGAAATCGTGCGTCAGACATTAAAAGACATGCATAACGCAGGTCACATTGATGACAAAACACTGACTTACCTCCTACCAGTTGATCCCAACCCAGGGAGAGTTTATTTACTCCCTAAAATACACAAAGAATTGAACCCGGGGATGGCAATTATTTCTGGAAACAACCAGCCCATCGAACAAATTTATGAATTCGTTGATTATCACCTTCGGCCTTTCGTGGAAAAACTGCCTTGATATATCCAAGACACTATAAACTATCTCAGCAAAACACCTATAACTAACCTTCCAGAAAACACTCTGCTCGTCACTATGGATGTCTGTTCCTGATACACAAACATCCCACACGAGGAAGGTATCACAGCCTGCAAGGAAGCATGGGATGGTCCATCTGATCCTTCTCCATCTATGTACTATTTAGTCAAACTTTTAACGCATGTTCTTAAGTTTAACAATTTTGTATTCAACAACCAACACTTCCTACAAATTAATGGAACTCCAATGAGCACTAAAATGACACCTTTATATGCCAATATTTTCAGCGTAAGACTCCAGCAAAAGCTCCTCAACGACACCTTCATATGCCAATATTTTCAGCGTAAGACTCCAGCAAAAGCTCCTCAACGACACCTTCATATGCCAATATTTTCAGCGTAAGACTCCAGCAAAAGCTCCTCAACGACACCTTCATATGCCAATATTTGCAGCGTAAGACATCCGGCAAAAACTGCTCAACGAGGCACCCTATAGACTTCTAAGCTGGTGCACATTCATTGACGACATAGAAGCAAAATGGATCGAAACGGGAAACAATTTCAAAATATTTCTTGAATTTGCCAATAACTTCCATCCTACGATCAAATATACGTCGGAGTCATCAAACAGGTCCAACATCTTCTTGGATACTCAATCTACCCTCCTAGAGGGGAACATATAAACTGACCTGCATTCTAAACCAACTCTCACCAGTATCTACTCCGACTAGATGCAACCCGCTGGACGTTGGTCTATTGTTGCTATACACACAATTCTATTAAGTTTGCATTAATATCTTTTGTATTTTCTGCACAGAAAAGAGCTAGGGACCCTAATTTTTTAAGATTAAAAATCTCAAAGATGAGGAAGATAAGATCAAACATAGCCATAAGAATGAAAATGAACATCTCCATTACTATCACAATCATCATCATCATCATCATTATTATTATTATTATTATTTATTTATTTATCTAACTAACATCTCTCTCTCCCTCCTTCCCTCTCTCTCTCTCTCTCTCTCTCTCTCTCTCTCTCTCTCTCTCTCTCTCTCTCTCTCTCTCTCTCTCTCTCTCTCTCTCTCTCTCTCTCTCTCTCTCTCTCTCTCTCTCAAATAAATGTTTCCAGGGAAGGTAACCCACAATTAGTCGTGAATTGTCTTATTTGTGTTATGGTTCTTGACTGCCTCATCAAGGCTTGAATATAATATAAATACAAAACAAGAATAGAATTGATACTTTGGAAACGTACCAAAAGGGGACGCGAGTGAATTTATTGCATGAAATATAAATTCAAAGCAAATGGAACATTTTTCTCTTCTTTCACACATATAAATTAGAAACAAGTTTGATGGTCTGTGCTAAGAATGAACTAACAGGAAATAATGTTGAATGATGTCTGACCTGCTTCGCCTGTGTACGACATAATCCAAGAACTTGGCATGGCCAGTTTAACAAGAAAAGTAGGTCATTACAACAAAAATTTACTTTTTATGGGTTGTTGACATAAGTGATGAATATGAATGCACACATGAAATTGCATGACAATGCACACAACAGTGTCTAGGGAACTGAGCTATTGTAAATTAATAGTGTCTGGCATACATTTCCAAAGCAATTATGATCACTGCATATATTTAACTACAATGAGAGAGAGAGAGAGAGAGAGAGAGCGTAAATTTTCAATCGGTTACAGATTGAATGACCTCCATGGTCCCGTTATACAACGAATGGCTTGCTTTATCTATTGCAATAAAAATTGCGGTTCAAAACTGCTTTACTCCTTGGAGAATACATTACTGTTCATTTAAACGACTTTATCCCATCGGCGACAATATAATATAGTCTTCTATTACAACATAAATTAACGTGAAAGCATCTCGAGATCTACCTGTTTTGCGTGCCTCAGGCTACACATTTAGGCGTCACGTGACCATATTACTCTTAGTCTTGCTCTATTTTAAGACGGGGAAAACCCTACATGCGTCTAAATGTGTCCTTCTTTCAAGGCGATTTTCGACCTTTATAAACAGTTTGAAAACAGTCTTAGTTAATACGATTTTTCTACATTTTGAATCTGACAGAAAAAAACCCCAAATTTATGAAACTTTATAAAACAGTGCTCATTGAAGTGTCGCACCTAATTTGAGCTGCTAACATTAATAATGAAAATTTGCACAAATCGGTTTCGAGCCGACTTTACAAAGTGTCTGATTAATAAAATCCATGTCTGACTGAAGAAGGTTGTGCATGAAGCAAATAAGATTAATCTATTTAAAGCAAATTATTGTTAGTTTCCTTTTACAGAATGCATTTTGATTTAAAACTGCTGCTTTCTACGTTTCCGCCGACCCCCCCCCCCCCCCCCCTCCGCCACTCCCCACTAAACATGCGCTGGAAACGGAAAGGGGGCAAGATTAAATCGATAAGAATAGATTTTGTTTGTCGTGTCCACAGCTGTTTGTGAGAGACGGGTACACTATTCTGCTATTAAAACACAAATTTGCCTTGCATGAATGTGCGAAAGACAGTTCAATATTGTCGGGCACACCATTTTATTTACAGTGTACGTGCCTGGTAAACCATTCTGTTATTATATAGTGTACCTTTTATCATGAACGTAAGAAAGACAGTCGAATAAGGAAGTGATATTTTACTTCAGGAAATAAAAACAGCCTGAAAACACCCGTATGTAAAAATCCAATCTAATAAAAAGACTCACACAATTCTGTTTCTCATGGCTCCTCACGAGTACAAGAAGAGATTTGCGAAATATTATAAATTTGAATGGTCTTCGTTTTAGTGCGAGATCAATATCGGTAAGAATTTTGTTAGAACTAAAAAGTGGCTGTATCTCATACAAAGGAGAACAAGACCAAAAATAAAAACAATCCAATGCCTGTCATCATAAAGAGGAAGTCTAGACCCATGTTAACATATGGCTGTTTTAAAATTAAAGATTTAAATCACTAAGAAATCATTTGTCATTTTTGGTTTTCTGCAAATTACGCGTGGATTGAAGACAAAATTAACATTAAAATTTTTTTAAAAATATCAACAAATGAAAAATTAAAATATTAAAATACCAAATTTAGGGAACTTCTTTTGTAGCTACAGTTCTTTTCATTCTTGCACTTACTTTATAAGGTTTTCATTCACATGTTGTTAAAAAGAAGAGAAAAAAACTTGACAGTTTGGAAATAAAAAATATATATATAATTTGCTAGATAAGAAACAACAGTCTGATCGAATCAAATCAAAATGCTACGGTTCAGACTAATTTCTAGTCTGTAACTTGTTAGTAGTAATGGGGAATACCATGGATACAGATGGGACTGTATGACTACAAGGAGAACTTAACATTAGGCGGCCATCTTGGATTGGAACTGTATGGATATAAGGGGAATTTAACATTAGTCGATAGGTTTAAAATTATGGGACTGTATGGGTACAAGGGGAATGGCATGGAATTTAACATGAGATTTCCTTTTGCAAGTATATTTTTTTTTAAAAATATGACTCTATGAGTACTAGCGGAAATGTAATGTTAAAAAATGTCCATAGGTTTAACATTATGGGACGGTATGGGTACACATGGGGAATTGTAATGTTAAAGCTACACTTACTAACCTACATGCCGTTTGACTGACCAACACCCACACTTACTATCCAACACAGGTAGATTGTAAAAGAAGTGGGATAAAATAGATGTGAAATCCCTTATACACAAAAACTAAAATTTCCCCTACTGCCCCTATCCCGCTTTATCTTCCCTATCATCCCCATATCAACAAATCTACCACCCCCTACCACTATTATAATCCCTATAACCCTAGCAGTGAAGTGGAAGGAGACAAAAGGGTAGGAATATTCACACACTATACCCACAAGCTCACTTATATACTATCCACACAAGGGTAGAAATGCTCACACACACACATACACGCACACACACACACATAAGGATTTAAACTTTAGTTGTGTAAGACATACACAAACATACAACACACACTATCTGGGCAATGAATGAGTAGTATCTCTGTGTGTGAGAGAACTGGATGGCTCTGAAATGGGCCGTTTGATTTGTTTTGTTGTTGTTGTTTTTGCTTTTTTTTTTTTTTTTTGTTTTTTTGTTGTTGTTATTTTGCGTTGTTTTATTTATAAGTTGCAATCTCCATTAGTGGCCGCACCTCTAGGACCGAGCTCCACAATCAGCACATCTTCGTCTCCATCCATCTCCACGCCCAAGAATTGATGGAGATAGAATCTGCCTCCAAATCCCAGTTCTCCACTTGAGGGACTAGGGGTTTCTCTGGCTGATGATGTTGTTGTTGTTACTACATCTCCATCTCAAATTCCATAACCCAGTTTTCTTGCTGTGCTCTCTTTCCCTGTTATGATCGTCGCCGCTGCTGCTACTGTTTTTCTTCCTTCTGTCTTTTCTCTTTCTCCATCTCCCGCTTCTCTCTTTTTTTTTTTTTTCTTCTTTTATTTCTTTCTTTATTCATTGCATCCTTGATCAGCTCTTAAGCTATTTTTGAGGTAAATCTAGGTTCTTTTTAATTATCTCCTGCTGGGGAAAAAGATACATTTTTAGCCCTGTCCAGGAAGTGCTTGACCTTGTCTCAGTAGATGATGGCTTCAAGAAGTCTTCTGTTAATACTTGGATGCATTTTGCTTCTTTTGTCGAAATCAAAATTTTGTAATAATCCCCGCTAAATCAATCATAAACAAAGAGATGAAGAGGAAGGATTAGGAAAAGTCCCTCTCTCTTTAGGTACAATTGACAAATACCCCCCCCCCCCAAAAAAAAAAAAAAAAAAAAAAAAAAAAATGTTAATTATGAACGTATTTACAACGTTGACAACGTTGTGGAGTAAGACTAGACTTCCAATTATCTAGTATAGTGTCATTTTGTCATCGATGGGACAATACGTTTCTCAGGTAAAGAAAAAAGACAGCCATAATGACCACTAAACCCAGGTTTGTTTTCTTTTGTTTTTGTTTTTTTTTTGGCGGGGGGTTGTTTTTGCTTTTGAATCGTTTCTAGAGAAATCACTTCCAAAACAAATCATTAAATGTTCTAAGGGGAATCAAAGACTGCGTTGATGAAGAAAATATACACAATAGTTTCCACACACCATCGACTCTGATCCTTGTAATCTCATATTATTGAACTAAGTGGATACAGCACTACTTCTCATAAAGTCTGTGATATCGTCTTCGAGAGAAGGTAATCCATCGGCATCAAAATATTCAACACAGTGGTTGTTGGGAAAGTAAACGGCTACCCAATGGGTTTCTGGGCGATGATTGTCGTTCGTGTTGATGGCATAAGCTCGAAAGTCTGTAGGTTTTCAATGAGGAAGTTCATCTTTAGCACACACCACTAGATTTCAGGGATCTGTGTACGAAATGTGAGTAAGGAGGTAAAGAAATTTGCAGGTATTCATCTTCACAGGTAATGATAAGCAATGATTTCACATTTGACTTTTACCTTAAATAGATCTGTCAAGTAAGGTGAAGAACGGGAAGTCTCGGTACTCTGTTGCAAGAGAGCTTCGATGCGTTTCGTCTCCAAGGCAATGGTCACTCAAGTCTTTATACCACTCTTTCAAGATCGTCTCTTCTGGGATGAGTGTCCATGCTTCTTCCAGATACTCTTCCAACTTTTCTTCTTGACTCCTCGTCAAACATTGATTGTGTTACACTTGACTAGGATGATCGATTTGACAACCTTTACAAAGTTATCTGGTCAGGAGTCTTATTCTTTCAGTCAGTTCGCGAGCAAAACAGGACACTAAGTGTAGTTCTTGTTGTGTCCATCGTGACATCATGACTGTGTCTTTCTTTTCTTCTTTTCCACTTGGAGTCTGTGACTGCTGTAGTTTCTGTTCTGGATGGAAAATATCTTCCTCGCCTATGTCCATGTAGTTTTTTAAAATAATTTTTTAATAGTCTAGGACTCAGACTATTTATATCCAGAGTATGATCAAATTATGCATACAAGATCACGTTCACTGTGTTCTCGAGGGCAAGCGCAAACTGCAGTTCCATACGGAACGGAGTTGGCTTGATTTTATATGGTGGAAATGTCTGTCTTCGCTGTCTTGGTCTGGTGCGAAATCAAATCACAGAAAGCATATCATCCTGCATAATCATCGCACGAAATGCCGTGGGTTCTTAATTGTCCTGTGGCTTCAAACAGAATCAAGTCAGATCTCAAGTAATTTTTTCTGGGCAAAGTTAGATTCAGAAGCTCTCG
This sequence comes from Margaritifera margaritifera, assembly GCA_029931535.1. Lineage (NCBI taxonomy): Eukaryota > Metazoa > Mollusca > Bivalvia > Unionida > Margaritiferidae > Margaritifera > Margaritifera margaritifera. Next base: position 4,866,761 of record JAQPZY010001631.1, read on the forward strand.
TACACAACGTCTGGCCGTCTCAGATGACTTCTATCTTGAACACGTTGAAATGTTGGAACTAGAAAGGGTTTCAATTAATAGTTCCGTTGAGGGCAGCATTGCTGACGATGCCAGTGAAGAAACGTTTAGGCAGTTTACCTTGGAAAACATGATCTTCGATCTTGGATCGGAGTCTAGAGGAAATGGTGAAGGTTTTGACTTCCACTCATCTTAGAGGATAGCTGTAGTTGTGGTGAGAGTTTGACTGATGTCGTTTCAAACTTTAGGTAAGACTTCCATACGTCGTACGTTTAGTTTGGCTTCTTCGATGTTAGTTTTGTACTCGTTAGCATTTGCCATCAAATGGAACACGGTACTACTTCGATTCAGTCTCAGATGTACATCCACACTATTCAACAAATACTTTTCTTTCAACCACATGTCCAAGTGTAAACGATCTATAATTTCTAAATTACGTACTTTTTTATTTTCTTTTGGCGGTCGTTAAATCCTACATTGGGGTCTGCATCATCATCCACAATCAAAGCTGTGTCATTGAACTTGCCGAAAGTGTCAGGTTTCCACACTACACAAGCATCGAGATGTGTGCTCTTGGCTTCTTTTCCGTAAGTCAGGACATTCTCGAGGAAAGCTCGGTAAGGATAAGTGTATATGCTGCTGCTGACCAGTTTGTTATTCAAGTACAAATCCACTTCACTGAGCAAAGAATATATGAAATTGTTGACTGGAGCTACTCTGACATCGGTACCTAGATTGGTGTTGTCGATTTTGAGAACTTTGACTTTAAGGTACAAGTAACTGCTATTCAGATAAATGTAATCTTCGGCTTGTGATTTGATTTCAGACTCAATAGAAGCTGAGATTCATGCATCGTCATCATCGTCGAAGGCACGGCAAACATATCGAGTTCTGTCTTGGAGCATTCGCATGAAACTTGGCGCTTTATTTTTTAGTAATCAGAAATGTTAAAATGCTGGCTATTTTTCTTTTCTTTTTCTTTTTCTGGTCGTATATATGAGGTCTGAAGGATTTTCAACGTCTTTTTATTCCTTGTCCTTGCTGTAGAGTGGAGGAGGAATCAATGCCTTCGACAGGAGTGTGGAGTGAATTTAAAGGTGACCAATGAGTTCTTTTCCCGTCTGGATCAACACATTTTATCCTGCTTTCATTAACGCTTGGTTGGAACTTTGTTGGTTGATGAATACGTTTTGGAGAAATTCTTTTCCTTGCGTCAAGGTCGCTACTTTTAAAGAATGCAATCCTCGAGTGATCATAGGTTTCAAGATGGATACTACCGTAAGAAGCAACCGATTTTAACATATCTCCTAAAACCATGTCTTCGTTGTCGAGCTATTCCTTGGTACACAAGATACATGAGTTACAATACAGTCGATAATCGTTTCCTGCTGACTTTTCCTTTCGAGAATATAATATGTTATCCAAGATCTCCTTTCATACTAATATTCACCCTGTCAAAATATGATCTACTGACAGGAAGATAATGAGGATGCACAGATTTCGGTGAACGGGATATGTATTTCCTCCATCATCGTAAGAAGCTATGGCAGAATCCACTTTGAAAGGAATGACTCTCAGCAACGGAGCGGCCGTCTTTCTCACTACGTTGTATTCGACGATATCAGAGTACACAAACATCAAATTCAATCTTTCGTTGAATTCAAAACAGTAGCGAAAATACTTGTAGAATCGGTTTTTGTTGTTGTTGATATCTTTTGACTGCTGTTCTATGTTCGTGTTTCTACTCAGAATTGCAAGCAAACTGGGAGAAAATGTTATGGACAGCGTTTTGCTGTCGGAAAAATCCAATTTGAGACGACGAGAATGAGGATGGTACTCGATCAGCACACGTGTGTTAGTTTTCTCGAGTGCTTTTCCAAACTGATCGTTGAAACAAAATTGAAATCGTTTCGACGAGATTTTTTAGCATTATAATAATATCATGCAGGAATTCTCATGTCATATATATTCATTAGGGGATAAGCTGGTGCTGGTGTTTTTGTTTCGTAATAGTCAGGATCATTTTTGTCTAAGTTTTCTTGGACTTGTTCGTTGAGTATTTCTACGACCAAATGGTCTGATCTGCGGCAATGTTCAATATTTAAGTGGGATGAATGATACCTACCAAAGCCACATCCCAATAAGCTTCGAGGTCTAATTGTATGGACTGAAGTAATTTGGCCGTGAAACAGAATAACGTCTTGTCGGCAAACACATCCATAGAACTGTCACTAGGCAATGTTACATAAAATTGATTATTCTGAGTTCGATGGTTCTTGTCTCCGAGGAGTCACTCGATGTCAAAGGAGAATGATTTTCCAAGGATTCCAGAAGATTGCTGCTATGACTGGAAGAGTTGTGACTGGCGTTGGCGAGGCTATAATTCCTGAGCAAAATAGTCCACAGATGTTTATCTCCTTGTTGCAAATTCAAATTTCTAATGGCTGCTCCAGTGATACAATACACCACAAAGATCTGGCAGAAAAAGACGATTTGATTTTTAGGAACACGTTCTTCACACCACAACCACTGTAGTTGTTTTTGTAGTTCTTCGAGAGATGAACTCGGAGAAGTGGATGCAGTGTTTAACGGCATGTTCGTGACTCCTACTTCTTGTTATAGTCGATGACTTGTGAAGCTGCAATCAAAGAATCGAAACTGGGAGGATATCCTCTCCAACCGACTTTTTGTTTTTGGATACGATGCTTTCCCACTTTACGTGGTCTTCGATCGAGAATGCTTTCGATATCGTACACGTCGTTGTCTTTCTTGGTCGTAACTCAGGCACGTAACAAGTTCCTTTTAACACCTCTCCGTTCATATCTTCCAATTTATAGACAGGTGGGTCGTGTCCACACTCTTGTCCTGTGATACGAAACAATTATGTCGTCCGGTTCGGTAAATAGCCTTTGTCCAAAGAGTGATTTGTTTTTCCAATGCGACGTTCCAAACAATCGATCAAACATGGCCATTTTGTTTTTGAGGTGTCATTTCTTCTGGAGCACATCCGATCCTACGATGTTTGACCAGACGCGGTAACACGACGATGAGGGTACGTTTATGTGTAAAATATTTCACATACTTTCTTTCAAGGTTTTTTGAAAACGTTCCACATCATTGGCTTGAGTTTCAGGATTTTTAGTGCTGAAAAAATAAAAGTGTCGTCTTTTTAAATCATTTTGAAAAGTTTGGTTACGAAATTCGGTGCCCTTGTCTATTTGCCATCGCAGAGGGTGTCAACCACTTTGTTTTAAGACGCCTTTGAAAGCTCGCACTAACTCAGAACATGTTTTAGAAGTCAAAGGAACTACCCTAGCCGATTTTGAAACACATACATGACACAAAACAAATATGTGTAAACTCGATTGTACGAAGCTAAAGGAGAGACACCGGCTAAATCGGCTTACCATTGATGATCGATTCCCGCTACTTAAGTTTGACTTCTTGGACATTTTCGTCGAATGGGTTTGTGTAATGTGTACATCGATTGTTCTTGTAACCATTGACGCACAGCTTGCAGACGTATACTTTTGAGTTTGGTTTTGAGTGCACGATAAAATTGTTGAATTCCTCCGTAGCTAGCTGCACGAGCAGGATTGTAGTAAATACTAGCCAAAATGTGCTGTTGCTGCTCAGAAAGTTAACCAACTTCCGATGCCAGCAGTAGGTGTAGGAAAGGAAGTTTCGACAGACCTTTTTCTCTTTTTTTTTTAAACAAAAAATTTCACTTCTGTCTTCCCTTCTTTCTTTTCTTTCTCTGCCGAAGAGGGTGTCAGCATAATCTTTTTGACCCAGGGTTTCATTTCTTCTCGCTCGAAGTAGGGGAAGGTGTGAACAGGGTTGCCACACTGGGGGGGGGGGGGGAATGTTTGAGCAGATGGGGTTTGAAACACATCTAACGCTTCTCTTTTCTTTATCTCTTCTTCCATCTCCGTGCCTGTGTATGTCATCGTCATTGAAGCTGCTGCTTTTTGTTTTTCTTCGGTTTTCATGACATTCTTGAAATCTTTCATTGTAAGTTTAGCCGTCTCTTCTAAAGCTTTCAGATGAAACAATTGAAGACGTTGCAATAATTGACCGTACCGTTGCGACTTTTACGTTTCTGACAAATCTGTTCGATCCATAAACGATTGTAACTCTTGTTGTAAGTGTGACATCTCTGAGAGATTAGGATTAGGAGGTAAGTGAGGTATCCATTGTTCATACCAACAATGGAGTTCCATCCACCGTTTGTAAGGAACTAAAGTTAATTTTCGTCCTTTCATAAGATCCAGGGCTGCAGATGTAATGTCCTTCCAGAAAGGTCTGTCCTTTTTATGTTTTAACGTAGAGTGTGAATTCATTGTACCTCTCTTCCTTTTTGTTTGTATTTTCTTTTTAGGGTTGGGATTTGCTTTCTTAGCTACGGTATTAGGATCCCATCGTAGAAGCGAACAAATAATGACACCTGCTAGAGATTCACTTCCACCTGGTTTGAAGATACTTTGTGTTTGGTTTGATTATCGATTTTCGAATCAGCCACTTGTGTCAAAGCTACTTTATGTTTTCAAAAAAACGTTTTGTTTGATAAGGAATGTGAATAATTCCTGGTAGTAATTGCCGTGCTGTTTGAGACTGGCTTCTAACAACTTTGAACGCACTTGTGCATTTTTTCGCGACTGATAGCATACAGTGCACGAATCAATTTGGCAGGAGGATGAGATTGAAAGGAAGTCATGCTGAATACTCTCAGAAAGGAAATAAGCGAATGGTGTTGTTATATGTGTTTTTAGACAGACGAAAACGAGGAAGGTGACGTGTGAATGTCTCCACCATATTCTTGACACCAATCGTGAAACAAATCCGTACCAAATCTCAAATAATCGGAAGTGGTAGGTTTTAAATCGATCCGTAAAACGCATGTGGCGATTGAGTGACATCGTCATAAGCATAATTCAGCCAGGGTGTTCCTAACTGTGTAGCCAACAGTTGAACTTGAGAATTTGTCTCTTGGACTTTTAAACAATACTACCTAATGAGCATTGGGACTGATGGTGCGATGCGCTTTACTTTCTTGAAATAAAGTTTGAGTAATGATAATAATACTGGCATTAAGGGTATGCCATTTTCGTGTAAACCAACGTTTAAATTCTTCTTCGTCTTCTCCTAACATGTCATCGAAGATGACGAGATGTGTTTGACTAGAGTCAGACACGATTTCATCGTCTTCGCGAGGAATCCCTTCTACTAACGAAACGGATTCTCGTTGACTTTCCTTGAGTAACGTGTAAGCCGATTGTCACTCTTTGTAACACCACACGATACGTTGTGAAGGATGATCGAACAAAAGTGATTTATGTCTGATCAAACGTATGACAAATTCGGGTTTGCCTGAACCACTTGGTAAAGCAATCATCATGTTAAAGGGATGGCGAAGATACAGTGCCTCCCAACTCTGACGATCTGACCTTTCGCTAATCACTTTGAGAACGGAGGATGCAGTCATTATTCTAGAGTAGTTTGGAAAATTCTGAGACAATCACCAAGAACCTAAGACAATTTAAACATGTTTAATATTTTTTCATGGTACAACAAAACTATTCACATTCAAAACAAAGTTCATGTTTTCTTTATTTCATCAATGACACGCGTCTTTGGTATAGTCAGCTCTACTTGTTTACAAGTGTCGAATTCAAGACTTTTCCAGTCACGTACATCCTTCCAGTCGTAACTCTGTTGGTGTATCCAACTAGCCACACACACTTCTTGGTAAGTATAAATGGTAGATAAAGTGCGGCGGATTTCTGCTTTACACATGGTTAGAGAAATTGTATTTATCACTAATCGCAGCACTTTAAACACAATGAGTTTTTCGTGCACATATACAGTTTTGGCAGCCATTTCTTTGCATGAAATGGTGCTAACTTTGCCATAGAGACTCTGCCGGTAGACGAAATCCAAGGAATTCAGTCATTAACACAGACACGACACGTCGTCCTAAATTCAAAGGAATCGTATCGTCTTGTGGAATCAGTTCTTCTTAAAGTACTTGGTAATCCTTAAAGTCTTGAATGGTGTCATTGACTTCCTCTTTTATAACGTTTTTTGATTTGATCAAAAATAGCAAATATTTCCTCAGTGGGATCCTTAAACTGTTCATTCACCTGAATGTTTTTTTTTTAAGAAATAGTCATACGTTTGCCAAAAGGAAGCTGCTGGTAAATCATAGCGAAGAAATACAGTCACTAACTCACACACCACACGTCGTGAAGGAGTCTCGTCTTGAGACAATACTTCTTTTAAATGTTTTGTAATCCTGTAAGTCTTGAACCTTTTCCTGGACTTCCTCCCATGGAATTCTGTGTATCACTTCAACATTGTAGATAGAAGTCGTGACATCCAAAGTCTTACAAAGTGGGGGTAGTTGATCAATGTCTGACCATTTAAACACTTTCAAAGTAATCAACCTTTCCATAACATTCAAATACCAATGGTTAAAACGTCTATGCCGTAGAGGATGCAACTGTCATTTGCGTTTCACTTGAATATGTACAAACTGACTGTAAATCCATTCTCGTAGCTTCAAAGTGGATTCTGAATGTACTCTTTTAAAATATCCACGTGGACTCATATTCTGGACCCACCAAGGACTGTAGCGACAGCGCGGAGACAATCTGGAATGTTCAAGGTAAGCTGAATATTTATATTCCCATAACTAAAACACGGTACTTGGTCTCCTTGATCCAAGTAGACAAATCCTGCTCTTGCTAAAGATTTTGGAGTGGGTCCTGCCATATATTTGGGCCATCTCCCTTTGAACGTGTGTCTCAGCTCAAAATGATCTTTCTTTGTTGTTTTTTTAAAAGTTTTTTATACTGAAGGACTGTACCCGTACAGTATCGTGTTGTAATCGGAAAGTCGCACTAGTTTCTCGTAGACAATCTGATATACGTTTTCCATGGGTCAACTGAAGATTTGATGATCTGACAAACGTATAATCATAGTCATGATCTTGACCAATACATCCAAGTTCTCCATTTGACTCGAACGATAGTTCAATGTCAGTCGTTTTACTTTATATTTGATATGAAGTTGTCCTTTCTTATATCGGTACTGGTAGCCATAATTGGCAAACTCAAAATAGTGTCTTCGGGATGTCCGTCGGTCCACGCTCCTAAATGTTCGTCTTCGATGTGTGGGTGAGCGATCGATGTACTTGCAACTATTGGTGTCAAACTAAAGGACGCGGTTTCCTAAAGGTTCCAACAGCGAATACAATTTTAAAAGGCCATTGGCTTTCATGTAAGTAGCAACGATCACATTGCCAAACTATACAGGTGGAACATACTCCATGATCTCTACATAATTCACCAAGATTAAATCTTCATGTATGATTTCCACGTGTTTAATGAGTTTTCCTCCAGCGTCAATGAGCTGAAAGTATTGATTTGGATCCACCAAGTATTCGGTCTTGGGCAACGTCAGACGTTGAGCTAGTTTTCCCCACAAGCAATTCAGCATGAATTTAGCAAACGATCGTCTTCCTACGTTTTGTTCTGCATGCTCCAAGGCGATGCCGTCTAGGGACTGGCACCGTTGTTTGAATTAATCTTTGTCTTATGGAGTGTGGCACCAGAAAGGATAGCTACTGGCTTCTTGTTTCAATTTCAGAAATTCGTTGAGGTAGCCTGAAAAATCCCTGGACTCGACTCGTCGTCCTGTTGGTATTGTTCTGTAGTAGGAAAGTGCCAAATTGCTTACACTGTTAACAATTAGTATCGACGATGGAGAGCATGAAACTATTCTATACTCACCCATGTTCCTGTCAGGGCACATTCTTGGTCATCGTGACGACATGGTTGCTGTTGATTACACGTTTTAACACACGTACGACATAAAGGAAGCATCAGTGTTCGGTGACAATTAATGAGGCAATATGGTATGCTACAATTTCGTCGGTGGAAGAACTTTACATTTGATCAAATCATTGTACTGGCGAATGCCTTCGACGTTAATTTGTTCTGTCAAAATTTCAGGGTGATCGGTAGGAAATCGAGCATATTTACACACCCAAGTATACAACGAACACACATCGATATATTTGATTTGTTCTCCTTGAGATTCGTCGAATTTGTACCAAAAGCGTGTAGTGTTGGTTCGTCCTCCAAACAAAGTGTTGCGTGGATTTAAAGATTCGATGTCCAAATTCTGAATCTGTTTTCAAACGTCGATCGTAGTCGTGTTCCTACGTTTCTATCACTTGGTATCCTTGACTTTCCAAACTCTGGCGTCGTTGGTAAGTTTTGTCGTACAACTCTTCCATAGTGAACTCTGTCAAAGGATTTTTCAGTTCTCGGTGAGGATAACAGTGTGGCATCCATCAAAGAAACATCCTTGAAATTCGTACACGATTTGTGGGTTTTCTAAATCCCAGCTATCCACGGAATAAGATTCAATCTTCTTTTTTTCCACCGTTTCTAGCATGTTTTATCCACTTGTCTTGAATTTCACTCAAGTAATGTAACCAACGCTAAGCTTTGGCTGAATATCGATGGCTGACAGATTGATAGGATTGAGGTGGTATGATGGCTAGTTTGTTGTCGTTGTCGGGTATGAACTTCTTTCGATACACTAATCGACACGCTTTGGCATTAGTAGTAGATTCATTCAAGAGATCTACAAATCCGTGATCCAGATATTAACTGTCGAAAACTTCTACAACAACATCGTGAAATGTTCAAATGGGATCGACATTATTTCAACATGTCTTCTTGAAAATCAAAAGTTTTGAAGAGTGGACTTGGTAACAGGCCTAGAAAACTTCTCGCTGTTCTGTTCGAATACCGTCGGGGTCGTAGTAATGTGCTTCATGCAAATGCGGGAGCACGACCTGTTGATTTGCTTTTGTATTAAAACAAAAGTAGAAAACAGTCTTTGGCCATTTCTGTCATTCGAACGTTATATGCACAGACACAGCCAAATAACTGATGGAATCTTTAAATTGTATGCTTCCCACTTTTATGTAAAGGAATTTGACTCCGTTAATGTTGACTTGTGGAAATTCGGTTCCTTGTTATGAAAAATATTTCTAAAGAAACTGTCCGCCAAATCCCGAGAAATTGTGAGCAATGACTGTACGTATTGATGACAGTGGCCGTAACGATCCACCTCTTCTTCGTTCAGGGTGTCGTCGGTGGGGTCAAAAATCCACTCAGCGAAATCAGAAAGAGTATGGGAGCCATAAAATATCTTTTCAAGACCCCCTGGAATCACGCTACAATTCTGACAGTGATGAATTAAACGTTCCTGAATGCAGTCGTGGCAAGCGCGATCAGCCACGGAAAAATCACGTGTCTTGAGAACATTTAAAGTCACAAAAGACAAAATCGACACGATGTTCGCGTTTATTTTTCTTGTTCTGGTCAGTCAATAATTCATCGGGTTCGTTGTCATATCTCTGAATATAACATCAATGATCCAACTCGACCACAAATACGACATCATTACTTTCCTGGACAAACCGTGTAACTGTTTGGAATTGGTATGAACATGCTGTCCACAAGTGGGACATACTGTCAATAATTCGCAAGCACTTTTCTGTTGTTGGACTTCTTTCATGCCATGTCGCTTGTAACACGCTGAACTCACGAATGTTCGTCTGCAAGTAGAGCATCGAATCATTTCTTGTCCTTCAGGAACACAAAGTCTGGACGTTAAACAGTCACAACATCTCTCGCCACAATAAATATGTTGCTCCCGATTGTTAAATCCTTGGTCACATTTGTCACAATAGTATCCATATCTGATAAATGCTGTGATACTAGTAATGGCATCGAAATGATTTTGGTGATGATAGATGTGAATGTATTTTCCGTCTGGAAACTTCGGTTCTCAAAACAGGAGATCTAGACTTCAGGATACACTTTTAAAGTATAACGACGGGCTAGTACGTCTTGAATTTTCTGCATTTCAGGAACTCCACACACGGTCTCTTTCAAAATTGCTGCTTGCTTCAAAAGGATTTCTGCTTCTCCCCACTGTTAAGGTAAGTGTGCTCTTTTAAATTTCCTCCACAATCGTTTCTATTCCGTTGTATCAGTTTTCTCTGCATGAACTCCAGTAAATTCCATCCAAACGGGAGATTTTAAACTGTCGTGAGTGATGGACAATCGCAAACGATCTTGCTCTTTAGTTTGGCACTGTCGTTTCAACTCCTCTAACATAGACTCCAATATGTCCGTAATGAAGACAGCTGTTTTCTCTGCAGGGACTTGGGACTTTAACTCTTTAAATTTGGCCGTGTAAGTGTAGACAGTTGTTCTAAATTTTCTGGAAGTCATTTTATGGGTAGCTCGAATATGCAGATAATCTTCATAGGCTACCAAACGACTTTCTTTATTACCCGATCTTGGCTCTCCCGGTCTTGAGAAGAATAGATGGTGTTGGATAAGGAGCAATCATGTCCTCTTCAAAATCGCTAGTGGGAACTTCTCCCAACACTTCTTCTAGAGTGTTGGGTGACACAGAACATGGTCGTTGCATGGTTTCTAGTTTCTCGTTGGAAAGGTGTGCTCGTTTCATGACGGTAGATGATTCAAATTTGATTTGACTAGGTTACCTCTCTCTCTCTCTCTCTCTCTCTCTCTCTCTCTCTCTCTCTCTCTCTCTCTCTCTCTCGCTATATATAGAGCACCCTCTACCAAAGAGAATACACTCATTCTGTTTCAATCTGTGAAGATGAAAGAGCCACAACAGATCACACTTCTATTCAAAGATTTATAGAAAGTCATTCGAAAATACCCCCCCCCCCAAGACTTCTGACTACTCCTCTCGGTGATAAAAGTGAAGATACCTGTTATGTCTGTCAGGAGAAGGACACTGGGCTACCAAAATGTCCACAACGTCAAAGAAAAGGAACCTCTAATAAAGGATAAATGAAATCCAGAGACAAACGTAAAGATACCTGTTATAATTGTCAAGAAAAAGAACATTGGTCTTCAGATTTTCCCAAGAAAATGAAAAAAGAGAAAAAGGAGAAGCATTCAGAAGCAGAAGAATAAATTGAAGAAGAATCCATCGCAGTGAAGAAATTCAAAAAGGCAAGACAAGCAGAAGAAACTGAAGAAGAACCCATTCCAGCGAATAAATTCAAAGCAAGACAAGCAGAAGAAACCAAAGAAGAAGACTCCATTCCAGTAGAAAAAAATCAAAAAATGTAAGACAGTAATAAGAAGAACAAATTGACTTTTGTGATGTGCTTTTAAATTTCATTGTGATTCTTATTCAAGAAAGTATACCGCAAACATCAGTCTATCCATGTCTTGATTTGTTTTTTTAGTATTTATAAGATATTGAAACACACTTTTTTGTGATGGAATTTGGTTTTTGTTTGATTTGGCAATAACTGAGTAGTATCTCTCTTCTAAGAGATCTGGGTGGTCCTGAAAATGACTGTTGGGTTTTGAAGAAAAAAAACGTATGGACTTGACAACATCAGCTGTAACTGTCTTAAACCTTTTCCACGTCCAAGGCTTACTGCTGCTGCTGTAGTGGTAGTTGTGACTGCTGCAGCTACTGCGTGGCCGACGAATGGTTTAGAAGTCTTGGATCATGAAGGTCTTTTTATGCTAGGCTTTACCTCAAAAGTTTCACGCATTTCTCTCAGATGTTTTAACTCCGTCAAAAATGTCCTGTAACAAACTGAGTTTTGTTTTCACTCTCTTCCTTCTATGAACTGTTGAAAGCGTATATTTAAAGTGATGTCACGCGTCCGATGTATTTGATTGGAAGATAGAAAACTCGCCCTGAATGAATTATGTCACACGCGTTCTGATCGGTGATTCCTGCAAATCAGTTTCGATCCGCCCGTAGACTAAATATATAAGGGAGCATTTGCCTCTTATATCACCTATTCTCAAGACAAGTCAAAATGTCATCGACTGTCATTTCCAGTATGCTCTTTAATCCAGACTACCTCATGGATGTGAAGTCATAGTGGGCCATCACCAAGATCACAGACACTGTTATTTGGAAGAGAAGAGTGAACATTGAAAGGCAAGGATGCCTCATGAGAGCATCGGCCTATGGACCAACAGTGTGAAGAAGCTTGCGAAGAAGAACAGTGAAGCGGTGTGGTATGTATGAACCATACTAGGTGCCTCTCTTTCCAAAATATTACCACAGAAATTGTGAGTAGTTCTCTTTTTTTTAAATGTTGAATATTGGATTAAAGATGGTGACATTATAATTAAATGATTTTGTTTCGTAAAATAAGAACCCCAGGATTTCTAATGTAACCTGACATATATGGTCCGACAAACATTTGTCCCAAATTTGATTTAGCGACTCCTCCTTACTGATTAAAAAAAGTGTTATTTCTCCCTATTTTCTCGACAGAAATTGGACTATTTTAATGAGCATTGTACCATAGATCATATGCAGTGTCCGTTCAGGAGAATTTATGATAACTTCATTGAAACTCGGACCAGGTGATGTTATGTAATGATTTACACATGTTGGGCAATATATCCTGACTGGTTAACATTCCTTTCATATATTGAATATGTAGAATAATTGACTGACAGGGGGGTGGAGTCAGTGATTCATAACTTGCCACCATACAAATCAGCATTTTTTATTTTCGCCCCTCTCCTCTTCCCCACGCCACCTCCATTCCAATGACTGAATTCAGGATCAAAAGTCTTTGTTGTCATCTACTTATCCTCCTGAAATATAATACCAAATATGATCATTCTGTCTCATCTGGTGTAGATGGAGTGCAGGCTACAAGGACGAGTCCATATTGTCTATGAAAATTTAACTTTTTACCCCATCCCTTCCTCCCTTAGGGGCTGCATCCAGGATCCGAAATCTTCTTTGTCATCCACCCATCGAAGTAGTGTATACATGCCATTGTAACACCAGTAATATTTTATGTTTTATTTTTAATTTTTCTATTTTTAAATTTCGCATAAGAGTACAAAAACATTAAAAGTCAAAATTAAAAATCACCAGACCAGCAAAACGACGGAGCCACGTCTGCCGAGGGACAGTGGCGAAAGCCTTAGCGAAGCAAACACCGAAGGTAGACTTGCGGGAGAATTAGACTAAAATAAAAAAAATACTTGTCCAGTCAGACTATGAAGGCAATTAGCAAACACAAAAGTAAAATTTTACAAAAATCAGTCATCTTACGGATATTTGTTCTCTCGTTCAATCAGAGTCTCGCGAGACTCCTGCAAAGCTATGTCGTGCAAGAGTCTGGTAAGGGTCTTCACGGCTGATTGTTACCGATAGGCGTCACTCATTTATTTTTCTCTCTTTCTTTTTTCCTTCCGAAAAAAATACACCATCTGTACCGTTAAGTCCATCGACCCTATTACTCCAGTTGCGATAAATATAAACATGTCTGTTACGTAATTTAGGGTTGGTAAAATATATTCGCGAAAAAGCGAATAATGCATGCCCCTTAATGTGCTCAGTGAATAAGTGTCACAATCCGACGATTTCCAGGATTTTCGTGCAGAAGCGAAAAACTATAGTACCTATATATTATGTGGTAAAACATCAAGGACAAGGATAGAATTGGTATTTTAGAAAAGTACAAAAGAAGACACGAGTGAAAAACTGCATGAAAGATAAATTCAAACCAAATGAAACATTTTTCTTTACTTTCACGCTTATAATTGGATATAAATTTGAAGGTTAGTGCTAAGAATTAAGCAACAGGAAATTATGTTGAATGATGTCTGGCCTGCTTTACCCGTATAGTACATAGTCCAAAAACTTGGCATAGCCAGTTTAGAAAGAAAAGTGGGTCATTAAAACCACAATTTGCTTTTTATAGGCTTTAACATAAGTGATATATGTGAATACACACATGCCCATACATGCAACAGTATCTAGGAAACTTAGCTACAAACGATCAAGAGTATCCGACGTACTTTGCTGAAGAAATCATAATCGCTGTATATATCTAACTACAATATGAGAGAGAGAGAGAGAACATTATAGCACAAACTTTCACTCTGTAAAACATTGAATAACCTTCATGATCCCATTACACTGGTCTACAGCCAAAATGCTTCCGCAATAAATGTCATCAAACTTTACTAATTCTGGGTCATTGAGAACGAAAATGATGCTTAAAATTGTTGATTGGCTCTAGTTTTAAAGATATTATACTGGGTCAGTATATACGACCCTTGACTTGGGAATGGCGTAGGATAAGTGAGTTATAAAGAGAAGGGATCTTAATTTAAACCAGAAATGACTAAAATACATCTTTCACTGGATCTATAAATAAATCTATGACTGGGTTGGACAGTACTTGCTTTTTAGGCAAAACAATGAATGATGCAATCTGAAGCTGGTATTACGTCATACATGATATGAATTGCATCATGTTATTCCTAGAAGTCATGGATGATGCAATCATAACTAAGCTTACATCACTCTGCTGAAGAAATTGCCCTATATCAGCTCTACAAATCAGATAGTGTCGTGCTCTCTTATTTGTCAGTGTTTGATTTTGCAAAGGGATACATTTCTGTTTGGCCAAAGGGAGCAGAGATGCCTCGTACTTGTGTGAACAATGCAGATAACTTCTGCTATGTTTGTGGTGAAGTGACTTTTGCATCACAAAAGCGCAGTATAACCACTATGGTTAAGAAAGCCTATCACCTTTATTTTGGCTGCAAAATTGGAGATCAGGACAAGATGTGGGCCCCACACATATGCTGCAAAGCTTGTGCAACAAATCTTCGTCAGTGGTTGAACAAGAAAAGGACATCTATGCCTTTTGCAGTGCCAATGATTTGGAGAGAACCAACAGATCATATCAGCAATTGTTACTTCTGCGTGGTGCCTCCAGTTGGGAAAGGTGTGTCAAAGAAGAAAAAGTGGACTGTGCATTATCCAAACATTCCGTCAGCTATACGCCCAGTACCCACGGAGAAGGACTGTCGGTTCCTGATGCACCAGAATCATTCTCACTTGAGTCAGACGAGGAAGAGGAGGAGGATGAAACTTCTAGTCCTGAGCCATCAATGTCACATGACCCATATTTTCTCCCATCCTCCTCCTCTGAACCACACCTCATAACACAAGGTGAACTGAATGACCTTGTCAGGGATTTGGAACTACCCAAGGGTAAGGCAGAGCTGTTGGGCTCCAGACTATAGCAGTGGAATCTCCTGGCAAGTGATGTTAGGGTTTCCATGTTCCGTGACCATCAAAAGGATCTTGTCCCATTCTTCTTCATGGAAGGTGATCTTGTTGCCTGCAACAACATCGATGGTGTGATGGCAGATTGGATACACAAAGTACTGCTGTTTTCTCTGCGAATGGGATAGTCGTGCGAAAGATTCCCACTACATCAAGAGAGATTGGCCACTCCGACAGTCATTGGAGCCTGGGATGAAAAGTGTTCAGCATCCACCACTTGTTGAATCAAGGAAGATTTTGGTACCACCCTTGCACATCACGCTTTGTCTGATGAAGAACTTTGTCTAGGCCATTCACAAAACACAAGCAGCATTCAAGTACCTCCGTGGAAAATTTCCAAGGTTAAGTGTAGCTAAGATAAAGGAAGGTGTCTTCGTTGGTCCTCAGATTCGTGAACTTCTTCAAGATGATGCATTTCACCGTGCACTGCGTGGCAAGGAAAAGACGGCATGGAAAGCCTTTCAGTTAGTGGCAACAAATGCTCTTGGAAACAACAAGGCAGACAACTACAGGGAGTTGGTGGAAAACCTCCTCAAGGCATACAAAAGCCTTGGTTGCAACATGTCACTAAAAATACATTTTTTGCACTCTCATCTAGATTTTTTTTCAACCGAATTGCGAAGCAGTCAGCGACGAGCACGGCGAGCGATTTCACCAGGACATTGCAACAATGGAGAAACGCTATCAGGGCAAATGGAGCCCATCAATGCTTGCAGACTATTGCTGGACAGTGACAAGAGATGTTCCATTTAATAAATATAAGAGACAAGCCAAGAAGCGCCGAGTAGACACTGAATAAGGACTAAACTATGAACTTATATATACAAAATAATTTTTTTACTTTTGTTTAAATATATTTTTTTTATATAACCCTTTTGCCGTTTTTTAAGTGTTACATAAACAGGACCAGTTAATTATTATCATGTAAAGCAACCATAAACATGTGAAAACACCTAGGTTTACAATTTATGATTAAAAGTCTACTATGTACACAATATACATAGACGTAAAATGTAAAAACTTAAATATCTTGGAAACAGTAGCCAATGAGTTGTTTTAATTGTCATATTTGAATTCAGCACATCAAAATCCTTAATAAATAGCACATTTTATCTCTGAAGCAGACGACTTCGAAAATATTGTAGACCAGTTTTACATAACAAATGACTTGCTTTATCTATTCCGGATCAAAATTGCTTTACTCCTTGGAGAATACGTTACTGTGCATCAAAACGATTTCATCCCATCTGCGACTGCAGTCTTTTATTACCACAAACATTAAGGTAAAAACGTCTCGAAATCTACCTGCTGCAGACTACACATCATGTGACCATATTATAGTTAACGCGCTTGTCTGTCTTTTTACACTGAACACAATCTTAGTTTCACGATTGTTCGACATTTTGAATCAGACAGAAAAAAAAGAAAAAAAAAAAATTCAAGGTACAATTTATGAAAATATATAAAAGTGTTCTTTGAAGTGTCGGTCCTAATTTTAGCTGCTAACAATAATAATTAAAATGAGCACAAATCTATTTTTAGCTTACCCTATAAAGTGTCCAATGTATTTGCGCAGACACTATACAATCTATGTCTGACTGAAGAGGGATGTATATGAAGCAAATAAGATCAATCTACTTGAAGCAGATTATAGTTAGTGTCCTTTTAGAGCATGCATTTTGCTTTAAAACTGCTGCTTTCTACGTTTCTGCTGATCACCCCCACCCCCCACCCCCCCCCACCCCCCTTTTCTGGCACTCCCACCCCCTACACCCGCATGCACAGGAAGCGGATAGGGAAGGAACCAGTATAGCAGAAAAGGGACATGATGTCATCGATAAAAATAGATTCTTGTAGTGTACACTGATTTTTTCATATACTTCATGAGAGACGGGTACTCTATTCTGCTATTATAACATACCTTTGCATTGCATCAGGGTGCGAAAGACAGTCCAATATTGTCAGGCACATCATTATATTTTACATCGTACTTGTCTTATCTCTTACACCATTCTGGTATGATGGTATACCTTTCTTCATGAAGGTAAGAAAGACAGTCCAATAATGAAGTGTTCTTTCACCTCAGGAAAAAAACCCACACCAAAATACCCGTATGTAAAAAACCAGTCTAATAAAGAGGACGCTCTAGCATCCTCCAATAATTATGGAAATTGTACATTTATGTAATCTGATTTTTGTTTAATATGCCTGTCAACCAATCAGCAACTTAACTGGATTTTTGGACTATACCCTCACTTGGCATAGATCAATCAGAGTCACGTGATAGTCTAGCTGAACGAAATTAAGATATTTGAGACTTTCCGGAACTAGGGGCGATAACTCGTGATGTACTACTGCAGCTAGCCTCTCGGACTTGAGGGTGTAAAATAGTATTTGCCGTTATGGTCATAGATAATACACATGTCTGTTAAATGGGCCCCAGTATACTTTTTAAACGTAAGAGCTACATCAAATTAGGATGCACGTAGATGTGTTGGATATCGAGATAGGGATATATCTATGTGGACCATAGTTAGTAAATGTGTTGTTCTCGAACTTGATATGGGTCAATGCGGGTTCCCTACAGAACAGGGTACTGCAACCTGATGTAGATACCAAACTGCGGCTAAATTGCAAAGCTACTTCAGTCTGAGGCTGAAATGGCAGTTCTGTCCTGTGTAAAATTTTGGCAAATCGAAACAGATGACACCTATATAGTTCCCATTCAATAGCATCTATGAACAGAGTTGCTTACATTTTCTGTTGATTCAGAGCAAGAATATCTGCAGGAAAATGCCCGCCAAGCTTTAAAGTTTGTGCATTAAGATCAGAGTTTGTATTAGGAAATATGTGCAATAGGACTGAAATTAATAATTCCTATGCTGAAGAAATGCCATGTGTAAGATAGTAACCCAAATGTATTAGTTCTTTCATGTATATCAGTCTTGGACTATAACATTGTTTAATTTTTATTTTCATTTTCTACTTGTTAGACTGGGTTTATTTTTGATAAGACAAACTGTGGTGTGCCATATGGTCACTTAAATATGTAATTATACGACTAATATGACATTGTCGTTGAAGTTTATAGCAATCGTCTCAACGGTATGTAATTCTGTGAATAAGATACTTGGGGGTCGCCCCCCGGATCATTTGACACATTTAACAGTCGTGTATAGGGAAACAATAGATTTAGTTCTTTGTTTATCTCACTTAGACGATCATCCTTTTAATACAAGTCGAAGCACAAGTCATTGTGTTCTACATGCGATTCAGGGCATAGTGGATATATATTACTTATTCAACGCCAATAGACGAAACCATTTTGTAATAAGGGGGAGAGTTTAAAATACTCTTGAATAATTTTCTATATTTTAGCATTGATTTTCAACCACGAACAACATTTTTCATAATGTAAATCGTTTATTGGTAACGTTCCAATAAATTACGATTAATATATTTTAACAAGAGCGTGTTTGATTAGCAATTGACATAAACTAAAACTCCCAAACGCTACTTTAAAAAAAAGTTGTAATGTTTGAACTAATCAGGACGTTATAAATATCAGTCAAGCGATATTTATTTCACAAATATTTTTATTCAAGACGCCCTAAAGACGTTTTTGCAACTGGTACAAGGAAATTACAGATTTGCAAGTTTTATTTATATTAAAAGGTGTAGATACCAACATTTGATTCACAAGCAGGTACTTTTTAAAGTATAAGCAGCCTTGAAAATGTCTTTCCTGACTTCTGAATCTCCTGTAACCAGTGAAACCTTCTGGAAAAGACTTCGACCTACGAGCAAAACAAAGTAAGTCTCCTTTTTTC
The DNA here is from genome assembly GCA_029931535.1 of Margaritifera margaritifera. Taxonomy (NCBI): domain Eukaryota; kingdom Metazoa; phylum Mollusca; class Bivalvia; order Unionida; family Margaritiferidae; genus Margaritifera; species Margaritifera margaritifera. The sequence goes on from JAQPZY010001631.1 coordinate 4,885,813, forward strand.
TATTAATTTTATTCTCTATATTTTTCACTCTCATTTTAGTTTCATTTAGTATTATGATATTACTATATTCATGACCATACTCTTTATACAACTTGATAGACAAGGTAAACCTTTTCACAGCGTAATATGAAAATTTACATGTAAAAATTATTAATGTATTTTTGATACATAAGATAAACGTATCAAGTGGCGCGTGATTCCGTCATCTTTTATAATTTCCAATTTTGTGGCGATGGCTGGATGCTTTTTTCCGTCGTAAAACTCAGCATCAAGCAATATACGTGGATGTCACTATTAATGAATAGGTGATCAAACTAACTGTTGACGCCTGGACAGCGTAATCGCAACACCATCTTCTTATCTGTGTGGTCCTGTGCTATATCCCAGGCTAAAGCACGTATCAAGGTTAGTATCCACAGTTGGTTTTGTCCAGGTTCTTCTGTTCTCTACATTAAAGTGCCACTTTCTGTCACCACCTGTGCCACTACAAATAGTGAAGATAAGTTGTCAAAACTTGTGGTGATGATGATGATCTTTGAATTAAAGACGTGTGCGGTCATTCGACCATGTACGTCTAAAAACTTGTGGTATAAAAATTTTAATAATAATAATAATAATAGGAATAATAATAAGAAGAAGAATAAGAAAAGGAAGAGATTTGTAAACTTGGAGTGTCACAACAACACCAGACATGATATTTTTTACAAAGAAAATTAAGTTCAAGCTTAAAGTCTGAAAATTTGGATATTAGATAGTTTTCAATAGAATAAAGTTAGAATGATAGTAATTCGATCTTAATTGCTAGATCACGTCGAGTTGTCAGCATCAGAAAATCCGGATCATGACTCGACGCTTTGATGGTCTGGTTTTCTGATGCTGACAACAAACCGTGATCTAGCAATCATAATCGTATTATTTTGATAATTATATTTTGTTGTATACCTATCAATTTTTAGATAATTTAATAAAATCCCTATACCTAATTGAAAAACAAAAGAAATTTCTTAACAGTTCAACCTTTTTAATACGAACTTCATCTTAAATCATACCGAATTACATTTTGATCAGCTGATGTGCGCATGAATATCGGTTGTATGAATGAAGCGCGTGAAATAACAATCACTCATTTTCACTACTATCACTGTCAATAAAACGAATTCTTCGACGCATGAGGACAGGAGAATCATATATATGATTTATAGTTAGTGTGCAGTTGTCAAATTGTGGATCACGGAAGATTCAGACTCTGAAAGTTTCTCTCCGAGGCCAGACTGGTATCGGTTGAACTGTTTTTGGCGGGACATTGTGAGAGACTCCGATGTGGACATGGCATGGACATGGCAACATTATTTTGACATTTATTTACAGTGTGATAGGACAAATTGGTGGAACTTGATGATACAGGTTTGTAACAATGTTACTTATTTTCTTTTGCATGTTAAGTGAGGTTTCGTCATAGTTCTTCAAGCTTTGCAGATGTTAGGGATGCTGCTATTATAACCCAGAAACCTCGAGAAAAGTAGTTCCAGTCTCGTTTGAGAGTATGGTGTTACGGAATCAGACAACGTCAGTATTATTTTCCTACTTACAGGAAATGACGGTAAAAATCTGGCTCTTTCTTGAGTAAAAGATTGGTAGGTATATAATAAACCACAGTATCTGAACCTGTGCGCCTGTTTCATTTTTCCCCCGGTACTCTGTACGCCTACCGTCAATCTGTACGGCTGATGTTGTCGTATTCGGTACATTGTGCGTCTGATTTCTCTTATTTCTGTTAATTGTGTGCGACATTTTGTCCTTTTTTCCTACAGATTGGCATTAACACCTATCAAAAGTCGAACAGATTTACCGGAAAAAAGAGAATGAAGTCGTATAGGTTCTGATAGTGTATATACTCCAAGGACAATATATGATTCGTTGGTTTTGATCTCAAGCTTCAGTTTCGTGCTCAGAACGTTTCTAGAATACGGGGTCTGGATTTCACCAACAGAACCTGCGACTGGCCTTAAATTTAAGGTCTGAAATCTAGCAATATAAATGGATGAACTTTAAGCCGGACCTAAGCTTGACCCCTCTAATGTCTTAAGTAAAGACTTAAATTTAACAGCATTGGTGAAAGTGGGGTCATATTGTCCAAATGTGTAGAAAGGAGAAAAACACATTCATGGAGCACATTTACAAGTAACGGGGGAGGGGGGGGGATGGGATTTTCTTTCGAGTAGGGATATTTTTTTTTCTTTCTCTTTTACCTCAAGATAATTTATTTTTTTACAACTAATATAATGAATATAATAGGTTCTTTTGCTATAAATCAGAGCAAGAACATTTTTTTTTAGCTATTTCTGATCTGTACATTTTTAACAACAACAACAAAAATCACAGTCCGCCCATTCCCTGCCCGCCATCCCCCCCCCCCCTCCCCCGGCCTGAAAATTAAATGGTCGGTCCATAAGAAGTAACAACAGACAATACCCGAAGATATAAAGTTAGGCTCATTAATATTCACGAAAGTACATAAAGTTAAACGACAGAGGAAAAGCAGGTGAAATGTAAGCAAAGGAATAGCTCAGTTGATAGTATGTATTTCACAAATGTTTCGGACCGACCACAAATGTACTTTCTCTATGGAATCTTTGATAACGATCGGGTTAAAAATATGCGTGTAATATGACTCTCATTCATGGGACTGTATTGACAATGTTGCCACATGCGGTTTAGGTAAGATCCCGTGTGTATGCAAACATTAACGCTCGTTGCATCTTGTTTATTCTTGATGCAACATGATAATTACAATACAATCGCTCAGTCACATTTCTTTGCCGGGATCTATTGTGCGTAATATGCAATATCAACTTGCCAATGTTAGCTCTTTACAAATACGGTTTTTACATTGAAATAATGTAGCATTTTCCATTTATAAGGTTCTTTACTTATATTTTGTTATATCACACCCACCAACCCTATAAAGCCTGTTGGCATTACCAGTGGCCCTCAAATAAGGAGAAGATAGTGATACTGTTGTAAATGTTATGTGCTGATGCACTGACCATTTAATCATTTGTGTGGGGGGGGGGGGAGTTGGGTGATTTTGTGGAAATAAAAAGTATGATGGTTTTTAAAACACCACTGTGTTGCATATTTAAATAAATATTTCAGCTCAATACACGTAAACATTCCTCATCTATAACTGATAAGAGTGTGTATGACAAACCATGCAGGTATTGTTTTGGGGTTTCTGATGCACACAAGTTGAAAATTTAGAATCCATATATTTGAGTCCACATCAGTATGTAAAGTGGATTAATGTATTGGAGAATTTGAAAAACTCAGAACTTAAATCGGGTTTGCCCAATCAAACCATGTGTCGATTGTATGCCTGGAAAGACGAACACCTATAACCTCACAAAAATATAAATGCGCGGTAGGTCAGTGGATAGCAATCGTGTGAACGAATGTGCTGTACTGTGCCTATAAGGCAAAATACCTTAAAGCGGGTTTATCCAAACAGAACCAAGTGCCTATGGCGCACACAAATAACTTAAGCGGTTTGTGTGCTGGACACCTACGCAGAAGTACCGGATTCGATTCCCAGATCATGCTGGGTCGGCTGCTGTGTTTTGTCCTTAGGCAAGACAGTTTTCTCTCATTATTGCCCAACACAAAATAACTAAAACCACTTGGCGAAACACCTTAAAGCGGATTTAGCCCAATCAAACCAGAAATGTTATTGTGCGTGTTTAATGCACACCAATAATAATAATAATAATAATAATAATAATAAACGCGCTGTAGCTCAGTGGTTAACATGTTTGACTCCTACGCAAGAGTAACGGGTTTGATTCCTTGACCAAGCTGGGTCGCTTGCTGTGTTGTGTTCTTAGCCAAGACACTCTGTTGCCCAACAAAAATAGCTAAAGTCACCTGGCAAAACACCTTGGAGTGGGCTCAGAAAAACCAAACCAAAAATGGTGTTGTTCGTGTCCGGTGCAGAGCATTGTTCTAATTTTTATATTTTTATTTTTTTATTTTTTTTAAATCGAAATGCGGGGTTTTTCAGTGGTTGGTTTGCTGGTCTCCTATGCAGGATTACCGGGTTTCATTCCCTGATCAGGCTTAGTCGGCTGCCATATTGTGTCCTCAGGCATAACACTTTTGTCTCATTGCCCAACAAAAACTAATAAAGCCACTAGGCAAAGCACCTTAAAACGTTCTTAGGTTAAGCAAAATAGAAATGTTGTTGTGTGTGTCTGATGCACACCAATAATTTTTCATAAAACCTGACAGAGTCACTAGGCAAAACACCTTAAAACGGGCTTAGGTCAAACAAAATAGAAATGTTGGTGTGTGTCTCTGATGCACAACAATAAATTTAGAAATACCTTATATGTATGCTGGTCTTCTACGCAGGAGTACCGGATTTTATTCTCAGGCCAAGCTGGATCGGCTGCCGTCTTGACCTTAGGCAAAACACTTAACTCGCATTTTCCAACAAAACTAATCGAAGCCTCCCCTCGCAAAAACACTTTACAAGGATGAGCAATTATAACAACAGATAGCGCTATTACGAGTCGTAATATAAACGTTAACTACCCCTGGGACCGTTTTAATTACAGATTCTAAGCAAGGAGGGCATATCCACGGAGCCAAGATTTAACCAACAGGCCCTGCTTGACTTATTTATTGCTCTGGCAATCTAATTCCAACCATGTTGGCAAAATTACTTACACTTCTTTAAAACTGAATTATATTCATTATTTATTTATTTATTCTTTAAAACAGTCTGATTGAGGTTATCGGGGACTGCTTTTTGACAACCTCACTAAAATTGGATAATTATTTGATATTGATAAATATGTATAGCCCTTTTCGGTAACCTCATTTTATCTGCCTCTTATTTCCGAGCTCTTTAGTGTATGGAGGTCGCGCTAGACGCATTTCCGGTAGGTATGCCGCTGGTCGACATTCACTGATTGCAACACAGAAGAAAGCGAATGAAATATTTATCGCCATGAGAAAACTTTATTGTTTGGTCACACACTGTCATAATTACAGTGAAAAGGAGATAAATGGTAGACAAGTAACACTGCACAGGTCCCCAGTGCAAAAAAAAAAAAAAGGTTAAGATCAGTGTTCGACTATAGGGTATTTAGGACGACTAATGTAAGTTTTTGTTTGTGTCTTTCTTTGTTGTTTCGCGAACTGATATGTTAATGTCAGAATGACGAAACTGCCCCCGCCCCCCCCCCCCACATACAAAAAAGATATAAAGTCACAGATGTAAATTGTTGTATGTTTCGTATATTTAATACTATTGATAATACATTTATATTTGTAAAAATGTGTCAGCCTGATGATAAGAAGCTACATTAGTGGGATTTCGGTGATGAAAGCGTGTGAAAGAGAAAATATGTTGGATGTAAACATTTTTTAACGCTCAGAAGAAGATTTGTAGAAATAAAATCTCTTATTTTACTTTGTTTTTAGTTGTTGCTTTGTTATGAAAAATATCCTTTAGTTTGTAATGTCATTCTGTTAGGTGTTAGATTCCAATGGTCACTTTTGTTACATGAAATTGTTTTATTCTGCAGATGACTGTTAATTTTAAGTAGAAAAACCGTCCATATCCACGCTGTGTCAAGAAATTTTTATTTCACCTGAGATTCATGATGTTCATCATCACACAACATACAACTTCAGTCCTCTTTTTACCTGTTGGAAAATAGTTCTGGTAGTACAGCACTGCAGGAAAAAAAGCATTTAGCATGGGTAAGATTACACAAGCCCATAGATCCTTATCAAAGTAGACTCTTTCACACTCTAAAGGCTCAACCTTTGTCCAAACAACAAAATCACACCACTCACGTTTGATGATTGCAAGCTGCCCCTGTATCTGATAGTAGCAGGCATGTGTGCGTTTCGCATACAACTTTCCTCTTGAATTAAGTGTACAAAAAAAGTTTGCATCTTTTGCTGCTTTGAGTGGATGCATGTCCCGAAAATGATATTGACATTTCATTTCAAGCACATCATGATATGGAATATAGTGCGAAGAGTATACAAGGCCATCATGACTTGCCTCTTAATGTGGGTAGTATTCATTCACAATAAGTCCATGGGCATTAACTGTGAGGGGGTGGGGGGATTTGCCTGGCCTTCATCATGTAGCTGTCGACAGCAACCTTCTTGTGCTTTTTGCTCCAAGATACAGCACTTCCTTTAAAAGGCACATTGTAGCCGAGAATATATTTGAGAATATTTTCAGGTGGTGTATCAGGCTTCTTAGGAACAATATTTCCAAAAATGGAACTGTCAAGCGTCCAAAACAGGCTGAAGTCCATAAAAAATGTTCACGTTGCCCTTCTGTGAGCTCATTAATTAAAGTACAATGATCTTTTGTTATGTACAGGGAATCAAAATATGAGGGGAAAATTCTACACATTCTACATTATGAAGATTAACTGTGTTTATGTAGCAGAAGTGAATTGTGAGTAGTTCTGGCAAGGCAACATTGCTTCTAGACCCTTGGGTATTGCCTGAAAAATTCTTAAACCAAGCTGCACTGGGGTTAACTTTTTGGAGTTTCTCCCGAAAACTCACCACTGTCGCATTAGTAAGGTCAACTCTCTTTGTAGCATTAACTGGTACTTTGATGGACGAGGTTTTAAATTTACTGGATACCATGTTTTGTGACTTCTCAGGTAATAGAATCCTAGATCGGGGTTTTATCCATTCACATGCTTTTAAAGTGGGTGCAATCTTCCCAGTGGATTTCTGACTTGTGATGTCTGAGACCATACAATAAGGCAGCAATGCGGCTACAGGATTCCCCATCCCTGAAACAAATTGCAAATCAATTAGGTATTTTGGGGCTTCTATCAGAAAGAAGCATGTCTACCAAACAATCGCACCTCACTTCATTTTATATATTGTATGACTCATACTTACACTTATTTGGGTCATACATGCACATGTATTTATATATTGTATGACTCATACTTACACATTATTTGGGTCATACATGCACATGTATTTATATATTGTATGACTCATACTTACATTTATTTGGGTCATACATGCACATGTATTTATATATTGTATGACTCATACTTACACTTATTTGGGTCATACATGCACATGTATTTATATATTATATAACTCATACGTGGATATTATTTGTGTCACATGTGCACATGCATTTATATATTGTATGACTCATACTTACACTTATTTGGGTGATACATGCACATGCATTTATATATTTTTGACTCACACTTGGACATTAGTTGGGTATGTTACCGTATATTTGTATAAATCATCCTGCTGATAGGATATATCTATATGTATAATCCAGGGATAGCTTTTTCTGTTCGTTTGGTGTATATTTGTAATTCTTTATATATATATATATATATATATATATATATATATATATATATATATATATAAACACACACACACAGACACACATATATAAATATATATATATGAGTTTGGCAAAGTCGTGGAAAGTCGGACAATACTACTGCTGTTTTGTTGTGGTTGGGGGGTTGCGGGGGTTAAGTTTTGTTTGCTGTTTTTTCTTTTAATTTAAACAAATTATTAATACACACAGCTACGTACATGGTTTGTTCTTAGTCGGCAGAAAGAACGAGTTTGATATGGCGCAGGGATGGGTCGTGGCCGTTAGGCCGAGACGTATTCGTATGCCATATCTAGTTCTTTTCCCGACTCGGGGCAAAGCACGAATTCGGTTTTGTATCTATTACATAGACCACAACCACCACCACCTTTTACGTTTTCCGAATATTTTCCAATATACAGTGTGAACTGAATTCAAAACAAATTGAGGTTTATAAGTTTGATTCGGTGTATCGAAGTATATTGACTCGCGGAAGTGAGTGAAATCCCTAAATAGTTTCAGAACACTAGATCAACCATGTAAAATTAAAATGGAATGTAATACTAGTACATATAAAAAAGGTACATATATTGTTCCCAGTCACATAAAAGAATACCATACTGGACCATATAGGAGCATATCGGGGATGAGATTAAATTGGAGGACAGGTAACAAGTACATAGAATATATTCAAATTAATTCTCTAAATCAATGAAAACTCTCAGCTAAAGAATTATTCTGGACAATCGATGTCGAAATTTCAGTATTTGTTGCGGTGATCAGATTGAGGTAACTCCTTGTTTCGGACACACCGCGTCACCAATGCGATCGCAGAATACACAAGAAGCACGAATTCCGACAAAGTAAAGAACTGTTGAATCCACTGTCCATATATAATGGTTAGGCCATTTGTCACATAATAATATTAGTGCTATGTCAGATAAAGGCTTATTCCTTCGCATTTTTCACAGTTGTTTCTAATTCGTGTATTAAGCTCCAAAAAGTAAGTGTCATACAATATATATTATTTCAATTCTTTGTTACGTCATCGGCTAAGATGAAGGACTTGGTTTTTGTTTTAAAATCAAAAAGGCAAAAGATTTATGGAACTCAAGGGTTTCGATAGACTGCAAACAATGTACAACAATCTTGTGTTGGGAAGTAGATATTGTAACAAAATTAAAGATCTCAAAGATATATTGAATTCAAGTGAACGTGCGGTACAAACTGATCTAAATCTTAATTTGACACTATGTAAATAGTTCAAACAAATATTCCATGTTATTCATATACATATAATTGACAAGGAGTATTGAAACTCTCGTTTTCATTTGTCATGTTCAATAATGTACATGCACATGCAGTAACCCTTGCAGTTCCAGATAGTGCCACCACGTGACATGATCAACCAATACAATATTGCCGTATATTTCCTTACCTTTTCCAAGGTCGTTAAATTAATCTATTGCTTATTATGTTCGATATTTGGACCGTTCGATCTGATAGGATGAACAGATAAGGTAGTGAGTAGCCTGAGCCGCGGATTAGGTTTACAAGGATAATCCATACTGACTACCACCAAGTAAGATGGCGACTGGCTTCAGTCATAGCAGTCATTACAGGTAGGACTTTATATATATATATATATATATATATATATATATATATATATATATATATATATATATATATATATATATATATATATATATATATAGACCTGTAGTTTAGTTTTGATATGAAAGTTACTTTATTTATTTATTTCCTCACTTTTTGACTAGGGTTTTTTTTGGGGCATTTCTTTAACTGCATATATCATTTTAATTAACTTAAGAGATTGAGGGGAAAAAAACGTTAACATACCAGTAAGGCTGCAACGTTTACATGTATAAACGTCTTAGTTTAGTTTACTGCCTGTAAACGTTTACAAAATCGGTAAAGAGTAAACGAACATGCACGTGGCTGTCACTGACACAAGGACAACCATTTTCAATTATATTATATATTACCACATCTTTGCTTAAGAGGATTGTTTAGTAAGATTTTTATGCTAATTATTGTATTAAAGCATGTATCTATCATTTTCACAGCGAATGTGGCATCGCTAGGAAAAGAGCAGACGTTCATGAGAATTAGTTACAGTGCACATTACAGAATATTGCACATCAGGTTCATTTACTGATAATGCCGATAAAATAAAATTTCTTTAAACTACAGTATTTACCTTTAAGCAACATGTTTGTTAGCAATCTTTGATTAGTAACATTTTATTTATAAAAATTAAAAAAAAAGAAACACCGTTTCAAGTTTGTAAGCCACTGCATAGTTTCTTATTCATTGTAATTTCTACAAAAGCATCCCATGCGCGTGTCTAGGCAGCACATCCGGATCCATTTTCGATTTTGTTCATCATATACATAATATATTATAGGAATAGTAGGAAGCAAAATCACTATACTCCTAGTGATGTTTTACTGACATTGTCTGATATATTCAATATAGTCTTACCAAGTTGTCATAATACGAGGTGAAGGACGTACAGCAATGAAACAATCGCAAGTTAAGCGAGGTACGACATGCACATTATAATAACTCTCAGCTGTTCAGTAAGATTGGCGGGTAGATAGTGTGGGGTAGATAGTGTGGAAAGTTGAGTTTCTAATTTTTCGATTAAACGGCATCGTTTCGGTTATTGTAAACCGTGTACACGTTTAGACATTTTGGTAAACGTTGCAGCCTTGCATACTAGTAGTTTCATGTATATTTCTCTTTCTTTCATATGTATTCGCTTATGTATTTGTGATGCGAAGTCTTTTCTTTGTTATTAAACCACTCGTGTTTTGAAATATATACGATCGCCCTCGCCACCGCCACCGGGTACATCAAATGCATCACTCGGTTTCATTACATACGACAACAATTAATTTTCTTATTGTTTTGGTCCGCCTGAATGGAAAGTGACGGCTTGGTGTGGGGATTGGGATGTGGGTTGGGGGTGGTGATGGGATGGGTGTTGGGGTGAGGATGGGGGTGGGTATTATGTCATCTTACTTCCTTGTTTAAAAAGAGCACTCCACCGCGAACAGCGGAGAGCTAGATCCATATCAAAGTCAAAGCTGTCGATTATATTCATGATTTGACGCAAACAAGTTGGACCCCGACCCACAGGCGCATCCTGCGACGGCATATCAAGCCAAAGTTTCACTAAAATTCTCAACAATTCTTTTCCTGCTCCAACTGTGATTTTACATTACCTTGAATATAAAACATTTGATAACATTTGGGAATTTCTCTTCAGACGTAGAGATGGTAGAAACAGTGAACAATATGTCATAGTTTTAAAACTGTACACAAGGGAATCTTTTTGTTTTAGAAAACAAGAGTCAAGGGTTCCTCAAATTAGAGGAAATCCTCAAATCTTCCTCAGAGTTAAACCGAAACTCTTCTTAAAAGTATTCAAGATATTAGCGAAAAATTAATTTTTGTCGACAAAGCAATTGACAAATCTCAAATTGAGTAAGAAAATTTGAGATGTTTACTGCAACTGGGACCTTATTAGTTATGTTTAACGGCAAATAACGAGGTAATTGGAGTGAAGTACCTTGCCGAGGGACACACCACTTTAACGGCAAATAACGAGGTAATTGGAGTGAAGTACCTTGCCGAGGGACACAGCACGACACAATGGAAACACCTCGTGGCATTTCTACCCAATTTTACCTCAGAAATATAGTAATACAGCGTTAAAAGGGGCAAATCGCCAGAAAATGGCGGAGAACTCAGTCACACGCAAAAGTGTGCTTGGCAGAATAGAGCAATGTCAAAAGCATTATCATACCTTTATGGAATTATCTGTACAAGTTAAGTGAAAGAAAATTACCTAGTGAGTTCATGCTTGAAAAAAAGAAATCTGAGGAATATTTCGGCCAGAGAATAAATCATCTTAGTCCAGTCGCCGTAACGTGCACTTGACGTAATTTGGTAGGCATACGTATATGCAGTGTCGGCTAATGTAGTATTTTGAGGTGTTTTCCGATTATCGACATCTAACTGGGGCCTGGTTCTACGTTGTTTGTAGTTGGAAGAACTTTATAAGGGTAAATACTGTGGTATGGAGTTGTCTAGCGCATGTACCAGCTGACCACATCTGCGGATTTTCCACAAAATACTGAATCTCTTTGCTTCCGCGGGCTTGGGCAAGAAATAACATTTTTCTTATGTCTAGGAATTATCGATATGATTGATCAAACGACGTTTTGCATTCCTTTTAAGTGTACTAACAGTTTTATTACATCGCCTTAAATACTTTTTTGCACACATTATCACCAAAAATAGAAATTATTCAAATATAAATTGACATAACACAAATGACAGAGATACATTTCAAAGATACTGAATCGGATTGCTCTCAAAAATATCCTTCTCGACGGAGTAGGGCTACTTCAAGTCCCTAATTTTTTTAATTTGCTTCTGTTGTTTACCCGAATCTACTTAAATCGATAAATATGGGGTTTTCGCCGAATCTACTTAAACCGATTTGACATTTTTTATGATTGTTTATTATGAACGATGTATTGGTCTAGAATCTGTTAACATAGTAGACATGTGGCCACCACAATGTCCATGACTTTTTATAAAGGCAGTCAATAAAATCATATCAGCAATATGACCCAAAACTTTCAATTGAGTTAAATATATAAATCTACTCATGAATGAGTGAGTACATAGAACGCAATTTTGTAGGTATGCATACGTACGTGCGTACGTTGGTTGGTTGGTTGGTTGGTTTTTAACGGCACTTTTAACACATTATTGGCTATATCATAGGAGCTAAGTGCCTTTCCCAAGGACACACAGAGGCAGCAGACTCTGGCTGGCATGTGCAAGTATGGAACTCGCAACCCTTGGATTACGAGTTTGGCGGTCTATACGACTGAACAACTGCGGTGGTTCAGCTATGTATGTATGTATGCACGTGTGTGTGTGTGTGTGTGTGTGTGTGTGTGTGTGTGTGTGAACAGGTAGAAAACGAGTACAATGCATTGTTTGAAGTATGGATAATCATTGTTAATGGAATAAGACTAAGTCTATTATGGTATGTAAAAGTAAATATACTCAACTTCGTTTCTTTCAGTCTTACTGCATTAGACGTGGTTTTAGACCTACCGTTAATGTACACACTTTTGTAACGGGTTTGTTACCCGTACGAGTAATATTCAGCAATCAGTCAGAACGATTTCTAGCGTCATGGAAATCTCTTTCAACCGAGAAGTAAGGGTGTTTAAAATTAATTATCTACTATAACAATAGTACAATGTACCTGTCCATCCTGTGTTCAGCTGGCAGTGGTTTTATAAAGGATCGATAGCTGAGTTGAAAAGATATGTACTATAATAACGCTTTCTTCATTATCTGCTCTGTATAAAACTTGTATATCTTCGGTTTTAAAGTGAAAATATAACAATTATTTTACAACTTTATTTATTATTGCATTTATGTTTAAGTCTACTAAAATATAATAATTCCAGGAAAGTTTAAAGACATTAAAGTGAATGAAATAGGTATGTGAACATCTATTCGTAATGCATATATTTCTTTCATTTTTTTGTGATATCAATATTTTTTATTTTATCTGACCCTTTTATATCAGTCTTGTTGGTGACTTGTACGTAATATTATACCCAAAGTTTGCCGTGACGTCAAATCTTGGTACAAAATGCGTCGCGCACCACCGCAAGGCCGGTCAAACTTAATAACTTCAGGTGTTTTTCAAAACCTATCACTTCCTATTAATCATTATGGGAATGCGGACTACATGTAAGATTTACTTACCTCCTAAATTGAAGAGCTTGACAACATGCAAAAACAACGCACCTTCGAAACTGAAGCATAGACAATGGAAGAGCTCCGATGAACATGGTCAATTTTACATTTTGCAAAAGCACATGTAAACACATTTTTACGAAGAACTTTACTTAGTTCAAATTATAATCAATACATATATTAGATTGACCTTAGCAAGTCGTGACAACAAAACAAACTAAAGGGGGCGAGTGTTTGGAACTATTTTTTTACACTCTTAACATACGTGTCCGCTGAGCTGATCGGCGTAGGGATAATATCACAAACTGTATAGTGAATTGCCAGATAGCAGAGGCGCTTACTTAGTGGCTATTGTGCAGAGTGCTAGGCCTCTGTGTTTTACTTCTGCAAGGCATGCAGAGCATCGCTCGCCATCGTATGTACTCACTGATTCATTAGTAGATTTGTATATTTTACTAAACTGAAAGTTTCTGGTCATATTGCTGATATGATTTCTTGTGTGTTTTGAGAAATGGATGGAGATATTTAATGCGAAATATATTTTGTTGCTGTGACGTATAGCCTAGCAAAATCGTCAGCTATAACTTATTTTGAATTTGATTCACTTTAAGCTAAATCTCGCAATTACCTTCTTGCTTTTTATTGCGTCTAAAATTGCAACATTGTTGCATGACGAAAAAGTAAATCTTTAGGAAAGTAAAATTTAGAATTATAAACCAACATGTTCACTTTGAGATAAGTTTCAAGATTGTTTCTTGGTATTATTGACCATGATACTAATTATGTATCAAGATAGCATGTCGTTCTGATGCAGATGACTGAAATGTTATTATACCTTTAGCCGTACCCATTATTATTATTATTATTATTATTATTATTATTATTATTATTATTATTATTAACTCCATGGTTAAAAATCACAACAGTGTATTAAGCGCCTAAACGTTATTAGCTTCATTTTTGGCCCAAGCAATATTTATCAGCGTTTATCGATCTATACCGTGAATGGTTTTGTATATAGACCGATATACTTAGTTTTGTCTTGAAAGATATAGACATAATAGAAATAAATTGTTGGGGTTATCGTTACCTCGTTGTGTTTATGCCATTTACACTCTTATCGCCCTATGATTGAACACTATACCTATACAGGGTAACAAACTGTGTGCGAAATTCATTGATTCAAATCATAGATAACACAGGCACATGCAGCTTGGACATTTTATCGATAGATCTTTTTTAATCCGTATTGATTTTGGAAGATTTCTTAATTGAGGAAATGGAGTTTCAACGCAGCCCGACGACGTTTACCCCCGCTTACATGTGGGAGGAGTTTCAATACCCTCCAAGGCCAAGGTAAGATAGGGGTCTTACTCCAGTCAGTTTGGGGGTTACATGGAAAATTTTACTTCAATCATGCAAAGAGGAGCACTGTAAAGTCAAGACATGTATGTAAGATATATTTCAGGCACACGAGGAAAATTAAAAAATAACACATGTACACTTTTTGAGACTGCTAGGAAGCTAGATATAGGGCAGAATAAAGTGACGCAATGCATCATTGTTTATTGTATTCTTGAGCACAGATTTCTATATTCGAGGCGTTGAAAGACTCTGACCTTTTCGCTGTGCCATCCACAACTTTCAACGAAAGATATATATCATCGTATTTAAATTATCTGCACACTAATGTTGAAATTTGTAAAGACAAAAAGTTACTTCTCTCGTATTTTTTAAAGAGTATTCTAGCATTCGAAGCAGTTTGTATGCCAAATCAATGCCTGACGTTTTATTATTACGGCAAGGATAAAGACCTAGTTTTGTCTAATTAACTCATAAAACCCGGATGTAACAACTGCTTCTCGATAAGTGACGGCTGTGTGCTAATGGAATAGCGTTGGTTTAAGTATCAAATTATTTCATTAAGCCAGTATTGTCCCTTATCAAACTTTATTATTTCCTTGTGCACACTTATAATGGCTTTCAATAATTAACGGTTTTCACTAATGAGGTCAGGTTTATGGTTAATACCTATATTGGGGGAGGGGGGAATACATTTCCCAAACTGCATGACATTGCTTAAATTAATTTTCTCATTTTTATTAGATTTACATGTCCTTTGAACATTTCAGGCGTAATATTTTACTGAGTATGTGAGCATGTTTGCAGAAGAATGTTCTCGATTTTGGTTTAAACATAGTTTATTGCATATATTAGGAAAGCAATGGGTTAGGCACAAGTTCTTCCAACTTATAATAGCCTTTCCCATAACAAATACAAAACATAATATTTCATGCATAAAGTGAAATTTACAAAGAAAAATGAAATGATATTTGAATGAGTGTAAGATCTATAATGATCAAAAGCAATCATTGTTTGGGGTGTGAGATTATAAAGGAATAAAGAAAGGTTAGGCCCCATGTGAGAATAGTTCACACACATTTATAGATGCATATATACAAATATATGAACAGTTCATGTATTATTGAACTTTATACTGGCATTCTTGGATGAATAAATTTAATCATATTTTAACTGTAGTATAACATCTTCGAATACAAATAAACATATATGCATATGGATATATAGACATATACACACATATAGACATACCTATATATGCATATACAAACACATGGACGTGTATACATGCATATATCCTCATGCATATACATTCATATACATACATACACACATACATGGGTATACACACATGCACATACAAGTACACGCCTGCATAAACAAGCATTCTAGCACACACATATATGTATATTGCTTAGTCAAATGATGATCGGGGGAGAGAGAACCAAGGAAAACCCTTGCGGAAAATAATAATAATAATAATAATAATATCAATAATAAAAACAGTCCTCAAGACTTATACACCACGATAATAAAATAAAAAAATAACAATTTGGATTTAACTTTCTTGTACTCTATTGTTAGATCTATCGGCTCAAAAGCGGTTAGTACGTCTGAGATAAAGGTAAAGCTGCTTAAAACTTCAGATATAATTGTGTCATAAAGAGTAACGTCGTCAGACAAAAGCATGTATTGGTATGAACTGGAAGTTTGAGTAGGTTATTCATCAGGAGGATTTGAGGATTATTTTATAGTTTACATTCAAAGAAATAGTGGTAGGTTGTTTCATTTGATTCGGAACAACTACATAATGGATTGGTAAACAATGTGGTGTAAATATAGATCCGCCTTAAGCACTAAACAGTTATTGCCCAGTGTAGCATGTATGATAGACATTTTTCTGTCACCTATAGATCAGTAGGATGGCACTTGCTTGTTTTTATTTAATTGTTTTTGGAAGACAGATATAGAATTGGAGTTTCTTATATTTTGGGGTAGAATGTTAAATAATTTGATAGTTGAGTGTAAAAAGACTTATTTGCTGGCTGTAAATGACAGAATTCAAAATTTAAATTATTTCTTAAAGAATAACTCTGGCCCCCACGTTGAGCAACCGTTGGTGGAATAATTTCGTTTAAAAAGTCTGGTGTCATATGATTGACCATTTTATAAAATGTAACCAGTTCGTGGAGTTTTCTACGCTCTTTTAAAGGTAGCCAGCCACATTCTCTATATAAAAGATCAGAGATAACACTTCTTGTAAGTCCTGTTACAATTCTTGCTGCTTCCTTTTGTATATTTCCAAGTCGATTAGAATCAGTTTTGTTGCATCCATCCCATCAGCATACTCTAAAATTAGACTGTTGGAAAAAAAAGTATATATATATATATATATATATATATATATATATATATATATATATATATATATATATATATATATATATATATATATATATATATATATATATATATATATATATATTGTGTAGTGAATCTCTATTCATTTTGAAATTGAGCGCTCTCATTATTCCTATCATTTTTTATGCTTTCCGAATAACTTCATGTGGTTTCGCCAAACTCCATCGACCATCAGATTTCTTCCAACGTGTTGTGTTATCTACAAAGGCAATAGGTGTATTATCTCAAAGTAATTTTGGATGAGAAATTGGAGTAGGTGAGGCATTTTTTAATAACACGGCTTCTGTTTTTGATGGATTTAAAGAGACAAGCCATTGTTTGGTCCATCATTGTAATCTTTTTAGGTCTTCGTTCATTTGGTGTTCAGTAATATTAATATCTATTGAAAGACACAGAACTGTCGTCAGAAGAACGTTCAAACGGCGTACAAGTATCGTTTACTTTTTGGAACAGAACTGTCCAACACACAGACATTAGGTAACTAAGGAAGGAATATGTTTGCATTGAGAACCTGTTGTTGAGAGAACAGGTGTAATTCGGGTATATTTATATGCATTCAAAACCTTTTACCTATGTCTCCAACCTGTCTGACTATTTTTTATTCGTACCGTATTCTTCCGATCAAAAGTGGATCATGTAAGACGATACGATATTGCATGCATTATCGCGCCAATTATTTATTTCTTTTTTGTTTTGTTTTGTTTTGTTTTGTTGTTGTTCTCTTTGCTCTTCCATGACGATTTGGTTTACCTCCACACACCTGGCTCCAATAAGAAAGAAATGGACAAAACGTATACCTTTAATACCTTGTACAAGTGGGTTTCAAAAAAATAATAAATCCCAAGTGATATATATATATATATATATATATATATATATATATATATATATATATATATATATATATATATATATATATATATATAGTGGGGTTTTTTTGTCGTATGCACGATCCATCCCGAATAAGAAACAAGAATACCTTAAATAACACATTATACACACGCCTCGTGCTTAATAGTCCACTTTGAAGGCATAATTGACTATGGAGATGATTGATAAATGGATCTCCATGACTTGGACCTTTTGCCCAATCTTTGATCAAGGTATGCGGTCTTGAACTAAACTTACTGTGTATATATCATTATTGTCTTATCATACTATGACTGTGGCGTCTGACATTTAGACCCCAGAATCAATGGGTTTTCTTTAATTATTACCCTAAGTGCAAACCAGCCTCAAAGTCTGGTGAAGGAACTTACTTTACAACAAAATTTATTCTACAAAACCCATATTTCTTTGAGCCATAATGACATTGACATTTGACCTTTCTACCCCAAAATCAATAGGCCTCTTCCATACCTTAAGTGCAAGCCCTCCACGAACTTTGTTTAAGGTACTAAATTTATTATGTAAAAAATATTTTTCTTCTTTCAGTTACAGTGACCGTGACCTCTCACCTCTTAAACCCTAAACCAATAGGTTTCGTTCATACCCAACGTGTAAATCATCCACAAACTTTGATGAAGGTACATGGTTAAGAACTAAATTTTTTGGCCCAGAAGTAATTTTTCTTTTTTTCAGACACAGTGACCTTGACCTTGTAAAACCTAATATCAATAAATTTCTTCCTTCTTCATGCTCAAAGACTGGTTGAAATATATTATGTAGAACTAATGTTATTGTGCGGAAAACATTTTTCTGCGTTTAGTCACAGTGAACTTGATCATTGACTTTTTGATCTTGAAATCAATAAGCTTCTTTCTTACCCAAAGTGCAAGCTAAATACACAGATTGGCAATTGTAGATGGTCGAAAACTTGAGTTATTGTGCGGAAACGAAATTGGTAACAGACGGGCGGACAGCACGATAACATAATACGCTGTGCCTTATAACGATGATATAAAATGGATGCACAAGTAAGAATAATATTAAAAGTATTCACTACAGCAGTATGACTTGCTTCAAACTTTCAATGATGTAAATTGTTGCCTTTTCGGCAGTTACTCAGCCAAAGCAATATGGTTCAGTCGAGGGTAAGTTGTAATTACAATATAATAACTCGTTATTACGAGATGCTAACTTACGAGATAGTAAGTTATAACTATGAGCTAATAACTCGTAACTACGACATAGCTAAGTCATAATTACGAGATACTAACTCGTAATTACGAGACACTAAATCGTAATTACGAGATAAAGAACAATTATTTTTCGACGTGGCACTTACCGGCTTCTGTACAATTGTGTGCTTTTGTAAAATGATTTTTTTCGACATAATTTCGACCCAAATTGCGCCATACATTAACATCACATCCAAATTCTGTCCAAGAGTTGTCTCGATCGTTTCATGATTCACTAACTACAACAAAAAAAACAAAAAAAAATTGCTGATCTGATCAGGATTGTATTTTCTTAATGATCTGGAATATTGCTTGCAACAAAATGAATGTTAGGGAGTGAATATAAATTTACAAAGTTTTGAAGTCTCAACATATCTCACAATTTAGTTTTATTCTATCAGAAGTTATTGTAATATCCGGGATTGATGCAGATTCTTTCTAAAAATAATCTTAACTCTTTTTATGAGTATGCTAAGTGTGGAAACTCAGTGAGTATGCTAAGTATGGAAACTCAGTGAGTATGCTAAGTGTGGAAACTCAGTGAGTATGCTAAGTATGGAAACTCAATGAGTATGCTAAGTGTAGAAACTCAGTGACTATGCTAAGTATGGAAACTCAGTGAGTATGCTAAGTGTGGAAACTCAGTGAGTATGCTAAGTGTAGAAACTCAGTGACTATGCTAAGTATGGAAACTCAGTGAGTATGCTAAGTATGGAAACTCAGTGAGTATGCTAAGTATGGAAACTCAATGAGTATTCTAAGTGTAGAAACTCAGTGACTATGCTAAGTATGGAAACTCAGTGAGTATGCTAAGTGTGGAAAATCAGTGAGTATGCTAAGTATGGAAACTCAATGAGTATGCTAAGTGTAGAAACTCAGTGACTATGCTAAGTATGGAAACTCAGTGAGTATGCTAAGTGTGGAAAATCAGTGAGTATGCTAAGTATGGAAACTCAATGAGTATGCTAAGTATGGAAACTCAGTGAGTATGCTAAGTATGGAAACTCAATGAGTATGCTAAGTATGGAAACTCAATGAGTATGCTAAGTGTGGAAACTCAATGAGTATGATAAGTATGGAAACTCAATGAGTATGCTAAGTGTGGAAACTCAGTGAGTATGCTAAGTATGGAAACTCAGTGAGTATGCTAAGTATGGAAACTCAATGATAACTTTACAAAAACAAAGATCAGGAAATGTACTACACGTAAAACTGATCGGTTGGTTTTGGTTAAAACAGTATTTATTTACAAAAGTCATCGTGGAAAGTACAGAGGAGTGAGCAACAAGCATAAGCTTATTTGGATCTCTATCTTCATTAACAGTAATATTTACTTTTATAATATGGCTAATGTGAGTAATGAAGACATATTATTGCAAACATCGAAACATGCTAATCAGGTATTTAAAGAAAATTGTACATACAATATTGTAATAATGTCAGACGGTACCTTAGAAGCATTTACAGCAGAAACATTTTACTGTATGCTTGCAAATCAACAAATGAAAAAAAAAATGTAAAAAGAAATAAAAAAATGAAGATGTTAGAAGGGGGTGGGGGTTGGTAGATAAAGGATTTTTAACTTCAGCTCGGGTGGTATATATTTATAATTCCTAAGTGTCTGGTTTTACATTCTTTTAATCAGAGTGACAGTCACTCTAACAGATAAGTAGAAAATTCATAATGGAGAACAACCGAATATTATTTAATCTTTAATATAATATAATTATGCTTCTTTAATAAAATAAAACAATATTTAAATGTTAATTTTACGACAAGATTTCTATCGAGCTAGAGCCACAACAAACATCGTCGTCGTCTTTGAAAACATCATCATCATCATCATCATCTTTACTATTAATACAAGAATCCTGCTTCAACTACATCAACACAATAACAGGCAAAGAAGCTTTAGTACACATATGAGGCACTTTTTCATACAAAATGTAACTTTTACCCGAAAATAGACGTCTTATATCGTATATAATCGCGTATACTCAGATACCAACTGCAAACCGCATAGACCCATATCTGCCGTCCTATAATGCGCCGGTAGATCTGGGTCTATGCAGTTTGTAAGGACTAATCAGTAAAACAAACAACATAGACCCTGATCTGACGGCGCATTATGATACGGCAGATCAGGGTCTATGTTGTTTGAATTTGGACCCGGATTATACGCGAGTATAGACGGTAATTAACATAAGGGGACATACAGATATTGGGGGGAGTACACAAGATGAAACTGGGTCATTCACGCTAGTGATGAATATATATACATCTACATAATTCATTTAAAAAAATGTATGAAAACAACATACGTGCATATTTCTAATGCATCCATATAAGTAACTTCAAAAGAGGATGCTTACATACGTATACGGAGTCATGCATATTTGTAGGTAATTGCATATCATAAAAAGAGTATGGAACTGAATGACTTTGACAAAAATAACTTAGATAAATGGCATGTATAGAAAACATAACGAATCCAAAATCATGAAATGTCGCTCTTTCCATATTATTATTTATGCCATCGTCGCAATGTTGTCATTGTAACAATATTTCCAGTTTAAAGCAGTTCCTTGGAATGCTGTACTAAAGCCTGAGACCTTTCACTTGAAAAGAATGAACAGTTTAAACAAACAGAATAAAACGTCGATTATCCGTTTTATTCACTTGTACGGACTACTCCCGTGTCCCCAGAAATGTTTACTAATTACCATGTCCATTTATCTAAATGAAACTAATTTGCCTATGACGGTGCCAACACAGAACAGATTAACACAAATCAGAAACAAACACAATCAAATATAATCTCATACCGTTATGTTTACAATGGAACTATGAATAACTACCTCAAACATAAACGTGATTAGGAGAAAGGAAGGGATAGAGTGACATACAAATAAAGAAAGTTTATTCTTACACCCGATTATCGTTAATTGAGTGCTACTTTGACAATATGTCATTTCTAATAAAGAAATCCCAATCTAAGCAGACATGATTAATGACTCATACCAGTCTGATCAAAGGCTTGCTCTAGTCCAAGTCTGTGTACCGTCTGTACTCGCGTATAACCCAATACCGACTGCAAACTGCATAGACCCAGATCTGCCGGCGCATAATGCGCCGGCAGATCTGGGTCTATGCAGTTTGTAAGACCTAATCAGTAGAACAAACAATATAGACCCTGATCTGCCGGCGAATTATACGACGGTAGATCAGGGTCTATGTTGTTTGCATTTGAACTCAAATTATACGCGAGTATATACGGTAATTAAATGTGGACCAAAAATCAATGGTGACTTAACGTGTGACAAAATTTAATCACCTACCGACACATGTGTGAATAGAATCCATGGCAACTGAGTTTACTTTGATCAAAGCTCTTTGGCACTTGTCGTTACAAGACTACACATTGATTTTACATGTACTTACTAGTAATTGTCATGTACTAGTATTTACTTAAAGTATTTTAATAATATTTGTTTTCCTACTTTTTCTGCTCTTAAACATGTAGAATGACTACACATATTCGCATAATCAGTAATACATATACAGTCAAACGTATGATTATCACATTTAATACATGTACTTCCATTCACAGTTCTACTTTTCGACCAAAATTTGATTATCCGGATGAAATCTATGCCCCCCTCCCATTGGGTCCGGATAATCGACGTTTTACTGAAGTTATATTTATCAACAATATCGTTTTTCTCACAAAGATCACACATTTTCAATCTGTATTTTAAAAGTGCAACATGTTAAACATGCAACTCAATTTGACACCACCTATATACCACCTGGGTTTGCATGAGATTTACATGAAGAAAAAAAAAAGGTTTTGTTCTGTTCTTTTCTTACCCGCTAATATACATTGTACATGCATGAGCGTGTGAACATATTCCGAATTGATTTATATCATAATTCATGGTAATTATCCGGAACTATCCAAATAGTTTATATTGTGCTTGAATTTGAACCACAACTGTTTTAACGTTGACAAAATGGGGCCCACGAGGGGGGGGGGGGGAGAGAGAGAGAGAGAGGGGCGATGATTGGATTTGAAGCATTGACCAGTTAGAGACGTTCATTTACTAGGTTATTGAATACAAAGATTCAGTTATAAACTAATCTTTTAACATTACCACGCAAACATTTCCTCGCGAACACATCTTTTTGATACTGAGCATTACTTTCTTAATCAAACGAATAAAATTGCCATTCAAAAATTGCAAGGAACACAAAGAAACGAACCGACTTTTGCACCACGAATGAGTCGGTCTCCCATATCAGAAACTGTAAGAAATGGTGTATTATGGGACGGCCATGTAAGAAATGGTGTATTATGGGAAGGCCAAATTGAAAATTTTCGATCTGCGGATCCGGTGCTATTGATTCTAACCTCTTTTTTTTTTTAGGAAGGTGAACTTTGGAATTTCCTTCTACATTACTAAACTAATGAAAACTTATGATCTTGAATCCATTCTCTAATTGCGAATATCAGATATTTGTCTTGTACACGTATATTTGCTGTGAAAATATATTGGAACCGCGAAGTGTAGCTCTCCTGCTGAAGAGAGCAGCTATTTAACATCACACTCTTATCACAAAGACTGTCTGCCATGGAGTCATGCATGTGTTGAGTTGGAAGTACTTCCTTGTTGCATACGAGTCTATAACATGCAGTAGACACAATTAATATTTTGTTGAATATCCATATTCATTTTTATCATTAAACTTAATTGACTGTGAGGCGTTTTCGAAAACATTACTTTGCAAAAACATTCAAAATGAGTTGATCGCTGGTTAAATTGCAGGCAAAACTAATCGAATCGAATATGTTTTTCAATATGATAGAATTGTTTTTTTTTTCTTCTTCATATGACGATGATCAATTTGAGATATGTTTTGCGTGAAATTTTTACATACTACATTGTATAAGCAGTGTTTGGCATGACATTTTTACATACTACATTATATGAGCGGTGTTGTGCATGAAATTTTTACATACTACATTGTATAAGCAGTGTTTGGCATGACATTTTTACATACTACATTATATGAGCGGTGTTGTGCATGAAATTTTTACATACTACATTGTATAAGCGGTGTTTGGCATGGCATTTTTACATCCTAAATTATATGAGCGGTGTTTGGCATGAAATTGTTACATACTACATTATATGAGCGGTGTTTGGCATGAAATTGTTACATACTACATTCTGTAAGCGGTGTTTGGCATGACATTTTTACATAATACATTGTATAAAAGCGGTGTTTGGCATGAATTTTTACATACTACATTGTATAAAAGCGGTGTTTGGCATGACATTTGTACATACTACATTGTATAAGCGGTGCATGACATTTGTACAAACTACATTGTGTAAGCGGTGTTTGGCATGAAATGTTTACTTACTACATTGTATAAGCGGTGTTTGTCATGAAATTTTAACATACTACATTGTATAAGCGGTGTTTGGCATGAATGTGTACATACTACATTGTATAAGCGGTGTTTGGCATGAAATTATTACATACTACATTGTATAAGCGGTGTTTGGCATGAAATGTTTACATACTACATTGTATAAGCGGTGTTTGGCATAAAATTTTTACATACTACATTGTATAAGCGGTGTTTGTCAAAATCTATGAAGCACACCAAAGACTATTAAGTATGAGCTGTTTATTTCTGCTGGTTTTCTTGTCGGAGTTTGTGTGGGGGTGTTGTGGTGGTGGGGGTGGGTCATGCGGGATTTACTTACAGCAATTTCAATTGGCTAATAGGTGTCACTTTAGTTGGATATATGTTCAATATACGTTTAAGGTGGGAACTTACAATAGTACTAACATGTACAGCCTGTGAATGCAAATGAGTCTGAAACGTGTACCAATGATCACTAGAGTAAGAAAAGTAGGTCTTCTTTCCGATAGCAGTATGTAGTCTTTCTAAAGCAAACTCAAACAATTGCTCAATAATTACGAGAATATTTCTGTTTTAAATAAATTGCCTGACCTACATCACTTGAAGTTTGAAAAAAAAAGTTTCTTTCTTTCAAAACCAAACAGTCAATTAAACACTGCGGAGCCTTCAAGCATTTTGGAAAGCTAATACTTGTCTTTTTTAACTTACTTCGACCAATTCTTGCAATTGGCTGATATAAATAGCTGCTGCAGAAAAGCCCAACGTGTTCCAAATGACCGTTGTCGAGGGAGAATAAATATTTTTTTAAATCTTACTTTTTGAACAATCAAAGCTGAAATTGCACAACTGGAGTTGAGCACTTCACGACATTGATCAAAGGTTGAAATGTTGAAGGCACCCGCACAAACATTGAAGATTTTCTTTTCCGTCTGATTGATATGTTTCCTATATTGAGAAGCTCCTCAAATCATTCGATACCGTTTGTAATCCACATCTGCGACAAATGCCGATGACCTGTTTTCTGATGTTTTTTGTTTTTAAACAGTTTTTAATGTAGCCAAACAAGGTTGACATCCATGAACTTTATTTGGAGGACATTTCTTTTGGTTCTATCTCTTGCATGGGCAAAATCCGTGATATTTATGTACATTTCTGATTGCGCACATAGATGAATGTGAACTCAAGGTTGAGGCGTTCTCTGACACCAGGACTTTTAGGAATTATCTATCTATCTATCTATTTACATATATATATATATATATATATATATATATATATATATATATATATATATATATATATATATATATATCCGTTCGTCTGTCTATCTGTTCACGTGTACTGGGTAGTATCCTTCTTTTAACTTTTAACCACTTTACATCGTAGATGACGTTTAAGAGCTGGTTCTTATATTGGATCAATGGCGTAGTATGGTTTGCTGATAATCACCATACTGACATAGACAATAAATATACAAGTCTCAATACATATTATGGCAATACACATCCCTTGTAGCACCTCAGATAAGTATTCATCCGTTCAGATTAGCATGAGATACGTACACATGAGATCACAACAGCAGGTACATGTAAGAAAAGGTATCTTAAATTAAGATAAAATACACAATGGTGTGAATAGACTACTATGGAGTGACATTATTTAGTCTTGCCAGCACTATTAGAGGGCTTGTTGTGTGTTAGCTCGTGCAACTGCTGAGAATATGCTGTGACAGGAATTTTACTTTCAAAATGTATTACACACGGCTTAAAATGAAGAATCCCAAAAATCTCAAACTCATGAACTTGCCACCGATTGACCTATATAAAGTTCCGGGAAAAGAGGCATTGTGGGATACTGTTCCTATAGAAGATGAAATCGCTCAAATCTACCACTATGTCGACAAGTCAAAGAGTTTCAGGTAATTATTTGAAAACCAGAAAATATTGCATAGTGAAAGTTTGGAGCCTGTTGCTAGGTTCATTCCACGTTACTGTCAAGAAAACGATTTTTGGATCAATTGCATTACATGACAAGAATGGTATTCATGTTCCGCATCTGCATTTTAGAATATCAATTATTACATTAAGAACTGCTTGTTTATGATATAAATAAGTATGAATAGTGTATATATATCATCGAAATAAATTATATTAGTGCACTTTAAAAGGACATTCAAGGGTGATATTTGTAAATTATGTTTCCATCTTGAAAAAATATGAAAAGTGCAATTTCCACCGCCACTCTGCAGATGTAGTTAGTGGGAAAATATGCACTTGTAGTCAGCCTTGTGTAAATAGTAAATATTTACAGAGGGAGGGGGTGGGTGGGGCAGGTTAAATTAGGGGTAGGGTATGCTTTTTTCCATGCGCCCTCACAATATGGAAGGCGTAGTTATTCCTGCGAACCTCTAAAGGTAGGTTACAATTATACATATTTTGTGTAACGGCGTTGTGGGTGGGTGGTAATCTATGTGATAACATTTTCTAATTACTCCGCCCTCTCCTCCGTTAGACGTTCACTCCTACCTCAGAAGAAGCAAATATATACTGCTTTGTTGCGTAATACGTGTCTATGAATACATTTGACAAGACGAGTGAAGTCTGGGCCACAAAATGTGGCGTTCAAGGACGATTTTATGCCTGTTGTTTTTTGGGGCATCTTAACTTGTTACTGATTCAGCCTGTTTTGCACTCGATAAAGATCCCATCATTTGAGGGGAGGAATGGCTTTAATAAATAAAAAAATTTTTTAAAAAAAAGTGAAGAAAAAGTAAAGAATAAGAACACCCATGGACCACCCGAATGACTTCACTTGGAATAACAACACCCATGGACCACCTGAATAACTTCACTTGTACAGGTTGTTGTATGAATGCACTCGCGTAGGTCACATTCATTTTAAACCGAAACATAATTGATCTCATATGCACTTCAGTGGAACCATTACAACTCAGGCGTATTTTAGTTTTCATAGGGCTGGTATCGCGTATAAACAGGATAGGATATCAAACTTGCCTATCTGATATATGAATTTTTCATAAATCAATTCCGTAAATCTCCAAGGAGCAATCTTCTAGAGAAAGAGAGACGAGTAAGCTGATGCAGCATATGAAAGATGCACAAATAACCTACCAATTATATACCTGAATTTTCCCTTGTAAAATAAGAACATGAAGATAATGCACACAATGCAGTCGACGAAGGCTTCGTCTTAGGCTTTGCTATACGGCTGGTTAAATCATCACAACATTTCTCATTATGTCAAAGCAGGGGCATTATTCTCGTTTCAGAACTACATATGGTAAAATGAATGAATGGTACAAGATGACAGGAGGCAGAGACGCCAGGACAGGAGTTCCAGTCACCATGTCTGACGGCAACTGGCAACAAGTAAACTCTCTTTCTGTTTCTATCTTTTGTCACAGAGACATTTATATAGATTTTCTGCCTACCTTACCTACCTACATATCTACTATACAATAAATACATACATTCAAACATACATACATACATGCATACATACATACATACATACATACATACATACATACATACATACATACATACATACATACATACATACATACATACATACATACATACATACATACATAATGGATGCAGAGAGAAAGAGAGAGAGAGATCATTAGACTTCAAAGAAAGATACAGGAAAAAGATAATGGGCATCAGAACATAGTATATACTTAAAAAAAACAACATGAATTTTCCTGATATTGGAATACATCCGCGGGAGAGGGAGGGGGTGGAGGTGGAGGGCTTCCTACAGTAAACTTAAAATGGATTGTATTATTAAAAGGTTTACGTCGGTAAAGTAACCATGCAAAAACCTTATTGAAAAAGAAAAGTTTATGCTTGTTCTCCATACCTTTGTTTTCCTGGATTCCGCGTCGTCCACCCAAAGAAGTTCACAATAATAAATGATATAATATTCAGTACTGAGAAAGTAGAATGAAATGTCAGAATAAAACCCATTTCTGACCCGTAAGTCGGGGCAGGCATTTGACACATACGTCGGGGCAGGCATTTAACACATACGTCGGGGGACAGAATGTAGAGGTAAAAGAGGAAAACGCAACTGAACCAAATGCAACTTTCAACAGACTCGTACGTCAATATACAGAAAAACAGGGACAATCCAGATACCGTATTTACCATTGTAAATGCTCACTAACTGCTAATAACGTGGACCCTGATCAACCGTAGTATAATATGCCGGCAGATCCGGGTCTATGTATTTAGCTTAAACTAATATGTAAAATGAACACGTTAGCAGTTAGACTCGTCATTCAAGGGTCGTTGGTTCAAAACCCGCCCAACCCAGCCATGGTCGGCTGTTTGGTGTATCCTTGGGAAAGGCACTTAGCTCCCATTTTCCCTGCATGATATAGTCAAATAAAGTAATGAAAAAACCAACCAACTAATCAACCGCTCCGGAATTTCGAATTTTCGCACTGGATTCAAAATTGCAAGAAAAGGTGTTCTCCTGATTTTTTTGCTGGTAATCGTTAACATAAAAAATGAATGTGTATATCCTAGGGTAGGTTTAAATAACCTGCACTTTTATTTATTTTGATATCTAAATGATTGGGGTTGATTTGGGTTTGAGAGTACACAGCCAGGCCTTATCTTATGTGCATCTCATTGAAGATTTCTAGCTCTGCATGGCTATTTTCACTTTCTGAACTTAGAGGTAAATTTATAAAAAAAGGCGATAATTGTTTTAGTTCTTTATATTTTAAAATTCCATAAATGTACTTTCAGAAAATAGTAATACCTATGCTGTGAAAATTCGTTTTATTATTTAGAACAGGCAAAGCCATTGTACTTTGCACAAGTACATTTCACCAGCGCACAGAAGCAGTAAGGTTTATCAGTTGTCTGCTTCAGCGCATAGTTTTTCTAATTGTCATTAATGTCAATCCAAGTTGGTGACACACATGTAAGTGTATGTTAACTTTGTCTACATTAGATGTGGAGACAACAACTCTCTCCACTTTCAGCGGTGCTCTAAAATCACGGAGCATAAACAGAACGTAAGCCCTGTGCGGCCGGTGCATCATATGACAGCAGATCCTGGTTCATGCTATTCACAACATGGTGCGCGTTATGCACGAACAAATGCGGTATTGTATGCGTCCATCTTGATGAAAGCAATTATAATTCCTTCCTTTCCTTCCAGATTGACCACACCTTCGACCCACAAAGAAGATCAGCAGATGATTATAACAATAAGTTTAAGAAAGCATACGCAGATTTGACGTCAAAAATAGCGTACAGATATCCCAACCCAGGTCTACCGAGGTAAGTATTTATTTTGTCTATTTTAAAATAATTTGTGCTTTTCTGTCACACCTTCATAAAGCCCAACTTTTTGATCTGACCAGCAACGCTATATAACGCTTTATTGCAAATTTCATAATGGGATATTGTAATGTATCAGTGTGTGAAAAATTTACATCACCACTGTGACGATATCACCTCTGGAACTACTTTCGTTTCCCATTTAGGAAATATACTTGCCCTTAGATAAGATATAATTTCCATATTTATTTCATTTTTGTAAATTTTTATCTTCTTTTTCTTCTTCTCTCTCTCTCTCTCTCTCTCTCTCTCTCTCTCTCTCTCTCTCTCTCCACAATATGAATCGATCGTAATTACAATGTCCTTACACTGTACATTTATGAGTGTTTTGTGAAGCGGCGAGGTGCCAGTAAAACAAAATGTCCCAAAAAATTCCAGTTAGATTTCAAGTATTAGCGTAATTAAAATAATTTCCCACATGAATCATGTACATTGTCGTTAAATCAGCTTACCTTGACCTGTTTCTGTTCGATATTAAATTCAGTGTCACCCATCATCGCAAGCCACGCGCGAAAATCCGTTACGCCCTTTTCACACCCGTGGCCGCGATTTCCTCTTTCTGATGGATGTGCATACGATTTCCTCTTTCTGATGGATGTGCATACACGTGCTTAACAAATTATTCCGTTCCCGAGTACAAATTTTCTCGGAAGATTGATCCAACATGACGTTTCACGTTGAATGAATGAGGCAATCAGATTTTTTTTTTCCAAACACAGTCACTTATCGATCTATAAGAGGTCACTTCCGTTGATGTATAAGAGCTTATTTCATTGGTTCGCTGACTGCGTATTTTTACTTATGCATATTCATGACAAACGAGGAAATGTTATCACAGGCAATCACGTTGGAAAAGAGAATATTGCGGATTTTTGCCCGTGGTTTGCGAGTATGAGTGACACTGATTGTGAAAATACGTTATAAACTCTACAATAAACGATACAAGTTTAAGGGCAAAATGATACTAAAACTTGGTTAACGGGCGATTTTAACTATTATCACACTCACACTCATTCATGAACACTGGAGTTGTCAGACATTGTTGAGAGTTGATTGCAAAGCGAACTCAAGTGACTATCGAAATTTGGGTGAAGCGTCTGTTACCGACCTAGAGTGTACAAGGTATTTCAACATTTTCAACAGTTTATAAGTATTTTTCACATTCTATAAGACATTTTTAATTCCTATAATTCTTTGAAGGGGTTGATCTTTTTACTTTTTCATTCCACTCTTGCAAGTTATATAAATTAACCATTGTGAAAATTGCAGAAATAAAAAATCAACATCGCCAACATCCTGTGATATCCACACAAAACCAAACGCAAGTTATTCTCCGTGATATCTATAGCTATGCATATGCAACAATTATGTCAATATTGTATACATCTAATGTAATAGTCAATATACATATTATATCTTCCACATTCACCAAGAGCTCTCATGTTTCGAGACTCGCTTCCAAGAAACAGATAAAATGTATAGAATTGTTGATGGAATTTCTCAACAGATTTTCTATTCCGATATCCCAAATTTAAGATGAACAGAGGAGTATCCCCAAGTTTTAGATGAACAGAGGAGTATCCCCAAGTTTTAGATGAACAGAGGAGAATGCGCTTGATACGAACATCAAATAATTTGAACACAATACTCGGTGATGGAGATCCTAGTTTTCTTATTAATTTCTTGGCTGGAATTAAAGCTTTTTAAGCTTATATACCAAGTCTTTCAATTGCTTTTGACTAGTTCAGTACTTATATACCAAGTCTTTCAATTGCTTTTGACTAGTTCAGTACTTATATACCAAGTCTTTCAATTGCTTTTGACTATTTCAATACTTATATACCAAGTCTTTCAATTGCTTTTGACTAGTTCAATACTTATATACCAAGTCTTTCAATTGCTTTTGACTAGTTCAATACTTATATACCAAGTCTTTCAATTGCTTTTGACTAGTTCAATACTTATATACCAAGTCTTTCAATTGCTTTTGACTAGTTCAATACTTATATACCAAGTCTTTCAATTGCTTTTGACTAGTTCAATACTTATATACCAAGTCTTTCAATTGCTTTTGACTAGTTCAATACTTGTATACCAAGTCTTTCAATTGCTTTTGACTAGTTCAATACTTATATACCAAGTCTTTCAATTGCTTTTGACTATTTCAATACTTATATACCAAGTCTTTCAATTGCTTTTGACTAGTTCAATACTTGTATACCAAGTCTTTCAATTGCTTTTGACTAGTTCAATACTTATAGACCAAGTCTTTCAATTGCTTTTGACTAGTTCAATACTTATATACCAAGTCTTTCAATTGCTTTTGACTAGTTCAATACTTGTATACCAAGTCTTTCAATTGCTTTTGACTAGTTCAATACTTATATACCAAGTCTTTCAATTGCTTTTGACTAGTTCAATACTTATATACCAAGTCTTTCAATTGCTTTTGACTAGTTCAATACTTATATACCAAGTCTTTCAATTGCTTTTGACTAGTTCAATACTTGTATACCAAGTCTTTCAATTGCTTTTGACTAGTTCAATACTTATATACCAAGTCTTTCAATTGCTTTTGACTAGTTCAATACTTGTATACCAAGTCTTTCAATTGCTTTTGACTAGTTCAATACTTATATACCAAGTCTTTCAATTGCTTTTGACTAGTTCAATACTTATATACCAAGTCTTTCAATTGCTTTTGACTAGTTCAATACTTATATACCAAGTCTTTCAATTGCTTTTGACTAGTTCAATACTTGTATACCAAGTCTTTCAATTGCTTTTGACTAGTTCAATACTTATATACCAAGTCTTTCAATTGCTTTTGACTATTTCAATACTTATATACCAAGTCTTTCAATTGCTTTTGACTAGTTCAATACTTGTATACCAAGTCTTTCAATTGCTTTTGACTAGTTCAATACTTATATACCAAGTCTTTCAATTGCTTTTGACTAGTTCAGTACTTGTATACCAAGTCTTTCAATTGCTTTTGACTAGTTCAATACTTATATACCAAGTCTTTCAATTGCTTTTGACTAGTTCAATACTTATATACCAAGTCTTTCAATTGCTTTTGACTAGTTCAATACTTGTATACCAAGTCTTTCAATTGCTTTTGACTAGTTCAATACTTATATACCAAGTCTTTCAATTGCTTTTGACTAGTTCAATACTTATATACCAAGTCTTTCAATTGCTTTTGACTAGTTCAATACTTATATACCAAGTCTTTCAATTGCTTTTGACTAGTTCAATACTTGTATACCAAGTCTTTCAATTGCTTTTGACTAGTTCAATACTTATATACCAAGTCTTTCAATTGCTTTTGACTAGTTCAATACTTATATACCAAGTCTTTCAATTGCTTTTGACTAGTTCAATACTTGTATACCAAGTCTTTCAATTGCTTTTGACTAGTTCAATACTTGTATACCAAGTCTTTCAATTGCTTTTGACTAGTTCAGTACTTGTATACCAAGTCTTTCAATTGCTTTTGACTAGTTCAATACTTATATACCAAGTCTTTCAATTGCTTTTGACTAGTTCAGTACTTATATACCAAGTCTTTCAATTGCTTTTGACTAGTTCAATACTTATATACCAAGTCTTTCAATTGCTTTTGACTAGTTCAATACTTATATACCAAGTCTTTCAATTGCTTTTGACTAGTTCAATACTTATATACCAAGTCTTTCAATTGCTTTTGACTAGTTCAATACTTATATACCAAGTCTTTCAATTGCTTTTGACTAGTTCAATACTTATATACCAAGTCTTTCAATTGCTTTTGACTAGTTCAATACTTGTATACCAAGTCTTTCAATTGCTTTTGACTAGTTCAATACTTATATACCAAGTCTTTCAATTGCTTTTGACTATTTCAATACTTATATACCAAGTCTTTCAATTGCTTTTGACTAGTTCAATACTTGTATACCAAGTCTTTCAATTGCTTTTGACTAGTTCAATACTTATATACCAAGTCTTTCAATTGCTTTTGACTAGTTCAATACTTATATACCAAGTCTTTCAATTGCTTTTGACTAGTTCAATACTTGTATACCAAGTCTTTCAATTGCTTTTGACTAGTTCAATACTTATATACCAAGTCTTTCAATTGCTTTTGACTAGTTCAATACTTATATACCAAGTCTTTCAATTGCTTTTGACTAGTTCAATACTTATATACCAAGTCTTTCAATTGCTTTTGACTAGTTCAATACTTGTATACCAAGTCTTTCAATTGCTTTTGACTAGTTCAATACTTATATACCAAGTCTTTCAATTGCTTTTGACTATTTCAATACTTATATACCAAGTCTTTCAATTGCTTTTGACTAGTTCAATACTTGTATACCAAGTCTTTCAATTGCTTTTGACTAGTTCAATACTTATATACCAAGTCTTTCAATTGCTTTTGACTAGTTCAGTACTTGTATACCAAGTCTTTCAATTGCTTTTGACTAGTTCAATACTTATATACCAAGTCTTTCAATTGCTTTTGACTAGTTCAGTACTTATATACCAAGTCTTTCAATTGCTTTTGACTAGTTCAATACTTATATACCAAGTCTTTCAATTGCTTTTGACTAGTTCAATACTTATATACCAAGTCTTTCAATTGCTTTTGACTAGTTCAATACTTATATACCAAGTCTTTCAATTGCTTTTGACTAGTTCAATACTTATATACCAAGTCTTTCAATTGCTTTTGACTAGTTCAATACTTATATACCAAGTCTTTCAATTGCTTTTGACTAGTTCAATACTTATATACCAAGTCTTTCAATTGCTTTTGACTAGTTCAGTACTTATATACCAAGTCTTTCAATTGCTTTTGACTAGTTCAGTCTACTGGAAAACATTACTCACAAATAATTGTAATAAGTTTAAAGTTTGATATTCTCATTACGATAAGTCCGCTTTTCATACTTCTTAAGTCCACCACCGTTTCTAAAAACAATGTTATTTGTCTTATCCAAGTTAAAAGACCCCATTTTATATAAAAGAGTTCCAGTGTGTCTATCTTTGTTTGGAATTTTAAAAAAACACAGTATCCGCAAAGAAATACACAAGTCATCGGCATAAAAAAATAACAGAATAATATTTTGTAATTCATTGTAAAGAAAAATACCGGTTCCACCATTTTCATTCATAATTGGTAATAAATCATTAAAAACAAAGAGAAAACAGGAGAGGACTTAAAAAACAGCATTGTCTCACTCCATGCTAACATTAAAACATTCACTCTATTGATCTTTTAGATGAACAGAGGAGAATGCGCTTGATACGAACATCAAATAATTTGAACACAATCCTCCTTGCTGGAGATCCGAGATTTTTTAATTAATTTCTTGACTGGAATTAAAGCTCTTTAAAGCTCTTTTATATATATTAAAATACACACCATTTTGTACTAATGCATACCACAGCCTATCTCTGTCCACTGAATCTAATGCATTTTTTAAATCAACGTATAATAGAATCTTCCTCTTTTTTCGAAAGATATTTCTATATTAAAGATTGTAATATAAAAACATTATCAATTGTCGAATAACCAGCCCGAAATCCCGCCTGTTTTTCATGCATCTTATATCAATTGTCGAATAACCAGCCCCAAATCCAGCCTGTTTTTCATGCATCTTATCATAGGTGTGAGCCTATGGATTAAGTCTTTCATTTAAAATTGCAGTAAATAATATCATGCAAGTATCTAGCAAAGTTATTCCTCTGTATTTGCTGACATCAAATGAGTTGCCTTTCTTAAAAAGTAGTATAATTAAACTCTTTCACCATCTGTCAGGAAAGGTACCATTGTAGTAAACAGGATTAAAGAGAGGCGTTAAATAGCGTACTATGATATGTATTTTACACCTGAAAAATTCTCCCGGAAGCCGATCTTCGCCTGGTGATTGGCTACTTTAAGAAATGTTTGCTTTTGATACTTCATTCTCCGACATTTCTGAGATAGATTCAACACACTTTCAAAATACTCAAACCGTTCCGAATGTGATTTTTTGGTTGCATTTTCAAATGAAGTACTCTTACATATCGAATTTACAAGATCCCAAAAATCTTTTGCCTCGTCACATGAATCCTCTATTTTGTCATTCAGAGCTTTGATCCAACGTTTATTTTTATTTCTACAGACTTCTCTATATTTATTTCTGAGTTACAAAACCGTTTGATACACTTTCCTTATACCTGTTCTCCTAAACTAATTTATGAAGTGTATTTCCTCCTTATTAAATCCATGCATTCCAAATCGTACCAGATGCAAGAAGCACTCGTAATTCAAAAGTTTCAAGGCAGAGCTAGTAGGATTAGAGAATGTACAAAATTTTAATCTTTATCGACAAGGTACAGAAAATTTCAATGTATATGCCACTAGATTTTAATGTAGTACGCAGATATATACTAAGAGAGAAAAAATTAAATCCGTAGTTGTTTTGGTTCACTCATTAATTGAATTATAAAGCAGACGATGTTGAGGGAAATACTTTTAAACAAATCTTGTACACTGATGACGTCTACAACATTAAGCGTCGACTCTGGAGAGGACAGTGGTATGATGTAGTACAAATTTGTCAATAGCAGACGTCATGGTCACGTGCCTCCATGGTGACGTTTTCTCTGTTGCTCAAGATGGAGGATACAAAAGATGTTGGCCGCCAGGGACGATGTATTTCCCTGGAAGTAACAGATTGGCTCCGGTATAAGAGGGGTATCAACAAGTTGGAACGGCAACAGTTCCAAAATTACCCAAACTGTCCGCCGTACCCAATCACAATGAACACAATTATAGGAAACTCCCAGTCATCAAAACCTTACAGGTATCCAGCAGTGTCTTCTCATTGCAGATACACGCTGGACTGTGTTACACTTGGAAACATATACTAGAAATGAGTATATATTATTTAATATGAGTATATATTATTTAATATGTTTGGAATAAAAAAAATAAAAGAAGGTTGCCAATCAAGAATCACTCTTGCGCGGCAAATTTCTAAAATTGTCGTCATTAAGAAAAAACAGCCTCACACGGAAACAAATCGGAGTGTTTAAAATAAAAGGTTCCACTCTGCCTCTTTAAAATTATCAGGATGAAGTTTGCTTCCTTAGATTTTTATTTGTTGTCTATATTTTCCAGGCAGAGAGCACGCTCTTAAATTTCAAAGAAAAAGGAACATATACCACTATCAAACTGTTGTTATTGGTACTTTTCTTTCATTTTTATCAGGAAAACAACAATTTGTCGATCGTGAAAAGAGCTTAATTACGTAACAATCCGATTGAAATCATTCCATCGAACATTAGATCTACGAGGGTTGATCAAACAGTTCTATAACAAACGTTTTAAAGAAAAAGATACTCAGCTGTTTGCAATAATTGTCAATCGTCCTACTCAGAGTTACTTCCTTTCGACTTAATGCATTTTACTTTTCTGGTGACCGTCCCGTGACAGCATTCGTAGCGACCCGGTAATTTTGTTCTTCTCTGAGTTCGTAATAGTTCCACGTAACGAATATTTCAATTTTGGAAAAGCCAAAAGTCGCAAGGAGTTAAATCTGGACTGTATTGTGGGTGATTTAAAAGCCAAGTTTTTGTAAGGTCTGCATTACAAATTTGCATGTGTTTATATATTTATATACATGTTTGAAATCACTTCAAATCTCTCAGTATTCAGCCAGTATGCTATTATTGATTCCCTAAATTTTTAAAGATCCTCTAGGGCGAGTATATTGGATAGTAGCATGTTCCAATCCCCGATGGTTTTGGGAATAAAAAAGCTGAATTTATACTTGGATAAATGTCTTGTGATTTTACTCCCCTGGTAAAACAGTTGCCTTTATAATAAATGTATAATTTTAAAGAGGTTTCCCGACTCTAACATTTAATCATCTAAAGCTTTCTTTATTTTACAGTGTTTGCATGGAGTTAACAGCATCCACAAAAATGATTAAATTATAGAGATTTTTCTGGCATTTTAATTACATTGTTTATTTCAGTACAAATATCGCCGTTGGATGGGTCAGTATATCACGGAAAGGCTAAACAAATCTAAAACTCTCGACGCCTTTTTTTATTCTCTTTTACTCAACAATGCAGCAATAACGAACAGGCAATAGTGCGCTAACAAACTGGACCCGATACCGTCATTATGGGCGTTAGGGTTGGGTCGAGAAGGGTTCTCATATATATATATATATATATATATATATATATATATATATATATATATATATATATATATATATATATATATATATATATATATATATATAGTTTCATCATTACGTCATCAGTTGCATTCAATTTACCAGAATATGCTGCTGTTTTGAAAAATCTATGCGATCATTTGAAAATGTAGTTTACTCTGTGTTGATATTGTCAGCACCTTTGGTATTACTGAATATTAATGACTCTTTTTAAGTAAAATGATTTTTAGTATAAAAAATTTGGCATATAGTCAAGCATTGATTCCCAAGGTCTCCCACACTTTATTTTGAGAATTCTACGATAATAGCTCTGGAATATTTGTATAAAGGATGAAGGGTAATACCCGAGTTAATCGAATGTTTTCACCTACCGGAAACAGACACATGATGTAACCTACTTTAAAAAAAAAAACAAATGAAAAACATTAAATCGAAATCTTCTCTTTTTTCAGCTTCATTGGTGTTCAACTGTTCTGACATTGCTCACTATGATTTTTAAAACTACCTAAATAAGTCACTAAAAATCATGTTATAAAGTAAGTGAAATGAGTGTTCGAAGTCTTTCATCGTTACAATATATATTTATAAACCTGATATGTACTTACTTACTTCCAGAATACGCCAGGGACGTATAGGCGGCAGTTGGCGTCATATAAAAGAAGTACTCGGCCACGGTGGTAGCAGAGTTGTATTTATAGACGGTAAGTAAAACGTCAAAATATATACGTAGTATGAAGCTCTTAGTACTGACAGGCTGAAACGTTTAGGTGAAAGATACTTTGTAATCTCAAGGTTGGATCTTTTAGACTTGTTCCGGTGGACAATTGCATTTGGTTTTGTTAATGGACAAGTAGATTTTCCAAGGTGTTTTTCCCTCGGACAAGTAACTTCTGAATCGAGCATATCAGCCATGGCATGGCATTTTAAAATAAAATATTAGGGTCTTTAACTCCCAAAGACCCAGATATTTATTTGAATGTGATTTAATCCAGTGGTTTTATAAAGGCTTTCGGGCTTCTGGCTACATAATTATTGTATAAATATATTTTGTTATGTATGATGTTTATATAATATTATAAATATTTTAGGAAATTATAAATGTTTCTTGACTTTAATATTTGCTCAAACCTTAATGTTATATATAAGGTTTACATGTTTAGCTCTTGTCCTTGAATTAGGTTATTTACCTAGTATTTGAGTTCAAGGACGGTTTTGGTAAACAAGTTGTTTATTTAATTTGAGGTTAGGGCTGCTTTTGTTTACAGTTAAACTGTAAATTGACATTGAAATTGCTGTTTTCTGTCAGGTAGACAAGAAAGTTCTAGAACGGTTGTGTGTTAAAAGTCACATACACCATATAATTGTCTAGAACATTCTTTCATGTTATCTATCTTTATATATACCATGTTTAGGGAACAGTTTTTAGTTTCAACCTATCATCAGTCTATAAAGAGTCATTACAGTTGTGGAAAATCATTCCAAATTCAGAGAGAGGAATTATTTATTTCAAAAGATTCACTGGATTTACTTATAGTGCTCATTCTCTTTTTGGACTTTGAATTGATGATTTGGGGATTTATGTGAAATTATTCAAAGCTATTCTGGAGTACTTCATTTTGGCATATCAATACATTAAAGATCACTAGCACATCAGGTCATTCCAGACTATTGCCACATCAGCACACTCAAGGCTACAGTAGTTCACTCAGAACATTCAACATTTGAGGACTCGTGATTAATACATTCTGAATTATTTTTGGAATTTAATTCACAATATTGTAAGTGCCTTTTGATTTCATTTTAATTTTCTAGAAATAAACTGCTTGTTGATTTTTACTTGATTTGCTGGTTTCACTTTCTTTCTGTTACATTTTTCTTAGACCATAGTGTCGTAACTATTTAAACTTGCTTAGAGGTTAAACAGTAGGACTCAGAAAAATGTTATTTAACAAAAATAGTATGGTTTTATACCATTCAACTGCAATTTTTAAAACAAACACATACTGTGCGAGTGGTCATGAAGCTTAACCAGTACTTATCAAGGGCCACTTATTCATGGGATAAGTACTTTTAAATATGGAAATCGAATCCTGGATCTTGGGACAAATTCAAAGAATCAAGTTTTATAGTAAGAAACGTACAAGCATTACAGTTTATTTGAAATATAGCAGATGGAGCGGTGAAGAGATTTTGTTGCAAATACTAACAATTCTTTCATGAAATATATGGATTTTTAAAGTATTTGTCTGCGGTACAAATTGATAATGAATTCACTTTTCAGAAAATTATTGTACAAACTCAGATTGATAATCATAAAACGCTTTCAATGAATATGAAAAATCCGTTCAGATTATGTGAGATTTTAATAAATATTATCCTGTTAATTTACGTAGCAAAATTTGCGCAAGTTTTGGTAATTAAAACACAACAAAATCTTTGTCACCATATTTTAACATATATATTAATATATTGTATTCCTGATCTGAAATGTCAAAGAGACTGTTCTGTTGCCTTGGCTATTTTCACACACAGACACACACACACAAATAAACTATGTCGCAGACATGGAAAAAATAAACAACACGTGTCTTTTCATTTCATAAGTAGCAATATATATTCAATGCTCTGTTCTTAAGTAAATATTTAGAAAAAATAGAAAAATGAATGAAAGACTTCAGCAATACTTGGCACTTTTAAAAGACAGAAAGTTAGACAACAGTTTTCTCCCTTGCTCATATATTATATAAGATCCCTTTGAATCAGGGGAGGTAATACATGTATATGACTCGCGAGAAAAACCTTGAGTTGTATTTTCAATAACCTTCAATCACTTTACTCCGAGTATTCGCTCACCTTTGGCGGGACTGCAGTGAGATTATAGTGTTATAGTCTATCCGTCAGTTCAGTAGCCTTTCCTTTCACATTTCTTTTTCTTTATTCTATTCATTTATTTATTCTGACGCCAATTAAAACATATATTTCATTCGGACCACCTCGGCTATTTCTATGCGACACAAATATGCCTCGGATGTATGTTAGCGTAGTAATTTGCAGAAAAATCATACATTTTATACGACTGGATTGACCGCAGGATTGACACAGAAGTTGCTACTGAACAATAATCCGTTGCGAACAATCTTTGTTTCGTAAATAGCCGAGGTGGTCTGAATGGCTACTATCAGTATACGTGCGAGGTATGGTCGATAGATTGACCGAGAAGTTGCGAATGCATATTTTGTTTCGCCCGGAAACTCAAGTAGGGCTTGGTATTTGCCGGCAGTAAGACAAAATGACTAATATACATAGCACAGAATCTCTCTGTCTGAGCTAAGATGGCAAAGCATAAATGTTGATGTTTGAGAGATTAGGTTAAAAAAATTACAAGATATTCATCATAATAACGGTTTCATGGATTTTTAGTATGCGCTGCATTGTATTTTCATTCTGTTATATTAGTCATACCACTTTCCATTTTAAATGATTCTTAAGTTTAAAAAAAATTAAATTAAAGAACATTCCGATTATGACTTTTGACAAGAGAGTCATGACAAGAAAAATTGAAAATACTTTTTTTAATTGAATACCATCTTTCAACTTTCCTTCAGATTTACATTATAGTACCAATACTAGGCACCTATTAAGATTTCGTGTTCTCTTCAGGCTTAGTAAGCACCTATGACCAGGAAAACTTCAACCAGGCTCTGAATGGCCAATTACCGTATCGCCCCCACCTGAAGACCTCTTTATACTCTCACAATAAAATAGATGTCGCCGCCACAAGACAAAACATTGAGTCAGGACCCGCTTCAAGAACCGTGAAATGTAAGCATATTTTCCTCTCTCTCTCTCTCTCTCTCTCTCTCTCTCTCTGAAATACGTAATTAAAACTCTCTAAAAGGAATTCTTAATGTTAAACAAGTTTTAAAATTTTCTCAATTTCATCATTTTAGTGCCAGCCGTAGAAGAATTGCCTATGATGAGCGAAAATGAAAGAGCAAGAAAAATGGCAATACAGAGCCCTCACAAGCACAAAGGATTTTATCGCTATAATTAATATTCAACCAACATTAGGTAGAAATGCATGAACAGCATGTTCAATTGCAATTTAAATGCTTGCTTTAGCTTATTCTTTAAGCTTTACTTAGGCCGTGTTGTCAAATTTATTGTTCGCTAGATACGAAAATGAACTGAACATTGTCTATTGGTGATCACAGACGGTCGCTTGTATACAGTGTAAATTGTCTATTGGTGATCACGGGCGATCGCTTGTGTATAGTGTAATTCTTTTTTTTTTTTTCTTTTTTTTCTTGACACAAGTTACGTAATATAATAATATGAGTTGACAGGGCAAGTCCATCAAAAGTTTCACTCTCCATTTTTTGACAGATATTAACGTCATAAATATGGAAGCTATAAATGAAGTTCTAAAAATGTCATGCTTATGGGAAATACTTTAGTTCCAACTGTTGAAAGTCTAGTATATCTTACCGTGTTTTCGGAACAGCCATATTGCAGAGGTGAATGTATGAATGATATGAAAACATCACAGTGTCTTCGAATTGTTCGTTGCGTCACGAGGTCGGTTTGTGTTCACTGTCGTGCTATATATACACTACAACTAAGAATGCTGTTCGAATGAAATATTTTCATAAAATCAAACATTTAGCAACAAAAAACCTCGAGTTTATGTTTGCTTTTAATTAAACTGTGCTTTTTTTAACAACGAGGACTTAAGTTTGCAACGATTTCCTACAAGAGTGAAAGTGAAAAAACGTCGCCGTCATCGCTGGAACTATCACTTTAACGCACATAAATCATGCTTTATCTGGACC
Source organism: Margaritifera margaritifera (assembly GCA_029931535.1). Taxonomy (NCBI): domain Eukaryota; kingdom Metazoa; phylum Mollusca; class Bivalvia; order Unionida; family Margaritiferidae; genus Margaritifera; species Margaritifera margaritifera. The sequence goes on from JAQPZY010001631.1 coordinate 4,928,813, forward strand.
GAGACTTAAAAGCATCCATTCCTATTTTAGTTTCAGCAATAGGAATGTCTGACTAACAAGTAAATAGTGATGCTCGGCTTGGAAGTACTGTAACCACGAATTTCAACATCGTAGTACATGTAGTCATTGTAAACACTAACCAACTTTGTGACGTCACGGGCAGCCTCTAATGTACTTTCAAGTGAGTTATTTCATAGAAATACAAAATATTTTCCGTTCTGAGTGGGGATAATATAAAACACGTTGCCCACATAATATATGTAAAAATAAAGTGGAACAAGGACTTTCTTCTTAAGCACATTCTGTACAATTAGAATATATTTTAATATTTCAATGTGCAATCCCCTTTTTAAGAAAATATTACCACATTGTAAAAATTCTATTGCTTGTGTGAGAAGTCGCAAAGTTTGCTTTGTAAAGTTAGAAAATTATGGTTTAAATGTTGTTAAGCTTTACTATGTTCAAGGCTGCTTGTTATGACTTTGTCAGTATTATCTATATTGTGGTGACAATTTATCCCATTTATCACAGTATTATTTATGTTGTAATATGTTTTATGACAAGTATAATCTCATATGAAACATTTAAGAGTTTTCTGGGAAGGGTTTATTATAATTGTGAGAAATTTGCTCAAGGGTACTCTACTGGCAGTATGAGCGGGTAGATGTACCAATGTTCCATTATATGCAGTATTAAGGATTTAATAACATTAGTGGGGTTTTGTTTGTTTTTTTTTTTGTTTTTTTTTTTTAATTAAGGGTTTCTTCTATCATTTATTAATGTGATTATTAAACAATTGTTGAGATTAATGACGTGTTTCTTTGTGGTTTCGTAGTCTTACTTCATATGTAAATTTTACCTACACGACGCCAGCCTGGACGGCAAGAAGCCATTTTAAACAACGGTGTGGCTGTATAGGAAGCGAGATAATTTTAAAAAAAACAACACATTGTTCAAACAGAGTCGCGCCTAGCTCTCTAGCATGTGTCACATGGCCCGCTCTGCGGCTTTCATCGCTGTGCAATGGAAAGCTAAACCAGGATCGGGGGGTGGGCGTACGGGTGTGGCGGGGACAAAAACGAGACGCCCTCACCACCCACATTTTTGGTGGCACTAGGCGTTGATGCGATATCAGTTTAGTATTATATAAGTATAACAATCCGCAAAGGGACATTTTTTTTTACTGTATTTTCCCCAGAATGATATTCTGTTTATTCTTTATGTAGATCCAGTCAGAGCAGGCCAAGACTAGTCTCTCTCTCTCTCTCTCTCTCTCTCTCTCTCTCTCTCTCTCTCTCTCTCTCTCTCTCTCTCTCTCGCTTTTCATGTATGTTAAGTTAAAATATAGGCTCAACAATGATGACGTAGAATAATGATAATCATATTAGTGTTAGGTCATGTTAACACACTGAAATCCAATTAAAACAAAAAGATAATTTATACTAACATCCATCCAATGAAGATGAAAGGTGCTGAGATTGAAACATATTAAACATGTTGACCTCAAATTACATACTGAACCTGCTAGAAATCCAGTGAGATAAAGATAAAGGCAAAATAATAATTTTGCGAAAACTTTTACTTAATGGGACTTTTCAGTCAAACATGGGCAATAACTCTATGAAATGATTAGTGGAATGCCTATAGTCGAACCTAACCTAGCTGTTCATTATGGGGCGAGAGCTTTCCGAGCATAACTGAACACTATTTATGTTTAGGGCAAAGGACTGAATTATGTATTCATTTTTAGGCCAAAGGACTGAGTTATGTATTCATTTTTAGGCGAAAGGAGCGGGTTTTCGAAGAAAGTGGTCAGGTTTATACGATGACGTAACTTAATAAAGGTCAAGACTAAACTTCAAAGTTTAAGTTCGACACACCTCTTCGGTGGCGGATTCCTGGTTTTTTAAATTTATGTTTGGGGATTAATTTGTTCTTCCCTTGGAAGCAGACATGTTTATTCATGGACATAATTGGTACCGCCTGCATCGGGCGTGTTTGGCAGGCAGCATTGTCGAAGAAAGTGGTCAGGTTTTGAAGGTCAATTTGGTTGGCTGAATTTAGAAATGCTCTGTTATACGTTTTGACCACTTTGTGATGTCAGTTTTTCGTCATCAAAATTGTATATGTGTCCCTTGGCGCTACTGCAAATGCTAATTATGACAATAAACAGTGCATCGGCCATGCATTCTTAGAGACAACAAGCTGTACGTGTACAGGGAGACATAACAATTGTTAACAATAGAGTTAATCCATCACTATCTTTTTTAGTCACCTGATTGGTTATTCAGACGTGTAACTGGTGGACAGAATAAACAGATAAAAGCAGATTTATAACTCTGTTACACTGAAGTAAGTCAATTGTTCTAGTGACGTAACAAATGGGAATATTGCTAAATGTTCTCGATCCTTACTTAGGTGCCGTTGTTCAAAAGTGGTATCAATTGTACATTTATTGAAGATTATTTATCACCGTTAATCTAGTGTCATCATGCATTTACAAACAGTGCTTCGATATTGTACCGTTAATTTAAAACACTACAATTAGCTGTATACCGTTAATTTAAAACACTACAATTAGCTGTATACCGTTAACTTAAAACACTACAATTAGCTGTATACGGAGATACTGACACTTTGGATGGAATCTTATGATATGTCATGTTTCATATGAATAGTAAAAGAAAAACAAATGAAACCTTTAAGGGCGAAAATAGATGTGATCATGGCAGAAAAAGTTATGGAGATACGAGGTAAATTTACAGAGCAAATTTTAGCACCATTTTATTTACCACAGTAAGAATACTTATAAATAACGGTATCTTCCTCCTGCTTCTTCCCTCCTCCTCCTCCTCCTCATCGTTATCATCAACAAGATGAACAGCTCTCACAACATCTAAAATATCAGCACCTTCCCCAAGCAAAAAAACGAACAATACAATAATTCTAAGAAGAATAATTATTACTTTCCCCTTTTCTCGCATTGTTTTCTTTATCTTGGTTGTTGCTGCCATCTTCATCACTAACAGTTGATACATATTCTAGACTTTTATTCGAAACCTTGTCAGGTATCAACATGCTTTAATGGTTCCGAGATGTAAATACCACGTGTAAGTCATACATAGGGGACATACAATCAGAGTGAAACGTATTTGAAGAAAAGACACATATCAGTCAGGTCTACAATATACATATTACAAATAAAATATATTCGTAAATGTGACGATAGAAACGTTGAATTATAACTATATGGCATGGACGCCGATATTCTAAACCATGACCCGATTTCAAAGTATTACATAGTCATATTGCACGAAGACAGAAGAACTTTATTGTTTTTCGTATAAGGCCATTGGCCCAATTACACAATTATACAATGAAGAAAATATATAATTGTACTGGACACACATTGGTATTTTCTAAGTCTACAGTATGTTGGTAAATCATATAATCAATTACATATGCCATAATATGAATAATTAGACAATTTGTAATGTATGTTTCCTTAGCTTAAAGGCAAAATATATAAACTGTGCTGTTTTTCTGATTAGCTCATCAGATTTATTACAAAGTAAATTGCAAAATATTTAATAAGATGGGTATTCGTAATAGTACTTTGGAAGAAACTTAAATCTTAATTCTGAGTATTTGGACAATTTTAATAAACAAAATGGAATTCATTTTCAATCTCCCCGCTGTCACATACATAACATAATCTACATGCCCTATCGACATCTTTTTGTCTACCAGTAACTATATGAATAGGATGTTCTCCTAATCTAAAGAGAGTGTATAACCGTCTTATTTCGTTTCTTTTTTCAACCACATATAAGTATTTTTCACATTCTATAATACTTTTATAATTCCTTTAATTCTTTAATGGGGTTGAGCCATTTACTTTTTCGTGCCATTCTTGCAAGTTACAACCCATTAACCGTTGTCTAAATTGCACAATGAATAAATCAACATCGCCAATATTCTGTGATATTCACACAAAACCAAACCCATATTTACAAAGTAGCTGTCTAATGTAAGTTGCCCAAGCTATTCTTTCGCAATAATCCAGTGCCTTTAACATCATGTAGCATTTCCTGGAATATCTACAGCTAGGCATATGCAACAATTTACACCAATATTTTATACATATAATATAGTAGTCAATATACATATTATAACGTCCACATTCACCAAGAGCTCCCATGTTTGAAGATTGTCTTCCAAGAGACAAATAAAATGTACAGAACTGTTGATGGAATTTCTCAACAGATTTTCTATTCTTGTATCTCCAAATCTCTGATGAATAGAGGAGAATGGGCTTAATACAAACATCAAATAATTTAAACAGAATGTTCGGTGATGGAGATCCGAGTTTTCTTTTTAATTTCTTTACTGGGATTAAAGCTTTATTAGCTTGTATAACAAGCCTTTCAATTGCTTTTGACCAATTCAATCTGCTAGAAAAAATAGTTGTAATAAGTTAAACTTTTGATATTCTTATTACTATAAGTCCACTTTTTAGAATTCTTAAGTCTATCACCGTTTCTAAAAACAATGATATTTGTCTTACCCATGTTTACAGTAAAACCCCATTTTACACAAAAGAGTTCCAGTGTGTCTATCTTTCTTTGTAATTCTAAAACAGTATCAGCAAAAATACACAAGTCATCAGCATAGAGTATCATAATCATATTTTGTAATTCATTGTCAACAAAGATTCCGGTTCCACCATTTTCATTCATTATTGGTAATAAATCATTTAAAAACAAGGAGAAAAGGACAGGACTTAATATACAACCTTGTCTCACTCCAAGCCTATATTCAAAATATTAACTTAGTTGATCTTGAGAAGTCTTTACAGCTGATTTACTACCTCAATATAGATTTTTGAAAAATAGTCAGCATCCTACTATGCACACCATTTTGTAATAATGCATACCACATCCGCTCTCTATATTCTAAATCAAATGCCTTTTTAAAATCGACATATAAGCAATAGAATCTTCCTCTTTTTTTCGAAAGATATTTCTGTACGACAGATTGCAATATAAAACTATTATCTACTGTCGAATAGCCAGCCCGGAATCCCGCCTGTTCTTCGGGTATCTTATCATAGTTGGTGGCCCAAGTATTAAGTCTTTCATTTAACATTGTTGTAAATAATATCATGCAAGTATCTAGTAAAGTTATTTCTCTATAATTGTTTACATCACAGCGGTTGCCTTTCTTAAAAAGTGATATAATTAAACCCTTTCTCTATCTCTCAGGAAAGGTACCATTGTAGAAAATAGCGTTAAAACAGGTGTTATATAACGTACTATTATTTTTTTTTACACTTGAAAAATTCTCAAAGCAGCCCGTCTTCACCAGGTGATTTGCTACTTGGAAGCAATTTTAATGCTTTCAATACTTCATTCTCAGGTATTTCTGGGTTGAGAATTTGATCTGTGTCATCGTCATTGCATATATCACATATATTATTGTCATGATTTCCAATAATATTTCTAATAAATACTAATATATTGGGGTCTAATTCGCCCTTAGATGGATTCAGTACGCTTTTATAATACTCGAACCATTCCAAATTTGATATTTTTGGGCATTTTCAAGTGAGGTACTCTTAGATATCGAATTTACAAGACCCCACAAATATTTTGTCTCATCACATGAATTCTCTAATTTGTTATACAGAGCTTTGATCCAACGTTTCTTTTTATTTCTGTAGACTTCTCCATACTTATTTCTAAGTTCCAGAAACGTTATGTAAAATTCCCTTATACCTATTTTCTTAAACTGGTTTAAGAGAGTGTGTTTCCTTTTTTTAAAATCCATGCATTCCAAATCGTATCAGGACGCTTTAGGAATATTTGATTTTCTACATTCTACTGTTACGACTCTATGTCTTAAAATCATGTAACAGAAATAAAGTGAAACCAACAATGTAAGTAAAATCAACAGGCAATTTATTTCTAGACAATTAAAATGAAAATTCAAAAAGACACTTACAATAACGTGAATTAAAGTCCAAATAATCCAATAATCCTAAGTGTCCTACTCACAAGTCCTAAATATAGAATGTTCCTAATGCATTCCAGTAGCTTTGAATGTCCTAATGTGCTAGTAGTCTTGAATATTCTGATATGCTTGAATGATGTAATCCAGAATATCTTTGAATAAATTCACATAAATCCCAAAGTCAAGTATTAATCCAATATGAAAATGAGCACTTTTGGTAATTCCAATGAAAATTTCAAATAAATAATTCCTCTCTCTGAATTTGCACTGAATTTTCACAACACAACTATAAACATCTGATTATTAAAAAGATTCTTCAAAGACTGACCATTTGAACAAGAATGAAATATTGTCCACTAAAATCCCTATATATAAACATAAGTCACGTGACCGAATGTTCTAGAATAGGAGTAACTCTAATGGACAATTTCCTCTGCGTACGTGACTTTTCTCACATAAGCCATGGAAAATTCCAATCTAAGTACTAACTGCTAAGTAAATAAGTCTGACCTTGAACTCAAATGCAGTAAATATGTTGTTTACAAATTGACTAAAGTACAACTTACACATACTAAAGTACAACTTACCTCATGGACACATATTACAAATTCAATATACATAACACTTTAAAACTATCTGCTGCATTATATAACATTTGTATGAACATGTCAAAAGCATGTTCTATATCCTTTATGACATTGTTTAAATAATCATTATAAAACGACGCTATGAGTATCAATCCTAAATTAGTCACATGTAAATTGTTTACATTCTCATTCCACTAAAAGTGATAATATCATCCAGAGCAGTATTATGTTCATATAATATTTTGATTGAAACTATGATCGGTAAATGATCCGATTCAGTTCTCGTTTGAACAGTGAGTCGTTCAACATGTTTGAATACATCTGACGATAACATTATATAATCTACTAGGCTCCTTCCCCCGTTTGCAAGACATGTACAATCTCCCTGTTCATCACCATCTACTGTACCATTTAGAAAATTAATACCAAATGTACAGTGTAAATGAATCAAACTTTTACCAAATTCATTCACCTCCGTATCATTCGATTTTCTAGACTTATTAAATTTGTCAATCTTATAATGTACAAAATAGAGTGATGAAATAAACTTTAAATAATCATCAATTATGAAGTCATCTATACAAGCAGTTCTAGAATTAAAATCACCTGTCAGTAACCAGTATATTTCATTTTCAGTGTCGTTTAAAGTGTCGGTCGTATTGATTTCTAATACATCAATGCCATTAGAGGACCTGTCATCGTATGCAGGTGAACCTAACAGGTGTATATAGATACAACCTAGCATGACATCATGCTGAGCCTCCAATAATTGCTTGTTCAGCAAGATAAAAATACAGACTCTATACTCAGTGTAAACATGTTTCACGTGATTGAAAAGTGCCTTATGCACGAGCACTGCAACACCTTATGCACGAGCACCGCGGTCATCAGTAGCTCTTTGGTTTACTACACACGTATAGTCAGGAAAAAAGTAGTGATTGCTCGCAGACAGATAACCACAAATAGTAAAAATTCATGCATCTTTCTTTGAGAGTATTTACTTTTTACAAAAGGTATTTTTGAACGTTTCATGGTTATTCCAATTTAGGTGACTATAAGATGGTCCGAGTTTCGTTGCTTTTTCAGTCTTATCATTACACTTACTGACGTTGAAAATAAATAGATACTTCATCTTTCAGAAAAAAGTGAGTTCTTTGATTTTAGCAACTGAAAAGCTTTTCTCGGGCTCACAATTTGAATATGGGGGCTCAATCATCAGCAAGCAAGTTTAATTTATTGTCCAAGATTTTAAGAACGTTTCATTCCTTTGATGCATAGGTTTTTCAGGGATCTTTATCGTTAAAATAAATAGTTGCATTAAAATATTATGGTTGCTTTGAAACTTTCTCTTGCGCTTTTTATAGTAAACCTCCCAAAACTTTTTTTGTTGTTGTTGTTGTTGTTGTTGTTGTTGCAATTAACATAGGAAATCTGATTGTCTTTAAAATTATTGTTGTGCTTTTCTTGGATATGCTTATGGCGATATTGAAGCTATTAAGCAACATGAAGATTTCGTCAATGTATATCAAATATATCCGAGTTCAAAATTAAAGAAGCATGATGCAGATCGGCATGGATGACGGTAATACAAAATGGCCTACCATCGTAATACAGTATTAGGAGGGCACTTTTTTCACGAGCTCTGTTGCACTTTCTCTCATTAAGTAGAGAATGGTAATTGTTGTCCTTAGAATCACCTTTGCTGAAGGCAAAACTTACATTCTGTTACTAAAGTTTATCGGTTCATTTAACTACTTTCCTTATCTAATCTACTTAATTGTGTAAGAGAGCTTTCCGAGCTTAACTGGACACTATTCACGATTGGGCGAAAGGACTGAGTTACGCATGACACTTTAATCAATGGCGTAAATTAACAGAGGTCAAGACTAAAATTGAAAGTCAACGGCTGACATGCCTTTTCGGTGGCGGATTGTCCTATTCCTGGTTTCTTTAACTTGTATTTGGGAATGGATTTGTCCTTCTATTTTAAACAGATATATTTATTCCTCCTCCTGCATCAGGCGAGTGCAGCATTTTCGAAGCTTGACGGTAAATTCCATTTCCGGAATTTAGAAATGCTCTAGTACACGTTTTGACTTCACTTCGTGACGTCAGTTTTTCGTCATCAAAATTATATCTGTGTTCATTTGCGCTACTGCAATAATCACTACCCGTTTAAATCACCTGAGTGGGTTATTCAGACTTGTAATTGGCAGACAGAATAAAAAGATCAACAGTAGATTTATAACTCTGTTATAGTGAAATAAATCAATTGTTCTAGTGGCGTAACAAATGCAAATATTGCTAAATACTCCCGATTCAAACTTACGTGCCGTGGATCAAAAAGTGTTGTCAAATGTAAAATTAGTTTAAGATTATTTATCTCCGTTAATGTTGTGTCACCATATATTGCCAAACAGTTCGTCGACGTTGCAACTTTCATTTGCAGCTCTACGACTATCTTGTATATTGAGTTAATTATACACTGGAGAGAAACGTTTGTTATGTCAAGTTTCACATGAATAGAAAAAAAAGATATTTGAAACCTTACAGGGCGAAAATGATGTGTCCTTAGCAGAATAAGCAGTGAAGATACGAGGTAAAATTACATTGCAAATTTGAGTGCCATTCTCCTTACCACAATGTTTATAAATCAGCTCCACTGTCTCCTCTTCCTCCTCCTCGTCATCAACAACAACAACAACAACAACAACTCTAATCACATCTTAAATATCAACACCCTGCCCAAACAAAACACAAAAGAAAAACAAACCAAGAACCATATCTATCAGGTGTATAGTATACATATTACATCTAAAAGATATCCATAAATCTAGCGAAAGAAACGTAGCATTCTACAAATAAAACAAAGACGCTGATATTGTAGCCAATGACTAGATTTCAAAGTATTACATGTGTTCACAGTATTGAATGTTCTGCATCCTCGAGATTGGTACCTTGCTCAGTTCACAATTAATCTTCTTAGTTCTACTCCACAAAGACAGATAGCCAGTCATAGAGAATATTCAAAACCTATCTTGGAGAGTATATACATTTTGCAAACGGTATTCTTGAACGTTTGATGGTTGGTCCGATTTAGGTGAAGATAAAATTGTCAGAGTTTCGTCTCATTTTCGGCCTTTTCCTTAGAATTACTGATGTTGAAAATAAATAGATATTAAATTATTTTATTAAAATATGAGTCTTTTGATTTTAGCAACTGAAAACTTGTTTTCGGGCTAACAATTTTAATTCGGGGCACAATCATCAGCAAACAAGCTTAATTTATTGTCCAGCTTTCACGAACACTTCATTCCTTTGATACACATACTTTTCAGTGATATTGATCATAAGCAATAATAAAAGTTTTCTTAAAATAAATAGGTGCAGAAGATATCAGATGAATACAATTGAGAATAAATCTTCTATACGTTCCGAAGCTTTTTCTTTCAATTCTTATAGGAAATCTAATTGTCTTTCAATTAATATTGTTCTTTTTTGGAAAGTCGTGTGGTAATATTAAAGCTTTTAGAAAACCTGAACATTTCGCACTAAAATATAGAAAATCCTTCGTCAATGTATATCAAATATACTCCAGCTGAATCAAAGAAACACGATGCACAAAACTAAACAGCATGAGCAATGGTCATACGAAAACCTTTCCCATTTAAATACAGTATTTGATGTGTACGCTTTAAATGCTCTGTTGATAGTGTTCTTTGAATTTACTGTTTGCGCGGTGATTTTTTTTTTCACTGAGTACAGAATGATGATCGTAGTCTGTAGAATAGTTTTTAAATACATTTTATTGCATATATGAGAAAAGCAAAAGGGTTAGGCACAAATTCTTCCAACTTAGAATAACCTTTCCCGTAATAAATACAAAACACATACTATTTCATTGATCAGATGAAACTTACAAGAAAATTAAAATGATACTTGAGTGAGTGCAAGAACTGAAATGAGCTAAAGCAATCAGTTGCGAGATTATAAACGAATAAAGAAAGGTTATGTACCATCACTGAATGGGACACACACCACCATATATATGCAAATATATGGGCATTTTTTATATTATTTAACTTTTCACTGGAATTCCTGGACGAATAAATATAATAGTATTTAAATTGTAGTATAATAGCTTCGAATACATGCAAACATATATTGTTACGGCATTATGTATTATCTTTAAATTATAATAGTTTTTATTTGGGTTTATAATCATTGTATTATAATTCCTTAGTTCAGTAGCCTACGCTATTTGTAAAGTACAATGTACTTCAACACGTTTACATGAGTCATGCTATGTCCTGGGAAAATCAATAATTATGTCGGTCAGCTTAACCCACAATGAAGAAATCACGTGGTAGCGCGAGCAGATTTTATGACCTGAATCCTATGTCAAAATCATGTTGATTTGTAATAAGGTATTTTAATTGTAATACAAAGGCACTACATGCAGTAACATGCTCGACCTAGTTTCTGATTGGTTAAAGAAGGTTGTTGACAGAACTCATTCTAAGTCGCAGTATTAGAAGTTTAAATTCTCTTTTACGCCGTAAGAGACTATATAATGCCAATATAACCACTGAATGGGCATTTTTTGCAGTTCTCCAGAATCATAAGGTTATTGAGAAAGATTATTATTGTTTGTAAAATCAGCTGGTGAAAATCTATTATCTATGTAGTACATTTTGGATTTAAGTACTATTCTTCAAGGAACTTAACAATATTCTACATTCACAGGAGTTTACCTGGGATTAATAACATTTGGATTTAAAACTGTGTTTCTTTTGGCACATCAACACATTAGTGACTTATTTTCGGAATATTTTGGATTAACTTCCGGATTATCAAAATTCAATAGGACATTTAGGATTATTTAGGAATTTCTAAACTGTAAGTTATTTGTAATTCTTTCACTTTGTTTGTTTGAAATATCTAATATTTTAGGAAATTAAATTTATATTTTAGAAATTGTGAAAACTTGTTTGAGTCGTTCTTTCCTTTGTTACAATTTCTAACCCCTAGACGTAACAATATACATTTATACATACATATATACTCATGCATGTACATACATATACATACACACATACATGCGTATACACATATGCTCATGCACACACATACACATGCACACATGCATACATACACATATATGTATATTGCTTAGTCAAATGATACTCAGGGAACAGAAAACCATCGAAATCTTTTGCCGAAAATAATAATAATAGTGTACAAGTCTTCAAAACCATGACAAGGATATTAAGGAAAAACACACATCAAGTTTTAACTTTCTTGAACTCTATTGTTAGATTGACAAGCTCCAAAACGGTTAGTTTGTCTAAGATAAACGTGAAACGGAATAAAAACTTCAGTATTAATTGTGTCATTAAGAGTATTGTCGCCAAACAAAAGCATGTATAGGTCAATATGAACTTGAAGTTTGAGTCAGTTTTTCATCAGGAGGATTCGAGGGTTATTGTATAGTTTACATTCAAAGACTTAAACACCCCGATAATAAAATAAACAAAATAACAAAAACCACATTTGGATTTAACTTTCTTGAACTCTATTGCGAAATGTATCGGCTCAAAAGTGGTTAGTACGTCTGAGATAAAGATGAACCTGCTTAAAACTTCAGATATAATTGTGTCATAAAGAGTAACGTCGTCAGACAAAAGCATGTATTGGTATGAACTGGAAGTTTGAGTAGGTTATTCATCAGGAGGATTTGAGGATTATTTTATAGTTTACATTCAAAGAAATAATGGTAGGCTGTTTCATTTGATTCGGAACAACTACATAATGGATTTGGCAACAATGTGGTGTAAATATAGATCCGCCTTAAGCACTGAACAGTTATTCCTCAGTGTAGCATGTACGATAGACATTTTTCTTTCACCTATGGAGTTGTAGGACAGATATAGAATGGAGTTTCTTATATTGTGAGGAAGATTGTTCCATAATTTAGTAGTCGAGTGCAAAAAAGACTTAAATTGTTAGCTAAAAACGACAGAATGGTACTTCAAAATTTAAATTGTTTCTTAAAGAATAGCTCTGGCCCCCACTTTGAGCAACTATTGGTGGCATACTTTCGTTTAAAAAGTCTGGTGTCATATCAGTAACCATTTTATAACATGTAACATGTTTGTGGTCTTTTCTACTCAGACCTTACACTTCTGGTAAGTCATGTTTCAATTCTTGCTGCTTTCTTTTGTATATTTTTAGTCGGTTAGAGTCGGTTTCGATATACCCATCCCATACTAAATCCGCATAACCTAAAATTGGTGTGACGAATGCTATATATATTTTGTTAAGTGAATCTATATTGATTTTGAACTTGAGCGCTCTCGTTATTCCAATCGTCTTTGATGCTTTCCGAATACGTTCTTCAGTGTGGTTTCAACAACTTCCATCATCTCTCAGAGTTACTGCAAGGTATTTATGATTATGATTATTAAGGCAATAGATGCATTATCTAAAAGTAATTTGAGATTAGAAATTTGAATAGGTGAGTCATTTTTTAATAATACGGCTTCTGTTTTTAATGGATATAAAAAGACAAGCCATTGTTTGGTTCATCTATGTAATCTTTCTAGGTCTTGCTTCATTTGATGTTCAGTAATATTAATATCTGTTGAAAAGTACGATAGAGAACTATCGTCAACAAATAGTCTTGTTATACTAGACAAACCTTCTGCAATATCATTAATATAAATAAGAAAAAGCAGTGGACCAAGAATGGATCCTTCGGAGACGCCTGCTCTAAGGTATTGTATGCATGAAGCATTGGAATTTAAAAGAACCCTTTTTGCATTCTTAATGATAAATAATCATAAAAACAGTCCAGCATGTTTCCTCTTAGTCTATATTCACTAAGTTTGTGTAAGAATCCTTTGTGCCAAACACGATCAAATGTCTTAGATATGTCGCAAAAAAGCATACACATATAGTTACGCGTTTCTAGCGCTTGTGTGATTTGATAATGAATGTCAATCAGTTGGTATACTATTGAATTGTTTCGTAGAAACCCTAAATGTAACTTAAAGATAAGTTTTCTTTGTTAAAATAATTGAAGAAATGTTTAAATATATTTCTTTAAAAACATTTTCATACGCAATTAAGGGATATTGGGCGATAATTCTATGGTAAACATTTATATCCCTTAACTAATATATATATTAGATTGGCGGTTTTCCATATGGTAGGAAATTCCTCTCATTTATAGATCTATTAAAAAGAAGTACAAGAGATACGATTATAGAATTTGAGACTACTCTGAGCAGTCGATGACTGTTAAGATCTGGCACCGTCGCCTTGTCAAGAGACAGTGACATGATGACATCATTGATCTCATGTTCTCTAATTTGTACATGGTCCAAAGCTCTATCACTGCGATACACTTTCGGAGGTAGGGAAATGTCCCTATCATCAATGATAGAGACTGATGCAAAATAATCATTCAGGTTGCGCTCTACAGTTTCGCACTTTGCATAGGGTTTGATTTTTAAAGAAAAAGAATTTTCCATGTTTTCCTCACTGCTTATCATGGCTATTTAAAAAAGACCTTGTATATCTTATGTATTCTTAAAATAACTTTTAATTCCCTTTATTTTGGATGGGTGTCATTTGGGTTACAGAGTATACAGCTTGGCCTTACTTCAGATGTGCACCTGTTAAAAAGCTGCTAGCTCCGCCTGGTCATTTTCATTTCCTGTACTTCAAAAGTAAATTGTAAGAAAAACGAGCCAGTAGCTTTTTTACTTTTTATATATTTTGTAATTCATTCATTGCACTTCCAGAAGCTGGTATTGCCTTGTCTGGCAAGATTCGTGCTTCCTATTTTAATAAGTGCTAAAGTTAGTGTACATTGGACTAGTTTAGGCTAATTTTTTACCACATAGGAGCAGCCATTTTGATCAGTTATGTGCTTCGATTTGTGGAGCGCAACCTCAGAAAGTTACCTTTTTCGATATCCTCAAAATAAAGTTGTCTTAACCATTTTCTTCTTCAACAAGCAGAGGAGGAACCGAGTTGAAATTTATTACTTTAATAAAAAATAGAACAATCTTCCAGTAATGTTTTGCATTTGAGGAAGTAAAGTTTAAAGTTTCAATCTTCTTAGAAAATGTTTCCTTTGCTTTCTTTCTAAGCTTATTCACTTTATTTCTTAGTTTCTTACAAATTTGCCATTTACAGTGATTGTTCGTCCTTAATGCGACTTTTTTGTCTCTATCCCTTTTTTACTGAATTTTCGTACCATGCTGTCGTATCAAGGTTTATTACGTACCCATTTAATCTTACATGCTTGATCTGCTGTTCAATCCGCATCACACACCCAGATTCGAACTACCTACGTGTCTTCTTTGGGGTCCCTGCGTAGATATTTTTAGATGCAGTGAATCGAACTTTTATAAATCCCAATTCATTTTTAATTTCGTTTATACAGTAAAGCTAAACAGATTTTGAAAGCGTAAAAAGGAGGTATGTAATAAATACAAAACCGCATTCATGTTTTGTTCTGAGTCGGCGGAAAGATCTCGTTCAATACGGCTTATGAATACGTCTCGGCCTGACGGCCTCGACGTATCCCTACGCCATATCAAACTCGTTCTTTCCGCCGACTCAGAACAAAACACGTATGCAGTTTTGTGTATTGATCATGTGAACGCACAGTAATATTTTTATGTGTTATGTAAGTTAAAGCTATATTAAATAATTTCGATATAAAAGTTTCAGTAGAATCGTCAATGGTTTGTTTGCTATGAACAAATTCCTCTCAAGGAAAATGCTTGATTTCGGTTATGAAAATGTCAGAGTTCGCACGTGAGTATAGCCAAATCTTATGACTTTACATTTGATTGTTCTGAGAATCAACTTCAACAAAAGCAAAAGTGCCATGATGGTCTGAGACCGCTGGTTCAAACTGATTACACCGCTTTTCCAAATATTTATCGAATATGAAATTAATATCCAGTCTAATAAAGATGATTATGTTTCTGTAACTGTGGTCAGTTGTTGAATTATATTTATTATATCGTTTGAGATTATTTAATCTTTTAATTTGTATCGTGCATCCTCTAGATCGTCGTGGACATCATCAACTATACTGATATTTGGATTTTCATTTAAAGCTTTTTCAATACTTGTATTAAAATAATCCCAAATGGACGAATGATCACGCGGGGGTCAGTAAACAACACAAAGCAGAAGTTATCTGTGTAGCCAAATTATTTCAAGATGATTTACTAGTCAGACCTATTTTTCAAAATTAGATTGTTTGAGACGTATATCATAATACCACCACCACAAATTGTTGTGTGCTTGAGTATTGGAGCAGAATAATTGCAAGTCATTCAGATGAATACGTGTTGTCAAGATGTGTTTTGGTAAAGCACAAGATACTAGAATCTGACAGATGGCCGTCGTCGATTACTTGCAACATATTTCGTATGCTACGAATACTGAGATGAAAAACTGTGATTATGTTATTGTTATTATTATTATTATTATTATTATTATTATTATTATTATTGTTCTTGTTGTTGTTGTCGGAAAAGTCAGTACTTTCAGACGAGAATGACGAGTCATCCGTATCTTGTAAGGGACCATCGTTCATCTCGATAACACTATAGAGAATCAGAATGAAATACATTAATAAAAACGTACATGTTGGTGAAACCAAATACATAATAGAGCTGCTGATGCGATTACGTATAGAATATAAATATATGGCATTAGTTCCAAACGGTTTTGTACAACTGTAATTACCGTCCAAGGGTTTTGTACAACTGTAAATACCGTCCAAGGGTCATGTACAACTGTAATTACCGTCCAAGGGTCATGTACAACTGTAAATACCGTCCAAGGTTCATGTACAAACTGTAAATACCGTCCAAGGGTCATGTACAACTGTAAATACCGTCCAAGGGTCATGTACAACTGTAATTACCGTCCAAGGGTTTTGTACAACTGTAAATACCGTCCAAGGGTCATGTACAACTGTAAATACCGTCCAATGGTTTATATTGGTCTTATGAAATGAAGTACCATTATTGGTAAGGCTTTAGACTTGTAATATAAAAGATATTAAACAAACGTGACTTCTTCAGTTTTGAAGCGTTTTCTTTCCAGGATGCATAAAGCTTTCACATAAAAGCGTCCAATACAAGCCCTGTATACCATTAAATAATCACCTATTCGGGAATAACAAAAGTAATATATACAGCAAAAATTCAGGGCTTCTTGAACAATTTAGAACTGTCACTTGAAAAGGAATAACACATAAACAAAGGTCTCACGTAGAAGTAGAAAATCGTGCAGGTAAATGCGAAAAAGAAAGGAAAAACAGAGAAAGCAAGTAATTTAAAAAAGGAAAACAAAAATGATTTGTGGTTTTGATTGTGGTAAACTTTTCCAATGGACTCTCTGTCTCTCTCTCTCTCTCTCTCTCTCTCAACTTTAAGCAAATGGGTTATGTTCATTTAATCATACAGGGTATTTTTCCTGCTAACTCTGGGTGTTAGACTATTCATTTGAACACACGCAGACTATCTGTCTCTCTGTCTCTCTCTCTCATAACTTTTAGCAAATGGGATATGTTCATTTAATCATACAGGGTATTTCTCTTGCTAACTCTGGGTGTTAGAATATTCATTTGAACACACGCAGACTCTCTGTCTCTCCCTCAGACAAAATTTGAATAGTATGCATGTAAGGTCATATGGAGCTTTATGTTCACAATACTATATACAAAATGGGAAGACGACAGTCACGTGTTCAACAGTATTAGATTAAATTAATAAGTCCTTACGAAATTACAAAAGAATGAAAGAATCAAATAAATACAATTTTGAATAAAACGATGGTGTTACCATTAACCGGTTATGCCTCTTTTATTTCATAGCATTCTCTCTCTCTCTCTCTCTCACGCACACACACACACACGCACACACACACACACATGAAACAAAATAGGTATGGTATGTATCAGATGAATAGACAAGAGGAAAAGTACATTCAATCTTTTCGAGTAAAAATAAACATAGATTGATGATCAAAAAAAAAATATGATACATATTTTTGACACAAGCGTCTAACAGTGAAATCCTGATGGTGACATTATTGTACATAGATGTATTTTGTATATAGTCACAATTTCTCCCCCCCCCCCTCTCTCTCTCTCTCTCTTTCTCATAACACATTGGTACGTTTAATGTTTAATATTTGTCAATCAGGGAAAAAACACCATGAATAATTCTTCAGAATCGTTGTTGATGAAAGCAAAACTTACACTCTCTTATTGGGGTTGATAGGTTAATTTAAAGGTAAAGTTCAGTGTAAATACAACCTTTATCACATAATTTGTACACTTGACATACAGTGTTTGCGGTTTAATATTTTTGATATGTCAACACGTTAACCTATCACTTTATGTGAATCTCATTGGTCCAAATAAGCCTATGAAATTCTTGTGCAATATTCCCATTACTGATTGGCTGCCACCGTGGGAATTGTTCCTGCCCTGCCTTCTGGAACCTTTTTTAAAATAGTTACTATAAACAATATGGCGGCCGTCTTTCCAATCGGTAGCCCAATGGACATTGGGAAAAAACGGTTACTTATGTCGGAATATGGCCAATTTACCCCAAGTGGAATTCTGCGAATGCCAAACTAAAAATAGAAGATGAGTACATTGCTGCTACCACGTGGTATGGATCTTGCACCCCACCCCCAGGACAGGAAATAAACTCACTTCTCTTATGAAAAAAATGTTTACAAATGCTGGTCTCCCAACTGACAGAAAGTTATCCAACCACAGCATTGTTTCAAATCAAATAATGCAAATATCCTGTCACAAAAACATTCAATCTGGAATCAATATACTCAGCAACACCTCAAGTCTAGATTTAGTGCAATTAACGCGTCCAGTAATCATCTCTTCACATGAATATCCAACAACTGGAATGCTACTTTTTCTGCTGTATCCAATACTGCATCTGTGGTGAAGGTCCGTAGTGGAATCGACACACCTTTCAGTAGAAAGGTTGTAAACAGTCTCATTGAAATCCATGTATATGGCGCCTCAACTGTTCCAGCTTACTGACCCGAGTGAACTATATGACATCACACAGGAATTTCCATCGGAGATCCAGTATTGAGAAAAGATGTCCGTGTCAAAATGTTCTATTGATTTGGATGGACAGTTGCTTTTTAAATTTTAATTTGTCAAAAAAATCTACTTTTAAATGTTACTGGTTATTGAATTTTGCATTATTGATTCAACTCGCGTGTGGGATGATTTTTTCCACGCGCAAGAATTGAAAGGTACAACGTATGAGCCAGAATAAAATGAAATAATTTCTTCTTCTTTCTATCTAAACTTTTTCCACTAAAATAGAACTATGTGATAAACAGAATTTCCAATGGGTAATGAGTTCATATTAAATTTATGAAACTCGTTGAATAATTTCGAATACATACATACATTCATACATACATACATACATACATACATACATACATACATACATACATACATACATACATACATACATACATACATACATTCATACATACATACATACATACATACATACATACATACATACGTACGTACGTACGTACATACGTACATACATACATACATACATACATACATACATACATACATACATACGTACGTACGTACATACATACATACATACATACATACATACATACATACATACATACATACATACATACATACATACATACATACATACATACATACATACATACATACATACATTGCCCTTCGATTGTTTAACATATTATAATTATAGGTATCAAATTCTTAATCATTACCCCAAATAACTGTATAATCAATACTAAATTGTCGAATATCATTCTTGATTTCAAAATACAAATTTAGATTATCTCGACTAGTACCGGATATATTAATTACAGTAAACTACGGAAGCCTGTTAGTGCCACGTTGAAATACATTTTTTTATCTCGTAATTACGAGTTAGTATAGTGGAGATCGTCCCTTTTCTCACTCCAATCCCTTAATTCCTGAAAAATCATAGTAAAATTTGTTAACATGTCATCCATGTAACATTAGAAGTACATTTTGTTGTAACCCAGCTGGCTGATGTGATGCTAATTTGGTAATTTTTAACATTCTAAAAGTTTGTATATTCTGCATATATGACATCTTTTTTTGAAACGTATGAAGTATAGGAACTGATTTTAGGCAGGAGAAGACAATGATAACTTAAGGTCAAGTGAAAGATGGTGAACAGAGTCAAATGGAAGATCAGGAAAGATAACAGAAAAATGAAACAAAATGTAACAAGATAATGATAAAAAGAGGAAAATATTGTAAAAGGCTATACGTTTTTGTGAAAACAAATAAAAAATACATAAAAGAGCTCAAAGTCAACAAAGAGCACCCAGTGCTCATTGCATGGAAACGTAAATAAGATATGTGCACCATTTCACTTGAAAATAGGTAACACAAAAACCCAAACCATTTAAGTTCAAGTACTTTAAGAAAGGAAGCTTTCTATGTTAAATTCCTTTATCGATATACTTTTTCCTTTTTCCCTATTTCCTAGTGAGGCTTCAAAATTGACCGGGGAAAAATTAAATTTGCTAGATGCTTATACTATTAGCTTTTACATAGTCATTATCTCGAAGATGCTTATACTATTAGTTGTTACATAGTCATTATCTTGAAGATGCTTATACTATTAGTTGTTACATAGTCATTATCTTGAAGATGCTTATACTATTAGCTTTTACATAGTCATTATCTTGAAGATGCTTATACTATTAGTTGTTACATAGTCATTATCTTGAAGATGCTTATACTATTAGCTTTTACATATAGTCATTATCTTGAAGAAACTTATACTATTAGCTTTTACATAGTCATTATCTTGAAGATGCTTATACTATTAGTTGTTACATAGTCATTATCTTGAAGATGCTTATACTATTAGTTGTTACATAGTCATTATCTTGAAGATGCTTATACTATTAGCTTTTACATAGTCATTATCTTGAAGAAACTTATACTTTTAGCTTTTACATAGTCATTATCTTGAAGATGCTCATGGGATTAGTTGTTACATAGTCATTATCTTGAAGATGCTTATACTATTAGTTGTTACATAGTCATTATCTTGAAGATGCTTATACTATTAGTTGTTACATAGTCATTATCTTGAATATGCTCATGGGGGGCGCTCTTCAGATAATACATGCTTCTGAGAGAGTGACAGGTGTAAGATGAAGTATTTTGCATTTGCAACATGCACAATGGAGAGAATGTTGGCATACCTCTATGTTACTTTCATGTACTGTGGCTGAAATTTCTTTACATATTGTACTTGTGGAAATTGGACATGATCTAAGCACACAGCAGACAAAATGGCCGCTCCAAAGTACTTGAAAAATCAGCCTGAATTAGTCAAAAGTGCACTATTTTCAGCAGTTATTAAAACAGGGAAATGAATTTTGCCAGAGCAGACAATACCAGCCTCTAAAAGTACTATGAATGAATTACAAAATATCTAAAAAGTAAAAAAAGTTATCGGCTCTTTTTTTTATATTTACCTTTGAAGTCCAGGAAGTGAAAATGACCAAGCAAAGCTAGCAGTTTTTTGAGAGGTGCACATCTTAAGTAAGACCAAGCTGTATACTCTATAACCCAAATTTCACCCATTAATCATACACCAAAATAAAGGGAATTCAAAGTTCTTTTAACAATACCTAAGATATACAAGGTCTTTTTTAAATAGCCAGGACAGCCAGTGAGGAAAACCTGGGTAATTCTTTTTCTTTCAAAATCTAACCCTATGCAAAGTACGAAACTGGAGAGTGCCACCATATCGACAAGCATCATACCAGAATATAAATGCAATATGTTGTTTCAAAGGAAACCAAAAGCAACATCTGGCCCCAGAGTAACGAAATTCGCTTACAAACTACGTCACACTAGTGCTCGTGAAACCGCAGATTACTTGCATCCTCCATCTCAGGAAAAGTACAGAATCGCTGTACGTTTTTACCCACGATGCACCACGCCCATTAGTCTGATTCCCTGCGTCGTATGCACCCATGTCAGGAACGCACTCCGCTACACAACTAAGCAATCGGGAGACACTCTATACTAGTTACCGACCTATGATAATGGCTTGCCTATTTAGACCAGGTACCAGCGAAAGTAACGAAAATGTCTAAGCACACAAATTTACTCAAAACACCCAAACTAAAATGAATACTTAGAGTCTTCAGTATCATGAAATTTTGCAAATATGTATAGATACACACAATAAAATACCCCGGAAATTTGTTCACTTCTACCAAATTCCAATTTTTTAAAACGATTTGTTTGGTTTTTGTTCTTTTAAACAGCACTTTAAACACATTATTGGCTATATCATGCCGAGGAAATGAGAGCTGGTGCCTTTCCCAAGGATACACAGAGGCAGCCGATCCGGGCTGGTCTTGGCGGGTATCGAACCCCGCGACCCGTGCATTTCGAGTCCGATGCTATACCAACTGAACTACCACGGCTCCCGAACTTGAGCATGAGTTCAATTTTTTTACTACTGGGCCAGGTCAAATAGAAGTCCGCTCTACAAGGCCAGGTCAAATAGAAGTCCGCTCAACAAGGCCAGGTCAAAAAGAAGTCCGCTCTACAAGGCCAGGTCAAATAGAAGTCCGCTCAACAAGGACAGGTCAAATAGAAGTCCGCTCTACAAGGACAGGTCAAATAGAAGTCTGCTCTACAAGGACAGGTCAAATAGAAGTTCGCTCTACAAGGCCAGGTCAAAGAGAAGTCCGCTCTACAATGCCAGGTCAAATAGAAGTTCACTCTACGGGGCCAGGTCAAATAGAAGTCCGTTCGGTAAAATAACTTATTCACATGGAATATATCATTCTTTTTCAAGATCAGTAAAATGAAACTACGGTGCTTCGGCCATTTGAAAATGAGTCAATGATGAGTTACCGCCATTAATGAATAAAGTTTAAAGATTTACACGATACAATAGAGCTCAGTTAAAAGTGAGTAGAGGATAAATATTAGTGATGGGAATCGAAACAAGTTCATGATTGATTATCATTTTTGCCAACTGATCAATAACCGATGAAATAATTGATTAAATTGTTTACATGATGTCTTGCTAAAACGAGGCTTTTTTTAAACAATCTGAAGTCCCAATCAGCGGATATGGTGCAGAACTAAACTTGACCAAAATCGACCACAGAAATCGTAATCAATTATTTGGTCATCACCCTGAAAGCGAGCGAAGCATGAATAAATTGATTCATTGGAACAGCACCAATAAATAAATATATCTGATTCTACCACAGGACGCTATTTTATCAACTTGGATGAGAATTTCACTGCGCAGCCAAGGCTCTACAACTAAGATGATGATGACCAAGTCTTATCGCGGAATCAAACTTGAGATACGTCTACGCCAGCATTTCGATTGAGCGATCTAATGTGATTGTGATTCTTGGGGTTTAACGCCATTTTCAGCACATGATTGGTCATACAGTATATGGCGGCCAGTATTATTATTCGAGGAAGAGCCCAGAAAGACCCCCGGGGAGAACCGCCGACCCACGGGAAGCTACTGGCAAGCTTTTTCACATACCCACGTTGGTCGAGCCGTGGCATGTTAGTGATCTGTAAAGGCGAGCGCCACGCGGGGCCCCTTTGAGTGATGTAAAAGCATTGGAAAAATATCACTACCATGATCGTCTAGTACAAGCAAAACATAAAAAGCCATGATGTCTAGTCATGATGTATGTCACTTGTTTATTGTATGGCGCATGCGCGCTGCAAGCTCAGAGTAGCTCAGATAAACATTCATTAGATGTGAAATTTATGAAACAAGTTGAATAGTATTACACACTACATGCTGCTAGCAGAAAATGGGATATAGCTTTTTTATATAATATTTCATAATGATATATTAAACTTTATCAGTGGGAGAAAATGTATATCGCCACAGTGGCGATGCCACTTTTATCGCACAGTGGCGACATCACTTTTGGAACTAGTTTCTTTCCCCACTTAGAAAATATATCTGCCCTTATGTCTCTCTCTCTCTCTCTCTCTCTCTCTCTCTCTCTCTCTCTCTCTCTCTCACACACACACACACACACACACACACACACATAAGGATGAACAGATCTTAAAATGTGTTAAGCATGTATTGCCTCTAGTATACATTTATGTAATCAACGAGACGCCATCAAGAAAGACCTAAAAACGAACTCCAAACAACAGAAAGTAGGCTTCAAGTATTAACTGTTTTTATAATTAGTTTTCCACATGAATCATGCAAATTGTCAGTGACTGAACTTACATGACTTGTTGCTATTCGATATTCTGTGTCACCCAAAAAGTATCGTATACTTGTTACACTCTACGTCAAACGGTACACACATTTTTAAGAAAAACTGGTGATTAAATATAGCAGTAAAATTGTTTAAGTAGCGATTTTAACTCTCATCACATTCATAATCATGTTTGAAAACGATGGGAAAAATCTGGCATTGATGAGTTTTGATTGCAAACCGAAATTAAATGATAATTGAAACTTGCGTGCAGTTTCTGTTACCGAACTAGACTGCAATATTTATTTTGCCACACAAAAATTTCACGTTTCAATGTAGAAATAAACAAAATAAAGAACCAGAATCCTTACAAGTAAACTCACAATCATTAAAATCTTTTGTTTAAAGATGTTACGCTCTGAAGTCTGTCGGACACTGTTAGTTATTTGGATTATACTCGTGTGCGGCCATTCGGCCATGTACGAGTTTTTGTCGGATACGACCGCTCTGTGATGTTATATAGTACCTACACCCCAACAATGTCAACTGTATCAATTCGCGCAAGAAATGTGTTAACAGAAATAAAAATCTCTTTATTTTCATTTGAAGACACTTACTAATTTGTCAAAATACACAGTTTGAAGCATTATATATGTACCAACTAAATTTGTAAAAAGTCCCTGCCCAAAAATTTTTGTAAAATTTAGCAAGTTCTTTTTATCGATGTAGTAATGGAGCTGTTAATCGCATTGGCACAGAATGGAGAAGAAAAAAAATCCACGACTGCATAGGTCGAACACTATAAATACTATATGACGAGAAAAGGAAGGTTAAACCAATTTAGGACAGAAAAAAATCAACTTTATTTAATAAGGAATCGACAGTAATAGAGGAAATTGTTAAACATGTACATGTGTAATGTTGACGTTATAATAATGCTACTGACATCTGGCGGTGTTGATAACAGGTTAGAAATTGGACGATCAAACCCCGTAAACGGCGTATTTTGAAGACATCTTGAATTAATTGTATGATAACCATGGTGCAGTTCACAAGACTGACATAAAAATTAAATTGTATGAATAACATGCATCCACTTTTATTGATAATCGGATGGATAAGAGACAAATTTCCATACATTAATAAATATGCTCATACCTGCATAATCTATTTAAGGAAACTTATGGATAATTTCATGCATATATATTTATTATATAGGAATCAAACATATAACACGTACAGGTCAATAATCGCACTTTAGTTAGGATTATCTATTTAATGGTAGTAAAGGATATATATATATATATATATATATATATATATATATATATATATATATATATATATATATATATAATCATTAATGAAGATGAAGTTTATAAAATATTTATGAAACATCTGCTCCGTTCAAAGCATCTCATTGATAAGAAGGAATGGAGGTCTCGTATTTTACTTCCTCTGGAAAATAAGGAAAAGGACAATTGATTGAAAAAATGTTAAAGATCACAGGAAATGCTTAACAAACACACATACATACATACATACATACATACATACATACATACATACATACATACCTGCATGCATGACAGACAGTCAGACACACACACACAGACAGACAGACACACACACATCCATGCATCCAAACCATCTATACATGCATATTTGACTAACCTTTCAATTATCGCACTGACGGGCACTCGTACAAAGACATGTATTCATACTTTGCGATGGATTTTACATGAAAAATATTTCTCAGAAGAAAAACAAACAACATTAAATTTACATAATTAATCCTAAGAACTGAGTGAAAATTTCGGCATGAAAGGAATGCATTGTTACGTTGAGCAACAAGAGTACAGCGAGCTAGACACTATATTTTTACCTTGGTGTTTATAGTACTGAATAAAGAAACTTGTTGAAGACACGTGGAGTCGCACTCAGCTAATCATGCAGAAATAAATTACAACTTTGAGTCACAGCGACTTTGACTTTGACCTTTAGACCACAAAAGCAATAGGTTCAATTATTATTATTTCCCCAAGAGCAAACCATCTATAAAGTTTGTTGACAGAAGTAAGTGTGGAACAAAAGTGATCACGTAGCAGCTATTTTCCTTCTTTAGTTTGCTGCGAACTTGATCTTTACGCTTTTAATCCCCCCAAAAACATATAAAAAAAATTTTTAAAATAGCATAATATCTTGCAATAGCAACCAGCTATAAAAAAAAATAATTAAAATTAAGCAACTATGTGATCTGTAAATCGGGGTATTTGATCTGTAAACCAGTTATTTCAACGAACTACTTCCAAAATTTGTGTCACTGAGATCATAATCTTACACCTTTTTAAACCCAAATGTCAATAGTTGCCTTTTTATGCTTGAAGCGGAAACCTTTGAAAAAGCTAGGTCGGCCGATATTAACTAGAAGTAATATTACCATGCGGAAATAACTTTTCTTCTCTTAGTCACTGTGACCTTGACCTCTAAGTTAAAACCAATAGATGTTTTGCTTACTTAAATACAAACAATTCACAAAGTGTGGTAAAGGTAATAGCTCTAGAACTCAAATTACAGGTGGTAGCAAAAATAGACAGGAGGACGGAGATACGTAACAAACATTGGCGGACGGATGGACATAACAGAACACGCTCAGTCTTACCGCGGACATATACAAATTTCATGCGAATACTTTAATCCTGGAATTATAATCGGTGTTACTTAATATTTGGCTCTTGAGAATGAAGTTGATGAAGGACTGGACGGTAAGGCCGGGTTAAATTTGGTTGAAACTCATAACACTGGTGCAAAGCTAGTGTCCCTCAACTCATGTTGAATGTTTTAGGTTATCGAATGACACTCAACGTGTTAAGTCTTTTCGTGAACCGTCAACCGACTTAGAATGCAGACCATGTGCCACTTTGGGAACTACTTTCAAGGAAGAGAACTTGCAATTTATAAAGCTTTATTAAGTCCTGATGAAAACCATGATCACTCTAGCATCTGTAATGAAGTGTGTTTATGTTTGACGATGGAGGGGCCATTCAGTGTTCAATTTATTAAGAATAATTTACACAGTTTAACATCGACTTTGAAATTTAAAGAGGCAATATTTCGACCAAAATAAAGCAAGTGGCGTAGACACAAATATTGATAGAGTGAGTACATATATAATTAAGGCGAAGAGTTTACACCAATTTATATTATCAATGCAAATGTTCATCCCATATTTTAAGAACTTTACACTTTTAACCTTTTTGTTTTGTTTTAAATACTTCTTACAGAGCTGTGGCATCTTTACTTTTTAGTTTGTAAGATAAAATATTAATTTTTATTATATAATTAAGTGTGCAATATAAAAACTTATTGGCGAAACAATTTTAACAGTTTTTCATTCGTATATTTTCACATGTGAACAATATATCCTTTCATTTTATGCTAGGCAGTGAATTACTGGATTTTCCGAGAGAAATAATTGTGATATTTCACTGTCCGTCAATAGACATTGAT
Organism: Margaritifera margaritifera; assembly: GCA_029931535.1. Classification (NCBI taxonomy): domain Eukaryota; kingdom Metazoa; phylum Mollusca; class Bivalvia; order Unionida; family Margaritiferidae; genus Margaritifera; species Margaritifera margaritifera. The sequence goes on from JAQPZY010001631.1 coordinate 4,956,277, forward strand.
AACATTATGATTAAGAAATTTAAAGACTTTTTAAGTAAATTGCGTGATGTAAAGGTAAAGATGGCTGCCTCTCATCCAAACAACCTGGGTTCAAATCCAGCAATGGGCAAGTATTTTTTTATTTTTTTTATTCATTTTGTTTTTATCTGCTATTTTACCTTGAATTGAGCTGGAACAATATGTAACTACTGATATTTTATGTGCAAATATACACAAAACAGAACAGAACATACACGATAATCCACTGGATACAGTAAGAAATCAACTATCATCGATTATCCTAACTTCTTTTCAATCCTTTATTTGTGCGCAATGTTTCTCGCAACCTCAGGCGCTTGTTTTGAGATCCTGACGTCATCAACTGGGTCACTAGTGTTCGTTGACAGTGACAGTAAGTGCTGATTAAGAAATATTTGATGAAATGAAATTTAAATAGTACTACAATTCAAATTGAAAAATCAATGAAAATGGCCAATTTTACTAATGCCATAATCGCCTCAACTTTGTGGCCCTGGCATGAGTGTTAGCCGTTCAAGCCATGGCCGCTGTTCAGATATTGGTGTTCTTTTACCTTTTGATTACCGGGGTACCCACGACAGAGATTTTTTAGACGGCAAAGGCAATGTAAAAATTTGGTCACTATATCATGCACTTTTTATATCATGTTAGAAAATATATATCCAATGAAAAACTATATAGTATAAAATTTTCCTTGAAAAATGAAATATATTACATATGCAAATATTAATAATACAGGGACATCATACACGATTGATTTCTACACATTGACCTAATTGTCACATGACAATCATACGTCACGTGGCCTTTATTTCAGGAGCACGAACAACGGAACCACGAACCTTCGCCACTCTTTAAAATATCACGTTTTTTTTTACCACACGATGAAATATATCCTGTATTAACATAGGAAAAGAAAATATCCTCTATTTATTTGGAAGGGTTTATCTTCCTGGTGATGTTAGCAAATTTTAACCTTTGTATCTTTCAACCTTTTAATTTAAAGATATTTGTCTTGAATGACTATATATTTGCATTTATTTGGAAGGATTTATCATCCTAAAAGTTTTCGAAATTTTGTTTAAAATATATTGTTAGAACTATATACTATACATTTCATCGATTCTATATAGATTGGGTTGTGCTGACGTCCACCCAGGGCTGAGTTTATGTCTAAGAGGGAGTATTTTCGTCCTCTCGTCTAAAAGAGACAAGTAGGTTCCTAATGCCATCAGAATTTTATAGTGATTGTACTACATTAGCAATAAAAATGTTCAGAATTACCTGCTCTAATGAGCGAATACTTTGGGGAATATTATTCCTCTCATCGCAATATAAATCTCTGTTTCTATAGCTAACACGGGTCTTATGGATGCCACACAACGATTTCACTTCTATAGGATCATCCCGTTTCTTATTTCCACAATGTTCTGTTGCTGTATATGTGCTTTCGAATGTACTGCCTTTGTTTCTTTCATGGGTTCTGCACCTTGAGACTTTAGCTTGATCAGATTCTTTGACTTTTGTTTTCGAGTCTTTATTTTCTGTGCTGGCTGTTTTAGATCTATTAGGAGGTTCGATCATTGGCTTAGGATAACAAGCACTTTTAGCTCTCTCAGGACTTAATTTCCCTTTACCATTCATTTTTGTAGGACTTGAAGTACCGTGACTAATTTCCTTGTCCACCCTTGTGCCGTTTTTAAAGTCGGCCTTAGAGTTCTTTAAGATGGTTACTTTTGACTTCATGTTATTTTGTGCTGAATGTTTTTCTGTGCTTGCTTTCGATGATGGAGGGATACTATTAGTCTTATTTGTGCACTTTTGCTTCAAGGATTTGCCTCTTGATGGACTTTGTCTTGGCATCTGATCTTCTGAAGGGTCCACGGACACTGCCTTGAAACCAGCTGATTTGCTAGAGATTGGCCTTGGATCTTCTGAAGGGGTCATGGACACAGACCGGAAACCAGTCGATGTGAACGAGATTACTCTCGGCGGACTTGTGGAATTTAAATCCCAATTCACTGGAATGTTAGGCTTCGTCCGCGCTGGTTTATTACGTGCTGGTGGGGGGCTGGATTTTGACCTTGATCTGGTCTTTGTATTGAAAGATGAGTTTGAGAGACTATTCTTTTTTGAACTTTTCGTCTTTGGACTATTTGGCTTTCTCTGTACACTTCTTTTATCTCTTTTCTTGACAGATCTGACACCCTTGGAATTGGTCTGGGTGTGATTCTGATCATTTCTTTCCGAAGTCTGTCTAGCCTTTGGTGAAAGTTTGTCACCCACAACTTGGGATAATAGTTCTAAGTTCTCTTTCTTTTTTCTACTTGATATCCCTAAATTAGATGAAGTGGTATCTGGACTAGATATATCCTTTCTAGTTGACGTTTCTGATAACTCTCCAGTTATTACTGTTGACAGGGACATTTTTCTGTTGGTATTTTTATCAACTAAAGCACTAACATCTGATTTGGCAGTATGTTTGTCATATTCTTCAGCATCAGACTTTGAGATCACCACAAACGAATTCAGTATTGGATCATGCTCACCATCTTCTGTTTCCGCATCGCTCAGTTGCTCCGACAGTTTGACAATAATGCCTTGAATGAGGTTACCTACAGCACCCGACGAAACAGATGATTCACTTGTAAAATGTTCTGGATCTAAGGTGGTATCAGAACTTTCTGACTCTTGTCTCAAACCAAGAACGGCTAATTGTGGTAAGATTTTTTCCAAGTTGTCTTCTGCTATACCATTTTCCTCAACTTTGGCAATAGCATTGTTTAGCATTGCAAGAACTGATTCGTTGTTTGGCATGACATCCGTAGATGTATCCATTTCTTCAGGGGCGACTTTCAATTGGTACCTTGTTAGAACATCTACCAGTGATGCAAGGTCCTCTTCACAAAGGCTTTTGTTTTCTACAAGCAATATTGTTGTTTTCAGTGCCTCGATCACAATACCCTTTATCTCATTCGTATGCGTTTTTAGACTGGGCCTACTTGCATACCTTACAGGTTTTTCAGTAAGTGCATCTTTGATTGAATCTAGAATGTAGGTTTCAAGTCTTTGTGACTGGTCCTGGGTCACGTTCTCCTGTTTGGAAAGTTCTTCATGGAACTCTGTTATCACGATTTGTAACACCTCAGAAATGTATGCTGCCGTCTCCATGCTGGGTGAATCATGCAAAGATGCTTCACTGGTACCCCTTACTACCGTTTTTGTAAGAATTCCAACTTCATGCATTAAACGTTTGTCTTGCAGATCTTCAATAATAGTTTGCAGTGTTTGGAGAACATAGTCCTGAACTTCACATGATATTTCAGGCGAGGACTTGTCATGGTCCTTTTCTCTGGAGAAAACAGATCCTTCAAAGCGAAAATTGGAGATAATATTGTGCAACGTCTCCAAAACAAGATCTTCTACTTCTTTTGATCTCACCGGTGACAGACTTTGACTTCTTTGAGATGAGGACAAGCTATGACTTTTTAGAGATAAGTATACTGTAGACTTTTCAGATTTGTCCGTATCTTCCATTTGTCTCATTTTTGCAGAGCGCGCTCTCGCTTGACTTGCCGCTCTGTCGAACTGTTGCCTACTCATATAGCCTTCTAAATTTTCCTTCGAGGGCGAAATTTCACGATTTACCCTCCGAAGAACCTCCTTCACTACAATGTCAGCTATAATAGACGATACAGACTGCAGCAGATACGTTGAGGGTTCACGACTCCAAGAATATATATGTCCTTCATGAACATCTGTCAGAACATTTTGAAGTGTAGCGCGTACAAATTTTGTCAGAATTTCGTAGCTCACTTTCACAAGAATTTCTTCCAAAGCTGAGAACGGATTGCCGAAATTGTGATTGTTATATTCTCTCAAAAAGGGGAAAGTGTCCACAATTGTTTGGAAATAGATAGAAGAGGTTTGGTTCTTTTGTATATTCGAAAGAATCATCTCCATCCGTTCTACAGCTGCAGTTTCGGTATCGTTAAGAGCAAATTCATCTTCTCCTAGCATGGTCAGGAACTGCCTCGCTGAAAGATTTGAGATTTTTCCATTCTTAAGTCCAAGGATGAACTCTCTCACCACGTCACTTGTAAACTGGACAACTTGTTTTGAGGTTTTCGGCAAGTCTTCTATAGGTTTTTCATCGGGTCTTGAGAAATCCAGTTTTAAAACTTGTCCATCATATAAGCTGCTTCGAATTGTATTCATCGTTGCTTTTACTAGGTTGCTAACAAATTCCGAACTTCTATCATCTGACTTTCTTTGAGATGGAGTAAAGTAGTTACTGACAATTTGTTCCTTCTCGACTCTCGAGTCAGTATTCTTGAGTGATGCTTTAATAAGAGTTGCAATCAGCTCTTGATCAGTCTCTGGTACTAGATTATCTGACTTTGCCAGAGAATAACTAGAAAAGGCTTTCCTATCAAGCTGACCCCTCTCGACACTTGATTCAATATTTCTGAGAGACGCTTTAACAACCGCTGCCATTACCTTTGAATCAATATCTAACCCTCTATCGCCGGGCATTGGCACAGGTGGAAAAGACAAGTCTTTACTTCCAATCTGTGCCTTTTTGATGCTTGACTCAGTATTTCTAAGTGTTGCATTCATAGTGGCAAATATACGCTCTGCATCGGTTTCTAAACTTCTATCATTGGAAATTGCCTGGGATGAAATAGAGAAGTCTTTCCTATCAAGCCGTCCCTTCTCGAGGCTTGACTCAATATTTCTGAGTGTTGCTTTAACAAGAGTTTCAATAAACTCTGAATCAGTTGCTGATTTTCTGTCCTCTGATTTTTCCTGGGATCGAATAGAAAAGCCTTTAAAATCAAGTTGCCCTTTTTCAATTCTCGACTCAATATTTCTAAGTGATGACTTGACAAGTGTTGTGGCAAGCTCTCTATCAGCCTCTTGCACTCTATCATCTGTTATCACCTGGCGTGGGCTACATATATCTTTTATTTTAAACTGCCCATTCTCTATGCTAGACTGTAGGTTTCTGATTGAAGCATTAATAAGAGCTACGATAACGTCTGAATCAATCTGTGATCTTCTATCATATGATGTTGCAAGAGACGGTATAGAAAAATCTCTATTGTCAAGTTTCCCCTTTGCGATGCTAGATTCAATATTTCTGAGTGTTGTTTTAATGAGAGGTGATATCAGCTCTGAATCAACCTCTGATTTTCTGTCCTCGGATTTTTCCTGGGACCGCATAGACAAGTCGATTAGGTCAGACTGCCCCTTTTCAATTTTAGACTCAATATTTCTTAGTGATGCTTTGACAAGAGTTGCAATAAGCTCTCTATCGGACTCTTGCTGTGTATCAATATATATTGCCTGACGTGGACCAGAAATGTCTTTAATCTCCAACTGCACTTTCTCGGTGCTTGCCTCAATATTTCTGAGAGAGGCTTTTATGAGTGCTGAGATAAGCTCATCACTCTCCGGTCTTTTCTCTGATGTCGCCTGGGATGATAAAGAGAAATCTTTTCCGCCAAGCTGCCCCTTCTCCTCACTCGATTCAATATTTCTTAGAGTATCTTTGATCACATTTAAAATTTGCTTTGAATCAGTCACAGAACATCCATCATCTGATATTAAATTGGATGGGATAGAGAAGTCTTTCAGATCAATCTGCCCCATCTCGACTATTGACTCGATGTTTCTGAGGGATGTTTTGATCAGAGTTGAGATTAGCTCTCTATCTATATCTGGCTCTTGATCGTTTGATATTGTATGAGATGGAACAAAATATTCCTTCATGTCAATCGGCCCCTTCTCCGTTCTCGACTCAATATTTCTTAGTGATGCCTTGACAAGAGTTGCAATAAGCTCTCTATCGGACTCTTGCTGTGTATCAACAGATATTGCCTGATGTGGACTAGAAAAGTCTTTAATCTCCAACTGCCCTTTCTCGGTGCTTGCCTCAATATTTCTGAGAGAGGCTTTTATGAGTGCTGAGATAAGCTCATCACTCTCTGGTCTTTTCTCTGATGTCGTCTGGGATGATAAAGAGAAATCATTTCCGCCAAGCTGCCCCTTCTCCTCGCTCGATTCAATATTTCTAATAGCTGATTTGATCACATTTAAAATTTGCTTTGAATCAGTCACAGAACATCCATCATCTGATATTAAATTGGATGGGATAGAGAAATCTTTCAGGTCAATCTGCCCCATCTCGACTCTTGACTCGATGTTTCTGAGGGATGTTTTGATTAGAGTTGAGATTAGCTCTCTATCTATATCTGGCCCTTGATCGTTTGATATTGTATGAGATGGAACAAAATATTCCTTCATGTCAATCGGCCCCTTCTCCGTTCTCGACTCAATATTTCTTAGTGATGCTTTGACAAGAGTTGCAATAAGCTCTCTATCGGATTCTTGCTGTGTATCAACAGATATTCTCTGATGGGGACTAGAAAAGTCTTTAATATCCAAATGCTCTTGCTCGGTGCTTGTCTCAATATTTCTGAGAGAGGCTTTTATGTGTGCTGCGATAAGCTCTGAATCAGTCACAGACCTTCTATCAGATGATGTTGCCATGGATGGTATAGAAAAATCTTTCTTGTCCACATGCCCCTTCTGAATGCTGGACTCAATATTTCTGAGTGTTGTTCTAATAAGAGCCGATATAAGTTCCGAGTCAGTCTCTGATCTTTTCTCTGATGTCGTCTGGGATGATAAAGAGAAATCTTTTCCGCCAAGCTGCCCCTTCTCCTCACTCGATTCAATATTTCTAAGAGTTGCTTTGATCACATTTAAAATTTGCTTTGAATCAGTCACAGAACATCCATCTTCTGATATTAAATGGGATGGGATAGAGAAGTCTTTCAGGTCAATCTGCCCCATCTCGACTCTCGACTCGATGTTTCTGAGGGATGTTTTGATTAGAGTTGAGATTAGCTCTCTAACAATATCTGGCCCTTGATCGTTTGATATTGTATGAGATGGAACAAAATATTCCTTCATGTCAATCGGCCCCTTCTCCGTTCTCGACTCAATATTTCTTAGTGATGCTTCGACAAGAGTTGCAATAAGCTCTCTATCGGACTCTTGCTGTGTATCAACAGATATTGCCTGATGTGGACTAGAAAAGTCTTTAATCTCCAACTGCCCTTTCTCGGTGCTTGCCTCAATATTTCTGAGAGAGGCTTTTATGAGTGCTGAGATAAGTTCCGAGTCAGTCTCTGATCTTTTCTCTGATGTCGTCTGGGATGATAAAGAGAAATCTTTTCCGCCAAGCTGCCCCTTCTCCTCACTCGATTCAATATTTCTTAAAGTATCTTTGATCACATTTAAAATTTGCTTTGAATCAGTCACAGAACATCCATCATCTGATATTAAATTGGATGGGATAGAGAAATCTTTCAGGTCAATCTGCCCCATCTCGACTCTCGACTCGATGTTTCTGAGGGATGTTTTGATTAGAGTTGAGATTAGCTCTCTATCTATATCTGGCCCTTGATCGTTTGATATTGTATGAGATGGAACAAAATATTCCTTCATGTCAATCGGCCCCTTCTCCGTTCTCGACTCAATATTTCTTAGTGATGCTTTGACAAGAGTTGCAATAAGCTCTCTATCGGATTCTTGCTGTGTATCAACAGATATTCTCTGATGGGGACTAGAAAAGTCTTTAATATCCAAATGCTCTTGCTCGGTGCTTGTCTCAATATTTCTGAGAGAGGCTTTTATGTGTGCTGCGATAAGCTCTGAATCAGTCACAGACCTTCTATCAGATGATGTTGCCATGGATGGTATAGAAAAATCTTTCTTGTCCACATGCCCCTTCTGAATGCTGGACTCAATATTTCTGAGTGTTGTTCTAATAAGAGCCGATATAAGTTCCGAGTCAGTCTCTGATCTTTTCTCTGATGTCGTCTGGGATGATAAAGAGAAATCTTTTCCGCCAAGCTGCCCCTTCTCCTCACTCGATTCAATATTTCTAAGAGTTGCTTTGATCACATTTAAAATTTGCTTTGAATCAGTCACAGAACATCCATCTTCTGATATTAAATTGGATGGGATAGAGAAGTCTTTCAGGTCAATCTGCCCCATCTCGACTCTTGACTCGATGTTTCTGAGGGATGTTTTGATCAGAGTTGAGATTAGCTCTCTATCTATATCTGGCTCTTGATCGTTTGATATTGTATGGGATGGAACAAAATATTCCTTCATGTCAATCGGCCCCTTCTCCGTTCTCGACTCAATATTTCTTAGTGATGCTTTGACAAGAGTTGCAATAAGCTCTCTATCGGACTCTTGCTGTGTATCAACAGATATTGCCTGATGTGGACTAGAAAAGTCTTTAATCTCCAACTGCCCTTTCTCGGTGCTTGCCTCAATATTTCTGAGACAGGCTTTTATGTGTGCTGCGATAACGTCTGAATCAGTCTCAGACCTTCTATCAGATGATGTTGCCATGGATGGTATAGAAAAATCTTTCTTGTCCACATGCCCCTTCTGAATGCTGGACTCAATATTTCTGAGTGTTGTTCTAATAAGAGCCGATATAAGTTCCGAGTCAGTCTCTGATCTTTTCTCTGATGTCGCCTGGGATGATAAAGAGAAATCTTTTCCGCCAAGCTGCCCCTTCTCCTCACTCGATTCAATATTTCTTAGAGTATCTTTGATCACATTTAAAATTTGCTTTGAATCAGTCACAGAACATCCATCATCTGATATTAAATGGGATGGGATAGAGAAGTCTTTCAGGTCAATCTGCCCCATCTCGACTCTCGACTCGATGTTTCTGAGGGATGTTTTCATTAGAGTTGAGATTAGCTCTCTATCTATATCTGGCCCTTGATCGTTTGATATTGTATGAGATGGAACAAAATATTCCTTCATGTCAATCGGCCCCTTCTCCGTTCTCGACTCAATATTTCTTAGTGATGCTTTGACAAGAGTTGCAATAAGCTCTCTATCGGACTCTTGCTGTGTATCAACAGATATTTCCTGATGCGGACTAGAAAAGTCTTTCTCCAACTCGGTGCTTGCCTCAATATTTCTGAGACAGGCTTTTATGTGTGCTGCGATAAGCTCTGAATCAGTCACAGACCTTCTATCAGATGATGTTGCCATGGATGGTATAGAAAAATCTTTCTTGTCCACATGCCCCTTCTGAATGCTGGACTCAATATTTCTGAGTGTTGTTCTAATAAGAGCCGATATAAGTTCCGAGTCAGTCTCTGATCTTTTCTCTGATGTCGTCTGGGATGATAAAGAGAAATCTTTTCCGCCAAGCTGCCCCTTCTCCTCACTCGATTCAATATTTCTAAGAGTTGCTTTGATCACATTTAAATTTTGCTTTGAATCAGTCACAGAACATCCATCTTCTGATATTAAATGGGATGGGATAGAGAAGTCTTTCAGGTCAATCTGCCCCATCTCGACTCTCGACTCGATGTTTCTGAGGGATGTTTTGATTAGAGTTGAGATTAGCTCTTCATCTATATCTGACCTTGGATCGTTTGATATTGTATGAGATGGAACAAAATATTCCTTCATGTCAATCTGCCCCTTCTCCATTCTCGACTCAATATTTCGGAGTGATTCTTTAATATGAGTTGTTATAACCTCTCTATCAGTTTCTACCCGTGAATCATCTGATATCGCTTGTGGTGAAACAGAAATGTATTTAATCTCAAACTGGCCCTTCTCGATTCTAGACTCAATATGTCTAATTGATGCTTTGATAAGAGCTGTTATAACCTCCGAATCAATATCTGTCCTTCTATCATATGATGTTGTCATGGATGGAATAGAAAAATCTTTGCTGTCAAGCATCCCTTTATCAATGCTTGACTGAATATTTTTGAGTGTTGATGTAATGAGAGCTGAGATAAGCTCAGAATGAATCTCTGAACTTACTTCATCTGATGTTGCTAGAGAGGGAATAGAAAAGTCTTTCTTCTCAAAATGTCCCTTCTCGAGGCTTGACCTAATATTTCTGAGTGTTTCTTTAATAAGAGCTTCAATAGGCTCTGAATCCGCCTCTGACTTTATGTCGTCTGATATTTCCTGTTTTGGAACAGAAATGTCTTTCTCGTCACGCTGTTCCTTTTCGGTTCTCAACTCAGTACTTCTAAGTGAGGCCTTAATAACAGTTGCAATGTGCTCTCGATCAGACTCTAGGCTTCTTTGATCTGAGACCGGCTGGTGTGGAATATATAAGTCTTTAATATCTAGCTGCCCCGCCTCATCTCTTGACTCGATATTTTGTTGTGATGCTTTCACGAGAGCTTCCATATCCTCCAAATTAATTTCGTGTCGTCTGACATCTGATGTTTCCAGAAATGGATCAGAAAGTTCTTTCCTGTCAAGTTGACCCTTCTCGATTTGCAGCTCAATATTTCTGAGTGAGGTTTTTATAAGAGATGTGATAAGTTCTGACTCAGTCTCTGTTATTTCACCTGATGTTACCATGGATGGAATAGAAAAGTCTTTTCTCACAATATGTCCCTTCTTGATGCTCGACTCAATATTTTTAAGTGTTTTTGTAATAAGAGCCGATATTAGTTCCGAATCGGGTTCTGAACTTCTATCTTCCGAAGTTTTCATGGAAGAAAGAGAAAAGTCCTTACTGTCCAACTGCCCCTTTTCGATGCTGGACTCATTGTTTCTGAGTGTTGCTCTAACAAAGGATGATTTAGCCTCTGACTCAGGCTCTAAGCGTGTTGCCTCCGATAATGTGTTGGGTGGAATCGAAAGTTCTTTACTTTCAGGCTGCCTCCCCTCTATCCTCGAAGCAATATTTCTGAGTGTTTCTCTAATGCTCAACTCAATATCTCTGAGTGCTACTTCCATGATAGCCGATATAAGCTTTGAATCAGTCTCAGGTTTTCGTTCCTTCGATATCGTAGTGGACGGTTTAGGAAAGTCTTCATTTTCAACCTGCCTCTTTTCGATTCTCAACTGAAGGTTTCTGGGTGTTTCTTGGATAACATCTGCAATATACTCTTCTTTAGGCTCTGAAATTATATCATCTAATTTTGCCATGGATGGAATAGAAAAGTCTTTATCTTCGAACCGACCCTTCTCGATGTTCGACTCAATGTTTCTTAGCGTTGCTCTAATAAGCTCTGAGATAAGCTCTGAATCGGGTTCTGATATGGGTTTGCTGGGAAGTGATTCCTTAGAAGCCGCTTGTAAAGCGAAATATTGGTAGTTTTGTAGAATAATGCTGAATATTCTTTCTGCATCTTTAAATTGCATTTTGTCTCTCTTTAGACACTCTGTGATTGTCTTGATAGTCTTTTTGAATTCCTGCACACCAGCAAAATCAAATATGGATTCACTCGGTCGTGTGATATTTTCAGTTTCACTAATCATGGACATGACGTCAGATGCCACTGAAGATAACATTTGTAAGGGTAAACTTTTAGCATCAAGTTCCCTTGTGATATCGTTGATCAAAAGTCGCACGACATTGCTTATGCTGGAGCCGCCGAGAGAAGACAAAGTCGGTGAGTAGGACGACAAGGACTCCGGTCTTGTCCCGGTCAAAAGGTCCCTGTTTATGCACCGGAGTACATAGGCAACAGCATCACTGGCGGCTTTCGAATCTGATGACTTTGATGACAGGCCTTGAGTTTGGTTTGAACTCTGCCAGTCCCGTACTTTCATCACTGATTTTGTGATCTCCACTAAAGAAGGTGTGTCAATTTTTCCACATTCAATTTCCTCTTCAAGTGTTTGTATCAGTTCCGGAGCGACTTCATCAGCAACGAACTTGTCTGAAGATTTGAATAAAACTGGAGTTGGCTGCCGTGATCTGGTACCTTTTAATAATAACTTCTGGCCACTTTCGAAAAGACTAAGTCCGATCGCTTTTGCTTCATCCTCGCTTAGTATACCCGACTCTAAATCTTGCATGATCTTCTCGATGTAGTTCAGCAAAAGTACACTTTCGTTGCCTTTCCCAGTCGGAGTCCTTTGACTTTTTATACTATCCGCCATAGCTGACCCCATTTCTTCCATATCCTTCTCAGTAAAGTCCCCACACTGGACTCTGTATGATACACGATGTAAGACGCTCTTAATAAAATTTGACAAAGCACATACCAGTGTTGTAGAGTCCTTATGCTGCTGAAGAGATCGATAAGTCATCATCAGTGTCTCCGTTATTTCGTTTAGTTTAGATTTTTCGAGATTACCGATTGTCATTTCATCTCGTACTATCCAAAGTACATCTTTCACAGATATGTCTGCCACGAATGAAGAATCTGATTTTACTGGGGATATCGCGAGATCTGCAACAGTCGATGCCAATGCCTTTAATTGGTCAGGACTCATTTCCCCCCTTTGTATTATTCTGATTATTGCTTCTATATCAGCCGCTTTTACGTCGTCTTGGATTTCGACATTATGTTCATATGAAAAAATCTTTAAATATTCGAGAATGTCGAGAAGAACATTTTGAAGCGCTCCTTCTTCTGTGTCATCCTCAATAACCAAAGTGACAGCCATTTTGTCTACACTTGGAATAATTCCTTCATACTTTTCTTCTTTCTGTAACAATGGTTTCGCCTTGAGTAACACATCTTCTTCGGCACATCTTGCCACCTCAGTAAGCGACTTTGCAGATAGAATCGCTGGTTGGTAGTCAGATGATATGATGGTTCCTGACAATTCCTGAATCTGGTCCAAATTCAAGTTTGTGGAAGGTACTAAATCCTCTGGCTGCTTTAGAGCACATGCATCGATGCTAGGCACAGATTCTTTTGAAGCCATTTGTTCTGTCACACTGATCACTTCTCTCGTAAGATCCCTTACACAGCCTTCGTATAAGGATGGTGGCACATACTTAAGGATATTGTAGGAGTAGACGATGGAAATCACTATCTGGAAAAGATTTTGTGTCTCTATTTCACCATTTTGGAGGCGACAAAGGACGGTTTGAAGAACGCTATGAAGATCCTGGACATCTTTATCAGACACTATGTCCATCGTCTCTTCCCTTATGGATTTCGCCAGGGTTTGCACCTGTTCCTTGGACAGAGTTTCTTCTTCGAGGTCTTTTATCAGATTCTTTAGCATTTCGAGAATAAAATTGTCCAGTATCACATCCGAGCATACTGGTGATATGGCCTCTTCATCTCTTGCCGACAGTGATCTACCTGTCTCCTCAACATATTCCTCGAGTTCAGTTTCACTCATTGGTATCGAGGCGCGCTCACGTGAGCCCACTTGATCCGTCTTTCTTCTAATTTCCAAGGCTGAAATGGTCAGAGCAACTACGTCTTCTTGTTCGACTATACCCGATTTAAATTCTTTCAAGATTTTGTCAAGAGTAAATTTTACCATTTCATTGGCAATATACGAGGATGATGTTGATATGATGTGCTCCTCTGAAGGCTCATCTTTCTCCACGACCACATCGAGATCTTTTCCTTTATGACCTTCCGCTGATTGGATTATTTCCAGTGAGTATGAAGCCAGCTTCATTATTTCGTCACTGGAAAGGCGCTTGTTGTCTAGATCGTTCAGCAGACGTAGAAGAAGAGCTTCCACAAAATTTGCAGACGTTAAGTCACCTTCAAAAAGAGGAGATCCAAGGATGGCCTCCGCCTCAAGTTTTTGGACTTCAAGACGTGAAGCACATGGAGTGAGCACGTGCTCTGAGACTGGGCGCCGCATGAGAAGAAGGTCCTCTTCGCAGTATTCCGGTGTGGGAACCATGATCTCTTCAGCCATCTCGCGAAATCGCACAGATGGGCTGAGGCTGATTTCAGCTGAAAACAGATTTTATTATCAGTAATCATTTGTATTCAAGCAGGACAAGACGATGGTTAGGACGAAAAAATCCACACACAAGATCGCAAAATATGATTATGCCTCGGTAAAAAATAACCTGCAAATTTTCCAAAAACACGAGAACAATATGCCTACTTGAATTCTAGACTCAGTTTCATGTATTCCCTTTTAATCGAGCTATGAACGTTTTTCCCATTATTTTTCAAATGATGTTTCCTATCCTAGGTACACAATTTTAATTATGGTTATACTGAAACTCCTTCTTGTACAGATAATTACAGTGAATGAAAAGCACGGTGAAAAACAAGAGTACAAAAAAGTATTTAAAAAACAACTATACAAATAGGATTAAAACAATTCACCTTTCTCCAAAGAAAACTCTTTTTATATGTGCATCATCATATTTTGCCCTATTCTTTCAGATATAGTGGCATACTGATAATTTCATTCACAACAATGAATATTCCAAATTTCTCTGTATGAGTACTGAAATTTGTATTTTCGAAATTTATTTTACCAAAAGGCGTGATATGATGCTTGAGACAAGTACATAATTTTGCATTTAGCACAGTTCAAACCATCTTCGCTAGTCAAGGGTTGTCAATCCAATTACTTCCACGTCAACCCTTTGCATATGTAGATAGCCTAAACAGTGTTTGGAGCAAGTACACCGTTGCGAATGAAGAGTTACTGTCCATAGCAAGGAAAATTAATTGACCAATCAGGGAGCTTGTTTCTTGACCAATTAGGTTTTCAGAATCGTGACTTCCATGATGTCCACATTCCTTGAGTCAAAAGAGAACCGTGTATGAAATGTTCAAATTAGAGAAATTTACACACAGCACGTGTCGTTGTATACCGAGGCTGCTATGATTATTTCCAAATATCTTCCTGAGTAAATGTAACGAGCAATCTGATTGGTTCAGTTCCTTTTAGTTGCATACAATCAGATAGCGGAACTGAAAATACTGTTTTGGTTAACTACATATACATATACCAAGGGTCGATGTGGAATGAAGTGGATCGACGACCTTTGGCTAGCGAAGATGAGTTTAAACTCATTCATGCATAGTACACAAGAAACGGAAGTTTGCATTTTCTTAAGCAAGGGAATGGTAAGCTTGGTACTGATTGAACTATATTGTCTAATAAATACACAAAATTACATAAGTGTTTTGTTTAGAATGGCGTAGGGGTACGTCCAAACCGTTAAGCCGATACGTATTCGGACGCCATATCACAGGAGTTCTTTCTCCCGACTCCGAACAAATTACGAATGCGGTTTTGTATTTGTTACATACCCTCTCACGTATGCTTTCTACATATACAAGTTCGATTTAGTGCATCTGAGATTACTGACTCGCTGACGTCGATGAAACGATGAACATCCTTATTGAACGCTAGATCAACTATGTAAGATTAAATGGGTATATAATAAAATCATGTATTAACGAAAACTTTGTTCTGTTTATTTCCTATACCGATGGCACATTTGTCTCAATCAGGATGCAGACATACGAAAAAATCACTTTAGATGTATCTATCAATCAGACATTTACTTAATTTGTTCATCGACAGTTATACATTTCAAAAACGACTCCTTACCAGCATTTCCCTGTTCTTCAAGCAACTTCAGATATGCCGGGTACACTTCCTGCAAAACATGGCATATGTTACGGTAATAGTTAAAAGTTTCGCCATATTTAATATAATACAAAAGTAACAAAATCGATTAACTCAGGTCCAGATATGATTGGATCAAAATGATTTAAGTAATCTTTTTCATATTACATGTTTTTAAGCAGTTTCTTTCTATTAAAGTCCTGTATTGTGATGCAGCATAATAGTTAATGTAATTATCATTTTATGAGGCACGTGACATGTAACGTGCATGAGGCACATGACATGTAACGTGCATGAGGCACATGACATGTAAATTAATGATTTTCTAATACAGCCTAGTATTCTGGAACATAAAAACCAAAAAGACAGTATGTTTCTCAAGTTGATGTCTTTAGCAAAACCAGTCGGTTTAAATCTCGACTTGTAAGGGTTTACCACACATTATGGTCATATACTAAGGAATAAAAAAGCCGTTGAAATGATGCTTATTTCCACCGTATTTATGAACTGTCAACATCGCAATCTAAAAAAACCCAACTATTTTCAACGTTCCGTAGTTTGTCCATGTTTTACATGTAAATGAAATGCCGAGAGACTTGACTCTAAGTCGGACCCATTTCTAATTTTTCATTATCATGTACAAAGATCAGACTTCACACAGTGACGAACGTTCCTACCTCACTTTTTGTCACTGCCTTCAACTCTTTGGACCTACTTTAAACTCTTAGTGTACTATACCACAAGTGACCTAACGGTTGGCAACAGTGACATAGGACGACTTGTCGCAACTCTCACAAGGATCTTTTTACACGCGTAAAGAAACCCTTGTGTCTCGTTTACTTAATCACGTCGATTATATCCCCTTTTCTAAGCTCTAATTAAAGGTCGAATTTCCTTTTTTATTCAGGGTTTTACACGCTCCTCACAGCTCATACTCTTTCAGAATATATCGCTGCCGTAAGGCTATTTTGACTCCTGGATAATCTGAACCTTAGTACATCATCTCTGCGCATTAGTACATAAGCTCGTTGACTGAATCCCAACTTCCTTCACTTATGACAGATTGAAATCCGATCATAAACAAGGGTAAAAGAACCATACTGTGTATGGTGGCTCCAATGCGATTCGTTTTGACGTCATCGGTATATTGTGACGCCTGCCGCGTGCTGCCTTCTAACATTATCAAGCTTGTGCTCCATCACTGCAAATAAATAATTCCCTTCCTTTATCCTCCTACGTGTTTGACAAAATCTTCCCATTCTGCACTATTGAGAAAAGATCGTAGCAGATGCAGCTTAAATTTAGTGTGACGCAGTTATCAAAGCTTACGGTTTTCTCCAGGTGGCATATTGTCACCAAATTTACATCCTTGTGACAGTGGTATTATCCTATCCAAGGGAGGTAACCCACTGTAGGAAATATGGAATTTATAGTGCCCGTGATACGCATAATCACCGATTCGTTACGACGAAAATAGTTCTAATATTAACGGCATTTATTTTATAAATAACTATCTAGTGAAAAACTAACAAGATATCAGTTTACTGACTTTTAAGCTAGCTTTTTCTGAATACAGAAAATGTTTGTATTTTGTTTTTGATTGATAAATACATTTTGTAAGGTTCAAAAGCGCTGAAAGATTGGTGGCAGTGGTGTTAAACAACAAGACGTCATCCCTTTATTGGAATGTGATGTAAAGGTGACACAGGCGAATGACGGGCTGAGAAAATATCTCGTGCCACTAATTTCTAGTATGCCTCATAAAAGTGTGATAAATCTGGCTATGAAAACAATTTTATCGTAAAGACGTCACATTTCACCAAAAAGTAACAGTGAAAACAATTTCTGAAAAGGACAGTGCTTAATTCGTAGACAATACCTTAAAGACGCATGCTATTTAAAAATATTGTTCACAAACAGTGTAAAATATTATTCGTACCATCATAATGATTAATCCAGGTAGATTTCGGCAATAAGATAAACAATAATGCAAGTTTTAAAATGTTCCAAGAATACCTATATAATTTACCTGTATCATTTGTTACAGAATTATATACCATTTTTATTTTAATAATGGTATAGTTTATTAGTTTATGATCTCTGTTCTTGGTCTAACAGCTGTCGTCTTGCCGTGAGTACACATCCGGTAATTTCGATCAATATTTCGAAGTCTTAGTCATATCACGTGCTTTTAGCGCGCGTGAAGAGGGTGAACTTCTGACCTAGATTCTATGAATCAACACGTTATTTACTGTTTAAAACATTGGTACTCTGGTACTTTAGAGATGTCACGCATAACCTAATTTCTGATTGGTTTGGAGAGGGTTGTAATATTTCGAAATGCCCAGTTGTTTATCAAAGACGTAATTAGTTTTATTTTGGTTTCTCCGCAGTGGGAGACTATATTATAGGTTTAATAGCTGCATTCAGGCATTCTTCATAGTTACATTGGATTGAGAGGTCATAAACGAGTCTGGTTCATTTTCTGTGTGGGATATTCTACTTTTGTGATATTATTAATACAGTGCATTCTGGATTAGTACTGTTTCTTCAACCTTAATAATTATACAGCTCCGTCGAATTATCGGAAACAATTCTAAACTTGTGATATTCCCTATTCGCAAGGATTACTTGGATATAACTTATTCTTATTAACACATTAGTACAGTGAAGGTTACTTCATTTGGAACATAATACATTCGGAATACTTGGATTGACTTCCGGATCAGTGAACTTTAAAACAATTTAGGACTATTAAGGATATTCTATACTGTAAGTTTTTTTTAATTCTTTCACTTTGATTGTTTGTTAATATATATTAATATTTTAGGAAATTACAGATTTGTATTTTAAATCTTGAAAGCTTGTTTGAATCTTTTCTTTTGTTACATTACCCCTAGTCGTAACACATTTCAGTGTCATTTGCTTATAGGAGGAAATATACCTTTCACTCACTGAACTTCATCTTTCTGAATCTTCCATTTAAGAAAAAAAATGAAGAACACTACTACTGCCATAACTATTATCACTCCATCACCACCACCAACAACAAAAACATCAACAACTGCTACTATTACTACTACTACTATTAATACTACTACCACCACTAATACGAGAGCTTAGTACCTAAGCGTATAGGATGTTATATACCAATCTACATTTTGTCGGAGGAGAGATAAGAGTTATGTCCCAAGTATCCATTTGGGGTAAAAATGTTGTTTGCTAATTGATCTAATACTTCATATTCTACAGAAGAAAAAAAATAGCATGTAAGAAGTGGGTCTCAATTACCAGTGAAGATATGTTTTTACTTAACGTACCAATAATTCTGCTTGTGCAATTACGAAAATGCTTTAAACAGCCATTGTTCCCCTAATTACCTCTGAAATTCTTAAATGCGTTAAAGACAAAACTATTTGAAAAGTGCAGCTGAAGTGTCGATTCGTGTACTGTTGTTATGTATATTGAATCTATAATGTGTGATTAAATCTAGTCCATGAAGGTGCGTTGCATTTTAGATTCTGGTCACTTGTAAATAAAATGTTTACAAGCATTTGAGTTCAAGGCCATTCTTCTTGACAGTTAGATTGTTGGGGTTTTTTTCTCTCCATTTTATTGCTTCACATCCTGTTGATATAGGTCAAGTGAAAATGTGAAAAAAATAGGGATTTGGTAAACAAATACCTCAATCTTGTTTTAGATCAGTCTGTGGGAATCAATTTGTGATCAGATTTTACATCGTGCCATTGAAATCAGATATAATTCAATATAAATTATTTATTTAATATATATTCATTGGAATTACTAAAATGTTCATTGACTTTTGAATTAAAACAATACTTTGGACTTTTGTGAACTCATTCAAAGACATTCTGGACTGTATCATTGTGCTATATCAGGACATTCAAGACCACTGGAACTCAATCAGAACATTCTATATTTTTGGACTTGTGATTAGGACATTTAGGATTATTTGGAATTAGATTCACAATATTTTAAGTATCTCTTAAATTTCACTTTGAATTGTAAGAAAATTGATTGCTTGTTGATACTGCTTACATTGTTGATTTCACTTTCGTTCTGTTAGATATTGTCAAGGCCTAGAGTCGTAACAGAAATTGGGGACTCGTCCGGGATCTGGATTTGTTTTAAACATTTCTAAGATATTAAAAATTGCCTTTCAAATTTAAATTGACTTTGTTTCGGAATTTTCATTTTCCCTGGTAACGATTTTTATTTCACACATTTGAGAAAACTTTAATGAAATCAGCAAGCATTCACAATGCCATCTAAAGTTGAGAATTTTGTTTCAAATCCTACCCAGATAGGGTTAGAGTCTATGCAAAAGGATGAGTCGATCTTTCTGAGGCGAAAGCGTTTTTAACAAATCAAGAGATAAGGAATATTTTGATTCAATATTTGGTGGGAAAGGAAATTTTGGATAAAAGTGCTTTGGGTTTGATTGGAAAGCCTGTATCTGGTTTTGATAGGAAATTAAGGGAATTACAGATAATAAAAAAAACAGATGGAATTGGAATTAAGAAAGCTTCAGCTTCAGAGAGAAATGATGCCAATTCAGAAAGAGAAAGAAGAGAAGAAGGATATGCAAATGCAGAGAGAGAGAGGGAGGAGAGAGAAATGCAGTTGCTGAGAGAAAGAGGAGAGGCAGATGAAGAGATAAGAAAGGGAAGTGCAATACAGAATAAAAGAATTAGAACTTGCAAGCGGAGCGCTCCACCCCCCTCCCCACCCCCCTTTACACACAAGATCAGGTTTAGATGTTACTAGATATATTAGGTTAGTGCCCCCTTTCCAGGAAAACGAAGTAGATAAAAACTTTCTTCACTTTAAGAAAATTGCTGAAAACTTGAAATGGTCAACAGAGCATTGGACTTTATTATTACAGAGTGTACTTTTTGGGAAAGCTCGTGAAGTCTACACTTCACCGTCAGTACAAGAAAGCACTGATTATGATGGGGTTACGGAGTACATCTTGAAGCGTTGTGAGTTGGCATCCGAGGCATATCGACAAAAGTTTAGGAATTGTAGAAAAGAAACTGGACAAACCCTAATTTGCAAGGGAAAAAGAATAACTATTTGATAGGTGGTGCTCAACCAAGAAAGTTTATCAAGATTACGATAACCTCAGACAGCTCGTATTAATTCAAGAGTTCAAGAAGTGCAACCATAGTGATATCAAGACCTATCTTGATGAGCAAAAAGTGGAAACTTTGGAAAATGCTGCTTGCATGGCTGATGATTATTCCTTAAGTTTCATTTGTCAGTAAGTCTTCCTCTCAGCAGGGTTTTGGTACAAAAAAAAATCTCAGTTACATACGAGTACTTCCAAATTTCAATCCAGTACAACTTTTAGGAATCACATATCTGATAAGACTGATCAGAGATCCTTATTTCTTCCTACGTGCACTTAATATAAAATGAAAGAGCACGTCATTTCTGATTGCTACAGGTTGAAAAATAATTTTAGAATAAATACAGAGCTACTCCAAATGTTCTTATTTCAAAGAGGTCAATGTCACGGTCTTGTATGGAAAGCAATACATTTGTGGGGTCGAACAAACCCCAGTCTGATTCTAGTTTGGAGACTTGTGAACCATTCATATCAGAAGGTTCTATATCACTTATTGGTGATTCTGCAAAACCTATCCCTATTAAAATATTAAGGGACATAGGAGCTTTTCAGAGTCTTTTGTTATCAGGTACTTTACCTTTGTCTTAGAAGTCTTCTTCTAGTGAAAGTGTTCTTATTCAGGGAATAGAGTGCGGCTTTGTAAATGTTCCACTCCATTGAGTCAATTTGGCATCAGACTTAGTTTCCGGACCTGCGACTGTTGGGGCAGCGACTTCTTTACCTATAGAAGGTATTCATTTGTTACTAGGCAATGACCTAGCTGGAGATAATGTCGTGGTTAATCCACTTGTAACTGACAAGCCTTGTTTGGATCAAAGAGATGATCCTATTGAGATTGAAATCCCTGATTTGTATCCTGCTTGTGCAGTTACCAGAGCTATGGCAAAAAGAACTCTTGAGAATTATGTTGATCAGGAAATTATTCCTTTAGTTGACACATGTATTGGTCAGTCTTTTGATGAGGTCACATTTTCTCATGGTATTGATCAACCAGTCTGTATTGATCATAGTAATCCTATTTTTACTACTCATTCTCTCTATTCTAATCAGGGTGAAAAAGACAATCACTCGTTGCGAAACAGGAAGATCCTGAGACCTCCTGTTTGTTTCAGATGGCTATTAGTGAAACCACACAAGTCCCAGATTGTTACTTTGTGAAAAATGGGGTCCTTATGAGAAAATGGAGACCACCTGAGATACCCATTGCAAAAGCTTTGGTAAAGTTTTTTACACTTGTGTCCAGTCTGATCAAGGGTTCAATTTTATGTCTGGAATTTTCCAACAGGTTATGCATGAATTAGGCATCCAACAGTTTAAATCTTCTGCCTATGGCCCTGAAAGTCAAGGGTTTTGGAAAGATTTCATCAAACCTTGAAGATAATGATTCGGTCATATTGCTTTGATACAGGAAAAGATTGGGATGAGGGTGTTCATTTGTTATTGTTTGTTGTTAGGGAATCAGTTCAAGAATCATTGGGTTTTAATTCTTTTGAACTGGTTTTTGGACATACTGTCCATGGACCATTGAAGTTATTAAAGGAGAAACTTCTTTCAAATGAATATTTAAAGATTAATCTTCTTGACTATGTCTCTGACTTAAAATATATGTTATCAAAGGCTTGTGAAGTAGCAAAAACTAATATTCACTCTACTCAGTCAAAAATTAAATTAAGGTATGACAGAAATACAAATTGACCCGAAAGGAGTTTTCAGCCTGTTAAAAATGTTCTGGCTCTTTCCCATACCTCAAAATCCTTTTCGGGCTAAATTGTATGGTCCTGATACAGTTGAAAAGAAAGTAAATGACTTAAATTATATCATTAACACTCCTGGGAGGCGGAACCAGAAACAACTTTGTCATATAAATATGTTAAAGGAGTATTTTGACAGAGATAGCACAGTTAATTATTGAATCAATTTAGTTATACCTGTCCCACACAGTGAGGATGAAACGATGGAATGCAATCTGATCGTAGTGACTCTGTTTTAACCAAACTTCAGAATTCAGAACTATTAAAGAATCTGGACCAGAAACTTTCACATCTATAACAATAGGAAAGAAATGAACTAAAACAGCTATTACACGTGTGTGAGCACTTGTTTCCTGATGTTCCAACACCAACAAATAAAATCTGTCATGACGTTGATATTGTAGATTCTACATCTGTGAAACAGCATCCGTATAGGATGAATCCTCTCATGCAGAAATATTTTAAAAAAGAAAGTCAATATTTATTGGAGAATGATTTTTTAGAATCAAGTAAAATTAACTAGAATTCGCCATGTATTCTTGTGCCTAAACCAGATAATACATTCCGCATGTGTACTGACTACAGAAAAGTCAATAGTATCACCATAACGGATTCATTTCCAATGCCAAGAATAGACGATTGCATCGACGAAATTGGAAATGCGAAATATGTCACCAAGTTTGACCTTTTAAAAGGATTCTTGCAAATTGCACTCACGGAAAGAGCAGACGCAATTTCGGCATTTGCAACTCCAGATGGGCTTTATCAGTATAAAGTGATGCCTTTTGGAATGAACAATTCTCCAGTCACATTCCAACGTCTTATGAACATGTTAATATCGGGTCATGATAATTGTGACGCGTACATCGATGACTTCATTATCTACAACGAGACCTGGGAAGATCACTAGGATATCATTCGGAAATTCTTCTCTGGACTCAGTGATGCAAACATGACGGTTAATTTAGGCAAAAGTTAGTTTTGCCATGCTTGTGTCACATTTTTAGGACATATTGTGGGACAAGGTCAAGTTAAACCTGTAGAAGTTAAGGTCAATGCTATCTCTGAATTCCCGGTGCCTGGTAGAAAAAAGCAACTGATGAGATTCCTAGGTATGGCTTGATATTATCGGAAATTTTGCTCAAATTTTTCCATAATTGCTGAACCTCTAACAAATTTGTTGAGTAAGAAATCAAAGTTTCATTGGCCTGACAAATGTCAGGAATCTTTTGACAAATTAAAGGCCATAGTTGAGAGTGGACTAGTTCTTTCAGCACCAAATTTTAGCCAATTATTTAAAATGTCTCTTGATGTAATAAGTGATGTATGGGTTGGTGGAATATTGATTCAAGAAGATAAAAATAGTGTGGATCATCCAGTGTGCTATTTTTCTATCAAAAAAATTTTAAAAAATAAACAAGCACTAGAAAAATTATTCCAGAATTGAGAAGGAATGTTTGGCTTTGATATTGGCTTTGCAACATTTTGAAGTGTATGTCAGTTCAGCTCTTTCTCTTTTTGTTGTATTCAGTGATCACAATCCCCTTACTTTCAATAACAAAATGAAAAATAAAAATTAAAGATTGTTCGGGTGGAGTTTAATGCTGCAAGAAGACAACATTGACATTAGACACATTAGGGGAAACGATAATGCGATTGCAGAGGCACCATCATGTGTATAGAAGCACCATATTGTTTTATCTTGTGTATATTTTGTGTAATTTAGCTGAGCGTCAAGCATAAGACATCTTCCTATGTAATTTTGATTATTATAGTATCATATGCATAGTTGACAAATATGTAATAGAAAGCTTTATTGCATAAATCTTTCTTTTTCTTTATGAGGGGAGGTGTTTTGTATATTTAATCTCTAATGTGTATTTAAATCTAGTCCATGAAGGTGAGTTGCATTTTAGATTCTGGTGACTTGTAAATAGAATGTTTACAGGCATTTGAGTTCAAGGGCATTCTTATTAACAGTTAGACTGTTTTTTTTTCTCCCCATTTCGTTGCTTCACATCCTGTTAATATAGATAAGGTGAAAATGTTTTTAAAAAAATAGGGATTTAGTAAACAAATAATTAATTCCTGTTTTAGATCAGTCTGTTGGAATCCATTTGTGATCAGATTTTACATTGTGAAACCAGATATAATTTGAGAGGAATTACTTATTTAATATATATTCATTGGAATTACTAAAATGCTCATTGACATTTGAATTAATACATTACTTTGGACTTTTTTGAACCCATTCAAAAGACATTCTGGACTGTATCATTGTGTTATATCAGGACATTCAAGACCATTGGAACTCATTCAGAACATTCAAAATTTTTGGACTTGTGATTAGGACTTTTAGGATTATTTGGAATTAAATTCACAATATTGTAAGTATCTCTTGAATTTCACTTTGTACTGTAAGGAAATAAATTGCTTGTTGATATTACTTACATTGTTGGTTTCACATTTTTTCTGTAACATATTGTTAGGCTCTCGATTCGTAACACTATAAACATAATGTCGGTGACAGTGACGCGACAATGGCGCTAAAAATATAAAGAAGTACTTACATTTTTTACTTTGGCTATGACGCTCTGGACAAGATCTTTAGCTTTTTGCCGGAGTTCTTCCTCTTCCTGCAATAAAATTGAAATGACAGATTATATATGTCTATCTGAAATCAGGCACCGAACTCCTAAAATTGTATCAGCACCAAATTCAAACTTGACTCAATACTTAAACATTTCAACATTCTGTCATTTTAGTCCGAGTAAAATTAGCATTATTAAACTGTTTGATTTCCGTAACTTGTGCTCCTTTCATGTGTGATACATTTTCAGTTACGCACTTGAAACATCGTATCTGCGTAGAATTTCGATATTATGGGCTGAAGTGCAATTTTTGGTCTTTACGCGATTCAGGAAAACATTTTTGACGATTATAAAACTACTATTTTCGTTTATAGATGAGATGTGCTAAAGTTATATATACTGCGGATGTCATCATTTTCTTACATAATATATATATATATATCAAAGTACTGGCAGTAGTGTAACAACTTCTCAGTTTGATTGCTTTTTTACCCCGGATTACGTGCACAATTTTATTTTTCATACTGGAAATACTTTTCAGGAATTAATTATTTAAATCTTCCATGAAGGCTCCTTTCCTAAGCCGCAGATATGCAGTACAGAACAAATCTGCACTGTTTTGTTGCATGAAGCACTTAACTAAATTAACTCAAACGAAACAGACCAAACTATACCGTGAAAAATATCAAGACCTTGTCTGATTGCTCCAGACACAACTCAACAAAACCCGTAATAATCCATTCAGAGAACACAGAGGACCAGCAAGTGTTACTGGATAATTACATTGCCTGGTCGTTCAAGTTTATTTTGTGTATATTCAATCGAAAAGCGCCACATGTATGTTATGTAGTTATCTGAACATGCCTTATACTATTATCGTTTTGGGTCAAACGTAACAGCGGCTGTTTTTTTCAAACGTGACTGACAAATCTGTGAAACCCTTGACACACATTTCAGAGGGAGGGAGATTTTCAGAACCTACTATTGATCACAATAAGTGGCATATGCTTATTTATTTTATGCTAGGCAGTGAAATACTGGATTTTCCGAGTGATATAATTGTGATATTTCACTGCAGTAAAATAATATCATGATATTTTTTCACTAACAGTCAATAGCTCGCGTGGTGTAGTGGTATAGATGGCCACTTCGCATCCCGGCGAACCGGGTTAAAATCCAGCAACAAACATAATTTTTTTTTGGTTTCATTTTCTTTTTATCTGATATTTTACCTTGAATTGGGAAGAAGCATTATGTAACTACTGATATTTTATGTGCAAATATACACAAAACAGAGCAAAACATAAACGGCAAACCGCTGACATTATCGCGCGGAATGCAGTAAGAAATCAGCTACTTCAGTGTGTTATACAAATTGCTAGACAATACGCTTGAGCATAAAATAAAAAGAATATTTGCTTTCTCCGAGTGAATAACAGATATATTTCATCTCGTGGGTGAAAAACTTAAGTATTTTCACCCACTCGATGAAATATATCCGTTATTCACTCGGAGAAAGCAAATATCCTCTCTATGTTATACAAATGAAGAGTTTGCACGTGTGTATATAGGCTGTTACTGTTAAACGACCACTACATGGGAAGATCCTATCTGCGTTATAGTGTGATATTAACTGAGAAGAACAGGAAGAAAACGGGAGTCTTTCATACATTTTGAACCTACTCGCAATGCAGCTTATTCGTTTTAGGCTGTAGCATTTGAATGCAGTGTCGATGCTATAGAAACTTACTGTTGCCTTGACACAGTACATACAAAAATTGCAGTAAATGTAAATGGTTAGTATATACACTAGTCGTCATCGTGTAGTAATGAAAAAGTCATGCAACTAATTTGGAGCGTCTATTACTGCGACACAGTTTTGTGGTTTCCACTCCATTGTTTCCTCACTATTTTTGAATTTTTGATATATACTTATATTTGCTTGCGGTGGTGGTGGTGGGTAATTCATTATTTCTTCTGATTAAAAAAAAAGGAATTGATGGAGATTCCTTTCAATCGATATCTATTGGGGTTATTTTTGCTGTTTTTTCTTTTTTTTTTATTAAAAAAACTTAATGAACAAAGGTAATGCACGATTATATTCGCTGTTCAACAAGGTATAGTGGCTAAGATATTCAATTGATCAGAAATGTCAGCAACCATAACCATATAATAATACCAATAATAATAATTATGTAAGAAGTGGCGGGCGAGAGGGGGGGGGGGCGCCGTCGGGAGTTTTTTAAAATATTTTTTGGCAGCTGTAACCGGGGCGTAGATGGGAAGGGGGTTGGAGGTTGGTAACTGACATAAAAACTGTTCTCTCTGGCAAAGTAGGGATACCACTAAGGAACATTGCCCTCGGGCGCCTCGGTAGGGGCGCCACTAAAGTACATAGCCCCCAGGCGCCTCTAACCCTCGCGCCGCCACTATATGTAAGAAAAATCACACAGTGGATATTAAACGTTTGCGCAAAAGTGTTAAGGTATCAGAATAAGAATCGGGAAGATTCAGGATCCTCATCCATTGACTTGTCATCAATGACAGTATCAGAACTAGACACTGCCTTCACAGATGCGGCTCTCCTATCCGAAGTACAGCTGCCAATGAAGCTAGGTCTGCCGAAAGATGAGTTCCAGCAGTGGATTGCTGGACCTGAATCAAATGCATCCACATCACCAGAAAAGCAGCTGAACAGTTATGGTCTGTCTCCGATCCATTATGAGTTATACCCCACCTCCTGTCTTGGAAAGTATTTATCTGGCACATTTACAATTTGCTGAGGATTATTTAATCCCTTCATTCCTTACAAATTTCAAACCATACCTTGTTCCGTAAGCGCAAACTTTTGTAATTTTTGAAAAATGCAGTCATCAACGGAGAGTGCAATGTTAAAGCAACCCTATTTTTAGGAGTCATAACCGCCTAATTTACATCGTAAGCTTTTCAGGACTTTGCAACGCTGAGACTACTGAACAGGCGTCGACTCTGTCGTTATCATCTTTGCCGGCTTCACTGTTTGCTTTAAAGCCTTTTCAATATATACGATATATATTGGTGGAATGAAAATGCTTTTTTATCCTTATTAGTGAATATCATTTTGACAACGTTTCTTTGTCTTGGCAGCTTATAACAGTTTCTAATATCGATTGTAAATATTCGTAAAATTTAGTTATACAGTCTGCTCCTCTGCGAACCATGGTCTCACATTTCTTTATCAGCTAAATTCTTTCAAAATCACAATATAGAACAAAATGAACCTTTAGTTTTATAATTTAACAACATAACCATAACCATTTTCTAGCAGTATGTATATTGTGTTAGCTGTTTTCTTGCATAATATTTTGTGTTCTGCTCATTTTAGTTCAGTAGTACAATAAAAGTACTGACACTTATTGTACAAGTGTTTTTATTCTCTCTCTTTTTTTTTTTTTTTTTTGTTAATCTGAGATGATGTCAATCTTGAAAAATCCTTTATTCCACAATAATGATTATAATCTTCATGATATATTATTAACATATTTACGTGATTGTCTCTTTCTATTTCTGTTATTCTAACTGTCATGATACATTTCTGAAAATCAGTCCCAGCGAGGCACGGTCCTAGCAAAGCGAAGTCCTGACATCCCGTCCCTTCCACATCTACTGTTTCGTATACATTTACAGATATATTAAATTCGTGTTCAAATGTATATATTCTATATTTATTGGGCATTTATTAAACCAATGTTTATATTTATCAAGGTTATGTTTGTGGCCTATACGGATTATCACTGGGTGGGTTTATAATTGACTCCATTGGATAAAACGCATTTATTGTCTTTATTTTGTCAATTAAGGCAGACATTTTTTTTTATAAATCTTTTATTCATTTTGGTAAATTTATGTATGAATTTCCTCGTGAAGGTCTAACTCTGTGCAAATGTAAAGTTTAAAACATGTTTGTTTTTGAAAATCTATTTTGTATCTGCATATATTTCCTGTCCAAATTTTGTGAGTAGTTCATCAAATATTTCTTGAACTTTACTGTTTATTTCGTTTCTGTTCATTATGTCTGTAGCTTTTGTTCTGTGATACCAATCTACAGAACGTACACGAATTATTCTGTCGCTATCATCGAATATTCCAGTTTAGTAAAATAATCAAGCTAGACAATTACTGGGCCTAAATCTCTGTTTTATTTCTTTCAGATTTTGCTATTTTTGTATCAAGCAAATTCTGTTCCATTTACATCATCTTATTTTGTTTCAATCAAAATTTCTGTGAAAATTTTTAGTCATTTTTAGGGTTTTTCCATTTATAAAATTAGTGTGAAATCTACTTTTTTTATAATTGTACATTCTCCCTCTTGCTAGAGTTTTTCCACATTCACATGGAATTTTTGTCTGGTTCTATTCTCAGATTTTATTATCTACTCCAGTATAATGCCATTGCGTTTTCGCTATATTAGCACAATCTTAACATCGGGTACAGTGAGTATTTCGATGTTCCATTTCATTAATAGGCTTAATCTAATAACACGCATAACAAATAATTGGTTCCATTTATACAGTGTACGTTATTTACATATAACACGCATAACAAATAATTGGTTTCATTTATACAGTGTACGTTATTTACATATAACATGTATAACAAATAATTGGTTTCATTTATACAGTGTACGTTATTTACATATAACACGTACAACAAATAATTGGTTTCATTTATACAGTGTACGTTATTTACATATAACACGCAAAACAAATAATTGGTTTCATTTATACAGTGTACGTTATTTACATATAACATGTATAACAAATAATTGGTTTCATTTATACAGTGTACGTTATTTACATATAACACGTACAACAAATAATTGGTTTCATTTATACAGTGTACGTTATTTACATATAACACGCAAAACAAATAATTGGTTTCATTTATACAGTGTACGTTATTTACATATAACACGCATAACAAATAAATGGTTCCATTTTTTATACAGTGTACGTTATTTACATATAAATGTTACTATGTTGTTTATTGGATATCAGGACTGCTGTTGCTAGGAGTCTTAATTAGCCTGCCCCGTCTTAGCTATGGATACAACACTTTCTTCTGGCTCCCAACAATTAAAAGATTACTTATATCCCTTCCATTTTATGAGCACACATTTTTTTACCATTTATTCTTTTTGTTTTTAAATTTTCTCAACCCTGAAGACATCATTTTGTTTATCATATGGAGATAACTCCTCCTCAATAAATATTCCCTCAATATCCTTTCCATTTAAGTCTAATTTATACACCAGGGGGTGTCCTAAAATTACTTTTCTGATTTTAAAAATCTCTTTTGTAAAATTAGAAAGATAACCTTTAAAAAAAACATACTTATATTTTGAGATCCTAACATTTTCAGCTATATTATTTTTGGCGTTTCGTAGGCATCGGCTGTAAGATAGCTGAATAAGTTTATCCATACTTTAGATCTAATTTCTTCCTTGCTTGCTTCAACCGGCCACCTGTCAACAAATGTATATGAATTACTGTATCCATCAATAAGGTTTTGTAATATATCTACCCATTTTTCTGAATTTCAGTAAATTACTTCCACGTTCTAGTCATAAGAGTCCGATTAAACCTCTTTACGATCGACGCTATTTTTTCTGAGTAGGTGGAAAAGTATTCGATATGTTTTTTTTCTGAAATAATTACTTGATACTTCTGTTATAAAATTCCTTTCCTTCATAGAACTGTATTTTTTTCTGATTTCCACTCTTTATTGATATCTATAAACGAGTCTCGTACACCGTCTCCCTTTCTTGTTTTTAATTTATTAGCCCACTCGTATTTTGAGAAAACATCTGTCGCTGTCAAAATATATTTACAAACATTGTTGTATTTTTAAAATGTTTGTAAATCAACTATATCTGTTTGGTACTCAGCATCTGAGTCTGGTGAATATACCCTTCGAAACGGAAATCGTTTCTTTTTCTAGCATGCTTATGCAATGTAAAAATAGACTGTCTAGTCCACCAATCTTTAACTTCAGAATATTTTTACATCTTTTCCCTTTGTTCGTCTTATTCAGCTATTTGCCCCCACAAGTGATTAATATTTGAAAATAAAAACTGGGCTTTCAGTGCCATGTATCTTAAATACTGTTCCTGCATAGTGTGAGACGACAAAACCGACAGAGGCGTATGTTTAATAGGATTCCCTGTCATTTAATACTACAGAAATAATTGTATTCATTGAAATAAGATTTATAGTAATTGCTTGAAATTTTTGAAAAAAGACAAGTCTCGGACTGTGTGTTAGCCATGACAAAATATTTAGTTCATTACCAGATAATGAACATATAGCGGAATCGCCATCACCTGGTCCTGTTTATGTAGTTTACATTGTTTACATATAACTACTACCAACGAATGCGGCAAGTTCTATAGTGGTACAGTCTACACGAAAACTTTTTAATAGTTATCTGTAAATAATGTATACTATATAAATGTAACCAATTATCTGTTACCAACTTATACACTTTATGTTTATGTTAAGTAAATCGTAATATGGAGGCAGACAGGCTACCTCGAAAATGCTTTCAGAAGTTATATCCCAATGATACAGACAGACGAAATATGTGCTCTAGAGTGTAAAAAGGACACATATTTAAAGCTTGTTTAGAAATATCTACGCTGGCCGCATAGCTATTACCTGTATATTGCGTACCGTATTTACCGGTGTCTATGCATAGTGATTAGAATGTTTAATACTTTTTGGGTTGAGACTGGCGACTCTAGGACAGTGTATTTTTAACAAAACATTTTGAGGATGGGAATGGGTGTGGTTAAGAAATTTATGCTAAAATTTATCTAAAATCAGATTTTAAAAATGGGTCTAGACTATAGGGCCAAAAATTACTTGGTTTGGATTAGGTCGTCAAAAAAGTTGATAAAGAAACAAAAACGCTGGCTCAGTGATCTCCAAACATTTATGAAAACACGCTGGCTCAGTTACCTTTACAAAATGTATGCAAAAATCTGGCTCTGTGGTCTTCCAAAATTTATGAAAAACTCTGTCTCAGTTAACTTCAAAACTTTATTTTAAAAACGCTGGTTCAGTAGCCTTACAAAATTATGAAAAAACTCTGGCTAAGTGGTCTTCAAAAATTAATGAGCAAAAAAAAATGCTGGCTCATCGGTATGTGGTGACGGTAAGGTTAGTGGTGAGAACCAAAGTTAGTGTTAGAAAAAATAAATCAAAGGTCAAGAGAGCAAGAATCGACTATTTTCTAACTACTGGCCGACGAAATCCCACATGTCATTACGCCTACATTTCTGAAGTTGAACCGACACTGTCACATTACCACAACAAACATGCTGTTCGTAAGCAAAAGCCATGTGCCTGAAGGTACACGGACTACGTGCCTAGATTGGTATATTACATTAAAAAATTAAATATAGTATATTGACAATTGTAACAATTTTATTCAATACTGTCATACAAGATACAACAATTCATGACTTTCTCCATATCCGTAATTTGTGAGATGATGCGTATTTTAATTCAATACTTATTTCTAAAGTAAAAATAGCTTTATAATAAATATTGTATGTAACAAAAATGTGAATATTTATATTTTGCTCCATAAGTTATAACTGTCTGTCATCAATGTAGCTGTGTGCTCAACTGCCAACTGGCGTATTGCAATACATTTATTTCTCTAACAGAACAGTGTTTTCCTTCCAGGAAGTATCTACCTAACAGAGTAGGAGCTGATCCACAGGGGGGGGGGGGAGACACCCCCACCCCACCTAGAAAGTGAGCGCGAAACAACCGTAACGTTTCCTAAAGTAAGGTTTCTTTACAGTTAGTTGGTTTAAATTATGCCCTGGAAACGCTTAAAATGCAGAAGCTTCTGGGGATTTCGCACCTGGGTCCCCATCTGGGGTTCCGTCCTACAGATCCCTCGCCTACTTGTTTATGCCGCACCTCCCCCCCCCCCAACAAAAACGATATTTTTTTTATCCGTCCCTGCAGAGATGGGGATGCTTACTTATTCGACACCAAATGTTGCGAACATATGAACGCATCTCATTCGTAGGATGTTGTGATATAGATTATGGTTATGTTGCTGAAAGGCTCACCGTTAAAACAGTAAATCAAACGGATGTAGGATCGGATGAACAAGCCTTCTAACCCTATACATGATGACAGGGTTAATTTATGCCCTGCCAACATTTGCACGCACGATGCATGCTTTCGAGTTTCACTTTAGAGAAATAAATATCACGTGACTATACGGCAGGTCATGAATTTGAATATTCATTAGCAAACAGTCAAGAAGAACTCAAAATCTATCACTTTTAAACAGCGAAAATATTGTGAAATCAGGCATTAAAGCAAGATTGTGCCTATTTTTTGCACTGATAAAGGGAGAACAAAATTAAAGCCAATTGTGTCACGTGTAACTTAAAAACTCTGCCCAAATACGTTTTTGCACATGTTTTTCCGATTATGTTTTTTGTTGTTGTGATGTAATAGAAAAGTGTCAGTCACAAAGTTAAAACAGGACGTCTACCGCCAATTTTCTCAAAATCGTCCCATAGAAAGGAGCCCCGGGGATGTAAAATAGTCCTGATTCGCCGTCCAGCATGTCGTAAGAGGCGACTGATGGAGGCAACCTTTTTGGCCTGGGATGTGTCCCATGATGCTACTGCAACTGAGAGGGTCTCGGACTTTTAAAATGAGTACACACACACGCACACACGCACACACACACACACACACACTGAAATGTGTCAGTGGGAGAAAATGTATATTGCCACAATGGCGATACCACTTTTATCGCCACGCTGACGATATCACTTTTGGAACTACTTTCTTTTCCCATTTTGGAAATATATCTGTCCTTATGTATGTTATTCAAACTTGTATTTCCATACTTAGGCCTATTTTATATTTCTTCTTCTGTTGCTGCTCTCACTCACTCTCTCTTTCTCTCTCTCTCTCTCTCTCTCTCTCTCTCTCTCTCTCTCTCTCTCTCTCTCTCTCTCTGCATGAACAGATCTTAAAATATGTCAAGACTGTAGTAGCCCATACATTTATGTAATCAATGAGGTGCTATATAAAAGTGTCAAAAAACAAACTCCAAACAACAAAAAAGTAAATTTCAAGTATTAACTTTTTAAAAATAGTTTTTCACATTAATCGAGCAAATTATCAGTGACTGAACTTACACGACCAATTTTCTATCCGATATTCAATGCCACCCATATAGTATCGTATACATGTTACACTCTACGACAAACGGTACATCTTAAAGCTTTTAGGGAAAATTCTTCATTGAATATTGTAATACAATTGTTAAAGCAGCGATTTTAGTTCTCATGACAATCATAATCATGTCTGAAAACGATGGAAGTCGGGGATAGATGAGTATTGATTGCAAACCGAAATTAAGAAATAATCGATATATGGGTGCAGCGTCTGTTACCGAACTAGACTACAAGCTTGCCGAGGCCAGACAATGCACGTTTAAATGCAGAAATTAACAAAATAAAGAACAAAATGTCCTTACATGTAACTTACAATTATTAAAAAATTTTGTTTAAAGATGTTATGCTCTGAAGTCTGTCGGATACGACCGCTGGGATGTTTCTACCGAAACCCCAACCCAACAATGTTCACTGTATCAATCCGCGCAAGAAATATGTTAACAAATATAAAGATATCTTCATTTTCGTATGAACACAGTCATTAATTTGACAAAATACATAATCTGAAGCATTATATGTACGAAATAAATTTGTAAAAGATCGCTGGCCTAAAATTATTGTGTAATTTCAAACCTTCTTTTTCATCGATGTAGTAATGTAGCCGTTAATTGTATTGGCACATGACTGAGAAAAAAAAAATCCATGCAAATCGACGGATTTTCCCTACTATTATTTCAATACACATTACTTGTGAAAAGGTATGTATCACCGAATTTTCGCCTGTTTGCATTGTTGTGAATAAAAATACTAAAAAGATCTTTGCAAAAGTTTGAAGAAAATGAAAAATATCATATCTACACATTATTTTGCTGCATTTTATACATTTGCAATTTCACTCGCTCGCTCTGTGGAATAGAAAAGAAAATCATCGACGCTTGTACCTATTTTGTGGGCTATAATTTGTTAAAACGTTGGAAGTCAAATTGTCACAGAGTAAAATGAACAATACTTCGGTGATTAGCGTAGTTAAAGATAAAACGACGTTAACATGAAGATTAAGCGATCGTGAGCTTTTACTTAAATATGATCTATAACGACTCTGAATGTTTCCAAAAAAGATAAGTATAACTTTCTCGTATCGTGCGCTGGTTGAGACGTTTTTCTTACTGTATATAGTTAACCTAATCCTTTTATAAATATAAATTTAACTGAATGTTTGACGTTTGAATTTGATTCTAAATAATGACATGACACTCTCACCACATTGTTGAATGTGACAGTGATGACATTACGTCTGCATGTAAGGGTATAAGGGGAGATAACTATGTACCCTGCGAATGACAGTCGATGAACATATTTCGCCGCGTTTTTTTTTTGTTTTTTTTAAAGGCAGGTGACGTAACGATTTTCTCACTTCAGTTTACTAAACTAGGAATTATCTCACCAACCTGAGGTTTGTGGAAAAAATTCCAACTGACGATTGTATAATACTGCGTTTTATGTACATTTCTTTCAGAATCCAAAATCTGCTAAAGGAAGATAATTTAATTTAAATATTTTGTATACCTTCAATGACAATTGTTATCACAACTGTCATTTAAACAAAACAGAAGCATTCAGTTTATACGATATAAAAAAATTGTATCCAAAAGCAACCATACTGCCTTAGGTATTTACTTCGTTTAACAATATATTATTTCTCCGATTGTCTCTCGACAGTTTAAAGATTGCGCCACTGTAACTCAAAAAGGAGATCGGTGACAATCTAATTTTTTGCCTGATTTTCACTGAGCTCCTCGCATACAACACACATGCAAAGTTTCAGGAAACTTGCAACTGTAGTAGATCTGAATGGTGTGATTTGTCATTAACCAGAATATGGAGAATTACTGTTAAAAGATGTAAGTTTCACGCGTTGCAAGTTATGTATGTATATATATATATATATATATATATATATATATATATATATATATATATATATATATATATATATATATATATATATATATAGCTGTCTTACCGGTTCAGCGGGCATTCCACTTGGACTCTCTAGAAGTTGTGTCTCTCTTGTCACAGTGTCTACTGCGTCGTCAATAGCAGCACTCAAAACTTCCATATAAGAATGAGATTTCTTGGTTGGAACTATAACAAACAATTTAAAAGTATCTTTACGAATTAGTATAGAAACTCGCCGCCTTGAATTAAAAAAAAAAAAACGAAGTCAAAGACTCAGACTTTTAAAAAATTTTGTTACAAATGATTTGTTAGAAATGCATGTAATATTTTCACTCAAGCGACGATCTCCGTTCGGCAGAAACATTACATTGGAGGAACCTACCCAGAACGGAATATTTGATGCAAATAACTTTGATGGCTTTGGAGATATTTAATCACAAAGTTTCTAATAATTCTTGCTTTTAATCTTGAAAGTTTTACGAACCCAAGGTCAGGTCAAACTTTATAAAATCTTGCCTAAATTATACCTGAGTTCAAAACATTCGACGGCTCGGATTTTGGTTCTATCTGAATTTTCATCCGATTAGAGCCGTAGATTTCGGACTAACTGATCAGACTTAAGATTTGACCATAATCTTTGGGCCTGAAAATTAAATCAAATTAAAAAAATCGCATAATTCTACATCATTTAAACACGAGACTACTTCAGTGACATGTTTGATTAGAGGATTTAAAGAAAATAACTGAATATGAGATATTAATTTTTACAAGAAATCTAAGTCTTAACAATATGATTAATTTACAAAGTAAAGAGCTTATGAATAACATGTTATATTACAAATGGGAATGTTTAACAAATGTACAGTGAGTAATACATAATGTTAAACAAATGTACAGTGAGTAATACATAATGTTTAACAAATGTACAGTGAGTAATACATAATGTTTAACAAATGAACAGTGAGTAATACATAAGTACCATGAAGGCAAGTAAAGCTCAACTTTGCGAGAACCTCTTCTAGCTTCCATATACTCTGAAACATTGCATGTCTGTCCAATCTTCTTCCCCCTGAAAAAGATTTGCATCTGATTACAAATAGGAAAGTATGGGGTCCGTGTGAAAGGATTTAAAGAGAAATCATATTATATAAAAAAAAAAAACGCAATACGACGCCATCCAAAAAAGCCTACATTAGTACTTGGAATATATCTTTAGAGTTAATTCAACTTTGTTAGCCTGGCACGGGAAAAGGTATAACTGGCCACATAATTAAAAAAACTTTTTTTAAAAAATCACTCAACTTGACATTCTGATATCTGATTGCCTAACGTCAAAACCACTGACCAATCATATATCAGATTGTTGTAGTCTGCGTCTGGGAGTGAGTTTTTTTTTTTTGGGGGGGGGGGGTTATTGGGGGGTGGGGGAGTATCTTCAGACTTGGTCATTGTGACTCGAAGACACAGTAATTAAAACTCACCTGTTGTCCTGCTTGAAATTGCTCTGTGCTAGCAGTCATGTTAAATTTACTTCAAAAGTCCAAAATTGATCACTGTTAGTAGTTTACGGTTATAGGTTATTTTCTGTGCAAATAACACTAAGAAATAATTGTTAAATCAAATTCTTTTGAAAAATGTTCAACGCACAAACCGTCCACCCCAAGAATGACTGTTCTACAGCTAAGGAATGTACATGAATTTAAAATAATTTCTTGACATGCCAACTTTAAATTTATTTTTCTTCCTTTTATTGGAACAGATATTTCGCTATTTCTGAACACATATAAACTCAAACTGGGCCTGAAACTTTAAAATCATTGTTGAATATACATCGTATGGTGCATTTCAGTTTCAATCATGTGAATATAAATGCACACGCAACAATATACGCCTTTTGTTCCGAATCGGCGGAAAGAACGAGCTCGATGTGGCGCAGGGATACGTTGAGGCAGTCACATGCATCATATCAAACGGGTTCTCTCCCTCCCCTCCCCCTCCCCCCGCCGCCCACTAAACAAAACACGAATGCGGTTTTGTATCTATTATGTGTTCCTTTTTACATGTTCAAACATCTTTAGCTTTGCAATAAGCATTTATAAAAGTTCTGTTCGGGGTATCTAAGAATACTGACGCGCGGACGTCAATGAAAACACCTAAATAGTTCCAGCCTGGGTTTGCGATATGGAAATACGAATTGATCATCCGTGCCTAACACCGGCATGATATCACCAACAGAACTAAAGTCTGGAGTTAAATTTAACTATATGTACCATTGATCTTATTGGCTGAAATTTAAGTCTGGCAAAATTTGACCACACACATGCTTTAAGTCTAGACTTAGCATTAAGACTTATGTTGGTGAATCTGGGACCCTATAAACCATGTGAGATTAAATGGGTATGTATGTGAGATTAAATGGGTATGTATGTGAAAAAAATGCAAAACTGCTTTTATCGTACGTTTTCTTCTTGTCCAGATTCTAAAGTCCCCGGATGCTAGTCTTTTGGCCAGACGTTTCGCATACAGTTCCTCTCTCTTCCGCTGTTCTTCTCTTGATTGCATCTTCAGCTTCAACAGTTTTGCTGCAATTTAGATATATTTCAAATACTGACAGATTTGCTGGATATAAAAATATCAGTGAAACGAACAGACAGCTCTTATTTAAATGATGAGGAAAATGACTGCAATGATTTTTGTTCCCGTAGAATGCTTTAAATCAAGAACGTTTTGATAATTGCAATAAGACCACAAACTTTTATTTGCAACTTTTAATGATATGAATTCATTTCATATTTGTTAATTAAATTTAATTCTTGCCCCAATGAAAAAAAGCAATGCGCTGAAGCTCGATGAAAGTTATGCATGTATACTAGTTTTTTATTAGGGAAAAACTCTTCTTCTACCACGTACATTCAATAACAGTTGATTGTATATATTTACAATTCAAGATTAGAGGTCCAAAGAAAAACAATATAATTATGGATGTATTCTGTACTTCTCTCTCCTCTTGAAAGACATGGCTGCATAGAGATGTGGTAGTCATCTTGTCATAAACAACTTCCTACAAGACTTACGATTTCAGAGGCCAATTCAAAATTATTAGACTGCTCTTTCTAGAGGACAGCTTGGTCTCAATTATTAATCAATGTTGACAAATACATTTTAACATTTTAATCAATTGAAAATATGAATAGTCTCATATTTTAAATGTGATATTTAGCATATTCAGGAACTTTTCAAATCCCATTTGTGTACAAAAATAGCCGTCAGAAAATGGATTTTCCCACAGACCAACGTAATTTTGAAATTTTACGTCCATTGATCTTGATCTTTGATCTATAGATCGCAGACTCAAGTAGGGACATGCCCTTCCTTAAATGTAATGCAATTATGAAGTTGATACAAAAATGGGTGCTGGAAACTTGATGAAAGTAGACTTATGAGGAATCCAAAATGATTATTTAACTCATGTGACCGTCACCCTTGACCTCTGGACTCGAGAATCAACAGGGAGTTTCCTCTGCTAAATTGTTGACAACCAATGAAATTTGATGAAATTTGGATACCGGAAACTTGACTTAACGAGTGGAAACAAAAGAAAATTACAATGTCGGCTACAGTGACATTGACCTTTCACCTCTCCGCATCAGAATTACTAGAGAGCTGTCACTGACCAAGTATGTAGCATACCTATGAAGTTTAGCCAATATTAGGCCAAGAAAACATTACTTATCATTCAGAAAGAAGAGAAACAAATCACATTTTCAACTTTAATGACCTTCACCTTCGACCTAGCAGCGCCAAAATCGACAGACTGGTTCTACCCATGAGTAAGACAAATGAGGTTTCAGAAAAAAAGACCACAGCAATCTAAAGTTATTGTAATAGATTTGGGGCTGTATAGCTTTAATATGATGTGTAGGGAGGATGGTTTTTCCATGTCGTAAATTAAATATTTTGTTTATGTCCATGATTATATACTGCTGAAAGAGTGAATTTGAACATTGTAGCTTGACTGGAAATATAGAGATCGTGACTTACCCTGATGTTTATATGCACTTTTTCATGGTGTGTGTCAAGTGTGATCGCCGGTCATGTGGGTGGCAACTGCACTGTCATCAAGTTCGATCTTGCACATCGTTAAATACTCATAAAATCTGGTAGATTCTTACTTCATATCAATTTATCACACCCAGAAATATGTGTATCACACCTAATTTCCTTCGAAAGCAACATTTGAATAGCACTAAGCTAGATGACTTCGTTAGCTGACACTACAAAATACGTATGCAGCCATGATGGGCGACGCTATATCACATGACCGGTTCCCCACACTAAATTTATCCAGTTTCACATTTTTTTTATTAAATATCACTTGTTCATTGTAAATGCTGGAATTTTTTTTACAATATGAGTATGGTTTGAACTTTTAATATTGTATTCTTCATTTTTATGCTAGTCAATGTATTTTCAATGTTGTCAGCGTTCACTAGTACTTGTTTGCTCTTCAACCATGACTAACGACATTGGTTACGACTCAAAAGACTTTAATGTTTGACGGACAAGAGATAATACAAAATTTTTATATATTTGCCACTGATTGAGTGTAAACGGACAAGTAATGCTAATTAAATTGTATGATAACCCTCAGCTTGCGTCACTGGTTGTAGAGTATATTTTCGGCACAACCCGACCTATTCGGCTTGCCGGACAAGCAATGATTGGTCAGAATTACGTCACATGACTATTTTCCGAAAAGTATAAATAGGAGCGAAATTCGAAGTCGGCGGATGGTTGTCAATAGTAATAGCGTCCATAGATACAGAACTCCGCCAAATAAAAACATTACTGTCTTGAGGTATTTATAATGATACATACTAGACCACATTAGGAAGGTAATAGATAGTTATAAAAATAAGACAAGTCAATGAAATTCTATTCCTTTATTATCAAAATAGAGATTGAAATTACATTTGTAGTACAATAATCTGAATCAATTCAATTCACTGCTACTGTTTCCGGCTTAATGCAAAACTAATATTGAGCCATACTAAAAACAAATAAGCAGCTATCTCCCGCCACACTAAGAATTCAAGGGTTACTTACAAAATACCTGCACTATAGGCAGTGGTGTACTGGCCATTGGGCATACCGGGACAAATTCCGGTGGGCCGCCGCAAAAAAGTCTGTTTTTACCGGTGTTTTACTGGTGTGAGCAAAACCCCGGGCCTGTCCAGGCAGACCGCCGCATCGGTGGGCCGGTGGGCCGTCAAAAAAATCCGTTTTTACTGGTGTTTTACTCGTGTGAGCAAAACCCCGAGCCTGTCCCGGCAGATAAGTCCAGGGCCGAGCTGCTTACCCAGTACACTCCTGACTATAGGTCATCCATTTCTTGCTGAATGGTTAGATTGGGGTTATGAAGGCCAGCGTATAATAGTCTCTGTAAATTATACACACTTATATATTCATGTTTTAGTTGTCTTTTCCTTTTATTAGCATTTTATAATAATTACACAAAGTCAAAAATTAAAAGGTTCTGAATTGAAGAATTTTTAAACTTATTATTACAATTATATAAGCTTACACATATACCCCCACCCCACAATCTGATGCATTATGTTGCGG
This sequence comes from Margaritifera margaritifera, assembly GCA_029931535.1. Classification (NCBI taxonomy): domain Eukaryota; kingdom Metazoa; phylum Mollusca; class Bivalvia; order Unionida; family Margaritiferidae; genus Margaritifera; species Margaritifera margaritifera. Next base: position 4,997,965 of record JAQPZY010001631.1, read on the forward strand.
AAACTACCTTATCTACGGACGGATGGACAGATAGATGGACATCGCTATCGCTATATACCCCCGCACCTTCGGTCAGGGAGTTTAAAAAGGGTCCACCACCTCCCCGTTTGCTGGGAAAAAATCCTTTGATCCGCTCTTCGTATATATCTGTTTGCTCGTATCACTGGTGAAAAATCCCTGTTCTCATTTGTTAAGGAACTAGCAAAACAAATTCCTAGTATCACTCCCATCACACCCCCACATCCAGCCAAAAATGTTTGCTTGTTCCTAACACTAAATGGATCATCTGAAACCAACACCAACCTTCCAGTCTTGCGCGCTGCAAAGCTATCATCCGTTCCCGCCGGTCGATGTTTCGCAGACGTATTTCTTCCTCTCGCTGAAGCATTTTCGCTTCGTCCTGGATTTTTTCAAATTGCAACCTCTTCCGAAGGTTCCACATTTCCATTACCTATGCAGTATAGTAAAAAAAATGTGAAAAACATGGTCTTTACAGAAATTATCCCGCGCTCGCTGAAAAAATAGGAAATATTACTTATGAACAGGATCCCAGACCTAATCATTTTGACGTGGGATTCACGAAGCCAGCTGGTTTAAATGTTTCTCTGCAATTATCAGAACATATTGTACATTGGTAGATTTATAAAATTATCAGAGTGCCGAAACCACAGTCAGTATCTCAAAGTGCTGCGTGAAAAAGATGACGCTTACAGTAAAGACTAATTTATTCTTACACCGAACAGCGCTATCCGACTGGCTGAACGGAGTCATGTGATTGTAATGGACTGGTTGAGCCTTGAAGGACAGCTTGCTTTTCTTTTTGGCGCGAATCAAAACTCTTGAATACTTGACCACAAATATCCTTGCGCTAGCGCAAGATAATTTGATATACCGACAATTTTAGAACTTTTCGTGTTACAGATACTGTAGTCTAATTTTTGCAAATTAACACCTTTGGAAAATCGCTTTTTAATTTACCTTTTTCTATTAACATTTGTATTTCTTACTTTTTACCCTCGATTTTACGTTGTTTTTTGTTGGGGGTTTTTTTTGGGGGGGGGGGGTGCCTTCCTCGAGATTTCAATTTCGTTGTTTGCGACATCATGACAGTCGCAAAAAGTTAATTTTGCCAAAATATGCGAATTTTAATTCCCAATTGCACCGACATTTTTCAAAGATTATGGCATTTGCTTGGTTCAACTTATGGTAAGACTAACATTCATACAATCTGACTGGTAGATTTTTAATTTAAAGTGAAGTCTACACTGAAAGGTATGTGAGTGAAAATTCATGCCAGACTTTTAGTGGCGTTTAAACTGTCGAGAAAACTGACCTTCTCAGTGTCGTCCTTGGCTCTTTGTCTCTGTAATTCCGCAATATGCCGGGTTTTCTTTCGGTCCCGACGTTTTAATTCCCTTTTGGCCACAGTCTGCTGCATCCGGAGCTATTTAATAATAATAATAATAATAATAATAATAATAATATTTTAATAATAATAATAATAATAATAATTATCATTATTATTATTATTATTATTATTATTATTATTATTATAAGATGATGATGATGATGATGACAGGATTCACTACATGGGTGACGATTAACTTTACTACGTCGTTAACAACATTATAGGAATATCATTAGTCAATTATCAAAATATAAAATCCAGAATTTCCGTTAAAAATTGTTCTAGCAGGGCGTAAGAACTCCAAGAAGATGATAATTAGATCATGTGATTTACAAGCGTGGTGAGTAAGTCACATGACTTTGAATTCACATCTGAGTGATACAAAATTGCAGAGAACCTACGCTTCAAAAGTTAAAATCCAAGTATCTAATGGTCAAAATATATTAAATTGTTTTGTTATATATAGAAATCATATACCGTGTGGTTTATTATCAGTGTAAAGTATTTCCCAGTTATTCGACTCAGGGTTTATGGGGTTCAAAACGGTCAAACCAATCCGTACACTCCGATAAACCAAAATGTAACTAACATTGTTCGTGAGAGTTATTTTCTCTCACCATATTTAGCTACAAGAAACAACTCTGTGTTTTTTTCATACTGACTGCATTTTATCGTGGAATTTTTGCATATAAAAACTAATAACGTGCGAGATATTTTTATACGGTGTACATAGCTTTCATGGCTTGAAGGGTGCGTAATTTGCACATTTTTGTTCAGGATTTCTAAGATTGGGCTTGTCCATAACTGGTATGCATTTATATTTCAACAATATTTCTTATATTAGCACCAAAGAGTCGTAATCTTTAATTGGACAGAATTAAATAATGAGTTGGCAATGGAATCAACACAGCGTTGCATTACTAGTTTTGCTTTTCACACCAAAACAAACAAAAAAACAAAAACAAAAACAAAAAACTAAAAACCTATGTACAAAACTACATACTCTACGGAAAGAGCGAGCTTGATACGGCATAGGGATATTCAATGACCAGGAATGCGGTTTTGCTTTTATCATATACCTCTTTTTTATGGATACTACTACTACTAATAATAATAATAATAATAATAATAATAATAATATCCTTTATTTATCCAGGATGATATTATTAGCTAGAAGTTAGTTTACATTATAGCCCTGCAATTAAGACAAATATATTGGTAATTAGTACAAATCTACAAAGTTAACATCTACTGCATTAAAAAAATACAAATATAGCAGAAGTTAATACAAATTGTATATGATTAATAAGTTGTGATCACACAGACGTATCACAGTTACCACGTACAAATGTTATGCGGTTATGAAATCCGATTGCTCATTAAAATTTTTGCAAAGGTATTATTTCTTAAAAGCTGAAACATGTGGTGCTTGTTAATATCATGCTGCAAACTGTTTCATAAAATTGCATTGGCGTAAGCAAAAGATTTCCTAAAATACTCTGTTCTAACTTTATATATATATATATATATATATATATATATATATATATATATATATATATATATATATATATATATATATATATATATATATATAAATTGTTTTCACTTTTAACAGTGTACTCCTTGTGCTAATGTTTCTTGCAAACTTTAAAAAAAACATTAAGATACTCTTGTACGATATTATTCAAGGCCATGATAATAGTAAGATCAGCTTTTCTAACAATAATGTAATCATTAATTGACATCCATCAAAGAGTGTTGAAATGTGATGATATAGATGTTAACATGATGTCAGTGAAAACACTTAAATAGTTCCAATTACCTGCAGTTACCTTTGTACACACTCAGCCTACCCATTCGGAGCATCCTCGTCTCTTTCAGATGCGAGTCGAATAACTTCGACTCTCTGAAAGAGACTCGGAGGTAACCGAAGTGATACTTCCTCAATTGCTAAGTTTCTGGCTGACCGGCTAGATGTGCGAAGAACAGAGTCTTATAACATGATAGGCCTTGAAAATAGCACTCGACAACGTCTCAACAATCAATGAAATACCTGCACGTATATTTTTTAATGTTATTTCTGCAACTTTGTAATGAAACAACTTGAAGAAATCATTCGGTTTAAATTGTATGAAACTATTGATTGCGTTGCTGTTAGTGATGACACGTCATCTATTCATTGTGACATTATGAAGTTAGCATGACGTAATAACAACCTCGGGCTTGAGGGCAGTTCAAAATGGACATTATTTACATCCGCGTTTTCTGTAGCAACACGCTTTTCACGGGCAACATGCGTTTTTTATTCAAAAGCACGCCAAGACTCTCTCTCTCTCTCTCTCTCTCTCTCTCTCTCTCTCTCTCTCTCTCTCTCTCTCTCTCTCTCTCTCTCTCTCTCTCTCTCTCCTGTAATGTTTTCAATAATGGTTTGTCTTGCCGAAAATTCTTAACAAGCGATGGGAAAGAGGAAATTAACTCCTGTTGTGCCTAATTCGGCTGGTGCAAAAAAAGTCGGAAGCGATGTAAGTAGATTTTCTGGCCACGAAAAGGTATATGACTTCGCTTACAAGAGAGATAGCTATATGAAAAGTATGCAACCTCATTTATAATACACAATTAATAATGAGTTATCTAGACATCACTAAGGAAAAAAAAATCAGTTTTGTCTCCTTGTTTTGTTATTTATCTTTCTTCAAACCACCAATTTCAGTTAAATACCTCTTCATGGAATTTCGCGACCTCCAACTGTCGCTTCTTCATCTCTTCTCGCCGTTTCTCGTGCCGGACGGCGCTCTGGCTCTTTAGGTGCGCCAGACGGCGTTCCAGCCTCTCATATTTCCAATTGAGAGCATTGCTTATCCTGTACAAGTTACAATATTAATTATATAATTAATTAATTAATCAGCAAATGAATTAAATTAAGTATTTATCTACATGTATCCATCTTTCAATCCTTCTGTGCTTAACTGTCGGTCATTAAAGTATATGTCTCTGTCAGTCTGTCCATTCATCTATTTATCTATCGACCTATTTATTTTTGGGGGAGGGGGTTTGTTGTGATTTACCATTTCGTTGTCGTATGTGTATATGTAAACCATGGTCAGCATTTATTTTCAGTTCGTTTGTTTACATTGTTTACATGTTATAAATTACACATACTAGTTATTCTAGCAAATGTACGTGCAGATGAGTATTTTGAGACCATGTTTAGTACGATGTTTTGCTCAAATAATGTTCTATGTAGTTGACAAACAATCTTTATTCTGTGTTATGTTCGATATCATACATGTATTTTACGATGTCCGCCATCTTTATTTTGGAGGCAATTTGTGTACCTCCAGTTGAACAATAATAAAACAGTTTATATCACGAGTTTTTAAGTAGAATAAGTACTGCTTAATAATAAAATAATCTACTTATAGTATCCTGCAAAGATGACACTTCAGTATTATGCATGTTCTAGTTTTCCCGCAGCACCAACCTCAGTTGGAGGCCAGTGTTTACTGTTACACGTCATACACAAGGATTTTAGTGTTTGGTCGTATATTTGTAATTAAAAGTGGAATAATATTTAGCATTCAGTATTTGTCTTGAAACGTAATATTTTATCTGCATTTAATATTTATTGTGTCTTAAATCTCTGTTAGAAATATGCACAATTTTGGCGGAGTGTTACATGGAGTAGTGCAACCAAAATTTATAAATAGGGGTGTCGTGCACACCGGCCAGTTTTCCTCCGATCAACATTAGGTTTGTTTCAATTTAAAATTATAATTCCAGTGTTCGCATTGAAATTCAAATTGTGCAAATCAACTTCCAAAAGTTGTAGGGAATATTACCGTTCTCTAAACAGAAATTAATTTAAAGCAATCATATTTGAAAGTATACATTCATCTCTGCTATATAACATGATAAGACTTGAATAAATTATTTTTTTTTTACTCATTCAGAGTTTCTGTTGTCGATATACTTGGATAAATATATAATTTCTTGATATATAAGTAGTTAATGTAACAGCCATAATTTCTACGCGGACTTCATCTGTTATATCAGACGACTTTCTATAAACCACATCACTATAATGAAACCAGTTCAAGGTTTCTGTTAAAGGGTTGCTGAAGTCATGAAACAGGAAGTAACTTTCCAAATGTAAGTGAGCTTTGCGCTAGAATTTAAACCCGGGTGAGCACATTATCTCTGTTGGTTTTTTGATCGGTTGTATATCTGATTTGTTATAAGCTGCTTCCGTACTAACTCAATTGTTCTACCTTCCCCTTCCATTACTTACTTGGATAGTTACTTTCTGCGTTCATTAGGGTGTTTCGTAACTCATTAATATACTTGGATAGTTAATTTCTGCGTTAATTATTGTGTTTCGTAACTCATTAATATACTTGGATAGTTACTTTCTGCGTTAATTAGGGTGTTTAAATAACTCGTTAATATGAGGGTTACAAATCTGGCAGAGTTATTCAATTGCGCTGTTCAACGTCACATCTGCAGTTTTCATTTGTTTTTATCACATTGTTTGTTTGTTTGTTTGGTTCATTGGTTGTTTGTATGATTGTCTTAGCAATGTATATGAATATTACATAATTTATACGCTTTTAGTAAAGTAAATTAATAGTATCGAATTTGAGGTATGTAGTCGATACAATTACATATAATATCATTGAAAAATTTTCTTCCATCAAATCAATCGCAAAAATGAATCACTCTATGACATACATTGCCAGTTCAAAAATTACTTATTGACTTTTTACTAGTTACAACTTGACTTATTATGGTTGTCTATTAAGGTCTAGATGCTGACTTATCTTCAATCCTCCTATTCATTAAATAAAATCTGCCAATCATTAGTGAAAAAAAATACCGGAATTATGCACCTCCCTTTCATGTGAAATTAATAAAATAATCAAATTGCACAGTTTGAGCCGTCTTAGATATGTTTAACTAAATGTTTGCTACTGCAATGCATGGATGTTTACCTTTCCGCTTCTGTTTTCATATGCTGCTGTAGCCGTTCACGTATGATGTTTCCCTTGGATTTCTTGGCACTGACGTCACTTTGAGCTCGTGCGGTCTCTTTACGTTTTATACTCTATTACGTTTTATATATAAAAAAAAGTATCAATTTAAGCCAGTCCATAACACTATTTAAAAATAGGAATTTTTTTAAAAACAAAAATGGAAAGTAAAAGCAAGGAACTGCAAAACTGATTTCACCTAAAACATACATTTTCGATGACCGATCTGTTGTAACGCAACTCATTCATTATGTTACATGTTTATTCGGCAGCATTTCATGAAAATCCTAAGGCAAAAAGTTGAATGTTTTTTCATTTTATTGTTGTTATATTTTTGTTTTTTTGTTATTTTGTAAGATGCAATTTTTTTACGATAATGTGGAATCAATGTAGGCGTTGGGTCTAACTTGGAAACCAGAGACGAACAAATATACTGCATCTCCTGGAAATATTTCGGTCAAATCACTAATGGTAATTTATCAGATTCTGAAACGTTCATTCCATCTGCGACATCACAAAAATAATGTGTACTTAAGAAATACATATCTGTTCTGAACGTTTTCAAAGTTCTATCTCTATCTCAAACTGAAACTTTCTGACCTATCATCAAATTAAAGTAATATGGATGAATAAAATGAAGAATATATATATATATATATATATATATATATATATATATATATATATATATATATATATATATATATATATATATGACCTTGCTAGCAGTAAGAGTAGTTCTATATTATTATGAGTTCACACACATTATCAGAAAGAGCAAACGTGGAATAGCATATAATGGAAGCATTTTGCAAGATTTTCCAATTTTTTATTTTTTTTTGGGGGGGGGAGGCATTAGAATAAAATCACTGCAGTTCATTAAAATGTCTAGTACATGTACATTATCTTTCAACTATAAAATCTAATTCTCTAATTCTGAAATAAAACGATTTCATCTAATTTTGGAATGAAAATTGCGAAGAGTAAACTCTGTTCAAATTACCAATCAGACGAAAAAGACGATACATCCATGTGTAGAGCCTTGGCAACAAATTGTGAAAATGTTCGAAAAATCGCGTAAACAAATGCTGCAGACTGACCCCGAAATTTTCTAAACTGCAGAACTATTTTCGCCATTTTTATAATATATTAAATGTCAGAAATTTGACTGTACTATTTGTGTTCTCCTTCTAAAGATACTGTATGCATTTTCATAAGTGAATGAACTATTTATTTATTTATTTATTTATTTATTTATTTATTTATTTATTTATTTATTTATTATACTATTTAGTGTTACCTCTCTTTGCTTTTCCCCTTCTCTATGAGCCATTTCCAGCAGCCATATTTGTTTGAGGTACATCCTGTACTGGTTGAACTCCTGCAGCGTGCAGAGAACCTTGCCTTCCGGAGTGATGAACCTTTTCTGGATCAAGTGCCTGCGCATGACCGGGGAACTGAAGAACGACTTCAGATGAGGGTCATTAAGGGGTTCGTACTCATGGAACATGTAGTGCCCATAAGGGTCGCTTAAAATGAAGTCCAGTTCCGGATTTTTCTTGTATTTCTGTGGGAATAAAAACGTTGAAACTTATGTTGCCTGAAACTTTATACAGCGCCAGACATGGCTTTCACCGACAGATATGAAATCTGGCCTGATAATTATAGAACTTCTGTGCTTGAGTTTGAGCTCCAGATTTTGTGTCAGCCAATCACAGTGGGTTTTACTTTTGCAACGTCATTTTTTATTGGCTCAAAGTGAGAATTCAATTGAAACTCAAGCTCAGACATTTATTTTATCATATTTATTTATTTATATGACAATTGGATCAAGGCAAAGAATTAAGATATTGGGGGATATCAGGGGACTAAATTAAATAATATACAAAATACAAAATAAAAAACTTGTAGTTGTGATTATTCACAGGCATTTTTCGTGGGAAAATGAAATAAAGCAAGCGTTTTCTGTAGTATCCCCCAGAATAGCTTTATTGAACAGACTGTCTTCGTATGTGCCAGAATCTATGCTAAAAATGTTTTATACTGGATATATATCGCCTTTGTTTGATTATGGTTGCACCATATGGGGGAATTGCCATGCTACTAATCTTAAATCAGATAATTAAGCTCCCAAAACGAGCTGCTAGAATTATTACAAGGAAAGACTATCCATCCTCACATTTAATCTTTAATTTACAGTGGTTACCTTTTATTTATAGAGTAAAGTACTTTATAGCTTTTTTGACATATAAACATCTTTTCATAGCATGGCTCAACAATATGTCAACGATCTCTTTATTCCAGCTTCCAATATCCATTCACATACTCTGCGGTCTATTTCGTACTCTGGTCTACATTTGCCTAAATTAAAAACATATCTGTACAAAACATCTTTTACAGGTTCAGCATCAGTGTTGTTGTCCCGATGATATTAAACAAACACCAACACTCAACACTCTCTTCTTTTCAGAGTGCGCTTCACAAATTTATTCTTTCTGATTATGCAATAGCTCAAACAAATTGAGATACCTAACTTGGATTTCCCACTACCTTCCCATCTCCCAGACCGACATGTATATCTTATGTCTGTTGTAATCTAATGTGTGTATCTATGTGTGTGCATGTATATTTTATGATTATATGTGAATGTGTCAGACACTGTAGGAAGTGTTTTATTTGCACATGAACGTTGCATTTATAGTTTTTATATTTATTATTGAGGACTACATGTTAGATTGGTTGATTGAATCAGAACCAAATGTATTATCATCAGAAAATATTATTATTATTATTATTATTATTATTACTATTATTATTATTATTATTATTATTATTATTATTATTATTATTATTATTATTATCTCCAGCCCTGGACTTTATGTTATGTCTTGAATCCATCAATCTTATTGGATGAAATTAGGTCTGACTTACATTTGAACTACCTAAATGTCCTACTTCTAGGCCTATTATTTAAAATATGTTAGTAAAATCCAGGCCATTTTTTATTATGCATATGTAATTCAAGATTTAATATCAGTTTCGTTACATTTCATCATGTTGAGTAAGAACGATTTTATTAGATATTTTTTTTAATTAATGTTTAAGAGACGAACATCAAAGTTCATGACCGAGAGCCAATAGCCGAATATAGCGAATACGGATGAAGAAAGTGGTTGAATGAGAGTAGAAGAAGTAAAAACGTTTGAAATAAACCGAGAATTTACAGACTTCTTGAACACTTGTAAATTTTAAAGCATGTTTCTTATGTCAAACATCGTCACAAAAAGCATGCATATGCCAGACATTCAGTAATTTTTCCCATAAAGGGGTAATATGTAAAAATAGCGTCAACATTTCTAAAAACAAACCTAATTGCAGACTTTCAAATTATTAACTCTCTATTCTGAAACAAGATTTTACACTTTTTTATACAGTTTCTGAACGTTGTTTTGTGGTTTGATATTAGGTCAACCCTCGAGACACTGAAATATGGAAGTTTCTTGGTCCTCTTAGAGTTGTATCATCAATCAGATATTTTTTAATTCAATCAGGGAAACAAAATGAATGTTAATAGATATTGTGTGTAGAGAGGATAAGCATGATGAATCATTATTATTTTTCTTAACTTATTCTGCACTTGCTTTCAAATATCAAATATGCACAAACGAGTTATCGTGTCAAAATGCCAGATTATTGTGTCAAAATGCAAGATCGTCGTGTCAAAATGCCAGATTCCATCCACGTGTTAATGTGTCCTACTTGTTCATCGGTCTTTTTGACTGATAGCCATGTAGTGTAAACATTACTGTGGACATATTTTGAGTGATAGCCATCTCAAAATTTTCTACATATGAACCGTTATATTTCTGTCTATTCTTCATTTCAGAAATGTTTATCTATAATGTTGTATTAAAAGAGAAAATATTTATTGTAATTATTTTCAACACCATTATATATATATATATATATATATATATATATATATATATATATATATATATATATATATATATATATAATATATATATAATATATATATGGTTTATTCTGTTTCTGAGATTTATGTTTATGGCTCATTCAGTTCCTTCAGTAAGATAGAGGGCACCCAATGAAGACAAATTGCTCTAAATAACCAATTCTTGGTATGAAATTTCCCCAAAACTTGCATCATGTTAACACCAGATCACAAGCTCACATTGAATAGTCATTCTCCTCTTTACGCTTCAAGAATTTGTTAAAGCCAACAACGAACTTTGGGTAAATGGGGCTGATTTAGGTCCACAAAAAGGATGAACTTCTTTCAGAGAGTCTCTGTCCTTCTTGGAAAATGTGCTTCCAAGGTAATCAATGCAAAGTTCATGACTTAGTTTTAGATAATCAATAAACAATGATCTTAAGTGATATTTTGTGAACTATGTAACATAATGCATCGTAAAACATCGCTTTTAGCCCTAGTCGTATGAATTGGAGACTCGGTGTAACTTTATCGTTCAGTGGAAATGGGTGATGATGAAAACAGTATCGTTGTTAATATGAAGCAGTTTAACATGGAAAAACCTTCTCAAGAAAACAAATGGAGCATGTGGCTACCTCATAAAATGTTATTTTAGTGATGAAAGTTTAAGAAATTAATTGAAACTCATCAGTGACAGAAATTATTGAATAAAATTCATATGTAAAATTGCAACATGAGCTAGATGCTGGAAGAGGTGAATAATTAAAAGTTGAAGTGACGCTTTATACAGCATTATCATCCGTATTTTGTCACTTACATACGGGATCGGCGTTTGCCGGCCTATATTTCATAAACAGGTGACCCATAGAAATGTGTGATTTGCAAAAATCGTTAGCTTAATTATCTATCTTTATGTTATATAATTATTACGCGATAATCCAGTGTCAATGCTGTTATTAAATGGGAGTCGACAGTGGTATGGGAAATAATATTGCTGAAATAAGACTAAACGAGTTTCCCGTACGAATGAGTCTGCGTGAAGATAAAACAAATAAAGCTGCTATCGATCTCTGCAAGGCACGCTTTTAGTTCCATTTCGTGATTTACGGCACGGCAACACAAGTAGGCTATTTAATGCCGAGACAATTGGAATAAAATGTCTTGCACAGAACACACCACGGTAGCTGACGCTGCAGGATCTAATGACAGAATTCAAATTCGGAACCTTTCGGTCGCGAGTCTGGCACTTGAATGACTCAGCCACCGCAGCTCCGAAAAAGAAAAAAAAAATGTCCGGCCGGCAAACACCACCCCGTATTTGGGACGCTAAAATTGGGACTTTCAATGCAATTGGTTCTGCCGTTAATATATATATATATATATATATATATATATATATATATATATATATATATATATTATTATTATTATTATAATATATAAAAGATAAATGGTTACATATAGTTCTCTGACTTTAAAACTGATCTCTTCAATTATAATTTTCCCTTGGAAAAAATGAACTTGAAGACAAAGAAATTCATACTTGTTGTACGCAACAAAAGAAGCAATACTGGTAGCAGAGCTAGTTAGGTAGATTTCCAATAATAATAATAATAATAATAATAATAATAATAATAATAATAATAATAAAAATTTGCACAAAAATACCCCAAATATCATAATAGAGTGAGGATCTTAATATTGTCTCTGTTATGACCCAGAACCTAAGTCCATGGGGGTGGGGATGGGATGGGGGTAATATTACACACCACAGGGCATGACCCACATGTTTCAGTTTGACATATGTTGACACTTGGGTCAATGATCACACAAGCCAATGTTTAGACATGTTAGACAAAAACTCGGCAGTTATTTGAAATTTATGTACAATTACCCTTACCCTTCCAGTCCCGTCGACAGAGATTGGATGAAAATTCTAAACGTATTGTCACAATCTACACCCACAGGACTCTCATTAATCCATGTAACATATATCTAGGTATAACAGTGTAGGAGGAGTTCAGGGACATTACTAATGTACGTACGGACGGACTGAATGACAATATTCCCCTGCTTTTTTAAAGCGAGGGGACAAAAATGCATTAATTGGGTACGCCCTATAAATATGAGACTACCCTCATTTACAAATAGATAAATGTTTGTCGGCTTTTTTTTATCTTTCTCATAATATGAAATAGGCAATACCTACAAGAAGCGAGCAAAGGTTCAGACATGTATGCAATGACCAACATATTGTGTTTACTGACTGGACGCTACTCCAGAAAGTGCCCATTCTTCGACCTTGCAAAGAAAGTATTTTTTCGTTGCGTTGAATATTAATTTCTTCGATGAATATATAAAAAATATTGGAGTCAAGAATTCGTATTAAGAAAAAATTAGTCATTTGTGCCTTTTGACTTCATTTTGGGAAATTTTTGCATTGTCTGCAGAAGCACTCATACGGAGGAAATCATTATAAACCAGAAATAGAAAACAGGAAGCAAATGTATTTCAGCTCGAACACTATGCAGAAGCATTCGCAACTTCGAGGTCAATCCTACGGTTGATACCTCGAATGTATGCCGACAGCTGCCATTAGCTGACTTTCTAACAAACCTAGGTCATTTAAGAAACAAAGATTGAACGAGCAGTTGCGAATGCGTCGAACTATTTTTTTTTTCCATTCGCGACTTTTCGGTTAATCCTATGGTCAATCAAATTATAGTAGAAGTGGTCCGAATAGATTGCGGTTTCTTTTTTGCGAAAACATTTCCGGCGAACAAAATGTATGATTTTTCTGTAAATTACTGCGCCGACATACATCCGAGGTATATTTTTGTCTCGTATAAATAGCCGAGGTGGTTCGAATGTATGCAAAAGAGACTCGTTGCTATAAGAGCTGCGTTCGCTATAAAATCTTTAAATATAAATAGGTCAAACCTAAAACGAGCTAAGCTTGCTGTTCAGTGTTTGCAGTGGCAGATTTCGTGTAACGTTCTAATCATGATGCTTTTTTTGTGCGCGTTCTTACCTTGTGTAATGTAACAGTTACTGCGTTGCACTGAATAATTTAAACATTGCCAGTAAATATTTTTGCTTGAAAAGAGAGAGAACCAATATGGGAGGAGGGTATTTTGTTGTAAACGTTGAATAGAGTTTCTTTCATAATGAACGCTACGAAAACTTATTCGTGTAACGTCATTCCTTTCCGTAATGGCGCATGCGTAAAACACATAAAGCACCCGAAGATAATAGCGGCGACAATGGGGACTTCCTAGGTCTCGGTATGTCTGTCTGCCTGTTTCTGGGTGTGTGCAAGTTTTACTCGAAGTGCGGACTATAGTGTTAGTTAAAAATATCGACCTCAATCGCTTTCTTACAGTCTTCTCATAGCTACATAATATCAAATATGCAATACATAGGGCCGATCAATTCTTGCAGGACATATGTATTCTTAATGGTGTTGCGTGATGTCATGGAGATTTTATGCAGTGTGTCCCATACCCGTTCGTTGCCCGTGTCGAGCAATGTTACTGAGCTAGACGAATATTTATTGACTTTGTCGTTGAATTAAACACAAAAGCACAAATCTTATATATTTGTAACAGTGAATAAGTCCCATGGCGAAGAAAATAATATGACAAACGTTAGAAACACTCACTCTTCTCCTTTTTTTTTTTTTTTTTTTGTTCTTTGTTCTTTTCCCGGATGAAGGTATCTAAGGAGATCGCTACACAAGCGGGATCTTTGACCACGTCAAGCTTCACTCGCTACACAAGCGGGATCTTTGACCACGGTCAAGCTTCACTCGCTACACGAGCGGGATCTTTGACCACGGTCAAGCCACACTCGCTACACAAGCGGGATCTTTGACCAAGGTCAAGTTTCACTCGCTACACAAGCGGGATCTTTGACCACGGTCCAGCTTCACTCGCTACACAAGTGGGATCTTTGACCTCGGTCAAGCTTCAATCGCTATTACATGGACAATATTGGAATAATATCCCTTTACAGAAGAGGAATATGTAGAAAATAGGTGGAAATGAAGGAAAAAGGAATAAACTTCAACAGGGAATAACTTAAACAGTTGAAGGCAATCAAATAATACATTTTCGCCTTGGAATGAAGGAATGAATGCAAATCTCTCTCTCTCTCTCTCTCTCTCTCTCTCTCTCTCTCTCTCTCTCTCTCTTTCTCTCTCTCTCTCTCTCTCAGCAGCTTGGGCTATAATTTAGTTACAAACAACATGTAATACCCTAAATTTCTTCTGAACCCTCTGCGGGTTGTACCCCTATCTACATGTCTAAATAAAAGTACAATAGTGATAACATTCGCACGAAATGATTAATTTCTTTTAAATATTTTGAATTTTTAAACCAACCTGTCGCATCTCTATGCAAACACTATTGCATCCATCTCCATTCCAAGTGAACGGCTTTGCTAATGTATAATCCAGCGACATCTTAGTTCAGGTCGCTTGGACGTTTGTTGATTACAAGGAACCCTCGTCACTGACAACTGCGTGATATTTCCAGAGCTCGTGAGACCACAGGTGACTAGCATCCTCCATCTTAGTGAAAGTACGGAATCTGCGTACTTTTTTCCCATGATACACTGCGCCCATTCGTTTTCTTCCCATCTTAGTATGCTACTTATTACGCGCTCTACAACACTAATCGGAACATCCTCAGCCTTTTCCGTCAAGTCGAAGAAGAAACCTCTGATGTAATTCGCCGCCCTTTAGAACTATATTCGGAATTACTTTTGTTCAAATGGAACAATATGGAGGCAGAAGGAGACAAAGGCCTTTTCTGTCGCAGCATATGTGGTGTACAACCAAACCCATCAAATGTTGTATGTGGGCATTCGGGGTCATACGGGAATAAACGTTACACCATAGTGTTACATGGAAATGTCACTTGGGGTCAATGGGAAATCCTATGTTAAAAATGTCCATAGGTTTAACATGGGGATGGTATTATGGGGTCGAAAGTGTTTATAGGGTCAAGCGAGAATGGTAATGTTAACATCTTTATCTACAATCCAAACACACACTCCTACTATCCAACGAAAAGGGTAGGAACGTTTGTGTAGTGATCAGTACCCCACATATGCTATCCAACACGCTGTGTGTAGCGAACAATAACCAGTCATCTACTATCCAACACCCCACACTATATCAATCAACACGTCGTTTGCAGTGACTAATACCGAGTCATCTACTATCCAATACCCCACACTATACCATTAACACGTCGTGTGTAGTGACCAAAACCCACATATACCATCCAACACGCTGTGTGTAGTGACCAATATCTACTCTGCAACACTCCACACTATAATATTACCACGCCGTGTATAATGACCAATATCCCGTTATCAACAATCCAACACCCCACACTATACCATCAACGCGACCAATACCAATGCAAGTAACCAATACCCAGTCATCTACTCTGCAACACCCCACACTATAATATTACCACGCCGTGTGTAATGACCAATATCCCATTATCAACTATCCAACACCGCACACTATACCATCAACACGCCGTGTGTTGTGACCATCTACTATCCAACACCCTACACATTACCATCAACACGCCGAGTGTAGTGACCAATATCCCATTATCTACTATCCAACACTATTTTTTCCTAAATCAACATTTTTTTAATCAACCCCGCTAACTGAAACATCAACTACGAAGAAGGAGGATTAGGGCACGTCCCTTTCGCTTTATTTACAAAATACCGAAAAACATTAAACATGAATGTATTTACAAGGTTGACAACGTTGTGGAGTCAGACTAGACTTCCAGTGATCTAATACAGTGTAATTTGCCATCGAAACACACTACATTTATGTGCTAAAGAAAATAGACAGCCATAATGTTTACAAAAACACCTTTCTATTTTATCATCTTTTCTAGAGTACTCACGGTCAAAACACGTCACTAAATGTCGTAAGGGAAATCCAAGAGCTGCGTTGATGAAGAAAATACAAACAATATTGTCCACACACAATAGAATCTGATCCTTGTAATCTCACATTTTTTAATTGAGTAGATACATCATTTCTAGAGTCAATGATGTCGTCTTCCAGAGGAGGTTGCCCATAAGAATCAAACTATTCTACACTGTGATTGCTGGGAAAGTAGACGGCTACCAAATACGTGCCTGGTCGATGACTGTGTACATGCTTAAACGTCATTAGGTTTTCGATGTGGAAGTTCATCTTTAGCAAACACCACAGGAGTCAAAGAAGCTGTGTACGAACTGTGAGTCCGAAGTTAATGAAGTTCCTAGGTATCCATTTTTTCTTTGCTTTCATCACACCTGATTTTTTCCTTGAAAAGTTCTGTCAAGTAAGTCGATGAACAATGGGTAGTATCCGTACTCTGTTGCAAGAGAGCTTCGATGCGTTTCGTCTCCAGAGAAGTCAATGGAGGTAAGGAATGGTCACGCAAGTCTTTAT
Organism: Margaritifera margaritifera; assembly: GCA_029931535.1. NCBI lineage: Eukaryota > Metazoa > Mollusca > Bivalvia > Unionida > Margaritiferidae > Margaritifera > Margaritifera margaritifera. Next base: position 5,014,833 of record JAQPZY010001631.1, read on the forward strand.
ACCACTTTCTGAAAATCTTCTCTTCTGAGATGAGAGTCAATGCCTCTTCTAGATACTCTTCAAACTTTTCTTCTGAACTGGTCATCAAACATTTGTCGTGTTGTTTCTGACTAGGACGATTGATTTGAGATCCAAAACAATGTTTCATGTCCAGGCCTGTGATTCTTTCAGCGAAGGCACCAGCAAAACAGGAGACTAAATGTTCTTTGGCTGTATTATTGTCTTCTTCCTCACTTGTGGTTTGTGACTGTTGTTGTTGTTGTTGTTGTTATTCTGGATAGAAACCATCATCTTCGTCTATCTTCATAGGTTCGTGTTCCATCTTTTCTATTTTATTCTTCTATTAGTCTAGAATCACTTCTCTCAAACTGTTGATTTCCAGAGTATTGTCAAATTCTGCATACAAGATGGCGTTCACATTGTTGTCCAGAGCTACTGCAAACTCAAGTTCAACACGAAGTTGGCCCGATTTTATAGGGTGGAAATGTCCCGCCTGTATAGTCGTCGTACGAAATGCAGTGGCTACTGTTGGTACCTAGCTGTACTGTGACTTCAAACAGTATCAAGTAAGATCTCAAGTAATTATTCTGGGCAAAGTTAAGTTCAAAAGATCTGGTACACAACGTCCGGCCATCTCGGGTGACTTCTATCTTGGATACATTGAAGTGTTGGGACTCGAAAGGATTTGGATCGATGGCTCCGTTAAAGGGCCGCATTGCTGACGATGCCAATGAGCAAACGTTTTGGTAGCTGTCCTTGGAAAACATGATCTTCGATCTTGGATCGGAGTCCAGAGGCAATGGTGAAGGTTTCACTTCCACTCGTCATAGAGGATACTTTGCTGTCGTTCTGCTCAGAGTTTGACTGATGTAGGTTCTCACCTTAGGTAAGACTTCCACACGGCGCACGTAAAGTTTGGCTTCTTCGATGCTCGTTTTGTACTCATTAGCATTTGCCATCAAATGCAATACGGTATTACTTCGATTCAGTCTCATGCATACATCCACTCTATTCAACAAATACTTGTCTTGCAACTACATGTCCAAATGTAAACGATCCATCATTTCTAAACTGCGTCCTTGTTTGATTTTCTTTCGGAAGTTGTTAAATTCAACATTGTGAGGATTGTCATCCGCAGTCAACTCTGTATCGCTGAACTTGTCCAAAGCGTCAGGTTTCGATACCATTGAAGCATCCAGATGTGTGTTATTGGCTTTTTCCCGTAAGTCAAGAGGTTTTCCAGGTGGGCTCGGTAGAGGTAAGTGTCCATGCTGCTGCTGACCAGTTTGTTATTTAAGTACAAATCCACTTCGCAGAACAACGAATGCATGAAATTGTTGACGGGAGCTGCTCTGGCATAGACGCCTGAATTGTTGTTGTCCACTTTGAGAACTATGACTTTCAGGTACAATTAACTGTTAATTAACAGTTGGCATGGCAAACAGATCGAGTTCCGACTTGGAACATTCGCAAGTATCTCGGTGCAACATTTTCTTTTTTTTCAGTTAGTATTCATAAACGTCCAATTCTCTGCCAGTTCTTCTTGTTTTCTTATTCTTTTTCTGAATGCTTCTGTGAGATCTAAAGAGTTGTCGACGTCTCTTTCTGCCTTGTCCTTGCTGTGGCGTAGAGGAGAAATTAATGTCTTCGCCAGAAGTGCGAAGCGAATATATAAGGGTATCTTGCCACCCTAGGAGGTCTTTTCTTGTTGGAATCAACATATTTTCCCCTGCTTTCATCAAGGCTTCTTTAGGACTTTGTTGGTCGATGAGTACGTTTTGGAGAAATTCTTTTCCTTGCATCAAAGCTGCATCTTTTAAAGCATGCAATTCTCGAGTGACCATATGTTTCAAGATGGGTGCTACAGAACGAAAAACTGATTTTAACATATCGCCTAAACCACGTCCTCATTGTCGAGCTACTCCTTAGAACACAAGATAAATCTTTTACAATTCACTGGAGAATCGTTGTCGAAAATGTAGTTTCACGGTGACTTTTCTTTTGGAGAATACAATATTTTGTCCAAGATCTCCTTTTTTGTAATTAATATTGACACTGTCAAAATAAGATTTACTGACATGAAGATAATGAGGAAGTACAAATTCTCGGTGAACGTGATACGTGCTTCGTCCTTCATCATAAGCAGCTATGGCAGAATCCATTTTGAAAAGAATGACTCTCAGCATCGGAGCGGCTGTGTTATCTACCACGTTGTACTCGACTACATCAGAATACACAAACATCAAATTCAGTCCTTCCTTGAGAGACAAGGCATGTATAGAAAATCAGAGAAAATACAGGGAAAAAATGAATATACGTTAGGTAAAGGAACAACTCAAACATATGAAGGATCTCAAATAATCAATTTTTGCCTTGAACTCCATACAAAAGTAGCTCCACCTCTCTCTCTCTCTCTCTCTCTCTCTCTCTCTCTCTCTCTCTCTCTCTCTCACACACACACACACACACACACACACACACACACACTCAAGGCGGTGCCAATGTTTTCAAACTGTTAGTGTTACAATACCGCAACGCGGCCTTCAGTCCCGCTAGACTCGCTTCTCTTCTTATAATTGGAATTGCGTCTATCGATATATATTCACTGGGCTTCGAGTACGGGTTGAGACATACCAAAAAATAAGTTTGAAATATAAAACTATTAATTTTCATATTTCTCGTAATTTTTCATGTTTGCATAAGTGCGTAATATATTTTTTTCCCCTGGAAGCTACCTCAGTTAGGGCAAAGAAACTACGTACATGGTGGACTATGCACACTTTATCTCCATTTTATTTGATTTCATGCAAGATATTGGCTTAAAAATCATTAGTGTTCACTTTACGACTCTCCATCTTGAGCATACGGCTCCCTCCACCATATTTGATATTTTTATTGTGCAAGCAGGGGATGAGATGTCCTTATGTTACCGTCATGATCGTTTCATATTACCCTTACGTGTCTGTAACATCACTTTAAATACCCTCACGTTAACGTCATATTACCGTACTATTATTTGGACGACTAGTAGTTCAGAAAGTGGTTTGCCTCTCCGAATACAATTACTCAGATTCTGCATTTTTTTTACCTATGAATAAAGTGTAGTGCATCACAGTTTTTACTTTTCTTGAGTATAATAAAACAATTATTGCCCTCGTCTTGATGTGAAATGAGGAATTGTCCACACATGCCATTTTACCCTCGGGCAGAGCTCTCAGATAATGAAACACATGCCTCGGATGGCCAATTTGCCATATAACCTCAAAACAAGGGCAAACGAAAATACTGTCACATAAAATTTTTTTATTTTTGTTACAACACGAAATCTATTAGAGCCGATCCTACTAATTTTGCGTATTAATTACAGGTTGTACCTGCTAACCTGCAGTCGCCCTCAACGATTCTTTGATTTAAGCTGGGTCGATTTTAAACAGAACAACATTTATTCGAATCTTTCGGACGTATCAGCTGTTTCCCATACCACTTAACTATTATTGGGGAAGACTGCAGTTTAGTAGTTGCAGTCATAAACGATGCTCATTTCCAATATGATCGGCACTAAATGACGGTGAATAATAGCTTACTAATTGCTCTATTTTCCACTTATATTTTGAAGTTGCCTCCCCCACCACTAAACACCTCCGCTTCCGCAATATAAATATCCGATATGTTACAAGAAGCACCCGCTAAACCGCATTCTACCTAATAGTTCATCAGATAATAAATATTGAAAAAAGTGTCAAAGCATTCACAATGTTCGAAAATTTTGTAGGGTCGTCGAACTAGGCACAAGAGAACTGAAATCCAAAAATAACGCTTGATTATTGGTGGGCTGAATTCAGGGAAACTGAAAAGAAATTGGTAACAGAAATAACTTTGAATGTAATATCCCACGTGGTCTGCACCAGTTGCTGCATCATTGTTTATTATTTTAAATTCTATGCAGTATTTTTAATAGTTGCAGACACAACATTTACCCTGTTTTACGTGTTTATTCTTTTCAATTCTAGTTCAAAGTATATTGCAAAGAATCAAGAATAAGCAATGATCGTGAGGTAACTACATGTAGTTCCATACGGCAACTGGTGCAAAGCATCTACAAAAATTCCAAGGATGGAGAGAAGGGGGTGGGGTTGAAGTAGGGGTGGGTAACATGGTATTATAATCTAGTGTGAAGCAGATCAAATATGTTACGATATAATATGATTTTAACAATCATTATTTCTTGGAAAAACTTACCGGTTCTCCTAACTTTGTTGTACACAGAATAACAGTTCCCTTGGGCAGCATCGGAAGTTTGGCATCCAATGGCAAACTCTCCCAGATAGGAAGACCGTCTCCAGCTGGTAGACATGTTGGCTTTTCTGGACTTTTAGTTCGTTTAAACATGTTCAAACGTTCCATACTAGGATACTTTTCCTATGATATGATTTTATTCCTATTTTATTGTCATGTTGTAAAGAAGACAGAAGTTTGTTGTTCGACGACAAAGATATCATGACGTCACTCCCAACTCTTGTTGTGGCAATGACGTCATTACATAGTTCAGTCCTACACAGAGTACATTGTTCAACGCTAATATTGTGCAATGAACTCCGCGAGAAATGCTAATAGTTACTTCTCGCGAGACATTGAAAATGAAATGTATAGTAGCACTTCGATATAAATATAAACCTGTTTTAATTTGTTGCTCTTTACAGCTCGCTTCATGAGTTCGTCTTCTTGATCGTTGTTTTTGTCGGTAGTTGTAGCAGCTCGACAAGAACGACCTGTCCGTTTGACTTTTCATTAGAATAGATATTAGGACATAAACTATGTCCAAATACGTTTTTGCACATATTTTTCAGAGATAGCTTTTTTATTTGTAATCTGATAGAAACGTGGCAGTGGCAAAGTATGTTCAAGGCGACTACCGCCAACTTATCCAAGAGATTCCGTCTACATCAAATATAAACTTACGCAGCTGATCAGATAACAGTTTTAAAAATGTTTACATTTTTGGAGAAAAACTAAGCCCGTAACCACGCCCAGTACCTACTTAGTTTCGAATAAATAATACAAATTACTCCTAATTATTTTACACAACCATCAGCATGGTTAAATTATTTTGATATTATTCATCCATTCGGGCTAGCTTAGGAACTCATTTTGACCGACTTTGTTTTAAACATAGTAACTCTCTTTAGTCTACGAGATACAACTTAATATCTTTTTTTCTAAATGTAAATTCGTACACAATTCACAATTTGTATAGATATCGATTAGAAGAAAAGCTATTTGTACGCCGTAACATTTTCGAATAATTATAATAATCGAATAAATCTTTATTCCTCTAATAGGACCCTTCTTACTAGAAATTTTTCAGCGAACACAAAACAGCACGTGATGCTCAAGCGGGTACAACCTCGCCTCGTGCTTTCTTTGATCTCATAATGTTCAAACATCAAAGTAATGTAATTCAATAAAAAAGAACACTTTATATTAGTTCATTCCACATGGCGTAGGTATTTGGTATGGTTTGCGGACGGTTTTTATGCGGAAATATCATGAGCAAAACTGTTATCTGATCAGCGACGTAAGTTTACATTCTATTATGATACGACCTTTTTGAGAAGTTAGCGGTAATTATCCTGAACAACATTGTCACCGACACCTTTCATATCATATTACAAATGAAAAAAGTTATAGCCGAAACAATGTGCAAAAACATATTTGGGCAATGTTTTTATTCATATTATTATTATTATTGTTATTATTATTATTATGATTGTATTGGAGTGAAAAGTATAACGGCGTGCATGCGTTGTGCGTGCAAGTTGTATACAAAATAATTCCTCCAGACCATGCAAAATAGAAATCCATTCAGACCAAATAAAATTACTATTTCACATCTTGTTTTATGAATGAATATTCCAACGAAAGGTCAAATGGACAGGTCATTCTTGTCGATCTATAGTGGTAGTGGAGCAGTATAACATGACAAGTTCCCTATTATGTCGTGGGCGTATACTCATGAATGCTTAAGTCGGACCTGTCTCATTTTCAAACGGGTAATTTGGGTGAGGCAGTTAAGTTCTTTTCTGGCTATTTTTTTTTTGGATTAAAAACTTGTCCTCATTTCCTTGAATTCATTGTTCAAGCAGTTTGACCGATACACGGAACAATCACTATCTCATCATTGCGAATGATGTAGCATTAATTATAACTGACGAATAACTTCCTCATATTGGAAGGGTCACGTTTTTTAGTTGATAGAGCACACTTTAAAATTGTAAGAGGTGCTTGAAAGATGTACATGGTCCAAAAATCCTTCAAAAAAGAAATCGAAAATAAGGAAATTGAAGGTCGGATAAGCACGGTAAGCTGTATGTGCGTTCATTATTGGAAGTACTTGAAATACGCGACAATTGCTATGGGTAGGGTACGGCTTATTGTTATGGGTGGGGCATAGATTATGGGATGTACTGGAAATACGCAACCGACGCTATGGACAGGATATGAGTTACAGTTTTCGGTGTTATTGTTATAGTTAAGATACGGGTTCTTATTTTCGGGGGGGGGGGGGATTTGTCATCCTAAGTATGTACTTGGGTGTAAACTGTTTTGAAGAAAAGGTTGAGTTTTTGCCCACAAATTACTGAAGCACATTATTTTCGTATATACATGTACTATGTTTTGTATTACAAATGTACGTCTTAAATTCGACGATTGCAACCAGGATAAAGACCGCGTTGTTACATTGATCATTTGAAGGATCACCTTAAATGTCCAGGTCTAAAGACTGTCTTATTGTATCGTTACAACTACCTCAACTTCAGACAAAAAGAGGGATCAATATGTTGCGCTTTGCAATTCGCCCGAGTGACTCTTAAATACGGTAAGTAAATGTTTTATGTGTATTCATTTTGTTTGTGTTCCAAAATGTTTCTTTTTAACAGCACACAAAATGAATGTAATAGTGTATGTTTCACCTCTCTGTGCGGATAAAATTTGTCAGTAATAACATCCAGTAAACATTTTCATCCGCTGTCGGCGGCAATCAATGAAACTTCCTCTTTAATGTCTGCTTTTGATCAAGATTTTCGCTAACTTTAATTTTTTTAAAAACACAATTAAATTTTTAAAACCACAATGTAAGTTTATTTTAAGCATAGGTATGAAGATCGTCATCCTTATCCATCAAAACGTTGAACGTACTATTTCTCAATTTTGACGAATCGTATTATGATTGGAGCTGTAACAATACAACAATGCGTATCACACATTTTGATGTACCGCATGTCTTCTTAGCGCGATATGGTAGAGTAAAAAGACTAAAGAGCATAATTTTTTTTAAAATTATTGACAGTTGCAGGTAGATGAAGTTAGAAGAGTATAATTCAGGTTTGCTTTTTCATTTTATATCAATGTTCTTTTTCAAATTAGTTTTCATTAACACAACTAACCTTGACAATTAAATATAAGCAATGGTTGGAAAATACGATGGCCAAAAGTGTCATGTTGAGAACTGGAGAAATAAAATTTATTGCAAATATACGCAATACTTTTTGTAAATGATAATGAATATGATCGTGAATATTTACAATAAGTTTGTGAATTAACGTAATAACATTGAATTTATTCGCAAAAAGTATAAAGAATATTCGGCAAAAAATACTGTTACTATTGCTAATAAACGCAATACACTAGAGAAAAAACGCAATAACTTTCGCAATATTATTGCAAATAAACGCAATTATATGGCGATTATTCACAAATGTTTTGCTAATATTCGCAATACTAATTTGCAAATAAACGCAATACGAGTGGCAAATATTCGCAACAGAATTGCAAATAGTGGCAATGCTATTGCGTTTATTGACAAATGTGTTGCAAATAGTCACCTGAAATTAGCACAAGGTATGCATCGTGATACCTTTGTGTCAGGATCTCTGTGTTATGTGGCGATACGCTGATTTCTTACGACGGGTTACAGGATGAAAATAAATCTTCAAATCTCGAATTTTATCCAAAATTTAATTAGGGTACATAGTTCTAATCACCAAAAATACTGACTGAGGCTAAATTAAGGCAGTGATGATCTCCAAGGTTTCATTGTTACTAATCATGACGCATTTCCAACGATTGATGTGAGGTCCTCTTTGCGGGGACCAGGGGGTGGGGAAGGAAGGAAAGGGTATTTGTGAAAAATGTGTCTCCTGAAAATGTTGGTCTTTGTTCCTTTATTACCCTTGAATATAATCCAATGTTCTCCAAACTATTCCCTAAAATTCGCAGTTTGTTAACTAGTTCAATGAAAATATTCACCAATGTCCCCTTCTTTCTAAATGTAAAAGCAAAGGGAATAGACGCTGTTCACATTGTATGTGCACATGCCCAAGGTCCTTCAAGTGATGGTAAATCCAACAAGAATATCGAGAGGTTTTGCTTGATTGGGAAAACCTATCACACTTATTTAAGGCTATTGAGCAATTATTAGGGAAAAATTAAATAAAAAAATCACACTCAGCAACGTTTTTAGCTTTGATTATTATTTTTATTTCCTGCAAGGAAATAATAACAATTGATAGGGACCCACGATAAGTCATAAATAGTAACTTTTATTTGTACCGGTGGTATCTTTAGGAACGACAATTTTGGTTTTGAGTCATAGTTTTAATTAACCATTTACGTTGCAATAAAATATACATAATAATAATAATAAAATGAAGGCCTGTTTTATTATTTGAAGTCTTCTAATTAGGGGAGGATAGTGGCTTGTCGGCACAATTTTTTAAGTTTATTGTGTTCGTCTGATGACGACCGGCTCAGAAGATACTTGTATTATTGCTTGATCAAATACAAACACTACAACCCCTATTGAAAGGAACATCTCAAGCGTATTTGACATGCTGGCTTCATAAAAGTTAAATGTCTGGATGTAATAATAGTTCATAGATATTTATATTTGATCTTCTGATATAACCATCTTGTTCGAAAAAATTTTTTATACTTTTTTCCCTTTGTTTGTGGATTCACATTTTTAGAAATGCTTCAATTTGTCCCTTTTTGGGGTACATTTCATTAATTCATGCATTCGTACGTTTGTTCGTTCTCTGGTTTACCCCTAACGCCTTCTCTAAGTCAGATTATTTGTTTATTCATGGAAATATATTCATAAATAGTTAGTACATTCCTAGAAATTACAACGCTGAATGGTGAAAGCGCTAATTACATATTTTATCATTAGTAAAGTCAGCCTGGATTAAGAGTTACAGTGATATAGAGGATATCTACGTTGTTTTTAGTAGATATACGGAAATATTTCACGAGTGAAGTGGAGACATTGTATTGTCATGAGTGGCGAAACCACTCGTGACAATGCAATATTTCCACTTCACTCGTGAAATATTTCCGTATATCTACTAAAAGTAAACTACATAGATTTTCTTTTTATTATATATTTTTTTAAGCAAAAACCGTCGATTTGCATGGATTTACTCCATTCTGTGACGATGCTATTAACAGCTGCATTACTACATCAATAAAAAATAAGTTCCTAAATTTTACAGTAATTTTGGGACAGTGACGTTTTAAAAATTTAGCTTGTATACATCATGCTTTAAATTGTGTATTTTGTCAAAATAATGACTGTATTGCTACGAAAATGAAGAGATTTTTATTTTTGTTAACACATTTCATGCGCGGATTGATACTGTTCGGGTGGGGTAATGGTGAAACATCAGAGAGTGTTCTATCAGACAGACTTCAGAGCGTAACATCTTTAAACAACAAATTTGTTCGTTTACTTGTAAGGATTTTCATTCTTTATTTTGTTTATTTCTACATTCAGACGTGAATTTGTGTGTGACCTTGGCAAGACAATCTATTTTGGTAGCAGACACTGTATTAAATTTGCGATTGTCACTTAATTTCTGTTTGCAATCAACACAAATCAACGCCCAATTTATCCATCGTTTTCAAACACGATTATGATGAGAGTTAAAATTGCTACTTTCAAAAGTTTATTAATATAGTTAATCACTATTTTTTCTTAAATATGTGGACCATTTTTGTCGTAGAGTATTACAGGTATATAAATACATATGGGTGACACATAGTAACATGTCATGTGTTGTAAGTTCAGTTACTGACAGTTTCCATTATTCATGTAGAAAACTAATTATGAAAAGGTAATACTTGAAGTCTACATTTTGCTGTTTGGAGTTCGTTTTAAGGCATTTATTGATGGGACATCGTTGATTGCATAAATGTACACTAGAGGGGTCTACAGTTGACACATTTTAGGATCTGTTCATCCTGATGTGGAGAGAGAGAGAGAGAGAGAGAGAGAGAGAGAGAGAGAGAGAGAGAGAGAGAGAGAGAGAGAGAGAGAGAGAGAGAGAGAGAGAGAGAGAGAGAAAATGAGCAGAAGAAGAATAAAAATTAAATATGCCTAAATATGGAAACACAGGTTCAAATAACATACATAAGGGCAGATATATTTTCCTAAATGGGAAAAGAAAGTAGTTCCAAAAGTGATATCGCCACTGTGTGGATAAAAGATGTGTCGGCACTATGGCGATATACTTTTTCTCCCACTGATATATTTCAATAGCTGACTATAAAATATATAATAAAAACTGATATCGACGACTCATAGAGAGAAAAAAAATTAATCGTCATAAAATCTTCACATACAGAGCAATGATATCTTGGACGTGCCATAAAAAAAAGAAAAAAAAAAAAAAAAAATTGTTCAAATATGCACCGGGAATGGAAAGATCACAAACCGTCTTTCTTTTCTCAACGTAAAAATCACGCAGAACGCAGATTAGAGTGTGGAGTAATTCTGTTCATGTACAAAATATCATTTCTACGTTGAACCATGACAAACAACACGTAATTACAGACCAGAACAGTACTTTGACTGAGATATGTTGCGGTGGACGTGGCAGTCCTTCCTCATACCAATTATGACAGTATCACTGCTGCTGGCATTAACTACTCAATCGATGACATCATCAACTCCAGACGATTTATTTGATTTTTATCATCATCGCATGAATTTCAGATGTCATCAACAGTACCCATCATATCATACGATGGTTTCAAGAAGAAACAAGCAGAAGAGTTTCGAAGATTTCTACAAAGTCAGAAGGGGGAAGAAGCGATTTTTCTATAGTAAGAAGAAGAGAAGAGGAAACAAGGCATGAAGGTGATGACGATCAGTAGTCAACAGAGTCAAAGCAGTGAAACTCCGGATATATTACAGCAGATCCTGAATGAACTAAAAAAGATGAGGGCTTTATAGTAATCCTCTTTAGCGAAGCCTAAGAGGAAAATACCTACACCTCCAAAACATCTAAGCCATTAGCAACTAGCAACTGGTAAAACAAATTCAATCACAGCAACAGTAAAGACAATGATACCATTGGCAGTGGGAGTAGGACGAGGGAAAGGATTGAGGCAGTTACAGCTCGTGATGGAAAGTCCCTGACTTTTTTAGTGGACAATTTTCAAACGGTCCTTTTAAGGGCCACCTTTATCTCTCAGAAAAAGAGATACGCATATAGGATTGCCAAATTGAAACAAAACAGATACAACCAAAAAGAAAAAGGAAAAATGTGTGTGTGTGTGTGTGTCTAAGAAAAATTCCCATGATCTTAAAAAGAACAAACAACCAGAAATATTTATCCACACAGTGATAGGATTTAAGAACTTAGGCAATGGGGGAATAATAAGCAAATCAACACCATTGGATTCTTTTTTTCCTTTGAGTATATTCTGCATGAATAGGAAAGACAACACAATTGAAACACGTCATTTCACAATAGTCCATTTTTTTTTTTCTGGCGGTTTTTTTTTCCTTGGCCTCTGACGATTTCTTGTGATCGTGTTGGTTGAATTCTGTAGCCCAAAGCCCTCTCTCTTGACAGACGTAACACTTATTTTCACTTTTATTTCTGGATCGGATCTTCTTGGAAATCTCTCATCAGAAATTTGATCTTATGTTGCTCCTGTATATATATATATATATATATATATATATATATATATATATATATATATATATATATATATATATATATATATAGAGAGAGAGAGAGAGAGAGAGAGAGAGAGAGAGAGAGAAAGACTCGAATAGTCCACGAACATGAAACGAACACACCATTCTATCGAGAAGCCAGAAACAAAGGATCGACGACGACGGCAGTATTATTTGTCACTTAACACAAGGAGTACAGTGTTAGTACAAGGGCATCCTAGTGGTTTTAACGATGAAATGATCGATCCGTGTGCATCAGCACCACCATCACCGCGACCGAAAGAGTCTAGGTTGTTCAAGACTAAAAGTCGCGCGTTAGCCCCCGAGAATAATGTCCATATTTAATTTACTAACAATGTAACTTCCAAACATTTTAAGGACAGCCTAAACTTACACAGTCAAATGTAAAGATTTCAAGTGAGAAATAACCGCAGAGAAATTGGTTGTTTTTATAACAGATTTGTTTGAGTCTATGTTGTTCGAGTTAGAACGACAGCGTCGGACTGAAGATCAAGATCTTTTGCAGCTTTAGACACCCAGTACAGTTTGAAATTTCCCGTATGGATTGAATTTCGCAGACCTGTTGAATTAACAGCTTCCAAGATCATTGACAAAAATCAATAAGTGCGACATTCCAACGACGAGTTCAACATCACTGATTGAAAAGCCAACGAGTATACGACTCACGTTTCACCTCCTTCAGACAGTGGACTACGACGTTGCAAAGTGTTATCCGTGAATCAGCTTCTAACCTCAAAAGAAGTATAGTATAGACTGACAATGACCAAGACAACATCAGTTTAGCGCCTGCCATCGCGGTAATAAGAGTTCAGGCAAGGAAAACCGATACACCGGAATGGAGGGGATTATGGCGGAAGATTAGAAATAGTACAACCCCAAATAAAAAAGAGAAGCAGATATACTTTTGGAAAAAGATGAGATTTCTAACGAGGCTGTATGGAGACCTCGTAAAATGTACACAAATCAAGCAATGTTTGCCCCACAAGTGAATTATTGGAAGCGAGTCCACAAATGTCGATGGACTCTTCGTTCCAATTCGAAAGATTCACACCTTTGTCAAAGGTGGAAATGATGCTATATTTGTCATCACCTCGTCGATTTAGCTCATCAGTGTTACATTCAACGATACACTAACGAACAAGACGAATTAATAGATAACCAGAACCAGAAGAAAAAAAAAACAACAACAACAAAAAAACAAAACATAAAAAACAACAACAACAACAACAACCTGGACCATCCAGTGAACTTTATCTTTTTTTCTAACTTTTGTGTGGCCCATGGAGCTTGTAGTCAGTGTATTCAAGAACGTCTCTTTTAGCATTGTCGGTACTTTCGTGTGCTCCCAGGCGGACGAGAAAAGATATATTCTTTTTGTCGATATTTCGTTCATTGGTCTTGGACACCACTGACGACTGGAATGAAGATGTAGATCATTACGGCAACCGTCACTAATACGCTAATTTGATCGCTCACAATATTTCTTGGTATTAGGGACAGTTTCTTTTGAAACATTTTGTAGAAAAAGAAACTGAATTGCCACAAGTTACAATGAACGGAACAAAGATCATTTACATGAAAATAGGAACAGTACAGTTCATCATAGGAGCTATTGTAGTCGTCATAGATGATACGCTCATAGTTGTATTTGTTTTTCCCAACTTTAGAATAGTAGTTTAAGTAGTTTAAGTTAGAAAGAATACAGTAGTGAAATATAAGTAATTTGGCATTTACAATTGGGTACCTAGAATACAGTAGTGAAATATAACTAATTTGGCATTTACAATTGGGTACCTAGAATACAGTAGTGAAATATAAGTAATTTGACATTTAAAATTGGGTACCTAGAATACAGTAGTGAAATATAACTAATTTGGCATTTACAATTGGGTACCTAGAATACAGTAGTGAAATATAACTAATTTGGCATTTAAAATTGGGTACTGTAAGGGTGCAAATTTCTGTCGATCTATAAAGAGAACATTAACTTGGACAGAGAACAATTAATTAGATTTATGAGGAAAGGGTGCGTATTTAATCGCTATGCTGCGTGGATTTTAAGGTCTGTGTTGTGAGAGGAACCGATTTTTAATTAAGCATTCGTTTATTTAACAGTCCGAGAAACTGGAAGGGAAAAGGTTGACTCAATCTTTGTATCGAAAATGTCAGAATTGAGATTGTCCAGAATCAGTTATTTGGAAATCTAGAGGGTCAGGATGACCGCAAATTTTGGCGCCTATTTATAAAAGGCGGTAGATATATTTAATCCTGATTGGCTACGCTAAATAAGGGGCGTGTTTCCCACACGAAATTTCATAGTTTTAATATGCCACATCGAAAAATTTAGCCAGTCTACGTTTAATCCGTGAGAGTATAAGGGACTCCGAGATTGAATTTGCAAGAAATTATCTCGTAAAACAATTATCCAAGGGACTGGATGTCTGGAAAGTTGACGGACACAATTCTGGCCGTAGAAGCGAGCAAGGCTTGAAAGCACAAGGTATTTGCGTCAATCTCATGTAATTCGTTGATACCAATATAATTATTTGCTTGAATTTATTTACTTATATTTGCATGAATTTATTTGTATAAATTCGTAGATCAATTTTCTTGATATGAGTATAACTGTGTTTGAGTTCATTATCTGAATTCGTTTAATGATCTTATATATAAGTTTGACAGATTGTTTGGATTTGTTGTCTTGAGTGTTATAGGAGTCATGTATTTTAAGAATTTCATGCATTACTTTAGTTGATATGAGTATGAGAATCAGTGTGAATTCACCGATCTTTAATGATTTCATGTATGATAAAAACTTAAGTGCGTATCGACTGAAATTAACGTTGTTAAGCCATGAAGTGAGATTTCATGGACGCTAAAGACTTGAATGTGTGTATTCGCTGAAATTAACGTAGTTAAGCCATGTAATGAATTTCATTCATTCATTTGTATAATCGAGAACGGAACTATTATGTCACGTGTGATGTTAATGTGAGTCAGCGATGAAATAGCCGTTAGGAAATACATTAATCTTATGAAACTGGGTTTGTTTGTTTATGGCCTGCCGTGTTTGGCTTGACCAGATAGCCTTTGGTATCTGTTTGACTTCCGATAGGATGATATCTGACATAACGAGAGTGGAGTAATGATCTATTCCCAGTAGGATATCTGACAGAAGATTTAGGTTGCTTCTCTGTTTATTTTGAAAGTAGAAATAGCTCCACTGACGTAATCCACTGACGTATCCACGTACCTACGTATCTACATACCTACGTATCCACCTACCCACACAAAGTTTGAGGGGCGACAGAGGCAAGAAGATAGTCAGAGTGAGAAGAAAGCGAAGGAACCAGTTGAACAGCACGGAGAACCGGAGGAAACCAGGTTATGAAGCTGTACATAGCAATGACTTCGATTGTTCACTCGATTCTACGATGAATTAATTCTGTCATTTAAACAGATCGGCTATTTATATAAGTATGTTTGTGTTTAAAATTCGGTGAATGATTTATTTCAAAAAGAAGTGTATCTTCCTAATGTAATGCATTATCACAGTTGTTTATGTAATTGATTAAATTGCTATATTTCATATACGGGGGCTCGTTTTAGTCTGTTCTATATATCTGCTCAGATCTCTATTCATTCCATCTATAAGTTTCACAATTTATATTATTCTTTACTCGATCCGGGCAATAACACCGAGGTCGATCATCCTCTAGATAACGATAACCACAACCACCACCACCCCCACCCCCACGCCACAGGTACCTAGAATACAGTAGTGAAATATAACTAATTTGCCATTTAAAATTGGGTACCTAGAATACAGTAGTGAAATATAACTAATTTGGCATTTACCATTAGATACCTAGAACACAGTAGTGAAATATAACTAATTTGGCATTTAAACTTAGATACCTAGAATACAGTAGTGAAATATAACTAATTTGGCATTTAAAATTGGGTACCTAGAATACAGTAGTGAAATATAACTAATTTGGCATTTACCATTAGATACCTAGAATACAGTAGTGAAATATAACTAATTTGGCATTTAAACTTAGATACCTAGAATACAGTAGTGAAATATAACTAATTTGGCATTTAAAATTGGGTACCTAGAATACAGTAGTGAAACATAACTAATTTGGCATTTAAAATTGGGTACCTAGAATACAGTAGTGAAATATAACTAATTTAGCATTTAAAATTAGATACCTAGAACACAGTAGTGAAACATAACTAATCTGGCATTTAAAATTAGATACCTAGAACACAGTAGTGAAACATGACTAATTTGGCATTTAAAATTAGATACCTAGAACACAGTAGTGAAATATAACTAATTTGGCATTTAAAATTGGGTACCTAGAATACAGTAGTGAAATATAACTAATTTGGCATTTAAAATTGGGTACCTAGAATACAGTAGTGAAATATAACTAATTTAGCATTTAAAATTAGATACCTAGAACACAGTAGTGAAACATAACTAATTTGGCATTTAAAATTAGATACCTAGAACACAGTAGTGAAACATGACTAATTTGGCATTTAAAATTAGATACCTAGAACACAGTAGTGAAACATGACTAATTTGGCATTTAAAATTAGATACCTAGAACACAGTAGTGAAACATAACTAATTTGGCATTTAAAATTAGATACCTAGAACACAGTAGTGAAACATAACTAATTTGGCATTTAAAATTAGATACCTAGAACACAGTAGTGAAACATAACTAATTTGGCATTTAAAATTAGATACCTAGAACACAGTAGTGAAACATAACTAATAACTAATATGGCATTTAAAATTAGATACCTAGAACACAGTAGTGAAACATAACTAATTTGGCATTTAAAATTAGATACCTAGAACACAGTAGTGAAACATAACTAATTTGGCATTTAACATTAGATACCTAGAATACAGAGTGAAATATAACTAATTTGGCATTTAACATTAGATACCTAGAATACAGTAGTGAAATATAACTAATTTGGCATTTAACATTAGATACCTAGAATACAGTAGTGAAATATAACTAATTTGGCATTTAAAATTAGATACCTAGAATACAGTAGTGAAATATAACTAATTTGGCATTTAACATTAGATACCTAACAATGCGGAATAATATATTCATGCGTTGTTAAGTTTTCCTACATATTTCACCCCAATTTCCTTTTTAAATTTCATTAGGAAATCTGTATCAACTCGTGCAGCCGGACAGTGTCGTCACAGTCGACATGATTGTCCCCAATGAAGAAAGATGTGCAAACCACATGCATCCTTTCGCCAATGCAAATGGCCTGGAACTAGTCTGGGTTAGCCTTCATTCCATTCAAGGCAAACCAGTCGATCATGGCTTCCTGCTGCAGCATATCCTTAACATAAGTAATTTCTTCATGCACACAAGATAGATTATTCTCATTTGCATAATTGTACAACGTGGCCTGTTGGACAAAGCAAAATATATCATTTGCGAAGATGTTACAAAATAAAGGCCCAAGAATAGATCCTTGGGGAACTCACTTTATTATAGTAAACCAGTCGCTTCAAAAGATACCGAGTTTTACCTGATATTTTCAGTGTGGCATATAGCTATACGCCTTTGTCTTTCGAATTAAAAGCGCAAGAGGAAGGTAATCAAATGCCTGGGATGGATCCATTAGGATAACCTCCGTGCATTTGTTTTCATCAAGAGCGCGACGCCAATCCTCAAGGAGACGAAGTAAAGTAGTGTGACACTCATATTCTGGTCCAAAAGCAGATAAATATGGATGGAATATTTTCAAATCCTTACTTTATTTGAGACGCAATTTATTTTTCATATATTTTTTAATTAAGGAAGACTGCTTGTAGGTCAATAATTTTCTTTAGACAAGGGGTCTTTTTCTTTTCTTATATATAAGAGTAACCTGTACTTCCTTGAGACTGCTAGGAAAAAGATTTTGGAAGAAAGTTGTATTGATAAGTTTGGCTATGAGTCCAGACCAAGCAAGTTATTTTACTAATTTTACAGGGATATTGTCTACTCCAGTTGTTATTTTGGAATTTACACTAAGGATAGATTTTCCTACTGATTCTGCGGATATATATATATATATATATATATATATATATATATATATATATATATATATATATATATATATATATATATGATAATTCCGGTAGATCATAGTTTCTTCAATTGCTTCTATGCTAGGATGGGCCAAATGACATTTACAAAATTTACAAAGAAATCACTGAAAATTGTGCATACATAATTTTGGCCAAATAAAATTTTTGTTCGATTAGAATAGTTGTGTGATCGTTAGCTTTGCCTTTCTTCGACAGAAAAGGTTTGGGAGCGGGTCAGAAGTATTTTGACTTTGTTCCCCCCCACCCAAAAAAAAGCATCTTTCAAAAAAGTATAATCTAATACTGCTTCTTTTTAGTTTTGTTACTTTGTTCCTTTGATTTTTGTAATTTTCCAAGTTGATTTTATTTCTACATTTTTGGAAACAATTGAACAACATTCTCTTCTTAAACATAGCTGTTCATGTAAAGGGAAGGGTCTTTCTTAGGAAACTTTTGCTTATATTCCTCAATGATATCTGAAAAAACATCTCATGTGCGCAGTAGATGTCATATACATCATCAAAATTGTAGGCCACATGAAAAGACGTCCTATTTATATCATCATTGAAACGCTGTTGATCAAAACTTTTGCAACTTCTGAATTTATTTTGCAACTTTTACTAGGGTTCACTTCATTTAGAAAAAAACAGTGCAAACTAAATTATGCTAGTCACTAAAAAAGAAGAAAAAACAGTTAAGATTTACTGATTTTTAAAACAGTTTGGTCTATTGGTAAGTATAACATCATTCAAAGTAGGTGTTTGGTCTATTGGTAAGTATAACATCATTCAAAGTAGGTGTTTGGTCTATTGGTAAGTATGACATCATTCAAAG
Organism: Margaritifera margaritifera; assembly: GCA_029931535.1. Lineage (NCBI taxonomy): Eukaryota > Metazoa > Mollusca > Bivalvia > Unionida > Margaritiferidae > Margaritifera > Margaritifera margaritifera. The sequence continues at coordinate 5,033,846 of JAQPZY010001631.1, forward strand.
TAGGTGTTTGGTCTATTGGTAAGTATGACATCATTCAAAGTAGGAGTTTGGTCTATTGGTAAGTATGACATCATTCAAAGTAGGTGTTTGGTCTATTGGTAAGTATGACATCATTCAAAGTAGGGGATTTGGTCTATTGGTAAGTATAACATCATTCAAAGTAGGTGTTTGGTCTATTGGTAAGTATAACATCATATCTAAATATAATTATATCTTACCGTGTTGCATATTTAAGCTCCCCTTTTCCTCCGCGGATCGAACAGATATGATTGTGTACTTGATGATGATGAACTTAAATTATACTCGCGTGCGACCAAACTGGTCATGTGCGAGGACTTTTGCGGGACGAAGTTTATATAGTAGCATGATTGTAAATTTACTCAAGCGCAACTGTTTGCTAAGTAGTTTTATCAGTAATACAGTAATATTTTAGTTTGTTTCACTGAATAGGAGAAAAAGTATGAAAATATAACAAAATATATTTATCATATATTTATCAGTATACATTTTTTTATTTTATTGATGAATTTTCCCTTCGTCCTCTACTCTGGTTCGTTGAGAAAATTTCCTAGCCGTTGATTGGTCGTGACGTAGTGATTGACAATGTTTACAATGCATAACACGATAGTTAAGTTTGACCCATAGGTGATATGGGTCAAACTTAACTATTGTGTTATACATTGTAAACATACGGCTGTGCAGGTTAGTTGAGTACGGTTATACAGAGAAAACCTAACTCTGAATTGTAGATACTGGTAAATTACTGAAAACAACGGAGAGAATAGCACAAACCTTTACTCTTTTTCGCATATTATTGCTTCTCCAACGATAGGAAATTGTGTCCCACGCACCAGAAGTTATTTGAAAGACGTTTTTGTTTGCCCGATGCGTATAGGTACACGCACTTAGAGTATACGTGTTAAAAATCTTGACTCTCTGCAAGATATGTAGATCACATTGTGCTGCGAAGAGGGGGCGGCCGCCATAGAAAAAAAAAACTATTGTTGAATGTGCAGATCATTTGAAAATTCTAATTATTTCTTATTCTAATACCCTTCTTAAGTTACTTCTTATTTCAATACCCTTTTCAAGTTGCTTCTTATTTCAATACCCTTTTTTACACTTGTCACATGTCTTCTTCGTTATCTTTTCTTACAAAAATGGTAAAAGTATATCTAAAATAAAATTGCATTAAAATAATATATAAATATAATCACACTAATTCTAATGTTACATCTAAGTATCTGAATTAAAATTGTACAAAATATTTTGCACAAGTCTTTTCTTTTTTTAATACCGTTTAACCTTTTGCACAAATTTGCCTAATTTTTCTTTCCAGAAAGGTATTTTATATGTATTTCATCATCATCATCGTTAAATTTGCCTTTATTTTGAGCTACTTAAAATAGATATTTAGGAATGGATTAGTTTGCAAAATTGGTGGGAGTGGCATAACGACAATAAAGACGACCTTAAAACTAAAATAAAATTAACAAAATGATCTTTAAGAGAACGAAAATATCTTTTAAATAAGTTTTTATTGTTCATTCATTTATGTCTCCCGCACATTTCTTTCTTATCATGAACGTATTTCCCTGAGAGAGCGAATTATGCATTTGTTCTCCTTTTACTTTTGCGCATTAGATCACAAATTATAAATCAGATTACTGATTCACATTTGTGCATTTTTGGGATTTCGCTGTTTCTTCGTTAATAAATACGGAGCCACAGGTATTCCAAATGTGTAATTAACATTCACATTATATGATGATGCTGGTGCTGATAATGACAATGACGACTATCATGACCATATTCTATTACATTATAGTCATCATTAATGTCACTACTAGTACTACTTCGATAAAGTCGTAAATGTTTTTTTTATTAGTACTTTTAATTTTTGTAATAAAGATAATACATGTATCCTCATCATCTTTTCTTCAACATCATCGTCATCATCATCAAAAAAAGAACAAGTCGTGTTAAGTAATATGTGATCCACTTATGAGTGATCTTACGTTTTGAAAACAGAAGTAACGCACGGTTATCTCCCTGATTACATTACCATCCAATGTTACTCGGACACACTCCTCCCACTTATTATGAAACCTCTGTTACCGTGTCAAAAGGTTAATTTAGTATACTATACTTATGGAAAGGTTTTTCAAAAGATGCTGTAACATACCAAAGATACAGGGTGGAGAATGGGGGTGGGAGAGTCACAGAATATCCATTATAGTATCCTGATACAATTTTAACCACGTGTAACATCAAGGCGACACACAGTGGGTAGGTGGGTATGACGGTCTTTTACAGTGCTATGAGCATTCCTCATCTTTATTGTTTTAGACTTTTTTTTTATAAATAAATGAGTGATTTGAATTTACACTGAAACGGTTGGTACTTTTCCGTATCATACATCTCGTGAATGTATATGTATGTACCTTATGTTAAAAAGAACAAAGCTTTATTTTACTTCTGGTCAGAAATTATATACGGAGACCACAAAGAACTGAACTTACACAATATAAATGTGTTACAGCTCAGTATGAAAATATTTTTCAAAAAATATTTGTCTATCTATGCAATGTTGAGATTCAACTAAAATTATTAATTTTACCCATTATTAACTAAATCCTGTCCCCTCACAGAATTACGGAAATATATTAGGTCTACAAAGATCTCCTTAGGAGCGTCTCACCCTATTGGCTTTATTAATTGCCCCCGGGCGCCGGACGATGAGGGGCGCCTTTTTTTTAGCTGTAACCGTTACGTAGGGGGTGGGTGGGGTGGAGGTTGTTAACTGACATAAAAACTATTCTCTGTGGCAAAATAGGGGCTTCGCTAAAGAACATTACCCCCGGGCGCCTCGAACCCGCGCGCCGCCACTCCCCCCCCCCTCCAGGGGGGGGGGTGCATCTTAGTATTGGAAAATGTGATATGCAAGCTTTTGTGATCAGAATATACATACAATTAAAATCTCAGAAAATTGGGGGGGGGGGGATGAAACAAATGAGGCTAAGTGATGATCCAAGTTATTTTCCTGATAATATTGGAAATCGTTACTCTGTCGATCGTCGTTTACAAAAATTCAGAAATAAATAAAAATATATTGAATAAGATAAATATGAGTTTTTATATTATTCTCCGTTTACCCGAAGTCACTTTTCCAAATTTCAGAGAAATCGGAATTAAAGGGATGAATAGTTACTAATACCATTGGCGATCGGTTCAGCAGACAGATTTGAAAATATGCGGTATTACATGACCATGTTAATCTCGTGAATCTTTAGATACGCATGCATTCCTGGATTTTGACTTCAGACGACTTCATGATCTGAGGATGTGCTCAGTTTATAAATAAAACTGGCATTTGTAAATAAAACAGGTATTCTTTTATGGTGTACGAAAATTTAAAACAAACATCAGATAATGTCAGCCTAATACGTTGGAACTAAATATTTCATTGTAGTTCTCATAGTCATATATATAGTTTTATGTCCACGCACCTTTCGATAAGAAAAAGAACTATGGTATATAATTATGTCCGTGCGTACCCATGGCTTGCGTACTCAAGTAGACGTATACTATGTGTCCTGCACACCTAAAAAAAAAGACACTTTCCTTAATTATATAATTAGAAATACATGCAGATTTTCACTACAGTGTGTACAATATTAATATAGTCACGGATGCATTGGATTGTGTCATCGGGCAAGGGGTGTCGGTGGCGAGGAGTTGGAGGGGACAGCTGTGTACGGTTCGGGAAAAAAGGCGCGACCGCATTCTCCTTTCTTTCTTTCTCTTCTACGGCGAAGTCATTATGTTTTTCAATTAAATACTTTTTCATCAGCTGTGATGTAGTGAACGTCATCTTGAAAATTTAAAATCAATTTTAATCCATTTTATTTTAACGTTTCTGCTAATTTTTTTTAAATCTAGAATCTTTCAGACCTATATTTTTCCAAACTCCTAGTTAAATTGACTTTGATCAGATAATTAATATTTCATTGCCCCTGATGCTGAGAAATAGCTAGCCGTTTTTTCTGAGACGAATAATTTTTTTGTAAAAAAAAATTATCGTTTCAGTATGCTATACCAACGAAGTATATTTTTTTTCTCCTTTTTTCGTCATGTTTCAAATATTGCATTATTGGAAAAACTATGTGTGTATTGTCTTCCTTATATTTTAATCCCACATCGTAATAAGCTTGTTTGTTTTTTTTTTAAAATATATTTTAAAAATATTTTTCATACATTATTAGATATATGAATAATTGTCTATTATTCTCTCACAAAATTTGTACACATCATTGTTCATTTGACTTTTGATGATTTCTAATTTAGTCCTTATATTTTTTCGTCATCAATAAATAATTGGTTATCTTTGTAAATACATGCTAAAAGGTCTGCTAATCAATTGCGCATGCTTATTCTGTCTTCTATTCTACGAAGGGGTGGGGGTATTGGGGCGGTAATCCACACTTACACCAAAAAATTAGCCGATCAGCGTTGATCATTCGTGACATTTTTTAGTTGGGTACGACACTTTAGATCCTCCCACAGCTGCCCATCCATCACATTTTTACGTTTTCATTGTGGCATACGAAATTGCATTCAGGCCTCAGCTATTGGTTAATAATTAGCCACTTATGATGTTACAGTAAAAGAATGAAATCTGATATTCAGTGGTTTAGCAGCGTTAATGGCTGTTCGACTACTGACCTCAGACTACTCGGATACACATACTAAATATTAATTGAGAGTCGTTGTGGCGTGGAGTCGATCCATGACTTTTATGTCACTAAATTCACCCATGTATATCATTTTCTTAACAGACGAACACAGGCTTTGTAAGAGTAAATACTAATAAATAAATAAATAAATAAATAAATAAATAAATAAATAAATAAATAAATAAATATAAATTTTCTGCATTGATTATTCATTCGTTCATTTTTTAATACATGCATTCGTTCATTCCTTCGTTCTTTCATTTGCCAGTCTTTCTTGCAGTGAATTGAAAATGAACAGTTTCGTGGCTACCTTGAAAATTTATCCGTTTTATTGTTTGCCGCTATTAAAAAATATACATGGTTCTTAATATATGCTCAGCGGCCGGCTAACCAAAGAAAATTAAATCTATAACATTGTAAAAATTACTGTATGTGAAAAGTAATTCTTGTTCATTTTTCATGGCGTCAACATATTTGAATTGCTTAACACGGTAGCAAACATAATGATAACCATACGATTATGTGTCTTTCGAGGACTACGACAGTGTCTTCTTTCTGGCACAAGGTAGCCTACTCTGGGCCTATCGCGGCGACTGTGAGTCAACTAACTCAAAGCAGAAATTTCATTGACCCGCTGACCAATCTAATCATCCTGTTTGGTTTTTACCTAATATTATTGCTCCTTATACGGGTTGGTCAAGCGTTATGTAAGGAGACCGGTGGGTCACCTATGTTGGTTGCTAATATATAAAATTTCAAATCTTTCTAACTTCAACATCTGACGTCCTATTTCCATGAAATTTTCACCCATATTAAAAGTTCTCTGTCAATCGCCATGACTTTTTTTCCAGGAGAAAAATCAGATTTTTAACAAATAATTATGCTAATTAGTGGGCGGACCATTCACCTAAAATCCGAGAGGTTAGTTAGCATTGACATAAGGACTAAATATGTGGAGATTGCCTCAGCAGTGGCGTACTAAGGGTAAATGGTGCCCGGGGCGACTATTCTGGCCCAAAGGCCAAAATACGAGTCCCGAATTTTTATTAGCTGTTTTGGCGCCCCAAGACCTCTGCCGCCCGGGGCAACCGCCCCGTCCGTCCGCAGCCCCCCCCCCCCCCCCCCCGTTAGTAGTCTACAGTTTCCATGGCATGTGTGGGTTTGCAGAGGAGAAGGAAGGCAGATTGCGCATATTGCTTTTAATATGGGCGACTGTAATGGGAATGCAGGGCTCGAAATTAACGCTAATCCGTTGGAGCAGTGAAAATTTCCGCCTGTCACTATCAAATCAGTTAACATGTGGTATTGTGTTGGATATACCAAATAAAACTTGAGACGCGTTTCCCTTTCATGGTTAATTGGTCTGTTTATTGTGTTAAGTGAATACCTATCAACACCCTGCACTTGACGAAGTACAATAAATCTCTCGGCTGAAACGGACATTTGTTATACAATGCGAAAAGAAAATTAGGATGATTATTGTTAAAACAGTCTTCGCACACATGGCCCCTAACACTGATTTCAATACGGATGATAAAAATTATATAGGGTACCCGGATGATATTGGCCAATCGGAAAAAGGTCGCGTTGGCCCACTCAACGAATAATCCAATATTATACTGAATACAGTTTGAGAAATACAGATATTTTTTTCAGTTGATGTTAATGAATAATAAATGTTGAATTAAAAACTGAACTGATTTCTGTTTGATTTTTGCAGAATCAACGAAATTTACGCAGGATTAATAAAAAAAAATTATCATGGTGATCCGGTGGTTTAGTGAAAGAAGGTCCTAATTTCAAGCCGTGGGAATGTTTTCTAGTTCTTCGCAGTGATCAAAATACTTCATACCGTTGTCTTAGGTTCTCGTCATGGATTTTATAATGATAAAACAAACAAAAAATGAATTGACCTATAGAATGTAAAAATCAATTTAATAAATAGAAAGAAAAAAAAAACAATCAGTAGAGGATAGCGGCTTCACAATATGGAAAGCTATGCGATTTTATATTTGTCCGTAATTCTGTGCGTGCTATTTTGTTTTATTTCAGTTAAATAATCTTTTGTCATTCTGTTCATAATCAGAACCAGGAAGAAAAATGTTATTTTTTTTTAAAAAAAATTTTGTTATTTTTTTAATTTTTTTTATTTTCTTGAACTTGGTTAAAAGTTGCAGTCCCCTTCAAGTACTCTCTCTCTCTCTCTCTCTCTCTCTCTCTCTCTCTCTCTCTCTCTCTCTCTCTCTCTCTCTCTCACACACACACACACACACACACACGCGCGCATATATGTGTGTGTTTAAATGGAATTGCTCGTTTTCTTTCACATCTATACAGAATCTAAACGCGTGCCTCAATATGATACAGTGCTGCATTACCCAATAGGCAGACTAAGTGCTTGCTTATGGTACCAACAAAGCATAGACACCAAAAAAAAAAAAAAAAAAAAAAAAAAAAAAACAAAAGAGAAATTACGGGGGTATTTTTTTAATTACATATGGGGCGGGGCACCTTAATCTTTTCAATGCTTAGGGCCTCTAAAGATCTTAATCCGGCCCTGGTTGCGCTTAGGTCCTCTTAAAAAATGGTGCCTGACAAAGATGGTGGTCTTATACAGACCAAACATTCCCCACTTCCTACCGTAGACATTCAGTTTTATCCAAATGATCTCGATATGTTTGCATTCCATTTCTGGCCTTGATCTGACAAGAAAATTGGAATTAATGAATATAGCCAGTCCCTCACCTTGATAATTTTTATCTTTTCTCAATGGTATACAGCCTGGAAATGTAAATAGCTGATCACTGAAAGATGTGTCGAGTTTAGTCTCAGTAACACATAAGATGTCAACAATCCGATCAATATATATATGTGTGTGTGTGTGTGTGTGTCTGTGTGTGTCTGTGTGAGTGACTGTTTATATTCAGACACGCAATTATAAATCGTTTCCGATTGTTTCCAACTTTGAAGCATATCAGAAATAGCATATGCATTTTTAACTGATCAGGGGAAAAAATTCGTGATTGTATCAAAGTTTCTTTGTCGTAGTTATTTCCCTAGGACAATGAGAAATACAGAAGAGAATCTCAGCTTTGCAGGGACGAAAATTGCAATAAAAAATAAAGATACTGATAACTTCAACACAGCTAGTCGAAAGACTCAAGGATTGTATATCGAGCGTATTCAATGACGTTTATGCCATTACATTTCACGTGGAACCATAGTCCACAGTTATCACAGCTAATAGCTCTGTGTGATTTTGCTACGGGACGCTCACAAATGTTATATGGGTTTTTGACTGGACCCGAGTTTGTACATTGACCGCAAAGTAGAATGCTAAGAAGAATTAAAGGTTGTTAGGGTGGCACTATATGTGCGGTCAGTGTTGTCGTTAGACAATGGCGTCGCTTATGTAAGATAAAGGATCGCTTGGCGGTAAGACGATCAGTGGCAAGATTGGTAAATTGCATGTGTTCCATTTCATCAGGAATTAAGATACTGATAACTTCAACACAGCTAGTCGAAAGACTCAAGGATTGTATATCGAGCGTATTCAATGACGTTTATGCCATTACATTTCACGTGAAACGCAACATTTCTTCGAAAAGCATAAGGTGATATTGACGCAACTTGCAGATCCAACATTTCTTCGAAAAACAGAAAGTGATATTGACGCAACTTGCAGATCCAATAACCGATACCCAGACCATAAAACAAAATATTTTGAAATCCGGTGGAAGTGGATTTCTTAGAGAGGTCATTATTCGTTCGCTTCTACGACGGGGTCGCAATTTAGCAGCCAAGATAAAAAAAAAAAGCAAAAATAAAAAAAAAAGACAAATAGGAAGCCAAACAATAGAGCTGCTGCTAGTACACACAAAAAATCATCTCTCAAGAAAATGAAGAAGAAGAAGACTTAAATGAAGACCAGGACCACCATATCAAGAAAGAGAGGCACTGCAGCTAGAACGTGCATGTACCCACAGAAACCTCGTTTTACAATCACCACGGAATCAACAGTCTTTTCTCGACCGTTATTGCTGATGCCATCGAAACCCGATTTTAGAAATGTGTTTCCCAATCTGCTGCAGACGCCACCCAAATGGATACCCGATTCTCTGTTTCTAAAAGATATTCTTCCTCCTCATTCGTCTTCTTCTGCTGCCGCCACAGAAAAGTAGCACAGCCGAAGAAAAAAGTGCAAGACAGAAAGGGTATCTTACAAAGTTTAATCGATCTGTCAAAATAAGAACTACTTTTACTCCTCGTCCAGTGTCCACGAGAAAGGTTGTACGAGATCTCGACAAGAAGTGGTGTTACAACTCTAGGTCTTAAAAATAAGTAACAGAAAGAAAGTGAAACCAAAATTTAAGTAAAATCAACAGGAAAGTTACAATACAAAGTAAAAATTCAGAAGGCGCTTACAGTTTTGTAAATTAATTTCCAAATAATCCTAAATGTCCTATCACAAGTCCAAAAATATAGGATGTTCTAAATGAATTCCAATAGTCTTGAATATCCTGATATACCACGATGATACAATTCAGAATGTCTTTGAATGAATTCACAAACGTCCAAAGTAATTTATTAATTCAAAAGTCAATGAGCAGTTAGTAATTCTAACGAATGTTCAAATAAATAATTCCTCTCGAATGATATATGAGTTCAATGGCACAATGTAAAATCTGATGACAAATGGATTCCCACAGACTGATCTAAAACAGGAATGAAATTAATGCGTATCAAGTCTCTATTATATAGCTATTTTCTAATGACCCGCATCATAACAGGACGTGAGTCATTCTATGGAAATAACCCAGCCTAATAGTAAATAATCTCGGCCTTGAACTCAAATGCTGGTCAACAGCCTGTTGATAAGTAACCGTATTTTAAAGTACAACCTTACTATAATGGACAAAGTAAAGCACACATTATAGATTAAATATACATAACAGTGGACACGAGTCCCTGTATAAATGAAGACGTTGGACATGGATTGCCTCAGACATCTTGATAAGATGTTATCCCCAATGATGAAATGGCATCGTTTAGCCAAATATTGGGATTTGTTGTCGGGCGTAACCAAAGTGAATGCACCGATGCGAAAGCAGATCATTCAAAGGCTCTCAAAGAAATGTGAATATTGTTTGAACGTGTTGGAAGAAACTCCTACCTTGATAAGACACAGAAACAGCGTTTATGACGACATGGTCACATTCTTCGAAACATAGTGACAAAGAAAATTCTAAACAGCAAAAAAAAAAAAAAAAAAAAAAAATGTTCGCTCAACGAGGAGGGTTTTTATCCGATGCTGCACAATTTGTTAGCCAAAGTAGCTGCTCCTGTGTTAGAAGCAATAGCGGGTCCTCTTTTATGTGGGTACTTTAGATGAAATGAAAAGGACGGTTCATTCTCGAAGGACATCAACACTACACCACTTGACCTTATGGAAGGACGAAAATTAACGGCAGTCCCTTACAAACGGCGGATGGACCTCCACAGTTAGTACAACCAGCGAATATCCCACTTACCCCCCGAATCCTAATCTCACTGAGATGGCTCACTTACAACAAGAGTTACATTCTTTGATGGATCGAACAGACTTGCCAGAAATGGAAGAATCACAACAGTACGGACAATTATTGCAACCTCTTTAATCATTTCACCAGAAAGCGGTAGAAGAAGCATCCATATCCAACGTGGGTATGTAAGAAAGCTTGCCAGTAGCTTCCCCGTGGGTCGGTGGTTCTTCCCTAGTTGGTTCCCTGGTTCTTCCTCCACCAAATATACTGGCCGCTATGTGTAGCCTATCATGTGCTCAAAAATGGCGCTAAACCCACAAAACCAAACCACACCAATCCATATCCAATTTAAGTACACTGAAGAATTTGACGAAGACCAAAGAAAAAACAGCTGATACGGCGACTGCAACGATAACCACTACCACACCCACAGTTATTACCACTGCCATTACCATTGAGTCTTCTTTGAAAAACAATGCTTTACGAAGGCAAGTGGAAGAAAGCGTCCCCAAAGGAATGCAAATGACAGCACGTTGGCTTCTACGCATTCTGAACGATCATCCTTACATGTCCTACGACGAACAACATCGTTTAGCGTATCCAGGAAAACTGCTTTCCGAAACCAATGTGGTAGATTTGATCAACAATATACTTAGATACCGTTAAACAATTTTAACCTGTCGGATGGAAACAATTCTCCTTAGGACTGAGCGAAACAATTGTGCCTCAAGATGTCTTAGGTATTCCACAACGTTGTCCATTGATTCAACGTCTTCGAATTTTACAATCGATGCCTACGTTGGGAGAGAGTGACGAACCAGAGGAAAATGAATAATTGAAAGACAAAGAGGGAGAAGAGGTGAAGGCGTTTCAAACTCTTCAAGGAATACATTACGTACTTGATGTGATAAATACACAAATTTGTATGCGACTGCATTTACAGTGCAACTTACAGATCTCGTCAATTTACAGTAACAAAAAAAAAAAAAAAAAAAAAAAAAAAAAAAAAACACCACAGAATTTATAAAGGACAAAGTCAGATTTAAAACAGCACATAGTAACTCAATATATGAGATAGTTGTAAAAGAGTGAACCATAGAATGGAAAAATTTGACATAAATTTGAAATCATTCGTACGTTTGAAAGTATTGAAACAACGTTGCAAATTGCTGAAAAGAAAAAAGTGCCTGTTTTAGAAGATCGTCCTGTTGGCTTCTTCTTAACTCCAAAAGACAATTTATCAAGCATAAAATATTCTCTAGATATTTTTATTTTATTTTAAATGACTGACGGAAAAAGTATTTAAGATATCTTTACAATATCCTCAAAGCCCATTTGATTGCACAAATATCAATCAATTGTTGGAACAAATTAAACAGGACAAAAAGAAAATGAAATGCACTAACTTGAAAGAATGGTTAAGCGAACAGTCTACACATTACAAAAGGACGCGAGAAAAGGCACATGGATGACCAGTGGCAAGTAGATATTGATGACATGCAATCATATAAAATATACAACGATGGATATAAATACGTCTTGAAAGTAATTTTAAAAAAATATTCTTGGACTGACAAAGTGAATACAAAGAAATGAGATGACATACATGATGCTTTTAGATGAAAGCTTTGAACTGAGAAAGCCTTAAAAGATACAGTTTAACAGAACAAAAGTAGTGTTATAGCAGGAAAGTTAAGGATTTATTGGAAAACAAAAGCACTAAATACTTTTTAACTTACCCAGCCAAAAAGTGTCTGTAGGGGAAAGGTTTAGCAGAACCCTAAAGACAAAAATGGGGTGACGTATTATCAGAGTTAATTTATGCTTACAAAAGCACTTATCGCAGATCAATAAACTTTCTGCAGTAAGCATGGAAGGTAACAGATCAAGTAGATAAACCTATTTGGTTACTTGAGAATGTATATATTTGGAACGCGTAATTTTAAATCGGCGAAACAGTGAGAATTTCAAAATACAAAACAAGTTTTGAAAAGATATACTTTCCTAACTTTACCAAGGAAATATTCAAAATGAGGCAGTTAATTTTAGGTGATCGAGTCATTTACAAACTTAAAGACGTGAAGGGAGATGAGATAGAGGGCATATTTTATGAACAAGAGTTTTCTCTGTGTGACCAACAAGACGACATATACAAAGTTGTATAGGTTTTGAAGACCAAATCCGTGTAGGATAAAACTTAGGTACTCGTTGAATGGAAATGATATGACGAAACTATTGTGCCATTAAATATATAAATTCTTTCACCCAATGTTAAAGTCTTTTTATATACTTGAGGTTTTTTTCTTCTGTTTTTGTTGTTAACTTTGTTCGATAACATTAAAATCTGTTCTTATTCGTTTCACCCTTTTATCTAATTCGTCAATACTTCCCTATACAACACCTATATTATTAAGAATTTTTCGATCAATACATTCTTTAGCTTCTGTTTTGATTTTGCTGTTCCAACAATTAGTTCATTTTTTAAATTGGTAAAGTTTGATCATTTGTTGGTTTTACTTTATCAAGTGAGCCAATAATAGATAAATCGTAGGTAGTTCTCGTGATTTTAACTATTGTTACACGGACACTTAATTTGTTTTTGTTCTCATCTATATTTTTTGGCTAATGCTCCTAAATCAATATTTTTTTGGCAACTGCGATAAAGTATTAGTCTTAGCAGATAGATATATATCAGATATATAATCTTCAGCACTCTTAATATCACTAACCAAGATTTAATCTTTTGTTCGTTTTGTTTTATTTCATTATTTAACTATTTTTTAAAAATACTTTTCTAACTGTGATTCTAGATTTCTTTATTGTTTCCATGCCACTTTATAATGCATCTATCTCTGAATTTATCCTTTGTTCAATATGTTGTAAGTATTGTTGAATATATGGGTGTACTCTATGCTCTTTCTCTTCCAGTTTGTAATGCTTGTATGGCAGTGGTGTTTAATCTCTGATTAATAAACTCTTGCGAGTCGCAAATATTTTTCTTATTTTCATCAGTATGTTTTCGCAACTCTTCAATTTGAATAACTCTTTCTTTTATATTCTTATTCGAAGTTGTTAATTTATTGCCTACATCTTCTCTACATGTTTTTATATAATTTAAATTAGTATCCTCTAAAGTCTTACATATTTGTGAGTCAACATGTTTTTGTACAAACATCAGTTAATTTTACAGGGTCACCTAAATTTGTAATATGGCCATTCATTAAGTTAAATTCACTGTTTGTTGACTGGTCAAGTTGTGGACTTCTCTTCTCTTCTTCAACTGGTTCGAACCCAAAATCATTAAGACCCCTTAATGAGATGTATCTAGCCATTTACTTAAAGCGCAAACAATACGTTACAGGCATTCCGTAAAAATCTATTACTTTCAAGCCTTTATCTCTAATGATGATATTTAATCTATGTATTGTACCTCTTTGTAATTGTTTGTAATTTCCATCAGCATTGTATGAAACAAAATCACCGTGAAAAATATTTTGGACAGGTAAAGACTCTAGTAGAATAGTGTGAGATAGCGATATCGAAAATCCATTAGAATAAAAAAAAATGTTGTGTTCAGTAAATGAAACAATTTTCAATTTCAAAGACCACAAAGGGTATCAGATCCAGTAGTTCTCTGTATAGGGCTATGGCTGTTAAATCCTAGCAATTTAGAAACATAGTTGGTTACATACGCTATAAAATTATTAGTAGGAGTTACTAAAACTTTCGAACTGAGTTTTAAAAACTCAATATCAATACTGTCGTGATTGTCGTTATTAGCAGTCATTCCATCTTTTACTTTCTTCATATACATTTCAAGATTTTGGAATCCACCTGGAATTAAAACAATTTGTGTTTCATTCTTATCATTAATGCAATAAAGCATGCTTTGTTTTTATTTTTTTATTTTAAATATTTTAATTGCCAACTACAAAATATAATATCTGTAATGAAGTTGATAATTTACTATTTCTATTCAACTGAATTTGCAAAAATAGATTTCGCTATCAGATTGACCTTGTACTGTCATGTAAATATAAAATGTAGTATCTACTATTACTATTCGAGATATTTTTCTCTCAAACCTCCATTAATATAAGAGATTTTCTATTTGCTGTGATCTTTTATAAAATCTGTTTCTGTTTACTATTTATACCCTCATTTAAATAAGTGTTTGTTTTTCACAGTTCATCAATATTCTGGATTTTCTATATTGCTTACTTTCTTCTTCCTGATGGCATTTTTCATCTCCTTTTATCTGTTACAATCAGTAATAATTAAATCAAATTCCTCTTGAGCTATATCATTATTGCTTATTGCATTACTAACCGTGTCATAAATATTGTTCAACTTTGAATTTATAATATCATAAAATGAATATTATCTATAATAAAAATTATATTGTATGTCATAAACTAATTATTAGCAAAGTGTGCCTTATACTTCTCTTGCTTGCTTAAAGTGCATGTTGTTTTTAATTATCTGTGGTTGTCTTGGTAAAGAACAATTACGTAAATGTCTTTTCTAAAACAAGTTGGAGTACTTTGGTTATATTTCCTCGGCTAGACCTGTTTGTATAGCTGGTTACAGGGAATGAAGTGCTAAACTCTTGATATAAACTGTCAAATTCAACTCCAGATAAACCCTGTCGTGACTTGGTTAACCATTACCAACAGTGTCCACCCTCATTTGGATATACAAATACGTCCTAATTACACAAAAATTGTACAATTTTACAGATTTTATTAGCTTGATATAAATATAAGCAAACTTAACATGTGTCCTAAATCCAATCAGTACTTCCAGAGCTATTAAAACTCAAAATTGATATAGCTTTTCTATAGTTCAGTCAACGTTGTTGTCCCCAAAATCTGGCCTGTGTTATGTAACACTGTTATCTTTGTCCAATATTAATGTAACTAGATTTGTTGTACCATTCCATGAATACGCTGGTCCAAACCCTAAACAAAAATGATGTGTGAGGAGGCATTTAAGCACAAACATTAGTATTATGATAATATAGTTTCTTCATGAGAAATATTCTTCTTTTACGTAGAAGTACATTATCATCTTTGACATGAACGTTTCTTAAGATAACCTGTTGTTTTTTCGTTTGATGTTTATGTACTTCAATCCCTCTAAATGCCAGGTCTTGCATATTACTCCTCTAGCATCTCTATAAAAACTCTTTACATCCTCAATAGACAGATATTTGAGTCAGTTTTATGTGCCAAATATCAAAGCATGACCATATCCAGATAGTTTTACATCCTCAGTAGACATATATTTGAGTCAGTTTTATGTGCCAAATATCAAAGCATGACCATATCCAGATAGTTTTACATCCTCAATAGACAGATATTTGAGTCAGTTTTATGTGCCAAATATCAAAGCATGACCATATCCAGATAGTTTTACATCCTCAATAGACAGATATTTGAGTCAGTTTTATGTGCCAAATATCAAAGCATGACCATATCCAGATAGTTTTACATCCTCAATAGACAGATATTTGAGTCAGTTTTATGTGCCAAATATCAAAGCATGACCATATCCAGATAGTTTTACATCCTCAGTAGACAGATATTAGTCAGTTTCATGAGTTGGCGATCTAGGACAAAATATGGCACTCTGGGGATGGCAATATGTGAACAACCTAGTTATCTACGATCCAACATCCCGTTATCTACTATACAAAACACCCCGTTATCTACTATCCAACATGCCGTGTGTAGTGACCAATACCCCGCACATAATATCCAACGCGCCGTGTGTAGTGACTAACATTTAGTTATCTACCATCCAACACCCACACAATACCATACCGCATTTACTTTCCAACACATCGTGTGTAGTGACCAAAATCCCACACCTAATATCCAACAAAAAGTGTAGGCTGTAAAAGGATCAGCACATACTCATCTACTGACCACAGAGAAAAGGCTGTAAAAGAAGGGATATAAAAAATAGAATTTAAAGCCCTTATTAACACAACTTACTTGCCCGTCTCCCCTATAACTTCCCTATGATTCCCCTTATAAATAACGCAAAATCTCTACCCCCTCTATAATGTCTCTACCACACCTACCCTCCTATTTTAAACAAAACTAGCGTCCCACTCACACAGGGTAGGATGAAAAAGGAGTATAAAAAAATTAAGCCTTGTAAATAAAAGTACCTTCCCTACCCCTCATTGCACCTTATGATCCCCATTATAAATAAATCTCCTTTACTATTCTCATAATCCCTATAATTTTACCAGTGGAGTGAAAGAAGAAATATAAGTAGGTCGCCATATTTTTTTAAATTTTGCGGCATTATAGGACAAGGAGAAATTAACATTTTCATGTTATCATCGGGATTAGGCAGAGAGAGAGAGAGAGAGAGAGAGAGAGAGAGAGAGAGAGAGAGAGAGAGAGAGAGAGAGAGAGAGAAGGGGAGGGGAGAGGGAGGGAGAGAGGTAATTGACTTTTATTGCTGTTCCAGTAGCACACATTTTAGTGAAGAAAACTGATTTTTAGTGTTGCAGCAGCATAATTTTAGTGAATATACTGACTTTTGCTGTTGCAGTAGCACATATTTTAGTTTAGAAAACTGACATTTACCGCTGCAGTAATAACACCTGACGTGTGATGTCACTTTCAATATATATATATATATATATATATATATATATATATATATATATATATATATATATATACCCATGCGCGTTTCTACGATGTACCGTTGCGCTGAAGAGTTCAAGTATAGTATAACATAGCTGAAATGTAGTCTTTGAATAGAACACTCAATGTACGATGCATAACTTCGGTGTAGTTTTGTTTTTTGACATATAAAAAAATAATGGAACTCCCTACTTTTATGTAAACGTATACCAAACTTTACGCCGAGCAGGATTTATTCACTTGGGATTTATTCACAGTGTTTCAGTTGTGGTGTGAAAATTTACGAATGGGAGTATAAAAATACAGCTTTCTTTGAGCATTCCAAAGGATTTCGTGCTGTCGATTTATTCCTTTGGTGGGTCCAAAATATGATACTAATGTTGGATACTTCAGAAGTGGAGAGTATACGTAGTTTACCTTTGGAGCTGCGAGAACGCATTTACAGAGAGTTTGTTAAGATTCAAGTGAAACTCAAAGAACAATTGCATCCTCTACGACATACACGTTTTGACCATTGGTATCTACATGCTATAATAAGGTTAATTACTTTGAAAGCGTTCAAATGATCAAACACTGATCAACTAGTACCCACATCTTGTAAGACTTTAGACGCAACGACTTTATTCTACAGTATTGGAGTGCTAGATCGAATTTTGTGGGGCGAAGAAGAAGTTCAAGACTGACAGGATTGACAAATACTTTTGAAAGAATTAAGAGACTAGACTCCTTTACGACGTGTCGTGTGTGAGTTAAGGACTACATTTCCTTGATTTCAAGACTCCCTTTGGTGCACGTTATACTATTTCATGTACAAAATAACAGAAAGAAAAAAGAAAAAAAAATCCTGTGAATGACTAGTTTAGAGGAACACATTCAGAATCTACCACTGGAGCTGCAAGAACACATTTACAGAGACTTTGTACCGATTTAAGTGATAGGTAAATAACAATTGCATCCGAAATGGCATAGACCTTTTAATCACTGGTATCTATAGGCTATACAAAGGCTGATTACTTTAAAAATGTTTAAATGCTTTAAAAATGTTTAAATACTTTTAAAATGTTCAAATTCTCAGCTCTTGAAAAACTGTGAACACATTGAAAGACTCTCCATGCTAAACTCCATGGACACAAGTCAAAGATAGCATTCAAAATCTTGTGAATTACCAAGTACTTTTAAAAGAACTGATTCCACAAGACGATACGATTCCTTTGACATGTCGTGTGTATCTGCTAGTGACTACATTTCTTTGATTTCGTTTACCGTCAGATTCTTTGTGGTGGCTAATTTATGAACAGTACACGCAAAGACATGACAGCCTAAACTTTATCTGTGCACGAAAACTCATTGTGTTCAAAGTGCTACGAATAGTGATGAATAAAATTTCTGTACCCCAGCATGAGGAAGACATTCGTCGCACTTTATCTACTCTTCATACTTACCATGAAGTGTGTATAGCTAGTTGGATACATCAATAGATTTACCACTGGCAGGACGAACATGACTAGAAAAATAATGGATTCGAAACCGAAACAAGAGGTAACTGATTATGATAAAGACATTGTGTCTGACTAATGAAAAAATGAAAACATGAACTTTGTTTTTTGAAATGTAAATATGTTGTACCGTGAAAGAAACAACACGAACAATCTGTCTGTATATATATATATATATATATATATATATATATATATATATATATATATATATATATATATATATATATAGAGAGAGAGAGAGAGAGAGAGAGAGAGAGAGAGAGAGAGAGAGAGAGAGAGAGAGTCAAGCACTTTTTATTCTGTGAAGATGGAAGAGCCACAACAGATGAAACTTCTGGACAGAGATTTACAAAGAGTCATTGAAAATTACACTTTCAAGAAGTCTTCTGGAGAAAATCCACACTACTACTCTCAAGATAAAAGTCAAAATACTTGTTATGTTAGTCAAGAGAAAGAATATTGGGTTCCAGAATGTCCATAACGTCAAAGAAAATGAAGCTCTAAGACAAGAGAAAAAATATAAAAACGTAAAGATACATGTTATCATTTTCGTAAAAAAAGGACATTGGTCTACAGAGTATCCCAAGAAAGTGGAAAAAGATAAAAGGGATGAAATTGAAGAAGAAGAAGAAGAAGAAGAAGAAGAAGAAGAAGAAACAGAAGAATCCATTCCTGCAAAGAAATGTAAAGCAAGACAAGCAGTAGAAACATCCGAAGAACCCATTCCGGTGAAGAAATTCAAAGAAAGACAGTAAAAGAAGTAGATCGAATGAATTTTGGTGATGTGATTTGAAATTTAATTTTTATTCATGAGAATATACACAATAAAAGGTAAGTGTCTCTTTGTCTTGATTTGCTTTTTAGTATGATTAAGATAACACACACACAAACACACACACACAGGTGTGGTCACTCTAAACAGTGTGTTGGATAGGGGATAACTGGGTGTTGGATAGTAAATAACTGATGTTTGCTAATTGGTTCCTTTTGTCTGATTGGTCTAGTAGTTTTTAATTTGTGCATATTATATGTAAAAATTTCTATATGGTCCATTACTATCAGCACATCCACTACTCGCCACGCATCCCACAGCAAATTCCAAAAATTATATCATCAATGTTAAATTTCCATGTTTTAAATTAACTAGTGGTCCCAAAATTCTCGTATATTACCTACTAACTGGAATTATGCCTTTCGCATATCAATTCCTGTGGAGTAGCCTAGATCCGTTCTTTAACATTTTTTTTGAATAAATGATTAGTTATTTAGACTGTGCGATCGTAGCATTCTCTTGGTCTTTAAATATCATGATAAGAAAACTTTCCATACAGACTCCCCCAGATATTTAGCGTAAAGTAATTCACTAGACATTTTTCGTAATGAGATTCCCCCAGAAATTTTCCGGAAAAAGTTCCCTCTGAAATTGATCAATGTGTCTGCATATGCAATTTTTTGGGTTGAATATTTCTCTTTATATCATATGATGTTATAAATAAATTTAGACTACGCTATCGTAGGATACAAAACGTCCAGACAAGAAGTATTCTTATTCAAATATTTTTACTATAGTAAGCTGATGTTAAGAAAAAATTAAGGTAATTTACATTGTTTCCAATAGGTGGCGTTCTGTTTGCATAGGACTCCCCACATGTACTTTTATGTAAATAATAATGTATCCGTCCTTCTTTTTTTTCTATGAATAGATTTCTAAATATAAAAAAAAATAGTTCTGTTTGTAACAAAAGACTGCATAAATCTGCATGACTTAACAATTAATATTTTTTGGCAACACAAGTTACTGACAGTGGCGACTATTTTGCCAGTGGTGGGCCTAAAAAATGATGGCTTGTACTGAGACAAGAAAAGAAAGAAAAAAAAAAGAAAGAAAAAAAAATTAAGCCGATCTTGTTCGTTTTTGACACAGTGTAATTATCTTGTACTATAAACTAGGTGCTGCAATTAGTTCACAGGTTATCAAATACAAAATGTGTACTTAAAGTCGGGTCAGGATTAAGACTTTTGTGTCAAAACGGCGGATTCTCAAAAGATTGTTGGTGAGATTCAAAGCAGCATGATGGGAGGATGCACCTGCACTAGAGCTAGTGGGCAGCATGTTAGTATCAAGAACAAAAAGCTTTACGTTTGTGCAGGAAAGAAACGATGTAATTTTTTGTGGCCAAGTTGTCGAGTTGGATAATCAATGTTATATTCCAAGATACGACAACGAACTCGATGAAATATTGAATTACGAGCAGACAAGAAAAAGAAACAGGACCATCGTGTGGATTTTATCTTTTTTTTTTTTACTTCTAATGTTCTCAAGAGACTGGAATTCACATTCCTAACTTTTGTGTGGCTCGTTGCACTTGCGAAAAGTGCATTCAAGAACCTTTTTTTTTTTTTTCATCATTGCCAAATTTTGGAGTGAGCATTTTACATCTACGCTTAGCAAATAAAAGGATTTAGTGGTGATGCACTTCAGTCCAGTGAAATTTTACAAAAAGCTGGATTTCCTATGGATGCAATCTTTTTGCGATGTGTTTATGAAATTTGATTGTAATTCAAAGGAAAATATGCCTTACAAAACGTAAGTGCCTATGTCTTGATTTGAATTTTGTTAAAAGTATGAATAAGATATTCGCACACGCATCCACTCACCCACCCACATTTTATAATGTACCTATCTCCACCCCACTCCCTCTCTCAGACACCCACCCATGTCAGGAGCCCGATTGTCATTATTGATAGGTAAAATCTCTCCTATTTTATTGACCCTCTCTCTCTCTCTCTCTCTCTCACACACACACACACACACACACACACACACACATCATGAAAAATTATTATTAATAATAATAATAATAATAATGACGATGATTGTTTATGGTATGCAGCCTGTTGAGTAATACCCTCTCTCCTTACCCCCTCCAGTCTCTCTCCCTCTGTCTCTCTTTGCCTAACCCCGATGATTACGTGAAATTGAAGGCTAACTTACTTTAGTTTTAGTCGTTTTAAAAAACATGCACACAACCCAACCCAATTACCCCACCCCGCCACCCAAAAAAAAAAAAAACCCAAAAAACAAAAAAAATGTAGAAACGTTCTGTGTTTCTTCATAAGGTACATTTAATTGATCATATTAAATCTAGAGTTTAGTATTAGAAAACGGGAACTTATCAATGATACAGTACAAGAAATCTTAACTTGGATATAGGCAGTAATATTTTGCACCGCGTGTCTTTAAAATCTAAGGCAAAACACAATTTTGTAACAATTGACCAAACTTTGGACAAAAATCGGTCAGAATATGAGCGCCTATTGGTTAAATTTTTTGTAAAAATGTATGACCTGAATATGGTTTATTTGCTATTAAACCATCGACAGAAATAGCAGTGAAAATTATTTACTCCACGCTTGCGAAAACCAAAATGTACAGTCTATGGTAGGGATTGTAACATTTTAATTTTTCATCGATCTAATGAATCGAATAAAAAGCAAAACAGGACAGATACCATGAGAAGTTAGATGATGCAATAGCAGCAGAATGAGAAAGCCATGCCAGAATTATTGGTCGCTATTTGGATAAGTTGTCATCAGCAATTTCATACAAATTTAACTCGAAGCTTAGCATAGTTGGGATCTATCTAATTTGTTGTGGAATGGCATTCCATATTTGGACACCAGTGTAAATGAATGATTTTTAAAAAAACTAGTTCTGAATTTGGCCGAGGCAAAATTAGTTTTTTCGTCTAGCATGACCTTAAGCTATACTGGAAACTTAGACATATTGGTTTTACTCTAGATTTTATATATTCTGACGTTAAAACATATATTGCAGAGAATTAAACAGCAAATACGTATTCAGTAGACCCATGTTTATGTCATTATGAACAATTTAAAAAAAAAACAAAAAAAAAAAACGTTAACGAGATTTTATACGTATCAATGGTACACATGTTCATGATAAAAAAAAAACAAAAAAAAAAAAACAAAAAAAAACAAAAAAACAAACCCACACCGAACTATATGTTCTTCTATGCAAAGAAAATCTTAACCATCGACTCCAACTAATCTACTTTTCTAATAATTTTTTTAATATACGATACCTAAAGAACATATACTTTGTATATTACGCGTATCAAGGGTGTTTTTAGGGTATATTCAAGTGTATTTGGGTGGATTTTGGGTGCTTAGGGTAACCGTATACAAGGACAACCGTGTAATATTTAACTCTATATTCAAATGGTAATGTGTCAATTCCCTGGATAGATCTTTGCTAGCTGTCATAGTGGACTACTTTAACACTATTCTTAACTATCGCGTTTGCATCTTTGTTATGTGACGTAACTGTTCCTTTTAGCATTGTCCCCAAAATAAGTGCACCATAATCAAGAATGAGAGTAATATGACCATTATAAACAGACTTTTTCGCGTCGTCAGAACTATATTTTTTATTAAACTTTCTTAGTAAAACAACCGCAGAGGCTAGTTTGGAATATCAATTACATCTTTCTTTAGTCCAGTTCAATGATTCATCCATATATACAATATCAACTTTCTGTGATTTCACTGCATTCAAATATGATTATGGATGAAACGATTTAGAGTCCTGACTTGCTAACATTTGCTGGCTATTAAGACACATGTAAGTAGCTTTTGTTTACAACCAATATTCTCCTGCCCCCCCCCCCCCCCCCCTTCAGTGGTATTATATTGGAATTCTCTGTCTGAAACTGTTTACATTGCTGCTGGCTGACCTGGGTCAATTTAGGTTTGTAGTCATCAGCCTCCAACACAACCAACCCTAACATTGATGCTCTATGACGTCTACGTGGTTTTTAGCCTGCTTTTATTTTATCCAAATTGTAGCCTTCTAATATTTAAATTTTCTCCTCGCCTATATCTTTTAAGTTCAGCGTACAGAATTACGTACTGTAGTTTCATTCATTGGATTGGCGCAATTTTTTTGAGGGAATTCCCCCGTCTATTCGGAAGGCTCTGATAGTGTAGGAACAATTACACAAAATCAGGAAGATACAGGTAAATATCAGTCGAAATTCCCTCCGATAAATTTTCTTATTGTGGATATTTATGAATATTTGCTTTTATATTTTAATTTAAGCAATTCATCATTTTATCTACATCTTACAAAGTCAGTAGCATTCAACCATGTGGTGTGTTGATTTATACATAGGAGGGGTGGGAGTATTCACTGACAGACCAGGTTTCCACGTATTGACTTGTAGGGCCTTAAATGGAATTTACTTCCTCAAACGCAAAACGCTTTAGACTGACAAGGTGTCGTTGTCAAAGGACATTCCTAGTAAAGTCTATGGTAGGAATTCATAAAGTTGGCACGTATAAATAATCACGCGTGTATGCATCTTTTATCTTTCTTTCTTTCTCGCATTGTATTCACGATAGGTATCTTATTATATAGGGATTTCGACTCGGGGTTAATATATTTTTTATTGCATTTGTATTTTTCACCCACTTGTATGGGTTCACCCTCTAATGTGTACAGTAAAAGTCCAAGTAAAAAATAACATTTGAGTGTAAATCCCTAAAGGGATTACACTCCAGTTAGTGTACAAAATATGCATTTAAAATATACTATATATTGTCAACTAGGAGAGATGTTTACATAAACAGTACAGTTAAACAGCAGATATCTGTGTGCTGATTATCTGGATTATTCGCTTGTATGGACTATTACCATGTTCTCAGAGATTTTTTCTTATTACAATTCTACATGTATCTATAAATGACCCTAATTTGCTGATCACGATGCCAATATAGAACAGAGGTACAGAAATTAGAAATAAACACAATCAAATATAATCTCATACAGTTATAACTGCAATGGTATTATGAATAACTAAATTACCTTTTAAAAGTGAAAGTAAATGTAATTAGGACAGAGGGAAGGGAGCGGGAGATACAAAGAGAGAATGTTTTTTCTTACACCCGATTGTTGATGAAGTAAGTGCTGCTATGAAAATATGTAATTAGTCATATAGAAATTCCAAGCAAATCAAGCATGATTAAAGACACATAATGATCCAATCAAAGGCATTCTGTTGTCCAAGCCTATGTACTTAACTGTCAATCAGTTGTCAATGGCAACTTAACAGGTGATACAAGTTAATCACCAGCCGGCAAAGGTGTGAATAAAATCCATATCAACCGAGTTTACCTTGATTAAAGCCCTTTGACGCAAGGCAGTATGTAAAATGCATATCCATCACACCTATGTTATCATTCCATCATGGATAGTCTAAGTAGATCTCCAGTAGGTGTCAAGTGCAAACATAAAATCTTAAAACGAATTTTAATATTTAATTACAGTATCTGAATAATATTTTTGATTGTTTCTACTTTTTCTGCCCTTAAACATGTTAAATGTCTACAAAATGGGAATATTTACTTAATTAGTGATTCATATACAGTCAAATGTATGATTCTGCTTTTTCACCAAAATTCAATTGTCTGGATGACTGATTATCTGACTGAAATCTATGCCGCACCATGGGTCTGGATAATCAACATTTAACTGTGTTTTTTTCTTAATTCTGTATGTTTTATATACTGTCTTATTTTACTTGTGTAATATGTTAACATGTATTATTTTATAGGTTATATGTACTTCCTATACTGTTCTTATGTTGCTTATTGTATGTTTATGTCTTGTATCAAAATTTGTATGTATTACATATTGATTTTACCAAATAACTACTACTGCTACTATCTATAAATTGATGGATGATGATATTCAGCAAATAGTAAACCAATATTAGGTGTAGCCCATGCATGGTTAGTAAGGTCTTTTTGGTTCCATAACATTTTGTCTAATGTATTATCAAGACTACCCTGTCATGCTTTTTTGTACCTTTCCTATTGACTCTATTGCTTGGTTACTCCTTATTGTCTGTGCATGGTCATCAGGTACCACAGTTAGAGAAATTTTTTAAGCATATTTTCCTAAATGTAGTTTACTGTATATCTTGTTGCTTTGGTGTAATGAAATATTTGCAATTACAGATGATTCAGCGTGTTAGAGACATCAATTCTTCATAAGTAAGTGATGTATTTTTTAAAAAATTCTTCTTGCAAATATAGTTTCACTTCTAATTTTGCTAAAAAAAATGTATGCGCTAAGAAACTGTGATCTATCTACCTACCTACCTACATTATCTATCTACCTATCATTTACCTGCATACTTATTTATCTATCTTTACACTGCCATCCCTTCATTTATCTAAAAATTACAAGCAGATATGACATAAAATAAGATTTGCTGCTGTAATAAAACTTAGTGATATGAGCCTGTCTCTCTCAAAAGGACTACAAGAAGAGATGCCAAATGAAGCACATTGTAGTATGTAGGGGATGCCAAATGGAGCACATTGTAGTATGTAGGGGTGTCAAATGAAGCACATTGTAGTATGTAGGGGATGCCAAATGGAGCACATTGTAGTATGTAGGGGTGTCAAATGAAGCACATTGTAGTATGTTGGGGTGTCAAATGAAGCACATTGTAGTATGTAGGGGTGTCAAATGAAGCACATTGTAGTATGTAGGGGATGTCAAATGAAGCACATTGTAGGATGTAGGGATGCCAGATGAAGCACATTGAAGTATGTAGGGGTGTCAAATGAAGCACATTGTAGTATGTAGGGGTGTCAAATGAAGCACATTGTAGTATGTAGGGGATGCCAAATGAAGCACATTGTAGTATGTAGGTGATGCCAAATGAAGCACATTGTAGGATGTAGGGATGCCAGATGAAGCACATTGTAGTACATGTATGTAGGGGATGCCAAATGAAGCACATTGTAGGATGTAGGGGATGCAAAATGAAGCACATTGTAGTATGTAGGGGATGCCAAATGAAGCACATTGTAGTATGTAGGGGATGTCAAATGAAGCACATTGTAGGATGTAGGGATGCCAGATGAAGCACATTGTAGTACATGTATGTAGGGGATGCCAAATGAAGCACATTGTAGTATGTAGGGGATGCCAAATGAAGCACATTGTAGGATGTAGGAGATGTCAAATGAAGCACATTGTAGGATGTAGGGGATGCCAAATGAAGCACATTGTAGTATGTAGGGGATGTCAAATGAAGCACATTGTAGGATGTAGCGGATGCCAAATGAAGCACATTGTAGGATGTAGGGATGCCAGATGAAGCACATT
Source organism: Margaritifera margaritifera (assembly GCA_029931535.1). Classification (NCBI taxonomy): domain Eukaryota; kingdom Metazoa; phylum Mollusca; class Bivalvia; order Unionida; family Margaritiferidae; genus Margaritifera; species Margaritifera margaritifera. The sequence goes on from JAQPZY010001631.1 coordinate 5,060,474, forward strand.
GTAGTACATGTATGTAGGGGATGCCAAATGAAGCACATTGTAGTATGTAGGGGATGCCAAATGAAGCACATTGTAGTATGTAGGGGATGTCAAATGAAGCACATTGTAGGATGTAGAGGATGCCAAATGAAGCACATTGTAGTATGTAGGGGATGTCAAATGAAGCACATTGTAGTATGTAGGGGATGTCAAATGGAGCACATTGTAGTATGTAGGGGTGTCAAATGAAGCACATTGTAGGATGTAGGGGATGCCAAATGAAGCACATTGTAGTATGTAGGGGATGCCAAATGAAGCACATTGTAGTATGTAGGGGATGTCAAATGAAGCACATTGTAGGATGTAGGGATGCCAGATGAAGCACATTGTAGTATGTAGGGGTTGCCAAATGAAGCACATTGTAGGATGTAGGGATGCCAAATGAAGCACATTGTAGTATGTAGGGGATGTCAAATGAAGCACATCGTAGTATATAGGGGTGTCAAATGAAGCACATTGTAGGATGTAGGGGATGCCAAATGAAGTACATTGTAGTATGTAGGGGATGTCAAATGAAGCACATTGTAGGATGTAGGGGATGTCAAATGAAGCACATTGTAGTATATAGGGGTGTCAAATGAAGCACATTGTAGTATGTAGGGGATGTCAAATGAAGCACATTGTAGGATGTAGGGGATGCCAAATGAAGTACATTGTAGTATGTAGGGGATGCCAAATGAAGCACATTGTAGGATGTAGGGATGCCAAATGAAGCACACTGTAGTATGTAGGGGATGCCAAATGAAGCACATTGTAGTATGTAGTGGATGCCAAATGAAGCACATTGTAGGATGTAGGGGATGCCAAATGAAGCACATTGTAGGATGTAGTGGATGTCAAATGAAGCACATTGTAGGATGTAGGGGATGCCAAATGAAGCACATTGTAGTATGTAGGGGATGTCAAATGAAGCACATTGTAGTATGTAGGGGATGCCAAATGAAGCACATTGTAGGATGTAGGGGATGTCAAATGAAGCACATTGTAGTATGTAGGGGATGCCAAATGAAGCACATTGTAGGATGTATGGGATGCCAAATGAAGCACATTGTAGTATGTAGGGGTTGCCAAATGAAGCACATTGTAGTATGTAGGGGATGTCAAATGAAGCACATTGTAGGATGTAGGGGATGTCAAATGAAGCACATTGTAGGATGTAGGGGATGCCAAATGAAGCACATTGTAGTATGTAGGGGATGCCAAATGAAGCACATTGTAGTATGTAGGGGATGTCAAATTTAGCACATTGTAGTATGTAGGGGATGCCAAATGAAGCACATTGTAGGATGTAGGGGATGCCAAATGAAGCACATTGTAGTATGTAGGGGATGCCAAATGAAGCACATTGTAGGATGTAGGGATGCCAGATGAAGCACATTGTAGTACATGTATGTAGGGGATGCCACATGAAGCACATTGTGGTATGTAGGGGATGCCAAATGAAGCACATTGTAGGATGTAGTGGATGCCAAATGAAGCACATTGTAGGATGTAGGGGAAACTTCTGTAGTAGCAACATGTGTCTACTATTTTTTGAAAAAGCTTAGGCTGTTTTTAAATTTGTGTAATTTGTTTTTCCTCAAAAAGGGTTATTTAAAATATATGAATTCCCATTCAATATTGAAAAGTATACTATTGTGTGTTGCGGCAGTTGCTGTGGGTGCAATCCCCTAGATTCATAGATTCACAACCAGACAAAAAAAAAAAGAAAAAAAAGGACAATAGGTCTGACTAAGTTACATAGATTTGGTATTTTTTGCATCACTACTGTGTTTGGCCCAGGATTTTAATATCCCTTGCATTTTAAAAGTTAGTTTGCATTGGAACTTCTATGGAAGTTGAACCCTCATTCAAATGCAGGAACATCTCTATTAATTCTGTCTACACCTCTTTTAGTATAATTGCCACTTAAACTGCTAAAATAGAGTATTTAGTCATACTGGCTCTGAAATACCTTGAGAGGGCATTATTGGGATATCCTGTTGTTTTAGGTCTCTATGATAACCAAGCTACCTTCTTCATTAGGCTTAGCTTAAATACATTTCTACCTCTTTGCACAGAAGAGTCTCATTGCAACCAGTTCAGTATCATTTTGCCTTACGGCAGGCTATCATCAAAAATCCTTCAGCACAGTCACACAAATTATTAGTTTTTAGTGTTTATTTAAACATTTTTTTTCTTTCTAGAACTTAGTGGTAAGATTCTTTCAATACATATTATTGGATCCACACTAAATGAACAGTAAAATGGGAGTGTCTCATCGCAACTCATAATTTAGTACATATTTGATGATACATTTACCAAGTTGATAATTCCAAAATGTCAATTAATCCCACTTAACATCTTATTTCATTACCTACAACCAATATCAGGGCTATATATATATATACAAGCTCAGGCCTGGTGCCAGGACAGTGTAATTACCAAATGTTATGTAATGTAAGTCACCATGTAGGAATTGCTCCCAGATGCTCAACTAAAATATAGGGAATCTATAATAACTTTGAGCTAAAATAACATTGAAACTATTGCTTTTATTTTGCTAAAATTTGGAAAGTTGCTTTCTTTGATTTAAAGCAATATGTCCTTAAGGTTTCATAAATTGAAATACAGTAGAATAGATGTTCTTTTGCAAATGAGTGTGGGTGGGCTTAGAGCAATTTTTGTAACTACCATTTATCTGACTTCGTGATTATATACTAAGCTAAATTAGTTGGTTTATATAGACAAATCACATGTTCTTGAGCTACTGTGGTGCTCCAGCTAGATTGAAATATTGAAATATAGTCTGTCCCTACCCTTGGCTCCCCTACCCTTGGCTCCCCCCTCCCCAGTGCAAACCTTCTTTCCACTGACCCTTACATGTCCCCCAATGGCCCTACAGAAAATAATACCTTTAATAGTTGATTTCTGCATTTTTATGCCACCAAGACAGGGACATATAGCATTTGGGTTCTCCGTTTGTGGGTGTGTATAAGGACAGTTTTGTTTAAAAATAATTTCCTAGCACTTGTAACTCAGTAATCACTTATCCAATTTACTGCATATTTGGAATATGCCATCATATACTCCCAAGCGGGTCAGTAGCATTCCTGTCAACATCACTCGTGCCCATGGGTGGTGTCATGGGTCAAGAATTATATTGGGGACACATTTTGGTTAAAGCTTTATATAGATGAGTAATCCTTTACCAGATTCACATTATATTTAAAATATATAATCACATACTTACCTTCCCTCAGTACCATTCCTGCCATTGGGATCAAGAATTATAATGGGGACAGATTTTGGTTCATTTATTTTTCATCATGTATTTTTCAACATCCTTTGCTCAGTTCACTTCATTATTGGAATAGAATATCAGCACATACTTTCCTTCTCTCAGGACCACTTAAGCCCCTGGTTTCTGCCCTTGGGTGGGGGACTTGAGGTAAAAAAAATTATATCGGGGACACAGTTTGGTTAAATTTTATTTTCTTCACATATTTTCATAACCTCTTAACCAGCATTGAAATATAACATCAACACACACACAAACCTCATGGATTTTTTTATTCCTACCCCTGGGGTCTGTCTCTGGCCCCTATAGGGTCAAGAAGTATATGTACAACACTCTTTGGTTAAAGCTTCTGTTGAAATTGTTTTTATCACTTATATTTTAAGAATGCCTTTACCAAATTTACCTCATATTAAGAATGTAATATCATACATTTATCTTCTTCTTCTTACCACTCCAACCCTTGAGTCAGGTCACTGGGTCAATATGTAGTACACTTTAAAGTGATTCAAGTTTGATTCCATCATTTATGTTTTAATCTGAAAATAAAATCTGAAATATTATATGATCCCAAACTTTCAGTTCTCCCTATACTTCTGTTGTGCCCTGGGTTATGTCCCTCAATGAGGCAATGGGTAAGCAAAACAAAAAAACAGTAGGACACTTGATTTTTTTTCTTCTTCTTTTTTTCTAATATTTTGATAATCCCTCACCCAATTAATTAATCCCTCACCCAATTAATTAATCCCTCACCCAATTAATTAATCCCTCACCCAATTAATTACATATTTGCCATTTAATATGATCCAGTATTGCCTTTCCCCCTAAACCACTGTTTCCCCTTGGATTGTGTTCCTGGATGGATTCCATGGGGTCAAGAGGTAGGGGACCTTTTGGTTATGGCTTAATTTTTTTTTATCAGTATTTTTGTCTCACCTGTGAAGCATAAATGAGACATAGGGATTAGTTTTTTGATGGTGTTGTTGTTGTCATCAACATTAAGTTTTTGCATTTAGTTCAGTTTTTATGACTGTTATATATACAGTCATGAAACTTGATGAATGTAATTATTTTGGAAGGTACTACTCACCATGAGCAAAAATAGATCACTGTGATCAACTCTGTACACTCCAACAATTATTTTAAGAATTTACATTTAACTCAGTTTCTCAGACACTTTGTATGTAAAGTCATGAAACTTTATGGGTGTATTCATCTTGGAGGTTACCACTCACCACGAACACAAGTAGGTCATTGTGACCTACTTTTCATGCTCCAGCAATTACATTAAGTATTACTCATGATGAGCTAAAGTAGGTCACTGGCCTACGCTCTAGCGATTGTGTTAAGTTTTTGCATTTAGCTCAGTTTCTTTGACACCATTGTATGCACAGTCAGGAAAGTTGATGGGTGTTTTCATCTTGGTGGGTAGTACTCACCAATGGCAAAAGTAGGTCACTTTGGTTTACTTTTCATGCACCAGCATTACATAAGTTTTTGCATTTAGCTCAATTTCTTTGACACCAATGTATGAACATTCAGGAAACTTGATCTTGGAGGGTACTACTCACGATGAACAAAGTAGGTCAAGGCAATCTACTTTTCATGCTCCAATGATTATGTTAAGTTTGTGCATTTAGCTTGTATTTACGGTCATGAAAATTGATGGGTTTATTCCTTTGGAGTGTGCTTCTCACCACGGGCAAAAAGGAGGTCACATTAACCAGCTTTTCATGATTCATCAGCTTTTCAAGGTTTTTGGATTCTACCACAGCAGAGCAGGGGAGATATAGAATTCTTGTTTCAATAAAGTATAACCCAATTCAATGCATATTTAAAATATAACATATTTTGTATACTTAATTGTAACACTTTACCAGTCCTACTCATGGCCACCTTCTTGGATGGGGCCATAACTTATATTTCAATAGTTCTTTATCCAAGTTGCATTGTATTTGGAATATAAAAACATATTGTATTCACTTACTCCCAGTAATATTCCAGCACTTGGGTCAAGTTGCTTGTTGGAGGCCCATGAGGTCGTGGGTTATGAACTTTGATGCATCAACAGCTTGTCTCGGGGGCATACCAGGTGCTTCTTAAAACACCTTTCTTGTTAATGTTTATTTCATCACAGATGACAGTTTTAGTGTTTTACAAAAGAAAGAAAAGTAAAAGTTTTACAAAAGAAAGACAAGTAAAAGTTTTACAAAAGAAAGACAAATAAAAGTTTTACAAAGAAATACATTTAAAAGTAAATGATATCATGTTGAAGCTGCCTTGTTATCTTCACAAATGCCCCTGTGACAAACTATGCATCCCTCCCCCAAAAGTATTTTACAACTTGAGCACTGTACTGTAAATCAGTATGACATTTTTATGATCATCTACCTAAACAAGAGCTTCCTGTAACCTATCATTTTAACCATATTTATGTTTTTGCTGCATCTTCATCCTTACTTACCAGTACTGTCAGATGTTACCATTTGCTTGTTGGCTCATAGATGACATTATGAACCTAATCTACCTTGTTTGTATTATATCTCATCTATGTGGGAGTGTCTGCTTGTGAGGACCCATTAATCCTTTCTTTACTCTCAATTTTTAAACGTTATAAAATTTGGTTCACATGTTTAAAGAAATTGAATATCTATTTTTTGCAAAAATAATATCCTTTACCATTGTTCACATCCTACAGAGACCTACAGTGTACATGTAGCTAACTACCGTATATATATTTGCGTATAAGTCAATACCAACTGCAAAGACCCAGATCTGCTGTTGCATAATGCACCGACATATCTAGGTCTATGCAGTTTGTAAGGACTAATCAGTAGAACAAACAACATAAATCCTGGTCTATGTTGTTTGCATTTGGACCCGGCTTATACGCGAGTATAGATGGTATTTACCTTGCTAGTGTGGTGCAACTTTGGTACTCTTTATTTACCAGTAAAAAATTATGTTGCTTAGCAGTAGCTTTTTTCCCCTTTTGATGAGTGAACCTTAATGCAGATGCCTGACATGTAAGTATAGTTGGCTTTGAAAAGGAATTGCAATTACTGCTTTATCAATAATTTATTTTCAATATGTACCATATAGTACTAGATTAATTTTTAATACTATATATTATAATATATAAATATCTCTTAGGATACACCCATTTTTTATCAGTATGTTGTAAAACAATGTAACAATGTAAAGAAGTCTTGAAATGATAGTGGAAAATGTAATTCCAATGAGACATTGGATTTGTGTGTGCCCCAGCATGATATTGGTATAGCATATAGTGTTACCTTTATCTGTTCATTTGTCCATCCATCAAAACTTTGCTAGGTCTTGTGTTTAGGTCAGTTTAAGGCACTGTGGTGGGGTATCAGTGCTCTATGAACACATTTTTTGTTGTTGGTGTGTATATCCTTTCTGGTGAGATGACTGGTCCCAAGCTACAATATTGGGAATAATTTTAAAAGGTTTCCTCTTCCAAATATCCCTTCTTTATAGACATTATTGATTTGTCGGATTTCATTTACCGGTAAATCTTGTGTACCAAACTACCCAGCATTTCCAAAACATTTTCTTCAGTAGACTTCTGAGAATGGAACTGTATTCATAGATCATGAATGCCCCATCACTCCTCTTTTGCGGTATATAAATTACTTTTAAATCTCAATTAATTGCAAACATTTTAAGCAAAGACATTCAAGCACAGGGATCTAATTTTGATAAGAGAGTCTTGTACTCAATGAACCGCATCCACACATGAAGCTGCATGACCCTTCAGACAGGAGTGCATGGGAAACTGGCTTAAATGCAAAACTTAACCAAGGTCACTGTGTGAAATATGGGATACACTTGACCTACTTTTAGGGTAAGCATCAGGAGCCATTCACACACAAAGTTGTGTCACCCTTGAGCCAAATGTGCCCTAAACACAAAACCGAACTGAGGTGTAATTGATGGACATATGGATGGAGTAATGGGCAGGCAGAGCGATATATATGTAGCAGTATATGCCTCTTCCACATTCATGGTGGAAACATACAAATGGAAAGATGTACAGGAATTACAAAACTCTTACTACCATTGTATATTTGATTCATAATTGAAGTTATACAGGCACTCTGATCTTTCAGAATTGTAAGGTTCTCAATTTTCTTATTACCATATGTATTCACTTATAAGTCGGGTCCAACTGCAATTAACATAGACCCTGATCTGCCACTGCATAATGAGTCCTGCACACCAACCTCAGGTGGCTCCACTTAGAACATGATATAGATTGCAACATGTTTTACAGTTAACTGTTACTTCTCATAGCAATGTCAGCAATATGTACATTGTATTAATTATGCTATTTTGTATTCAACATACAAATAAGTGTTGTTTTCAATTCCTGTTGACAAAACATGTCATTCTTTATCAGATCATACAGTCTATGAAACATATTGTCCAGAGTGAATTAATCCTGCCGTGATAATTGATAGCATCTAACTGTGCACAAGACATTTCTAACAAATTCAACAAAGGAATAGTGGAAAACTAATCACTTACTTCTAATCAGCATTTGATGCTAACATGTCTATGCCTGCCTGCAGTGTTTGATGCTAACATGTCTATGCCTGCCTGCAGTGCTTGATGCTAACATGTCTATGCCTGCCTGTAGTGTTTAATGCTGACATGTCTATGCCTGACTGCAGTGTTGGATGCTAACATGTCTATGCCTGACTGCAGTGTTTGATGCTAACATGTCTATGCCTGACTGCAGTGTTGGATGCTAACATGTCTATGCATGCATGCAGTGTCGGGCATGTAGAATAGGTCTGACGCACTCAGCACGTCGTAAGACATGAGTAATGGAGACTAACATTTTTGGCCTGGGATGTGTTCCATGATAATGTTCCAGGTCTTGGAGTTTTTAAAAGAGTGCAGTTGACTTAAAACTTTGATTGTATTTTAAAGATTTTACCCTTATATGCCATATCTTTGTTTTGTATTGCCATTTTTGGGATGCCTCACTTACTCTGCACTATATAGATAGGACTGCGACGTTATACCCTATTCATAGATAGCTGATAATGTTTAAACTGTTCAATTTCATACACAATAAATAAATTGAAAGCTAACCTGAAGCTTTCGTCCTTGTACTAAGGACTTCATCAGCAGAATGATTTATTCTCTACTGATTGTTAACATCACCCGAGGGAATAGTGAGCGATGTTAACAAATTGTCCCAGATATGCGGCAGATTGTAACGGCCCGCGGCCCGGTTCAGTGTTGGTTTGTGAGCGCAAATGTATATAAACTCTTTAACCCCCCGCTCAAACCATGATTGTTCTCGATCTAAGATGTTTACTGAGTCCCAAGATACCGTATGGCCCGGGCAAACTGTGTGCATATGTCATGATACCTCAGACGAACTTGAACTTGGTCGTTTATGTTCGTTAAATCTCGCTTTCAATGTCTTTTCCGTTTCCCCAATGTAGTTTTGATGGCACTGACTGTCCCCTTGTCTTTCACACTTTATGTGATAGATAGGTCCACAAATATCTTTCTTATTAGACTTATCCTTTGGGTGAACTAGCATCTGTCTTAGGGTCCGGTATGGTTTAAAACACACATTAATTTTCTGTCGCTGAAAAACGCATTTCAGGCATTCGGAAGTACCTTTCACATAAGGTAGGATGATGCTACCTTTCGAGTCACTTTTTTTAGTTACTGGTCAGCTCTTCCCGGTACTGTCACTTTGACTAGCTTTCAGCCTGTTGGTAACCTTCTTAATCGCCCAATCTGGATAATGACACCTCTTGAGGGCAGTATTGACATGATCGAGTTCTTGTTTGAAATCTATGGGGTCAGATGTAACGACATTGCTCTATGATGTAATGTTCTGACAACCCCAAGTTTCTGATCTAATGGATGGTGCGAGTCAAAATCCAGGTACTGGTCTGTATGCCTAGGTTTACGATAAACCGTAATTTTCAAGGTGCCGTCGATGTTTCTAACCGTGTAAGTGTCCAAAAATGCTAATCCGCATTTTTTTCCATTTCTAAGGTGAATGTAATATCTGGATCAATGCTGTTAATGTGATCTGTGAACTCAGTTACATATTCTACCTTCTGCTTAGTGTGTGTGTCATCCACATATCTATACCACCAACCAGGGGGATGTGGAGCAGTGGTGAGTGCTAAGGACTCAAAATGTTCCATGTATAAATTACACACTATAGGGGACACTGGCAACCCCATCGTAGCACCGTGTATTTGAAGGTAAAAAGTTCCATCATACACAAAGTATGTGCACTTCAAGCACAACTCCAACAGTCTTGTTAATTGTTGTGGTGAAAGTGGTGTTCTCTTTGTAAGGGTAATGTCAGATGATAATCTGTCATTAATAACTGACAAAGCCTTATCAACCGGTACACTAGTAAATAAGGCACTCACATCGTATGAAACCAAAACTTCATCCTCTGCCACATTCTTATCCTTAATCAGGCTAGCAAAGTGCTTTGAATTCCTAATATGATGTTCAGTATTTCCAACTAAAGGTGATATATTATTTTGGTTAAATATTTTGCACAATTGTAGGTAATAGAGCCCACACTACTGACTATCGGCCGCAATGGCATTCTCTCTTTATGGATCTTTGGTAACCATAAAACTTTGGAGGTGTTTCAGTAGTAGGATATAATAGTCTACTAAGTGACCAATCAATTACCTTCTCTTTCTCACATAACTCTCTGATGTAATCTGAAAGTTCTTTCTTGTATTTAGTAGTGGGGTCGCATGCCAATTTCTTGTATGTGTTAGAGTCCTGAAGAATGTTCACTCATAACTCTTTGTAAGTAGATTTGTCCATTATGACAGTGCACCGACCCTTATCTGCGGGAAGAATAATGATGTCCTTGTCTCTTTGAAGATTGGTCAAGGCTTTTCTTTCATCCTTACTAATGTTAGGTTTGGTCCGTTTACCCTTCTTTTTCAAGATACCAACCACCTTGGCTCGGAGTTCATCGGCGTCCATATTAGGTAAATTCCTGCACACAGATTCTGTAGCTGTCAGTAAATCAACAACTGGCATTTTTTCCAGTGAATCTGCAAAGTTCAAACCTTTGTTTAACACTGATAGTTCTGATTCAGAGAGTGTACGCTGAGACACATTTTTCATCCAACTTTCCGACACAGAATCACTATCACACTGTGTGTTAACAACCCTGGGGTTTTCACTAAAAGACTTCTTGGTATGTCTGGTTGGTCCTATATCTAAACGGTGCAGGTCTGATGTCCAATGTGGCTGCCATGGCAGTCATCTTGAAAATCTTGTTGCCACTACTCCTGAATGGATGGTCATATTAACATGGGGTTTTAACAACAAGACTTCTTATGATGTGTAGTTGGTCCTAAATGAAAATGGTGTCGATCTGATGTCCAATATGGCTGCCATTTTGAAAATCTTGTTATCACAACTCCTCCTGAACAGAAAGTCATATTGACATGGGGTTTCACCAGAAGACTTCTTCTGATATCTAGTTAGTCCTAAATGAAAATAGTCCCGATCTGACCTCCAATATTGCCACCACAAAATCTTGTTATTGCTAGGCCTTCTGAATTGATGGTCACACATACATACATACATGCATGCATGCATGCATGCATGCATGCATGCATGCATACATACATACATACATACATACATACATACATACATACATACATACATACATACATACATACATACATACATACATACATACATACATACATACATACATACATACATACAATACATACATACATACACACACATGCACATATTGATTAAAATCCCTGATCATAAGTTATCAGGTCACTAAGAACATAATTTTTCATGGCAATGTGACTTGCGTTGTATTTGAAAGAAGTATCTTGATTAGTGTTATTGTCTTCTATACTTTGAAGAAATGTTATGGGTTTACCTGGGCATGGGGAGAGAGAGGTGTTATATATTTAGGAACTATGTGGCTTATGTCTGCCTGTGCAGGTGAAGATGTACAGAAGTGGGATCTTGCTTGGCTAGCACTACCTGGATTTTCATTATCTTGATTAGTGGCATTGTCTTCTACACTTTGATGAAGTGTATCTGGGTCTACCAGGGCTAGGAGAGAGGCCAAGGTGTTAAATATTTAGGCACTGTGTGTTGTTTGTGTCTACTTGAGCAGTTGAGTTTTGTAATGAATTATGGCCTTGCTTGGCAGGTACTGCTGGGATTGGAGGTTATGGGTCAAGTTGAGGATGTCAGTGGTGACACAGTGCTGGTGTTAGATCAGCTGTTTATGTTTTCACACAGTTTGAGAAATCCATTATCAGTCCAAGCCAAGCATCCACTGCCCTGAATTAAAATGGTATTTGTTGATGGGAATTCAGTACATGTAACTTTATTTTCATGTAAAGTAGTGATCTTGTACACATACCAAAGTTACCATGAGTATTTGTAGAGTTAGAATTTCATCGCAAGTTCATTTAGCTGCTTCAGTAATGAGTTATTGCTGACATGGATAGTGATACAGTCTGGATTTTTTTTTGATGCGCATAAAATCTGGGATAACCTTTCTGTATGAATTTACTTCCACATCCAGAATATCCTCTTGGGTGAATCCAGAGAACTCAAATAGACTGGATCCATTGAAAATTTTTGAAGTATTGACATTGTTAGATTTACTGCCATTTTCTTTTTTTGCAGAACTCTGGTAAGTATTTTCAAAAAGAATACCATTTTTTACAGCATCAGTCACAATGAGGCTTCACCAAAAGCTTTCAAGTACTTAGATGAACAATATCCATGATGAATAAACCCTAGATGAATGAATAATCATATGATATTCACTGCTAGCTTTAGGAACTATTTACAATATAAACAAAGATACCTTACTAAAACAACATACCTCCAAAAAAGTGTGTCCTCACACTAAAACAGCAGTGTGTTTAGATTTATTGCTCTCAAAAACTTGTGTTGTGACTAGATATATGAATGTATTAAACTATATGATGTGTAACTAAAAGCATTGATATTATAAAAGGTTGTTTTGGCATAAGTAAGCCCTATATCATACCTCAATACTTCTAAAAAAAATGCATACTCACACATTCTACCTACAGGAAAATATTTCATACAAGACCTATTGTAATTTAATGTTTTTCACTTTTAATACTTCATTTAAATTCCTGTAACTGAATTTTTTTTTATCGTGACTTATGTTAACTCAGTAAACGAACTTTGCAATCAAAGTTTCTCTTTAAAACTTCTAGTCTTTACATCAGCTTGGGTGTTGTCTTTGGCTTCCACTGTGGTCAGTTTGTGTGTCATCTTTGGCTTCCACTGTGGTCAGCTTGGGTGTCATCTTTGGCTTCCACTGTGGGCAGTTTGTGTGTCATCTTTGGCTTCCACTGTGGGCAGTTTGTGTGTCATCTTTGGCTTCCACTGTGGGCAGTTTGTGGTAGGTTTTCCATTGCGCTGCTTTCCGTAGAGAAAGGCCAAGGTAGATCAATAAATCCTGATTGATCAGCGTGAACAATATTTGCTTCCTTTTTTGAGTAAAATTACTTGTGCCGATTAAACACCACTTTTGATGACTGATCACAGACTGAATGTTGTCAAGAAAAGACTGCACTGAGCTCAAATTGTAGTATCCCATTGGACCCAGATTCATATATGCCTGGACTTAGAGACTGATCATTTAATTTCAGGAGGGGCTGTGATTTTTTGGGAACAAAATTCCAGCCCCCAGATTGTTTGAAAAAAAATATATTCTAGCTCTGATTTGTAGAAAATAAATTATCCTGAAGTAATGGGGAAAAAATATCCTGGTTTGAAAGAAAATCCCAGCCTCACCCCCCCCCCTTTAAATGAAATGGTTGGTCTCTTACCAACTTTCACCTACATTACTCCTAAGAGCTTCTATATTAAAACCAGATTTAGTCCAGGCCTTTTCTTCTTCGAAGATGAAGACAATATGATGCTTCCCATCCCAATACATTATACTATATATACCTGTGTACAGTCCACACCCAACTGTAAACACCAGAGACACAGATCTACTGTTACATGGCATGCCAGCAGATCAGGATCCACTGTGTTTGTTTGAAATTAGAGAGAAAGAACAACATAGACTATGATTTGTTGACTTATTATGTGACAGAAGGCCTGGAGATCATAAACTTGGTAGCTTGAGTATGAGATTGAGTTTTCATTTTCAGCCAATCAAACATGACATTCCAAATGTAAAGTCCTTTGTGATTGGTTGCAGCAAAATCTCAAGCTCAAAACTCCATCTGAGAAGTTTTATGATTTCCAGACAAGTCTATGCTGTTCACATTTGGGTGTGCATAATGAAAGAAAAATCCATGCCCAGGACAAGTTGAAAATTTTTTTGGACAAGAAAGCTTTTTTATTCCAGAATTTCAAATACAATGTGAAAGAAAATTCAGGATTTTTGTGTGATTTAAACTCACACTTCAGGCAAGTAGTCCATTTTTTTTATTTTCCAGCCCTAGAATGTGTGATATCTATGTGTACATGTATAGAGGTTAACAGCACATCAGCATCATCCTGGCTATATAGTGCCAAATAAGTTTATGTACCCCAAAAAGGCATACAATACAAAGATGAAGGCAAAAAAGGGTAAAATCCTTAAAATACCAAGTCAATTTTTTTTTATATAAACCTAACTCTTTTAAAAAGTCAAAGACCTTCTTAACATGAATATCATTGCAGGATGCATCCCGGGTCAAATAAGTTGCCTCCATTAATCACATCTTAGGGGCCATCCATATATGAAGTCATGCAATTTTGGCAGATTTTTGACCCCCTATCCCGCTCGTCACATTTCATCAAAGAAACTCAGCCTGCCCTCATATATGACATCACAAAGCTTTGACCCCCCCCAAAAAAAAAAAACTTCAAAAATAAAATTGGTTTGAAATCACTTTGTATTAGAAAAACACACATTAACACAACACTGCATTCTGAATTATTTATTTCTTTGGTAGATGGCGCTGGCATTTTGTGACATCACATTTTTCAAAACTCCCTTAGTCCCCATTGTCACATAAGTCTGACCCCCCCCCCCCCTTTGATGTCATATATGGACGGACCCTTACAACATGGAAGAGGGCATATCAGGCCTATTCTACATGGGGAAGGACTATATGATATACACAAGTATACTACATGACAAGTTTCTTGCAGACTTGTGTGATTTAAAACAGGGTACATAATAATAAAAAAATATACAGAACTGAAGCCATCCCAAAAATCTACACTTTGGATATATGACCTTTTGACTTTTGACACCACTCCACCCTCCTTGGGGTTCATATAGAATCAGAAACCTTTGTATTAAAAATTTACTCATCCTCATGAAATGTCATTATAACAAATATGATCACCATGCCAAGAGACCTGACAGATGGATGCACAGACATACAGTTGAAAAGACATCACTTATCACAATATATCTGTAAAAGGGCAGATATACATACATGTACATGTATGGGGTAGATAGGTGTATTATCAGTAGGTATTTGAAATGCTTTCAAGATTTATTATGAACAAAGAGCAACACAAAAATTGTTTCTTCTAAAAATGACTGATATATTAAATGAGTGTGGCAAACATTTAGGGAAATGTACATCAAATCGAGTTATGGTAATAGAGGTTGTTTGATTTGGTTGTTGGTTTTAATGGCACTTTTAGCACATTATTGGCTATATCATGCTGAGGAAATAAGACCTAAGTGCCTTTCCCAAAGAGACATTGAGGCAGCCTCTGGGTAGGTTAGCAATGTGCTATTTAATAAACAGTATGATGGAGCACCCAATTATATCATTTACACTTTAAAAGCCTTAGGCCTGCTTCTAAGTTTTTAAAATTTTGTTTCATTACAATGCTAAGTTTTTATGCTAATTGTGATGTTGTCAACAAAACAGGAAGTTTTGAGTTAAATAATATTGTTAGCATATATTGATAAATAGTATTTTAAACTTCCTTTAACCTGAAATACAAAGTGCATTTGATTTGTTCTGCCAGGGATTCATGCTGTTTGTTGTTAGACTGAGGGTGTAAACCAAGATTTCTTCTGATGTATGCTTTATTTTGGAGAGACTAATTGGGAAATGCAGGAAAAATGTAAATTTCTGTGTTTTTTAAAATGTAAGTGTTTATATTATGCCTTTCTTTTTGAATATTTATTGGTTGTCTTTGATTGCATCCAAGCACCAACTACAGACTTTTTCATGAACTATTTCATTGAATTTTAAAGAGAAAAATATTTTGAAATTAATTCATGTACAGCATTACAAAAGAGTAGATGCAAAGAACATTTTAGCAAAAATTTTTAATGTGAATGCAGAATTGTAACATTTTAGCCAAATGTTTAAATGTGAATGCAGAATTGTAACATTTTAGCCAAATGTTTAAATGTGAATGCAGAATTGTAACATTTTAGCCAAATGTTTAAATGTGAATGCAGAATTGTAACATTTTAGCCAAATGTTTAAATGTGAATGCAGAATTGTAACATTTTAGCTAAATTTTTAAATGTGAATGCATGAATGCAGAATTGTAACATTCTAGCCAAATGTTTAAATGTGAATGCAGAATTGTAACATTTTAGCCAAATGTTTAAATGTGAATGCAGAATTGTAACATTTTAGCCAAATGTTTAAATGTGAATGCAGAATTGTAACATTTTAGCCAAATGTTTAAATGTGAATGCAGAATTGTAACATTTTAGCCAAATGTTTAAATGTGAATGCAGAATTGTAACATTTTAGCCAAATGTTTAAATGTGAATGCAGAATTGTAACATTTTAGCCAAATGTTTAAATGTGAATGCAGAATTGTAACATTTTAGCCAAATGTTTAAATGTGAATGCAGAATTGTAACATTTTAGGTAATATTGTGCTGCACTGAATAAATAGAATGAACAGCTTCCTGAATGCTGCCATGCACACCTATTTTAGGCACCATGCATATGCAATATTCTGCCAGTATGTGGCCATACCTGTAGGAACTGTACATACTCTCTTATAAGTGGAGTCCAACTGCAAACTGTACAGCCCCAGATCTGTAATTGCATAATGGGCCAGCAGTCTGGATCTATGCAGTTTGTTTGGAGTAATCAGTAGAACCAACAACACAGACCCTGATCTGCTGGCACATTATGCGATCACATATCAGGGTCTATGTTGTATTGACTTGACTTATAAGTGAGTATATATGGTACTGGTGTATAACTTGGCTGTGCCATCTCAATGCACCAGCAGATCAGGGTCTACAGGTCTATTGTTCCAAATCAAACACTGAATGAACACTGTGGCTCTTGATCTGCTGGAGCATTATGTGACTGCAGATTCAGGTCTATTGGCATATTTAATTGGTTATGCATCATATTGTGCAAATGTGGTAGTGCTAATGTATGTTAACAGTGGTGTAGCAACTGCCAAGCACCCTCCACAACTGCGGGAGGTCCAATTTCCCGTGAAACATTTTTTATTGGAAATGGGCCCCAGAAATTAAATTTTGCAGAGGGGCCCAGAGGTTTAGTTACACCACTCACTATTAATGATATTGCTTGTGAAATGTTGGAGTATTTAACTTGGTAAAAAAGCTAAGGGTCCAAGCAATCCCAAATCAGTACAACTATTTATTGGTTGATGTGCATTATCTGGCACTACTCTTAGTTGAATATCAGTCCACAGGTAAGGGTCATTACAAAGAAAGTATAGGAAAAAGTACTCTCTCACTAATTTCCCATTAAATAAAAGGGGAATGACTATTTAAAAATTCATCCAGGTTGCACAGGTTGAAGATCACAGATTCCTTTCTTAAAATACAAAAAGAAACAGAGTAAGTTGGAGAGTGAGTCTTTTTTAGTATAGTACTATTATTGAGATCACATTTGTTTTCTACAACAGAAAGCCTGCAAGTTTGTAAATCAGGGGTGTCAAACTCATTTGCAATGGTGGGCCAGATTTAATATAAATAATAAGAAATAATATTAATAAATAATGAGTCTGGCAGGCCGGTTCACGGGGCGTATGTTTAACACTCTTGTTGTAAATTGTTACAGATTTTCAAAGGTTTCAAATAATTTTCATTGATTTTATCATTTCCTTTCACATGACTGTTATTTTGATTATTAAAATTATATAAGAATTTTTCTTTTTGATTATTTAATAAGAGACCGAAGGCACAACCATGACATTTTACATAGAATCTCGCTCTGAGTTCATAGCAATTTGATACACCTCACTTAAAAAGTGATGTCATGTCAATTATGTCATAATGTAATGATCATGTTATTTTTTGCTGTGCAGTAAATGTTGATTTTTCATAAGTGGACTACCTTAAGGGATTTAGAGGTATTTTGAGCCCAAATTAAAGGAAGAAAGCGATCATTGGGTAGCGGGAACTTGAGTTTTTGTTTTTATTGGTTTTATTGGTACTTTTAACACATTAGGCTATGTCATGCAGAGGTAATGGGAGTTAAGAGCTTTTCCCAAGGTTTTTTGGGTTAGTGATCCCATACCATACAATGAATGATACATACCATACCATACAATGAATGATAATCCCATACCATACAATGAATGATAATCCCATACCATACAATGAATGATAATCCCATACCATACAATGAATGATAATCCCATACCATACAATGAATGATAATCCCATATAATATGGCAGCATCAAACTTGTCTTAAGCAGCCCACTCTGAGAAATGAGAAAAATGGCCTTTTAAGAGAAGTCATTGCTTAATAGATGTTTATATATGCAATACTGGGTTCTAGCTAGCTTGAGAAAGTGATTGCTCACTAGATGTTACCTTTTAGATTGGGTCGAGTGTTTTGTACTTATGTATACAGTGGTCTCAGATCCATGATCAAAACTTCCTGTTTGACTTTAGTTCATGTGTATTTACCTGTATTGGACCTTTCTGCTGCCAATGATAATGTTTCTGACTTTTTTCTCAGGTTTTGTAAGTGAACTCAGATATTTAATGATTTGCACTGAAGCAGGAAGTGATGAAACAGTTTATGGAATCTTGTTGTTGAGTTTCTGTTAGCTCAAATGGCCATAAGGCCAAGTGAGCTTATGGTATGGTCGAGTGTCTGTAGTCTGTTGTATACCGGTATATGTCAGCATTTGCTGTTTTCAGCTTTTCACAATCCACCTAGACCAGTTTTAACCAAATTTGGCCCACAGCATCCTGGCATGAAAGGCTTTCAGATCTTTACAAATGATGCAGACCCACCATTAATCATATCTGCCATTACAAAAAAATTGAAAAATCTTCAAATTACTTCATCTCAAAACTGCTTAGCAGAATTTGTCCAAATTAGACAGTAAGCATCCTGGCATCAATAACTTTCAATTTTATGCAAATGATGTTGGTCTGCTATCAAATATGGCCACCATTACTAAAATTAAAAATAAAATAAAAATGACTTCTTTTCAAAATTTCTTTGCAGAATTAGATCACATTTGACAAAAATCATCTTGGCATAAAGGCTTTTCATATTTTTACAAATGATGCCAATCCACTTTGAAATATGACCACCATTATAAAAACAGAAAAACCTTTAAAACAGCTTCTCAAAAAATGCTTAACACAATTTGACCAAATTTGATAGAAATCATCCTCACTTGAAGGCCTTTCAAGTTGTTATAAATGATGCCATCTCACCTTCAAATATGGTGGCCATTACTAAAAATAGAAAAACCATTAAACAACTTCTCCAAAAACACTAAACAAATTTTGACAAATTTTGACAGAATCCTGGCATGAGGAGCTTTCAGGTTTGTACAGATGATACCCATCTGCAATCCATCACCATTTATGCCTGCTGTTACTAAAAGTAGAAAAATCTTTAACAACTTGTTTTCAAAAATCGTTCAACAGAATGTGACCAAATTTGACAGAAAGCATTCTGGCATGAGGACCTTTCAGATTTGTACAAAAGAAATTTATCTGCTATCAAACATTGCCATCTTTAATAAAAAAAATGAAGAAAAACCTTTAAATGGCTTCTGCTCCAAAACCACTGAAAATTTGACCAAACTTGACAGAAAGCACCCTGGTATGAGGACCTTTCAAATTTATACAAATGGTGCTGATACACAGTTAAATATGGCTACCATTAATAAAAATAGAATACTCTTTAAATGGCTTCCTCTTGAAGCATCTTGGCATTATGACCCTTAAGTATGATGCTGATATGCAATCAAATATGGATGAAGATTTTTAAAAAAAAAAATAGAGAAACCTTAAAACATTTGTTTTCATAACATGAAATGAATAGCACTGGATACATTTCAACAGAAAACATTCTACTGGCCCACATTTCTTGGCCAACTGCTCTTGCATTTGGCTGTTATGCGAATATCGGACAGGTGAGCGATTTTACATTTTCCAAACCCCTTGGTGGATTTTCAACATGCTTGGGATGAATCATTATGAAGCAAAGACAATTTATTCAGTGACGTGCACTGTTGCCTCTTTGAACATGCAATCAAAGTCACAGTCATAGAAAATTTGCATTAAGGTTTTTGGTAAAAGTTTTTTCATTTGCATTTAATTTCTAAACCCCTTGATGGATTTTGTTCTTGCTTTACATTATGAAGCTAAGACAATTCATTTAGTGATATGCACACTTGTCACTTTGAGTTTCAGTTCAAGGTCACAGTCCTAGAAAAATTGCTTTATGGTTTTGTTTAAAGTTTTTACATTTGCTTTTATTTCCTAAACTCTATGATGGATTTTGTTCATGTTTTGGATGTATCAATATGAATCTAAAATAATTCATTTTGTGATATGCTGGCTTGTCACTTTGACTTTGTGATCACAGTCACAGTCAGTTAAAAATTATGTTAAGGTTTTTTTCATTTTTTTAACAAAAATACTTTCTAAAACCCTTGATGATTTTCTTCATACTTGAGATGAATCATTATGAAGCTAAAAAATTCATTCTGTGACATGAGCTCTCGTTCATTTGATCTAAGGGTCAAGGTCACAATCATAGAACATATGTGCTTAGGTTTGGGTAAAAAATTTCCTTTCCTTATATTTCTTAAAGCCCTTTTATGGATTTTGTTCATAAATTGGATGAATCTTTATGAAGCTAAGACAGTTCATTCTGTGACATGCTGGCTGTCCCGCAATTTTGGGGTCAAGGTCATATATTTTAAAGCTATGCTTTGATCATGGTTTTGATATGCAGGCCCTGGCCTTCTAGTTTTCTTGTATCTTTTTTTGCACCATAAAATGTATCTTTTTTGCACCATAAAATGTATTCTTTTTTTTCACCATAAAATGTATCCTTTTTTTGCACCATAAAATGTGTCTAAATAGAAATTGCCTACATAGATAGGTATATAAGGAAAAAAGGAAGGGTTTACATTAATCATAAATCCATGCCAACCAGAACTTTCTTGCATGTTTCATAACATCATACTGGCTATTTTTCTTTGCAACAGATTCATAGGTTTGTTTGTAGAAACTTCATAAAGTTTCCTTTTTTGCCTTGATATGCTAACGGACTTATCTCTTCGACTATATCAACAGTAATGAAAGCTAGACTTGGAAATGAGAGTGGTTTTAATATGATTGATTTATTTACACACCTAAATGATTTGAGACTTATTTTGATCCATGTAATTATTTGCTGAACAGTTATTATGTATTGGTCTCCTGTAATTATTACATAAACAAAAGATAAAAATTGCTCATGGGTGGTAGATATTTTGGTAAATCGATTGTGCTTTTTAGATAAATCCATGTGTCTGCTCATTAGAGATGAATGCCTTTTATTTCCAAACACACCAGTAGCAGAAATCTCACAAGTTATGTTATTAACGATTCTCAACAAGTCACCTTGAAATTGGTAACATACCTCAAAACAATCGTCACCTTGAAATTGGTAACATACCTCAAAACAATCTTTGTCAAGCCAACTTTTGAGAGTCAGGAAGCTCAGCACATTTCATTGAACCAGAAAGTCAACCAGGGAGTTTCATTAGCCAACATGATGATTAAGCCTGCAACGTTTACTGAAATTTCTAAATGTTTATACAGTTTACAATAACTGAAATGAGGCTATATAATCAAAACCGTTAGAAACTAAACCTTTCCCCGTATCTACCTGTCAGGCTTGCTGAACAGCTGACTGCTTTAATAACATGCATGCCATACCTTGCTTGACTTGCGATTGTTTCATTTGATGTACATTTTTTATAGCTTATTATGACAGGATTCAGTAAGTAAGATATGTCTTTCTTGAATATATCTAACAATTGAGGCAAAACATCATGATATTATTTCCTACTGCTACATACATGTAAATGATGAAAAAATGATAAATAAATGCAACTGGACATACTGTATCGACATGTGCATGCAATGCTTTGTAGGATCTACAATGACTAAGAAACCGTATGGTGGCTTACAAACTTCAAACGGTGTTTCTTTAAAATAAGATATTACTAATCAGAGGTTCTGTTAACAAACATGTTTTTCAAAAGTGAAAAAACAAATTTAAATCAAATTGTATCAATATTATCAGTAAATTAACCTGATGTGTAGTGTTGTGTAATATGCGCTGCAACCAATTCTCATCAACTTTGGCTTTTTCCTAGCGATGCCATATTTGATGTGAAAATCATACATACATTAAGATAAAATTAATATTCTAATAAAGAGAAATATTAAGCAGAGATGTAGAAATATGTCATTTAATTGGAACGAGTAATTGCTGCATTGCTGACAGTCATGTGCATGTTTGTTTACACGTTTACCAATTTTGTGGTAAACTAAACTAAGCTGTTCACATGTGTAAACATTGTTTCCTTAATAATGAAATGGTAGGAGCCTACTCACTCACTGTCTGTGCTAAGTTAGGACTTGAAAGTTGGTGAATCCCATATGCTTACAAATATTACGATTAAAATGTGACTGATAAGTTAAAATATAAATATCTATTCCCTATTGATCAAAACTTGCTTCACATAGTAAGCATTCATATTATCATGTCTGCATGAGAAAATGCAAGACTGATCTTGACGATGACTACAAGATGGAAGTGACAGACTTTGACATTGTCTTGTGAAATAAAGAATCAATAGATGAATTAAATTGCAGGCATTTATGTAACAGAAGCATGCTCTGATTGGATGTACATGAACGTTTTTATAGGTTTATGTCACAGTTGCTTACTTACATATCATAATCAAGCTGTAAATAGGTACAGGAAAACCTGGCAGCAGACAACAACATTTTAACAGTAGCAGATGGGAAATTTGTTTTCAAAGAAAAAATTTTGTAAAGTTTAATACAGCAAAAAAATGTTTTCCTTTTATGAAAATAAAATGAAAATAGGAATCTATTTTTAAGAAGAATGCTACATATCTCTTTTGCAAGAGTTTATCAGGACGGAGGTAAATCTAGCTGGAATAAATTGATAAGGAATTTGTTTTAAATAAGCAATTTGGCAGTTGGGCTGTAATAATCTTGTTCCCAGTGGATGCATAGCTTTATTGCCCTGTTTTAGATGTTACATTTGTGATGTACATTTGGGCACACCAATTGGCAACATCCTTCTTATCCGCGGCATTCTCTCTGGCTTGATCATCCATTCCTTCTCAGTTGCAGGAGAGGAAACAGATCCCCGTTTGATTCTAGTTGTTTTGCCTGAGTGTACATCACAAATGTAACATCTACAACAGTATAATAAAGGTAAGTATTCAAACCTTTTGATGTCTATGCCTATATGGGGTAACCTAGGTTCTGAACTAATGTCTTGTAAATCTCTCAAGATGTCTGGTTGACTTAGAGCTTTTATATGCCAGCTGCATTTGGTTTATAGAATCATACAAGTCATGGGTTGTGCCATGTACAACAGTATTCATATGCATATTGAAATAGTGCAGGCTGGTGAACACTTCATGGTGGTGTACTTGTGCCATGTACAACAGTATCCATATGCGAATTGAAATAGTGCAGGCTGGTGAACACTTCATGGTGGTGTACTTGTGCCATGTACAACAGTATCCATATGCAAATTGAAATAGTGCAGGCTGGTGAACACTTCATGGTGGTGTACTTGTGCCATGTACAACAGTATCCATATGCAAATTGAAATAGTGCAGGCTGGTGAACACTTCATGGTGGTGTACTTGTGCCATGTACAACAGTATCCATATGCAAATTGAAATAGTGCAGGCTGGTGAACACTTCATGGTGGTGTACTTGTGCCATGTACAACAGTATCCATATGCAAATTGAAATAGTGCAGGCTCTATGCAGAATGAAATTGTCCAATTATTTAGCTAGCAGCCAAATGTTTGGTTAGTTTCTGTCAATGTAAATTTATGTGCTCACCTTTGACCTTTTCATTTCTTTGTAACTTTATTACTCCTCATACAAAGGTAGTTATAGCATGGGGAACCCTCCTTCAATCTACCTTTCAGATGGGTAATCAAGTAGTGGTAGGGAAATGAGAACATAGGCATATATTTATGTATAAACATGCATATATGAATATAACAACTTTTAATGGAGAGAGAGAAAGAGGGGGGTAAATCATTATGTTACAAGCATATTACAACTCTTAATGTTATAATATATCCAAGTATTACTTTTGCAATACAATACTAATGGTTAGTGTATTGATCCATGCAGCTAGGACAAATTCAATTGGCCAGCTACTAATCATGTCTACCTTAGCCACATGATAATGTCAGTAGTATTAGTTAAGCTGCATCATATATTTCAATGCTGGACATAAATCTCATTGTGTTTAAGAACTTAATATATATATATTCTCTATCAAGCACTTAACAAATACACATACTCTATCAAATACCTGATTACATTAGCAATTCTGAAATACTTGAGAGTCAGGCATTATTGTAAACAAATGCATTTACTTTTACTCTCAGAAGAAAATAAAGGATTCGTTTGGAATGTGAATAGAGAACTTGTACTCTTTGCAAAAAATATGTCTATAGATTCAGTATCATGGATGATGAATATACAGGAATTAATTTTGTTCTTAATCAGGAAAATTTCTATAAGGTTGCATAATGTTCAGACATCTTGGTCAATGCAGTTTGTTAGGAGTAATCAGTAGAACAAACAACATCGACCCCGATCTGCCAGCACATTATGTGGAGAGTGGAAGATAAATGTTGTAAATAACATTCAACATTTCAACAATTGGTGCCTGCATTTTTAATTGTTAATTTTATTCCTGTAACTTTTTCAGTGAAAAAACAAATGAATGAATCGTTCAGTTTCAATAGCCTGAAACTATTGCTTATGTTGCTGTTAGTGATGACATGTCATTGAATCATTCTGAAGTCAATAAGGTTATTATGACATGATAACAACCAATCTGTTTGAGGGCAGTTAAAAGTGGCCACTATTTACATCTGAGCAAACTGTTCTTCAGTGATGTAAGCAAAAAATGCCACTGCCTGCACAGACTGACTTCAGGGTCAGCCTTGTTTTGAGCTGTCATTTCAGCCATTTTTGTGTTGAAGTTTGGCAAATAAAGATTAAAAGTTAACAATGCCAGTGCAAGAGTTATTGGTTCAAGGCTTAAAATTTCTATATTTTCCATTACTTTCTGAGAGTTCCTTGAAAAATTAGGTTGAAATCAGCAAGCATTTCTGCAAGAAAGTTGTGAATATCAACTTGTGGTGACAGTGGGATTTTGAGAGAAACGAGAGCACCACCTGGAGAGCAGATGTATATCCGAGGTCTTTATCTAGCATGCAATGGAAAAAGCAAAGGAAGTTCTATAGTTGTAAAGTTATTACTGCATGTCATTGCATGGAGTATATTAATTTAGGAAGGTATTTCAGCCATTTTGAGGAATATGTACCTGAAACCCATACAAGAACGTACATCTGATTGTCCAAAGTGACACACTGACATATCGGTGTGGCACTAAATTATTATCTCATGTCGGTGTAAGTGAGGTATGCAGGGTTTTTCTTACAGCAGTTTGAGTTGGCGTAAAAGGTGGCAATCATTGATTGATGTGAAATCAAATTGTTACATGTGTATTTTTGTACACACCAATAAAGCTTATATACTGGAATGCATATATTTTCAAGACCATGTCATGTCAATCTACATTGAATTGGAAATTTTAAAAAGTCCAATTATTATGATTCTGTATCGGAATAATACATAATTTTAAAATATCTTTGAAAACTCTTGCATATATATTGCCCCTAATTTTAGTTTCAGACATTCAGAATAATTTTTTGGGGGTTTCCCCTCTCCATTAAAATCAAAAAAATGTCTGGCATATCCGTGCAGGCATTATAAAATCCATTTCTGAAGGATGTCCATAGTGCAGATAAGATCAATTATTTGAAGTTAAATATTGTTATTTTCTATTTAGATCATGCTTTTTCTTTTAAATCTGCTGTTTCACATGAGTCAGTCGATCACCCCCACCCCACTAACTACACATAAGGAGAAAATTGAAAGGGGGGGGGGGGGGACATCATATCACTGATAGAAATATATTTTTGTTGGGTACACTGCTCTCTTTACATCATAAGTGTTGGGTACACCGGTAAGCTAATAAAGATAGTTCAGTACTGTCAGGCACACTTTTCTGTTTAAATCATGTATGCTGGTATTCTCCCGCTATAGTCAACCTTTCTTTTGAATTTAGCTAACAAAGACAGTCCAAAACCATTGGGCACACTGTTCCATTTACCTTGTGTGTGCCCGGTACAGCATCAACATTTGTTTTGGATTAAAGTAACAAGGTCAGTCCAATACTGATGGGCACACTGTTTTATTTACACTGTGTGTGCCAGGTACACCATTCTCCTATTATAGTCAGCCTTTCTTAATGTATGAAACTGGGAAAGACAATCCAATAAGGAAGTACTCTTGTAGAAATAAAAATAGCCCCAAATTAACTGTATTTTATAAACCAATTCTAACACGTTTTAGCTTTCCTAATAGCATGCCATGATTTAGTTGGACCACTTGTGTGCTGTTTCAAAACCCTTTTGATGTATGGGGTTGTATCCAGAGATGTTAATGAGGAAGTTTGAAGAATCTATACTTTTTTCTAACATGTTCTTACGTGCATTCACAATATAACATGTTTATTGAAAAGACTTTTTGATAGAAAGCTATGACACAGCGCCTGAAGCAAACATGCTAAATGCTAACACTTGAAGAACATTTAAAACGAGGTAAAAGATATTAATTGCAAAGTCTACAAATGCAGAAGTGGGGATCAGCAATGCTTTGTGGGGATATTGAAAAGTTGTATAAGTTGGGCTTGCTCTCTGGGTTTTACTTATTTGATATTTCTAGTGCTGCATCCTGACAACAAGTGCTATTTGCCTTATAGAAGAATAGGCAACAAAAATAAGAATGAACCATTATATCAGTGGGTGGATATACACTGGCACCCAGCTGGTGTAGCTGTAAAAACTAACTGTTTTTGGAATAATTAATACTTGTTAATCATGTTAAGGCATTGCTCAAGACCTCCCAGACTATGTAAACAGGAGGCATTACCATTGGTGAGCTTTACAATGGGAGACAATCTGCCCTTGTTTCTGTGAGAGCTGACAAGTTCCATGTAACCAGTAATGTGAACCCTTTTAACCAGTCAGCATATTACGTATCAAACAGTCCATGCCTATGCTACCAGAAATAGTGAGATTTTATCTGATCTAAATGTGCGATTCTCTGAAGCATCCTTAGCCAGTAATTTTTACAAAATTCTAGTTTTTGTTAATTTTGAAGGTAAGATTGATTGGTAACTTATTCCTTTTTTGTACTTTATAGGGTTTTATTTTGGATGGGTATTATGTAATCCTTGTTATCCTTGCATGCATGTTGCCTGCAGGCAATAATCCATACATACTGTATTTTTCCATGCATAATGTGCATCCAGCTGCACATTGATTGTAGGCCCTGACATTGGAGATCATAAAACTAGGCTACGTCCAGGAGATCACAAAAACTAGGCCCCGGCCTGGAGGTCATAAAACTAGGTCCTCACCTGGAGATCATAAAACTAGGCCCCGACCTGGAGATCATAAAACTAGACCTTGACCTGGAAATCATAAACTTTTACTCCAGCCTGGAGATCATGAAACTTGGCCCTGGCCTGGACATCATAAAACTAAGCCCTGACCTTGAGGTCATAAAACTAAGTCCTCACCTGGAGGTCATAAAACTAGGTCCTGACCAGGCAGGGACATCGCAAGTTTGCGCTGGAAGAAACGGCGCCCCCACCCCCCTCAGGGAAAAAATACCGCAAGTTCTGTGAAATGGCGCACCCCAGGCTTGGCGCCCCGGGTGATGGCCCGTTTCACCTACCCCTTCCGATGGCACTATGACCAGGAGATCATAAAACCTGGCCTGGAGATCATAAACTTTAGCCTTAGCCTGGATATCATAAAACATGGCCATGGCCTGGAGATCGTAAAACTAGGCCCTGGCCCGGAGATCATAAACCTTGTGGGCTCAAGTTTGAGCTTGAAATTTTGTTTTGACATATCACAAATGATGTTACATTTGAAACATTGTTTCTGATTGTCTAATAGTTGACCCAAATTTGCTGTTGCATAATATGCCAGCAAATCAGGGTTCATGCTATTCACTTGAAATCATACATACTAGTAGTTAACCATGGCCCTGTAATCTCTGAGCAAGTAGCTCAAAGTCCCAAAACTTTGATAGTCCTTAACTTTATTTAGGTTTTGGTTTCATGATTTGTGGCACAGTAACACAAAATACACCTTGAATCGCAGAACTTTAAGATTTTTCTTAACTTGTGTTCTTCCACTAGACTGTCAGATTTCCATAACATAGGTATATCCTACATGTAAGAATCATATCTGATTTGTGGGTTTTAAGTTTGCTTAAAACGTTTTTGAGAATATGGGGTCAGATCTACTAACTGAGCTGACACATTGTGTGGTAGTAGATCTGGGTGTATGTTTTTCTGTGCAGTATACCCAAGAAAGTACAGTGATATAATGTAACTCTGCCCACAATAATACAGAAGAAACAATAGAATCTGTCAGTATTATGTAGGGGTGGATCCAGGAATGTTGTTTTGGTAGGGCGTAAAGGAGTAGTCAAGGGGTATGTGGGATTAAACCCCTGGTGGGGGCCCAGGTGCAAAGCCCCTGGAAGCATCTGCATTTGAAGCATTGCCAGGGCATATTTGTAATGATTTAACTGTATGGAAAACTTACTTTAGGAGACACTCTGGTTCTTTCGCACTCATTTTTAGAACCGGTTTTGCCCCCCCCCCCCCCCCCCCCCCGATCTGCCCCTACTATGGGTTGGTTTTTGTACAAAATTCCTCATGCTAAGAGAGAATGCTAATTTGGGTACATTGCACATAAGACAGATTTATTTTCTGGGGCAACATTTTTTTTATAGCCATGAAAATCTTTTATGTGCTCAATTTGAATCTGACATGGTCTCCATCAATTTGTATTGTTCTAATAATAATAATAATAATAATAATAATAATAATAATAATAATAATAATTCTTAGTTTGCTGTCCCAAGAATTAGCAATTTTGTTTTTGTGCCTACTGCATGATTTGAATTATTTTTAAACATACAACATTAGCATTTATACATTAAAAGCACCATGGAATCATGGGAAGAAAGTAAGTTCCAGCCATTTTGATTGGTTGGTTGGAGGAGAGCACACAAAGAATTTTAGCTACAGATGGTTTTAGGTAATTTTCTTACAGCTAGAGTGATAATTGTGAGGTCCAGACAACCATACTGTATTGAAGGAGGAATGAGTCCATGTAAATGAATCACCTGGCCCCTCTGTTATACAACTGTACTTGGCTTCAAATTACATGAAAATATATATATATATATATATATATATATATATATATATATATATATATATATATATATATATATATATATATATATATATATATATATATATATATATATATATATATATATATATATATTCTGACCATTCAGAAGGTGGGCTTTTCCAGTTGCAGATGCTGGTAAGATTTTCCGAGTTTGGAGTAACATTTTTCACTAAAAATGTTGAATACAGTTTTATGATGTAGGGGTCAGGCCACATATTCATGAAACTCCTCAACGTGTGTGCTCATTCAAACTATTTTTAACATATTTAACAGACACCTTTATCTAAATGTATTTCTACTTTGATGTCTCTTATATTTCAATTAGTTTGTTTGCTGTTAGTTATTAAAATTTGAGTTTGAGTGTACTGCACTCAAGTTGAGGTGTTTTGTAAATACAGTTCCTGGCTCCAACTTCCTGGTGATATCTATTATTTAATACTGAGTAATTAATACTGATACATATAGATCTGTATAACATAACTTTTATTTCTGCTTCATGTCTTTTTGCAGAAGAAACCTCATGATGTGTGTGGTAGACAGCAAATTATCTGTACCCTTGATAACATCAACCTCTCAGATGCCATTTGACTGATGGCATCAGAAGGTGTGAACACGGCCAAACATTATGATACAGTGGATGGGAACTGCTGGCCAGAGGAAATGGCAAGTGGTGGGGAACGAAGAAGCATTGTGTCATCGAGTGATTACACGTGGTCAAGAGATTTAGAGGAGTCATTTGTATTTGTCAATGAAAAGGATGAAAAGTATGATTGTCCGATATGTTTATTCATACAGAGGGAACCAACACAGACCCAGTGTGGCCACCGCTTCTGTAGAGACTGCATTGTCAAGTGGCTGAGGTAGGCACAAGAAAATCATCCCTATGACTTTTGGAGAAAAGGTCGAGGTGATGTGATCCTTCCCATCCATGTATTAGGTGCATTGGTGTGTGTGTTCATGTGTGCATGCACATATGCATAATATTGCACAACTACATTTACTCTTTCAATTGTTTAAGATAGAGAACTTGAACTTTTGGATTTGATTGGGGGTGGGGGTGTACAGATGTGCACAACCGTTTCAGAATTTCAATCCATCCCCTACAAGTAGAGTGAGGGGTGGGGACACTTTTACATAGCATAGATACTCATTTATAAGCTGATACCAACTGCAAACTGCATAGACCCAGATCTGCCATCCCATAATCCGCTAGCAGATCTGTGTCAATGCAGTTTGTAGGGACTAATCAGTAGAACAAACAACATAGACCCTGATCTGCAGGTGCATTATGTTTGCATTTGGACTCTGCTTATACATGAGTGTATATGGTAAATGTATAAATATACACCTGTATGTACAGTATATTGGATTGAGGGAAGTTTGGTTTGGTTTGGTTTTGTGGGTTTAACGCCATTGTTCAGCACATGATAGGTTATACATGCAGGCCAGTATATTTGGTGGAGGAAGAACCTGGGAAAACTCCGGAAAGAACCACCGACCCATGGGAAGCTACTGGCAAGCTTTCTCACATACCCACGTTGGCTGAGCTGAGACTTGAACCCACATGGACAGAGGTGAGATGAGTGATCTGTAAAGACAAGCACCTTAGACCGCTTGGCCACCCATGGGCCCATTGAGGGAAGTAGAGATAACAGAGAAAAGCAGGGGATATTTCTGCTTTGTTGCAGACTTGTATTTTTTTTTGTCATTGCATTTTTAAAAAAATAAAAAAACATTTTTTAAACCAGACTATCATTGCCCATGTATTTATTTGCAGTAGCACCTGGACCAAAGTTTTCGGATGGCTTGCTCTTAAAGTATGGAAGAGGCCTGTCGATTTTAGGATCAGAACATTAAAGGTCAAGGGCATTGTTACTCAAAGTAAAATGGGTTTTGCAGAATAACTTTTTAGAGATAATTCCTTGACCAAAATTTGTGGATGGCTTACACTTAGCATAATAAAGAAACTTATCGTCTTTGGTCTCAAAAGGTCAAAGGTCATAGTAAGTCTAACAAGAAAAAAATGGTTTCTGCACAGTATGTTTATAGTTCAAGACTGCATAAATATACCTCAGGTCAAGGTCATTGAGACTTGTGGTAAATAATCCCCCAAGTTCAACCATGCCTTACTAGTGCCTACATAGAGGACTATTTGTAACATGAGGTCAGTGTATAATGTGCCATTCATGGCAGTCTTGTTTGTCAGTGATATAGATATTAGTATTTGTAAATAATGAAATGTATTTGAAATGTACTTACAACAGCAACAATTCAGTTTGGAAGTTAAATAGATTGTCATAGTATGAACATTCTGACATGCAGTCTCTACCTGCATTTCTTTGATTAGAAAGACATTGCTGATAGGTAAGAAGACTATCTTATTTTCAAAGGCCATGTCTCATAGGTAAGAAGACTGCCATGTCTAATAATAATAAGAAGACTATCTTATTTTCAAAGGCCATGTCTCATAGGTAAGAAGACTATCTTATTTTCAAAGGCCATGTCCAATAGGTAAGAAGACTATCTTATTTTCAAAGGCCACGTCCAATAATAATAAGAAGACTATCTTATTTTCAAAGGTCATGTCTAATAATAATAAGAAGACTATCTTATTTTCAAAGGCCATGTCCAATAATAATAAGAAGACTATCTTATTTTCAAAGGACATGTAATAATAATAAGAAGACTATCTTATTTTCAAAGGTCATGTCTAATAATAATAAGAAGACTATCTTATTTTCAAAGGCCATGTCCAATAATAATAAGAAGACTATCTTATTTTCAAAGGTCATGTCTAATAATAATAAGAAGACTATCTTATTTTCAAAGGCCATGTCCAATAATAATAAGAAGACTATCTTATTTTCAAAGGCCATGTCTAATAATAATAAGAAGACTATCTTATT
Source organism: Margaritifera margaritifera (assembly GCA_029931535.1). Taxonomy (NCBI): domain Eukaryota; kingdom Metazoa; phylum Mollusca; class Bivalvia; order Unionida; family Margaritiferidae; genus Margaritifera; species Margaritifera margaritifera. The sequence continues at coordinate 5,092,647 of JAQPZY010001631.1, forward strand.
TTCAAAGGCCATGTCTCATAGATAAGAAGACTATCTTATTTTCAAAGGTCATGTCTAATAATAATAAGAAGACTATCTTATTTTCAAAGGCCATGTCCAATAATAATAAGAAGACTATCTTATTTTCAAAGGCCATGTCTAATAATAATAAGAAGACTATCTTATTTTCAAAGGCCATGTCTCATAGATAAGAAGACTATCTTATTTTCAAAGGACATGTAATAATAATAAGAAGACTATCTTATTTTCAAAGGCCATGTCTCATAGGTAAGAAGACTATCTTATTTTCAAAGGACATGTAATAATAATAAGAAGACTATCTTATTTTCAAAGGCCATGTCTCATAGGTAAGAAGACTATCTTATTTTCAAAGGACATGTAATAATAATAAGAAGACTATCTTATTTTCAAAGGCCATGTCTCATAGGTAAGAAGACTATCTTATTTTCAAAGGACATGTAATAATAATAAGAAGACTATCTTATTTTCAAAGGCCATGTCTCATAGGTAAGAAGACTATCTTATTTTCAAAGGACATGTCCAATAATAATAAGAAGACTATCTTATTTTCAAAGGCCATGTCTAATAATAATAAGAAGACTCTTATTTTCAAAGGCCATGTCTCATAGATAAGAAGACTATCTTATTTTCAAAGGACATGTAATAATAATAAGAAGACTATCTTATTTTCAAAGGCCATGTCTCATAGGTAAGAAGACTATCTTATTTTCAAAGGACATGTAATAATAATAAGAAGACTATCTTATTTTCAAAGGCCATGTCTCATAGGTAAGAAGACTATCTTATTTTCAAAGGACATGTAATAATAATAAGAAGACTATCTTATTTTCAAAGGCCATGTCTCATAGGTAAGAAGACTATCTTATTTTCAAAGGACATGTAATAATAATAAGAAGACTATCTTATTTTCAAAGGCCATGTCTCATAGGTAAGAAGACTATCTTATTTTCAAAGGACATGTAATAATAATAAGAAGACTATCTTATTTTCAAAGGCCATGTCTCATAGGTAAGAAGACTATCTTATTTTCAAAGGACATGTAATAATAATAAGAAGACTATCTTATTTTCAAAGGCCATGTCTCATAGGTAAGAAGACTATCTTATTTTCAAAGGACATGTAATAATAATAAGAAGACTATCGTATTTTCAAACCCTATGTCTCATAGGTAAGAAGACTATCTTATTTTCAAAGGCCATGTCTCATAGGTAAGAAGACTATCTTATTTTCAAAGGCCGTGTCTCATAGGTAAGAAGACTATCTTATTTTCAAAGGACATGTAATAATAATAAGAAGACTATCTTATTTTCAAAGGTCATGTCTAATAATAATAAGAAGACTATCTTATTTTCAAAGGCCATGTCCAATAATAATAAGAAGACTATCTTATTTTCAAAGGTCATGTCTAATAATAATAAGAAGACTATCTTATTTTCAAAGGCCATGTCTCATAGATAAGAAGACTATCTTATTTTCAAAGGACATGTCTAATAATAATAAGAAGACTATCTTATTTTCAAAGGCCATGTCTCATAGGTAAGAAGACTATCTTATTTTCAAAGGACATGTAATAATAATAAGAAGACTATCTTATTTTCAAAGGCCATGTCTCATAGGTAAGAAGACTATCTTATTTTCAAAGGACATGTAATAATAATAAGAAGACTATCTTATTTTCAAAGGCCATGTCTCATAGGTAAGAAGACTATCTTATTTTCAAAGGACATGTAATAATAATAAGAAGACTATCTTATTTTCAAAGGCCATGTCTCATAGGTAAGAAGACTATCTTATTTTCAAAGGACATGTAATAATAATAAGAAGACTATCTTATTTTCAAAGGCCATGTCTCATAGGTAAGAAGACTATCTTATTTTCAAAGGACATGTAATAATAATAAGAAGACTATCTTATTTTCAAAGGCCATGTCTCATAGGTAAGAAGACTATCTTATTTTCAAAGGACATGTAATAATAATAAGAAGACTATCGTATTTTCAAAGGCCATGTCTCATAGGTAAGAAGACTATCTTATTTTCAAAGGCCATGTCTCATAGGTAAGAAGACTATCTTATTTTCAAAGGCCGTGTCTCATAGGTAAGAAGACTATCTTATTTTCAAAGGACATGTAATAATAATAAGAAGACTATCTTATTTTCAAAGGTCATGTCTAATAATAATAAGAAGACTATCTTATTTTCAAAGGCCATGTCCAATAATAATAAGAAGACTATCTTATTTTCAAAGGTCATGTCTAATAATAATAAGAAGACTATCTTATTTTCAAAGGCCATGTCTAATAATAATAAGAAGACTATCTTATTTTCAAAGGCCATGTCTCATAGATAAGAAGACTATCTTATTTTCAAAGGACATGTCTAATAATAATAAGAAGACTATCTTATTTTCAAAGGCCATGTCTCATAGATAAGAAGACTATCTTATTTTCAAAGGACATGTAATAATAATAAGAAGACTATCTTATTTTCAAAGGCCATGTCTCATAGGTAAGAAGACTATCTTATTTTCAAAGGACATGTAATAATAATAAGAAGACTATCTTATTTTCAAAGGCCATGTCTCATAGGTAAGAAGACTATCTTATTTTCAAAGGACATGTAATAATAATAAGAAGACTATCTTATTTTCAAAGGCCATGTCTCATAGGTAAGAAGACTATCTTATTTTCAAAGGACATGTAATAATAATAAGAAGACTATCTTATTTTCAAAGGCCATGTCTCATAGGTAAGAAGACTATCTTATTTTCAAAGGACATGTAATAATAATAAGAAGACTATCTTATTTTCAAAGGCCATGTCTCATAGGTAAGAAGACTATCTTATTTTCAAAGGACATGTAATAATAATAAGAAGACTATCTTATTTTCAAAGGCCATGTCTCATAGGTAAGAAGACTATCTTATTTTCAAAGGCCATGTCTCATAGGTAAGAAGACTATCTTATTTTCAAAGGCCGTGTCTCATAGGTAAGAAGACTATCTTATTTTCAAAGGCCGTGTCTCATAGGTAAGAAGACTATCTTATTTTCAAAGGCCATGTCTAATACTAAGCTCATCCATCCGTACTTTTTAAAAAGTTATCATGTGGGTCCATTGCCTTATTAATAGAAATACTGCCTGTGTAGTGGTACCATTTTTGCCTCTATAACAGCTTCCTTGTTTTTGACATATTTTTGTATGGGTGTTGGTTTTTGAGAAGTGCATCATCATTTTTGGTTTCTTTATGCAGGTTTGATTAAATGTTATGGTTTTGAAACTAAATTCTGAAAAAGAAATTGGAGCCTGACATTAATGTATGGCTGGTATAATATTTATTGCCTGTCTGCTGAAATAATGATCTCTTTTGACATGTAAGGCATTTACGCAAGTATATACGGTAATGACATAGGATCCATAATCATAGGTACCTTTTAAAAGGGACTGTGTTATTCTGTGGTGCCTTATAGTGAGGAAGTGCTGTCATTGTCCTTTTGCTGATAGTACACAAGTCAAACATGGGCAGAGAGGACACTACAATTTTTGGGCTTGATAGGGATCCTGCTTTAGGTCTAACCTATCAAATATTACAGCCCAATATAAGGGTATAGAGTTATGTCCCTTGACATCTAGCCTGTTGAGAATTGACCTTAGGGGGCGCTCTACAGATAATACATGCTTCTGAGAGAGTGACAGGTGTAAGATGAAGTATTTTGCATTTGCAACATGCACAATGGAGAGAATGTTGGCATACCTCTATGTTACTTTCATGTACTGTGGCTGAAATTTCTTTACATACTGTACTTGTGGAAACTGGACATGATCTAAGCACACAGCAGACAAAATGGCTGCTCCAAAGTACTCCAAAAATCAGTCTGAATTAGTCAAAAGTGCACTCTTTTCAGGAGTTATTAAAATAGGGAAATGAATTTTGCCAGAGCAGACAATACCAGCCTCTGAAAGTACTATGAATGAATTACAAAATATCTAAAAAGTAAAAAAAGTTCTCGGCTCTTTTTTTTATTATTTACCTTTGAAGTCCAGAAAGTGAAAATGACCAAGCAGAGCTAGCAGTTTTTTGAGAGGTGCACATCTTAAGTAAGACCAAGCTGTATACTCTATAACCCAAATTTCACCCATCAATCATACACCAAAATAAAGGGAATTCAAAGTTCTTTCAACAATACCTAAGATATACAAGGTCTTTTTGAAATAGCCAGGACAGCCAGTGAGGAAAACCTGGGTAATTCTTTTTCTTTAAAAATCTAACCCTTATGAAACTGGAGAGTGCCACCTTATCAGAAATATACAAAGCATCATGGGTAAAATAAATTGGAAGATGGAATTAGGTAATTATTGTTTGTATCATATACAATGGGCATGTGTAATTGCCAATTTAGCCTAACAAACAATCAATCGGTTAATTGTCTTTTATTTATTAAAACTATTATTAAATCACGTAAAGACATAAAAATATTGTAAATTGTTATATTTTATATTATAAGTAAGAAATAATGACTTGAAAAGATATAATTATATATATATATATATATATATATATATAATATTGTAATATATAATCATGTAAAAAGTTGCAACATTGAAAATATGTATTAATCGTTTGAAATAGATACCACTGTTCAAGTCATTATTTCGACTCTAGCATGAATGATAAAAATAATTTGGCATGTTTCCGCAGTTCCATTCTGTTGATTTAGTACAACAGTGTCTTACTCTCCCGATGGTCACACACTCCTGTGATGACATCATCACTGTGTTACCTCATAATGACTGTTGGTCTCACCCCCACCCACCCCAGAAGAGGCATCTCTTGGTCAGGATAAATAGAGAGAGATTTGACATTCCTCCCATCATTTTATAAAATTGTATGAATACTCCTGATCAGAAGTTAAAACTCCTGACCAGATTTTGCAAATTTCCTGATCTGTCCTATGCTGACCTCTCTGTTCTGTCACATGTATGCTAAATGGAAAGTCAAATCGACATGGAGTTTTCACCAGAAGACCTTTTATGGTGTCTAGTTGTTCCTAAAATGATGCCGATCTGACATCCAATATAGCCAAATCTTTTTATCGCTTCTCACGGTCATGTTGACATAGGGTTTTCATCAGAAAACTTCTCATGATATCTGGTTGGTCCTAAATGAAAATGGTGCCCTGCAGACATACAAATGGCTGCTATAATGAACATATTGAAAATCTTGTCACTAATTCTCCTGAATGGATGGTCATATTGCCTTGGGGTTTTCACTAACAATCTTCTAATGGTGTCTAGTTTGTTTCAAATGAAAATGGTGCAAATCTTACATCCAATATGGCTGCCACAGCAGCTGATTTGAAAATCTTATTGTTGAAGAATATAAGAAACAGTTCCAACACTCAGCACTTAAAAACACTCAGCAGTTAAAAAAAAGAAATGGTCTTATCTTGAATCCCTGGAAATTCTTTTTGGAGAGTAGAGTGTTAGTCCCTTTGAGGAACTCTTGTTTACTCAATGAAAAGAGTATTTAGTGAAACTCAAATATTCATACCTTCATAAATCCATTCTTCCTGTTGTTGTTGGGTCTTTTTAATTTTGTTTCTGATAATTGACTTTTGAGGGACTCAAAGGAATATAAGTGAATTTGTTACAGAGATTAAGTTTTGAAGATCTAGGTTAGACTTGCCTGTCACTTTTTCCATAAAATTTTTAAAGTTATAGCCCTAGTTTAACTTTAAAATTTGCCCTTGATCTTAAGCCAAGGTTTTATGGGGTCTTTGTAGGCACTAGACACATTTCCAGTTTTTCTAAAAATTGCTTTTGTCTTTTTCAGGAATTCAGAGAAGAAGTGTCCTATTTGTATTGAACCTTTAGATGAGAATCAGTTATTTACTGATAATTTTGCCAAACGAGAAATCCTGGATTTAGTTATCCGATGTATCTATTATAAGGAAGGCTGTGATCAGAATATTAATTTAAGACATTTTCAGGTAAGGCATGTTACATGCAATAAAAAATATATAACATGTTACATGCAATAAAAATATATAACATTTACATATCAATCCACTAAGTACATGTACCTCCAGCTCTGAATTTTGTTTTATAAAGATCTGTTTGTTTTTTGGTTAGTTTTAATGGCACTTGTAACACATTATTGGCTATATCACACTGAAGAAATGGACACACCACGACAGCTCACCCAGGGTGACCTGGGTTGGTATCGAACCCATGACCCTTGGATTATGACTCTGATGCTGTACCAACTGAGGTACCATAGCTTCCCAATCTGCACAAGTACCTAAAATTGGGATGATAAGCATTTGCACTTATATTTTTCAAAACTAGTGAGTGTAGCAGGGTCTATTCTAGAACTGAAAATTAAAGGAGGAAATACCTGCTCATTTTAAAAAAGGGGGAATTTTCTGAATATAGGAGCGATTTAAGAAAGAAATAAAGGTAGGGCTTGAAAATATAATGCACAGTTTTCATGCATTCGGTTGATTTTTCAGTTTGATTTTTTTTTATAGATTAGCGTGAATCCTGCAATCATGCATCCTAGAATAGATCCTAGAGTAGCATGTACTTATGTTTGATGTGCACTTATTGATGCTGAAATTCATCACAAGAAGAGCAATTTTCTAGTTTTAATTTACTCTGATGAATCCAAATCAGCAAAAAATTAAATGGAAAAAGGTTTATGAAAGATAGAAAGGATTACAAAAAGTGAAAGACTGAATTTGAATAGAGTATATAGGTCAAAAGAGTTGTGCTTATCAGTAAACTAGGAACAGAACAATCGAAAGAAGAGCTAATTTTACATCTTGGACTTTTATTTTATTTTGCACGCATATATGTGCTTATTTTTGGTTGATAATTACAAGAAGATCTGTTGCCAAACATCAGCAATATGAATTTGTAAATGCTAAATATTACCTATGAAAATGTGACTTTTGACCCCACCCCTCCTACCCTGGTGGATGCATCCAGGATGCAATACCTTCATTGTCATCTAATCATCCTGTGTACAACATCATACCAAATATGATCACTCTCCCTTAATTGATGTAGACAGATTTCAGGTTATAAGGATGACATAGTGATTGATGGATGCACACAGACACTGTTACATACAGGCCTCAGCCACAATTATTATTCTTCTATTTCATGTATAAGCATTCAGCAGTATGCCACTTTTACCATAACTGATAGACTTTGATTGCTTTTTGCTACACATTAACCCATCTTTGTTCAATAAATTCTGCTAGGTTTCATAATAGGTTGACCGGTTAGTTTTTGTGTATTACTAATGTAAACAAACTGACATAGAGGAAGTAACCCAAAAGCATATGCATGACCCGGAAAACGGGGACATTTTACATCCTCCTGTTTTCATTGGGCAACAAGTAAATGCAACTTTCTATACAATTCCATAAAGTTTAAAGTCTACCCTTTCATAATTATTAAAGTAAGTAACTTTACCACATTAGTCAGTGACAAACAGACCTTGCAGACAAGAAACTATTTGTTCAGAATATCTTATTGATTTTGGTAAACTTCAAGTGGGGGGGGGGGGGGCGGTAATTGTGGTTTGAGACCAGGATCCAAAAACCTTGGTTGTCATCTAATCATCATCAGTAAAACATCATACCAAATATGAACACTCTTCCTTAATCAGTGTAGATGGAGTTCAGATTATAAGGATAACAGAGTGATAGATGGATGCACATACAGACAGACACATAGGTGAAAAGATGGACATGACCTATCACAATATATCCACAAAAGTGCAAATATAATTAATGTCCCATTCAGCAAAGTTGGCAGAGTCCCACAGCAATCACATCTGTCTGTCCTTCCATCCAACAACAATTTTGATTTCGGGAAAAACCTTAAATGGGAATTATTGGATTTTAGCCAAAATTGGTATGCACCTTTTTATTATATACTTAAGTGTGAAATAATGAAAAATATTCATGAAATAATTTTCATACTTTTCATTTCTATATTTTCACATGTGAAAAGTATATCGTTATATTTTTACATGTGAAAATACAAGATTTCCTATCATGCCATGCAGCGCTTGATTGTTTGTGCCTAACGAAGTTATACCTGCAGCAAGAAAAATGACCACTTTGTGAGCTAGAACAAATAAATGGAAACTGCATCACCTTTCAGACATGGAAATTATTTTTTGCTGAAGAAAGAAAATTTTCTTTTGCTACTTAAATACCAGATATATTTCATTGTGTGGTACAAAAAACGATATATTTTAACTCGTGGCTTTGCCACTCATTAAAATATAATGTTTTTTGTACCACACGATGAAATATATCTGGTATTTACACAGGGAAAGAAGGTATCTTTATATCTTTATATGAAGATATCTTTATATGGAGGTATCTTTATATATGGGCATCTATATATTGAGGTATCTTTATATTTGGGTATGTTTCTATTGTGGTATCTTTATATTTGGGTATCTTTGTATTGAGGTATCTTTATATTTTGATATCTTTATATTGAGGTATCTATATTTGGGTATATGTATATTTTGGTATCTTTATATTGATGTATCTTTATATTGAGGTATCTTTATTTGGAGGTATATTCATATTTGTGTATATTCATGTTTGTTTTTCTTTATATTGAGGTACCTTTATATGGAAGTATCTTTATGTTTGGGTATCTTTATGTTTGGGTATCTTTATATGGAGGTTTCTTTATATTTGGGTATCTTTATATTGAGGTCTCTTCATGTTTGGGTATCTTTATATTGAGGTATCTTTATGTTTGGGTATCTTTATATTGAGGTATCTTTATATGGAGTTATCTACTAAGACTGATTTTACTGTACTTTATTTTTCAGAGTCACTTCTGTGTCTGTGATTACGCATATGTCCCATGCCCGAACTCGTGTGCCAATCTTCTTTTGCGACGAGATCTTCAGGAGCACAGAAAGGACAAGTGTCCAAAGCGGATCATTCTTTGCAAAAAGTGTGGGGAAACCATTATTGCCGAAGAACAAGAGGTGAGTGTAGGTCAATGTCATGTTTTTAATATTCCTAGGATTCAAGTTTACATTCAGATCGATACAACTTGTGTAATAGAAGTGTTGAAATACACATTTGCAGCACATAATACTCTGGCAGAGCAAAACAGATGTCAAAAATGGAAATTATGAAAAGTCCAGTATCATGGCCTCTGTAGAAATTTTAGAAAATTACTGTATATGTGGAAATTTCAGTATGGTTTTATGTTTTGTAACTTTTGTATTCAGTTGAAATACTGTGAAAAAATGTAAACTCAAAGAAATGTAGGAAAGTAAACAGTATGTGTCACTGTGCCAAAATTGCAAAAATTTAAAATGCATAATTTTTCCAAAGCTGTCAATTTATGAAAATTTAACAACATGGGTATTTTATGTTAAACAGTATTTTAATATATTTTACTACCCTTTTAACCACCTCAGTCGATAATATCAACATGAAATGCTAATAGCATTAATTACGGATTTAAATTCATGCAAACAGTGTTTTATTCTACATGTAGAGGACGGAGTAACGGTGGCATCAGTTTCACTTAAGAAGAATTCTCCATTAAGTTTTATTCGCAGTTCATTTTAGAAAGTGTCAATTTTATATTTGAAACATGGTTGAATGATCTCTTAATTTAAAAACAAATAAAATATGCATTTCAACCTTTTCCAGAATCATCTTTAGTATGGAAACTTCTTTGTTGCTTTTATTTGCAGTTAAAACCCAGGTGTATCACTCTTTGTTTTCTTTTGAATACAGCACTGAAATACAGATGGCATGCATTGTGCTAACACTTCCTTCTTTCAGTATTTTCTTCAGGATGTGCAACTGCATGCATGCCTCCTAAATGAGCAAGACTGAAAATAGTGTACAGTCAATCTGTATACCCAAATCAGTAACATTCATTAATATTAACAAAACTCAATATAATCATGTAAGCACGTGACTACTAGATCTGCCTCATAATCATATTGCAATAATATATTGTGATATAAATGATTGTATTGCTATATGTATCAATATATATTGCAATCAAGCTGACCATTTTGAAAACCCATGTTATATTATCTGTCAGCATTCTAAGCCTGCAAGTTTTCATTATAATAACATGTTCTACCAACTGTGTTTTCATTATAATAACACATTCTACCAGCTGTGTTGTCATTATAATAACATGTTCTACCAGCTGTGTTTTCATTATAATAACATGTTTTAGCAGCTGTGTTTCTCCTTTCTTTGGGAAAAAAAATGAGAAGGATAGTGTGTAGAGGAGTTGAGAGTTTGCAGCTTAAAAATAAACAATGACCAATTTTCACAGCTGGATGATGTTGACACAGCTGGATGATATTGACACATGTGTTTGGCAAGATTACTAGTAGTCTTTTCAGGATAGTTCATGCAAGCAAACCATCTTCAGCATACTGATAACAACTTATTAATTTCACCATCTTCCTTGCATTTAAAGCCAGAATGAGTTCAAGCAGCATTCTTTGCCTGCTTATCTGGTTCATGCTTATTCAACAGTGATTGACCATCAGCCATCACTAAACCAACATTCAGGTGGTTAGGCAAAAAACAAAAATATATATATATATGTTTCTGTAAATGCTGTAAACAAAATTAGGGTTGGTAGGGAGGATCATTAGCTCCTCTGGTCAGAGAGCAGAAGAGCTTATGGGATGCTCTGTAGTCCATCTGTCCATCAGTTAGCACAAGTTTATTGTCACTACTGCTCCTAAACTACTTGGAGGATTGCCATGAAACTTTACACACACATTCATCCCATGGTCTATTTGGTCCTTAATGAAAATGGTGCCACTCAGACATCCAGTATGGCCACCAAAGCAGCCATCTTGAAAATCTTAACACTACTCCTCCTGAATAGATGGTCATATCAACATGGGGTTTTCACTCAAAGACTTCTTATGATGTCTAGTTGGTACTAAATGAAAATGGTGCTGCTTGGAAATACAATATCATCGCTACTCCTCCTGAATATATGGTCATATCAACATGGAGTTATCACTGAAAGACTTCTTATGATGTCTAGTTGGTCCTAAATGAAAATGGTGCCGATCTGACATCCAATAAGGCCACCACAGCAGTCATCTTGAAAATATTGTTATAGGTACTCCTTCTGAATGGAAAGTCATATTGACGTGGAATTTTCACCGGAAGACTTATGATGCCTAGTTGGTCTAAATGAAAATGGTGCTGCTTGGACATCCAATATGGCTGACACAGCAGCCACTTTGAAAATCTTGTTATTGCTACTCCTGGATGGATTGTCATATCAGCATGGGGTTTGCACTAAAAGATGTCTGGTTTGTCTAAATAAAATGGTGCTCCTTTTGAATGGAAAGTCATATCATCATGTGTTTTTTGCCAGAAGACTTCTTACGATGTCTAGTTGGTCATGTTATTGTTACTCCTCCTGAATGGAAAGTCATATCAAGATGGAGTTTTTACTAGAAGACTTTTTATGATGTCTAGTTGGTCTCAAATGAAAATGGTGCTGATCTGACCTCCAATATGGCCACCACAGCAGACATATTGAAAATCTTGATATCACTAATCCTCCTAGATTGATGGTCATCTCATCATGGGATTTTCACCTAAAGACTTTGTGTGATATTTACTTGCACCTAAAAAGTATGGTGCCAATCTGACATCCAATCCAGTTGCCATGGCTGATATTTTGAAAATCTTGTTGCCACTCCTCCTCAACAGAAAGTCATATTGACATGGGGTTTTCACCACAAGACTTCTTATGATATCTAGTTGATTCTAAATTAAAATGGTGCCAACCTGACCTCCAATGTGGCTGCCATGGTGGCCATTTTGAAAATATTGTTATTGCTACTCCTTCTAGATGGATGGTCATATTGACATGGTGTTTTCACAAAAAGTCTTCTAGAGATGTCTACTTTGCTCCTAAATGAAAATGGTACCAATCTTACATCCAATATAGCTGCCACATCAGCTGATTTGAAATTTTTTTTATATTGCTCAGAAATATCAGAAATAGTTTTAACACTCTGCAGTTAAAGAGAAAAAAAATGGTCTTATCTTGAATTTCAGTTCCTTTGAGGGACTCCTCTTTTTTTATTTTGTTACTCTTTTTCCTTCTATATCTGAAGAGTGGTTCACAATTGATACTCTGTTAAGGTGTCCAAGAGCCACTGCATTTTATCAAACCTGTAATACTTTTTTCAGATAGAGAGGAAAAAAAAGTTATCTTAAAAATGACAGGAAGGAGAAAATGACAACAGAATAAACTTTAGAAATCAGCAGTGATGTAATGACCAAAGATGGAATAGAACAAAACACACAAATTCCCTGATATTGACATCAGTCCATGGATTAATTGATACAGTGACTAACCTTGGATAGTTCACCAAGAAATGATTTGGTTATTCAGAAGTTCCCACTTTACTCAAATAGTGATGAGCTCAAATATCAGATGTACATACTACCTGCTTGGTATCACAAAATAATAGATGGTCTGCACCACTTGCCCATTGAACAAATTTAAATAAGTTTATTGTATAATTGGTCTTTCTTCATCAACCCCAGTAACATGCCAGCACTGAAAAAAACAAAATATCGGTTACACATAGTGCTGTTTATTTGTTCATTAAATACTTTTCACTGTATCATTACATAATGGGAGGGGGAAAAATTGTGCTTCCAAAATGGGATTTAAACCCAGGACTCTCCAACTCTATAAGGGTGTTATTACTGGTATGTTACCTAGGCTGCTATACATATCCCTGTCACATTGATATTGGAGTTATCTGCAGGGAAAGAAAATTGTCTGACAGCCTGGGACCAGTCGAAAAAATAGACTGGGCAATTAAAGTTTTTCTAATACTGGTAGAGACTTTTATATAGGAAAAAAAGGAAAATAAATAGATTTTCATGCAGTGTCAAAAAATATTAGTTCCAGGTAAATCGATAAATTTAGGAGTTTTCCAGCACTGAGTGGTTAATGTTATATTGCTAACTGGTTGTAGATTTTGTACTGGAAACCTACTTTTAAAAAATTGGACATTGTGGCCTGTAGGGGCATGAATCCAGTGTGATTATCTTCCCCACCCATGACCCCTCCTGATGCCAGGACATTAAATATAAGGGACGAATTATTATTATCATCTAAAGAAGAAACAAGAATGGAGGTTTCACTTATCCTAATAAAACATACCTCCTCTGTGCAACAACAGGTTTTTAAATTACCTTGTGCTTTTTGGGTCAGGAAAGGCTCTTCCCTTAGCAATCAACACTTCAAAAGCATTTACAGCCATTGTAGTGGCTTTCTTTCAGAGCATTGACTTCATCAAAACCATCATACTCAAAGTGAAATTCTATACACTGAACACCAAACTTGTCCACTACATCAGTCATGCATGATGTCCACCTTCCACATAAAAAATTACCAGACTTTTCAAATTGTATTTTACAATGAATTTTTAAAATAAATATTGTAGGGAGAAGTTGGTGGTTGTCTTCAAAGATATCTACAAACAGTGATCTGACACAAACTTTTTTTACTTCATACAGCTGCATTTTTGTGTGTGATGGTGAGCACAACTGGTTAAATCAGCAAAATCCAGCAAAATCTCGCATGTTTGGTACCATTTTTTATGTGTACAAGATGCTTTAGAAGCCAAACAGTATACTGCAAGTACTTTGAAGACTATGATATGCTGGACAGTACTAACAAACAATCGTCCATAATCCAGAAAAATAGAATTTCCCCATTCAAATAACAAAAAAACGCATGGTCAGGACTTAAATTTATGGTCAGTTGGGTTAGTCTGTTCACATATTTTTTTTCTCTCCTGCCTTACGGAGTTATTCCACAATACCAAGTAACATTTTCAGTAAACAAAAATCACAACAAGTCTAACTAATAGACAGAGTTAAAATATCGAAATGGAAGAATTTGTACCAATGCAAATTGCAGTATGGTAGTGTACTGATACATTCTGATATAACAATGTATCGTTAGTTCCACAACAAGTCTAACTGATTGACAGAGTTAAAATATCGAAATGGAAGAATTTGTACCAATGCAAATTGCAGTATCGTAGTGTACTGATACATACTGATATATCAATGTATCATTAGTTCCACAACAAGTCTAACTGATAGACAGAGTTAAAATATCGAAATGGAAGAATTTGTACCAATGCAAATTGCAGTATGGTAGTGTACTGATACATTCTGATATAACAATGTATCGTTAGTTCCACAACAAGTCTAACTGATAGACAGAGTTAAAATATAGAAATGGAAAAATTTGTACCAATGCATATTGCAATATGGTAATGTACTGATACTTACTGATATATCAATGTATCGTTACACAACTAATATTTTATTATGATGTATGATGGGTTTATCTTTTTATATGCCTGTCTTAAGTCAGGTGTGTTACATTACGGCATTGTCTGTGCATCAGTTAACATTTGCTTGTCCAGCTCAGAACTTTTTTAACCGTTGGAAAGATTTTCATGAAGCTTTGCCCAAGTATATATCATGACTAGATCTAGTGTTGTGTACCATAACCAGGCCACCTACCTCAGAGTCAAGGTCACAGGAAGGGAAACTGTAATTCTGTGATTTGTATCCTTTTCCAGAGTATAACTTTTAAACCAGAGAAGATATTTTAATGATACTTTGCCCAAGTATATATCATGACTAGATGGTGTGTTGCATACCATAGCCATGCCCCTAGCCTGAAGGTCAATGTGATAATGAGGGAGAATGTGTGTGACTTGTATCCTTTCACAGAGTATAACTTTTGAATCATTTAAGATAATTTAATAAAATATTTTCCAAGTATATGTCATGACTAGATGGTGTGTTTTGTACCTTAGCCAAACCCCCTGACTCAATGTCATGGCAAGGAAAAATGTAATTTTGAGCTTTATATCCTTGAAATTTGTCTAGAATATAGCTTTGAACCACTGAAGATAATTTAATGAAACTTTATATCATGACCATGGTGTGTCACATACCATAGTAATGAACCCTGGCCACAAGATCAAGGTCACAGAAAATGTAATTCTTTGACTTTTATTTTTGTCTTGATTATAGGTTTTGAACTCATGAAGATATTTTAATGACACTTTAGTCAATTATAGGTCATATACTTATACTAATGACACTTTAGTCAATTATACGTCATATACTTATACTAATGACACTTTAGTCAATTATACATCATATACTTATAGTGTGTTGCATAATATAACCATGTCCTCTGCCTTAAGGTGAAGGTCACAGCAAGGGAAAAGGTATCTCAGATTTGTATCTTGTCTGATATATTACTTTTGAACCACCAAAAATATTTTAATGAAGCTTTAACTGGTATTTATCCTACCTAGACAGAGAGTCACTTCACATAGACATATCCCCTGCATCAAGGTCAAGGTCACATCAAGGAAGATATAAATCAGTGACCTCTGTCCATGTAAGGGTATAACTTATGAACCAGTGAAGATATTTTAATGAAACTTTAGCCTTTTACATATCTTGACTTAAGAGTGTCTCACATATTTGCAGTCATACAAGGTCAAGGCCAAATCAAGGAATAATGTGAGGTAGTAGTCTGTTTCCTGGCTGTAACTTTTTAACACCGACAGATATTTTGATGACACTTTACCCAGGTCCACACCTTATCATACAATAGTCAAGTCCCTAGCTCAAGGGTCAAGATTATTAGTGGTGAAAAGGTCATGAGATGGGTATATTATGTGCTGTTTGCATTACTCTTGTTTATTGTTGCTGTTTGAATTGCTACAAGGATATAGGCACTCAAGAATGAACAGCATTATCATAGTATGATTAGCAGAGTCTATCATCTGTATTGGTATGGGAAAAGGAAATTCCACCCAGAAGGTCACAATTCAATGTCAGAAACAAGACTTTGCCAAGGTTATGCCCACAAATAATGACCCACAAGGTAGGATTTTTTTAACCCACACATATACACATGGTTGATTTTTTTTCTGACATTCCTAAGTCAAAAGCTTTGGTTATGATCAAAATGGTACCCTTTGGCACAGATAAAGCATTAAAAGGACAACATAGCCAGGATATTATCATAATCAGAAAGTATTACAAGATTTGGTTTAAACTTTGAAATATGGTTAACACACAGATATGTAGCTTAAATTATGAAATTTAATCCATAGAACAAGAAGCCCAAGTTGCCTTGAAATCACTCACCTGGCTAAAAACTACCTAGTAGCCAAATACACAAGCAGTTTGTCAAGAAATTGGGGTCAGTGGGATGTGTTTTGCATAAATTTTTCCAGTGCTGTGCGTTGCACATGTTTTAAAAATAATTGTTTCAATGTTTCTCTTCATTTTTGTTTCTTATTCCATATTTTATGGCACATAAGCATCATTTGTCCAGTATTGAAAGGCCTTTATGCTTTCTGTCAAATGTATGCAAATTATGTTCAGTTGTTTTTGATCTCCATAGAGGCAATGATATGTGTTAATCCTCATGTTTGTCCATCTGTCCATCTGTCCTTCCATCTGGCACACAATCTTGTTAGCAAAACTGTTCCTTCAGTTTTTGATGGATTGGTATGAAATTTGGTAAATATTATGGTCAGCACCTGAAGATGTGCATATTAACAAATCACTTTGCTTCCACAAATTTTGGTAGAGTTATTGCCCTTTTGTGTGGTAGCCTAATGCAGTGTGTGACACAGTCGCATTAGTGCAACTAGTCCCTCAAGTTGTTTTTTGTTTTTTAATTGCCTTGAAACTTGGTAAATATTATGGTCATCACCTGAAGATGTGCAAATAGACAAATCACTTTGCTCCCACAATTTGTTTTAGAGTTATTGCCCTTTTGGTCTTGTAGCTTAATGCAATGTATGACACAATCTCTTTAGCTCAACTTGTCCCCCAGTTTTTGATGGATTACCATCAAGCTTTGTAAATATCATGTTTATCACCAAAGATGCACATTTTGACAAATCGCTGTGCTTAGTACATATTATGGTTTTATCATCAGAAGATATGCATGTTAGCCAGTCATTGTACACACACTATTTTCAGAAGAGTTATCAACATGTTTAATTATAGACACATCTATATCATGGGGTAAGATGTGGAAGTATATTTATGTGAGCAAATTGCTCACCATTCCTTTAGTTTGAGATAAAGTTGTTTAAAGGTGAAATTCATTGTATATACAACCTGTATTATAAGAGCTCATTGGACTGTCATGGTGTGATTCATCAAATCATACAGCCAATAAAACATGTTTTTAAAACAGCACTTTACTCATTGCTGAATTGGGAGTTTTTGTTTAATTCCGGTGCTCTGATTGTGTGTGATGCCTTTTATGCCAAAAAATAATCTTTTCTTGCTATCTGTTATTGCTATCATGGAGGTCATCATGGTCCTATATGTAGCACTGAATTTTTCCAGTCGACAGATAAGAGATGGGCACAAAGGTGTATGCATTTGAAGAGAAATGCTATGTTTAACATGCAATTTTGTTATCAAATGGTACTTGATCACTTTGAGGCAAGTGATTTTTCAGTAGATTGACCATAAATTACACCATACTATTAATCTTCATAGAGAACAATGAATGCTGTGTTAATTCCTCTAAAGAAAATATATCCATGAATTTTTCAAGCCATTTTGTGACCTTCTGATAGCTCTTGACTACTTACTAAAAAATGTATCATTCTTTGTGAAAAATTCTCTTTAGTTCTGAAAAGAAATTAGAAAAACAGAACAATTTTGATAAAGACTCATGTTGTTTTCTCAATTACAAATAAGAAATAATTAGCCAGGTAAAACATCATTTATGGGGGCAGAGTCATATATACAATATTTCATTTTAAAATTACAGTTTGAGTTTCTTTTAACTCCTGGGCATATGTTTTTTTCATGAAAAATTCTTCAGCAATTTTTTTTTCTATGAAGGAAGTATCAGTTATCACTGGATGTATTCAGATTTTAATGATTATTGATTTGTTCTAAATTATTTTAATTTAGATAACCATTAATGATCTAATTAATTAAATCTGCAATTTTACTAGTCATCCTTTTCATTAATATGAATTTAAATATGGAATCTGTAAAATTAATGAATGAACAAGCAGATGTAGGAACAGAATGAGAGTAAGAATAAGAATGAATGACTGAATGAATGAATGAATGAATGAACGAACAAACAAATAAATGAATGTACAAGAAAAAGAGACCAATGGAATTACAAAAACCAGAGGATAAAGAAATGAACATTACAAGAGTGTAAGATCAAACAGAATACTTCCTCATTTTTATTCACAAAGTTACTCTTCATTTCACTTGATTCACATTGTAATCTTAGTGAAATCAGGAAGTGAAATACAGATATTAGGTGTAAATTACAAGAATAATGGATGTGTCTTTTGAATAAGGGTTTACTGTTTCTATTAGACTGAACAATAAAGCAACTGTCTTCCTAGTGTGTTGTCCATGGGGACACACAGTTAGCTTGCAACATAGCTGACAAACTACCAATCTCTCTTAATTAGAAGACTTGAGACAATAAAACAAGTCTTCATTTTATTTAATCTGCAGTATCTGGTGTTTATTTTATCCTTGTGTCTTTTTTTGTACAGATAGCAATTTAAAATAGTGAAAAGATTTAATTAGCATGGATATGATCTAAAGGCGATTTGATAGAAAATCTCTCAGAATGACACTCCATTTGTTGCATGAAGGTGTTTCATGTTAACATAATATACAAATTAGATTGGTATTTTTGAAAGCGTGTTTACAAGAAGAAATTTAAAAAAATAACAGGAGTAAAAGGTAAGGGCAAAATGAGAGCCTAGATTTGAAAGTGTCTTCTATTTACAACTGATGTCCTGAAAGTAAGTTGACATTAAGAGACATTATTACCAGTTGAAATTAGCAGTGATAATTGCAGAATGAAAAGTGGCACCAATTAAGTCATGGTAAGAACTGTAACTCTGCTAGTTTTTACTGAAATTCAGTTGTGTTTTCCTTGCGGCTTAGGTGGTCATTATTTTGAATCGTAATTAAAGTACACTATTATTTTATGTTTAATAAATCAAATGACCAGTTAGATGCATTTAATAAGATACTATTAATGGTATTTCATTGCAAATTTTACTTGCTACAATTTAACAAACCTTGACCTTTAAATGTTTTTTTGCTTCTAGTAACAGCAGCCATATTTGATGGCAGATTGGTATCATTTGTATAAATGTGTAAGGCCTTCAAGCTAAGATCTTTTTGGTCAAATTTCATCAAATTCTCTTGAGAGTTTAATGAGAAGAAGTTTTTAGAGGCTTTTCTTTTTTTTTGTAACAGCAGCCTTATTTAATGGCAGATCAGCATTATTTGTATAAACTTAAATGCCCTTCATGCCAGGAAGCTTTTTGACATATTTGGTCCAATTTTGATGAGTTATTTTTTAAAAGTCATTTAAAGGTTTTTCTATTTCTAGTAATGGTAGCCGTATTTGGTAGTGAATTGGCATCATTTGTATGTACTTTTAAGCTCTTTATACCATGATGCTTTCTGTCAAATATGGTCATATTCTTTTGAGCGGTTTTTGAGAAGCCATTTAAAGGCTGTTTTAGGTTTTAGTAACAGTGGCCATTTTTTTTTTATGGCAGATTGGCATCATTTGTGAAAATTTGAAATTCCTTGATGCTGGAATGCTTTCGGCCAAATTTGGTCAAATTCCGGGTCGGTGGTTGTTCCAGGGTCTTCCCAGGCTCTACCTCCACCAAATGTACTGGCTGCCATGTATAGCCAGCCTATCATATGCTGTAAAATGGCATTAAACCCCACAAAACCCCAAAACCTTACAGCCAGGTGAGCTAAAAATAGGAGATACATGTACTTGTGATATCATACAAACAAGTAAGAGTAATGATATGCTATTTTAATATAATCTGAAGTAGGATAATATTTGCATGAGGTAGGATAGAAATATCCAGCATTAGCCTTGTATGCTGGATAACAAAGCCATACAAGTAAGGGAATGTGAGAAATAGTGTTTTATGAGATTAAGGCTTATTAATGTACTTGGAAGTGATTGAGCAGTGGCATACTGCAGTCCCTAGAATCGTGCAGACTTGTGTGTTTTCTATACATGGTCATTTTGAGGTGATTAATTATTCTATCAGGTTCAGTTTTCATTTACCACATATATTCATTTATAAATCGATCATACTGCAAAAAACAACATCGACCCTCATCTGCTATCACATAATGTGATTGCAGATCAGGGTCTATGTTGTTTTTCTACTAATTAGTCCTAACAAGCTGCATAAACCCAGATCTACTGACGCATTATGCGATAGAAGATCTGGGTCTGTACAGTTTGCATTTGGACTCAACTTATAAGCAAGTATATATGGTCATTATTTTTATTTTGACTATAGGTCAGTCATTCTGTTACTTTGATGTAAAATACTCAGATGATCAAAGTTCAAGAAAAAGGAAATCATGTGACATCACTTTTAGCTTTTGTTTTCACATAAACCAATGAAAATACAATCATGGAACAAACAATTGTTATGGACTGAAAATATTACCCTTGAGTATTTTCACATAAACCAATGAAAATACAATCATGGAACAAACAATTGTTATGGACTGAAAATATTACCCTATTGAACAGTTAAAGCAAACTGGAGTCCATTTTCAGCTGCTTTAAAAGGGAGAACAAATGTTGTCAAGTAACATTCATTACATCTCCAATACAAGTGGAGTTGAACAGAGCACAGAAATTTCCCAGGAATGAATAATTAAATGCCATTCAAGCAAGACTTTAATACTGTCCACATTAGCCAATAATGATAATTTTGTTCATATGGTAATGTTTGACATACATCAGTCAAATTGGTTAGCATTTTCTATTCATGTAGTAAAATTCAAATAGTGCTTGATAGTCGCTACAAGATTTGACAATTTGGCAATCCATCACTGCAGTGTTATTTTTCTTAGACTGGTTCCATACATATTGTTGAACTGGAACAAAGTTTTGAATTTTATTATGAAGTCAATGGGAATTAAAGAACCAGTCTGTGAAACAGCAAAATTGGTGGATGATTATCAATGTAAACCTCGTAGAGACTATTAAATGCCGTTTTGGTAGCACTGCACATAGCATGTACATGTTTTTACTTTTTCCAAATCAAAATAATAACAAATTTGATTGATATCTGTCTTGTTTATTTCTCAAACGTTACTTTTTGAATGAAATTATTGTGGAAAAATGCTGGTATTAGCTAATCTCAAGCATACTATAAACACATTCTGGTTATGTCATCCTTCAAATTGTATACCATTTGTAATTAATAAGCAATAGGAAAAGAAATGTCTCTTGAACTGCTCCTGCTAGTATGGTTGAAAAATGGCTTGAAGCTTTGGATAATGGAGATCTAGTGGGAGTTGTGCTCATTGATTTTAGGAAAGCTTTTGATTTAGTTGATCATGATATTTTACTTGAAAAAGTAAAACTTGACAAGGTCAACAACAACTCTTTAAATTGGTTTAAGTCATTTTTGAAAGGATGAAAACAAAAAGTTGATATATACAGTGTCCTGTCAGATGAAAAACTTGTGACTTGTAGAGTACCTCAAGGATCTATTTTAGGGCCACTACTATTTAGTATGTTTGTAATTGATCTATATTTGCATACAGTAAATATTCAGATGGATCTCTATGCTGATAACACCACCTTATATGATATTAGCTCGTCTATAAATACTGTTGAAATAAACTTACATAACGCTCTTGTAAAACTCTCCAGATGGTGTAAACATAATGGAAGGGTCATTAATTTAGGCAAAACTAAAGTGATGCTGATAACCACTCATCAGAGACGTAACAGAATTAAAGACAAAATTCTCCACATAAATTTTAATGAAGTGGAACTGAAAAATGTTATGCAAGATAAAATTTAGGAGTTCAGGTTGATAACAATATGTTATGGTCAGAACATATCAGTAACGTTACCAAAAAGATGGCTAAGAATATCTGGTTACTATAAATAATTAAAGAATTCCTAACCTTTAACCACAGGATAATGTTTTATAAAAGTTATATTCAACCTCATCTAGACTACTGCAACGTCATATATTGGGTAATGCTTCCAAAACAAATTTGTTAAAAGTGGAAAGACTTCAAAAACAAGCCATCAGAATTATCCTTGATAATAATGTTCATAACGTCCATGAATGTATGAATGATTTGAAGATCATGACTGTCTATAAAAGAATATGTTTAAGAAAAGCTAAATTTACGTTTAAAATGGTTCTATGCCCAACTATATAAATGATATGTTCAGTAAAAGGACAAATAATACCAATACAGATTCTAGTCTACCGATGCTACACTCTTTGTCATCTAATAACTTTCTTCTTCTTTAGCATAAAACCGAATTGTATAAAAATAGTTTGGCTTTCTCGGGTCCAATCATTTGGAACTGTTTACCTAAAGATGTTAAAGAAGCAGCATCAGTGCCTTCCTTTCATCACAGATGTTTGAAATGGATGCAATCTAGATAATGTCTAAAACAGGTTATGGACAACTTTGTTGTATATTTTCATATCTATATATTATATAAAATGTGTGTGTGTGTCTGTGTGTAAAAGTTTTCAATCATGCAAGTCTGTGTACACAATGCTCTGTGTGCTGAATCCATACTCCATTGCTCTTGTGTACCGATACACTAATCCATAATACATGTACCATTTTTTTTATGTTTGTTTGCCAGCTGTTTTTATATATTTACCTGTACATACATAGATGATTGAGGGGTGCAAGGGAGATTAGTTTTTGTACTAATTGTGTAACCCTCATAAAATAAAGACTTTATTATTAATATTATTATTATTATTATTATTATTATTATTATTGAAACCAGACAGGATAAACTCATGTATTAAAGGATAAAGATGAGACTAGATCTGTATGAACGGTATCATTATGAACTAGTATAGGTCCAGTCACTTTTAATGGAAGGAAAATAAGATTAAACCAAAATGTTCTAAATTATTTTTCCTTCCTCAGTAGAAGGAAGAGATACATTTAAATCTGTTGGATCATTGTTGTCCAATCAGATTTCTACACAAATAGTTACATTGAAGTTCCAGGATGTACTTTTGTAAAATATAGCAGTTTTGGACAATGGAGTGAAGTTCTGTATATGTATATGCATGGATGGTGTCAATGTTCCATATATTAAAGGAATAGATTCAATTTGTTGTATTCTGAGTACTTTTACACCTTAATTTGCAACATTTTCAAACACTAACATGGCCATTTCTAGCATAGAACGTCTGTGGACTGGGCTTATGATAAAGATATAATAGACCTTTTCCAAAATAGAATAGTGTCATGGGGCATAGAATAGTGTCATGGGGCATACCCTAAGAATGATGTACAGATTGGTTCTGAAAATTGACAGCATTTTTGTGCTTTGAGCCAATTCAGATGTGTGACATCATTCAGGGTGTGTTTCCAAGAATATCTAGAGATTTTGGAAATGGTCCATTATTAGACCAACAAGTTGTTTTTTGCCACTTTTTATTTTTTCTGAATCAAACATTACTGATTGAGGTGGAGAACAAATGTGCAAATACAAATTCAATGGCGGATGGTCTGCCCATAAAAATTATGGCTTTAGTGCAGCTAATACATGTGTAGCTAATGAATTCAACTATGTGGACCTATCTTTTTACTCAGACAGCAAGTCGAATCCCTCTTCTATTGATCCATTGCATGTAATGTTTCCTAGTACTCCCTGTTTATTTGCCATCCCTCTCTGAATTAGCCACCTACCTGTCCAGTGTCTGCTGAACTTCTGTGTGAAACACTAATGCATGTGTGCAGATTGTCCACCATTGAATTTCAGCTGATATGGTTTTCCACTGTCACAGCCAGTAATGTCAGAAAAATAAAAATTGGCCAATAGCAACTTGTTGGTCCAATCATGAATTAAAATTACTTTTTAAAAAAAAAGTCACAGCCTTTTTGCAAAAAATGCTTTATTTTTTTAGTTCTTTGCCAAAGTTTTCCCTTGTTATAGTGATGTTTTTTGTCATCTTAGATATCATATTTACTCATGTATAAGCCAATACCAACTGCAAACTGCATAGACCCAGATCTGCCGGTGCATAATGCGCCGGCAGATCTGGGTCCATGCAGTTTGTACGGACTAATCAGTAGAACAAACAACATAGACCCTGATCTGCCAGCGCATTATGCGCTGGCAGATCAGGGTCTGTGTTGTTTGCATTTGGACCCGCATTATAAACGAGTATATATGGTAGATCTTTACCTGTGAAAATTGACAGGTTACAGTGTATCATGAAAATTTCAATGGAATTATGTTATGCTACTTGGAAATTTGTTGTGAACGATATGGTATTCAATATCAATAGGATTGGCAATTAGTATACACCAAGAAGAGAATCAAGGATATAAGGTGAATAATTTGTTATGAACAGGAAATAGTTATGCAAAAAAATATCCTAATTTTAAGTAGCTAACAAGGTAAATAAACTTTGACTCTAGATGGGATTGGTGTCATTATGTTGTTAAAAAGGCTAATTGAGGATAATGCTGATGGGATAAGTATCATTGGTATGAAAAACAATATAGTGTTTGATTTTATTTGCAACCTTGCAAGAGACTTGTTCTGAGGTAAATGAGACTTGTTCTGAGGTAAATGCGACTTGTTCTGAGGTAAATGAGACTTGTTCTGAGGTAAATGAGACTTGTTCTGA